>CM051236.1:3151645-4516179 GCA_027917425.1 Gastrophryne carolinensis | reverse complement strand
TTTTCACTATTCTGGGTCTTGGTCCATTTCTGCGGGGCGCCCCGCTGCGTGAGACCCCCCCCCGATCGCCCTAAATAACTCACCTCACCCCGCTCCTACGCGAGCGATCGTCCAATCAGCGCTCAGAGCCGCTGTGGTATGCACGTACAAGCGACGGACAACCACAGAGGCTCTGAGCGCTGGAGGCCGCATCTTGCGCTTCCTTCTAACAGGGAGCGCTTCACAAACGGCGCCCTGCTAGAAGGAAGCGCGAGATGCGGCCGCGGCCCACGCATGCGCCGTTGGAACAGGGATAAGGTAAGGTTTCTGGGCGTCCTGGGGGGTTTGACCGATTTCAGATGCCCCGCGGGGAGGGATCTGATCGACCCGGGAATCTTATAGATCCCCCCTGGGTGTTGGTCCACTTTAAAGCATTTGCATTGCCTTTAGTTTGATTCCATAAATGGCAGCAAAATCTGGTGACAAAGTTTTCAAATACAGTGAACTACGGTGTAGATGTAATTGTATTGTGGAGCAGGATATGAGCGGCGTGCGTCACTAAATTGTCACTTACTTATGAATGATAGAAGAGAGTGATTGCAAGGGATTTGGCCAAAAATAATGCCTCGAGTTTCAAATTTGGTGCCACCCAAAATGTAACAGCCTGAGGAAGTGGGCACTTTGACCCACGGAACGCGTGACTCTGTATGAGATGGCAGGCGCTGGGGAGATCATTCTATTGGTTTATGATTGTTGAAGTTATATATCTGTCACTGATTCACATTGATGGTCTGTTTCCTTGTCATTTTGGGATCGGCAGGTTTGGACAATGGTTGTCTTGGCGCCTGCACTTTGCTGGTAATTAATTAGTATGGATTTATTATAGATGTTTTTGTTTCCATTACCTTTTATATCACACGGCTATATACCGCAGGGATAAATTACCATTGGCTGGTTAGACTATTTATAACAGAACAAGATCCGGATCTTAGGTAGTGGATTAGATCGGTATTAGGTTTTTGTTAAGGCATTTTGATGTCATGATACACTTTACAGTTACTTACAAGTATATAATTATTTATGAGTGGGCCAGTGTGAATTGTGGATATTATTTATTAATTTATTGGTATTTATTGGTAATTTATAGGATTAAGGTGATCTATCTTTATATATATATATCTATCTTTATTTTCTCTCTCCCCCCCTGGCCTACATCTCTATTTGTTGTGTGAACTGATATTGGCACAGAGCAAAAGATTCTTTCTGAATCACACGCTTGAACGATATCCCAATGTTCATGCACATCCAAATTTTCCACCTGTGCTCGCCACTAGGGATGAGCGAATCGGTTCTAACGAACCTGAATTCGCTCCGAATTTCAGGGAAAATATGATTCAGCACGAACCCGAATTTTTAGTGGTTCGTGCTGACCGAATTTTCCCTGAAATTAAAAAAAAAAATAATGCCGGCATGGTGGGAGTGGGGAGACTGGCTGCGCTGTCAGTTGTCATCAGAGGACGCGTCATCATAGAAAGCCGGCTTCCTCTGATGACGCGTCCTCTGATGACAGCTGAGGGAAGGAGGGAGGAAGGAAGGAAGGAAGGAAGGAAGGAAGGGAGGAAGGGAGGGAGGGAGGAAGGAAGGAAGGAAGGAAGGAAGGAAGGAAGGAAGGAAGGAAGGAAGGAAGGAAGGAAGGAAGGAAGGAAGGAAGGAAGGAAGGAAAGGAAGGAAAGGAAGGAAGGAAGGAAGGAAGGAAGGAAGGAAGGAAGGGAGGGAGGGAGGGAGGGAGGGAGGAAGGAAGGGACGGAGGGAGGGAAGGAAGGAAGGAAGGGAGGGAGGGAGGGAGGGAGGAAGGAAGGGAGGGAGGGAGGGAGGGAGGGAGGGAGGGAGGGAGGAAGGAATGGAAGGAAGGAAGGAAGGAGGGAGGGAGGGAGGAAGGAAGGAAGGAAGGAAGGAAGGAAGGAAGGAAGGAAGGAAGGGAGGGAGGGAGGGAGGGAGGGAGGAAGGGAGGGAGGGAGGGAGGAAGGAATGGAAGGAAGGAAGGAGGGAGGGGGGGAGGGAGGAAGGGAGGGAGGGAGGGAGGAAGGAAGGGAGGGAGGGAGGAAGGAAGGAATGGAAGGAAGGAAGGAGGGAGGGAGGGAGGGAGGGAGGGAGGGAGGAAGGAAGGAAGGAAGGGAGGGAGGGAGGAAGGAATGGAAGGAAGGAAGGAGGGAGGGAGGGAGGGAGGGAGGGAGGGAGGGAGGGAAGGAAGGAAGGAAGGAAGGGAGGAAGGAATGGAAGGAAGGAAGGAAGGAGGGAGGGAGGGAGGGAGGGAGGGAGGAAGGAAGGAAGGAAGGAAGGGAGGGAGGGAGGGAGGGAGGGAGGGAGGAAGGAAGGAAGGGAATGAGGGAGGGAAGGAAGGAAGGGAGGGAGGGAGGGAGGGAGGGAGGGAGGAAGGAAGGAGGAAGGAAGGGAGGGAGGGAGGGAGGGAGGGAGGGAGGAAGGAAGGAAGGAAGGAAGGGACGGAGGGAAGGAAGGAAGGAAGGAAGGAGGGAGGGAGGGAGGGAAGGAAGGGAAGGAGGGAGGGAGGGAAGGAAGGAAGGGAGGGAGGAAGGAAGGAATGGAAGGAAGGAAGGAAGGAAGGAAGGAGGGAGGGAGGGAAGGAGGGAGGGAGGGAGGAAGGAAGGAAGGGAGGGAGGGAGGGAGGGAGGGAGGGAGGAAGGAAGGAAGGAAGGAAGGAAGGGAAGGAGGGAGGGACGGAAGGAAGGAAGGAAAGAAGGGAGGGAGGGAGGGAGGGAAGGAGGGAAGGAAGGAAGGGAGGGAGGGAGGAAGGAAGGAAGGAAGGAAGGAAGGAAGGAAGGAAGGAAGGAAGGAAGGAAGGGAGGAAGGGAGGGAGGAGGAAGGAAGGAAGGAAGGAAGGAAGGAAAGGAAGGAAAGGAAGGAAGGAAGGAAGGAAGGAAGGAAGGAAGGAAGGAAGGAAGGAAGGGAGGGAGGGAGGGAGGGAGGAAGGAAGGAAGGGACGGAGGGAGGGAAGGAAGGAAGGAAGGAAGGAAGGAAGGAAGGAAGGAAGGGAGGGAGGGAGGGAGGGAGGGAGGGAGGAAGGAAGGGACGGAGGGAGGGAAGGAAGGAAGGAAGGAAGGAAGGGAAGGAGGGAGGGAAGGAAGGAAGGAAGGGAGGGAGGGGGGGAAGGAAGGAAGGAAGGAAGGAAGGAAGGGAGGGTGGGAGGGAGGGAAGGAAGGAAGGAAGGAAGGGAGGGAGGGAGGAAGGAAGGAAGGAAGGAAGGAAGGGAGGGTGGGAGGGAGGAAGGAAGGAAGGAGGGAGGGAGGGAGGGAGGGAGGGAAGGAAGGAAGGAAGGAAGGAAGGAAGGAAGGAAGGAAGGGAGGGAAGGAAGGAAGGGAGGGAAGGAAGGGAGGGAGGGAGGGAGGGAGGGAGGGAGGGAAGGAAGGAAGGAAGGAAGGAAGGAAGGAAGGAAGGAAGGAAGGAAGGAAGGAAGGAAGGGAGGGTGGGAGGGAGGAGGGAAGGAAGGAAGGAAGGAAGGAAGGAAGGAAGGAAGGAAGGAAGGAAGGAAGGGAGGGAGGGAGGAAGGGAAGGAGGGAGGGAGGAAGGAAGGAGGATGGGAAGGAAGGAAGGAAGGAAGGAAGGGAGGGAGGAAGGAAGGAAGGAGGATGGGAGGGTGGGAAGGAAGGAGGAAGGAAGGAGGGAGGAGGGAAGGAGGGAAGGAAGGAAGGAAGGAAGGAAGGGAGGAAGGGAAGGAAGGAGGGAGGGAGGGAAGGAAGGAGGATGGGAAGGAAGGAAGGAAGGAAGGAAGGAAGGAAGGAAGGAAGGGAGGGAGGGAGGGAGGAAGGAAGGAAGGAGGATGGGTGGGAGGGAGGGAAGGAAGGAAGGAGGGAAGGAGGGAGGGAGGGAGGGGGGAGGGTGGGAGGGAAGGAGGGAAGGAAGGAAGGAAGGAAGGAGGGAGGGAGGGAGGAGGGAGGGAGGGAATGAAGGAGGGAGGGAGGAGGGAGGGAGGGAGGGAGGGAGGGAAGGAAGGACCAGTAACAAAGTGAAAACATATGGAATTACATTGTAACAACATTGTAACATGACACTTTAATGGCAGAGCTGTGATGTCATTTCTGAAGAAATATATAAAAAATGAAAAAATGTGAAAAAACTGCTTATTCAATGTCAGGAGAGGTCACAGAATTCTTTGTGATTTTTTGAAAAAAAAAAAATACCCCGTTTAAAGAGAAGAAAAGGATCGTCCATTGAAATGTATGGGAGAGCGACAGGTAGCGAGAGGTCATACCTGGTGCTGTGCAAGGCTGAACGCCGGCGCTGTTCGCTGAGGCTGTGAAAATGATGAATCAGACGCTACATGGCGCTATCCTAGTCGCTCAACAGATTCTGCTTGATAAATGTGTAATTGCGTGCCGTGTCCGGCGTTCACCAGTCGCTATCTGTCGCTACCTCTCATTAACCAGCCGCTACCTGACGCTATCCCTTCTTAAATAAGGGCCTAAGTATTAATTAGAAACTTTATTAGAAAATTACAAACACTGCTTCCCTTACATAAAAACATAAACACAACAGACAATTTTAAAAACAAACTGCAGTTGCTGCCCTCCTTAAAGTGGACCAACACCCAGGATTTTCACTATTCTGGGTCTTGGTCCATTTCTGCGGGGCGCCCCGCTGCGTGAGACCCCCCCCGATCGCCCTAAATAACTCACCTCACCCCGCTCCTACGCGAGCGCTCGTCCAATCAGCGCTCAGAGCCGCTGTGGTATGCACGTACAAGCGACGGACAACCACAGAGGCTCTGAGCGCTGGAGGCCGCATCTTGCGCTTCCTTCTAACAGGGAGCGCTTCACAAACGGCGCCCTGCTAGAAGGAAGCGCGAGATGCGGACGCGGCCCACGCATGCGCCGTTGGAACAGGGATAAGGTAAGGTTTCTGGGCGTCCTGGGGGGTTTGACCGATTTCAGATGCCCCGCGGGGAGGGATCTGATCGACCCGGGAATCTTATAGATCCCCCCTGGGTGTTGGTCCACTTTAAAGCATTTGCATTGCCTTTAGTTTGATTCCATAAATGGCAGCAAAATCTGGTGACAGAGTTTTCAAATACAGTGAACTACGGTGTAGATGTAATTGTATTGTGGAGCAGGATATGAGCGGCATGCGTCACTAAATTGTCACTTACTTATGAATGATAGAAGAGAGTGATTGCAAGGGATTTGGCCAAAAATAATGCCTCGAGTTTCAAATTTGGTGCCACCCAAAATGTAACAGCCTGAGGAAGTGGGCACTTTGACCCACGGAACGCGTGACTCTGTATGAGATGGCAGGCGCTGGGGAGATCATTCTATTGGTTTATGATTGTTGAAGTTATATATCTGTCACTGATTCACATTGATGGTCTGTTTCCTTGTCATTTTGGGATCGGCAGGTTTGGACAATGGTTGTCTTGGCGCCTGCACTTTGCTGGTAATTAATTAGTATGGATTTATTATAGATGTTTTGTTTCCATTACCTTTTATATCACACGGCTATATACCGCAGGGATAAATTACCATTGGCTGGTTAGATTATTTATAACAGAACAAGATCCGGATCTTAGGTAGTGGATTAGATCGGTATTAGGTTTTTGTTAAGGCATTTTGATGTCATGATACACTTTACAGTTACTTACAAGTATATAATTATTTATGAGTGGGCCAGTGTGAATTGTGGATATTATTTATTAATTTATTGGTATTTATTGGTAATTTATAGGATTAAGGTGATCTATCTTTATATATATATATCTATCTTTATTTTCTCTCTCCTCCCCCGCCTACATCTCTATTTGTTGTGTGAACTGATATTGGCACAGAGCAAAAGATTCTTTCTGAATCACACGCTTGAACGATATCCCAATGTTCATGCACATCCAAATTTTCCACCTGTGCTCGCCACTAGGGATGAGCGAATCGGTTCTAACGAACCTGAATTCGCTCCGAATTTCAGGGAAAATATGATTCAGCACGAACCCGAATTTTAGTGGTTCGTGCTGACCGAATTTTCCCTGAAATTAAAAAAAAAAATAATGCCGGCATGGTGGGAGTGGGGAGACCGGCTGCGCTGTCAGTTGTCATCAGAGGACGCGTCATCATAGAAAGCCGGCTTCCTCTGATGACGCGTCCTCTGATGACAGCTGACAGCGCAGCCGGCCTCCCCGCTCCCACCAGAGATGAGCGATTCGCTAAAGTTCGATTCGGACGAACCCGAATTTCTTTTAGAAATTCGTCGAATCGCCCGAATCGAATTTTTGAGAAGTTCGCTCATCTCTACTCGCCACCTCTCAGATGTCCACTTACCAGACTCTCAGCACTGAGCGCATTAAAATATGGAACACTCAAGATAACAGGAGCGCCTGTCCCCCTCACCCCGGAGTCCACGCTCCTCCATGCGATGGCGTGGGCAATAGGAAAGTACAAGAAATCCCTCATGATCCTCCTGATAAACGCCGAAAGGGCCTGTGTCCTGGCGCAATGGAGAGGCCATACGCAGCCTTCTGTGGGGTCATGGATACGGAGAGTGGAGGAGATCAGACGCATGGATGACCTTACGGCCTCTCTGAGATGAACGGAGGAGAGCCACAGACAAATTTGGACCCTGTGAAACCTGTTCATAGAGTCAGACGAGGGTAAGGCACCACTTGGACCTACCTGATAGCGTGGAGATGCTGGGTGCCGGATCTGGGAACCCCCCTCTGCCCTCTCCCTACTCTCCTCCCCCCCCGCTCCTGCTGGGTGCCTCTCTTTTGCTGGTCGTCGGCGCCCCCCACGTGGTGGCCTCACGGTGCCCCCCCCCCTCGGGCCGGGGGGTTTCACCCCTCCCTTCCCCCCAAAGGATGCTTTTATAAAAAATGTTGTCCGCTGGAAAGGAGGGGGCACAGGCTCGTTCCCCCCCCCCCTTGAGAGGGGGGGAGTGCGGGACTTGAAAGGGAGGGACATACAAGGAAAGATAGGACGACTCAGTCTGTAAAATGCTGAATATTTTGTTCATACCTAAGTGTCTTGTATTATTGTCCTTGTAAACCTAAATTGTGGATTTATCCAAAAACCTGACCTGTGTCACCGGACCATCTGGTTGGCTTTAATAAAGATTTATTATTTAAAAAAAAAAAAATATATATATATATATATATATATATATATATATATATATAGTTGCTGTATAGGGTTCCCACACACCCCAAAATTGTACCAAGACAGATGACAACAAGATAGGGCACTACTCTCTAGTAAGTATAAAAATATATAAATTTATTATATTCAAGGTAAAAAAAAGTTATCTAACAGACACATTAAAAAACATATATGACAATCCTACAACAAACACATAAGGGGGCGCCAGGGTAACATATTAAATATCATAGTAGTAATGTTCCAATGGATATCTATACTTAGACTGGGAATATATATATAACCAAGTGCAAATATCTATTCAATCAATTCAAAATTATCCATGTGAAAAAATATATACATATATACATGTGCCAAAAGAGAAAACCAACAATAACAATAACAGAATCAGGTGCCTATACAATATAAACTGTGAAACACATATATTATCAATTAGAATATCAAAAAATAGAGGCCAGCCAAGGTGAATGGAAAAGTCATGTAACAGTCATTATAGTATAAGTAAGAGAACCAACTGGACCTACCCCCACCTGTAGATCCGCCAACGCGTGTCGCAACGGTCACACGTTGCTTCCTCAGGGCGATATCATATCAAAAGGAATCACATATTGTTCCCTATATACACCCGTCCACCAATCAGGCCGGATAGGCGCGTCTATATCAACCCAATTATATTATCCTACACCTGTGATTCCCCACCTCTCCACACTAATAATCCCCAAGGGTCGGCACGCCCAAAGCCAGGTGCAAATCAGTTGGTCCTCCAGGCCAGCATGACTGTATACAATGGCAGAATAGATTGCTGTGCAACGCGCTCCGGCCGGAAGCGCGCCGCCGCAAACCCTGCGTTCCAGGGTTGCCATGCAACGCCCCCGGCCGGAAGCGCGCCACACAGCAACCCTGGGTCATGACAGAAATCACTCCTTAGGGTCATGCCAATCCCAATGATAGCATGGGGAGTGGGGGAGAGGGGGGCGGTAAGGCCAAAATTAGGTATATAATAAGTAATATTGGCGCGCATGCAGGGTGTCATCCGGCCAGTCAGGCATAATGCACCTCAGCCAATGCGCGCCAGAGATAGCGGTGACGCGCCAATTCGGCCCGTATCCCGCGCCTGCGCAGTTGCGCCAGCGCGTCTCCCGCATCCCGCACTGGGCCACAGCTAGAGGCACCAGTGCGCACGCGCGAGTGCGGCGCCAATGCGCAGGCGCTGAGAATCCGGGGACGGGTGCATAACAGGGGACCTAAGAAATACACTAACAATACCAACATAGATAACATAAAAAATCCAACACATATATATTTACATCATCTCCAATAGTACATACAACATTATATAATGCTTTAAATACAATAAGGATTAATTGCCATCTATCTCATATAAAGAGTATCAACTCATATTAGTAGCTTTTAAGTATTTTGTCCTATTGTCCTTTTTACCAAATACCCTCAAATATTGGAACTTATATACCTATACATCTCTCCATAATTTCAATTGTGATACCAAGCAGGGCCTTTTATATACATCTTATGCCATATGAATATATATCACATAGGGGTGATGCAGAGGGATGGAGGAAAAGGGAGAGGAAGGGGGGAAGGGAGAACAAGAAAGGGGGAAAAGGGGGAGATAAAAAAGAGAGGGGAGGGGAAGAGGGCAAAGGAAGGAAGGATGGAAAAACAGGAATATGTGGACATGAAACATAGGGAAATGTGCATGGGCAACCAAGAACTTTCACATCGATTTTCACAGTATTGGTAGATCCCGATACACTTCTTTCCATCTATGGATCCAGATTTCAGCATCCAAGGGGTCAGGGGCGTGGCTTGTGTTGTTATCCCATCTACGTGAAAAACTAAACATATTTGTGATTAAACCAAAAATAAAAACTCACCCGATATACAGTAATAAAGTGATTATCCTTCCAATCCCAAAAACCAATCAATTATATTAGGGGTAACCTCAACTGAGGTTAACCAACTGAAAACCGAAATTTTTACAAACCTAGAACAATATATAAACCGATAAAGAATTTATAATTATCCATAAAAATGTGAAAAGAAGCCAAAAACTAAAGACTAATTAGGTGCTCCCTAAAAAAGGTGTAAAAGCCACATCCTCATTAAGGCCCCGAGGAGCTTGTGTATCCAAAAGATAGATCCATCTCAATTCTTGTTGTTGTAATTTCCGTTTAATGTCTCCTCCCCTCGGCCCCAACCTAACCCTCTCTATTCCCATGATCTTCAGGCTACTATAGTCACTATTATGTATCTGTAGGAAGTGTTGTGCCACCGGTGTGATCATTTTGCCCTGCTCCGTGTGTCTGGCCGCCAATCGTATGCTTGACACATGGGCTTGCAGTCTAGCCTTTAGGGTATTGCGGGTCTCCCCTATATACATTTTTGGGCAGTTACACCACAGTGCATAGATAACCCCAGTGGTGCGACAGTTAATGAATTGTTTAATTCTAAAATTCTTGCCCGTCAGGAGATTACTTATCAATTTATCTTTCACCATATGTGGGCAGATTGTACATTTCCCACAAGGGTAATTGCCCACAAGATTGTTCTGTTCAGTCAACCAATTTGATGTTCCTTTAAAGTGACTAGAACATAAGATGTCCCGGATGTTAGGCGCTCGTTGTGCGAGCATACGTGGGCCCCTATGGACCCATTTGCCAAGATCTGGATCCGATTGTAAAATGCCCCAATGTTTTTGCAAGATCTGTCGAATGTTATTCCAATCCCGGTTATATCTAGTGCAAAACCTAATTGTCACCATATCCGATTTGGCTTTAGCTTTTTTAGGGATCAAGAGGTCCTCCCGAGTTTGAGCCATAGCCCGTTCCCGAGCCCTCTTAATTACCGGTTTGGGATAGCCCCTATTCTCAAAGCGTTGGCTTAGTTCCGAGGCCTGGCGTAAAAAGTTTTTCTCACCTGAACAGTTTCTACGAGCCCGAAGAAACTGGCCGATGGGTATCCCTTTCTTGAGTGACGTGGTATGGAAGCTCTTATAGTGGAGCAGAGCATTAGTTGATGTTTCCTTACGGTACAAGTCCGTCTCTACCTTACCGTCCTCCAAGATGTTAATATACAGATCAAGGAATGTCACCTGGCTTTTTGAGGATTGAACTGTGAGGTAGATATTGAATGTGTTATTGTTCAATACATTAATGAAATTACTCAATTCATCCTCCGTCCCCTGCCACAACATGAGCACGTCATCCAAATATCGGTACCATCCTAGTATATGGCAATGATGTTCTACAAGTTCTTCCTGGAAAACCACCTCACACTCCCACCAACCCAAAAATAAATTGGCTATAGAGGGGGCACAGCGAGCCCCCATTGCCACGCCACAGGTCTGGCGGTAATAGGTATCATCAAACATAAAAAAGTTATGTTGTAGTACAAATTCCAGAAGTTTTAGAATGAAGTCCTGTAGGGAGCGTGAGGTTTCCCCAGCCATCCCAAGGAAGTATTGACACGTACGAAGTGCATCTATGTGTGAGATGTTTGTATATAAAGATTCGACATCCATTGTTACTAGGAGGATACCATCAGGTAAGTATAGGGAATTGAGTCGAGTAAGTAAGTCCAAGGAGTCACGTATGTATGATGGCAATGTCAGGACAAACGGTTGGAGATGGTTATCAATCAGAATACAGGCCTTTTCCGTAAGGCCCACGATGCCCGCCACAATGGGTCGTCCGGGGGGACATCGGGGGTTCTTATGGATTTTAGGCAATAGATAGAATGTGGCCACGATTGGATATTCTACAATCAAAAATTCATACAATCTCTGATTGATAACCCCATCTGTCCAGGCCCCTCTAATCAATTCTTCATATTCGGACTTATAAGTCTGTAAGGGGTTTGCCCTAAGTCTCTCATAGAAAAGGGGGTTTTGAAGCTGTCTCAGGGCTTCGGTGCGATAATATTCCCGGGACATTATCACAATATTTCCGCCCTTATCGGCTTCTTTTATCTCAATGTCCCGTCGTGCCCGAAGCCCTGAGATAGCCTCACGTTCGCCCCGGGTCAGATTGTGGTGACCATTATGCCATTTAATTGGGCAAATAAGGAAACTAATTGGACATCTAGGTTACAGCAGTGGAAGACACAGGGGGGTGGGAGGCCTGAGGGATACCACCACTTGGGGCTTAAAGAAACCTTTCGCCAAATCAAAAAAGAGCAGATACGCCTCACAAAGCTATGGTGGAATATCCACTGTTTGGAAATTTATAAAGAACAAGCCCTAATACCAAGGGGATTGCGGGTACAAATATTCCCATCTTGGGAAATCCCAGAACAGGCACGTAAAAGATGGGAAACCCATTTGAACCAATGCTCATTTAATCTTATTGATGAGTTGATTCAGCTGGATAAGGAAAATCTGTCAGAGACTACAAATACACTAAATAGTCTGTATGACAATATACCTGGTGATATTCCAGAGGCTGAAATTGATAAGCTTCAGGAGATATTGGATGGGGACCTCAAAAAATTAGAGGAGGAAATTATCAATACTAAATGTCCAAACTGAATAGAGATAAAATGGATGCGGATATGGGAAGAATCTATAAATGGGGACATAAGGGGAATGGACGTAGGCGCCCTAATAGAGAAAGTAGACCATCAAGTAGGAGGTCTTCCATGTCTAGCCACACCTCTGAAATTAGTAATACCACACAGCGTTTTTTAGACGTAGGATTAACAAGAGGACACGCCGGGGGGGGGAGGAAAAGACATGGAATCAAGAGGCCTAGTGGGACTGTCAGGAATAACTTGCCTTCAGTCCGTGCCCGTGGTGTCCCTAGGCAACTGGCCAGGGTTTCTCCTGCCCAGCAGCCGCCTCTGCCTCCGATGCCATCCCCAGCGGCGCATGTGTCGCCGAGTAAGTCCTCCCCCCTTGCCCGTTGTCACTCAGCTTGTGCTTGCTGGCCTTTACAGTCAGCTCATGTCTTCCGGGGGTGCAATACTCAGAATGGCCACCGGAGGCTGTTTAAGAGAACAAAGTCTAGAAGGTGCAGCTCTGAGCAGTTTGCCTGGGAAGCTCAGCTGAAGCAATCAGCCCAGAGCTCACCAATCAGACCACAGGGCCAGTGCTCCAATCTGCTGCCAGATCCTAAGTGCACCAATCCCAGCCACTGTCTCTCTGTCCAATCCTGCCGGTTTTCCCACTATAAAGGGATTTCCACTGCAGTGTGTCATTGCCTGTTATAGCGCCTAGTACCTAGCATTGAAGCTCGTTTGATTCCTGTTGTCAACCTCAGCCTGAACCGACCTTTTGCCTGCCTGACCACGATTTTCGCCTGAACCCTCTGATACCTCGCCCCGTGACCTCCCGGCTCTGACCTCGGCTTGTAATCGGACTTCCGCCATCCGGCATCCTCGCTTGGGACTCCCTGCCGTTCATCAGACTCCACCTTAAGCTGATAATCTTTGCGCCCTATAAGTCCTGGGGGTAACCGAGTAGGAGAGGCATTACCCGCGTCTCCTACAAGCGGGGACTTGTCTATAGGCAGAAGAGGCGGTGGAGATTGGGGATTATCAGCTCAAGACAGACTGGTGTCCGGTACAGTCCTTACATTATAACAGGCCCAAAAATTGATATGGAAGAACTTGTACAACAAGTGCAGGCCATGGCTACCGCCATTAACCAGCTGGCCCAACGTGTGGCTGATCAAGAAAATCGCCAGCTGCCTGCACCACCTGTATCCTCACCTCCTGTTGAACCGAAGGTTCCCCTTCCTGAGAAATTTGATGGGGATCGTACAAGATTCTCCAACTTCAAGAACTCCTGTGAACTTTATTTCAGACTACGGCCCTACTCTTCAGGCACAGAAATGCAGAGGGTGGGCCTGGTTATCTCTCTGCTCCAGGGTGATCCACAGTCCTGGGCGTTTGGCTTAGCGCCCACAGATGAGCCCTTGCAATCTGTCTCAGCCTTGTTCTCCGCTATGGAGATCCTATATTCGGACCCTGACAGGACTTCGACCGCTGATGCCAGGCTTCGAAGCCTGAAACAGGGGAAACGCTCAGCAGAGGAATATAGTGCCAAATTCCGCCGCTGGGCGATTGAATCCCGTTGGAATGATCCTGCTCTCTGTAGTCAGTATAGAATTGGTCTTTCAGAAGGTGTTAAGGATGTTCTAACAAATTTTCCTTACCCTAAAAGCCTGGATGAACTCATGCTTATGGCCATTAAAATTGACAGACGGCTACGGGAGAGACATATAGAGAAGAATCACTCTCACTTCTGGGAATCTTCCCACCAGGAGTCATCCTCTATGGGTGTTGTCTCATCTTCGCCCCCAGAAGAGCCTATGCAACTTGGTGCTACTCACCTTTCCCCGGCTGAAAAGAGTAGACGTCGCACCTTAGGCCTATGCATGTACTGCGGGGTTTCAGGTCACCTGGTTAGGACCTGCCCCAATAAAAGACCTTTGGCGGGATTGCAACGTCCTGACAAGATAGAGAAAGTTTGTCAGGACGGTCAGGTAACTTCCCTTCATAGAAATAAAATGTTGTTACCTGCTACTGTGGGTTGGGAGTTGTCCAGGAAATCTGTCTCTGCTTTTGTCGATAGCGGAGCAGTTGGCAACTTCTTGGATAAATCCATAGTAGCCGCCTTAGGCATTCCCTTAATCCCCCTTGGGAAGCCCCTTCAGATTTTGGCAGTAAACAATACTCCTGTTCCTAGAGGAACTGTCACCTCCAAAACCCCTTTAATTAACCTAGTTGTGGGACCTTCCCATTCTGAGAACCTTGAATTTTTTGTCTTAGACAGCCCTGAAGCCCCAGTTGTCTTAGGGTTCCCCTGGTTAAAGGTGCACAACCCTACCTTTAATTGGGAAACTGGGGAATTGACAGGATGGAGCCCGCACTGTGCAGAACATTGCTATAGTATCACAGTTGGAGCAACCCAAGTCTCAGAGCTTATTTGTCCGTCTGCCTCTCCATCCATGAGGGTACCCCATGTATCTTTATTGAAGTCCGCCGGAACCATTCAGGGTGATAATCCTGTTAAGTCTGGTGAGGGTCCGGAGGCCCCTCGTGAAGGGGAGGGTACTGTCAGGAATAACTTGCCTTCAGTCCGTGCCCGTGGTGTCCCTAGGCAACTGGCCAGGGTTTCTCCTGCCCAGCAGCCGCCTCTGCCTCCGATGCCATCCCCAGCGGCGCATGTGTCGCCGAGTAAGTCCTCCCCCCTTGCCCGTTGTCACTCAGCTTGTGCTTGCTGGCCTTTACAGTCAGCTCATGTCTTCCGGGGGTGCAATACTCAGAATGGCCACCGGAGGCTGTTTAAGAGAACAAAGTCTAGAAGGTGCAGCTCTGAGCAGTTTGCCTGGGAAGCTCAGCTGAAGCAATCAGCCCAGAGCTCACCAATCAGACCACAGGGCCAGTGCTCCAATCTGCTGCCAGATCCTAAGTGCACCAATCCCAGCCACTGTCTCTCTGTCCAATCCTGCCGGTTTTCCCACTATAAAGGGATTTCCACTGCAGTGTGTCATTGCCTGTTATAGCGCCTAGTACCTAGCATTGAAGCTCGTTTGATTCCTGTTGTCAACCTCAGCCTGAACCGACCTTTTGCCTGCCTGACCACGATTTTCGCCTGAACCCTCTGATACCTCGCCCCGTGACCTCCCGGCTCTGACCTCGGCTTGTAATCGGACTTCCGCCATCCGGCATCCTCGCTTGGGACTCCCTGCCGTTCATCAGACTCCACCTTAAGCTGATAATCTTTGCGCCCTATAAGTCCTGGGGGTAACCGAGTAGGAGAGGCATTACCCGCGTCTCCTACAAGCGGGGACTTGTCTATAGGCAGAAGAGGCGGTGGAGATTGGGGATTATCAGCTCAAGACAGACTGGTGTCCGGTACAGTCCTTACAGGGACGCTGGAATCAGCGACAACCACGTCCGTTTGCCCCAAAACGTTCCAGATTGGAACCCAGTCCTTAAATCATATTGAGACCACTGGACCAGACCCTAATTCTGTAGAAAATAACAGTCAAACATTGAATATTGTTAATCTTACAGATTGTGAACTTACGTCTGATGAAAGGTCTGTACTCTCTAAAGGTCTTACATTCTCTCCTACATGTGATTTGGATAAATTCCTGGTTACCAAAGATCTATACCTATTTTGCAGAAAATTATTATTGAAGAAGCAATTTGATACCCCTTTACAGTGTGATGTTGGCCTGACTTCTGAGGAGCAGATTGCTCTGGACGATCTAAATGCCCTACTACAAGAACAGTTGCCGATCCCAGACCCTGTGACAAAACTACGTAAACCTTCTAGGTATGCTCCACAGTGGACAATTAGCCCAGCGGTGTTAACCTTTTTTAAAGTTGCTAGTAGAGATATTTGGCGACTACCCCCTAACCATGGTAACCACAATCTGACCCGGGGCGAACATGAGGCTATCTCAGGGCTTCGGGCACGACGGGACATTGAGATAAAAGAAGCCGATAAGGGCGGAAATATTGTGATAATGTCCCGGGAATATTATCGCACCGAAGCCCTGAGACAGCTTCAAAACCCCCTTTTCTATGAGAGACTTAGGGCAAACCCCTTACAGACTTATAAGTCCGAATATGAAGAATTGATTAGAGGGGCCTGGACAGATGGGGTTATCAATCAGAGATTGTATGAATTTTTGATTGTAGAATATCCAATCGTGGCCACATTCTATCTATTGCCTAAAATCCATCAGAATACAGGCCTTTTCCGTAAGGCCCCCGATGCCCGCCACAATGGGTCGTCCGGGGGGACATCGGGGGCCTTACGGAAAAGGCCTGTATTCTGATTGATAACCATCTCCAACCGTTTGTCCTGACATTGCCATCATACATACGTGACTCCTTGGACTTACTTACTCGACTCAATTCCCTATACTTACCTGATGGTATCCTCCTAGTAACAATGGATGTCGAATCTTTATATACAAACATCTCACACATAGATGCACTTCGTACGTGTCAATACTTCCTTGGGATGGCTGGGGAAACCTCACGCTCCCTACAGGACTTCATTCTAAAACTTCTGGAATTTGTACTACAACATAACTTTTTTATGTTTGATGATACCTATTACCGCCAGACCTGTGGCGTGGCAATGGGGGCTCGCTGTGCCCCCTCTATAGCCAATTTATTTTTGGGTTGGTGGGAGCGTTAGGGGGTTTTCCAGGAAGAACTTGTAGAACATCATTGCCATATACTAGGATGGTACCGATATTTGGATGACGTGCTCATGTTGTGGCAGGGGACGGAGGATGAATTGAGTAATTTCATTAATGTATTGAACAATAACACATTCAATATCTACCTCACAGTTCAATCCTCAAAAAGCCAGGTGACATTCCTTGATCTGTATATTAACATCTTGGAGGACGGTAAGGTAGAGACGGACTTGTACCGTAAGGAAACATCAACTAATGCTCTGCTCCACTATAAGAGCTTCCATACCACGTCGCTCAAGAACGGGATACCCATCGGCTAGTTTCTTCGGGCTCGTAGAAACTGTTCAGGTGAGAAAAACTTTTTACGCCAGGCCTCGGAACTAAGCCAACGCTTTGAGAATAGGGGCTATCCCAAACCGGTAATTAAGAGGGCTCAGGAACGGGCTATGGCTCAAACTCGGGAGGACCTCTTGATCCCTAAAAAAGCTAAAGCCAAATCGGATATGGTGACAATTAGGTTTTGCACTAGATATAACCGGGATTGGAATAACATTCGACAGATCTTGCAAAAACATTGGGGCATTTTACAATCGGATCCAGATCTTGGCAAATGGGTCCATAGGGGCCCACGTATGCTCGCACAACGAGCGCCTAACATCCGGGACATCTTATGTTCTAGTCACTTTAAAGGAACATCAAATTGGTTGACTGAACAGAACAATCTTGTGGGCAATTACCCTTGTGGGAAATGTACAATCTGCCCACATATGGTGAAAGATAAATTGATAAGTAATCTCCTGACGGGCAAGAATTTTAGAATTAAACAATTCATTAACTGTCGCACCACTGGGGTTATCTATGCACTGTGGTGTAACTGCCCAAAAATGTATATAGGGGAGACCCGCAATACCCTAAAGGCTAGACTGCAAGCCCATGTGTCAAGCATACGATTGGCGGCCAGACACACGGAGCAGGGCAAAATGATCACACCGGTGGCACAACACTTCCTACAGATACATAATAGTGACTATAGTAGCCTGAAGATCATGGGAATAGAGAGGGTTAGGTTGGGGCCGAGGGGAGGAGACATTAAACGGAAATTACAACAACAAGAATTGAGATGGATCTATCTTTTGGATACACAAGCTCCTCGGGGCCTTAATGAGGATGTGGCTTTTACACCTTTTTTAGGGAGCACCTAATTAGTCTTTAGTTTTTGGCTTCTTTTCACATTTTTATGGATAATTATAAATTCTTTATCGGTTTATATATTGTTCTAGGTTTGTAAAAATTTCGGTTTTCAGTTGGTTACCCTCAGTTGAGGTTACCCCTAATATAATTGATTGGTTTTTGGGATTGGAAGGATAATCACTTTATTACTGTATATCGGGTGAGTTTTTATTACAACACAAGCCACGCCCCTGACCCCTTGGATGCTGAAATCTGGATCCATAGATGGAAAGAAGTGTATCGGGATCTACCAATACTGTGAAAATCGATGTGAAAGTTCTTGGTTGCCCATGCACATTTCCCTCTGTTTCATGTCCACATATTCCTGTTTTTCCATCCTTCCTTCCTTTGCCCTCTTCCCCTCTCCCCCCCCCTCTCTTTTTTATCTCCCCCTTTTCCCCCTTTCTTGTTCTCCCTTCCCCCCTTCCTCTCCCTTTTCCTCCATCCCTCTGCATCACCCCTATGTGATATATATTCATATGGCATAAGATGTATATAAAAGGCCCTGCTTGGTATCACAATTGAAATTATGGAGAGATTTATAGGTATATAAGTCCCAATATTTGAGGGTATTTGGTAAAAAGGACAATAGGACAAAATACTTAAAAGCTACTAATATGAGTTGATACTCTTTATATGAGATAGATGGCAATTAATCCTTATTGTATTTAAAGCATTATATAATGTTGTATATACTATTGGAGATGATGTAAATATATATGTGTTGGATTTTTTATGTTATCTATGTTGGTATTGTTAGTGTATTTCTTAGGTCCCCTGTTATGCACCCGTCCCCGGATTCTCAGCGCCTGCGCATTGGCGCCGCACTCGCGCGTGCGCACTGGTGCCTCTAGCTGTGGCCCAGTGCGGGATGCGGGAGACGCGCTGGCGCAACTGCGCAGGCGCGGGATACGGGCCGAATTGGCGCGTCACCGCTATCTCTGGCGCGCATTGGCTGAGGTGCATTATGCCTGACTGGCCGGATGACACCCTGCATGCGCGCCAATATTACTTATTATATACCTAATTTTGGCCTTACCGCCCCCCTCTCCCCCACTCCCCGTGCTATCATTGGGATTGGCATGACCCTAAGGAGTGATTTCTGTCATGACTCAGGGTTGCTGTGTGGCGCGCTTCCGGCCGGGGGCGTTGCATGGCAACCCTGGAACGCAGGGTTTGCGGCGGCGCGCTTCCGGCCGGAGCACGTCGCACAGCAATCTATTCTGCCATTGTATACAGTCATGCTGGCCTGGAGGACCAACTGATTTGCACCTGGCTTTGGCCGTGCCGACCCTTGGGGATCATTAGTGTGGAGAGGTGGGGAATCACAGGTGTAGGATAATATAATTGGGTTGATATAGACGCGCCTATCCGGCCTGATTGGTGGACGGGTGTATATAGGGAACAATATGTGATTCCTTTTGATATGATATCGCCCTGAGGAAGCAACGTGTGACCGTTGCGACACGCGTTGGCGGATCTACAGGTGGGGGTAGGTCCAGTTGGTTCTCTTACTTATACTATAATGACTGTTCCATGACTTTTCCATTCACCTTGGCTGGCCTCTATTTTTTGATATTCTAATTGATAATATATGTGTTTCACAGTTTATATTGTATAGGCACCTGATTCTGTTATTGTTATTGTTGGTTTTCTCTTTTGGCACATGTATATATGTATATATTTTTTCACATGGATAATTTTGAATTGATTGAATAGATATTTGCACTTGGTTATATATATATTCCCAGTCTAAGTATAGATATCCATTGGAACATTACTACTATGATATTTAATATGTTACCCTGGCGCCCCCTTATGTGTTTGTTGTAGGATTGTCATATATGTTTTTTAAGGTGTCTGTTAGATAACTTTTTTTTACCTTGAATATAATAAATTTATATATATATATATATATATATGGAACACTCCAATTTATCGTTACGATGGAGGCCTGGGCCTGGGCGTCCAAACCCTGTTATTTTAGGATGATGATTGGCACCTCCAACTCATTACATTAAATGGCCACAATAAAATGAGAGAACACAAAGAAATCTAATGCAACTCTGTCATTAAAAACAAATCGCTTTAATATTATAAAATGCACTTACAGAGTTTCAATGTTCAGGAGAGTAAAGGTTAAACATTAGTAGGCCGTCCTCCTTATCCTCCTCCACTACGGCCGTTAATGGAAATACAAAGGTTTAAGGCTAAGCCACACAATCCCCTCGATTCAAAGAGCAAAAGTTAATTGATTTTGGATCGAGAATCGTAAGTTTGGGTGGGTGTTAGTCATTTTTTCCTGTTTTTTTGGCCATTTCCGACTCGCACGAGCCTACGTACGAATGCGTATATGCTCTTACAATCATCGCAAGTTCGTTCCTAAATTTTAGGATCAAAACGTAAAACTTAGGATCAAATCCTAAAACTTAGGATCAAAACGTAAAACTTAGGATAATCGGATGTGTTTAGGTGTGATTCAGAGAACAGTTTTCAAACCTCTAAACCCGTTTTAAAAGA
Organism: Gastrophryne carolinensis; assembly: GCA_027917425.1. Lineage (NCBI taxonomy): Eukaryota > Metazoa > Chordata > Amphibia > Anura > Microhylidae > Gastrophryne > Gastrophryne carolinensis. The sequence goes on along the minus strand of CM051236.1, from coordinate 4,496,117 downwards.
AAGCCACTGGCGACACCTTTTAGCAGTCGGATTGCTGTTCTTGAACAGGTTTTTGGCTATGTGGAGGAGTCTGCGCGTCTTGAGCTCCAATGAACTGCATGTATCAGCATGGCCGAGGCCATAAATTGTATGGCAATGCATACCTGATTCATGTATGCCTTATAAAAGCATTTTAATGTGGACCTTAATTAGTCCTTTGCATGTAAACCTTTATTTTGCAATCTATTTGCGTTAATTAAAGAAACTTATGTCCTTTGTTATTTATTTTTAAATTGATGTACTAGAATAATATTTTTAGATTGCATTTATTGGTGTAGTTGTTTACCTTTGCTTTGTTTAATTATTTAAGCACATCTTTGGTCAGATGCATCACACTTACTGAGGAGAGGAGAGCGGGATAAAGTGCAGGATGTGGGTTACTGCTGTATTTTGCACAGACACAGCAGAGCTGGGGGCACGGAAAGGTCAGAAATCAAAGAATGTAGAGCAACACAGTCACAAGGCCCTTTCTGTTTGCAGGCTGCCCCAGAATACCTGAGCCGCCATCTTGGCTGTTTCTAGACTCATAACATGCAGAAGTTGCTGGGTGTTTTTTAATATTTGAGAGCAATCTGTATGTAGAGGGTGTGGGTAACCACACACAAAATTTTAAGTTGTACCATTTGAAGCCAAAATATTAAAATTAAATCCACAAGTAAAAAATGCAAGTTAAGTAAAAATTAAACAAAGTAAGATTTACTTATGCAAATGCATTCATTAATGGTTGGTTACTACAAAATGAATGAAATAAAGAAAAATAAGACCAAATATTTAGAATGCACTTTAATGAGGTAAGTTTGTAGTGCGCAGCCGCAAGATCAGAAGGATTTACGTCCAGACAAAAAAGGAAAAAGGGCAAAACCAATGTTGCAACCTGAGAAATGAAACGGAAAATTCAGGATGGAAACTGACATAGGTCTGATTCCCGAACTGCCATACGAACGGACGTACATTTTAGGATAGAAACGTATTTGCTTATAGAATCACTCGCAAGTTCATACGAACGCACGAGCGTACGGGAAAAATAGGATGATCGGCACCAAAATCCAAGCTGTTACATGTTTCTTTGAATCGACCCAAATGTCACCGATTCCAGGATCCTCTGAAGTGCTCAATACACTTAAATGGCAGATCGCTGCTGCCCCGCCTAACGCGTTTCGTTGTGATACAACAACTTTTTCAAAGGCTAGTCGGCAGAGTGGGCGACTCAGACATATAAGGAGGGGGAATCCCACCCCAGCTGCGATGTCGCGTTTGATTTATGGTTAAACTGCAGACTTAAGAATTATTTCATGCGCAGTGTTTTCACTTTTATACATTTGGTCTATTTGTTGTTTGTTTGTCATGTGGTCATTTATCTGTTTTTTTAAAGGTTTTTAGCATGTCTTGTGTTGTGTATGTGTCTTGATGAATTAAGAGAATAAAGGTTTGTGTAATTAGATACTTTTGATTCATTGGTGTGCCCCCCCTTTTGTTTCGATTTCTCGGTCCTTTGTATGGCAGTGTTGTATTTAGGGGAGCTGCACCCTGTATAATTTATTGCACTATTGAGTGTGCTTTGTTGCTATCTGGTTGATTTGGCACCTGCATTTTGCTGGTAATTAGTTAGTATGGATTTATAATAGATGTTTTTGTTTCCATTACCTTTTATATCACACGGCCATATACTGTAGGGATGAATTACCATTGGCTGATTTGATTCGATTATTTATAATAGAATAAGATCTGGATGAGATAGTGGATTAGATAGGTATTAGGTTTTGGTTAAGGCATTTTGATGTCATCATGATACCTGCACTTTACTACAGTTACTTACAAGTTTTATACAGTTAGTTACAAGTATATCATTTTTTATAGTATAGTATGAATTGTGGATATTCATTAGTTATTGGTATTTATTGGTAATTTATATGATTATTGGTGATCTATCTTTATATATATCTTTTTTTTTTCTCTCCCTCCGCCTACATCTCTGTGAAGGAACGGTCCAGCTTAAGTTAAGAAACCCCACATATATCCAGGTCTAGAGTTTCCCTTTATTCCCCCTGTTATATATGCAAGTCCGTATCTCTCTTCAGGAAGAGATAATTAGCATGTATGTGTTGAATAGCACAGAGCACAGACCTCCCCCCCCCCTGCTGATCCTGTCACACCTTAGTCTGGGAAGATGCCGGTTAGTCTGTAGCTCGCTGGACCCCTTGCTGTGAATTTCTCATATCAAGGATGAAAACCGCAGACTGACGGCACCAACAGAAATTGCTCCATAACTGCGCTTCCATATATCCCAGCACCAAACCAGGTACAGGATCAGAACCGGCTCACAAAACCGCATGAGGGGATAGGTAATTGCATTCTTAGAAATAAAGCAAACCCCCGTAAATGGAGATGTAAGGTTCTGATCCGCTTAGGAACCCCATTTCTGGACTCATTGGGTGCACAGCGTCCAGCCCGATAGTTTGGTACCGTTTCCAAGCCAATATGACCCCCCTGTTCCAAGTTATAACCTCTAAAGGGTTTTAGGGCAAAAGCACGCTCCAGAAGAATGGGAGGGGATATCCCGTCCCACAGAGGGAAGGGGGCGGAGGGCCCTCGCAGCATAAATAGGGTGGGCTGGAGCCAGGTAGCTGTCACTCATCTGGAGGGGATATGCGGTCAGCATACTGGATTACCCATCATCATCATCATCATAAGCTCTTGACATACCCCTTGTGAGAGCTCCCCCATCACTACTACAACTACATATTAAGGTAACTGCCTATTGTTTCTCTGTGTAACGCACTCTATCCTGTAACCGTCTCAGAATAGCATTTTGTATCACCTGTATCACTTCATATTACCTCATAGTTAAATGTTTGTTATTACTGCCTAGTGTGCTTATAGCATTAAAACTTATATTTAATTTGAGCGATCTGCTTTGTCTTAAACCAAGAATCTGTGTGTCCGGAGGCTGTGGAGCCTGGTATCCCTGATTGGAGGGGTTGGACAAAGGGTTTTGGGAATGCGGACGGTGTGTCAGTAGGTCCCTGGTTTATAGTTGGACCACGTGACATGCAGTTCCCTGACAATCTCTATTTGTTGTTTGTTTGTCATGTGGTCATTTATCTGTTTTTTAAAGGTTTTTAGCATGTCTTGTATTGTATCCTGATGCATTGAAGAGCACCAAAACGCACATTATAACTCGCTTCCCCCGAATTGCTCCCCCCATGAGGATTGCCTTTTGCCAATTTTCACTGCTCCCACTTCACTCTAATCCTAGATAATATTTTTGCTGTAAAGCTCCGCCTCCTCCATTCATTGCCACACCTACGCAATGACTGATTGACTAACATGTTACAGAGAGGAACAGCGAAAAATAAAGTGTTCCAGGGCGGTTAAAAAAAAAAACCAAAAATATCCATTTCTAGTTCTACACCCTAAGAAGTGAGCATCGGCAGAGGTTTTGACCAAATATATTTTACAAGTTCAGTGGGCTTGGTCTGCTTTAAGAGAATGAAGATTTGTGTAATTAGCTATTTTTGATTCATTGTTGTGCCTCCCCTTTGTTTCGCTTTTTGGTCCTTTGTAAGGCAGTGCTGTATTTAGGGGAGCAGCACCCTATATCATTTATTGCACTATGGAGTGTACAGGGTCCTTTGTTGCTATCTGTATCTTTGGACTCTATTCTACTCTCTAATTTCCTTCAGGAGAATGGAAAAGCCTTCTAATAATATCTAACTCTCTGCTTTCTATGCAATAAAGAGAGCTAACGAGCAAACATCTTGACTAACCTTTGTTTGATTTCCTTGGTCCTAACACCATAGATGATGGGGTTCATCATTGGAGGGACAATGACATACACACTGGCCACCAGAATATGGACGTAGGGTGGGATGTGGTTGTGAGGGATCCTGTGTGTTATGACACTGAAATAGGCCGGAATATAGAGTAAGGCGAGCACACAGAGGTGAGAGCCGCAGGTATTAAATGCTTTGTGTCGGGCCTCTGAACTTGAGAGTCTTACAATGGCCCTAATGATGGCGCCATATGACAAACCAATGAGGAATAGGTCTAATAAAGAAGAGAAAATAATGACCATACCATAGAGGACATTGACCCTTATGCTTGCCGTAGCCAGTCTGGCCATGCCCATGTGCTCGCAGTAGGTGTGTCTTATGACATTACTACCTCTGTAAGGTAACCGCCAAGTAAGAAGAACTTCAGGAATCAACATTATGACGTTTCTGCTCACTGAAAGCACAATGACGCTCCTTATGAACGATGCTGTAAACTTTGTCACATAAGTTAAAGGGTGGCAGATGGCGACATAACGGTCATAGGCCATAACCATTAGGATGCTTGAATCTAGCATGCTGGAAAAATGAACAAAGAAGATTTGGGTCAGGCATCCATTGAAAGAGATCTCATGAGCCCGGGACCAAAATATACTGAGGGTCTTTGGCACGGTGCAGGAGCTCATGAGAAGATCTCCGACGGCCAACACCACCAGGAAGATGTACATGGGCTGGTGGAGTCTTTCATTGTTCGCGATCACAAATATCAGGGTTGCGTTTCCCGCCAGAGCCAGAATGTACATGAGGCAGAACATAAAGGCGAGCGGAACATGGGACTGCTCCAGCCCTGGAATCCCCATCAGCAGGAAGTGATCAGGATGGAAACTGCTTCTGTTTGCCATGTCCAAGAGACTGTCCAATCATAGGTAAGCCTGATGCTCAGTTTATACAGGAGAGCCAATCCCTCCGCTGGAAAATGTTCCGAGCTCTGCAGATCGGCCTTAGTCTGAAACTAAAGAGCACAGCGCTAAACAAGAGAAGAGAAAGAAGAACTATAAGCAAAGTCAGCGGGTCTGTGCTCCTCTGAAGCCTTGATGTCTAATGTCTAATAACTGGATTCTCTGGTGTAGTTTACTTTGCATGGATAGGAGAAAAGCCCAGCATCAATTCCTAAGTATTGGTTAAAGAGGACCTTCACCCTGAATAAGAGCCTATCTTATATGTCTCCCACACCTTGTACATGTAAAAGAATTTACAAGTTTGACCAAATCCACTTGAAATTCAGTTCAATCTGTATTCTGTAGATGTGACCTTTGGATATATCATGCTGTATGTAAAAATAACCTCCATAGGAAACGATCATATGGCTGTAAGCAGCTGTTGCCATCTATCAGATGATTCAGGACTAAGCTAATGTATACTGCTATATGGACTGTAACACAGTTACATGTATAGGCTGATATGATATGCTGATGTACGTAGTTTAAGACTCGTTCTGTGATTGGCTATAATAGAACATTTCCTTGTAAGTCTTCTCTGTAAAGCTATAAAATAAAGCTGGGGCACACCCCACACGCGCCTACAAGGACAACATGGCCGTGGATAAGTAAGGAAGCATATGTGTGTGTCTCTGTGTGTCTGTCTTTAAATATGACATCATTAAGATGGATAATTTTCCCCGATATACATACAGATTGCCCACATTTATCCGGACCTTCACCCTGAATAAGAGCCTATCTTATATATCTCCCACACCTTGTACATACAGATTGCCCACTTTAATCCAGACCTTCACCCTGAATTAGAGCCTATCTTATATGTCTCCCACGCCTTGTACATACAGATTGCCCACATTAATCCAGACCCTCACCATGAATTAGAGCCTATCTTGTATGCCCCCCCCTTTACATACAGATTGCCCACATTAATCAGGACCCTCACCCTGAATAAGAGCCTATCTTCTATTGTTTCCACCCCTGTACATACAGATTGCCCACATTAATCCAGACCTTCACCCTGAATAAGAGCCTTTCTTGTATGGTTCGCCCCCTGTACATACAGATTGCTCACATTAATCCGAACCTTCACCCTGAATAAGAGCCTACCTTGTATGGTTCGCCCCCTGTACATACAGATTGCTGCCATTTAAAAATCATCCTACCTGCATCCACTGCATGTTATGAGCCTTTAAACATCCAAGATGGCAGCTCATGGAGCATCAGGCAGCCTGCCAACAGGAAATGTCTTCTGAATGTGCCTCTCTGCATTCCGGTATTGCTGTCCTTTCCCTGACCCCAGCTCTGCTCTATCTGTGCAAAGCACAGCTATAACCCGCCCCCTGTACTTTATCCCCCCCTCGTTTCCTCAGTACGTAATGCTACTGAGCCAAGATGGCAGCGCCCGTATCCTAGAGTCCTGAACAGAGTTGCAGCCCAATGGGGGAAAGAATTATAAGTAAGCGTCTATTTTAGATGCGGGGGGAATAGTTTTTTAAAGGTTTGGGCTTTTCATTTAATCCTGCTGAAGGTCCGGGTTAAGCAATAACTGGTCATATGAGCACATTACACATTTTACAGTTTCCCCCGGCAATGTGTCCCACACTTTTATAGAACCCAGACTCATTTTAGGACTGAGATTCTGATTTTGGGACTGAGATAATCATTAGCTTCTCATTCCTTTGAGTTGTCCTGGATCCAGCTTTTTCTGTCCTCACCTTTCATTGTTGCCTCCCGATGTGGCATTTAGCTTCATATTCTCTCTATCTGTGCAGCCATCATTTTACAACATTGCCATGGCCAAAAAGTGGTGGGAGTGAGCCTCCCTAAACCCTTCATCCCATTGACCCGCCATATAATCAGATAAGAGAGTCATTAACCTTTAACAACTTGTTCTTGTTTTTCTAGGCTAGTTATGCCTGAAATACCATTGAAAAACGACAATACAAAACATTTACACACAATATAAAACCACCTTGTTGTGATAAAATATCGCACAATGGTCGTTGTTTAGGTCTACAGAACGGCTCCGCGCTTTCATTTATCTTCATCAGTGTCAAAGCTCAGCAGCGTAACTGCAAAGCAGACGTGAATTATGTCGCTGTCAGATTTTATCCGTACATATCAATACATTATCGTCAAATCAATCCGTTCTGTGTTATCGGTATTTCAGCTCTATTTTGGGCCACATATTATAAACTCGAAATTACGTCAAATGACAATGCACATATAATTATAAATGCAGATACAAATATATACAGACCTCAAGGTTTAATGGACATTTAAAGTGGACCAACACCCAGGGGGGATCGTCCCGGGAATCTATAAGATTCCCAGGCCGATCAGATCCCTCCCCGCGGGGCATCCGAAATCGGGATGTCCCGCAGGGTGAAACCCCCCAGGAAGCCCACAATCCTACCTTTTCCACGTTCCAGCGGCGCATGCGTGTCCAACGCCGCTGCCTCCCACGCGTCCCTCTAGCAGGGTGCGCTCCCGCACCGGCCGTTTGTGAATGGCCGGCGCGGGTGCACTCCCTGTAAGAGGGACGCGCGGGAGGAGGCGGCGGATGCGCTCTGCTTGGCCGGCGCTGCCTCTCACTTGTCCGCCGGCGGGATTGGCTGCAGCGGTCATGTGGAAGCGGGGAGAGGTGAGTTTTCGGGGCTTTCTGGGGGGTTTCACACAGCGGGGCACCAACGATCGGGGTGCCCCACCGAAGTGGACCAAAACCCAGGATAGTCAAAATCCTGGGTATTGGTCCACTTTAATAAGTCGGGTTGGTTGAAGCAAACCTTTCACAAGCATGTAAGATCAGGGTAAGCATTAAAAAATTAGTGGTGTTCAGTCTTTTTGCCCTGTGTTCTACCTTCACTGGGAATCTTTCATTAATATAGGACAAACAAAAAGGCCAACAACCCAGGTTTGAATGCAAAAATGGTAAAGGGATTTTAATAGGGAACTGTGTATACAATAGAAATTGCTGATATATACATTTCATATATATATATATATATATATATATATATATATATATATTATATCATATATACATTTCAAGAGGGAAAAAGGTTTATTTGCAACCGAAACGTTGAGGGGTATTTCTTCCACCGTGGTGCTGCCTATAAGCCATATGTTACTCTATACTTGTTTTCTCTGTCTGCATTTGGTTTTGCCTCGATAAATGGTATTGTGACATGACTGTGCTAGCGTTCCATACGCCTTCAGCTGACACCAACCCACCCACACTCCCAAATAATGGAGGCAACAACCACTTCTTCGGAAATAATGGAATTTTAATCGGCCACAGCCTCAACATACAAACAATAACAAATAACAATTAACAATGCACTCCCGATCTCCCCGATCCAGGTCTGAGATTCCACCATACCATAACTACCAACCGGAGGGGAGGGGAGGCGGCCCGAAGGCTCAACCACCTCCCGAATCTGAAACAGAAGCCGATTCGTGAGCCCGGCCGCATCCCTCCTAGGCCTGGTAGCTCAACGGGGCTAACTGCCAAGATCCACCTTACCCCCTTTCCTTTGTCCCTCCCCTTAAACTCAGTCACCTATCCTCCTGGCCCGTTTCCGCCGGAACAGCCGCTTCCTTGTAACCTACCCCCACTTTCTGTGCCATCTCAGACCCGAACAGAGCAGAGGAGACCGCCAAAGCTGTGACAAGTAAAATAATACAGAAAACTGAACTGTACAACAATTCCCCAATACATACGCATTGACACATATACCCAATAAATACCCCACAAATTATACATAACCAAAAGCAACTACAAGTACCCTGTTAACTGAACAAATGTCAATAAATATATATTAATCTTCTTTTCTATTCTTATCGTTTGTTGAACCGGGGGTAGAATCTTTGTTTATCAATTTTCAATCTTGACATCCACCTCATGCCCTTCAACACCTCCCCAACCCACAACATTGCAGAGAGACCTTCATTAATGTGCCCTCAACGTATCTCACCATCCTCGCCAACCAACATTATCTTCTGCTCTTGTTCACATGCCCTTCAACACCTCCCCAAACCCCTACATTGCATAGAGACCTTCATTAGTGTGCCCTCAACTTATCTCTGCATCCCCACCAACAAACATTATCTTCTGCTGTTGTTCACGTGCCCTTCAACACCTCCCCAAACCCCTACATTGCAGAAAGACCTTCATTAATGTGCCCTCAACTTATCTCTCCAACCTCGCTTACCAACCAACATCTTCTGCTCTTGTTCACATGGCCTTCAACACCTCCCCAAAGCCCTACATTGCAGAGAGACCTTCATTAATGTGCCCTCAACGTATCTCACCATCCTTGCCAACCAACATTATCTTCTGCTCTTGTTTACATTGGCTCGGCCATGATGTATTCTAAGGCCCGACTTCTCATAGTAAATACAGACATCAAGGTGCAGCATTGGGACAATTCTGCCTAAACAGTGATTTTCCTTACCTCAAGTGTAACATTCTCTGAATTTAGTGATTTAGTAATCTTCATTGCTCATATCATCCCAAGCTTACAACTCACTCTTCCCACCCCTCCCCTTCCTCATCATTACAGCCCAAAAGCAGCCTCAAATACAAGAATGTCAGACGTGGCATTCACACAACTTCCTGCTGCCACCACCAGATAAGCAACTCCACCTACATGTAACACAGTGCTTATCATATTCAGTCCAGTGCAGTCTAGTTCTGCTCGCCTAACACAGTCTTATGAAACAACCCAACGCCATCACTGTCCCCGTTAGATCTGCGGTAAATCTGCTTCTCTATTTTGTGCCCTGAGCTGCCGGAACTTTTTGAAGTTGCCCCTATCCACTGAGACTTTACCCCCAGCTTAACAACGAACAACTTTAGCACATTCCTCTCTTGGCTTAACCCGTTTAGTAGTTTCTAGTCTATACTGACAAACCCAGTTCTTCAAAAGCAATTCACTACTTGAACCCTATACAGTACACTCTGACTTACGGTATATATCACTTTATCTTTTCCTCCTCTATGGTCTCTCTTTACATTTGCAGTGATGTCCATCATGTGACATTTAGAATACAGAATAATGTATTGCCATTACTGATACTTCTGCATAGAATGAGCTGACCTGTATATAAAGCCATTCTCTAGCTGTGTATCACACACAGGGGAGACCTCAGAATACACACCCTCTCCCCAATTCCCCATGTGCCCCTCCAATGCCCAGAACAGCTGCAGCACACTCACCCCCTCCCCTATTCCCTGTGTGTCCCTCCAGTGCCCAGAACGGCTCAAACATGCTCACCCTCTCCCCTATTCCCTGTGTGCCCCTCCCAATGCCAAGTACAGCTCCAACGCACTCACCCCTCCCCACAACTCTGTGTTTCCCTCCCAATGCTCAGAACAGATCCAGCACACCCACCCCTCCCCAAAATCCCTGTGTGCTTATCCAATGCCCAAAACAGCTGCAACACATTCACCCCCTCCCCAAATCCCTCTGTACCCCTCCAATGCCAAGAACATGTGCAGCACACTAAAACCCTCCCCAAATCCCTGTACCCTCAAAAGGGTCGAGTGAGATGATGTTATCTCTCTCAGCCACTACAATAGGCCCTGCCAGCGGTGGCGAGTGAATCAGAAGCCGGTAGCGATCGGCAGAACCAGATGCAGAGGTCTCTGACCCCTTGTCCCCGCACCCGCCACCATCGATCGTTTCTCTCAGTGACATCACCACAGGGGGGACACAGAGCTCAGTGATGGACTGGAAGTAAGTAAAAAATGAAAGACTAAAATATTTTTAATGAGTCTGTTTTTCTTACATTTAAAACTAGTAAGGGGTCTAAGACACCCTTATACTACCGTACGGGGAAGGAGTAGTTGGCAAGTTACTCACCAGCCAGCGGGTGACTTGGAATTACCCCCACCCAATTACCTTCATCTCCAAAGCCCAGGGGGGTGCAGAAGAGCTCGCGACCCATGAAAGCTATATGGGCTGATAGCCTTCAGGGGTGGGGGGTCCCGGTCTACCAGTCCCCATAGACAGTGCCTGGGTTGGTTTTGCTTTGAAGGGACCTCATGCCATTGTTTTTTTTATTTCTTAAGCGTTCAACCCTTATAAAAGAGTGTGGAATTCCCCTAATAGTGTGGATAATATTTGTTATACTAGTTGGCTACTATACCACTGGAAGGAGATCCATAACGGCCGGGATGCCCCCCGTGCATGTAATAACATTACCAGCTATGGATACTAGATCACTGGAAGGAGATCTATAGTGGCCGGGATGCCCTCCTTGCATGTAATAACATTACCAGCTATGGCTACTAGACCACTGGAAGGAAATCTATAGTGGCCGGGATGCCCTCCCTGCATTTAATAACATTACCAGCTATGGATACTAGACCACTGGAAGGGGATATATAGTGGCCGGGATGCCCTCCGTGCATGTAATAACATTACCAGCTATGGCTACTAGACCACTGGAAGGAGATCTATAGTGGCCGGGATGCCCTCCTTGCATGTAATAACATTACCAGCTATGGCTACTAGACCACTGGAAGGAGATCTATAGTGGCCGGGATGCCCTCCTTGCATGTAATAACATTACCAGCTATGGCTACTGGACCACTGGAAGGAGATCTATAGTGGCCGGGATGCCCTCCGTGCATGTAATAACATTACCAGCTATGGCTACTAGACCACTGGAAGGAGATCTATAGTGGCCGGGATGCCCTCCGTGCATGTAATAACATTACCAGCTATGGCTACTAGACCACTGGAAGGAGATCTATAGTGGCCGGGATGCCCTCCGTGCATGTAATAACATTACCAGCTATGGCTACTAGGCCACTGGAAGGAGATCTATAGTGGCCGGGATGCCCTCCGTGCATGTAATAACATTACCAGCTATGGCTACTAGACCACTGGAAGGAGATCCATAGTGGCCGGGATGCCCTCCGTGCATGTAATAACATTACCAGCTATGGCTACTAGGCCACTGGAAGGAGATCTATAGTGGCCGGGATGCCCTCCTTGCATGTAATAACATTACCAGCTATGGCTACTAGACCACTGGAAGGAGATCTATAGCCATTGCTTTTGATGCATTTAATATGAAGGTTCGTGCCAGACTAGTTCAGATTGAATCGAACGTTTTCGGAGTAGTTCGGAGGACCGCCAAACCAAACTTTTGAAAAGTTTGCTTATCTCTAGTTACTATATATGTTACTATTACACACTCTTTTCCGTTTGCGCTGTCTCCTGGGCAAGAACAGTTGTCTTCTGCTGTTGTAATTGTGAGAAATGGAGATGATTTACATGAAATATGATTTTATTTAAAAATTTTTAAAAAACATGACAACGTTTAAAAAATATACATTTTTATTTTTTTTTTACCTTTTTACCGAAAAAATATAATGAAAAAAAGACAGTTCATGTTAAAGCCTAAACTCTACCCAAAATATATATAATGGAAGGAGATCTATAGTGGCCGGGATGCCCTCCGTGCATGTAATAACATTACCAGCTATGGCTACTAGGCCACTGGAAGGAGATCTATAGTGGCCGGGATGCCCTCCGTGCATGTAATAACATTACCAGCTATGGCTACTAGACCACTGGAAGGAGATCTATAGTGGCCGGGATGCCCTCCTTGCATGTAATAACATTACCAGCTATGGCTACTGGACCACTGGAAGGAAATCTATAGTGGCCGGGATGCCCTCCGTGCATGTAATAACATTACCAGCTATGGCTACTAGGCCACTGGAAGGAGATCTATAGTGGCCGGGATGCCCTCCGTGCATGTAATAACATTACCAGCTATGGCTACTAGACCACTGGAAGGAGATCTATAGTGGCCGGGATGCCCTCCGTGCATGTAATAACATTACCAGCTATGGCTACTAGGCCACTGGAAGGAGATCTATAGTGGCCGGGATGCCCTCCGTGCATATAATAACATTACCAGCTATGGCTACTAGACCACTGGAAGGAGATCTATAGTGGCCGGGATGCCCTCCGTGCATGTAATAACATTACCAGCTATGGCTACTAGGCCACTGGAAGGAGATCTATAGTGGCCGGGATGCCCTCCTTGCATGTAATAACATTACCAGCTATGGCTACTAGACCACTGGAAGGAGATCTATAGTGGCCGGGATGCCCTCCTTGCATGTAATAACATTACCAGCTATGGCTACTAGACCACTGGAAGGAGATCTATAGCCATTGCTTTTGATGCATTTAATATGAAGGTTCGTGCCAGACTAGTTCAGATTGAATCGAACGTTTTCGGAGTAGTTCGGAGGACCGCCAAACCAAACTTTTGAAAAGTTTGCTTATCTCTAGTTACTATATATGTTACTATTACACACTCTTTTCCGTTTGCGCTGTCTCCTGGGCAAGAACAGTTGTCTTCTGCTGTTGTAATTGTGAGAAATGGAGATGATTTACATGAAATATGATTTTATTTAAACATTTTAAAAAAACATGACAACGTTTAAAAAACATACATTTTTATTTTTTTTTTACCTTTTTACCGAAAAAATATAATGAAAAAAAGACAGTTCATGTTAAAGCCTAAACTCTACCCAAAATATATATAATTTTCTTAGAAATTTCGGAAACATCACAGATAAACATATATCTTAGAAACTGCTCATATTGAGTGAATAGTGGCTGCAAGTCACTATGGCTGCAATTCAGACTCCATTCCAAGTCTGAATCCTTCTAAGTCTGCAGCGAATTTAACCTGAATTCACTCTATGAACCCAGAACCACACCACTCTCCATCCACATCACCACCACCTGCATTCTGATATGTCTCCTCTCTCATTCACAGGTACGCATTTCATCATCTGACTTCATATACAACTTTTAACCCTTTGCTGCCCATATTAATCCTGCTGCCATTCTCTCATCAGATTCACTAATTTGAACTTGATTTTTCCCTTGGCATCTTAACCCTTTAAGTGCCAGCCCACCTGGAGATTTTGTCACGCTCTGTTGCCAGAGCATTTTTCACTATTTTGAGCTACACATGTTCAACTGTAATTTTTGAAGGGATTTTCTGGGACTTAACTAAAAATTAGATATTGTTTTTTTTCAGCAGAATCTGGGCTTTAACAGCATATGTCTTGTTTATCAATTTTTTTGTCTTATTATTTTGGGCGAAATATGTGAAAGAAAATTAAAAATACACACGTTTTTACAATTTGCAGTGTTTTTCTTTAATCGAAAATAAAGGTTTTCCAATAAAAACATATTGAGGGTAAAAGCCGCATTTCTCCTGGTTACCACGGTACCACACATGTATTAGTAGACACCCTTTCCTGCCCAGGAGACCCCAGAAACTGCAAAGAGCGCTAGAGGAGATTTTCAGATAAAATACAAATACTATGCGCTCCTCGCAGTTTTTCAAAAAATACAACCCTTTACATTTGAAATACCCCCCACAAACTATATATTTTTGGAAAGTGCACAATTCAAGGTTTCTAAGCATACTTGCTGGCGTGGGTGCATTGGTTTGGACTTTATTCATTGGCAGAACCTCTGGTTCCAAAGGATTTCCCTAAAAAAATAAGCAAAAAGCAGATTCAAAACCATATTTTCCTATAAAAACAATAAGCAAGCAAGAACTAACACAGTAAATCTGAAAGCACAATGTCTGCTGAACACCACAATACCCCACATGCATAGGTACTTTGAAGGGTAGAGTTGCCAAACACCCCAAAGTCAAGCGTGCGTTTGAGGGTCAGTTTACTGGAAAAAATCAGCTGCGCACACAAAGTGCGCACCTTGCAGTTTTTCCAAATTTACAACCCTTTACATTTGAAATACCCCCCACAAACTATATATTTTTGGAAAGCACATACCTCAAGGTTTCTAAGCCTACTAGGCTTGTTGGCATGGGTGCATTCGTTTGGACTCTATTCATTGGCAGAACCTCTGGTTACAAAGGATTTCCCTAAAAAAATATGCAAAAAGCAGATTCAAAACCATATTTTCCTATAAAAACAATAAGCAAGCAAGAACTAACACAGTAAATCTGAAAGCACAACGTCTGCTGAACAAAACAATACCCCACATGCATAGGTACTTTGAAGGGTAGAGTTGCCAAACACCCCAAAGTCAAGCGTGCGTTTGAGGGTCATTTTACTGGAAAAAATCAGCTGCGCACACAAAGTGCGCACCTTGCAGTTTCTCCAAATTTACAACCCTTTACATTTGAAATACCCCCCACAAACTATATATTTTTGGAAAGTACATACCTCAAGGTTTCTAGGCGTGCTGGGTTTTTTGTTGTGGAAACCTTTTTATGGATGAAAAACCTTGAGGTGTTCATAGTTTGCAACGGATTTCCCTAAAAAATATTAATAAATATGCAGCATACAAGAAAGTTTTCCTAATATATCAATATTCAAACAAGAAAAAACTCAATAAATCTGAAACCGCAGGGTCCCTGGAACAGAACAATACAAAACAAAAAAACAGTTACCTGTCGAATACCTAAAATTAAGCTTTTGCGCTCTAGGGATGCTATTGTGGACACAAAATAAACTCAATGGTACTAATAGGTTCTGCTAGGATTAGTCATGGGAGGATTAGCCTTGTGCTGAAAAATTGTGAACGTCAGTAAACACTGAAATCCTAATGAAGGGCCCCATGTTTTCATCATCTATCACGTATCCAGCGGCTCCTCCTTCACCATTTCCTCCATCATCTTTTGGCTTCGCAAGTACCAAAAATAAAAAAACAACACAGGGACAAGAAAATGCAATTATCTAACTGAATTTTTAACTAGAGAAAGTATAAATTAAAGTTGCAAATAGCCTAAAAGATTCCAGATCTGGCCACTTACCTTCACCCAGATGTGGAGATGTATTCTGTTACTATAGATCTGGGGGGTTTTGCAGAGCAGGGTATTCCAAACCAGGATGACCCTAGGGCACGGAACAAAACCTAACCTAAAGCCTACATACAGTCTAAAGTTAAATCTAAAAATCCAGAATAAAACAAATTAAAAATCCAGAATAAAACAATTTACAAATTAAAAATTGAATTTAGTATGGTATGCCTCAAAGCAACCTTCCAAACACAAACCAGGTTGGCTGGGACATGTCGGGCAGTAGTAGCGCACATCTCTCCTAAAGCCACGCCTACTACATACTCTACAAGGCTTCTGGGGATACCTCTTCCTATTGATGGAGGGGATGCACTTTATGAAATGCTTCCCCACTAATCTAGCCTCGTCATCATTACCAGCCATCTCTGGTGCCTGCTCGGTATCCCCAAATAACAGAGCAGGGAGTATCTGCAGCTGATATTTTGCAAACGACAAATTGGAGCCTGGTACTGCTGCCTTGAAGACAACAAAGGAGTTATAAGTTGCTAATTGGACCAAATGGATAGCAACTTTTTTGTACCAGGCTCTGGATTTTCTGGTGGCGTTGTAATATGTTAAAATTTGGTCTGTTTTATCAACGCCACCCATGAATTTATTATAATCTTTGATACAACGTGGCTTTTGGGAAGGGGCTCGGGGACCACGTTGCCGTAATTTCACGACTGACTCATCGTGGATTGTCGTCAGCATGAAAACATTTTTTTTGTCCATGTATTTCACGGCCAGGAGCTCATCGCTTCTTACAGCATACGACTCTCCACGATTTATTTTTTGTTTCAGCAATGACCTGGGCAAGCCTTTTCGATTACGGTTGATGGTGCCGCAGGCCGGTGGGTCCAATGAGTAGAGGGCTCGAAATAGGGGGATGCTGGTATAAAAGTTATCCACATATAAGTGGTAACCTTTCCCCAGTAGAGGAGTCATGAGTTCCCAAACTATCTTGCCACTGACAGACAAATCAAGGGGACAACCAGGGGGGTCCAGATGTGTGTCCCTTCCTTCGTAAAGACGAAAAAATTTGGTGTAGCCGGTCGAGCTTTCACACAATTTGTAAAATTTTATCCCATAGAGGGCACGCTTACTAGGGATATACTGACGAAATACAATGCGCCCTTTATAAAGCAGAAGCAATTCGTCAATACTTAAATTTTGGGAGGGGGTGTACACTTCTGCAAAGCGCTCAGACAGACTATCGATCAGGGGACGTACTTTGTCTGTTGTGACCAGGCTCACCACGGGGAATTGCAGTGGCATTATCGTTAAAATGTAGAAACCGCAGTAAAATTTGGTAGCGGTTTCTGGTCATTATGGCCGGAAATAATGGGGTTGCCAAAAGGGTTCGGGTATCCCAGTAGGAGGCGATACTAAATTTTTTGCAGATACCCATGGCTAAAGTGAGCCCCCAAAATTTTTTCAACTCACTTATGTTTGTGGGATGCCATGCATGAGCGCGGGCGTGCCTTTGTGGGGGATTTTGTGCTAGGACCCACTCGGCATAGCAGTTTGTATGGTAGACCATGTCCTGTAGGATGGCCTCTGTGATGAACAATTTGAAAAAGTCAACAGGACGGAAGTTTGTTGTGTCAACGTTGTCTCCGGGGACCGAATCGAAAGGGGGAATTTCGGGGGAATAATTATTAGGAGGCCTCCACGCAGGCACTCCATCACCAGCTGCAGCACTCTCCATCTGATCTACACTCTCCTCCAGCGTGGCTTCTCCTTGTGCGCTACCATCCCTCCTAGGATGCCTAGCACTACCACTAGTACTACTGCACGGCTGTGTCTCTTCAGTAGAGGACACTGTCAGACTCACTATCTGAGGGCAAATAATCTGACCCTGAAACACTATACTCTTCCGAGTCTGACTCCATCATGTAAGCTGCTGCTTCCTGGGCAGAGTACCTTTTCCCAGCCATCCTGAAATCTGCTAAACAAAGGCTAAAACCAAATGAAAACAATAAAAATACTACACTAAAGGGGAGGAACTAGGGGGAAGTTTACAGTAACTAAAAGCTAAATCTAAAGCCTAGAACTAAAGTTGGGGAACAAAACAGCCAAAAAGCAAATACTCAAAAGTAAACGTCAGCAAGCTTGCAGAACCAAGAATCTTCGAGAGCAATCGCAATCTAAAAGGAAGTTAAAGTAACAGAACATTACAATTAAGAAGGATGGTTGAAACCACCTGCAGCTGTAGTGCCCATGTACAGAGAGGCTGCGGGAGGAGCAGGTGTGTACACAATATGTATATGCTGGAGTTGTACCTCTCTGTACATGGGCCCCTCCAATATAGAAACAATGAATGGACAATTGCAGCGGTGCAACATGGAAGAAAGGAGCTGGTCCGGCGATCAGTGATCGCTTACACACCGAGCAGTGGAGGGAGGTGGGGATGGGGCGGCTCCTTGTGTTCCCCCCACTCAACGGAGGGGAGAGATTTGCGCTGATCAGTGACAGGCCAGGGCAGAAGCGTAGGCGAGGGATCACATGCAGGGGGATGGGCACCTTGAGAGAACGGCACAGGCGGGGGTGGATCACATGTAGGGAGGGGGCAACACGAGCAGCCGCCCCCCGCCAAAGCTTGGTGTGGACAGGTCAGTGTCAGAGACAGGTCTGGGCAGCGGCATCACTCCCTGCATGTGGTTGCAGCTGCCCGACCTGTCACTTATCAGCGCAAATCTCTCTCTCCTCCACCATCAGTCACTGATCAGCACAAATCTCTCCCCTCTCTGCCCATCGTTGGAGGGGAGAGAGATTCGCGCTGATCATTGACAGGTCAGGGCAGCAGCGTAGGTAAGGGGGAGATTACATGTAGGGAGAGGGGCGACACTAGCAGTTCAAAGCTTAGTGTGCCCAGGTCAGTGACAGGTCTGGGCAGTGGCATCACTCCCTGCATGTGATTGCCGCTGCCCCGACCTGTCACCGACACGCCGTTATGGATGCACGTTCCAAACCGAATGCCTGAGTGCATGCGCAGACGTGATTGCATCATCCGTCTGGGGCCTAAGGGGCTGGGGAAGCGGGGCGGACGCAGCAAGCGCCGGAGGACAGAAGCCAAGAGAGCCTGCGAGACACCTGCTGGTGTAATAACAGTACACTGTAACATGAGGAACTGTATTGCGGGGTCATGGCATTAGAAAGGTTGAGAACCACTGCTCTACTGTATCCACGTCTGTGCCCCTCCGAGGTGTATCATCAACATGTAACATCAATGCTGCCCCGACCTGTCACTGATCAGCATGAATCTCCACCCCCTCTGCCAAGGGGCAATGGCGATCATGCTGCCCCAACCTGTCACTGATCAGCGTGAATCTCTCCCTCCTCCGCCCGGAGGGGTTAGGGCTAGGGTTAGGGGTGTCTCTCCAACGCTCGCTCTTTCCATTCCCCCTCATCCCATCCCATATGCAGTGTGGCATTCCCCCCACCTCATTCCCATATGCAGTGTGGCATTCCCCCCACCTCATTCCCATATGCAGCATGGCATTCCCCCCACCTCATTCCCATATGCAATGTGGCATCCCCCCACCCCATAGACAGTGTGGCATTCCCCCCACCTCATTCCCATTTGCAGTGTGGCATTCCCCCCACCTCATTCCCATATGCAGCATGGCATTCCCCCCACCTCATTCCCATATGCAATGTGGCATCCCCCCACCCCATAGACAGTGTGGCATTCCCCCCACCTCATTCCCATATGCAGCGTGGCATTTCCCCCACCTCATTCCCATATGCAGCGTGGCATTCCCCCCACCTCATTCCCATATGCAGTGTGGCAATCCCCCCACCCCATTCCCATATGCAATGTGACATCCCCCCACCCCATAGACAGTGTGGCATTCCCCCCACCTCCTTCCCATTTGCAGTGTGGCATTCCCCCCACCTCATTCCCATATGCAATGTGGCATCCCCCACCCCATAGGCAGTGTGGCATTCCCTCCCATTTCATTCCCATTTGCAGTGTGGCATTCCCCCCACCCCATTCCCATATGCAATGTGGCATCCCCCCACCCCATAGACAGTGTGGCATTCCCCCCACCTCATTCCCATTTGCAGTGTGGCATTCCCCCCACCTCATTCCCATACGCAGTGTGGCATTCCCTTCCATTTCATTCCCATTTGCAGTGTGGCATTCCCCCCACCCCATTCCCATATGCAGTGTGGCATTCCCCCCACCTCATTCCCATATGCAGTGTGGCATACCTCCCACCCCATTCCCATAGGCAGTGTGGCATTCCCCCCACCCCATTCCCATATGCAGTGTGGCATTCCCCCCACCTCATTCCCATATGCAGTGTGGCATTCCCCCCACCTCATTCCCATAGGCAGTGTGGCATTCCCCCAACCTCATTCCCATATGCAGTGTGGCATTCCCCCCACCCCATTCCCATATGCAGTGAGGCATTCCCCCTCCAATCCCCATATATGCAGTGTGGCATCTCCCCCTCCCATTCCCCATAGGCAGTGTGGCATTCCCCCATCCCATTCCCCATAGGCAGTGTGGCATTCCCCCCACCTCATACCCATATGCAGTGTGCCATTCCTCCCACCCCATTCCCATATGCAGTGTGGCATTCCCCCCACCCCATTCCCATATGCAGTGTGGCATTCCCCCCACCCCATTCCCATATGCAGTGTGACATTCCCTCCCATCCCATTTCCATATGCAATGTGGCATCCCCCCACCCCATAGGCAGTGTGGCATTCCCCCCACCCCATTCCCATATGCAGTGTGGCATTCCCCCCACCTCATTCCCATATGCAGTGTGGCATACCCCCCACCCCATTCCCATAGGCAGTGTGGCATTCCCCCCACCCCATTCCCATATGCAGTGTGGCATTCCCCCCACCTCATTCCCATATGCAGTGTGGCATTCCCCCCACCTCATTCCCATAGGCAGTGTGGCATTCCCCCAACCTCATTCCCATATGCAGCGTGGCATTCCCCCCACCCCATTCCCATAGGCAGTGTGGCATTCCCCCACCCCATTCCCATATGCAGTGTGGCATTCCCCCCACCTCTTTCCCATATGCAGTGTGGCATTCCCCCCACCCCATTCCCATATGCAGTGAGGCATTCCCCCTCCAATCCCCATATAGGCAGTGTGGCATCTCCCCCTCCCATTCCCCATAGGCAGTGTGGCATTCCCCCATCCCATTCCCCATAGGCAGTGTGGCATTCCCCCCATCTCATACCCATATGCAGTGTGCCATTCCTCCCACCCCATTCCCATATGCAGTGTGGCATTCCCCCCACCCCATTCCCATATGCAGTGTGGCATTCCCCCCACCCCATTCCCATATGCAGTGTGACATTCCCTCCCATCCCATTCCCATATGCAATGTGGCATCCCCCCACCCCATAGGCAGTGTGGCATTCCCCCCATCCCATTCCCCATAGGCAGTGTGGCATTCCCCCCACCTCATTCCCGTATGCAGTGTGGCATTCCCCCCACCCCATTCCCATATGCAGTGTGGCATTCCCCCCACCCCATTCCCCATAGGCAGTGTGGCATTCCCCCCACCCCATTCCCCATAGGCAGTGTGGCATTCCCCCCATCCCATTCCCAATAGGCAGTGTGGCATTCCCCCCACCTCATTCCCATATGCAGTGTGGCATTCCCCCCCACCTCATTCCCATATGCAGCGTGGCATTCACCCCACCCCATTCCCATATGCAGTGTGGCATTCCCCCCACCCCATTCCCATAGGCAGTGTGGCATTCCCCCATCTCATTCCCATATGCAGCGTGGCATTCCCCCACCCCATTCCCATATGCAGTGTGGCATTCCCCCCACCCCATTCCCATATGCAGTGTGGCATTCACCCCACCCCATTCCCATATGCAGTGTGGCATTCCCCCCACCCCATTCCCATATGCAGTGTGGCATTCCCCCCCCCCACCCCATTCCCATATGTAGTGTGGCATTCCCCCCACCCCATTCCCATATGCAGTGTGGCATTCCCCCCACCCCATTCCCATATGCAGTGTGGCATTCCCCCCACCCCATTCCCATATGCAGTGTGGCATTCCCTCCCATCCCATTCCCATATGCAATGTGGCATCCCCCCACCCCATAGACAGTGTGGCATACCCCATCCCAATTCCATGGGCAGTGTGGCATCCCCCCCCCCCCCATATACGTCCCATTGACGCCCCCCCCAATCCCCCTCCAGACAGCCAGCAGAGATCGGGAGGAATGGTGGGGGAGGGAGGCAGTGAGGCAGTGGGGGAGGAACGAGGGAAGGGAGGGGGGACAACACAAATTCAGAATGACAGGGGCAGCGTGAGCGCGGCAGCCCCGATCTGTCACAGATCGGGCAGAAGGATGGGGGAGGGAGGCAGTGCGGGAGCCACGAGGGAAGGGGGGGGAATGCCCAGTGACATATGCCCAGTGACAAGGGACAGATCGGGGGAGCGTGATCACGCTGCCCGACCTGTCATTGATCATCATGAATCTCTCTCCCCTCCGCCGATGGGCGGAGGGGAGAGAGATTCATGCTGATCAATAACAGGTCGGCGCAGCAGCGATCACGCTCCCCCGATCTGTCCCTTGTCAGTGCAGGTCGGCAGCGTGATGGGAGGGGGGGACAACACAAGGGACACAGACAGGCACAGACAGACAGACAGACAGACAGGCACAATTCAAGGAGCACACCCTACTTACCTCAGATCCAGGCAGATCCAGGCATGCCATGTGACCTGGAATTTTATAGCAGTGCGGCGCCGGCTGATGACAGCTGCAGAAGCCGCACTTTGATTGGCTCCTGCAGCGATCGAGTAAAAGTTACAACCCTCAGCTCACCTCTGGATGACCCCCCAAGCCTCGTCTTTAAGATGAATCCAGAACTGTGGTGCTGAGTCTCACGTAGCTACCATTTAACGGTAGGAGAGGCAGCTTTGTGAGACTCACGTAGTTGGCACTAGAAGGGTTAATTGTGCATATGCCTTATTTAAGAGTTATGTAATTATTTTGAATGCCCCATCTGGTTCCCCTGCCCATATCTATATTTGTTATACTATCATCTGTTACTCTCCTAAATTTAAACTGACCAATATTGCCCCTTGTGTGTTCACTGAACCATAGCATCTAGCAACATTCCATTTGATGTTTTATTACCTTATGTGCCCTCCCTGACCAAACTTTTAGGACTGACCTAGCCCCACCCTTTAGGCCCAAGTGTTGTGCATGAGCTAATCACAGGCACTTAGAAAATGCTCATATTGAGTGAATAGTGGCTGCATGTCTCTATGGCTGCAATTCAGACTCCTTTCCAAGTCTGAATCCCTCTACGTCTGCAGCGAATTTAACCTGAATTCAACCTGAGGAAACCTGCACTGGATTCTGCTTGTCTGAATAGCCCAGCATCAACTAAAATGATCACCTTCTACCTCATCACACTGCTTCCTCTTACCCTCAGAATCCTAGGCTCACAGTATCCCCCTGCTCCTGGTAAGTCCCTATATATCTCCCCCTCTCTGCTCTCCTCCCCCTACCTCTCTGCTCATGAATTCCTTTCCTTGGCAAAATCACACACCACCTCTATATCCAAGCACAAGACACATTACTCCACCCTCAAAAGCCACAACCATCTCTTCTCTCTCCTTTTACTCTTACTTGCCGCCGGTGACATCAGTCCTAATCCAGGCACACTCTCTCCACCCCCTCCTCCATAACTATTCATTTTTCATCAAAGCCAAAAGTCTACAACCATGTTAAACCGGGATACACACACAACCTATCTAATCTGATACAGCTTAGTCACTCTCCATCCCTTCCCGCCACTGTCACCTGCGCACTATGGAATGCACGCTCGGTGCGCAATAAACTCTCCTATATTCATGACCTGTTTCTCTCGAACTCTTTTACCTTCATGAGGTTCACAGAAACATGGCTTACCCCATGAGACACAGCTTCACCCGCTGCCCTCTCACATGGGGGACTACATCTCAGCCACACCTCCAGATCCAACAACAAACAGGGTGGTGGTGTCGGCATCCTTCTATCCAAACTCTGCTCCTTTAACCCACTCCCTGCCTTGCCATCTCTATCCTTCTCATCTTTTGAAGTTCACTGTGTCCGTTTATATTCCCCCTGTAACCTGAAAATCACAGTCATCTACCGCCCTCCTGGAACTACTACTCTTTTCTTCGACCACTTTTCTATCTGGCTCCTTCAGTTTCTGTCCACAGACATCCCTGCAATCACCATGGGTGACTTCAACATTAGAGATGAGCGAACTTTTGAAAAATTCGTTTCGACTGATTCGCAGAATTTTCCGACAAAAATCGCTTCGACCCGAATTTATTCGCGACGAATCGCTATTAAAAACGGCTATTTCTGAGCCTCCTAGAGCCTCAATAGGGTTGTAAACCATTTTGCCTTGCTGTAACACGCATAGGATGCGTGCTGGGTTGGTTAAATAATACTGTAAATAAATATCACATGCAGATCAGAGGCATCGCTAATAGAATTGCAGAGCGGCACAATTGCAGAGAGTTGAAGTGGCATCACTATGAGGGGCAGGAGCCCAAACATTGCTTTAAAGAGACACTGGAGTTGGCAGCAGCAAGAGCCCAAAAATTGGATGAATCACACCCTGGAGTTGCAAGCAGCAGCAGGAGCCCAAACATTGGCTGAAAGAGACACTGGAGTTGGCAGCAGCAGGAGCCCAAAAATTGACTGACACACCCTGGAGTTTCAAGCAGCAGCAGCAGCAGGAGCCCAAACAAAGCTTGAAAGAGACACTGGAGTTGGCTGCAGGAGCCCAAAGATTGGATGAATCACACCCTGCAGTTGCAAGCAGCAGCAGCAGGAGCCCAAATATTACTTTAAAGAGACACTGGGGTTGGCAGCAAAAGCCCAAAGATTGGATGAATCACACCCTGGAGTTGGCAGCAGCAGCAGCAGGAGCCCAAACATTACTTTAAAGAGACACTGGGCTTGGCAGCAAAAGCCCAAAGATTGGATGAATCACACCCTGGAGTTGGCAGCAGCAGCAGCAGGAGCCCAAACATTACTTTAAAGAGACACTGGGGTTGGCAGCAGGAGCCCAAAAATTGGATGAATCACACCCTGGAGTTGGCAGCAGCAGCAGCAGGAGCCCAAACATTACTTTAAAGAGACACTGGGGTTGGCTTCAGGAGCCCAAAAAATTGGATGAATCACACCCTGGAGTTGGCAGCAGCAGCAGCAGGAGCCCAAACATTACTTTAAAGAGACACTGGGGTTGGCTTCAGGAGCCCAAAAATTGGATGATTCACACCCTGGAGTTGGCAGCAGCAGCAGCAGCAGGAGCCCAAATATTACTTTAAAGAGACACTGGAGTTGCCTTCAGGAGCCCAAAAATTGGATGATTCAAACCCTGGAGTTGGCAGCAGCAGCAGGAGCCCAAACATTACTTTAAAGAGAAACTGGGGTTGGCTTCAGAAGCCCAATAATTGGATGAATCACACCCTGGAGTTGGCAGCAGCAAGAGCCCAAACATTACTTTAAAGAGACACTGGAGTTGGCCTCAGGAGCCCAAAAATTGGATGATTCACACCCTGGAGTTGGCAGCAGCAGCAGCAGCAGGAGCCCAACATAGCTTGAAAGAGACACTGGAGTTGGCTGCAGGAGCCCAAAAATTGGATGAATCATATCCTGGAGTTGGCAGCAGCAGCAGCAGGAGCCCAAACATTACTTTAAAAAGACACTGGAGTTGGCTTCAGGAGCCCAAAAATTGGATGATTCACACCCTGGAGTTGACAGCAGCAGCAGCAGCAGGAGCCCAAACATTACTTTAAAGAGACACTGGGGTTGGCAGCAGGAGCCCAAAGATTGGATGAATCACACCCTGGAGTTGGCAGCAGCAGCAGGAGCCCAAACATTACTTTAAAGAGACACTGGGGTTGGCTTCAGGATCCCAAAAATTGGATGAATCACACCCTGAAGTTGGCAGCAGCAGCAGCAGGAGCCCAAACATTACTTTAAAGAGACACTGGGCTTGGCAGCAGGAGCCCAAAGATTGGATGAATCACACCCTGGAGTTGGCAGCAGCAGGAGCCCAAACATTACTTTAAAGAGACACTGGGGTTGGCTTCAGGAGCCCAAAAAATTGGATGAATCACACCCTGGAGTTGGCAGTAGCAGCAGCAGCAGCAGGAGCCCAAACATTACTTTAAAGAGACACTGGGGTTGGCTTCAGGAGCCCAAAAATTGGATGATTCACACCCTGGAGTTGGCAGCAGCAGCAGCAGCAGGAGCCCAAACATTACTTTAAAGAGACACTGGAGTTGCCTTCAGGAGCCCAAAAATTGGATGATTCACACCCTGGAGTTGGCAGCAGCAGCAGCAGGAGCCCAAACATTACTTTAAAGAGACACTGGGGTTGGCTTCAGGAGCCCAATAATTGGATGAATCCCACCCTGGAGTTGGCAGCAGCAGCAGCAAGAGCCCAAACATTACTTTAAAGAGACACTGGAGTTGGCTTCAGAAGCCCAAAAATTGGATGATTCACACCCTGGAGTTGGCAGCAGCAGCAGCAGGAGCCCAACATAGCTTGAAAGAGACACTGGAGTTGGCTGCAGGAGCCCAAAAATTGGATGAATCATATCCTGGAGTTGGCAGCAGCAGCAGGAGCCCAAACATTACTTTAAAGAGACACTGGAGTTGGCTTCAGGAGCCCAAAAATTGGATGATTCACACCCTGGCGTTGGCAGCAGCAGCAGCAGCAGCAGCCCAAACATTACTTTAAAAAGACACTGGGGTTGGCTTCAGGAGCCCAAAAATTGGATGAATCACACCCTGGAGTTGGCAGCAGCAGCAGCAGCAGCAGGAGCCCAAACATTACTTTAAAGAGACACTGGGGTTGGCTTCAGGAGCCCAAAAATTGGATGAATCACACCCTGGAGTTGGCAGCAGCAGCAGCAGCAGGAGCCCAAACATTACTTTAAAGAGACACTGGGGTTGGCAGCAGGAGCCCAAAGATTGGATGAATCACACCCTGGAGTTGGCAGCAGCAGCAGGAGCCCAAACATTACTTTAAAGAGACACTGGGGTTGGCTTCAGGAGCCCAAAAATTGGATGAATCACACCCTGGCGTTGGCAGCAGCAGCAGCAGCAGCAGCCCAAACATTACTTTAAAAAGACACTGGGGTTGGCTTCAGGAGCCCAAAAATTGGATGAATCACACCCTGGAGTTGGCAGCAGCAGCAGCAGGAGCCCAAACATTACTTTAAAAAGACACTGGGGTTGGCTTCAGGAGCCCAAAAATTGGATGAATCACACCCTGGAGTTGGCAGCAGCAGCAGCAGCAGCAGGAGCCCAAACATTACTTTAAAGAGACACTGGGGTTGGCTTCAGGAGCCCAAAAATTGGATGAATCACACCCTGGAGTTGGCAGCAGCAGCAGCAGGAGCCCAAACATTACTTTAAAGAGACACTGGGGTTGGCAGCAGGAGCCCAAAGATTGGATGAATCACACCCTGGAGTTGGCAGCAGCAGCAGGAGCCCAAACATTACTTTAAAGAGACACTGGGGTTGGCTTCAGGAGCCCAAAAATTGGATGAATCACACCCTGGAGTTGGCAGCAGCAGCAGCAGCAGCAGGAGCCCAAACATTACTTTAAAGAGACACTGGGGTTGGCAGCAGGAGCCCAAAAATTGGATGAATCACACCCTGGAGTTGGCAGCAGCAGCAGGAGCCCAAACATTACTTTAAAGAGACACTGGGGTTGGCAGCAGGAGCCCAAAGATTGGATGAATCACACCCTGGAGTTGGCAGCAGCAGCAGGAGCCCAAACATTACTTTAAAGAGACACTGGGGTTGGCTTCAGGAGCCCAAAAATTGGATGAATCACACCCTGGAGTTGGCAGCAGCAGCAGCAGGAGCCCAAACATTACTTTAAAGAGACACTGGAGTTGGCTTCAGGAGCCCAAAAATTGGATGAATCACACCCTGGAGTTGGCAGTAGCAGCAGGAGCCCAAACATTACTTTAAAGAGACACTGGGGTTGGCTTCAGGAGCCCAAAAATTGGATGAATCACACCCTGGAGTTGGCAGCAGCAGCAGCAGCAGGAGCCCAAACATTACTTTAAAGAGACACTGGGGTTGGCAGCAGGAGCCCAAAAATTGGATGAATCACACCCTGGAGTTGGCAGCAGGAGCCCAAACATTTCTTTAAAGAGACATTGGGGTTGGCTTCAGGAGCCCAAAAATTGGATGAATCACACCCTGGAGTTGGCAGCAGCAGGAGCCCAAAAATTGGCCTAAAGACATAAATATGTTTTGCACCATTTGGAAAGTGTTAAACGTGGCACCATTCTGAATCTAGTCGCATGCATCAGGCATTGGTGGGTGGAAATCCTGGCTGATCCATCCCTGATTCATTTTGACAAAGGTGAGTCTCTCCACATTTTTAGTTGACAGACGAGTTCTCCTCGCCGTAACTATGGCCCCCGCCGCACTAAACACCCGCTCAGATGGCACGCTACTTGCCGGGCAGGACAGCTTTTCCAGGGCAAACTCTGCTAGTTGCGGCCACAAATCAAGTTTGGCTGCCCAGAAGTCCAGCGGATCCTCAAGGTGTGTTGGCATGGTCATGTCAAAGTATGACATGACCTGCTGGTTCAGGTCCTGCTCCAGGTCTTCCTGCTGCTCATGAGTAGCCTCACTATGCGGGTGTAGAAAGCTACTCATTAGCGACTGAAGACTGAGGCTGCTGCTGATGGAGCTGCTGCTGCTGCTCCTGCCAACCCCCCCAGCAGCCATGACAGTGGTAGGTGAGCGCAGAGGTCCCCTCGAGTCGGACCTGCGAGAGTATGGACCATGGCGCAGATAGGCATCGGCCAACTGCCTACGTAGAATGTCTTTGTAGTAGTTGAGTTTGCCCTCCCTCTCGGTGGGTTTAAAAAATGCCCCCATTTTGTGCCGGAAGCGAGGGTCCAATAAGGTGGACAGCCAGAAGTCATCCCGCCGACAGATGGAAACAATTCTGGGGTCACTACGCAAGCACGTGAGCATGCTTCCTGCCATTTGCGCAAGTGACTTGGAGGGACTACCTGTCTCCATCTCCACTGCATACTGCCACGGTGTGCCCGGGTCTTCTGTCTCGCCTTCATCAAAAACCTCTAGCTCCTCTGGCTGCTCCTGCTCCTCCTCTCCTGTCCGCTGACTAGATAAACCAGCCATTTCGCCAAGCCTAAACTGTGTTTCGCTGGGCACCTCCTCCTCCTCCTCCTCCAGTTCAGCTCCAACGGGGTTCATGTGGCCGTAAGATGTAAACGCCATGTCTCCAGTGCCCTGACCAGCCATGGTTTCCAACATGTGCTGTAGTACATGAAGCAGTGGAATCACGTCGTTCATCCCGTAATCCTGCCGACTGACAAATAAAGTGGCTTCCTCAAAGGGCCTGAGCAAACGGCAGGTGTCACGTATGAGCTGCCACTGGTTGACATTGAAGTTACACAGGGGAGTCCCCCTATCTGCTTGGATCATCAGGAAATCCGTGATGGCTTTTCTCTTTTCATATAATCGGTCCAACATGTGAAGAGTGGAATTCCAACGGGTGGAAACATCACAAATCAGACTATGTTTGGGGATACCGTTCTGACGCTGTAGCTCAAGAAGGGTGTGTTTGGCGGTGTATGAGTGGCTGAAGTGCATGCAAAGTTTCCTTGAAGTTGTTAGGATGTCTTGTAGATGGGGGGAACACTTCAGAAACCGCTTGACAACCAGATTGAAGACGTGAGCCATGCAGGGGGCATGTGTCAGGCTTCCTTGGCGCAGCGCAGACAAAATGTTCTTCCCATTGTCGGTAACCATGATTCCCATTTTAAGTTTTCTTGGAGTAAGCCATGTTTGGATTTCCTGATGAATAAATTTAAGCAGTTCCTCCCCTGTGTGACTCCGTTCGCCAAGACAAACCATGTGAAGCACTGCTTGACACCTCCGTGCCCTGCACACATGGTAGACTGGAGGGCCACTGAGACTTGAGCCTACAGTGGAGGGTGAGGAGATGGCGGAGGATGAGGAGGCCGAGTCGCACAGTGTCACAGGCCCAACGGGCAAGGAACGCGGAGGCCGAAGCGGCGTGACCTGTCCAAGTTGCTGCTGCAAAGGGACCACATTCACCCAGTGGGCCGTAAACGACATGTACTGTCCCTGACCGTAGTTACAGCTCCAGACGTCGGCACTGCCATGCACTTTGCTACACACCGACAGGCTCAAGGACTGGCCCACCTTCTGTTCAACAAAAGTGTGCAGCGCTGGTACTGCCTTCTTGGCAAAGAAATGACGGCTTGGGACTCTCCACCTCGGCTCGGCACAAGCCATCAGTTCTCTGAAAGGTGCAGAGTCCACCACCTGAAAAGGGAGCGACTGCAGCACCAGCAACTTGGACAGGAGCCCATTCAGCTTCTGTGCCGTAGGATGAGTGGGCGCATACTGCTGTCTCTTGGACATGGCTTCGCTGATGGATTGCTGGCGGGATGCATGACTTGGAGGAGGAGGAGCAGGAGCGACAGAGGATGGGTATGACGCACAGCTGCCTTCGGCTGAGGTGTTGGAGCCTTGGCTGGCAGAAATTGGGAGCGGCGTGCCACTCGGTGAGGAAGCAGTCTGGCCCACCTCCCCGGAGCCTAGGTTCTCCCAGGCCGCTTTATGGTGATGCTGCATATGTTGACGCAGGGCCGTGGTGCCAACATTTGGACCCTGGCCACGCTTCACCTTCTGCCTACATATCTTGCATGTGGCCATGTTACCCTCCTGCGGATGCTTCAGGAAAAACTGCCACACTGCCGAGTAGCTACTTTTCCCACCAACAGGCTGCACTGATTCGCTGCTATTGTCGCCAACTCCAGGAACCCCTGCCCCACTACCTCCCAATAAGGTAGCCTGCCGCGCAGAAGGTGCTCTACCCCGGCCCCGGCCCCGTTTGGCTCCAGGCTTTACAATTGTGCCCCCATGCTGCCTGCCAACCAAGCTGCTAACACCTTGCTGCCTGAGCTGCTGACTCCGGGGCAACCTGCGCCCCTCTTCTCCTGATGATGACGATGAAGCCCCTTCATCACCCGGCTCCCAAGTGCGATCGGCTTCATCGTCATCATCATTATCACCGAGTTGTGGCTGTACGTCACTGATGTTCGTGGATTTGTCAACAGTGTCTGACGCAGGAGCTGGAACGCTCGCAGCACCCACGACACTGTCTACATCACTATTTGTCTGCCTAGCTAAAGAAGTCACCTCCATTTCTTGGCTGGGCAGTAGCTGCTGACTGTCCTCTATCTGATCGTCCTCCTCACTAAAGAGTGGAGCTGAACCCAAAGCATAGGATACGTCGCTGGGGGAGGGAACGGCGTAGGACAGAGGCAATGGGAGGACAGGGACTGCTCTCGGGGCATGCCAACTCAGGGTTGTGTCAGAGGAACCTACCGACCCTAGACTGGGGGTCTCAGACGTAACTTGTGATGATGTTGTTGATGAGCGCGTTAACCAATCTACCACGGCAGATGTGTTACTGGTGGAGACACGACCGCTAGCAGATACTGGCAGACCAGGTCTCTCACCGTGACTCCTGCTGCCACTCGCCCCTAGTCTGCTGCGACCTCTGCCTGCTGAATCTTGGCCTCTGCCACTCCTCTTTGAACATCCTGGCACTTGTCTGCCTGACATTTTTATGTATTTCCTTATTTAGTATAAACAGATAGGGTTCAATGCGCAGTTTTGCGGTGCCCTGCGGCCTGGTTTATTAAAAGCAGTCAAAAAGAAATGGGATGCCCCCACAGAAGACCTGAGATCAGTATATATGCACAGCAACAGTGTCTAAGCAGGCTCCAACAGGCCAAATTACTTGAAATAAGTGTGCAGCTTAGAGTAAAGACAGAGGCTAATGGTATGTTACAGAATGGGATGTCCCAAGCAGACTTGAGATCAGTATACAGTATATGCGCACAGCAGCAGTGTGTAAGCAGCCTCATACAGGCCAAATTACTTGAAATAAGTGTGTAGCTTACAGTAAATAGAGAGGCTAATGGTATGTTACAGAATGGGATGCCCCAAGCAGACTGGAGATCACTATATATGCACACAGCAGCAGTGTGTAAGCAGCCTCATACAGGCCAAGTTACTTGAAATAACTGTGCAGCTTAGAGTAAAGACAGAGGCTAATGGTATGTTACAGAATGGGATGCCCCAAGCAGACTTGAGATCAGTATATATGCACACAGCAGCAGTGTGTAAGCAGCCTCATACAGGCCAAATTACTTGAAATAAGTGTGCAGCTTAGAGTAAAGACAGAGGCTAATGGTATGTTACAGAATGGGATGCCCCAAGCAGACTTGAGATCAGTATATATGCACACAGCAGCAATGTGTAAGCAGCCTCATACAGGCCAAATTAGTTGAAATGAGTGTGCAGCTTACAGTAAATAGAGAGGCTAATGGTATGTTACAGAATGGGATGCCCCAAGCAGACTTGAGATCAGTATACAGTATATGCACACAGCAGCAGTGTGTAAGCAGCCTCACACAGGCCAAATTACTTGAAATAAGTGTGCAGCTTAGAGTAAAGACAGAGGCTAATGGTATGTTACAGAATGGGATGCCCCAAGCAGACTTGAGATCAGTATATATGCACACAGCAGCAGTGTGTAAGCAGCCTCATACAGGCCAAATTACTTGAAATAAGTGTGCAGCTTAGAGTAAAGACAGAGGCTAATGGTATGTTACAGAATGGGATGCCCCAAGCAGACTTGAGATCAGTATATATGCACACAGCAGCAGTGTGTAAGCAGGCTGCAACAGGCCAAATTACTTGAAATAAGTGTGCAGCTTAGAGTAAAGACAGAGGCTAATGGTATGTTACAGAATGGGATGCCCCAAGCAGACTTGAGATCAGCATATATGCGCACAGCAGCAGTGTGTAAGCAGCCTCATACAGGCCAAATTAGTTGAAATGAGTGTGCAGCTTACAGTAAATAGAGAGGCTAATGGTATGTTACAGAATGGGATGCCCCAAGCAGACTTGAGATCAGTATATATGCACACAGCAGCAGTGTGTAAGCAGCCTCATACAGGCCAAATTAGTTGAAATGAGTGTGCAGCTTACAGTAAATAGAGAGGCTAATGGTATGTTACAGAATGGGATGCCCCAAGCAGACTTGAGATCAGTATATATGCACACAGCAGCAGTGTGTAAGCAGCCTCATACAGGCCAAATTAGTTGAAATGAGTGTGCAGCTTACAGTAAATAGAGAGGCTAATGGTATGTTACAGAATGGGATGCCCCAAGCAGACTTGAGATCAGTATATATGCACACAGCAGCAGTGTGTAAGCAGCCTCATACAGGCCAAATTAGTTGAAATGAGTGTGCAGCTTACAGTAAATAGAGAAGCTAATGGTATGTTACAGAATGGGATGCCCCAAGCAGACGTGAGATCAGTATATATGCACACAGCAGCAGTGTGTAAGCAGCCTCATACAGGCCAAATTAGTTGAAATGAGTGTGCAGCTTACAGTAAATAGAGAGGCAAATGAGATCTTACAAAATGGTAATGTTCCCACAGCAGACTTGAGATCAGTTCAGTATATATGCACACTAAGTGTATAAGCAGCCTGAAAACGCTAACAAAGCCAGTCAGCCAGCCAGTAACACTCAGGCTGGATGAAAAAAAAAAAAATCTCCCTGTGACTGCCTCCGATTTTTCCTAACTTTCCCTGCTTCTCGCTGACTTCCTGCCTTTCTCCTGCCTGTCCCTGTCTGTCCCTGTCTCTCTAACTGTCTCTCCCTGACTACAGCAGTGTCCTGTCTCTCACGAATGCAATAGAGAAATGAGGAAAAGCAAGATGTCCGCCGCCTTAAATAGCGCTGTGACGTCACCGGGCTTGCTGGCTGCTGATAGGCTGCATGTGACTGCCCCAGCATGCACTGGAGCGGGGTAGATGCCTGGACATGTCCCGTCCGCCATCTTAGAATGCCTGTAATGTAAATGAATGGATGTTAAAGGAAAACTTCGAGCGATCGAAGCACGGGGAAATTCGGATTCGATCCGAATCCGTCCGGATCGATTCGCTCATCCCTATTCAACATATCTGTTGACACTAGCAACCCTGCTGCCACCAGACTACTGTCACTAACCTCATCTTTCGGCCTCAAGCAATGGTCTACTGCACCCACCCACAAGACGGCCACACAATTGACTTCCTCTTCTCTAACCTCTGTCCTCTTTGCTCCCCCTCTCTGACCATAATCTGCTGACTATGACCCTCTCTCCAATTCCTGCAAATCCCCCCTCCACACAAACCCACAACTCAACGCAGGAACTTAAGAAACCTAGACCTTCGGTCATTTTCTGCCTCACGTCAACCTTTTCAGACCTTGACCTCATTCACGGACATAGACGCTGCATCATCACACTACCATAATACTCTCTCCTCAGCTCTGGACTTTGTCGCCACTCACCTATAGCCGTCCCCGCACCAAAAACCCCCAACCCTGGCTAAATGCAAGCACAACCAGATTGAAACAGCTGTCTCGAGCTGCTGAGCGGCGATGGAGAAAACCAAAACCAATCATGACTTTCTATTCTATAAACAAGCCCTTCAGGAACTCATGACGTCCCTTTCATCTGCTAAGCAAGCATATTTCTCTTCACTGATTTCTGCACAAGCCCGGAATCCCAAACAACTCTTCAACACTTTCAGTTCCTTACTCCGCCCACCACCTCCTCCTCCAACCTTCCAAATAACAGCAGAAGAATTTTCTACATTCTTCAAAGGAAAGATTGACAACATTCGACTTGGCTTTGCCCCTCAGAATCCCTCACCACTTCAAACATTCCCCCCGCCTTACTCTCTTACTTTCTTCACTCCAATAACTGAGCTTGGACAAACCGCTCTCATATCTAGGGCCCACCTGACTACCTGCTCCCTCGATCCTATTCCATCCCACCTTATTCCTCAACTGTCTCCATCCCTCACTCCAGCCTTAACCTCCATATTCAACCTTTCTCTCTCCACTGGCACCTTTCCTTCTTCCTACAAACATGCTGTTATTACTCCGATAATCAAGAAACCCTCTCTTGACCCCTCTGCCCTCTCCAGCTATTGCCCTATCTCACTCCTCCCTTTCTCCTCCAAACTTCTTGAACAACATGTCCACTCAGAACTGTCACAATACTTTTCCACTAACAACTTATTTGACCCCTTACAATCAGGATTCCGCCGTAACCACTCCACTGAAACTGCCCTCACCAAAGTCACCAATGATCTGCTCACTGCCAAAAGCAAAGGTCACTACTCCATCCTCATCCTTCTTGACATCTCCTCAGCCTTTGATACTGTTGACCACTCTCTGCTTCTTGATATTCTCTCCTCTCTTGGGGTTCAAGGGCTTGCACTTTCTTGGCTCACATCTTACCTCTCTGATAGATCATTCAGTGTATCTTATTCTAACACAGTCTCATCCTCACGTTCCCTTTCTGTTGGTGTGCCACAAGGTTCTGTCCTAGGCCCCCTACTTTTCTCAGTCTACACCCATGGCCTTGGCAAACTTATAACTTCACTAGGCTTCCAATACCACTTCTATGCGGATGACACTCAGATATATCTCTCAGGCCCCAATCTCTCCTCCCTCCTATCTCGCCTCCCCAACTGCCTCTCAGCTATTTCTTCATTCATGTCATCTCGCTACCTCAAGCTAAACATGGACAAGATTTAGAAAAAATGGGCAACCATATCCTAATTGCCCCTTGTGGTGACCCTTCCTTTGGTTGGTATATGGTCAGGCTAACATCTGACTCTACTGAATCCGGGTTCAGGCTACACCCGGTATTTTATATTAAGCCTTTGGCCATAACCACACTTCTATTGCTTAAAGTACAACATTTATTTTATTCATGACATTAATTAAATGGGACTATGTCCCATAAAAAGGTTTTTTTAAACATGTATATGCAATTCTTTCATGTGTACATTTCTTGCCTCTGTCAAATACATTCATATGAATACATTACTTGCCCCCCCCCATCTTGATGAGTCGATTGTTTCATTATATACCCTATTGTTGGGTCGATTATTTCATTGTACACCCTTTAGGACAGACATGTTTCGCCTGTTGCTCCGGCTTTCTCAATGTCCTTATGGGTATATGGGGAGGCAACAATAATCCTCATTAGTGAAATGTTAACCTTTGCATGATCTATTCATTTGAGTAACATGAAATATAATTCATCAATGATATACCTTTAAGGGATGAATCCAAAACATTATTTGCCGTTTAATATATTGTATATGTGCACACAAGTATTGTTTTTCCCGAGAGGAACATGGAAAGGCACCGATATCTGTTTAGGAGTATGCCCCGTCCTGGCCCTTTAAGTAAAGTAAAATAATGCTTTTATAATATATTAAACAGGGTGTGATATTACCCCCCCCCCGGCTCAATCTAGAGACAGATGTGATCCTATTGGGTTACCTTATAAATAGTAGGAGGTTCATTTCCAAGATGACATTTTCTATTTCTTCACTAGAAAACATTAAATAGGGGGAATATTTTCCTCCGCTGTATTAACTCTCCCATATGTTAATTATAAATAGTTCCTATAAAAAGTTTCTACTATACCTTACTATCATGCGCACATTGCGCTACTGTAGGTGTGGCATGCGGGTTGCGTATGGACCCACGGGCGCCCCCCCTCCGTCTCTGAAATGCTCGTCGGTCTAGGGGTCCACCTTGCTTCCACTCCAGTGACATTATATGCCTTCCAGGGCTCGGGGCGCTCCGCCCCGCCTGCTCGCGCCGGAAGTGACATCATGCTGTCCCACCGGCTCGCGCCAGACGTGATGCGGCTCGCCCCGAGTCCCGGAACGCAAGCACCATCCATCCTAGCCTGGGCCGGATGTGACGCAACACGTCACCGGCCAGATGTGCTTGAGACGTAGTCTCATATACCGGCGTCATCTTTCTGGAGCCCGGTACGCGCGCTGAATACAATTCCCCTCCTCTCCCTCTTCCCCCTATTAGGATTGACAGAACCTCATATTAAATCATAGTGTTCAGCAATTTTGACCCGTCTTAGATGCGACTCACAAGACCTCATATTAGATCGTGATGGCCATCAATTCTTTGCCCTATCATGAATGCAGGTGCTATAGCCTATATTATTCATAGTTGGCTACATACGTTCAATAATGCGATAACTTTGGACACCCACACTTATTTTTATACACTCGGAATGACCATTGTGAGTGAGTGATCATTTGTACCTTGTGCTTGATAGACTTGTGGTACTATAGTAATCACTACATGCTCATGGCCCATAATACACTATTTATGATATCCATACTGTTTTGTGAAATATGCAGAAAATCTGGTCTGATTAAAGGGGTGGGGAAGGGGGGGTTTCAGCTATTCTGGTCCTACAGATACTGTTCACCTGTTAGTTCTTATGACTAATTAATCACATATCTATTATATTATGGTGCCCCTCCTTGTTCCTCTAGGTTTACATCATCATATTCCTATACGTGCATATATCTCCTGTTTTTACATTGCCATACATCTCTTGCAATTCTCCTACTATATCTAGCCTCCCTATACTGTTTGAAAAAACTTTTTTTGTTCTTCTATTTTATTTTATTATTATTTATTACTTAAGTTTTTTGGGGCATTCAGGATTTACAGAAATGGGGCAAAGCTGAGAGTGTCATTCAGCCCCGGATACCGGGAGGCCCCAAGTCTGTGAGTCCAGCGCGCCTCCATCTGCAAAGTAATTTTTTGAGCGCGCTGGATTCACAGACCTGGGGCCTCCCGGTATCCGGGGCTGAATGATATGAATCACCCACTGATTGACTAACATGTTACAGAGAGGAACAGCGAAAAATAAAGTGTTCCAGGGCGGTTAAAAAAAAACCCCCAAAATATTCATTTCTAGTTCTACACCCTAAGAAGTGAGCATCGGAAGAGGTTTTGACCAAATGTATTTTACAAGTTCAGTGGGCTTGGTCTGCTTTAAGAGAATAAAGATTTGTGTAAATAGCTATTTTTGATTCATTGTTGTGCCTCCCCTTTGCTTCACTTTTTGGTCATTTGTAAGGCAGTGCTGTATTTAGGGGAGCAGCACCCTATATAATTTATTGCACTATGGAGTGTACAGGGTCCTTTGTTGCTATCTGTATCTTTGGACTCTATTCTACTCTCTAATTTCCTTCAGGAGAATGGAAAAGCCTTCTAATAATATCTAACTCTCTGCTTTCTATGCTATAAAGAGAGCTAACGAGCAAACATCTTGACGAATCTTTCTTTGATTTCCTTGGTCCTAACACCATAGATGATGGGGTTCATCATTGGAGGGACAATGACATACACATTGGCCACCAGAATATGGACGTAGGGTGGGATGTGGTTGTGAGGGATCCTGTGTGCTATGACACTGAAATAGGCCGGAATATAGAGTAAGGCGAGCACACAGAGGTGAGAGCCGCAGGTATTAAATGCTTTGTGTTGGGCCTCTGAACTTGAGAGTCTTACAATGGCCCTAATGATGGCGCCATATGACAAACCAATGAGGAATAGGTCTAATAAAGAAGAGAAAATAATGACCATGCCATAAAGGACATTGACCCTTATGCTTGCCGTAGCCAGTCTGGCCATGCCCATGTGCTCGCAGTAGGTGTGTCTTATGACATTACTACCTCTGTAAGGTAACCGCCAAGTAAGAAGAACTACAGGAATCAACATTATGACGTTTTTGCTCACTGAAAGCACAATGACGCTCCTTATGAACGATGCGGTAAACTTTGTCACATAAGTTAAAGGGTGGCAGATGGCGACGTAGCGGTCATAGGCCATAACCAGTAGGATGCTTGAATCTAGCATGCTGGAAAAATGAACAAAGAAGATTTGGGTCAGGCATCCATTGAAAGAGATCTCATGAGCCCGGGACCAAAATATACTGAGGGTCTTTGGTACAGTGCAGGAGCTCATGAGAAGATCTCCGACGGCCAACACCACCAGGAAGATGTACATGGGCTGGTGGAGGCTTTCATTGTTTGCGATCACAAATATCAGGGTTGCGTTTCCCACCAGAGCCAGAATGTACATGAGGCAGAACATAAAGGCGAGCGGAACATGGGACTTCTCCAGCCCTGGAATCCCCATCAGCAGGAAGTGATCAGGATGGAAACTGCTTCTGTTTGCCATGTCCAAGAGACTGTCCAATCATAGGTAAGCCTGATGCTCAGTTTATACAGGAGAGCCAATCCCTCCGCTCCGTCTGAAACTAAAGAGCACAGCGTTAAACAAGAGCAGAGAAAGAAGAACTATAAGCAAAGTCAGTGGGTCTGTGCTCCTCTGAAGCCTTGATGTCTAATGTTGGGTGCAGCCATGTAGGACTGGTGTCAGCACCCGACAAGCCCGGTCAGCTGCTGAGGGCCCCCATCAACCAGGAGGTCCCACCAACAGCTGGCACACAAAGAACATTGCATCGGGCCCTTTGTCTCTCTACTCCATCCATCCATGTCCCCTCAGCTCTGCCCCATTGGTTGTATGTCACCTCTTCCCCATCCATCCCTGTCCCCTGAACCCTGACCCATCCATCCCTGTCCCCTCAGCTCTGCCCCATCCATCCCTGCCCCATCCATCCCTGTCCCCTCAGCTCTGCCCCATCCATCCCTGCCCCCTCAGCTCTGCCCCATCCATCCCTGTCCCCTCAGTTCTGCCCCATCCATCCCTGCCCCCTCAGCTCTGCCCCATCCATCCCTGCCCCCTCAGCTCTGCCCCATCCATCCCTGTCCCCTCAGTTCTGCCCCATCCATCCCTGTCCTCTCAGCTCTGCCCCATCCATCCCTGTCCCCTCAGCTCTGCCCCATCCATCCCTGTCCCCTCAGCTCTTCCCCATCCATCCCTGTCCCCTCAGCTCTGCCCCATCCATCCCTGCCCCCTCAGCTCTGCCCCATCCATCCCTGTCCCCTCAGTTCTGCCCCATCCATCCCTGCCCCCTCAGCTCTGCCCCATCCATCCCTGCCCCCTCAGCTCTGCCCCATCCATCCCTGTCCCCTCAGTTCTGCCCCATCCATCCCTGTCCTCTCAGCTCTGCCCCATCCATCCCTGTCCCCTCAGTTCTGCCCCATCCATCCCTGTCCTCTCAGCTCTGCCCCATCCATCCCTGTCCCCTCAGTTCTGCCCCATCCATCCCTGTCCTCTCAGCTCTGCCCCATCCATCCCTGTCCTCTCAGCTCTGCCCCATCCATCCCTGTCCCCTCAGTTCTGCCCATCCATCCCTGTCCTCTCAGCTCTGCCCCATCCATCCCTGTCCCCTCAGTTCTGCCCCATCCATCCCTGTCCTCTCAGCTCTGCCCCATCCATCCCTGTCCTCTCAGTTCTGCCCCATCCATCCCTGTCCCCTCAGCTCTGCCCCATCCATCCCTGTCCCCTCAGCTCTGCCCCATCCATCCCTGCCCCCTCAGTTCTGCCCATCTGCCCCTCTCTATTTCAGCTCTGCTCAACTACCCCCCACACCAGCTC
This sequence comes from Gastrophryne carolinensis, assembly GCA_027917425.1. Classification (NCBI taxonomy): domain Eukaryota; kingdom Metazoa; phylum Chordata; class Amphibia; order Anura; family Microhylidae; genus Gastrophryne; species Gastrophryne carolinensis. The sequence continues at coordinate 4,455,934 of CM051236.1, read as the reverse complement.
TATCCAGCCATTCCTGTCCTTTTCATTTTTCCCATCCATCTTCCTCCCAGCTATCCCTCAGCCATCCATCCCTATCCTTCCTGTTTTGTTCATCCCTCTTCCTCAATACTCTGCCCATTCATGTGGGGCCAAACAGAAAAACAGCTCCAATAGGGGGTTGGAGGGCAAGCAGCCCTTCTTAGTTTTGGCCATGGAATTTATAGACCCCTGACCCGTGACTCTCCACTGAGACCATGCCGCCCGGGGGCCCACATAAACCTGGAGCCGGCCCTGAGGCCATGTGTCACGGAATATAAATCTAGGTCACTCACCCACAGGGAATCATGTCTTGGTTTGGCCTCTGATGGGCGACTTTTAGGCCAGAAACTAGAACCCGGCATGAGACAAGAAATAGGGAATTAAGTGTTATAAATGAAGCGAGTGGTGGAAGGTTAGCAGGTGGCAGCAGAGCCCTTGTGTTGCTTCTTGTCACTTACCTTTGGATCGGTCCCACGTTGGCTTCGGGAGGCTGGCTCGGGTTCGTCCTGTTCGGCGGCCGTGAAAGTCCCTCTTATGACCTCCAGTGGCTCTGTACACAGCGCACCCGCCGGAGGTTGTGTTTAGAGATGAGCGAACTTTTGAAAAATTCGATTCGACTGATTCGCCGAATTTTCCGACAAAAATCGTTTCGACCCGAATTTATTCGCGACTAATCGCTATTAAAAATGGCTATTTCTGAGCTTCCTAGAGCCTCAATAGGGTTGTAAACCATTCTGCCTTGCTGTAACACGCATAGGATGCGTGCTGGATTACTGAAATAATACTGTAAATAATTAGGACATGCAGATCAGAGGCATCGCAATTAGAATCGCAGAGCGGCACAATTACAGAGAGTTGAGGTGGCATCACTATGAGGGGCCCCTATATTGCCTGCAAAAACACACCCTGGAGCTGGCAGCAGCAGGAGCCCAAATATTGGCTGAAACACATCCTGGAGTTGGCAGCAGGAGCCCAAAAATTGGCTGAATGACACCCTGGAGTTGCAAGCAGCAGCAGGAACCCAAACATAGCTTGAAAGAGACACTGGAGTTGGCAGCAGGAGCCCAAAAATTGGATGAATCACACCCTGGAGTTGCAAGCAGCAGCAGCAGGAGCCCAAACATTGGCTGAAAGAGACACTGGAGTTGGCAGCAGGAGCCCAAAAATTGGATGAATCACACCCTGGAGTTGCAAGCAGCAGCAGCAGGAGCCCAAACATTGGCTGAAAGAGACACTGGAGTTGGCAGCAGGAGCCCAAAAATTGGATGAATGACACCCTGGAGTTGCAAGCAGCAGCAGGAACCCAAACATAGCTTGAAAGAGACACTGGAGTTGGCAGCAGGAGCCCAAAAATTGGATGAATCACACCCTGGAGTTGCAAGCAGCAGCAGCAGGAGCCCAAACATTGGCTGAAAGAGACACTGGAGTTGGCAGCAGGAGCCCAAAAATTGGATGAATCACACCCTGGAGTTGCAAGCAGCAGCAGCAGGAGCCCAAACATTGGCTGAAAGAGACACTGGAGTTGGCAGCAGGAGCCCAAAAATTGGATGAATGACACCCTGGAGTTTCAAGCAGCAGCAGGAACCCAAACATAGCTTGAAAGAGACACTGGAGTTGGCAGCAGGAGCCCAAAAATTGGATGAATCACACCCTGGAGTTGCAAGCAGCAGCAGCCCAAACATAGCTTGAAAGAGACACTGGAGTTGGCAGCAGGAGCCCAAAAATTGGATGAATCGCACCCTGGAGTTGCAAGCAGCAGCAGCAGCAGCAGCAGGAGCCCAAACATTGGCTGAAAGAGACACTGGAGTTGGCAGCAGGAGCCCAAAAATTGGATGAATCACACCCTGGAGTTGCAAGCAGCAGCAGCAGCAGGAGCCCAAACATTGGCTGAAAGAGACACTGGAGTTGGCAGCAGGAGCCCAAAAATTAACTGAATGACACCCTGGAGTTGCAAGCAGCAGGAACCCAAACATAGCTTGAAAGAGACACTGGAGTTGGCAGCAGGAGCCCAAAAATTGGATGAATCACACCCTGGAGTTGCAAGCAGCAGCAGCAGGAGCCCAAACATTGGCTGAAAGAGACACTGGAGTTGGCAGCAGGAGCCCAAAAATTGGATGAATCACACCCTGGAGTTGCAAGCAGCAGAAGCCCAAACATTGGCTGAAAGAGACACTGGAGTTGGCAGCAGGAGCCCAAAAGTTGGATGAATCACACCCTGGAGTTGCAAGCAGCAGCAGCAGCAGGAGCCCAAACATTGGCTGAAAGAGACACTGGAGTTGGCAGCAGGAGCCCAAAAATTGGATGAATCACACCCTGGAGTTGCAAGCAGCAGCAGCAGGAGCACAAACATAGCTTGAAAGACACACTGGAGTTGGCAGCAGGAGCCAAAAAATTGGATGAATCACACCCTGGAGTTGCAAGCAGCAGCAGCAGCAGCAGGAGCCCAAACATTGGCTGAAAGAGACACTGGAGTTGGCAGCAGGAGCCCCAAAATTGGCTGAATGACACTCTGGAGTTGCAAGCAGCAGCAGCAGGAACCCACACATAGCTTGAAAGAGACACTGGAGTTGGCAGCAGGAGCCCAAAAATTTGATGAATCACCCTCTGGAGTTGCAAGCAGCAGCAGCAGGAGCCCAAACATTGGCTGAAAGAGACACTGGAGCTGGCAGCAGGAGCCCAAAAATTGGATGAATCACACCCTGGAGTTGCAAGCAGCAGGAGCACAAACATAGCTTGAAAGACACACTGGAGTTGGCAGCAGGAGCCCAAAAATTGGATGAATCACACCCTGGAGTTGCAAGCAGCAGCAGCAGGAGCCCAAACATTGGCTGAAAGAGACACTGGAGTTGGCAGCAGGAGCCCAAAAATTGGATGAATCACACCCTGCAATTGCAAGCAGCAGCAGGAGCACAAACATAGCTTGAAAGACACACTGGAGTTGGCAGCAGGAGCCCAAAAATTGGATGAATCACACCCTGGAGTTGCAAGCAGCAGCAGCCCAAAAATAGCTTGAAAGAGACACTGGAGTTGGCAGCAGGAGCCCAAAAATTGGATGAATCACACCCTGGAGTTGCAAGCAGCAGCAGGAGCCCAAACATTGGCTGAAAGAGACACTGGAGTTGGCAGCAGGAGCCCAAAAATTGGATGAATCACACCCTGTGGAGAGTCCTGTGGAGAAAAAGTAGCTTAGTTAGTAATATCTACATAAAATTATGAATGAACAAATGCAAAAGTATTGCCAAAGTGAAGTTTTGTTTGAGGGTGTGTTTCCACCTTTTACTTAAATCAGAAACAACAAGGTATCATTGCCTCTGACTAATTAGCCCTCAAAAATTCTTGGAATTTTTAATCTGGAATCATGTCTGATCCGTCTTATCCAAAGAATATTAATAAAAAGTAAGAGTAACATAAAGGATTTTTTATCAATACTTACTTGTGGTCCGATGCGGAGGAATGTCTGTAACTGGAGAGCAGCGCCTTAAATCTGTTTTGCACGATCCATATTTCTTTAGTGTTGGTCTGGCCCCGTCATCAATCTACTGGAATACATCAGGCATTGTTGGGAGGAAAGCTTGGCTGATCCATGTGCCATTCATTTCCACGCAGGGCAGTCTCTGGAAAAAAAAATGTATGTATAAACCAGGGTCTTTTTCATATAAAAACATATGGTTATTCTTGCTTTTCAACCATATGTTCCACAGCTTTACCAGTCATTGTGTCAGCCAATGAAGCAACTTTGTCTTGAAGTGCTGCAAAAGCAGTCCACTGCATCACAAGTGGCATCTGACACCCCCAGTCAACTGTCTGTTGTCTGTCTGTTATGCTTTGGGTTCAGCTCCACTATCCATTGATGAAGATCTGATAATCATAAAATTCAGCAGCTACTGCCCAGCCAAGAAGTGGAGGAGACACTCGCCTCTTCTTCCACTAGCCGGGCAATTAGTGATGAGGAGAGTGTTGTGGGAGGAGGTGTTGCAAGCGGAGGTAGTGGAAGAGGGTCCCTGGAGTCTGCGGCGGTGGTGGTGGCAGCAGCAGCAGCAGCAGTGAATTATTGGGGACTGTTGGTAGGAAAAATCAGCTACTCAGCGATGTGGCAGTTTTTCATGTAGCATCCACAATCCTGTGGAGAAAAAGTAGGTTAGTTAGTATATATACATACAATTATGAATAAACAAATGCAATAGTATTGCCAAAGTTAAGTTTTGTTTGAGGGTGTGTTTCCACCTTGTAATTAAATCAGAAACAACTAGGTATCATTGCCTCTGAATAATTAGCCCTCAAAAATTCTTGGAATTTTTAATCTTGATGTCTGAGGGATTTCTCCTCTCAGACAGCGTCACCATAAGTCCAGCCTGCTGCATTACCCAGTGGTGGACCTTTCAGAGAACTGATGGCTTGTGCCGAGCCGAGGTGGAGAGTCCCATGGTATCATTGCTTTGCAAAGATGGCAGTACCTGCCCTGTAAAATGTTGTTGAACAGAAGGTGGGCCAGTCCTTTAGCCTGTCAGTGTGTACCAAAGTGCACAGTGTTGTCTACGTCTGGAGCTGTAACTATGGACTCATGGTGGACAATATATATCCTTTTAGGCCCCCTTGGTGATTGTGGTTTCACGCTGTTCTTCACATGGTTTTCCTTGACCAACAGAGTCACACATGGGAGGAACTACTAAAAATGGGAACTCAATCCATGAAATCATTGCTTAATCCACGAAAACAGCAAATTTGGACCCATGGTGACTGACACTTGGAAGAACATCTTGTTTGCGCTGCGACAAGGAAGCCAGAGTCATGCGTCCTGCCATGGCACACGTGTTCAGTCTAGTTGTCAAGCGTTTTCTGAAGTCTTCCCCCATCTGAAAGACATCCGAACAACAGGAAAGAAAGTTAGCATGCACTTCTGGCACTCCTACACCACCAAGCACAACCTTATTGAGCCTCAGCGTCAGAACGGTGTACCCCAACATAGTCTGATTTGCGATGTTTCCACCCGTTGGAATTCCACCTTCCATATGCAGGATCCACTATAGGAACAGAGAAAAGCCATCACGGATTTCTGGATGATCCAAACGGATAGGGGGACACCCCTGTGTAAATTCAATGTAAACCATTGTCAGCTCATACGTGAAACCGGCCGTTTGCTCAGGCCCTTTGAGGAAGCTACTTTATTAGTCAGTTGCCAGGCCCAGGACTATGAGATGAACGATGAGATTCCACTGCTTCATGTACTACAACACATGTTGGAAACCATGGCTGGTCAGGGCACTGGAGACATGGCACATACATTTCACAGCCACATGAAGCCTGTGGGGGCTGAAGTGGAGGAGGAGGAGGGGGTGGGGCACAGCAAACCACAGTTTAGGTTTCACAAAATGACCATTTTATCTAGTCATCTGACAGGAGAGGAGGAGCAGGAGCAGCCACAGGAGCTAGAGGGTTGTGAGGAAGGCGAGACAGAGGACCCAGACACACCATGGCAGTTTACAGTGGAGATTTCACACTTGCACAAATGGCACGATGCATGCTCACATGCTTGCGTACTAGTGAGCGCAGAATTGTCTCCATTTGTCAGCGGGAAGACTTCTGGCACTCCAACTTATTGGACCCTCGCTTCCGGCACAAAATGGGGGCATTTTTTACGCCCACTGAGAGGGAGGACAAACTGACCTACTACAGAGACATCCCACGTAGTTAGTTGGGCGATGTCTATCTGCGCCATGGCCCATACTCCCGCAGGTCTGACTCGGGGGGACCTCTGCGATCACCTTCCACTGCCATGGCTGCTGGGGGGGTGGAAGGAGCAGCAGCAGCCTCAGTCTTCAGTCGCTAGTGAGTAGCTTTCTACACCCGCATAGTGAGTCTACTCATGAGCAGCAGGAAGACCTGGAGCAGGACCTCAAACAGCAGGTCATGTCATACCTTGACATGACCATGCCAACACACCTTCAGGATCCACTGGATTTGCTGGAAAGCCAAACTTGACTTGTGCCCGCAACTAGCAGAGTTTGCCCTGGAAAAGCTATACTGGCCGGACAGTAGTTGATTTAGATGGCAACTGGGCTGCTCTATATAATGAAGCAAAATGGCAAATTTACCTCACAATATAAGCTATTGCCCCTCAGATCTACACAGGGGCTGCTCCATATAATGGTGCAAAACCATGAATTTACCTCATAATATAAACTATTGCCCCTCAGATTTACACAGGGGCTGTTCTATATAATGAAGCAAAATGGCAAATTTACCTCACAATATAAGCTATTGCCCCTCAGATTTACACAGGGGCTGCTCCATATAATGGTGCAAAACCATGAATTTACCTCATAATATAAACTATTGCCCCTCAGATTTACACAGGGGCTGCTCTATATTATGCTGCAAAATGGCAAATTTACCTCACAATATAAGCTATTGCCCCTCAGATTTACACAGGGCCTGCTCTATATAATGAAGCAAAATGGCAAATTTACCTCACTATATAAGCTATTACAGCTCTATATAAATAAAAATAAATCAATAAAAAAAGGGCCTGTAGAAGCTTATTTAGTATAACAGATAGGGTGACATGTGCTGGTTTGGGATGCCCATATGGGCTAGTGTTTTGACTGCAGGACAAAAACCAATTCAAAATGCAATACTTTGATTAAGCTGAGGAAGGATCAACAAGCTTATTTAGTATAACAGATAGGCTGCTAAGTGCAGGTTTGGGATACCCTGGGGGCTAGTGTTTTGGCAGCAGGACAAAAACCAATGCAAAATGCAATAGCTTAATAAAGCTGATGCTGAACAACGCTTATTTAGTATAACAGATGGAGTGCAACATGCAGGTTTGGGATACCCTGCGGCCTGGTGTATTTAAAGCAGACCAAAACCAATTCAAAATATAATAACTTAATAAAGCTGAGGCTGTAGATGCTTATTTAGTATAAACAGATAGGGTGCAATGTGCAGCTTTGGGGTGTGGCCTGGTTAAATGAAAGCAGTCAAAAAGGAAGTGCAAACTGAAGTAGCTTAATGAAGCTGATGCTGATCAACGCTTATGTTGTATACCAGATAGGGTGCAAGGTGCAGCTTTGGGGTGCCCTGCGGCCTGGTTTATTGAAAGAAGTCAAAAACAAGTGCAAACTGAAAAGTAGCTTAATAAAGCAGCTGATGCTGATCAATGCTTATGTTGTATAACAGATAGGGTTAAAATAGCATGTGCCTTGGGATGCCCATGTGGCCTGGTATATTTCAAGCTAAACAAAAAGTAACAATAATCCAAGTATGAGAAATGCTTGTGCTTAACAAATAGGGTTAAATAGCATGTGTCTTGGGATGCCCGTGTGGCCTGGTATATTTTAAGCTGAACAAAAAGTAACAATTATCCAAGTATGAGAAATGCTTGTGCTTAACAAATAGGGTTAAATAGCATGTGCCTTGGGATGCCCGTGTGGCCTGGTATATTTCAAGCTGAACAAAAAGTAACAATAATCCAAGTATACAGCGCCATACTTTGAAAAAAAATCCTTAATTTCATGTCGATCAATCCAAAGGTCAATGCCCCCAACAAAAATAGTGTTCGGCATAAGTTTTCCTTCTGGAAGGACGTAACCTTTAGTTTACATGGTTGGCGTAGGTTATCTTACAAATTGGGATACCCCAGGCAGCAGTGTCATTGAAAGAGACAGATTGTAATGCAGGCCATACGCAAGCAGAGAAACTCAGGCTGCAACAGGCCTCTTTAGTTTACATGGTTGGGGTAGGTTATCTTACAAATTGGGATACCCCACTGTATATGAAACCGAATATAATGCACACCCAAAAGTGGACAATCAGCCTCCAAGAGGCCTGCTTAGTTTAAATAAGAGAGCTGCTTAGTTTAAATAAGAGAGCTGCTTAGTGTAAATAAGAGAGGTAGGTTATGTTATGTTACAGAATGGGATGCCCCCACAGCAGACTTGAGATCAGTATATATGCACAGCAAGAGTGGATAAGCAGGCTCCAACAGGCCAAATTACTTTAAATAAGTGTGCAGCTTAGAGTAAATACAGAGGCTAATGTGATGTTACAGAATGGGATGCCCCCACAGCAGACCTAAGATCAGTATATATGCACAGTAAAAGTGTCTAAGCAGGCTCAAACAGGCCAAATTACTTTAAATAAGTGTGCAGCTTAGAGTAAATACAGAGGCTAATGGGATGTTACAGAATGGGATGCCCCCACAGCAGACTTGAGATCAGTATATATGCACAGCAACAGTGGATAAGCAGGCTCCAACACGCCAAATTACTTTAAATAAGTGTGCAGCTTACAGGAGATACAGAGGCTAATGGTATGTTACAGAATGGGATGCCCCCACAGCAGACCTGAGATCAGTATATATGCACAGTAAAAGTGTCTAAGTAGGCTCAAACAGGCCAAATTACTTTAAATAAGTGTGCAGCTTAGAGTAAATACAGAGGCTAATGGGATGTTACAGAATGGGATGCCCCCACAGCAGACCTGAGATCAGTATATATGCACAGCAATAGTGGACAAGCAGGCTCCAACAGGCCAAATTTCTTTAAATAAGTGTGCAGCTTAGAGTAAATACAGAGGCTAATGGGATGTTACAGAATGGGATGCCCCCACAGCAGACCTGAGATCAGTATATATGCACAGCAAGAGTGGATAAGCAGGCTCCAACAGGCCAAATTTCTTTAAATAAGTGTGCAGCTTAGAGGAGATACAGAGGCTAATGTGATGTTACAGAATGGGATGCCCCACAGCAGACCTGAGATCAGTATATATGCACAGCAAGAGTGGATAAGCAGGCTCCAACAGTCCAAATTACTTTAAATAAGTGTGCAGCTTAGAGTAAATACAGAGGCTAATGTGATGTTACAGAATGGGATGCCCCCACAGCAGACCTGGGATCAGTATATATGCACAGTAAAAGTGTCTAAGTAGGCTCAAACAGGCCAAATTACTTTAAATAAGTGTGCAGCTTAGAGTAAATACAGAGGCTAATGGGATGTTACAGAATGGGATGCCCCCACAGCAGACCTGAGATCAGTATATATGCACAGCAACAGTGGATAAGCAGGCTCCAACAGGCCAAATTACTTTAAATAAGTGTGCAGCTTAGAGTAAATACAGAGGCTAATGGTATGTTACAGAATGGGATGCCCCCACAGCAGACCTGAGATCAGTATATATGCACAGTAAAAGTGTCTAAGCAGGCTTAAACAGGCCAAATTACTTTAAATAAGTGTGCAGCTTAGAGGAGATACAGAGGCTAATGGTATGTTACAGAATGGGATGCCCCCACAGCAGACCTGAGATCAGTATATATGCACAGTAAAAGTGTCTAAGCAGGCTCAAACAGGCCAAATTACTTTAAATAAGTGTGCAGCTTAGAGTAAATACAGAGGCTAATGGGATGTTACAGAATGGATGCCCCCACAGCAGACCTGAGATCAGTATATATGCACAGCAAGAGTGGATACGCAGGCTCCAACAGGCCAAATTACTTTAAATAAGTGTGCAGCTTAGAGTAAATACAGAGGCTAATGGGATGTTACAGAATGGGATGCCCCCACAGCAGACCTGAGATCAGTATATATGCACAGCAACAGTGGATAAGCAGGCTCCAACAGGCCAAATTACTTTAAATAAGTGTGCAGCTTACAGTAAATACAGAGGGTAATGGGATGTTACAGAATGGGATGCCCCCACAGCAGACCTGAGATCAGTATATATGCACAGTAAAAGTGTCTAAGCAGGCTCAAACAGGCCAAATTACTTTAAATAAGTGTGCAGCTTAGAGTAAATACAGAGGCTAATGAGATTTTACAAAATGGTAATGTTCCCACAGCAGACTTGAGATCAGTTCAGTATATATGCACAACATCAAAAGTGTATAAGCAGCCTGAAACAGCTAACAAAGACAGTCAGCCAGCCAGTAACACTCAGGCTGGATGAAAAAAAAAAAAATCTCCCTGTGACTGCCTCCGATTTTTCCTAACTTTCCGTGCTTCTCGCTGACTTCCTGCCTGTCTCCTGCCTGTCTCCTGCCTGTCTCCTGCCTGTCCCTGGCTCTCTAACTGTCTCTCCCTGACTACAGCAGTGTCCTGTCTCTCACAAATGCAATAGATAAATGAGGAAAAGCAAGATGTCCGCCGCCTTAAAGAGCGCTGTGACGTCACCGGGCTTGCTGGCTGCTGATAGGCTGTATGTGACTGCCCCAGTATGCACTGGAGCGGGGTAGATGTCTGGACATGTCCCGTCCGCCATCTTAGAATGCCTGTAATGTAAATGAATGGATGTTAAAGGAAAACTTCGAGCGATCGAAGCACGGGGAAATTCGGATTTCGATCCGAATCGAATTTTTCATGAAATTCGGATCGAATCCGGGTTCGTCCGGATCGATTCGCTCATCCCTATTGCCCAACACAGATGGCACATACGGAGAAGATTTTCCTGTGCGCATTGTTTGCCTTCCATACCCTAAGGGAGTGAATTGACACCGGATTACATATGCCCTTATACGCCGAGCGGGCGTTGCCATAACAAGTTCGCAATTCTTATATTGACCCACAATGGTCTATCTCCCTCCCAATGGACCATGCTTAGTTGAGCAATCTGGCAGGCACAGTTGTATCAGGCCAAATTCTGCACCCCTAGGCCTCCCAGCTGCTTAGCCCTATAAAGTGCCGCTTGGATTACCCTAGGTTTCTGTTTGTCTCACACAAACCTGTTTAAATCCAATTGGAGACCCTGAAAGAGAGTAATTTAGGGAGCCACGGCATTTTCACTGCCGCTATCCTACTCAACCAAGAGAGGTTCATCTTGGCCCATTTAGCTAGCAACGACCGAAGGCTCTTGAACATCCTGGGGTAGTTAGCTGCATACAGGATACTATAACCCGCCGTCAAATGTAAGTATTTGATATGGTGGGTTTGCCATTGGAAGTCAAATGATGCGTTGACAGATCTCATTATTGCCTCCGGGAGCGATAAATTAAGTGCCTGTGATTTGGAGGCCCAAGATCTTGGAGAATGCTCCCAACACCCCAAACAAATTCGGAAGAGATGTTACTGGATATACCACCACCATCAGGAGGTCATCTGCAAACAACGCTATTTTATGCTCATAACCCGCTACTCTGATTCCCGCTACATTAACATTGCACTGTAGTAACCTAGACAATGGCTCAATTGCCAATGCGAACAGCAGCTGGGAAAGGGGGCACCCCTGCCTAGTACCCCTTCCCAGGGAGAATTGGTCAGATGTATAGCCAGAATATTTTACAAATGTCCTAAGGCTAGAGTACAAGGAGGAAACCAAATTAATAAAAAATGAGCCTAGGCCCCATTTCTTTAAAAGGAAATGTAGGAAGTCCCATTCCACAGTATCAAATGCCTTACGTACATCCAGCGCTAGTAGCATAGCCTGCCATAGCCTTTGTGCGGTATAATAAGCCCACAAACCTCCGGATAGTATCTCCCGCCTGGATCTGGGGGATGAATCCCGCCTGCTCCTTAGATATCAATGATTGTATATAACTATTAAGCCGGGTGGCTAGATTCTTCAATATCTATAGAGGGTAATACCGCGCTGCTCAAAGACAAAGTAGATAGCTTAACGTGTAATTAAGGGGATCCTTCGCCCCACAGGAATACAACCAAAAACAAATAAAAGATACACAGAGCTGATAAATATCCAAAGTGATGAAGGTTAATCCACACGTGATCTCCACAGGGTGAACAATCCACCACCAATAGCATAAGCTTCTTACCAAAACCCTGATATGTAAACACAGAATAATGGGTCTGTGTTGATCTCCAATCCAGATTCACTGGTCATATTTTTCATTCCATAAGACACACTCCCTACAGCTGGATCAGAGAGGTCCCTTCATGTGTATTAAGCACCACGTAGACCTTTTGCCAGTTGTTAATGCTCGTACACGAGTGTGTCTTATGGAATGAAAAATATGACCTGTGAATCTGGATTGGAGTCTTTTATCTGAATGTTTTGTTGGAGATCAACACAGACCCATTATTCAGCGTTTACATATCAGGGTTCTGGTAAGAAGCTTATGCATTGGTGGTGGATTGTTCACCCTGTGGAGATCACGTGTGAAATAACCTTCATCACTTTGGACATTTATCAGCTCTGTGTACCTTTTATTTGTTTTTGGCTAGAACCTTCGCCAAAATCTTAACATCGATATTCAGCAGGGAGATGGTCCTGTAATTAGACCAGATGGTATGATCAGCATTAGGCTTGGGTATCATGCTCACGGCCCCCTCTCTCACTGTATTCAGGGCCCGCACCAGATGAGGAGACAATACCTGGCTATGTTTTTTGTAGTACAGAGCCATAAACCCATCTGGACCCGGCTGTTTATTGATCTTAAGTGCTTTTTTAACCTCTTGTACCTCCCACCGCTTCAATAGGTTTATCTATAAGTGATTTAGCTTCCGGGGAAAGGAGAGGTAGGTCAAGCTGGCCAAGAAGGTCCTCCGCCGCTCTCATATTTAGGGCTGATTTGGGTTTACGGAACGTCGCAAGCACCTTTACTGGATTACTGGACAGGGGACAACCTATAGTTCTTATTCTTATTGGTTTGGGTCTCGACTCGATGCCTCTAAGTCTCCTTGCTAGAGGAGTATTAGGTCTATTGCTAATGCGATACCATTTAAACCTGGACCGATTGATCTGGCGCTCAGCCTCACCTGAAAGACAGAGATTAAGCTGATCACCTGCCTGATTAAGAAGGACCCTATTGTGCTTAGAAGGATTGTCCTTGAAGGCATTTAAGGCCATCTCATACGCATCTGTTAGGAGCTTTTTCTTATAACCCTCTCTTTTCTGGGCCGCTTCTTGGGTTAGGAGCCCCCTTGTTACTGCCTTGTGGGTAGAGCTCACGGACCCAGCGTTATGGAGAAAAAACTCTTCTACTCCTTTTCAGGTCCGATCTAGTAAGGCCTCGTCAGCGAGCATAGAGTCATAAAGCTTCCAGGCCATCTGAGGGGGCCGCTGCATCAAAGATCCCAGTTCGACCGCTACTAGATCATGATCAGACCAAACTATGGGAACAATAGTCGCATTTGTTAGCTGAGAAAGAAATGGTAGTTGCAGAAAGATATGATCAATCCTAGCAAACACCTTATGGGGGCAAGAGCAATGGGTGTAATCCCACTGAGTTGGGTGATGTTCTCTCCACGCATCCACCAACTGATACCGATTTAACATAGCTCGAAACATTTTTCTTGAGGAGCCATGCTTAGTCGCAGATGCAGAGCGGGGTATAGAATCTGATTAGAGTCTCCAGCGACCATAAGAGGTCTCTTCCTAACTTGGGACAGGCGCTTTAACCCACTTCTGGGGGACATTCATACCTTGTACAAAGGAGACTAACTTAACCGCCATTGTCACACCACAGCCAAACTAACACCCAAGAGAGCCCAGGACTAGGAAGGTCAATACGCATTCCACATTGTGACTTCTCATAGAGGAGGTGCACGTCGCACCCTTGATGAGACCGACATAGCATAGTGATGGTGTCCACTAATGCGGGCCCCACACCTAGACTGTATAAGAACTGCCCCCCCCCCCGGGGGAAAGACAAACCTGCTTCCTTTTCCACTGGAAGCCCAGTGAGGAAGGGCCTGGGTCCTCCGATCTCCGAACAGCTCCAGCACACTTAACTCCTCCCCAATTCCCTATGTGTCCTCTGATGCCCCAAGCAGCTCCAGCACATTCACCCCTCCCCAATTCCCTGTGTGTCCTCTGATGGCCAGAACATTCACCCCCTCTTGAAATCCCTGTGTGTCCCTCCAATGTAAAGCATAATTTGAAACCATTATGCAAGTGAAAATTAATAGATATTATAATAAAAAGAATAGAAACAATAAAAATACAAATAAAAAAATAGAAACAAATGGTTTTCACATTTTTAAAAGATTAAATCTGCCCATCGCTTAGATCACGACAAATCTCAAAATGCTATAAAATGCATTGGCAGTTTTAAATATCAGGTTGAATTATCCCTCCCTCCTGCTGTGACTATAGCAATTTCCTCGTTACAAAGCGTGCTCACATGTCTTCTGCAGCTCCAAAGTTCAGCTGACTGTCCCTCCTTTCTGCTGCCTGTTATACTTTGGAGAATATTTGTTCTGATTTTGAGAAATATACCGTAATATTGTTTTATGTATTTTATTATTTGTGTATTTTTCCCTTTTCTTATGTAAATAATCACACAATGCCATCATTGGTAATACAATTTATCTTTACTTATCTGTACTTTATATTAATTTAATTTATTTTTTTATTTTTTTTTAATTTATTTTCATAACATTTTTGTGGAATAATTAAAAAATAACACTATTTTATTGTAATCAGTTTTTATTGGTTTTCAGACAAAAAAACAAAAACAAAAACAAAACAAAAGGACAACAGTTATACAGTTATGGAGGAAATACAAAACGTAGGGTAAGGGGAGGGGGAGGGAACAAAAAGGAAGGGGGGGAGGGGGGAGAGGGGTACAGGATTCATGCAGTTTGTCTAGACATAGTAAATAAAATACAGCTACTACATCACAGCTTATTGACAAGCATGATTAGGACACATTTCCATCCGTGACGCCGCAGAAGAGCAAGAGGAAATGTCGCCCCCCTCCGAATTATGATAAGGCCTGTGTCTAAGTAAGAGGAGCAGGGCATGGGGGGTGATGATAATGGACACGCCACATTAGCTTTGAGGGTTTGGACAAGGCTAGTTTCCAGGGAGTGAGGCCGGACCAAGGAAGGGGGGAGTGTCCGGCCAACCCCCCCCCCCTGCGGCCCCTCCAGGCCCAGCCCGGGGGGGGAGGCCACGCAGACCCCATGCCGGGTTTGCTAAAGCAATGATGGGAGGTGCGACTCCCGGTAGATCATCCAGCTCATCCAGGTGGTTGTACATTGGTCTGAGGTGTCCCTGCTATTTGCAACTAATTCTTCCATACAGCGAATCCCCTCCAACTGTAGGGGGGGGTTGGAGTCCTCCAACGCTGTAGGATTATAGCTCTCATAGCCGTAAGTGGCCCAAAACTCCCTTTTTAATCCTTGACACTGGGCCCGGAATTAACGACAGAAGAGCGACCTGGGGTGTATTATCTATGCTAATCCCGGATACCTCCTCATAGATTGCAAAGATTTGGTCCCAAAGGGCTTTAATCACTGGGCAGGTCCACCAGATGTGGGTCATGGTACCTACCTCCTTCTGGCATCATCAACATTTGTCTGATTGTGTGGCTGCAAATCGGTGCAAGTCAACCGGGCACCTGTACCACCTAGCTAGGACTTTATAATTTCTTTCCTGCGAAGTATTCGCTAAAGAGATCCCGTGCGTGCTCAGAAACACTTTAGTCAAGTCAGTGTCTGAGATCCGTACACCTAGTTCTCTTTCCCACTTGTCTATGAACTTGGGCGATCCCGAGTGATGCGTTCTGAGTAGGAGCGCATATCACTATTTTAAATAACTAATATAAAATACATACATTGTAAAAGCCCCAATTAAAAAAAGAATGTTCAAGATTCATTTATCTCTTAGCAAGGTTCATTCATCACAAGACTCCATCTCTCCAAAAAGGTGACTGAACCCATCAAAACCATCAGTCTCACCAGCAAAACTATGGAGGGAATTCTCGCACCAATTTCTTGCTTTAATAGCCTGTCTCAAAGGTTATAGAGGAGTGCACCATTGGTGCAACAGAAATATTGCAGATTACATCTTTTACAAAAGAATAGTAAGGGAAGGTGTCAAAGTTCCTCCAGCTCACTATACAAGTCCCCCTGTTAGCCTTGCTGGCCGATAGTTGTTCATCCACAACTATACAGGGTGTTGAGTCTTAGCTGTCGCACAATGTACAGCACCGTGAAACCTGCAAACCTTACACTACATCTATAAACTGACCTATGACTGAGAGGTACCTACAGAGCTTAAATTTAACATTTTGCTTGTTATATAAGTGGGTGAAATCACAACAAGCACAACAGGACATGGGTTTGCCAGTCACACTATAAATGAGGACTATCAAAAAAGACTAGATCACACTTACCCTTTGTCACGGATCCATGGCTTTCATGCTTTAATTAAGTGTGAACAAGTTGACCTGTATATATAGTAATTTCTGCCACACTCACCCCCTCCCCAAATCCTTGTGTGCCTCTCCAATGCCCATAACAGCTCCAACTCAATCACCCCTCCACCAAATTCCTACGTGCCCTCCAATGCCCAGCACAGCTCCAGAACACTCACCCCCTCCATCGAATCCCCATATGGCCCCTATTCCCCTAACAGCTGCAGCACAAGAAAGTTTGATTTTAATGTTGAACACTCAGTAAATAACTAAACCATTCGTAATCCTTTTTATTACAGTCCAGTGACAAAGTATTTGGTTTGAGGTGTAATTAACTATACAAGGTTTATAAAAGATTGTGAGATGAACACAGCAATACAATCACATGTGATAGGTTCCATACAATATCAAGCAAGCATAAAGGAAGGAAATACGATTACAACTTTTATCCTAAGTTATTTGGGTGTGGTGCACAACCTACCTCAGGATAAGGGTCAATCATAGGCAGTGAGTGTCTAACTAACATATGATTAAGAGCTCTGCTTTAATAATACACTACCATGCTCAATGCACACATAACAAGGTCTTGTATGTATGTCTATAGTATGTTAAACTTCCTAATCCGTTGAATACATTGCAATACTACCCCAAAAAAATACCCCAAAACATGAGGCTCTTTTGAAGTGCACAATATTTTACATGGTTGAGTAACAGAAAGCCACTCAGAGAGAAGATGAGTGAGTAGGAGGAGCCACGCGCCTACCGCCCGACATGCTGCCCGCCTGAACTGAACTGCCCGCCTGATCGCTACACGCTGTTGCCGGGTCTTTGCCAACGCTGCTGCTGACTGTAATTACCGACTGCAAGTGACCGCCATCCCGCTGTCAGCTCCGCTGCTTGCCCAGCTGCGTCCCGCCGTCAGCCATCCTCTGCTCCTCTGCTCCAGCTGCTGCTCTCCCCCAACCCGCCCGGCGGGTCCCATCCTGTGCCGGCAAGCTATCCCGCCTGTAGCGGGTCCGGTGGGTCAGGCGCTGTCGCACTACACCGGCCGGCTGTCATCCTGCCCTGCCCGCCTGAACGCCACACGTAGCTGCCGAGGACTAATGCCGATGCTGACTGCACTCCCCGACCTCAAGTGATCGCTGCCCCACCAACGGCTCCACTGCCTGTTCAACAGGCAACCAACATCAGCCATTCTCTGCGCCAAGCTGCTGCTCTCCCCGGATCTGCCCGCCGAGTACTAACCTGCACCAGCTATCTATCCCGCCTGAAGCGGGTCCGGCACTACTGCAGTACCCGGCCGGCTCCCGCCGCCGGGCCTGCAGTCTGCTCAGCGGACCCCCGCCGCCAGTCGTCAACAGCCGCCAGTTGTTGCATTCCACTGAAAGCCGCCTGGCGGGGCCCATTCAGGCGCGGGCCCACAGCTACCTTCTGCTGCTCACCGCCTGAAGGTCCCTATCCCCGTGGCTCTATAATTTCCCCTGGTGCAGGACCGAAGCCTCCGCATTCTCCCGCACCTCGATCATTACCGGTTGGTCCCTATTCCCAGGGGCACTACAATATCGCCCGGTGCAGGCTCAACGCCACCGCATTACCCCGCAGCCCGATGACTGCCGGGAGGTCCCCAGGCCCCATGGCACCAGAATATACACTGTTGCAGAATCGGCACCTCTGCAACACCCAGCAGCTCGCGGTAGCAGCGACTACTGCTTCCTGGTGCCTGCTGATCCCAATCTACAGGCCGCAGTAACGCAGGGCCGGCCCGCTGACCTATCTTGTAAGCCACCTCAGTAGCAGCCACCGAACCTGCCGATACTGTACCCAGCACCGCTGCTTGCAGGGCCTTCTGCACAGGTTCTGCTTGTTAGCGGGTTCGACCTCCCCTACCACTCAACCCTCTGGAGCCATCCGCTGCCTACCGTACTAGCTTCAGGTGCTGCTCGAGCAAAAGCTCATGGTCCGATCGTCTGAGGGTACTCACCATTCTCTTCGTGGGCACTCCGCTCCTAAGCCAACATTAGTGAGCGCAACACAAGGTATAGCAGCAAATACAGAAGTACTATTTTGAGTGGATTACAATCCTTTGTCACACACACATTATGGCTACCAACACCAAAAAAAATACCGTAAAACAATCATCACTCCCGTCCTATAACTCGGCCTTAACGACACGATCAAAAAGTATATCTGCAGATGCTCCTTTAACCCCCGACCATGCAAATAAATCACAGAGACTAATTGAAAGCACACCAACTCCTATAGATATCTCTAAATACTACAAACAAATAAGCAAGGCACATGCAGCCTATATACAAAAATAACTTTTCTCAGGCAAGGATAATACACAAATCGTCCAAGTAATACCACAGGCGCCCCGCGAACACAGTAAAAATAATGGGAAGGATCTAATACCAACAAGCAAAGATCAGACGGATAGTGCAGTCCAGAGAGAACAAGACCTAAACACCAAATCTAGCGAGGATGAGGACACTGAACAGGATAACGATAATTCGAAAGAAATGGAAAGAATAAATACGGGGAACCTGAAATCCGGACCGGTATCCAGGAACTCCGGAAAGGATTTTCAAAAGATCTACTAAAGTTTAAGAGTAACAGGCAGCTGAGTGAGGCAGTCAAGGAATCAGATCTAAGGGCCTTTAAATCATCAATGGCGGGAATGCTGAGTGAACTAAAACACTCCATCTCCACTCAAATTACCGCAACCGTTAAAGAAACCATAGAATCAGAACTAAGGGAGTTTAATTCAGCTATGCACGCTATAACAGAAAGGATGGACATGCTAGAGGCAGACATAATAGTTCTTGCAAAGGAACGCAAGGATAAAGGGGAGGCATTGGCCTCCATAAATAGAACAATGAAAGATCTCATCATCAAGCAAGATGATTTAGAGAACCGGTCACGACGAAATAATCTGAGAATCCGGGGCGTACCAATAGAAATAAAACGAGACGAACTAATCCCATTTGTGAGAGAGGTCTTTAAAACCGTCACAAAATGGGATAAAACGGTTACCATAAGCAGATGCCACCGCGACGGTGGGAAAAGAAATTCTGCAGACAGGGTAACGAGGACGTCCTTTGCTTTCTGCCAGATTATGGCGACAAAGAGGATATACTAATCCAGGCGAGGAAAATGCGATCCATTAAAGTAGGAACCAATAATGTCCAGATATTCCAAGATTTATCCAAACGAACTCGGTATAGGAGATTCCTACTTAAACCCTTACTCGCACAAATAGACGCACAGCAAATAAGATACAAATGGATAGGACCACTGAGACTATCAATTAACAATGGAGGAAGAATCCTCACTTTAAAAGACGGCGACCCACTAGAACCGTTAGTCCGCGAGCTGCGATTGGCTCCGATGAATATCCCTGAATGGGATCTGAATTTTGAATTGCCTAACCAACCGGAATCTCTTCTGGTCGAAGAATGGGCAAGAAAATGATACGCTATAACCTCGTTAACACACTAAAGTCATAATTAATAGAATGGGAGGACAAAAAAAAATATTTATATTAATGTACATATGTGTAAATATAGGTATATGTGCTTATACATGTGTGTGTAGATATACATATATAAACGAGGCATACACTTGATATTAGGGCACCATGGGCGGCAGACAACAGCTCTGGCCAAAAAAATGCCCCCAAGTAATAAGGAGGCTAGGAAAAACCGGTGGAGTACAGTAAATCCCCCGGATGGTCGAGCTATGCGCAGCAGGGAAGTAGGGCCTAGGGAGGGAACCATGCCACGGGTAATAAGGAATTATAAAAGATCTAAAGAAATCAACAAAACACACCAAACACCTCACATGAAAGAATTTATGCTGTTTCTAGTGCCCACCTACTCTCTTTTAAAATGGAAAGTCAACAAATAAGACTTTGTACCTATAATATCAACGGGGCTAACTGCCAGCAAAAGAGGAGAGCCATCATCAAGGAACTCCACAGGTTAAAAATAGACATCGCACTGTTACAGGAAACGCACTTTAAAAAGGATAAAGAGCCCATTAACCCTTTCGCTGCCAGGCTACCTGGAGTTTTTGTCACCCTTGGTGCCAGACCATTTTGCACTATTTTGCTCTCCCCATGTTCAAATGTGATTTTTGAAGGGATTTCCAGGGATTTCCCAGGAAAATGATATATTGTTTTTTTCAGCAGAGTCTGGGCTTTAACATGAAATGTCTTGTTTGTAATTTTTTAGGTGTATTCTCAATACTTTTGGGTGAAATATGTGCAAAAAAATAAAAAAAATCTATTTTTTGCAATTTGTAGTGTTTTTTTGTAATAAAAAATGTAAGTTTGTCAATAAAATCTTATTGCATGTGAAACCCCAATTAATCCCGGTCACAGCGTTACCACATATGTATTGGTAGACACCCTTTCCTGCCCAGGAGACTCCCCCAAACTGAAACAGCACTTTAGGAGATTTTCAGATAAAATACAACTATGCACCGCGCTAAGCGCACCTTGCGGTCTTTCCAGAAAAAGAGCCCTTTAAATTTGAAATACTCCCCAAAAACTATATATTCTCTGGAAGTATACACCTCAGGCTTTCTAGGCGTACCAGGTTTGTTGACATGGGCACAATTTTCTCATGGACCCCTTACCAGTTCACAAAGGGTTAACATAAAAAAAACACACACACACAAAAATGTCATTTATTAAAAAAAAAAAAAAAAAAGTTTTTTTTTTACTTTACTCACCTCACCCGATTGTCAGCTCCTGTGTCGATCAGCTGTCAAATGCCTTGGTGATCGCTGGCCAGAGGAGGGGGGGCAGGGGATCAGAGCATCCCCTGCCCCTCCACTGCTCTGCCCAGCGATCACCAGGGCATCTGACAGCTGAGCCGAGGAGAGGCAGCAAGAGGCCCGGGAGTGATGTCATAAGCCCCACCCCAAAGGGGTGGGGCTTAACAACAAGATGGCGGTGCCCGTCGGGAGAGGAGGGGGAGAGCCCTTTCAGGCTCTCCCCTGAAGCTGAAGAGGCTGGGGGGGCGATCGGAGGCCCCCCCAGTGAAGAGGAGACCCAGAGGGAGGCAGCGCGACTGCAGGTAAGTAAATGTCATTTTTATTTTTTTATTTTTTTACAGTTAGCAGCTGCTGCTGCCATACGGGGGGTGGGCCTATTCCGGGGGCTCTCCTGGAGCCATCCGACCACCCACGGGGGATCGGATGACACCAAATTAAAGAGGAGACCCAGCCGGATCCAACGAGGGGTCAGGTGAGTATTTGTGATTTTTTTAATTTTTTTTACTAGCAGGGGGGAAATTCAAGCACGTAGATTCTACGTGCTTGGCACTTAAGTGGAGTAGAAGCAAGCACGTAGAAACTACGTGCTTGGCACTGAAAGGGTTAAAGCCTTTGCAGACTTCGGATTCATGATATCAAACCTTTTCAGATCAAAAAAATCCCGAGGTGTGGCCATTATCAATAATAAAAATTGTCAAAATCAGATTATATCACAATACACAGACGAACAAGCTAGGACCTTAGTAATCACAATGAAAATTTATGGACAAACCTTTACTCTCGCAAACTCCTACGCACCCAACCAAGGACAGGCTAAATACTTAATTAAAGTGGCCAAAAAAATCGAGCAGATAAAAAGCGGTATTCTAATTTGGGCAGGAGACTTCAACTTAATCGCCAACAGCGATCTAGATACTTCCGGCAAAAGAAGAAAGGGTATTAATCTTATAACAAACCCGCAGACATGGGAACACTTTAAGCGCCTTAACTTAGTTGATACCTGGCGTATTTTCCACCCAACAGATAGAGACTACACATGTTATAACCGTTCAAAAGATACTTACTCTAGAATAGATTTCTGCTACATCAGACAACAAAACTTACAAATGGTTTCCCAATGCCGGATCAAGAATATCACTCTCTCAGATCACGCCCCAGTAACCATTACTCTGAATCTCTGCCATAAAACAGATCTGTGCTATCAGTGGAAATTCGATAGGAACATCCTAAACTCAGAAACTGACAAACAAAGAATAAAGAAAGACCTTAGAGAATTCTTTGATACCAACAATAACGGCGAGGTTACAATAAGAAATATTTGGGAAGCTCATAAATGTTACATACGAGGAACAAGTATAGCTATATCAGCAAAAAATAAGAAAATTGTTACTCAACAAATAAACAACATAATTAACCATTTAGCCACACTCGAAAAATCCCACAACAGGCGAGCGAAACTCTCTATCAGGAAATCGTGAGGGCTAGAACAGCTCTCAAAGATGTGCTGAATCCAAGAGAAAATAAAATAGATAAAATAAAAAGGAGACACGAGCTAAATAAAAATGGGAAATTAATGGCAGATTTAGCAAAGGACAATAGGGCGGAGAAATTCATAGAAATGATTACGGATGCGCAAGGCACTAACCATTTTACAACGGAAGAAATTAAGAACTCTTTCTTTTCATTCTACGAGAAGCTATATAATATCCCTGACACAAGCAGCAGAGAGTTCTGCTCATTTTTCAAAGAAATAAATATACCAACAATCCATAAAGACTTAAAAGATACACTAGATGATCCAATAAATATTAAGGAAGTTATGGGGGCAATAGACAACCTAAAACCTCAGAAAGCAGCTGGAAGTGACGGCTTCCCTGCTGAATACTACAAAGCCTTTAAGGATGAGTTGGCTCCACACCTATCAGAGCGATTTAATACTCTGGGGGATCAAAAAACGTTGGAGGGACACTCTGGTATGTCCCATACATGCAACAAGAGAAATCTGCACTCACCCTGAAAAAATTAGTACGAACCAATATATAGAAAATATAAAAAAGACTATTTTATTGGAATCAAACAATGGAATCACAATAAGCACATATGGGTATATGCGTTTAAAAAACATGTACAAGACAAAATTTAAAAAAGGGGTGGTGGGGGCATGGGCAAGGCGATGCTAAATAATCAGAGCACAGTAATAATGTATATATAATATACTAATAATTAAATGTCAAACAACAAAGGGGCATGACATACATGCTATTGTTACCAGACCAGTGGGTGTGAGTTTAGCTGAATATGAGCCCAAAGTGTGATAAGAAAAAAAAAAAGGAGCAGAGTATGTGAAGACGTGCAGCAGGGTGCTGGAATGTGAAGCAAAGTGCCAGAAAAGAAAGACGAGCATGAGCTGTGAAAGTGAGATGGCAGAACAGAACACTCACTGGCCGGTAAACAAAACAGTACAATTAATCACAATGTAATGAAATCTGAAGCGTCAATACATCACCGTAACATAGCATGGCCTGCCGATACCCCCACACACCAGGATGAACAACCGCCGACGCGCTGCGTGGATTCACCACTTCTCCTGGACGGGACACAGACTATCTAACAAAGGCCTCTATATATCTGTACAGGCGCGCCCACGTGTGCCCGGCGTCACAGCCGCTCCAGCACATGTCCCCCGCCTGACGAATCAGAACAGAGGAGAAGCCGGAAACAGCAAAAGACGCCGGGCACACGCCACACAGCCCAGCCAATGGCAAATAGGCGGCCCATAGCGGGAGGAGCTGGAGCGGCGCCAGCCGGGGCGCGCGACCGCCAACAGCACAGCTGCCGCACGAAGTGCAGACAATACAGACACACAGAGGATACATTATTTACAAAATAACAAACACACGTATCTTTATTATTACAAGCTAAATACACTGTAACTATAGACATAGCCCATTGAATTCAAGATCTTCCCCCTCAAGATCAGATCTCTCTTCAGATCATTCCACCTCCTCTGAACTCAGTTTTTTAGATCAGCTCAGCACAGACGGACGAGGAGGGGGGCTGGCAAGGCGAGAACTAGACGCCAGAAACAATTCCCTGGATGTATGGGAACATCGACGCCTCAGACCGAGGGAGGTAAAGAGGAGGAGAGAAATGTCACCACAACAGCAGAGACGATTCAGGACGCACAAGAACTAGAAGTCATTAATCTGACTGACATTCCTTTAACTGACATCCAAAGGAATGTACTTTCAAGGGGTCTCAGTTTTTCCCCCACACATAGCATCAATAAATTTGACACAGTACGGGATTTGTTCATGTTCTGTAGACAATTAGCACTAAAATGTCATTTTTCTGTTCCTGAACAGGCTCATTTAGGGTCTGAGTGGAACAGGACGGAACTACAAGCCTTGAGTGATTTGACAGGACTCCTGGACGAACAAGAGCCGGATCAAACTTTTTCTCTGAAAAGACCTTCCACATTCTCACCCCCTTGGCAAAACATCCCTGCATTACAAATATTCTTCGAATTGGTGAGTAGGGACATTAGATCCTTAAAACCAAGGATGGGCCATAAAAATTTGAGTGAAGAAGAATTTAGGGCCCTTAGATCTTTACAAGATCAGGACAACCTGATTATTAAGGAAGCGGACAAGGGGGGGAATGTGGTATTGATGACCCGTGAATACTACACCAGGGAGGTACAGAGACAACTCGGGGATGTTGACACTTATAGACCCCTTACTTACAATCCGGTGATGCAATTCAAAAAAGAACTGGACAAATTATTGGAAAGAGCCTTCGATATGGGGACTATCAGTAAAAACACCTTGGAATTTCTTAAGGTGGATTTTCCCCGTACTCCCACCTTATACATACTCCCTAAAGTACATAAGAGTCTCACTAGACCACCTGGGAGACCTATTATATCAGGTATAGGGAGTCTCACTGAACCAGTCTGTAGGTTCATTGATCAAGCATTGCAACCACATGTCACATCACTAGAATCTTATGTGCGGGACACCACCGATATTTTGAATCGGGTCAATATGCTTTGTGTACCACAAGGGACTCTGCTAGTTACATGCGATGTGGAGTCCCTATACACGAGCATATCACATACACTGGCTATACAAGCAGTTGAGTATTTCCTCATGATGGAGTCTACTGACAAACGAGACCAACATACTCTCATCAGTGAATTGTTGACCTTTGCACTCACGCATAACGCGTTTGTGTTTGATGGTAAACACTACCTACAGATCAGGGGGGTGGCGATGGGCGCTAAATGCGCTCCATCTGTCGCCAACCTGTTTCTGGGGTGGTGGGAACGGGAGACGGTATGGGGGGAGTCTTTGTACCTGTACCAGACCCATATTTTGGGCTGGTACAGGTACATAGATGATATCCTCCTTCTTTGGCACGGACCCCAGGATTTATGCGAGGAATTCCTTGGGGCATTAAATATCAATGATTTCAATATACATTTGACTCATCACATTTCACCCAACAGCTTTGAACTTTTGGATCTAAAACTGCAAATAGAGGTGGATGGTACGATTACCACCTCCCTATTTAGAAAGAAGACTGCGACTAACAGTATACTGCACTATTCCAGTTTTCATCGTAAAAATCTGAAGGAAGGGATCCCGATCGGACAATGGTTGAGAATTCGAAGGAACTGTTCGAAAGATACAACCTTCATTGAAGAGTCCAACAATATGCAAACGCGTTTCCAGAAAAGAGGTTATCCTGGCAGAGTCATTAAAAAGGCAGTAAAACGAGCCAGAGAAACCCCAAGGGAGGAATTGTTGCAGTACAAACACAGAAAACCACATAAAGAGGTAAGATTTGTATCTACACTAAACAGTGATTGGGGTAATATTAGAAACATTCTCCAATCGCATTGGGCAATTTTACAATCTGACCCTCGACTTAGACGGTGGATACACAAAGGTCCCCTTATGACGGCTAGACGAGCCCCGAGTCTAAGGGACAAGCTTTGCAGGAGCCATCTGGAAAGATCAGTCTCTTGGCTACAACGTGGACCCATCATTAAGGGTTGTAGACCTTGTGGACACTGTAATATATGCCGCTTTGTGACTAAAACTGATCAGATTGTGAACTTAATCACCAAGCAAACATTCAAAATTAGACATTCCCTGTCTTGCTACTCAAAAGGGGTGATATATGCAATCAAATGTACTTGTCCCATGTATTACGTGGGCGAGACAAAAAATGCAGTGAAACTCCGAATACAAAAGCACCTCTCTGACATCAAACTGGCAAACAGGGATGCGAAAGATTTTAAACCACTTACGCCTGTTGCTGCCCACTTTAGAAAATACCATCAAAGTGGGATGCAGGGCATTGAATTATTTTTCATCGATCAGGTGACCTTAGGCATTAGAGGAGGAAATCTAAAAAGACGTCTCCAACAAAGAGAGGCCCAATGGATTTTCCAACTTCAGAGCCGTGCACCTTTGGGGATAAATGAGGAGTTCTCCTTTGCATCGTTTTTGGGGAGGCAGGACTGAGTCTCTCATAACCCCATGAAGGCCAACCTTTTCTATCATTAGATCCTCTACCCATATTTTGCTTGCGAACCCACAATCATTATCAACTTCTGGTCTACATGTTGGACCTGTTCCTATGGATGACATGGATTTACCCTAAAGCAATGTAGGATGGAGAACCACTTGGGAGTACATCCTTTTTCCCCTTACCCTTGGGCCATACGGCCGGGGCCGAACTTCACATGTTTATATTCTTCCACATAATATGTGGTCCTTAATATATTTGTTGGGTATAGCACTTGACAATATATATGGGTTTCCCCCTCCCTGTTCCTATGGCTACAGTCATATTCCCTCTCACCATCAATTATTATATTATTTTATAACTTTCTCTGGTTTTTTATATTTTTTCTCACATTTTATTTAATCAATATTTGTTTGTTTTTTTTTTTTTTTTTTTTATGTTGTAATGTTGTTTTGGTTGTTTAATATTCGGCACTTGTCTATTCAGACCCTGCACTTTTGTTATGTTATATTATGCTAGCACTATTTGATTTTATTCACATTATTGGTATAATTATCGGCCCATCCCGTATAGGCGTTGTATCCATTGTTATCACCTATGTTTACACTCACAAGGAGTTTTTCTTCCATAGATGTATATATCTGGGTTCACATGGCATATCGGTACGAAGACATTAGTTCGGTTTAGCCCGAGATGGGTCACTAATGAGAAGACACCCATCCCAATGAGAAGATACTCGGTCCAACATGGGCTATTATCCCACACAAGTGACCTCCTCTGCGGCATTCCTCACTGATGAGATCCATACATTGGGGACCAGATGACATAATGTTGAGAAGACACCAGTCTGACTTAGCTCCAGATGGGACAATTATGAGAAGATATCCAGTCCAATGAGGAGACACCTGGTCCAATATGTGATACTACTCTATACAAGCAGAATTCCTTTAAAAATACTGCAGATGAGGCAACAGTAAGAGGACATTTAGCCCAACATGTGTGATTACCCCTTATAAGATAGATAGATAGATATATTTCTTTGTCCAATTTCATACTGGACTATAAGTGGAATTCCTCCTTTTTAATCATTGCTTGATAGGTACAATGATATCAGTTCCAGTATGTGATATATATGTGATTATCCATAACAACTCCTTTCTTGGATATAGCTACTTGACATAGTTTTTATTATTAATTGTTCAACTCACCAATAATTATTCTATCATGCATTAATTGAATTGAACTAATCATTCAAACATTTATTGTTGTTATCTTTTAGTTTATTTATTATAGCTGTTTGGATTGTAATTTCTTTTGGCTTGTATATTATAGTATTTATACTTCATTTACATTATGTGTTAATTTGAGATTATTTAGGGTTATATTATTTATTATATTATTAGTGCATTCACCATTATTTTGTTTTGGTTTGATTTAGGTGCATTACACACAATATTTGTCGGTCTCACTATATATATTTGTCTGTTCCTTGGTTTTATTAGTCTATATATAGTCACTCATGTAGCCTACCGTGGTTTATTATTTTATCATTCATTTATTCATTAATTATCCATTAATTAATTATATTTATTGATTTATCCACCACTTGGATACACATTGATTTTGGCTTTATTGATGTATGCATTTTATGTTGGTTTGACACCTGTCTAAATATTGTAACACCCGTAATAATAGGCATATAATCACTTATTATTTACTTTGAGCCTTACACTTCATTTTTACATTAATTATTAATATCAATTTCATTTATTATTACACATTCAGGGTGGTTGTTCAGCTTTTTTTGTTCAATTTTTAATTTAATTTAATTCAATTTAATTGCATTCAATTTAATTTATATAAAAACATTTTTTGATCATTAATAAGTAAAGTTTTTTTGTCCTATACTACTATTTAATTTATGTATTCAGGGGTTATCACCACATACACACATTTTTCAAGGAAGCATCTTGAGTGTCGACATTGGCCAATATTTCTTTTTATTTTTCCTGTCCATATTCATGTGGACAGTATTGATTATTGTTATTTAATCCATTCAATATACAATACATATAATTTTCCTTAGATTTCATTAATTCTATTTAATTTATTTTATTTTATATTTCTTATATCATTATAATTCATTACTACCTAAAAATAGCTGCCATAAAACAATACAATATATAATAGCTGCTATATACTAACACTAATTTAATATATAATAACATAGCTTCACTTATTTGAGCATATAGAAAATGGACAACTAACAGAGATGTAAAAACATTGAAACATTGTATTGAATTCAATGGGCTATGTCTATAGTTACAGTGTATTTAGCTTGTAATAATAAAGATACGTGTGTTTGTTATTTTGTAAATAATGTATCCTCTGTGTGTCTGTATTGTCTGCACTTTGTGCGGCAGCTGTGCTGTTGGCGGTCGCGCGCCCCGGCCGGTGCCGCTCCAGCACCTCCCGCTATGGGGGGTGGGGGGGCGGCGCCGGCCGGGGCGCGTGGCCGCCTATTTGCAATTGGCTGGGCTGTGTGGCGTGTGCCCGGCGTCTTTTGCTGTTTCCGGTTCGTCAGGCGGGGGACATGTGCTGGAGCGGCTGTGACGCCGGGCACACGTGGGCGCGCTTGTACAGATATATAGAGGCCTTTGTTAGATAGTCTGTGTCCCGTCCAGGAGAAGTGGTGAATCCACGCAGCGCGTCGGCGGTTGTTCATCCTGGTGTGTGGGGGGTATCGGCAGGCCATGCTATGTTACGGTGATGTATTGACGCTTCAGATTTCATTACATTGTGATTAATTGTACTGTTTTGTTTACCGGCCAGTGAGTGTTCTGTTCTGCCATCTCACTTTCACAGCTCATGCTCGTCTTTCTTTTCTGGCACTTTGCTTCACATTCCAGCACCCTGCTGCACGTCTTCACATACTCTGCTCCATTTTTTTTTTCTTATCACACTTTGGGCTCATATTCAGCTAAACTCACACCCACTGGTCTGGTAACAATAGCATGTATGTCATGCCCCTTTGTTGTTTGACATTTAATTATTAGTATATTATATATACATTATTACTGTGCTCTGGTTATTTAGCATCGCCTTGCCCATGCCCCCACCACCCCTTTTTTAAATTTTGTCTTGTACATGTTTTTTAAACGCATATGCCCATATGTGCTTATTGTGATTCCATTGTTTGATTCCAATAAAATAGTCTTTTTTATATTTTCTATATATTAGTTTGTACTAATTTTTTCAGGGTGAGTGCAGATTTCTCTTGTTGCATGTATGGGACATACCAGAGTGTCCCTCCAACGTTTTTTGATCCCTCATAGCTATACAAGCACTAGATTGTCTGGCACCCCCTTATGTGACTTAGTAATCATTCAATAGGCTGTGCTTATCCATTTATAGTTTGTTGTATTTAATACTCTGGACAACTCATATCCTTTGATTAATCAGATGAATAATGCAATTATTAAACTAATCCCAAAACCAGGAAAAACCCCCTCTAACTGCGCTCACTATAGACCCATATCTCTCATAAATATAGACTTAAAGATATATGCAAAAATCATCAGTCAACGTTTAGAGGAAGCCATAAAATACATAATTTCTCCCTTCCAAGCAGGATTTATCCCCGCCAGAGGTATACATCAAAATATCTCACTGGCCATATCAGCTCTGAATAAAATAGAGAAAAATAAAACTAAAGCAATCATAATAGCCCTTGATGCAGAAAAAGCTTTCGATAGGGTCTCATGGGACTTTCTGGATGCTGTACTAAAGAAAAACGGATTAGGTCCCACACTTGTAACAAAAATCATGAGTTTATATAAGAACCAGTCCGCCCAAATAGACATAAATGGCTCTCTTACTAAGCCAATTAAAATAGGAAACGGCACCAGACAAGGCTGTCCTCTATCACCCTTTTTGTTCAATATCCATTTAGAACCTGTACTCCGCTTAATTAACAATGACCCCTTAATTAAAGGCATTGGAGTCGGTAATAATGAAATAAAAATCCTTGCCTACGCGGATTACATATTGTTAACACTAGAAGACCCCAGGGAATCAATTCCGCGTTGTTTACATGCACTGGAAACTTTCGGTCGTTATTCCAATTTCAAATTGAACTTAGGGAAATCAATAATTATGCCTCTAAATATTCCTTCAAAGGAGCTCGTGGAACTCCGCAACATGGCCAACTTTCATTTTGAGGAAGATCATATTAAATACCTCGGAATCAACATCACACGAAACCCTAAGCACCTATTTAGGGCAAATTACACCCCTCTTTCTCCGCAATTACGGGACTCAAGAAATGGAATAAGCTACCTCTGAACATGATGGGACGAATTTCCTTAGTAAAAATGTTTTTCCTCCCCAAGTTAATCTACCTCTTCCAGGCTTTACCCTTTAATATCCCAGGAAACTATTTTTCAGAATTAAACTGTACTATCTCAGACTTCATATGGAGAGGGAGAAAACACAAAACCAAATACGAGTATATAAGCAGACCCACAAACTTGGGTGGTTTAGGCGCCCCCAATTTTAGACAATATTATCACGCAGCCCAGCTACAAAGGATTTTCACCTGGAAATATCAGACAAAGAAGGAGGTCTGGCCACACCTGGAATTATACCCCATTAAAATTGACGAAATATTTTCATTAAACCCCACAATCCTCACTGAAGCATTGAGATGCACATCCCACCCCCTGGTTAAACCAACTCTCTCCTTCTTAAAAAAGCTGATCGCCAACCCATCAGTCTCCCCTCTCCCACAAAGATTAATATCTGTGGCAAAAAAGAAGGAAATTGAACATGCTTCCGGCAACATCAGTCCTGACGCTCTATTTCCAAGGGAATATATCAGGGTCCAGGATTTTTGGTTAAAAGAGATAGAGCTGTCCCAATTTTTTTCCAAAGCAAAGCTAGAAAAAGATATGAATACCCTACTAAAATTCACCAAAGCCAATAACATTCTTCGTGAAAACAAACAACCAGTCTCTATTCCTCCCCTATCCAGTGTACAAGCATTATTTTTCTCAATAGACACCTCCCCAAAGCAACTAAGGCAATATTACAGAGCACTCGGTGGTTACAACAAGCCCGATCCCTATAAGAAAAAGTGGGAAGGAGATATTGAGACTCCACTTCTTGACATAGACTGGGGGAATATCTACAAAGAAAATGCCCTCATACAGTCCACACACATAAGAATCTTTAGCTTTAAATATATCTCCCGGTACTACCTAACCACTGATTACAACACGACCCCGTATCCTTGCTGGTGGTGCGGACTTGCCCCATCTACAGTAATACACATATGGTGGGAATGTGTGCATATTAAGAATCTTTGGCAACATATATTAACCCTTGTAGAGAAAGAGGTGGGAATAAATATCCCTTTGTGTAAGTCACAAATTCTCTTAAATTTCCCAATCACAGACCACCCTATAGCTATAAGATTCTTAATCTACCTGATTATAATGGGCACAAAACACTATAAAATCAAACATTGGCGCAGAACAAACCCTTCCTCCCACAAAACATGGAAAGAGGAGATGTTAAAAACCTTAGAAATTGAATCAGCGCTGACAGAGTCGGGAGTCACCAGGTCTCTACTTCAAGTTGGGGAGAGGATCTAAGAAAAAGAGAAAGAGAACAGAAGGACGACAAATAAGTAAGCTAGGCAGAACGAGTGTGTACATGTGCTTGTACACGTTTCAAATCACGTGTGTACATGTATATATACTACAAATGTTAATATATTTTACAATTATTTATTCATACCGGTGGCAACAGGTTGGGGAGGAGGGGGGCGCCTGGGGAGGGGCATCCACGCATCTATACGCAAATATATACTCCACTTCTGGTAAGAGGCTTTATAAACTTGGTGGTGGAGAGTGCCCAACACTGTCTTCTTTGCCATTGCACGGTGGAAAGCGTATTGAGTGAAGACTTATTCATTGCATGGAATTAAATGTTTGCTTTTTATCATCAGCTCTGTGTATTACGCATTTATTATATTTTGATTATTGAGTGGAAGGACTCTTTTTTCACACGTTGAGCTTTGAATTATTTGTTTGGAAGTGGTGCGCGGTATTGTTGCATTTTATGACCTAATGAAATATTTAACAAAGAAATCCTTAATCAGAAACATCTATCAATAAGGGGAGGATTAGAGATGAGCAAACTTTTCAAAAGTTTTGTTCGGTTTGCAGAACTTTTCCAAAAAGTTCATCTTTCATCTAAAACACATGGAAAACAATGCCTGATGGCCATAAAAGTCCTTTATGGCGCTCTGAAGTCACTCGAGCCTGAACAGCCTCAACATATTTTAGTGAACAAATTAGCATTTGAATTGGCAGCTGCTAATTAGTATATGAATCACTCACACCCTAATTAGCATTTCAATAGCCTGTGGTTGTCTTTGATAGTTTAATGCACATAAAAAATGGGGCGAAGCAACAGGGTTTGCGTTCCGACAAAGTGAAAAGAAGTAGTAATGGCTTTTTACAAGTGTTGAAAAAGGTACCTATTTTGGGGATCACAGGGGGTAGACCTGTGGTTGTGTAGACCTGGCAGTAGCGGGCAAGCCCTCAAAAAATGATCTCATTTTTACAGCAGTTTCCGCAGGACTGGCATCCTGACAATTTAGTTGTAGAAGACTAAACAACGTCTTTCTTTACAAGCCTTGATAAATGTACAGTAAATAAGAAGATGACTTTTCTCCTCCTCTGACAGGCTTTTTTCTGGAGTCTGCAAAAGCAGCATCAGTTTAGCTGTCACATGCTCCTGAGTGGACCATACCAGCAGACTGGTGCCATTTTGTAGATGATCTGGCCCTACCTCGGCTCAGCTCTTTGTCGCTGCCAGTGCCAGAAGTACCCTCTTGCTCTGACAATGTCCCTTCCTTGTTACCTAGTTCCCAGGTTATGTCCAAAACTACATAATCATACTCCTCCTACTGATCCCCGCCACTTCCCTGTTCTAATGTTTTATTGTGGTGTACTTGCCTCCCCAACCCACAACCACCTTCATAACTACCAGCATGTCCATGTCTACCACCACCCCACTGCCACAGCTATGTGTCTTGGACACTGCTTCCACCTCCACCACCTCCTCAACACACTCCAAAGGCTTATTGTCCTCAGACAATTCTCTTCATTACCATTCATAGCAACCAGGCTGCTGAGAAAAGCTATCGCTTTACTAGGAGGGAGCAGTAAAGAGACAGATGATGGAAGAGAAAGGTTTCTTTTAATGTGATGTGTAGCTGTAGTGGAGGAAGAATCCACTGAAACCTGGCTCAAAGTCATTGTGGCACAGTCTTCCTCCTCCTGATAAGCGAGAGCGAGTCAACCAGTCCAAAATGGATGCATTGTCCGAAATAACACACCCACTGGAGGAAATGGACAACTTTGGCTTGCTGATGCTGCTGCTACTACTACATACATTACTGCTGCTGCTACAACTACCTCATACGTTGCTGCTGCTGCTGCTACTAGCAGTGATGGGCCTGGCAAATGGATGCTGCCACTACTATGGCTGGGCCTCTGCAAATGGCTGGTGGTACTTTTACTGGTTCTGGGCACATGGCTGCTGACCACAGTGTTGGTACTGGCACCAATCCTTATCCTTAGTGGCAGAAGGAATTGCAGGGATGTCTTTTCCTGTACCCCATCCTTTCCCACCCCTTCCTTTCCCAGACATTTTACTTAGTATTTAAATATATATATATATATATTATATATATATTGTAAGGGGTTAGGTAGCGGGTTAGTCGTCTCCTGGGTAGACGGGCACACTTTCAGCAGGCACAAAGTCCACAGAACAAGGAAGAATCATTTAACTGACCTCAGCCAGTTTTATTGCCAGATTGTGGTATAAAGTAAAACAAAACTAAACAAAAGAAATCCTATGCCTGTCTGGCTCTAACTAAACATTAGGTGCTCCTGACTAACCCAGTGCCGGCCTAGTACCGGGCACCACAACATATCAGATCATGACATACCACTGGCAATGTTCCCACAGGCTCCTAGCAGATGTCCTGCTCCCAGGATGAGAGAGCCAGAGTGTGTGTGAACTCCCTCCTTCTATCAGGCAAGCACACCTTGGACTAATCAGACAGCCCAAGACCCGGACTGTCCGGGTGGAGTGGGGCCCACCCTCTCTTCCCCACTCCAGCAACACAGGCCCTGTAAACGGGTTTTTTTTCCAAACCCTAAACTAGAGATCCTAGATCTCTAGTTTCTAACTTCCTGGTTGCTTTTACCTGACAGATACAAGAAATCTTGGGCAGATATACACACCCTCTATGACTTGTCCAGACACTCTGTCACACATCCTCCCCCCCGTTTCAGACCCTGTTTCAGACTTCCGTTTGAAGGACAAACTCTCTCGTAAAGTCTGGCGTTATCAGCACCGGCTGAGCACACAGTAGGCTTTTAAGGGTCTGAAATGATTTTTCTGCCTGTGGCGTCCACTTAACCATGACAGAGTCTTTGCCTTTTGTCAGGTCAGTCAAAGGGGCCGCAAGGGAGGCAAAATTAGGTATAAACCTTCTATAATAGCCTGTAATTCCCAAGAAAGCACGGACTTGCTTCTTGTTAACGGGCTGAGGCCATCTTTGTATGGCTTCAATCTTGTTTAGTTGGGGTTTTATCAAGCCACGGCCTATGTTGTAACCCAGGTACTTGGCCTCCTCCAGTCCCATGGCACATTTTTTTGGATTGGCTGTAAATCCTGCCTCACGCAGAGAATTGATAACAGCCTGTACTCTAGGTAAATGGGAATCCCAATCTGGACTTTGGATGATTATATCATCCAGATAGGCTGCTGCATACTGTCTGTGAGGTCTCAAAATTCTATCCATAACCCTCTGGAAGGTGGCAGGTGCCCCATGCAACCCAAACGGCAAAACAACATAATGAAACAACCCGTCCGGAGTGGCAAAGGCAGTTTTCTCTTTGGCCTCATCTGTTAATGGTATCTGCCAGTACCCTTTGGTTAGATCTAGGGTTGTTATATAACAGGCATTTCCGAGTCTATCAATGAGCTCATCCACACGTGGCATTGGGTAAGCATCAAATTTAGATATGGAATTAAGCTTACGGAAGTCATTGCAAAACCTCCAGCTGCCGTCTGGCTTGGGGATCAGAACTATGGGGCTGGACCATTGGCTATGGGACTCTTCAATTACGCCAAGTTCTAACATCTTCCTCACCTCTGCAGAGATAATCTCTCTCCTGGCCTCTGGTATTCTGTAGGGCCTCAGCTTAACCTTTTCACCTGGTTCAGTCAGAATGTCATGTTTAATGAGAGAGGTACGACCTGGGGT
The DNA here is from genome assembly GCA_027917425.1 of Gastrophryne carolinensis. Taxonomy (NCBI): domain Eukaryota; kingdom Metazoa; phylum Chordata; class Amphibia; order Anura; family Microhylidae; genus Gastrophryne; species Gastrophryne carolinensis. The sequence continues at coordinate 4,420,163 of CM051236.1, read as the reverse complement.
ATCAGAGAAAAAACCCCTGTTCTTAAAGAGGAACCCCTGCACTTCTACTTTCTGTGTATCTGCAAGGGAGTCGGGTACTGTTACTTCTGGTAACAAGGGCTTTGCAGAGGCCAACTGCTTTGGTTGGGATGAGGTGTTTGCAGCAAGTGACAGTCGGTCTTTCCACGGTTTTATAAGATTGACGTGGTACACTTGCTCCGGCTTCCGTTTACCTGGCTGGCGGATTTTATAGTTCACCTCATTTATTCTTTCTAATACCTCAAAGGGCCCTTGCCATTTAGCCAGAAATTTACTTTCTACTGTAGGGATCAGCACTAAAACCCAGTGACAGGGTGCAAAGGTACGTATTCTGGCACTGCGGTTATATACTCTTTGTTGTGCCTCCTGAGCATGGGCCATATGTCCTCGCACAATAGGCAACACTGCCGCGATTCGATCCTGCATTTGGGCCACGTGTTCAATGACACTCCTATAGGGGGTAGCTTCTTCTTCCCAGGTTTCTTTTGCTATATCTAGAAGGCCCCTCGGGTGACGGCCATATAGTAACTCAAATGGAGAATACCCTGTAGAGGACTGAGGGACCTCACGGATGGAAAACATGAGGTAAGGGAGAAGGAAGTCCCAATTTTTCCCATCTTTATCCACCACCTTCCTTAACATGGCTTTTAGGGTTTTATTGAATCTTTCTACCAGTCCATCGGGCTGTGGATGGTAGACAGAAGTACGCAGCTGTTTCACCTGGAATAATTTACACAGCTCTTTCATGACCCGGGACATAAAGGGGGTAACCTGATCTGTAAGGATCTCTTTTGGTAGTCCTACCCGGCTAAACACGTGCACCAACTCTTTAGCTATAGCCTTGGATGACGCATTGCGTAGGGGTATAGCTTCCGGGTAATGGGTGGCATAATCCATAATTACAAGAATATGCTGGTGGCCGCGGGCAGATCTTACAATGGGCCCCACCAAATCCATTGCTATTCTCTCAAACGGCACCTCAATAATTGGTAGAGGAACCAGGGGACTATGGTAGTGTGGCCGAGGAGCTGAAACCTGGCACTCTGGACAGGAGTCACAATAATCTTTTACGTCTTTGTAAACCCCAGGCCAGAAGAACCGTTGAAGGACTCTATCTATAGTTTTTTCTGTCCCCAAATGCCCCCCCATAAGGTGGCCATGTGCCAGATCTAGCACAATCCTTCTATATGCCTTAGGGACCACTAGTTGCTCCACCAGATCCTCTCCCCTTTTTACCACTTGGTACAGCAAGTCATGTTTTACCGCCATGTATGGATAGGACAGTCTGGTGTCAGGCTCCACCAGGTTACCATCAATCATTTTAACATTTTCCCGGGCTCGGGTAAGAGTGGGATCTTTCAACTGTTCAGCATCAAACTGATCCTTCCGCACCTCAAGATCAGGCATACTGTCACTAGGGGGCTCTAGACTGCTATGACCCTCTGGGGACACCACATTGTGGGGTTCAGCTTCTTCCCCAGCAATGACCGAAAAGGGGAAAGTTTCCTCCTCAATTAGGGCCCCACTTACTGGCAGTGTATTTGAGACCCTCTGTTCCCACATCTTGTGGGAAATGTGGGAAGTCCCGCCCCATGATGACATCATGCATTAATAATGGCACTATCCCCACCATGAATTTTACTGCACCAAACTGTGTATGTATGTCCACTACAGCCGTGGGGTAATGTCGAGTATCCCCGTGAATACAAGTAACCCCAATATTTTTCCCCAGACGGGTTATTGGAGGTACCAAATCTGCGTTTACCAGGGTCACTAGACTACCGGAGTCTAACAGTGCATTTACAACTTTACCTTCGACCGTAATAGGACACATGTGTTTCTCATCCCCAGCATTTGGTAACGCTACACACGCAAGTATACGCGAGTATACAGTGATAAGCGGCGGTTTATGTAGGAGACATTACATTGCATGGCATCATCATACATTGGGCAATGGGCAATAATATGACCGGGCATTTGACATCGAAAACACTTTATAACGTCCTTACTGAGTCTCTTATAGGCCCCCAACTTCCCTGGCATGGCTTGCCAGCTTCTAGAGCCTGGGTCTTCAGTCTCTCCAACACATCAGATCTACCAGCCCCCTTTTCCCTTAGAACAGTCTTACCAGGAAGTCCTGGAGATCTCCGCTGTGGGGCTAGGGGGCACTGTGGCAGACTCATCAGTTCCTCAGCGGCTTTGTACCTCTCCACCATCTCCACCATTTGGTCAGCATCTTTAGGGTCTCCATGGCTCACCCATTTGCGCAAGGTAACGGGGAGGGATCTTAAGTACTGGTCCATCACAACCCTTTCCACCATCTGGGGGCCTGTCAGGATCTCTGGCTGCAACTAGGGATGAGCGAATCGATCCGGACGAACACGGATTCGATCCGAATTTCATGAAAAATTCGATTCGGATCGAATCCGAATTTCCCCGTGATTCGATCGCTCGAAGTTTTCCTTTAACATCCATTCATTTACATTACAGGCATTCTAAGATGGCGGACGGGACATGTCCAGACATGTAAGCTGGGGCAGTGTATGCTGGGACAGTCACATGCAGCCTGTCAGCAGCCAGCAAGCCCGGTGACGTCACAGCGCTATTTAAGGCCGGCGGCCATCTTGCTTTTCCTCATTTCTCTATTGCATTCGTGAGAGACAGGACGCTGCTGTAGGCAGGGAGAGAGACAGTTAGACAGACAGGGACAGACAGGGACAGGCTGGAGACAGGCAGGAGACCGGCAGGAGACAGACAGAAAGTCAGCGAAAAACAGGGAAAGTTAGGAAAAAATCGGAGGCAGTCACAGGGAGATTTTTTTTTTTTTTCATCCAGCCTAAATGTTACTGGCTGGCTAACTGGCTTTGTTAGCGTTTTCAGGCTGCTTATACACTAACTGTGCATATATACTGAACTGATCTTAAGTCTGCTGTGAGGCATCCCATTCTGTGACTACACCAGCCTCTATTTAATACCATTACCATTTGCACTTATTCTAATAGAAATTAGGCCTGATAAAGACACTTTTGCTGTGCATAGTCTTACTGCTGCCTGCCAGGTGCTCTCTGGTTTTTGTGGCATCCCATTCTGTGACTACACCAGCCTCAATTTAATACCATAACCATTTACACTTATTCTAATAGAAATTAGGCCTGATAAAGACACTTTTGCTGTGCATAGTCTTACTGCTGCCTGCCAGGTGCTCTCTGGTTTTTGTGGCATCCCATTCTGTGACTACACCAGCCTCTATTTAATACCATAACCATTTGCACTTATTCTAATAGAAATTAGGCCTGATAATGACACTTTTGCTGTGCATAGTCTCACTGCTGCCAGGTGCTCTCTGGTTTTTGTGGCATCCCATTCTGTGACTACACCAGCCTCTATTTAATACCATAACCATTTGCACTTATTCTAACAGAAATTAGGCCTGATAAAGACACTTTTGCTGTGCATAGTCTTACTGCTGCCTGCCAGGTGCTCTCTGGTTTTTGTGGCATCCCATTCTGTGACTACACCAGCCTCTATTTAATACCATAACCATTTGCACTTATTCTAATAGAAATTAGGCCTGATAAAGACACTGTTGCTGTGCATAGTCTCACTGCTGCCAGGTGCTCTCTGGTTTTTGTGGCATCCCATTCTGTGACTACACCAGCCTCTATTTAATACCATAACCATTTGCACTTATTCTAATAGAAATTAGGCCTGATAAAGACACTTTTGCTGTGCATAGTCTTACTGCTGCCTGCCAGGTGCTCTCTGGTTTTTGTGGCATCCCATTCTGTGACTACACCAGCCTCTATTTAATACCATAACCATTTGCACTTATTCTAATAGAAATTAGGCCTGATATAGACACTTTTGCTGTGCATAGTCTCACTGCTGCCAGGTGCTCTATGGTTTTTGTGGCATCCCATTCTGTGACTACACCAGCCTCTATTTAATACCATAACCATTTGCACTTATTCTAATAGAAATTAGGCCTGATAAAGACACTTTTGCTGTGCATGCTCTCTGGTTTTTGGGGCATCCCATTCTGTGACTACACCAGCCTCTATTTAATACCATAACCATTTGCACTTATTCTAATAGAAATTAGGCCTGATAAAGACACTTTTGCTGTGCATAGTCTCACTGCTGCCGGGTGCTCTCTGGTTTTTGTGGCATCCCATTCTGTGACTACACCAGCCTCTATTTAATACCATAACCATTTGCACTTATTCAAATAGAAATTAGGCCTGATAAAGACACTTTTGCTGTGAATAGTCTTACTGCTGCCTGCCAGGTGCTCTCTGGTTTTTGTGGCATCCCATTCTGTGACTATGCCAGCCTCTATTTAATACCATAACCATTTGCACTTATTCTAATAGAAATTAGGCCTGATAAAGACACTTTTGCTGTGCATGCTCTCTGGTTTTTGGGGCATCCCATTCTGTGACTACACCAGCCTCTATTTAATACCATAACCATTTGCACTTATTCTAATAGAAATTAGGCCTGATAAAGACACTTTTGCTGTGCATAGTCTTAGTGCTGCCAGGTGCTCTCTGGTTTTTGTGGCATCCCATTCTGTGACTACACCAGCCTCTATTTAATACCATAACCATTTGCAGTTATTCTAATAGAAATTAGGCCTGATAAAGACACTTTTACTGTGCATAGTCTTACTGCTGCCAGGTGCACTGCTGGCTGTTGGGGCATCCCATTCTGTAACATAGCATACCCCTCTTTATTTACACTAAGCAGCTCTCTTATTTACACTAGGCAGGCCTGTTGGAGGTTGAGTGTTACTGCTCACTTTTGGTGTGCATTATATTCTGTTTTATATAGACCCACCGCTGCCTGGGGGTTCTTAAAATATCACCTACTACCACGCCAGTTAGACTATGTCGGGAAGACAAGTGCCTGGAAGTGAAAATAGGAGTGGCAGAGGCCAAGATTCCGCAGGCGGGGCTCGCAGCAGACTGGGGGCCAGTAGCAGCAGGAGTCACGCTAAGAGACCTAATCTGCCAGTATCTGCTAGCGGTCGGGTCTCCACCAGTAACACATCTGCCGTGGTAGATTGGTTGACGCGCTCATCAACAACATCATCACAACTTACGTCTGAGACCCCCAGTCTAGGGTCGGTAGGTTCCTCTGACACAACCCTGAGTTGGCATGCCCCGAGAGCAATCCCTGACCTCCCATTGCCTCTGTCCTACGCCGTTCCCTCCCACAGCGATGTAGCCTATGCTTTGGGTTCAGCTCCACTCTTTAGTGAGGAGGATGATCAGATAGAGGACAGTCAGCAGCTACTGCCCAGCCAAGAAATGGAGGTGGCTTCTTTAGCTAGGCAGACAAATAGTGATGTGGACAGTGTCGTGGGTGCTGCAAGCGTTCCAGCTCCTGCGCCAGACACTGTTGACGAATCCACGAACATCAGTGACGTACAGCCACAACTCGGTGATAATGATGATGACGATGAAGCCGATCGCACTTGGGAGCCGGGTGATGAAGGGGCTTCATCGTCATCATCAGGAGAAGAGGGGCGCAGGTTGCCCCGGAGTCAGCAGCTGAGGCAGCAAGGTGGTAGCAGTCAGCATGGGGGCACAATTCCAAAGGCTGGAGCCGGCCGGGGCCGGGGCCGGGGTAGAGCACCTGCTGTGCGGCAGTCTACCTTATCGGGAGGTAGTGGAGCAGGGGTTCCTGGAGTTGGCAACAGCAGCAGTGAATCAGTGAGGCCAGGGGGTGGGAAAAGTAGTTACTCGGCAGTGTGGCAGTTTTTCCTGAAGCATCCGCAGGAGGGTAACATGGCCACATGCAAGATATGTAGGCAAAAGGTGAAGCGTGGCCAGGGTCCAAATGTTGGCACCACGGCCCTGCGTCAACATATGATGCGTCACCATAAAGCGACCTGGGAGAACCGAGGCTCCCAAGGGGTGGTCCAGTCTGCTTCCTCACCAAGTGAGCTCCCAATTTCTGCCAGCCAAGGCTCCAGCACCTCAGCCGAAGGCAGCTATGCGTCATACCCGTCGCTCCTGCTCCTCCTCCTCCTCCAAGTCATGCATCCCGCCAGCAATCCATCAGCGAAGCCATGCCCAAGAGACAGAAGTATGCACCCACTCATCCTACGGCGCAGAAGCTGAATGTGCTCCTGTCCAAGTTGCTGGTGCTGCAGTCGCTCCCTTTTCAGGTGGTGGACTCTGCACCTTTCAGAGAACTGATGGTTTGCGCCGAGCCGAGGTGGAGTGTCCCAAGCCGTCATTTCTTTGCCAAGAAGGCAGTACCAGCGCTGCACACTTTTGTTGAACAGAAGGTGGGCCAGTCCTTGAGCCTGTCGGTGTGTAGCAAAGTGCATGGCAGCGCCGACATCTGGAGCTGTAACTACGGTCAGGGACAGTACATGTCGTTTATGGCCCACTGGGTGAATGTGGTCCCTTTGCAGCAGCAGCAGCAACTTGGACAGGTCAAGCCGCTTCGGCCTCCGCGCTCCCTGCCCGTTGGGCCTGTGACACCGTGCGACTCGGCCTCCTCATCCTCCGCCATCTCCTCACCCTCCACTGTAGGCTCAAGTCTCAGTGCCCCTCCAGTCTACCATGTGTGCAGGGCACGGAGGTGTCACGCAGTGCTTCACATGGTTTGTCTTGGCGAACGGAGTCACACAGGGGAGGAACTGCTTAAATGTATTCATCAGGAAATCCAAACATGGCTTACTCCAAGAAAACTTAAAATGGGAATCATGGTTACCGACAATGGGAAGAACATTTTGTCTGTGCTGCGCCAAGGAAGCCTGACCCATGCCCCCTGCATGGCTCACGTCTTCAATTTGGTTGTCAAGCGGTTTCTGAAGTGTTCCCCCCATCTGCAAGACATCCTAACAACTTCAAGGAAACTTTGCATGCACTTCAGCCACTCCTACACCGCCAAACACACCCTTCTTGAGCTACAGCGTCAGAATGGTATCCCCCAACATAGTCTGATTTGCGATGTTTCCACCCGTTGGAATTCCACCCTTCACATGTTGGACCGATTATATGAACAGAGAAAAGCCATCACGGATTTCCTGATGATCCAAGCAGATAGGGGGACTCCCCTGTGTAACTTCAATGTCAACCAGTGGCAGCTCATACGTGACACCTGCCGTTTGCTCAGGCCCTTTGAGGAAGCCACTTTATTTGTCAGTCGGCAGGATTACGGGATGAACGACGTGATTCCACTGCTTCATGTACTACAGCACATGTTGGAAACCATGGCTGGTCAGGGCACTGGAGACATGGGGTCTACATCTTACGGCCACATGAACCCCGTTGGAGCTGAACTGGAGGAGGAGGAGGTGGAAGAGGAGGAGGAGGGGCACAGTGAAGCACAGTTTAGGCTTGGCGAAATGGCTGGTTTATCTAGTCAGCGGACAGGAGAGGAGGAGCAGGAGCAGCCAGAGGAGCTAGAGGTTTTTGAGGAAGGTGAGACAGAGGACCCGGGCACACCGTGGCAGTATGCAGTGGAGATGGAGACAGGTAGTCCATCCGAATCATTTGCGCAAATGGCAGGAAGCATGCTCACGTGCTTGCGTAGTGACCCCAGAATTGTTTCCATCTGTCGGCGGGATGACTTCTGGCTGTCCACCTTATTGGACCCTCGCTTCCGGCACAAAATGGGGGCATTTTTTTAAACCCACCGAGAGGGAGGACAAACTGAACTACTACAAAGACATTCTACGTAGGCAGTTGGCCGATGCCTATCTGCGCCATGGTCCATACTCTCGCAGGTCTGACTCGAGGGGACCTCTGCGCTCACCTTCCACTGCCATGGCCGCTGGGGGGGTTGGCAGGAGCAGCAGCAGCCTCAGTCTTCAGTCGCTAATGAGTAGCTTTCTACACCCGCATAGTGAGGCTACTCATGAGCAGCAGAAATACCTGGAGCAGGACCTTAACCAGCAGGTCATGTCATACTTTGACATGACCATGCCAACACACCTTGAGGATCCGCTGGACTTCTGGGCAGCCAAACTTGATTTGTGGCCGCAACTAGCAGAGTTTGCCCTGGAAAAGCTGTCCTGCCCGGCAAGTAGCGTGCCATCTGAGCGGGTGTTTAGTGCGGCGGGGGCCATAGTTACGGCGAGGAGAACTCGTCTGTCAAATAAAAATGTGGAGAGACTCACCTTTGTCAAAATGAATCAGGGATGGATCAGCCAGGATTTCCACCCACCAATGCCTGATGCATGCGACTAGATTCAGCATGGTGCCACGTTTTACACTTTCCAAATGGTGCAAAACATATTTATGTCTTTAGGCCAATTTTTGGGCTCCTGCTGATGCCAACTCCAGGGTGTGAATCATCCAATTTTTGGGCTCCTGAAGCCAACCCCAGTGTCTCTTTAAAGTAATGTTTGGGCTCCTGCTGCTGCTGCCAACTCCAGGGTGTGATTCATCCAATTTTTGGGCTCCTGAAGCCAACCCCAGGGTCTCTTTAAAGAAATATTTGGGCCCCTGCTGCTGCTGCTGCCAACTCCAGGGTGTGAATCATCCAATTTTTGGGCTCCTGAAGCCAACTCCAGTTTCTCTTTAAAGTAATGTTTGGGCTCATGCTGCTGCTGCTGCTGCTGCCAACTCCAGGGTGTGATTCATCCAATTCTTGGGCTCCTGAAGCCAACCCCAGGGTCTCTTTAAAGTAATATTTGGGCTCCTGCTGCTGCTGCTGCTGCCAACTCCAGGGTGTGGTTCATCCAATTTTTGGGCTACTGAAGCCAACCCCAGTGTCTCTTTAAAGTAATGTTTGGGCTCCTGCTGCTGCTGCCAACTCCAGGTTGTGATTCATCCAATTTTTGGGCTCCTGAAGCCAACCCCAGGGTCTGTTTAAAGTAATATTTGGGCTCCTGCTGCTACTGCTGCCAACTCCAGGGTGTGAATCATCCAATTTTTGGGCTCCTGAAGCCAACTCCAGTGTCTCTTTAAAGTAATGTTTTGGCTCCTGCTGCTGCTGCTGCCAACTCCAGGGTGTGATTCATCCAATTTTTGAGCTCCTGAAGCCAACCCCAGGGTCTCTTTAAAGTAATATTTGGGCTGCTGCTGCTGCTGCCAACTCCAGGGTGTGAATCATCCAATTTTTGGGCTCCTGAAGCCAATTCTAGGGTCTCTTTAAAGTAATATTTGGGCTCCTGCTGCTGCTGCTGCCAACTCCAGGGTGTGAATCATCCAATTTTTGGGCTTCTTAAGCCAACTCCAGTGTCTCTTTAAAGTAATGTTTGGGCTCCTGCTGCTGCTGCTGCTGCTGCTGCCAACTCCAGGGTGTGATTCATCCAATTTTTGGGCTCCTGAAGCCAACCCCAGGGTCTCTTTAAAGTAATATTTGGGCTCCTGCTGCTGCTGCCAACTCCAGGGTGTGATTCATCCAATTTTTGGGCTACTGAAGCCAACCCCAGTGTCTCTTTAAAGTAATGTTTGGGCTCCTGCTGCTGCTGCCAACTCCAGGGTGTGATTCATCCAATTTTTGGGCTCCTGAAGCCAACTCCAGTGTCTCTTTAAAGTAATATTTGGGCTCCTGTTGCTGCTGCTGCTGCCAACTCCTGCCAACTCCAGGGTGTGATTCATTCAATTTTTGGCCTCCTGAAGCCAACCCCAGGGTCTCTTTAAAGTAATATTTGGGCTCCTGCTGCTGCCAACTCCAGGGTGTGAATCATCCAATTTTTGGGCTCCTGAAGCCAACTCCAGTGTCTCTTTAAAGTAATGTTTTGGCTCCTGCTGCTGCTGCCAACTCCAGGGTGTGATTCATCCAATTTTTGGGCTCCTGAAGCCAACCCCAGGGTCTCTTTAAAGTAATATTTGGGCTCCTGCTGCTGCTGCTGCTGCCAACTCCAGGGTGTGAATCATCCAATTTTTGGGCTCCTGAAGCCAACCCCAGTTTCTCTTTAAAGTAATGTTTGGGCTCCTGCTGCTGCTGCCAACTCCAGGGTGTGATTCATCCAATTTTTGGGCTCCTGAAGCCAGCCCCAGTGTCTCTTTAAAGTAATATTTGTGCTCCTGCTGCTGACAACTCCAGGGTGTGAATCATCCAATTTTTGGGCTCCTGAAGCCAACCCCAGTGTCTCTTTAAAGTAATGTTTGGGCTCCTGCTGCTGCTGCCAACTCCAGGGTGTGATTCATCCAATTTTTGAGCTCCTGAAGCCAACCCCAGGGTCTCTTTAAAGTAATATTTGGGCTCCTGCTGCTGCTGCCAACTCCAGGGTGTGATTCATCCAATTTTTGGGCTCCTGAAGCCAACCCCAGGGTCTCTTTAAAGTAATGTTTGGGCTCCTGCTGCTGCTGCTGCCAACTCCAGGGTGTGAATCATCCAATTTTTGGGCTCCTGAAGCCAACCCCAGTGTTTCTTTAAAGTAATGTTTGGGCTGCTGCTGCTGCTGCTGCCAACTCCAGGGTGTGATTCATCCAATTTTTGGGCTCCTGCTGCTGCCAACTCCAGTGTCTCTTTAAAGCAATGTTTGGGCTCCTGCCCCTCATAGTGATGCCACTTCAACTCTCTGCAATTGTGCCGCTCTGCGATTCTATTAGCGATGCCTCTGATCTGCATGTGATATTTATTCAAAGTATTATTTAACTAACCCAGCACGCATCCTGTGCGTGTTACAGCAAGGCAGAATGGTTTACAACCCTATTGAGGCTCTAGGAGGCTCAGAAATAGCCGTTTTTAATAGCGATTCGTCGCGAATAAATTCGGGTCGAAACGATTTTTGTTGGAAAATTCGGCGAATCAGTCGAATCATCTCTAGCTGCAACCACTTCTTGGTTAGGTGAATGAGGTCATGCATTTGAGAGCGTGGAGGTTTGTCCATGCTGTAGAGCCAGGTGTGCACACGCTGTGCACGTACAGAAACTGTGACTCCAAGGCGTGTTAAAATTTCCTTTTTTAGCTTGCCATAGTCCATAGCATCCCGGGTTTCCAGGTCAAAATAGGCCTTTTGAGGTTCTCCTGAAAGGAAGGGTGCCAATAGACCCGCCCATTGTTCCTTTGGCCAACACTCTCGCTCGGCAGTCCTTTCAAAGGTTGTCAAATAGGCTTCCACATCATCAGCTGCGGTCATTTTTTTGTAGGAAATGACTAGCTCTTATGGAGGCTTGAGTAGCGTCTGCAACACCTGGGGCCTGCTCAGCGACACTGGCTAGCTGCTGTAGAACAACTTTTAAGGTCTCCCGATCTTTTCTTTGCTCTTCCTGTGTCGCCTCCAGTTGAGCTGTCAGTCTGCGGCTTGATTCCTCAAGTGCTCTTTGCTGCACCATGGTAGCCTTCTGCTGCACTCGGGTAGCCTCCTGTTGAGATGCCACAGCTTGCAACATAGCTTTAAATACATCCTCCATTTTCCAGATGCAAAGAAACAGTCTGCAAAAAAAAGGACTCCGGCCCTTTAAATTTCCAGTTTTGTTTTCTTTTGCCAAAAATTAGTGCCTAAATCATCCTCCACCAATTGTAAGGGGTTAGGTAGTCTCCTGGGTAGACGGGCACACTTTCAGCAGGCACAAAGTCCACAGAACGAGGAAGAATCATTTAACTGACCTCAGCCAGTTTTATTGCCAGATTGTGGTATAAAGTAAAACAAAACTAAACAAAAGAAATCCTATGCCTGTCCGGCTCTAACTAAATATTAGGTGCTCCTGACTAACCCAGTGCCGGCCTAGTACCGGGCACCACAACATATCAGATCATGACATACCACTGGCAATGCTCCCACAGGCTCCTAGCAGATGTCCTGCTCCCAGGATGAGAGAGCCAGAGTGCGTGTGACCTCCCTCCTTCAATCAGGCAAGCACACCTTGCACTAATCAGACAGCCCAAGACCCGGACTGTCCGGGTGGAGTGGGGCCCACCCTCTCTTCCCCACTCCAGCAACACAGGCCCTGTAAACGGGTTTTTTCTCCAAACCCTAAACTAGAGATCCTAGATCTCTAGTTTCTAACTTCCTGGTTGCTTTTACCTGACAGATACAAGAAATCTTGGGCAGATATACACACCCTCTATGACTTGTCCAGACACTCTGTCACAATATATATATATATATATATATATATATATATATATATATATATATATTTGCAGCAGTGCACACTTGCACAGCCCAGCTAAACCAGACAGATGTGCCCTAAAATATTGAATGGCCGGTGAAAATGACACACTGAGGCATTGTGTACCTTAACTTAGAGAGAGGTGGCACAGTCTTCCTCCTCCTGAGAAAAGCGAGAGCGAGTCAACCAGTCCACTGGAGGAAATGGACAACTCTGGCTTGCTGATGCTGCTGCTACTACTACGTACTTTGCTGCTGCTGCTACTAGCAGTGGTGGGCCTGGGAAAATGGATGCTGCCACTGCCAGATGTGCACTAAAATATCGATTTGCCGGTGAAAATGACAAACTGAGGCATTGTGTACCTGAACTTAGAGAGAGGTGGGGCGTGCAGATGTAAAACAGAGCTGCCCCTCAAAAAAAAATATTTTGCAAGTAAAAAGATTAATTTTGTACTGTGTTCCCCAAGTTCCCCAACACAGTGACAGGGCCAGCTAAACCAGACATATGTGGCCAAAAAATAAAAGTTTTCAGACTTTACAGGGTGGAGTACAATGACCAGCAGATCCCAGCGCAGGCAGCACACATCCCTCCTAGGCATCTCGCTGTGCCCACTTCCTTTCCTGATCCTTCTTTTCTCTGATTCTGTGGTTCAAAATGCTCATGTGACTACGAACTCACGTGACTATGCCTTGCAATAGTGCCTCCTGATTGGCTGAGCTACCCTGACCTCCTAAGATGCAACCATGTGACCCTGTCTCTCTGCTTTTCTTTGGCTGGCTGTGACCTGTGTAATGGTGTCAGTGAAATCCCACCAGGTTTATCTTCCACGTTTCGACACTAATCACGTGACGATCGGCCAAACTTTTCCTGCATTTTGGGTCGAAACCGGGTTCTAGCAGTTCAGTTTACTCATCTGTACTGATAACTATGTATACATATATCTGAGGTCTATCCAAAGTTTTATTTATACCCCAGACAGTAATTATAACCCAGCAGCCTACGCTAAGGTAAGAGGAAAGACACCTCTTGCATCTAGGAGGGAATTCTTCTCTGTAAGAGAAGTGAGACTATGGAATTCTTTGCCAGAGAAGGTAGTGATGAGTAATAGACTAAGAGGTTCAAAAGTGCCTGGGATGCCCTCCTTAGATGCAATAACATTGGCAGCTATGGCCACTAGACCACTAATAATAAACAGGCTGAACTGGATAGACTGAAGTCTTTTTTCAGCCTTACATACTTCCCATAATTCAATAAGAGTTGACAAAAATTCTCATGGTAGTAAAAAAAATCACTTTATGAAGAAAAAAACCTTAGAATATTACTGAATCACCAGTTAGGAAAACAATTAAAGTCAATGGAACATGTTTACAAAGTAGAGAAATGTTAACTGTAGTACAAAGTGCCATTAGCTTTCATTGTCTTATTATCTGGTGATTCAGTAATAGCGACATTCTAATGCTTTTTTGAATTTTTTCGACCTTCATTGAATCAAGGCCTAAGTAACTATGTTAGAATAACACTTCCGCTCACTTCTAACAATGGTGGAATTATATTTATCAAGGTTTTGACTAACATGTTGAGACTTTCCCAACAAACATCTTCAAGAAGGTTTGTTTGATTTCCTTGGTCCTTACTCCATAGATGATGGGGTTCATCGTTGGCGGGATAATGACATACAGATTGGCCACCAGGATATGGACATATGGTGGGATGTGGGCGTGGGGGATCCTGTGTGTTAAAAAAGAGAAATAAGCTGGAATATAAAATAGGGAGATCACACAGAGGTGAGAGCCACAGGTATTAAAGGCCTTTTTTCGAGCCTCTGAATTTTTGAGTCTTATAATGGCCACAATGATGGCGCCATATGACAATGCAATGAGAATAATATCTACAAAGGAGCTTAAAGAAACAACAACCATGCCGGAGATGATATTGACCCTTATGCTTGCAGTAGCCAGTCTGGCCATGGCCATGTGTTCACAGTACGTGTGTTGAATCACATTACTACCCCGGTATGGTAACCGCCAAGCAAAAAGAGCTATAGGAAACATCATTATCATGCTCCTGATCACTAAAATAACAATAAAAGTCCTTATAAATGATGCTGTGAGCTTTGTCACATAGGTTAATGGGTGGCAGATGGCGACATAACGGTCATAAGCCATGGCCATTAACATGCTTGACCCTACCAAGCTGGTAGCATGTATAAAATAAATTTGAGCTATGCATCCATTGAATGAGATCTCATGAGCGTTGAACCAAAATATACTGAGGGTCTTCGGCACAGCGCTGGTGCTCATGAAAATATCTGCAACTGCCAACACCACCAGGAAGATGAACATGGGCTGGTGGAGGCTTTTATTGGCTGAGATCACCCATATCAAGGTCATGTTTCCCGCTAGAGCCACAACATACATGATGCATAACAAAATGGAAAGTGGACGATGTGACTCCTCCAGACCAGGAATTCCCACCAGGAAGAAGAAATCAGGATGGAAGCAGGTTGTGTTTGCCAGATCCATCACAGAGTCTACAGATGGTTATACATTAGCTCCATGCATTTAGAACCAAAACAACAACCAAAACCAAACCACCAAATCTATTCATTGGGGAATGTTCAGAGTTCTGCAGAGCAGCCATTGGCTAGAAATGAAAGAAGAAACAGTGTGTGAAGAGTTAAACGAGAACATGACCACATAATCCAGGTTAGTCACACTTAGGCACAGATGCTGAATAAAGATTAGGTAACCGATTCTTTTGTATCCAAATTAATTCCAAATTTGAGGGAAATTTTATTCCTCAAGAATCTAAATTTTCCTTTTGATTTGATGGAATTTCTCCTGAAACTCACTGTCACTTACCTGGACGCTGACTCCCCCATCGCTCATGTCCAGCACCTTTGCCCTTGTCCTTATATCACAACTAGCTCTAAGCAATGGGGTTTGTGTACCCCACTTTACCAGAACTTTGTCTAAGCATAGGATGTACCCCCTTATACCACAACATCCCCTAAGCACTGGGTTTTGCTGGGTTGGTAATGTTTAGAGAGGTGACCCCACATATTGTTTTTTACATTTTGGGTGGGAAAAGGATTTGAAATTTAACTCCTCATTTTAATGCATAGGGTCCCCCATCTAAGCATTACTAACCTGGAAAACCAAGCATAGGGGTTGGAATTCCAGGGCTCAAGGGCTGTCTTGCCGCCACCTGGCCCTGGCCATTACAAGCCCTTATAGCACAGTTACTGTGACCCTCTGAGATTCAATTCAAGTTAGGTAATGTATTCATCTGGTAATGACTGTGCGGGGTTTGTGCCCAGTTTGTTAAAAACATTGTGAACTTTGGGGCACACATACACACACACACACACAAACATATTGTCTCATTATTGTACCAATTTTCTATAATGGTCTCCTTACATCTATAACTCTCTACTATGAATTTATAGGAGGTTATTTTTCACTTTGGAGCAACATGTGACTGCGGGGCCGGGATGGATCACTGGTTGGTGTTGAGGGTGCGGTGCTGGTTGTGGTGTCAGTGTGCAATTTGTGTTTAGATGTTTTGTTTGTTATCGTGATGAATAAATAATGGATCGGATGTTGTTACAGTCGGTGTGATGTAGATTTGCACTATGAGCCTCATATGCAGATGTTTAGGGGGCTGAGCTTTGGAGAAATCTCCTTTTTCAGAAATGTGATTTTTTTTTTTTTTCAGATTTGAAATGTTTATTTTTAGAGATGAGCGAACTTTAGAAAAATTTGTTTCGACTGATTCGCCGAATTTTCCGACAAAAATCGTTTCGACCCGAGTTTATTCGTGACGAATTGCTATTAAAAACGGCTATTTCTGAGCTTCCTAGAGCCTTAATAGGGTTGTAAACCATTCTGCCTTGCTGTAACACAAATAGGAAGCGTGCTGGATTAGTGAAATAATACTGTAAATAATTATGACATGCAGATCAGAGGCATCGCTATTAGAATCGCAGAGCGGCACAATTGCAGAGAGTTGAGGTGGCATCACTATGAGGGGCCCCTATATTGCCTGAAAAACACACCCTGGAGCTGGCAGCAGCAGGTGCCCAAATATTGGCTGAAAGACATCCTGGAGTTGGCAGCAGGAGCAGCAGGAGCCCAAAAATTGGCTGAATGACACCCTAGAGTTGCAAGCAGCAGCAGCAGCAGGAACCCCAAAAATGACTGAGAGACACAATCTGGAGTGGCAAGCAGCAGCAGCGGCAGGAGCCAAAACATTGCTTGAAAGAGACACTGGAGTTGGCAGCAGGAGCAGCAGGAGCCCAAACATTGCTTCAAAAGACACACTGGAGTTGGCAGCAGGAGCCCAAACATTGCTTGAAAGACACACTGGAGTTGGAACCAGGAGCAGCAGGAGCCCAAACATTGGCTCAAAGAGACACTGGAGTTAGCAGCAGGAGCCCAAACATTGCTTGAAAGAGACACTGGAGTTAGCAGCAGGAGCCCAAACATTGCTTGAAAGAGACACTGGAGTTGGCAGCAGGCGCAGCAGGAGCCCAAGCATTGGCTCAAAGAGACACTGGAGTTAGCAGCAGGAGCCCAAACATTGCTTGAAAGAGACACTGGAGTTGGCAGCAGGCGCAGCAGGAGCCCAAACATTGCTTGAAAGACACACTGGAGTTGGCAGCAGGCGCAGGAGGAGCCCATACATTGCTTGAAAGACACACTGGAGTTGGCAGCAGGAGCCCAAACATTGCTTGAAAGAGACACTGGAGTTGGCAGCAGGAGCAGCAGAAGCCCAAACATTGCTTGAAAGAGTCACAGGAGTGGGCAGCAGGAGCCCAAACATTGCTTAAAAGAGACACTGGAGTTGGCAGCAGGAGGCCAAAATTTGGCTGAATGACACCCTGGAGTTGCAAGCAGCAGCAGTAGCAGGAGCCCAAACATTGCTTGAAAGAGACACTGGAGTTGGCAGCAGGAGCAGCAGGAGCCCAAACATAGCTTGAAAGACACACTGGAGTTGGCAGCAGGAGCCCAAACATTGCTTAAAAGAGACATTGAAGTTGGCTGCAGGAGGCCAAAAATTGGATGAATCACACACTGGAGTTGCAAGCAGCAGCAGCAGCAGGGGCCCAAACATTGCTTGAAAGACACACTGGAGTTGGCAGCAGCAGCAGCAGGAGCCCAAACATTGCTTGAAAGACACACTGGAGTTGGCAGCAGGTGCAGCAGGAGCCCAAACATTGCTTGAAAGACACACTGGAGTTGGCAGCAGGAGCAGCAGGAGCCCAAAACATTGCTTGAAAGAGACACTGGAGTTGGCAGCAGGAGGCCAAAAATTGGCTGAATGACACCCTGGAGTTGGCAGCAGCAGCAGTAGGAGCCCAAACATTGCTTGAAAGACACACTGGAGTTGGCAGCAGCAGCAGTAGGAGCCCAAACATTGCTTGAAAGAGACATTGGAGTTGGCTTCAGGAGCAGCAGGAGCCCAAACATAGCTTGAAAGACACACTGGAGTTGGCAGCAGGAGCCCAAACATTGCTTAAAAGAGACATTGAAGTTGGCTGTAGGAGGCCAAAAATTGGATGAATCACACCCTGGAGTTGCAAGCAGCAGCAGCAGGAGCCCAAACATTGCTTGAAAGAGACACTGGAGTTGGCAGCAGGAGCAGCAGGAGCCCAAACATTGCTTGAAAGACACACTGGAGTTGGTAGCAGGTGCAGCAGGAGCCCAAACATTGCTTGAAAGACACACTGGAGTTGGCAGCAGGAGCAGCAGGAGCCCAAACATTGCTTGAAAGAGACACTGGAGTTGGCAGCAGGAGCAGCAGGAGCCCAAACATTGCTATAAAGAGACACTGGAGTTGGCAGCAGCAGGAGGCCAAAAATTGGCTGAATGACACCCTGGAGTTGCAAGCAGCAGCAGCAGGAGCCCAAAATTGCTTGAAAGACACACTGGAGTTGGCAGCAGCAGCAGCAGGAGCCCAAACATTGCTTGAAAGAGACACTGGAGTTGGCAGCAGGAGCAGCAGGAGCCCAAACATTGCTATAAAGAGACACTGGAGTTGGCAGCAGGAGCCCACAAATTGGCCTAAAGACACACTGGAGATGCAAGCAGCAGCAGGAGCCCAAAATTGCCAGAAAGACACACCCTGGAGTTGGCAGCAGCATTAAGAGAACATATACAGATTTTCGGCACAGATATCTTATCCAAAGAATATTAATAAAAAGTAAGAGTAACGTAAAGCAATTTCTCAATAATTACTTGGGGTCTGATGCAGAGGAATGTCTGTAACTGGAGAGCAGCACCTTAAATCTGTTTTGCACGATCCATATTTCTTTAGTGTTGGTCTGGCCCCATGATCAATCTACTCTAATGCATCAGGCATTGGTAGGTGGAAATCTTGGCTGATCCATGCCCGATTCATTTCCACGCAGGCCAGTCTCTGAAAAAAAAAAAATTTTTGAAGCATACTGGAGCACATTGAATTGCTCTCATCAGAGCATCACTTACGCACATCTAAGAGTTTCATCACTTTGTTCGTGTTAAAGTCTTCAGGGCCTAGTTACTAGTTAGTGAAAGACCATAGATAGTTACACACCTGCTGCTGTTATTGACAAATCCTGTTTTAAGTGTAGTGTAGCGTTTTGTCCTCCCCTCATATACGCACTAAGTATGTCAGGCAGAGAAGTGGCAGGATGGGCACAGAGAAGTTGCAGAGGCCTAAATTCATCAAGCAGAGGTTGCAGCAGACTAGGGGTGAGTGGCAGCAGGAGTCTCAGTGAGAGGACTGATCTCCCAGGATCAGCTAGCGGTCGTGTCTTGACCAGCAACCCATCTGCCATCATCCATTGGTTAATACGATCATCCACTGTATCACAAGTGACATCTGACACCCCCAGTCAACTGTCGGTTATTTCTTATGCTTAGGGTTCAGCTTCACTATCTGATAGGATGATCTGATAATCAGAAAAATCAGCAGCTACTGCCCAGCTAAGAAGTGGAGGATACACTCGCCGCTTCTTCCACTAGGCGGGCAAGTAGTGATGAGGAGAGTGGCGTGGGAGGAGGTGTTGCAAGCGTTTTGGCTTCTTAAGCAGACACTGTTGAGGAACCTGAGGAGGTCATCAGTGAGTTTTGAGGGCACTTTTAAAGGCTTGGAGTGATGGAGAGTGACAGATTTAGCGGCCAGCATGGTGGCAGAAGGGGTAAGTATGGAGGCAAATGTGCTCGGGGTAGACCAAGAGGTAGTGGAAGAGGGTCCCCGGAGTTGGCGGCGGCGGCGGCAGCAGCAGCAGTGAATTAGTGCGGACTGTTGGTAGGAAAAATCAGCTACAAGGCCATGTGGCAGTTTTTCATCAAGCATCCGCAGCAGGTTAACATGGCTATATGAAAGATGTGTAGGCAGAAGGTGAAGTGTGGCCAGGGTCCCAATGTTGGACCCACAGCCCTGCGTCAACATTTGCAGCGTCACCATAAAGTGGCCTGGGAGAGTTGGCTCCAAAGTGGTGGTCCAGCCTGCTGCATTACCCAGTGGCACGCCGCTCTCTGTTCCAGCCAGCCAAGGCTCTACCACCTACTGTGTGTCATACCCATCCTCTATCGCTCCAGATGCTCCTCCTCCTCTTAATCCGAGTCAGCCATTCCGCCAGCAATCCAAGCCAAGCCATGTCCAAGAGACAACAGTATGTGCCCACTCATCCAACGTGCAGAAGCTAAATGTGCTCCTGTATAAGTTGCTGGTGCTGCAGTCCCTCCCTTTTGAGGTGGTGGACCTTTCAGAGAACTGATGGCTTGTGCCGAGCCGAGGTGGAGAGTCCCATGCTGTCATTTCTTTGCGAAGAAGGCAGTACCAGCCCTGTACATTTTTGTTGAACAGAAGGTGAGCCTGTCAGTGTGTACCAAAGTGCACAGCAGTGCCTACATCTGGAGCTGTAACTACGGTCAGGGACAATAAATATCCTTTAAGCCCCACTGGGTGATTGTGGTTCCTGCACAACCACAACAGCAACTTGGACAGGTCCCTCCGCTGTGGCCTCCATGCTCCTAGGCCTTTGTGCCTGTGACAGTGCACTTGCACTTAGCAATGGTGTCACAGAAAAAGTGGCTAATTGTCAATCACATATTAATAGTTAACATTTATCTTATTTGAACATATTTATAATAATAACATATAATAACATATAACATCGCAACAACATCTAACATAATAACAGTAACATATAACATTTATCAACATTTTTTTTTTTCATATTTTGTATTTTTTAAAAACATATATATATATATATATATATATATATATATATATTTTTTTTTTTTAATAAAAAAAAATTATATTTTTTTCCATTGTCTTTTTTTAATATTTTGTGAATTTTTGTACCAATTTTTTTTTTTTTGTATTTTTTTTTTCTAAATATTTATTTTTATTTTTTTTTTCCCAGTGCCCTTCCAGCCTACCATGTGTGCAGGACACAGTGGTTTCACACTGTTCCTCACATGGTTTGCCTTGAGCCACAGAGCCACACATGGGAGGAACTGCTAAAAATGAGAACTCAATAAATTAAATCATGGCTTACTCCACCAAAACTGCAAATGGGACCCATGGTCACTGACACTGGGAAGAACATCTTGTCTGCACTGCGACAAGGAAGCCTAAGCCATGCGTCCTGCCATGGCACACGTGTTCAATCTAGTTGTCAAGTCTTCCCCCCCATCTGCAAGACATCATAACAACGGGAAGGAAACTTTGCATGCACTTCAGCCACTCCTACTCCGCCAAGCACACACTTCTTGAGCTTCAGCGTCAGAACGGTATCCCCAAACATAGTCTGATTTGCGATGTTTCCACCTGTTGAAATTCCACCCTCCATATGCAGGATCGACTATAGGACCAGAGAAAAGCCATCACTGATTTCTTGATGATCCAAATGGATAGGGGGACTCTCCTGTGTAACTTCAATGTAAACCAGTGGCAGCTCATACGTGACACCTGCCGTTTGCTCAGGCCCTTTGAGGAAGCTACTTTATTAGTCAGTCGCCAGGACTATGAGATGAACGATGTGATTCCACTGCTTCATGTACTACAGCACATGTTGGAAACCATGGCTGGTCAGGGCACTGGAGACATGGCGCATACATTTCACAGCCACATGAAGCCTGTGGGGGCTGAAGTGGAGGAGGAGGAGGGGGTGGGGCACAGCGAAGCACAGTTTAGGTTTGACAAAATGGCCATTTTATCTAGTCATCTGAGAGGAAAGGAGGAGCAGGAGGAGCCACAGGAGCTAGAGGGTTGTGTGGAAGGCGAGACTGAGAACCCAGACACACAGTGGCAGTTTGCAGTGGAGATGGAGACAGGTAGTCCCTCCGAGTCACTTGCACAAATGGCACGATGCATGCTCACGTGCTTGCGTAGTGACCGCAGAATTGTCTCCATTTGTCAGCGGGATGACTTCTGGCTCTCCAACTTATTGGACCCTTGCTTCCGGCACAAAATGGGGGCATTTTTTACACCCACTGAGAGGAAGGACAAACTGACCTACTACAGAGACATCCTACGTAGTCAGTTGGGCGATGCCTATCTGCGCCATGGTCCATACTGTGATTCCCAGCGGGACACCAGCCTTCTGTAAGTAGGCAACCCCAAATCTCCACCGCCGCTTCTGCCTATAGTCAAGTTTGCCGGGACGCTAGGTAAGCCTCACCGGACACGGTTGCCCTCAGGTCTTAATAGGCGCAAAGGATGGCTGCTTACGGTGAAGGCCGATGAACCACGAGGGTATCCCGAAGCCGAGCTCGTTCACAGGTAGTCAATCCGGAGGGTGCGTCAGAGTACAGGGATGAGACAGGTGCGTAGTCAGGAGTAGCCAAAGGGTCAAGCCAGGAGACAAAGCAGAGGTCAGTACAGGCAGCAGGAATGGTCGATCAAGCCGTGTCGGAACTGAACCGGCACAAAATGGGGGCATTTTTTAAACCCGCCGAGAGGGAGGACAAACTGACCTACTACAAAGACATTCTACGTAGTCAGTTGGCCGATGCCTATCTGTGCCATGGTCCATACTCTCGCAGGTCTGACTCGGCGAGGCCTCTGCGATCACTTTCCACTGCCATGGCTGCTGGGGGGGGGGGTGGCAGCAGCAGCAGCAGCAGCTCCATCCGCAGCAGCCTCAGTCTTCAGTCGCTAATGAGTAGCTTTCTACACCCGCATAGTGAGTCTACTCATGAGCAGCATGAAGACCTGGAGCAGGACCTGAACCAGCAGGTCGTGTCATACCTTGACATGACCATGCCAACACACCTTGAGGATCCGCTGGACTTCTGGGAAGCCAAACTTGACTTGTGGCCACAACTAGCAGAGTTTGCCCTGGAAAAGCTGTCCTGCCCGGCCAGTAGTGTGCCATCTGAGCGGGTGTTTAGTGCGGCTTGGGCCATAGTCATGCCAAGGAGAACTCGTCTGTCCAGGAATAATGTGGAGAGACTCACCTTTGTGAAGATGAATCAGGGATGGTTCAACCAGGATTTCCAGCCAACAATGGCTGATCCATGGTAGTAGCTGATGCATGGTAGCTCCTTATGCTGCTGCCAACTCCAGGGTGTGTCTTTCAGGCAATATATGGGCTCCCTATGCTGCTGCCAACTCCTGGGAGTGTCTTTCAGGCAATATATGGGCTCCCTATGCTGCTGCCAACTCCTGGGTGTGTCTTTCAGACAATATATGGGCTCCCTATGCTGCTGCTGCCAACTCCAATGTGAGCACTCTTAAAAGACGCATGCTAGCATATTTGGGATGCCCCCCGGTTAAAGGCAATGGCTGCTGGCAATTTGACAAAGTGACTTTCTTTACAAAATGCAACCAGTTAATAGACAGGTACTCTTAAAATATTACTGCTAGTGTTTGGGATGCCCCCTCCTCACATACAGAGGAGGCCTCCCTTGATTGTGAAAAAGTGACGTTAATTATAAAATGCAAGCAGTTATTAGACAGGTCTTGAGATATTTATGCTAGTGTTTGGGATGCCCATGTGGGCTGGGGTTTTTACAGCAGACACAGAAACAATTCAAACTGCAATATATTTATGAGAAATAGCCTTTAAAAGCTGCTTTAGTGTAACAGATAGGGTGAAATGTGCTGGTTTGGGATGCCCATGTGGGCTGGTGTATTTAAACCAGACAAAAACCAATTCAAAATGCAATAGCTTAATTAAAATGAGGCTGAACAACGCTTATTTAGTATAACAGATAGGGTGACATGTGCTGGTTTGGGATGTCCTGCGGCCTAGTGTTTTGGCAGCAGACCAAAAACCAATTCAAAATGCAATAGTTTGATTCAGCTGAAGAAGGATGAACAAGCGTATTTAGTATAACAGATAGGCTGCTAAGCGCAGATTTGGGATACCCTGTGGCCTAGTGTTTTGGCAGCAGGACAAAAAACAATTCAAAATGCAATAGTTTGATTAAGCTGCGGAAGGATGAACAAGCATATTTAGTATAACAGATAGGCTGCTAAGTGCAGGTTTGGGATGCCCTGCGGGCTAGTGTTTTGGCAGCAGGACAAAAAACAATTCAAATTGCAATAGTTTGATTAAGCTGCGGAAGAATCAACAAGCGTATTTAGTATAACAGATAGGCTGCTAAGTGCAGGTTTGGGATGCCCATGTGGGCTGGTGTATTTAAAGCAGACCAAAAAATATTAAAACTGAATTCAAACTAATCCAGTTATGATAAATGTTTGTGTGTAACATATAGGGTTAAATAAGCCACTGCATAGATGGCATGCACAGTGGAAAGGCAGATTTACAGCACAAAGAACTGAAATTGAATTGAAAACTGATCAGGCTAATGAAAAAAAAAAAAAATTCACTGTCACTTCTATGCTGTCCCTGGATCGTTCCGGTTTTTCACTATCTTTCACTATCTTTCCCTGGCTCTGTCTACCTCTCTGTCTGCCTCTCTGACTCTCCCTACCTATCTCTAACTCTCTCTCCCTATCTGCAGCAACCACCACTGTCTCTGGAATGCAAGGCTGAAATGCGCAAAAGGAAAATGGCCGCCGGTTTATATAGCACGGTGACGTCACCGTGCTTCCTGGCTGCTGATAGGCTGCATGTGACTGTCCCATGATACCTTGCCCCAGGGGACATGTCCGGACATGTGCTTCCACCATCTTAGAATGCCTGTAATTGAAATAAATGGATTTTAAAGGAAAACTTCGATCGATCGAATCGCGGGGAAATTCTGATTCATTCAGAATCGAATTTTTCCTGAAATTCGGAATGAATCCGGGTTCGTCCGGATCGATTCGCTCATCCCTATTTATTTTTATAAATGCAATCGTTTTTATTGAAAGCTCAGACATTATGTATCAACAACTGAAATCCAAGGCATTAACGTCGAGATGCACAACATGTACACAAACTACCTCTACAATCCAACCAGTACTAGCAAGAAATGCATTGTGGAGAAGTCCTGGATGGAGTGTATTTTCCCCTGCAGTGCTGTATAGAGCACGATCCATGCCAGGATTTCAGAACCCTGGTCACATTCCCCACTCCTAGGTTTCTTCTGATCTCAGGTCTTGCACACCTGGTCAGATTGATTTCAGGAAGGAGTCTGAATAAAAGGCTCCCACTGAGCCAGTCAGTGGTCTTTGACCAGCCTGATGGAGGGAGCTCAGGCTAACTGCATATTGTGTGAATAACAATACTGGACTACTACTACTGGCTTATGCGCCCCACTCTTGGGCCGTTGGGGGTGAGAAGCGGCGGGCTGCTTTGCCCTGCAATCTGGATTGGACTTTCCTTTGACCCACAGCTTGCTGGAATCCCCAGCCCTGGATTTACCTTTATTTGGTGATGTAACCATTTGTTTTGATTTTCTGCATTGACGCTGCAACCTATGAATGGAGAAGTATTGTTTCATTTGAATACTTGCATTTTTCTGAAATAAACCTGCTTTGCCGAGAGAGAACTGTTGTCTGTGTCACTACCGTTTGCCCCCAATATCCCACAGCATCTTGACTTCCCTCCCCCGACTCCCTCAGAGGACGAGATAGAGAAGCTGAAAGCAGATCAAAAAATGGTTGTAAAAACGGGCGAAAGAAAGAGAAAGAAAAGTAAGGAAGAGGAGAAAAAGAAAGAGAAAGGATGGGTTCCTGGCCTCCACTGATGGTTGTCCCCTGATGCAGGGTCAACCTATTTTTCCTTGACCCTCTAGATACAAGTCTGTCTATGGCAAGATGAGTGATTGAATATGAGAAAAAAGAACCCCATGCAGGGGTAGGCTGGTCAAACATTAAGGCTCTCTAGTGGAGTTTAAGATTGTGTGCAAAGAGGTTTGGACCAACCCCTTGGCCATGTGTTTTTTTCCGAGAGCTCAAAATTGTTTGACCTCACCAAAATAGATCCTTAAAACATTTATAATAAAATAAACAACTTTTATTTGAACCTTTTAACATGTTCGGAACAAATGTATAAGAACATATACACAATTATCACGATACAAGACATCATTCATTTGTACAATAACAGAGGTCCAATAGCAACGTTTCCAGACTCATAAGGGGCAGATTAGTTTCGCGTTAACTGGCTTCTTCAGTGCCTTTTCAACTATATATTTTACAAGAAATACACAGTAAGTACATAATATTACAATAACATGTTCTACTGGAATATCATTTAGCATGAATACCTGTATATGGGATGTGGTAGCTCAAAGGAGAAAATTGAAAATTAAAAACTTGGCAAGGAAGGATGGTATAATGTCTTCAACTGTACTGTGAGTTATATGTTGACAAATGATCTATGAATTTATTAAACGCAAAAATATTATTTTACCTTTGCAATTAGGGATGAGCGAATCGATCCGGACGAACCCGGATTCGATCCGAATTTCAGGAAAAATTCGATTCGGATCGAATCCGAATTTCCCCGCGATTCGATCACTCGAAGTTTTCCTTTAACATCCATTCATTTACATTACAGGCATTCTAAGATGGCGGGCGGGACATGTCTGGACATGTATCCCGCGCCAGTGCAAGCTGGGGCAGTCACATGCAGCCTATCAGCAGCCAGCAAGCCCGGTGACGTCACACAGCGGTATTTAACGGCGGCCATCTTGCTTTTCCTCATTTCTCTATTGCATTCGTGACAGACAGACAGAACGCTGTGTAGCTGAGGCAGTTAGACAGGCTGGAGACAGGGACAGACAGGGACAGGCTGGAGACAGGCAGGAGACAGGCAGGAGACAGACAGGAGACAGACAGAAAGCCAGGGAAAGGTAGGAAAAACGGAGCTGGCTGACAGGGAGATTTTTTTTTTTTCATCCAGCCTTTGTTAGCGTTTTCAGGCTGCTTATAGTAACTAACTGTGCATATATACTGAACTGATCTTAAGTCTGCTGTGAGGCATCCCATTCTGTGACTAAAGCAGCCTCTGTTTAAGACCATATAAGCATTTGCTCTTATCATATTTGAAATTAGGCCTGATAAAGACACTTTTGCTGGCCAAAGCCCTACTGGACCCTGCCAGCTCGATTCCTGCCCGGGGCATCCCATTCTGTGACTACAGCAGCCTCTGTTTAAGACCATATAAGCATTTGCTCTTATCATATTTGAAATTAGCCTGATAAAGACACTTTTGCTGGCCAAAGCACTACTGTACCCTGCCAGCTCGATTCCTGCCCGGGGCATCCCATTCTGTGACTAAAGCAGCCTCTGTTTAAGACCATATAAGCATTTGCTCTTATCATATTTGAAATTAGGCCTGATAAAGACACTTTTGCTGGCCAAAGCACTACTGTACCCTGCCAGCTCGATTCCTGCCCGGGGCATCCCATTCTGTGACTAAAGCAGCCTCTGTTTAAGACCATATAAGCATTTGCTCTTATCATATTTGAAATTAGGCCTGATAAAGACACTTTTGCTGGCCAAAGCACTACTGTACCCTGCCAGCTCGATTCCTGCCCGGGGCATCCCATTCTGTGACTAAAGCAGCCTCTGTTTAAGACCATATAAGCATTTGCTCTTATCATATTTGAAATTAGCCTGATAAAGACACTTTTGCTGGCCAAAGCACTACTGTACCCTGCCAGCTCGATTCCTGCCCGGGGCATCCCATTCTGTGACTAAAGCAGCCTCTGTTTAAGACCATATAAGCATTTGCTCTTATCATATTTGAAATTAGGCCTGATAAAGACACTTTTGCTGGCCAAAGCACTACTGGACCCTGCCAGCTCGATTCCTGCCCGGGGCATCCCATTCTGTGACTACAGCAGCCTCTGTTTAAGACCATATAAGCATTTGCTCTTATCATATTTGAAATTAGCCTGATAAAGACACTTTTGCTGGCCAAAGCACTACTGTACCCTGCCAGCTCGATTCCTGCCCGGGGCATCCCATTCTGTGACTAAAGCAGCCTCTGTTTAAGACCATATAAGCATTTGCTCTTATCATATTTGAAATTAGGCCTGATAAAGACACTTTTGCTGGCCAAAGCCCTACTGGACCCTGCCAGCTCGATTCCTGCCCGGGGCATCCCATTCTGTGACTACAGCAGCCTCTGTTTAAGACCATATAAGCATTTGCTCTTATCATATTTGAAATTAGCCTGATAAAGACACTTTTGCTGGCCAAAGCACTACTGTACCCTGCCAGCTCGATTCCTGCCCGGGGCATCCCATTCTGTGACTAAAGCAGCCTCTGTTTAAGACCATATAAGTATTTGCTCTTATCATATTTGAAATTAGCCTGATAAAGACACTTTTGCTGGCCAAAGCACTACTGTACCCTGCCAGCTCGATTCCTGCCCGGGGCATCCCATTCTGTGACTAAAGCAGCCTCTGTTTAAGACCATATAAGCATTTGCTCTTATCATATTTGAAATTAGGCCTGATAAAGACACTTTTGCTGGCCAAAGCACTACTGGACCCTGCCAGCTCGATTCCTGCCCGGGGCATCCCATTCTGTGACTACAGCAGCCTCTGTTTAAGACCATATAAGCATTTGCTCTTATCATATTTGAAATTAGGCCTGATAAAGACACTTTTGCTGGCCAAAGCACTACTGTACCCTGCCAGCTCGATTCCTGCCCGGGGCATCCCATTCTGTGACTAAAGCAGCCTCTGTTTAAGACCATATAAGCATTTGCTCTTATCATATTTGAAATTAGGCCTGATAAAGACACTTTTGCTGGCCAAAGCACTACTGTACCCTGCCAGCTCGATTCCTGCCCGGGGCATCCCATTCTGTGACTAAAGCAGCCTCTGTTTAAGACCATATAAGCATTTGCTCTTATCATATTTGAAATTAGCCTGATAAAGACACTTTTGCTGGCCAAAGCACTACTGTACCCTGCCAGCTCGATTCCTGCCCGGGGCATCCCATTCTGTGACTAAAGCAGCCTCTGTTTAAGACCATATAAGCATTTGCTCTTATCATATTTGAAATTAGGCCTGATAAAGACACTTTTGCTGGCCAAAGCACTACTGTACCCTGCCAGCTCGATTCCTGCCCGGGGCATCCCATTCTGTGACTAAAGCAGCCTCTGTTTAAGACCATATAAGCATTTGCTCTTATCATATTTGAAATTAGCCTGATAAAGACACTTTTGCTGGCCAAAGCACTACTGTACCCTGCCAGCTCGATTCCTGCCCGGGGCATCCCATTCTGTGACTAAAGCAGCCTCTGTTTAAGACCATATAAGCATTTGCTCTTATCATATTTGAAATTAGGCCTGATAAAGACACTTTTGCTGGCCAAAGCACTACTGGACCCTGCCAGCTCGATTCCTGCCCGGGGCATCCCATTCTGTGACTACAGCAGCCTCTGTTTAAGACCATATAAGCATTTGCTCTTATCATATTTGAAATTAGCCTGATAAAGACACTTTTGCTGGCCAAAGCACTACTGTACCCTGCCAGCTCGATTCCTGCCCGGGGCATCCCATTCTGTGACTAAAGCAGCCTCTGTTTAAGACCATATAAGCATTTGCTCTTATCATATTTGAAATTAGGCCTGATAAAGACACTTTTGCTGGCCAAAGCCCTACTGGACCCTGCCAGCTCGATTCCTGCCCGGGGCATCCCATTCTGTGACTACAGCAGCCTCTGTTTAAGACCATATAAGCATTTGCTCTTATCATATTTGAAATTAGCCTGATAAAGACACTTTTGCTGGCCAAAGCACTACTGTACCCTGCCAGCTCGATTCCTGCCCGGGGCATCCCATTCTGTGACTAAAGCAGCCTCTGTTTAAGACCATATAAGCATTTGCTCTTATCATATTTGAAATTAGCCTGATAAAGACACTTTTGCTGGCCAAAGCACTACTGTACCCTGCCAGCTCGATTCCTGCCCGGGGCATCCCATTCTGTGACTAAAGCAGCCTCTGTTTAAGACCATATAAGCATTTGCTCTTATCATATTTGAAATTAGGCCTGATAAAGACACTTTTGCTGGCCAAAGCACTACTGTACCCTGCCAGCTCGATTCCTGCCCGGGGCATCCCATTCTGTGACTACAGCAGCCTCTGTTTAAGACCATATAAGCATTTGCTCTTATCATATTTGAAATTAGGCCTGATAAAGACACTTTTGCTGGCCAAAGCACTACTGGACCCTGCCAGCTCGATTCCTGCCCGGGGCATCCCATTCTGTGACTACAGCAGCCTCTGTTTAAGACCATATAAGCATTTGCTCTTATCATATTTGAAATTAGGCCTGATAAAGACACTTTTGCTGGCCAAAGCACTACTGGACCCTGCCAGCTCGATTCCTGCCCGGGGCATCCCATTCTGTGACTAAAGCAGCCTCTGTTTAAGACCATATAAGCATTTGCTCTTATCATATTTGAAATTAGGCCTGATAAAGACACTTTTGCTGGCCAAAGCACTACTGGACCCTGCCAGCTCGATTCCTGCCCGGGGCATCCCATTCTGTGACTAAAGCAGCCTCTGTTTAAGACCATATAAGCATTTGCTCTTATCATATTTGAAATTAGGCCTGATAAAGACACTTTTGCTGGCCAAAGCACTACTGTACCCTGCCAGCTCGATTCCTGCCCGGGGCATCCCATTCTGTGACTAAAGCAGCCTCTGTTTAAGACCATATAAGCATTTGCTCTTATCATATTTGAAATTAGGCCTGATAAAGACACTTTTGCTGGCCAAAGCACTACTGGACCCTGCCAGCTCGATTCCTGCCCGGGGCATCCCATTCTGTGACTAAAGCAGCCTCTGTTTAAGACCATATAAGCATTTGCTCTTATCATATTTGAAATTAGGCCTGATAAAGACACTTTTGCTGGCCAAAGCACTACTGGACCCTGCCAGCTCGATTCCTGCCCGGGGCATCCCATTCTGTGACTACAGCAGCCTCTGTTTAAGACCATATAAGCATTTGCTCTTATCATATTTGAAATTAGCCTGATAAAGACACTTTTGCTGGCCAAAGCACTACTGTACCCTGCCAGCTCGATTCCTGCCCGGGGCATCCCATTCTGTGACTAAAGCAGCCTCTGTTTAAGACCATATAAGCATTTGCTCTTATCATATTTGAAATTAGGCCTGATAAAGACACTTTTGCTGGCCAAAGCACTACTGGACCCTGCCAGCTCGATTCCTGCCCGGGGCATCCCATTCTGTGACTAAAGCAGCCTCTGTTTAAGACCATATAAGCATTTGCTCTTATCATATTTGAAATTAGCCTGATAAAGACACTTTTGCTGGCCAAAGCACTACTGTACCCTGCCAGCTCGATTCCTGCCCGGGGCATCCCATTCTGTGACTAAAGCAGCCTCTGTTTAAGACCATATAAGCATTTGCTCTTATTATATTTATATTATAAGACACTTTTGCTGGGCATAGGCTTACTGCTGCCTGCCAGGTGCACTTCTGTTGAGGCATCCCATTCTGTAACATAGCATACCCCTCTTTATTTACACTAAGCAGCTCTCTTATTTACACTAAGCAGGCCTGTTGGAGGCTGAGTGTTACTGCTCACTTTTGGTGTGCATTATATTCTGTTTCATATAGACCCACCGCTGCCCGGGGTTTTTTTAAATATCACCTACTACCACGCCAGTTAGACTATGTCGGGCAGACAAGTGCCTGGAAGTGAAAAGAGGAGTGGCAGAGGCCAAGATTCCGCAGGCAGAGCTCGCATCAGACTGGGGGCCAGTAGCAGCAGGAGTCACGCTGAGAGACCTAATCTGCCAGTATCTGCTAGCGGTCGGGTCTCCACCAGTAACGCATCTGCCGTGGTAGATTGGTTGACGCGCTCATCAACAACATCATCACAACTTACGTCTGAGACCCCCAGTCTAGGGTCGGTAGGTTCCTCTGACACAACCCTGAGTTGGCATGCCCCGAGAGCAGTCCCTGTCCTCCCATTGCCTCTGGCCTACGCCGTTCCCTCCCCCAGCGACGTATCCTATGCTTTGGGTTCAGCTCCACTCTTTAGTGAGGAGGACCATCAGATAGAGGACAGTCAGCAGCTACTGCCCAGCCAAGAAATGGAGGTGGCTTCTTTAGCTAGGCAGACAAATAGTGATGTGGACAGTGTCGTGGGTGCTGCGAGCGTTCCAGCTCCTGCGCCAGACACTGTTGACGAATCCACGAACATCAGTGACGTACAGCCACAACCCGGTGATGATGATGATGATGACGATGAAGCCGATCGCACTTGGGAGCCGGGTGATGAAGGGGCTTCATCGTCATCATCAGGAGAAGAGGGGTGCAGGTTGCCCCGGAGTCAGCAGCTGAGGCAGCAAGGTGGTAGCAGTCAGCATGGGGGCACAATTCCAAAGGCTGGAGCCGGCCGGGGCCGGGGCCGGGGTAGAGCACCTGCTGTGCGGCAGTCTACCTTATCGTGAGGTAGTGGAGCAGGGGTTCCTGGAGTTGGCAACAGCAGCAGTGAATCAGTGAGGCCAGGGGGTGGGAAAAGTAGCTACTCGGCAGTGTGGCAGTTTTTCCTGAGGCATCCGCAGGAGGGTAACATGGCCACATGCAAGATATGTAGGCAAAAGGTGAAGCGTGGCCAGGGTCCAAATGTTGGCACCACGGCCCTGCGTCAACATATGATGCGTCACCATAAAACGACCTGGGAGAACCGAGGCTCCCAAGGGGTGGTCCAGTCTGCTTCCTCACCAAGTGAGCTCCCAATTTCTGCCAGCCAAGGCTCCAGCACCTCAGCCGAAGGCAGCTGTGCGTCATACCCATCCTCTGTCGCTCCTGCTCCTCCTCCTCCAAGTCATGCATCCCGCCAGCAATCCATCAGCGAAGCCATGTCCAAGAGACAGCAGTATGCGCCCACTCATCCTACGGCGCAGAAGCTGAATGTGCTCCTGTCCAAGTTGCTGGTGCTGCAGTCGCTCCCTTTTCAGGTGGTGGAATCTGCACCTTTCAGAGAACTGATGGCTTGTGCCGAGCCGAGGTGGAGAGTCCCAAGCCGTCATTTCTTTGCCAAGAAGGCAGTACCAGCGCTGCACACTTTTGTTGAACAGAAGGTGGGCCAGTCCTTGAGCCTGTCGGTGTGTAGCAAAATACATGGCAGCGCCGACATCTGGAGCTGTAACTACGGTCAGGGGCAGTACATGTCGTTTACGGCCCACTGGGTGAATGTGGTCCCTTTGCAGCAGCAACTTGGACAGGTCACGCCGCTTCGGCCTCCGCGCTCTCTGCCCATTGGGCCTGTGACACCGTGCGACTCGGCCTCCTCATCCTCCGCCATCTCCTCACCCTCCACTGTAGGCTCAAGTCTCAGTGCCCCTCCAGTCTACCATGTGTGCAGGGCACGGAGGTGTCACGCAGTGCTTCACATGGTTTGTCTTGGCGAACGGAGTCACACAGGGGAGGAACTGCTTAAATGTATTCATCAGGAAATCCAAACATGGCTTACTCCGAGAAAACTTAAAATGGGAATCATGGTTACCGACAATGGGAAGAACATTTTGTCTGCGCTGCGCCAAGGAAGCCTGACCCATGCCCCCTGCATGGCTCACGTCTTCAATCTGGTTGTCAAGCGGTTTCTGAAGTGTTCCCCCCATCTGCAGGACATCCTAACAACTTCACGGAAACTTTGCATGCACTTCAGCCACTCCTACACTGCCAAACACACCCTTCTTGAGCTACAGCGTCAGAATGGTATCCCCCAACATAGTCTGATTTGCGATGTTTCCACCCGTTGGAATTCCACCCTTCACATGTTGGACCGATTATATGAACAGAGAAAAGCCATCACGGATTTCCTGATGATCCAAGCAGATAGGGGGACTCCCCTGTGTAACTTCAATGTCAACCAGTGGCAGCTCATACGTGACACCTGCCGTTTGCTCAGGCCCTTTGAGGAAGCCACTTTATTTGTCAGTCGGCAGGATTACGGGATGAACGACGTGATTCCACTGCTTCATGTACTACAGCACATGTTGGAAACCATGGCTGGTCAGGGCACTGGAGACATGGCGTTTACATCTTACGGCCACATGAACCCCCTTGGAGCTGAACTGGAGGAGGAGGAGGAGGAAGAGGAGGAGGAGGAGTTGCCCAGCGAAACACAGTTTAGGCTTGGCGAAATGGCTGGTTTATCTAGTCAGCGGACAGGAGAGGAGGAGCAGGAGCAGCCAGAGGAGCTAGAGGTTTTTGAGGAAGGAGAGACAGAGGACCCGGGCACACCGTGGCAGTATGCAGTGGAGATGGAGACAGGTAGTCCATCCGAGTCACTTGCGCAAATGGCACGAAGCATGCTCACGTGCTTGCGTAGTGACCCCAGAATTGTTTCCATCTGTCGGCGGGATGACTTCTGGCTGTCCACCTTATTGGACCCTCGCTTCCGGCACAAAATGGGGGCATTTTTTAAACCCACCGAGAGGGAGGACAAACTCAACTACTACAAAGACATTCTACGTAGGCAGTTGGCCGATGCCTATCTGCGCCATGGTCCATACTCTCGCAGGTCTGACTCGAGGGGACCTCTGCGCTCACCTTCCACTGCCATGGCCGCTGGGGGGGTTGGCAGCAGCAGCAGCAGAAGCTCCATCAGCAGCAGCAGCCTCAGTCTTCAGTCGCTAATGAGTAGCTTTCTACACCCGCATAGTGAGGCTACTCATGAGCAGCAGGAAGACCTGGAGCAGGACCTGAACCAGCAGGTCATGTCATACTTTGACATGACCATGCCAACACACCTTGAGGATCCGCTGGACTTCTGGGCAGCCAAACTTGATTTGTGGCCGCAACTAGCAGAGTTTGCCCTGGAAAAGCTGTCCTGCCCGGCAAGTAGCGTGCCATCTGAGCGGGTGTTTAGTGCGGCGGGGGCCATAGTTACGGCGAGGAGAACTCGTCTGTCAACTAAAAATGTGGAGAGACTCACCTTTGTCAAAATGAATCAGGGATGGATCAGCCAGGATTTCCACCCACCAATGCCTGATGCATGCGACTAGATTCAGCATGGTGCCACGTTTTACACTTTCCAAATGGTGCAAAACATATTTATGTCTTTAGGCCATTTTTTGGGCTCCTGCTGCTGCTACTGTCAACTCCTGCCAACTCCAGGGTGTGATTCATCCAATTTTTGGGCTCCTGAAGCCAACTCCAGTGTATATTTGGGCTCCTGCTGCTGCTACTGTCAACTCCTGCCAACTCCAGGCTGTGATTCATCCAATTTTTGGGCTCCTGAAGCCAACTCCAGTGTATATTTGGGCTCCTGCTGCTGCTACTGTCAACTCCTGCCAACTCCAGGGTGTGATTCATCCAATTTTTGGGCTCCTGAAGCCAACTCCAGTGTATATTTGGGCTCCTGCTGCTGCTGCTGCCAACTTCTGCCAACTCCAGGGTGTGATTCATCCAATTTTTGGGCTCCTGAAGCCAACTCCAGTGTATATTTGGGCTCCTGCTGCTGCTGCTGCCAACTTCTGCCAACTCCAGGGTGTGATTCATCCAATTTTTGGGCTCCTGAAGCCAACTCCAGTGTATATTTGGGCTCCTGCTGCTGCTACTGTCAACTCCTGCCAACTCCAGGCTGTGATTCATCCAATTTTTGGGCTCCTGAAGCCAACTCCAGTGTATATTTGGGCTCCTGCTGCTGCTGCTGCCAACTCCTGCCAACTCCAGGGTGTGATTCATCCAATTTTTGGGCTCCTGAGGCCAACTCCAGTGTATATTTGGGCTCCTGCTGCTGCTACTGTCAACTCCTGCCAACTCCAGGCTGTGATTCATCCAATTTTTGGGCTCCTGAAGCCAACTCCAGTGTATATTTGGGCTCCTGCTGCTGCTGCTGCCAACTCCTGCCAACTCCAGGGTGTGATTCATCCAATTTTTGGGCTCCTGAGGCCAACTCCAGTGTATATTTGGGCTCCTGCTGCTGCTACTGTCAACTCCTGCCAACTCCAGGGTGTGATTCATCCAATTTTTGGGCTCCTGAGGCCAACTCCAGTGTATATTTGGGCTCCTGCTGCTGCTACTGTCAACTCCTGCCAACTCCAGGGTGTGATTCATCCAATTTTTGGGCTCCTGAAGCCAACTCCAGTGTATATTTGGGCTCCTGCTGCTGCTACTGTCAACTCCTGCCAACTCCAGGCTGTGATTCATCCAATTTTTGGGCTCCTGAAGCCAACTCCAGTGTATATTTGGGCTCCTGCTGCTGCTACTGTCAACTCCTGCCAACTCCAGGGTGTGATTCATCCAATTTTTGGGCTCCTGAAGCCAACTCCAGTGTATATTTGGGCTCCTGCTGCTGCTGCTGCCAACTTCTGCCAACTCCAGGGTGTGATTCATCCAATTTTTGGGCTCCTGAAGCCAACTCCAGTGTATATTTGGGCTCCTGCTGCTGCTGCTGCCAACTTCTGCCAACTCCAGGGTGTGATTCATCCAATTTTTGGGCTCCTGAAGCCAACTCCAGTGTATATTTGGGCTCCTGCTGCTGCTACTGTCAACTCCTGCCAACTCCAGGCTGTGATTCATCCAATTTTTGGGCTCCTGAAGCCAACTCCAGTGTATATTTGGGCTCCTGCTGCTGCTGCTGCCAACTCCTGCCAACTCCAGGGTGTGATTCATCCAATTTTTGGGCTCCTGAGGCCAACTCCAGTGTATATTTGGGCTCCTGCTGCTGCTACTGTCAACTCCTGCCAACTCCAGGGTGTGATTCATCCAATTTTTGGGCTCCTGAGGCCAACTCCAGTGTATATTTGGGCTCCTGCTGCTGCTACTGTCAACTCCTGCCAACTCCAGGGTGTGATTCATCCAATTTTTGGGCTCCTGAAGCCAACTCCAGTGTATATTTGGGCTCCTGCTGCTGCTACTGTCAACTCCTGCCAACTCCAGGCTGTGATTCATCCAATTTTTGGGCTCCTGAAGCCAACTCCAGTGTATATTTGGGCTCCTGCTGCTGCTACTGTCAACTCCTGCCAACTCCAGGGTGTGATTCATCCAATTTTTGGGCTCCTGAAGCCAACTCCAGTGTATATTTGGGCTCCTGCTGCTGCTGCTGCCAACTTCTGCCAACTCCAGGGTGTGATTCATCCAATTTTTGGGCTCCTGAAGCCAACTCCAGTGTATATTTGGGCTCCTGCTGCTGCTGCTGCCAACTTCTGCCAACTCCAGGGTGTGATTCATCCAATTTTTGGGCTCCTGAAGCCAACTCCAGTGTATATTTGGGCTCCTGCTGCTGCTGCTGTCAACTCCTGCCAACTCCAGGGTGTGATTCATCCAATTTTTGGGCTCCTGAAGCCAACTCCAGTGTATATTTGGGCTCCTGCTGCTGCTGCTGTCAACTCCTGCCAACTCCAGGGTGTGATTCATCCAATTTTTGGGCTCCTGAAGCCAACTCCAGTGTATATTTGGGCTCCTGCTGCTGCTGCTGCCAACTTCTGCCAACTCCAGGGTGTGATTCATCCAATTTTTGGGCTCCTGAAGCCAACTCCAGTGTATATTTGGGCTCCTGCTGCTGCTGCTGCCAACTCCTGCCAACTCCAGGGTGTGATTCATCCAATTTTTGGGCTCCTGAGGCCAACTCCAGTGTATATTTGGGCTCCTGCTGCTGCTACTGTCAACTCCTGCCAACTCCAGGCTGTGATTCATCCAATTTTTGGGCTCCTGAAGCCAACTCCAGTGTATATTTGGGCTCCTGCTGCTGCTACTGTCAACTCCTGCCAACTCCAGGGTGTGATTCATCCAATTTTTGGGCTCCTGAAGCCAACTCCAGTGTATATTTGGGCTCCTGCTGCTGCCAAATTCTGCCAACTCCAGGGTGTGATTCATCCAATTTTTGGGCTCCTGAAGCCAACTCCAGTGTATATTTGGGCTCCTGCTGCTGCTGCTGCCAACTTCTGCCAACTCCAGGCTGTGATTCATCCAATTTTTGGGCTCCTGAAGCCAACTCCAGTGTATATTTGGGCTCCTGCTGCTGCTGCTGTCAACTCCTGCCAACTCCAGGGTGTGATTCATCCAATTTTTGGGCTCCTGAAGCCAACTCCAGTGTATATTTGGGCTCCTGCTGCTGCTGCTGCCAACTTCTGCCAACTCCAGGGTGTGATTCATCCAATTTTTGGGCTCCTGAGGCCAACTCCAGTGTATATTTGGGCTCCTGCTGCTGCTACTGTCAACTCCTGCCAACTCCAGGGTGTGATTCATCCAATTTTTGGGCTCCTGAAGCCAACTCCAGTGTATATTTGGGCTCCTGCTGCTGCTGCTGCCAACTTCTGCCAACTCCAGGGTGTGATTCATCCAATTTTTGGGCTCCTGAGGCCAACTCCAGTGTATATTTGGGCTCCTGCTGCTGCTACTGTCAACTCCTGCCAACTCCAGGGTGTGATTCATCCAATTTTTGGGCTCCTGAGGCCAACTCCAGTGTATATTTGGGCTCCTGCTGCTGCTACTGTCAACTCCTGCCAACTCCAGGGTGTGATTCATCCAATTTTTGGGCTCCTGAAGCCAACTCCAGTGTATATTTGGGCTCCTGCTGCTGCTACTGTCAACTCCTGCCAACTCCAGGCTGTGATTCATCCAATTTTTGGGCTCCTGAAGCCAACTCCAGTGTATATTTGGGCTCCTGCTGCTGCTACTGTCAACTCCTGCCAACTCCAGGGTGTGATTCATCCAATTTTTGGGCTCCTGAAGCCAACTCCAGTGTATATTTGGGCTCCTGCTGCTGCTGCTGCCAACTTCTGCCAACTCCAGGGTGTGATTCATCCAATTTTTGGGCTCCTGAAGCCAACTCCAGTGTATATTTGGGCTCCTGCTGCTGCTGCTGCCAACTTCTGCCAACTCCAGGGTGTGATTCATCCAATTTTTGGTCTCCTGAAGCCAACTCCAGTGTATATTTGGGCTCCTGCTGCTGCTGCTGTCAACTCCTGCCAACTCCAGGGTGTGATTCATCCAATTTTTGGGCTCCTGAAGCCAACTCCAGTGTATATTTGGGCTCCTGCTGCTGCTGCTGTCAACTCCTGCCAACTCCAGGGTGTGATTCATCCAATTTTTGGGCTCCTGAAGCCAACTCCAGTGTATATTTGGGCTCCTGCTGCTGCTGCTGCCAACTTCTGCCAACTCCAGGGTGTGATTCATCCAATTTTTGGGCTCCTGAAGCCAACTCCAGTGTATATTTGGGCTCCTGCTGCTGCTGCTGCCAACTCCTGCCAACTCCAGGGTGTGATTCATCCAATTTTTGGGCTCCTGAGGCCAACTCCAGTGTATATTTGGGCTCCTGCTGCTGCTACTGTCAACTCCTGCCAACTCCAGGCTGTGATTCATCCAATTTTTGGGCTCCTGAAGCCAACTCCAGTGTATATTTGGGCTCCTGCTGCTGCTACTGTCAACTCCTGCCAACTCCAGGGTGTGATTCATCCAATTTTTGGGCTCCTGAAGCCAACTCCAGTGTATATTTGGGCTCCTGCTGCTGCTGCTGCCAACTTCTGCCAACTCCAGGGTGTGATTCATCCAATTTTTGGGCTCCTGAAGCCAACTCCAGTGTATATTTGGGCTCCTGCTGCTGCTGCTGCCAACTTCTGCCAACTCCAGGCTGTGATTCATCCAATTTTTGGGCTCCTGAAGCCAACTCTAGTGTATATTTGGGCTCCTGCTGCTGCTGCTGTCAACTCCTGCCAACTCCAGGGTTTGATTCATCCAATTTTTGGGCTCCTGAAGCCAACTCCAGTGTATATTTGGGCTCCTGCTGCTGCTGCTGCCAACTTCTGCCAACTCCAGGGTGTGATTCATCCAATTTTTGGGCTCCTGAGGCCAACTCCAGTGTATATTTGGGCTCCTGCTGCTGCTACTGTCAACTCCTGCCAACTCCAGGGTGTGATTCATCCAATTTTTGGGCTCCTGAAGCCAACTCCAGTGTATATTTGGGCTCCTGCTGCTGCTGCTGCCAACTTCTGCCAACTCCAGGGTGTGATTCATCCAATTTTTGGGCTCCTGAGGCCAACTCCAGTGTATATTTGGGCTCCTTCTGCCCCTCATAGTGATGCCACTTCAACTCTCTGCAATTGTGCCGCTCTGCGATTCTATTAGCGATGCCTCTGATCTGCATGTGATATTTCTTAAAAGTATTATTTAACTAACCCAGCACGCATCCTGTGCGTGTTACAGCAAGGCTGAATGGTTTACAACCCTATTGAGGCTGTAGGAGGCTCAGAAATAGCCGTTTTTAATAGCGATTCGTCGCGAATTTATTCGGGTCGAAACGATTTTTGTCGGAAAATTCGGCGAATCAGTCGAATCGAATTTTTCAAAAGTTCGCTCATCTCTATTTGCAATAATCAAAGTGTGTACTGATTAATGCACTCCTTAACATTCATTCATCCATGTTCCTGGCCTTCACCGATACATTGAGGTACTACGTTAGCTCCCTAGATCAAAAGTAATTCCCGGTTAAATGTCTCGACAGGAAATGGGATATCCAGGACTCCCTGGTCGCTAAAACGGGAGTCAAGTCCCCTTGCATGGAAGCCGCCATCTTCTCATAAAACATAACCTTGTTGACTCGTGAAATCAGGCTCCCAAAGGAGATGTCTGGTTTTTCCAGGCATGCGCAATGTTTGTTTTGCCTGCCGTTGTGATATGTCTTATAAGTTTGAACTGGACTTTCGAGCATCCTAGAGGTTTCAAATTGAGCAAGATCAGCTGCACAGAGGGGGTCAGCTGTAATCTGGTGGCCTTCCTAATTACTGGCCCAGAGTCTTTTTACCACCCTGCTATCCCACCAGATGTGAATATATGTCCCACAATGATGGCAAGCCCGAAAGCATTCCGAGGAGTAAGACGGACAAAATCTGTGAATCCTCTCCGGCTCTAGATACTAGATACCTTAGCAATACCTTGGTGTTAATCTCTTGAGCGCCTACATTTAGGTACCCTGAAAACTAATGCCTCCAGGATGCTCTCCAGTCACTGTCCGAGAGAGTTAAATTAAGCTCGGACTACCATTTCAGTGTGTACTTTAATGGTCTCCCCCCCCCACCCCACAAAACTGCTTTTAAACCAGCACAATCACCCCCTTCCCCAAAGGGTCTTTCCCGCAAACGCTGAGAGCTTAAAAGTGGATCCACCTGCTCTTAATTTTGCTCTCCCGTAATGTGAAATTTGTAGATAACGAAGATACTCATTGTTGGGAATATCCCTAGAGGACTTCAGACTGGAAAAAGTCAGTATTCTACTCGGCGTAATAAGGTTCTTAAGCCTAGTCAAGTTCTGCGCTCTCCACAACTATAAACCGCTGGATCTGAGAGGCCCGGGGGAAACTCTGGGTTGCCCAACACAGATGGCCCATATGGAGAAGATTTTCCTGTGCGCGTTGTTTGCCTTCCATACCCTAAGGGAGTGAATTGACACCAGATTACATATGCCCTTATACGCCGAGCGGGGGTAGCCATAACAAGTTCGCAATTCTTACAGGGGAACAGCAGGCCTCTTTAATATCGAGCCACAATGGTCTATCTCCCTCCCCGTGGCTTAGTTAAGCAATCTGGCAGGCACAGTTGTATCGGGCCAAATTCTGCACCCCTAGGCCTCCCAGCTGCTTATCCCTATAAAGTGTCGCTTGGTTTACCCTAGGTTTCTGTTTGTCTCACACAAACCTGTTAAAAACCAATTGGAGACTCTCCAGGGCTACAGCCAGCACTGCCACTTGCAACACCTGAAAGAGAGTAATTTAGGGAGCCACTACATTTTTACTGCCACTATCCTACTCAACCAAGAGAGGTTCATCTTGGCCCATTTAGCTAGCAGCGACCGAAGGCTCTTTAACATCCTGGGGTAGTTAGCTGCATAAAGGATACTATAACCCCCTGTCAAATGTAAGTCAAACCTAAATATTTGATATGGTCGGTTTGCCATTGGAAGTCAAATGATGCATTGACAGAGCTCATTATTGCCTCCGGGAGCGATAAATTAAGTGCCTGTGATTTGGAAGCCCAAGATCTTGGAGAATGCTCCCAACACCCCAAACAAATTCGGAAGAGATGTTACTGGATATACCACCACGATCAGGAGGTCATCTGCAAACAACGCTATTTTATGCTCATAACCCGCTACTCTGATTCCTGCTACATTAACATTGCACTGTAGTAACCTAGACAATGGCTCAATTGCCAACGCGAACAGCAGCTGGGAAACGGGGCACCCCTGCCTAGTACCCCTTCCCAGGGAGAATTGGTCAGATGTATAGCCAGAGTATTTTACAAATGTCCTAAAGCTAGAGTACAAGGAGGAAACCAAATTAATAAAAAATTAACCTAGGCCCCATTTCTTCAAAAGGAAATGTAGGAAGTCCCATTCCACAGTATCAAATGCCTTACGTACATCCAGCGCTAGTAGCATAGCCTGCCGTCCCTCCACCTTTGTGCGGTATAATAAGCCCACAAACCTCCGG
Organism: Gastrophryne carolinensis; assembly: GCA_027917425.1. NCBI lineage: Eukaryota > Metazoa > Chordata > Amphibia > Anura > Microhylidae > Gastrophryne > Gastrophryne carolinensis. The sequence goes on along the minus strand of CM051236.1, from coordinate 4,378,292 downwards.
ATAGTATCTCCCGCCTGGCACTGGGGGATGAATCCCACCTGCTCCTTAGATATCAATGATTATATATAACTATTAAGCCGGGTGGCTAGAACCTTCGTCAAAATCTTAACATCGATATTCAGCAGGGAGATGGTCCTGTAATTAGACCAGATGGTATGATCAGCATTAGGCTTGGGTATCATGCTCACGGCCGCCATAAGCGAATCTGTGCTCCACGGTGCCCCCTCTCTCACTGCATTCAGGGCCCGCACCAGATGAGGAGACAAAACCTGGCTATGTTTTTTTGTAGTACAGAGCCATGAACCCATCTGAACCCGGCTGTTTATTGATCTTAAGTGCTTTTATAACCTCTTGTACCTCCCACTTCAATAGGTTTATCTATAAGTGATTTAGCTTCCGGGGAAAGGAGAGGTAGGTCAAGCTGGCCAAGAAGGTCCTCCGCCGCTCTCATATTTAGGGCTGATTTGGGTTTACGGAACATCGCAAGCACCTTTACTGGATTACTGGACAGGGGACCATCTATAGTTCTTATTCTTATTAGTTAGGTTCTCGACTCGATGCCTCTAAGTCTCCTTGCTAGAGGAGCATTAGGTCTATTGCTAATGCGATACCATTTAAACCTGGACCGATTGATTTGGCGCTCGGCCTCACCTGAAAGACAGAGATTAAGCTGACCACCTGCCTGATTAAGAAGGACCCTATTGTGCTTAGAAGGATTGTCCTTGAAGGCATTTAAGGCCATCTCATACGCATCTGTTAGGAGCTTTTTCTTATAACCCTCTCTTTTCCGGGCCGCTTCTTGGATTAGGAGCCCCCTTGTTACTGCCTTGTGGGTTTCCCAGACAATAACATTAGAGCTCACTGACCCAGCGTTATAGAGAAAAAACTCTTCTACCCCTTTTCAGGTCCGATCTAGTAAGGCCTCGTCAGCAAGCATAGAGTCATAAAGCTTCCAGGCCGTCTGAGGGGGCCGCTGCATTAAAGATCCCATTTCGACCGCTACTAGATCATGATCAGACCAAACTATGGGAACAATAGTCGCATTTGTTAGCTGAGAAAGAAATGGTAGTTGCAGAAAGATATGATCAATCCTAGCAAATACCTTATGGGGGCAAGAGCAATGGGTGTAATCCCACTGAGTTGGGTGATGTTCTCTCCACGCATCCACCAACTGATACCGATTTAACATAGCTCGAAACACTTTTCCTGAGGAGCCATGCTTAGTCGCAGATGCAGAGTGGGGGAAGAGAATCTGATTAGAGTCTCCAGCGACCATAAGAGGTCCCTTCCTCTTCCTCTTTAACCTGCTTCTTGGGGACATTCAGACCTTGCACATTCAAGGAGACTAACTTAACCGCCATCGTCACACCACAGCCAAACTAACGCCCAAGAGAGCCCAGGAACCCAACCAAGATATAAGATACATTATTAACAAGAAACTCGAAAAGCAAACTAGGAAGGTCAATACGCATTCCACATTGTGACTTTTCATAGAGGAGGTGCACGTCGCACCCTTGATGAGACCGACATAGCATAGTGATGGTGCCCACTAATAAGGGCCCCACACCTAGACTGTATAAGAACTGTCCCCCCCTAGGGGGCAAGACAAACCTGCTCCTTTTCCACTGGAATCCCAGTGAGGAAAGGAGCGTAGAGTGTGCAAGCATCAGATACCCGAGCGCCCGGCCCACCTATTATACATATACAAAGCTAAGAATGCCCCAGAACTTCACCCAAATCCCCAACAGTAACTACACGCAAAACCAATTGAAAAAAAGGAACAACCCACATTGCGTAGCACTAAACATGAACCAGGTGGGATCGGGCGCAGCTTACAAACCACCCGGAGACCCCATCCCACTCCAAACCATAATACTTAAAGTCCTTTCTTAACCAGACCCCAAAAAGTAGGATATCACTCCCATCTGCCTTGTCGAAGAAGGAGTGATGGGCAGGACCCCCAAAATTATAGACTGGGGCCAACCCATCATCCTTCCCCCACTGTCAGTGGGTCAAACCTGCGGACTAATGCCATCGCTGATCTTGAGCTTGGCGGGGTGTTGTTCCGATGTTCACGTTTATCCTTGGCCACCGGAGATAAGGATAGCACTCTCTTCTTTTGTGGAGGAGCAATAGAAGCTGTGGCCGAGGCCTTTAGGCCCGCTGAGTTCAATGCATGTTCCAGTTCCTGAGGGGTAGTGGCTTCAAAGCGGCCATTTATATCTGTTTCCATTCGACCGTAGAACCTCGAGCGAAGGTTTCATGGCACGTCTGAGGGGAGAGTTCAGAATATAGCTGGTAGCTGAAGCCCTGAAATTTAACATTATCACGGTCCCATGCCGTGGCCATAAGCTGTTCTATGGTGAGGTAAAAGTTCAGTCTTACTAAAACATCTCTCGAGAGGCCATCCACCCTGAAATGCCTATTGCAGAGTTTGTAGAACAGGGTGCAGGGGCCAGCATTCATGGCCCCCTCCCTGCAGGCTACAAGGCCACATAGCCTATGTGGCCCCTGGCTCCTCTGCACCCCCCTCGGGCTTTGGGATGGCAGATAATGGGAGCCTATGTGGCCCCGGGCTCTTCTGTACCCCCCCGGGGTTTGGGACGACAGATAATGGGAGGCTTGGGGCTAATGGCAAGTCACCCGCTAGCTGCAGGTGACTTGCCAGCCCCTAAGTCTAGTGAACTGGAATAGAGGTTTCATGGATCCCTTACCAGTTCACAAAGGGTTAAAAGTGGAAAAAGACAGCGACACACATTAGAAAAAATATTTACTTATTTGATTTTTTAAAACTTACTTCCCACTGATTCATCCACAAACACTGTGTTCCACGCCGATCACTCTGGCTTCTGCACTCTGCTGCTTCTGAAAGCCTTTTATACCTGCTGAGTCATGGGAGATAAAAGGTTAATTTAACAATAAATTACATATGGTCCCTACTCCCAGGGGGCATTTTTGGGGGGATTTTTAAGAGTTAAAGCCCCCCCCCTTCAGGCACAAGCCTGCATAGCCTATGTGGCCCCAGGATCTTCTGCCATCCCCCAGACTTTGGGGAGGCAGATAATGGGAGGCTTGGAGTTAATGGCAAGTCACCCACTAGCTGCAGGTGACTTGCCAGCCCCTGAGCCTTGTGAACTGGTAGAGGGGTCTAATAGATCCCCTACCAGGTCACAAAGGAGTTAACTGTAAAAAAAGACATCACACCAAAATCATTTGTTATATTTTTTTTCCTTTACTCACCTCCGATCTTTCACTCCTCTGCCCCTCGCAGATCTTGATAACAGACGCGGAGATCATTGGTGGGGGGTTGCAGGGTATCAATCCTCTCCACAATTCCCTGGGTCCTCTGATCCTCGAACAGCTCCAGCACACTTAACTCCTCCCCAATTCCCTATGTGTCCTCTGATGCCCCAAACAGCTCCAGCATATTCACCCCTCCCCAATTCCCTGTGTGTCCTCTGATGGCCAGAACATTCACCCCCTCTTGAAATCCCTGTGTGTCCCTCCAATGTAAAGCGTAATTTGAAACCATTATGCAAGTGAAAATTAACAGATATAATAATAAAAAGAATAGAAACAATAAAAATACAAATCAAAAAATAGAAACAAATGGTTTTCACATTTTTAAAAGATTAAATCTGCCCATCGCTTAGATCACGACAAATCTCAAAATGCTATAAAATGCATTGGCAGTTTTAAATATCAGGTTGAATTATCCCTCCCTCCTGCTGTGACTATAGCAATTTCCTCGTTACAAAGCGTGCTCACATGTCTTCTGCAACTCCAAAGTTCAGCTGACTGTCCCTCCTTTCTGCTGCCTGTTATACTTTGGAGAATATTTGTTCTGATTTTGAGAAATATAATATTGTTTTATGTATGTTATTATTTGTGTATTTTTCCCTTTTCTTATGTAAATAATCACACAATACCATCATTGGTAATACAATTTATCTTTACTTATCTGTACTTTATATTAATTACATTTATTTTCATAACATTTTTGTGGAATAATTCAAACATATCACTATTTTATTGTAATCAGTTTATATTGGTTTTCAGACACATTTCCATCCGTGACGCCGCAGAAGAGCAAGAGGAAATGTCGGCCCCCAGACTCCGCCTCCGAATTATGGTAAGGCCTGTGTCTGAGTAAGAGGAGCGGGGCATGGGGGGCGAGGGTAATGGACATGCCACATTAGCTTTGAGGGTTTGGACAAGGCTAGTTTCCATGGAGTGAGGCCGGACCAAGGAAGGGGGGAGTGTCCCCCAGGCCACCCCCCCCCCACCGGACCCAGAGTGGCCGCAGCACCGCCTGCCCCGTGGCCCCTCAAGGCCCAGCCCGGGGGGGGGGAGGCCATGCAGCCCAATGTCGGGTTTGCTAAAGCCATGATTGGAGGTGCGACTCCCGGTAGATCATCCAGCTCATACAGGTGGTTGTGCATTGGTCTGAGGTGTCCCTGCTTTTTGCAACTAGTTCTTCCATACAGCGAATCCCCTCCAACTCCACCACCCACTCCGTCAATGTAGGGGGGGTTGAGTCCTCCAATGCCGTAGGATTATTGCTCTCATAGCCGTTAGGAAGTGGCCCAAAACTCAATTTTTAATCCTTGACACTGGGCCCGGAATTAATGACAGAAGAGCGACCTGGGGTGTATTATCTATGCTAATCCCGGATACCTCCTCATAGATTGCAAAGATTTGGTCCCAAAGGGCTTTAATCACTGGGCAGGTCCACCAGATGTGGGTCATGGTACCTACCTCCTTCTGGCATCTCCAACATTTGTCCGATTGTGTGGCTGCAAATCGGTGCAAGTCAACCGGGCACCTGTACCACCAGTACCACCTAGCTAGTACTCCCTGGAAACTACTTTATAGTTTATTTCCTGCGAAGTATTCGCTAAAGAGATCCCGTGCGTGCTCAGAAGCACTTTAGTCAAGTCAGTGTCTGAGATCCGTATACCTAGTTCTCTTTCCCACTTGTCTATGAACTTGGGCGGGCCCGAGTGATGCGTTCTGAGTAGGAGTGCATATCACTATTTTAAATAACTAATATAAAATACATACATTGCAAAAGCCCCAATTAAAAAAAAGAATGTTCAAGATTCATTTATCTCTTAGCAAGGTTCATTCATCACAAGACTCCATCTCTCCAAAAAGGTGACTGAACCCATCAAAACCATCAGTCTCACCAGCAAAACTATGGAGGGAATTCTCGCACCAATTTCTTGCTTTAATAGCCTGTCTCAAAAGTTATAGAGGAGTGCACCATTGGTGCAACAGAAATATTGCAGATTACATCTTTTACAAAAGAATAGTAAAGGAAGGTGTCTGGCCGATAGTTGTTCATCCACAACTATACAGGGTGTTGAGTCTTAGCTGTCACACAATGTACAGCACCGTGAAACCTGCAAACCTTACACTACATCTATAAACTGACCTATGACTGAGAGGTACCTACAGAGCTTAAATTTAACATTTTGCTTGTTATATAAGTGGGTGAAATCACAACAAGCACAACAGGACATGGGTTTGGCAGTCACACTATAAATGAGGACTATCAAAAAACACTAGATCACACTTACCCTTTGTCACGGATCCATGGCTTTCATGCTTTAAGTGTGAACAAGCTGACCTGTATATATAGTAATTTCTGCCACACTCACCCCCTCCCCAAATCCTTGTGTGCCTCTCCAATGTCCATAACAGCTCCAACTCAATCACCCCTCCACCAAATCCCTACGTGCCCTCCAATGCCCAGCACAGCTCCAGAACACTCACCCCCTCCATCGAATCCCCATTTGGCCCCTATTCCCCTAACAGCTGCAGCACAAGGAAGTTTGATTTTAATGTTGAACACTCAGTAAATAACTAAATCATTTGTAATCCTTTTTATTACACTTCCGTGACCAAGTATTTGGTTTGAGGTGTAATTAACTATACAAGGTTTATAAAAGATTGTGAGATGAACACAGTGATACAATCACATGTGATAGGTACCGTACAATATCAAGCAAGCATAAAGGAAGGAAATACGATTACAACTTTTATCCTAAGTTATTTGGGTGTGGTGCACAACCTACCTCAGGATAAGGGTCAATCATAGGCAGTGAGTGTCTAACTAACATATGATTAAGAGCTCTGCTTTAATAATACACTACCATGCTCAATGCACACATAACAAGGTCTTGTATGTATGTCTATAGTATGTTAAACTTTCTAATCCGTTGAATACATTGCAATACTACCCAAAAAAAATACCCCAAAACATGAGGCTCTTTTGAAGTGCACAATATTTTACATGGTTGAGTAACAGAAAGTCACGTGTGATGAGCTGGCTTGGTATGTATATAAGGTTTGCAATCGACTGTCTTTACACATACACACAGTACCCCTTGTTGCTTTCAGGAGAAATTTATTAGAGTTGCAGAAAGCGCTATTCATTGCTTTTTGGGTTCCTGTTTAAGTGCCCGGCCCTGAAAGCTACAAGCCCTCATAGCCTTCACAGCACCCAGGCCCTTCTGCCCCACCCCTCCAGGCTTTGGGGAGGCAGGTAATGGGGGGCTGGGGGTTAATGGCAAGTCCACCCGTTAGCCACAGGTGACTTGCCAACCCCCCAAGCCTTGTGAGCTGCTATAGGCGTCTCATGGACATCTTAGCATTTCACAATTGGTTAAATGTAAAAAAAAAACATACACACAGCAAGAAAAAAATATTTTATAATTTTTTTAAATACTTACCTCCCATCCATCCCGGGCACTGTGCCCCACGCCTATCACTCTGTCTTCTGCTCTCCTACAGCTGCTGGAAGCCTTTTAACCTGATGACTGATGTGACATAAAGGGTTAATAAAAAATATGACTGTCCCAGGGAGGGGGGAGCTGATTCTTAAGGGTTAGAAACCATTAAATTTAAAAAGAAAATAGCGTGGGCCCCCATACTCAGGATTACCAGCCTGGGGACAAGCTATGCAGGGCTTGTAGACTCCACACCAGCTTCCATGGCCCCCATTTCTGAAAGCTACAAGCTTGCATAGCCTTCACAACCCCAGGCTCTTCTGGCCCCCGGGCGTTGGAGAGGCAGGTATTGGGTAAGGCCGGGAGTTAATGGCAAGTCACCTGCTAGCCACTGGTATAGGGGTCTCATGGATCCCTTACCAGTTCACAAGGGGTTAACTGTAAAAAAGACACAACAAACCAGAATGAAATGATATATTTTTTTTCTTTACTCATCCTGTGTCCTGTCGGTGATCCTGTTCATCGGCGATCCGATTACAGATGTCAGATGCCAGTGGCGATCAGAGATCAGAGACCCCTGCCTTCCCACCCGCTTCCCAGCACTGTGGGAAGTAGAGAAGTGGGCCCTATTCTGGAGGCCAATGGGCCCTGTGGGGGGAGGGTTTAGAGCACCCCTGGTTGTAGAGGAGGCGCGATTTTTGTATAGTGAAAGCAGCAGGAAAAGCGAGGGTGAGCCCTGTCCTGAAGCAGGAAGAGCCCTGGTGGGGGGGGGGGGGGGGTCGGATGATTCCATGTGAAGAGGATTTCCGGCCAGATTGATCCAGGGGTTAGGTGAGTTTTTAACTTTTTTATTTTTTTTTTCTTGCTGTTTAAAAAGTCAGCTACATGAATTTCACGTAGCTGGCACTTAACGGTTGGAGAAGCAGCTAGGTGAGACTCACGTAGCTGGCACTAGTAGGGTTAAAACAACAATCCTACTGTGTTCCAGAGCAGATGGATGGTCGCTGCATCTTCAGAAAAGGCTTCAATTTTTCAGTGCATTATTGAAATCGGACCTCAGCTGATTGGTAAAGGGTTGTCTTCTCAGATACACCCATACAGGCTATAAATATCCAACATTGGTTGGAAGAGCATGATCTAGTCTTCAGCGCACTACCCTGGCCCCATAATTCCCTAGACTGGGACCTATCTGAGCATCTTTGGGACTACCTCAATGCTCGTGTTAGCTCTATGGATGCATGCACCCTTTAGCATTTGTGGGGTGCACATCCCACATGGCTCCAGATATCTATGACAACCTACAAGCATCTTATTGAGTCACTCCCAATTCTTAAAATCATCCATCCATAATACACAGCTTTTGTACAATGTGGCCCAAGACATGTTTCAAGGGATATACCCCCATAGTCATAGGTTTATATAGTACATTGGCCCTCACCTTAAATCCTAAAGTCTGGGGTTGAACTACTACCCCCCGGCTTCCTCTCTCAGATAGGAGCAAACACCAGCAATTTATACACATGATGTCCTCCTAGCAAACTGACCCATTGGGAGCCTTGCATGAGGCCCAGCTAAAAGGACAAGGTCAATATCTTATGCTTGCAACTCTCCCCATGAGAGGAAGCCAGGAAGAAAGATTTCTGGCTTACCCAACGCCCTGCGACATGGACAAGAGAAGGATTGCTAAACATCCTTGGAGATTTATGTTATAAAACATTTCTGTTAGTGGGTGTCCATAAAGATATTAATACACCACGGCCAGTGTAAACTATTTCTATTTCTGCTATTAAAATGTTATAAAAATACTTCATTTTAAATGCATAGCTCACGCCTACCAGTGCCATGGCCTCAAAGCCCCCTCCACTGGTAAGATACGCACATAAGCATGAATAGAGACAGAGGGTCTATGGGCGAATATACTTCCTGAAGTGAGTCTGCTCCAACCACAGCACACAGCCCGACTTTTCAGCACACTTAAGCAAGCTGGGTGAAGACACGAGAGCAGGCAGTCAGAGATTTTGGCATGCTGACTTAATGAAATATTTAACAAAGAAATCCTTAATCAGAAACATCTACCAGTAAGGCGAGGATCGGGGGGAGTGGCTTTGTAGCTGAGCGAGGAAGGCGTGCGACAAGAGGGCTCATGAGGAATATCCTGATAAAACCCTAGAATCCAGTGGGAATTCTATCCTAACCACCCTGTATGGCCACTGTCTACCCTCTGGACCCTCTGTCTGTCTTTGTGGAGGTAGGGCTCTTTTCCTGGGCTTCCCTGTGACTCTGAGGGACTCCCGCACGAGGGCGGGCAACGCCATCTTGGACGGTGAGACGAGGAGGAAGAACGGGGCTTACTTAGCCCAGTGCCGTGTCCAGCTTGGCTGTGTGGGGCCGCGGGGCATTGCTTTTGCTGGCTTCGCTGGTCCGGGCCCGAAGAGGAGAAGGCTGGTGATCTGGAGGCTGTGAGGGGACCTGCCTTAAGTCCTGCGGCACGATGCGAGGGGGGGCCTGTATATTTTCCACCTCCGATGGTCGTGTCTCTGCTGCTGCCCTTCCGCCTCCTGCTGTCGGGTGATCGGCTCTGAGTTGAGGACGCACGCACCGCTCCCCTCTGCAGGTAGCGGGCACTTCACCTCCCTCCACTCCACCTCCGATGGCGGACATACCGCATCTCTTCGTCACTGGCAGCAGACGCTCCGCTCCCCCTGCCATTGTCAGCGAGCGCTCCGCTCTCTCTCCACCACGATCAGAGGGCGCTCCACTTCCCTTCTGTCTCCGACGACGAGCTCTGTTGGCTGCGAGCTGACGGCTGTCTCCTGCGGGGTGAGTCATATGCTGATTGCCCGGCTCCATCCACTGCTTGTTGGGTGGCTCCTCTGCGGCCTCCCCCCTCCTGCTCCCTGTGCTGCGGGGCCACTAATCTGCATAGCTTCCTGTCTCTGCTGGAGGTTCACCTGTTAAACTCCTTGAGGAGCCTGTATATACCTGAGGTGGTTGTAGGCTCAACTATTTGCCTCTGTGCTTGCCCTGTGACCTGTGGAGTGTTTGCCTTTCCCCTGGGGAGATGCTGTGTGGCTGCTTGGTCTGTTGGACCTTTGGGAGCTTGGGGGGATATACAGCCTCGATGTAGGGGCTGGAGATGGCCCTGGGCTCGGCTGGAACCACTTGTAGTGGGACAGTCCTGTATTCTGCCTGGTGCTGCACCCGAATAGCATGTGTCCTGAGGATCAGCCCCCCTCCTGCTAATAAGGCTGAAGCTTAGCCCAACGTGCTGCTTTACACACCACAGTTATTGGCTCTGTTGATTACCCCCGGGAAAAGGTGGAGGAGTGAGTGACACATCTGACAGGAGCCATCCAGCCATAAAGGAAATAAAATAAGGGGTACTGTGCTTCTGCGCTGCGGCACGCAAACTATGGCTGACTCAGCTGCTGAACGACCTGGGTCTCCCGCCTCAGATCCTGATAATGCTGCAATATAATGGTGGCTAGCACAAACTGCCAAAGTGTGCTTACAACTAAGTTTGATAATTTGCAGGAGCAACTAAACTACTTTAAGCATGATCTAGACCAAGTGAAGGATAGAGCAAAAGAGTCGGAGAGAAAAATTGGAGAGGCGGAAGATAGCTTATCAACTGTCACCTCGACGGTGGATTTTCTAAGACGCCAAGTGAAGGTCCTCACAGAATGGGCAGAGAATGCTGAGAATCGTTCCAGACGTAATAACATCAGAATAATTGGACTGCCGGAGAACGTTGAGGGGGATGCTCCTGAAAGATTTATTGAAAATCTCATCCAAAACACGTTGGCGCCGGAGGGCCTTACTCCTTTCTTCGCGGTTGAGAGAGCACATCGAATTCCATTTCGGCCTCCGCCGCCCGGGGCCCCACCCCGTCCCTTTATCTTGAAGTTGCTGAACTTTAGAGACAGGGACACTGTATTGATGGCGGCTCGAAAGCAAAAGGATCTCCTATTTAATGGAGCGAGATTGTCCTTCTTTCCGGATTTCACGTCCGAAGTGCAGAGACAGTGCTGATCCTTCAATGAGGTGAGGGGACGACTCAGGGGGAAAAACATTAGATGCGCCATGCTATTTCCTGCTAAACTGCGAGTCCACGATGGGACTACCACAAGATTTTTCCTCACAGCTGAGGAGACCAACGACTGGATAGACTCACTTCCCTTAGCCTGAAGGCCAAATATGCATAGCTAATCTAAACGAAGCACTGTTACTCTGGTTTAACCTAACTTTGCTGCTGTTTGGAATTTAGTATACCAGGGGAGCTCGAGGATTGTTTTTCATGGGACCGTCAGTCTCTCCTCCCTTACCCCGGGTTTGGTGGCCCCTGTTCCCCTCCCCCGTTTTCAACTGTATTATCCGTTACTTGTCCTTCACCTTCCTTTTCCCCCTCTCACAGGATATGTTATCTGGGTTTCATGGGGATGATTATCCTTTATTATCCCTCTATGTGACTGCCTTCAATGACCACGGATTGCCGACACTACAGTTAACCAGTGTTTCTTGTTTTCCAGGTTAAAGGGATTAAGCTCATCTTAGTTTGGGTTTTGGTAGAGCCGGGTGGGTTTGGGTTGTTACCTCATGGCACAACACTGTTGTTGAGCCCCAGAGGTCAAGGGAGTGTTATTGTTATTGTTATTCATGCTAATGTTCTTTTTCTATTGTATAGTGAATTTGGTATGGCGTGTGAGTGTGAGTGCTGGTATGAATGGGTTGGCCTGCTACTATGAGGTCTTGGAGGGGGCTGTGAGATACTGGGATATGATGCACTTCCCTGGCAAACCTGACTATTATCTTAAGGCTAGATGGAATGTAAGGTGATTTCATGGAATGTGCGAGGTCTTAATGATCGCATAAAGAGGTCTTCCGTGTTTCAATTCCTGAAATGCCATAGCCCTGACATTATTATTCTGCAAGAGACCCATTTACTGGGCCGGAAAGCAATGTCCAGCAAATATTTCACCTCCACTACTCTAACTATGCCAGGGGAGTATCAATCCTAGTGGCTAAGCATCTCCCCTTTACCCTCATATCGATCTACTCTGACCCTAAGGGACGATTTGTCATACTGCATGCTAAAATACATGATATCAATATCTTGGTGGTAGGCTTATATATATTATATAATTGATCTGGCTCTTGCATCCGGGTGACTCCTGGCTAGGGTGGTGGCTAGTGAGTACTTACCAAGGGGTATATCGGACCACTCGCCATTAATGGTGACTTTACGCATGGCTGGGAGTGGGACCCAAATTGGTGTAAGGAGATGGGCTCTTAACCCCTTATGGCTAGAAGATGGGGAAGTTTGCAGTGCACTATTAAGAGATCAAGAGGTGTATTGGCAATGCAACGGGGGGGAAACCTCAATTACTACCTAGTGGGATGCGTTTAAAGCGGTGGTCAGAGGGAGTGCTATAAGTGCCATAAAGGGAGCTAGGGTGAAGCGAGGGAGGTCAATTCGGGAATTAGAGGAGAAAATGGCTGGGGCAGAAGAGGAGTTTGTGAAATCAGCGACCCCTGTGAATCATAAGCTACTTAGATCACTCCAAAGAGAATATAATCTTGCATTAACTCCACGAGGAAGATGTTATTACTAAAACAGCAAACAATCTTTGAAAAGGGGGATAAAAATGGGAGAACCTTGGCATGCCTCTCGAGAGCAGAGTGCCTTCAAACGCAAATAGCCGGTGTTACAAATCAGACCCAATTTATAACTGTTTCGGAAGGGATCTCCAACCAGTTCTGTGACTATTACAGTCAGTTGTACTCCTCTAGGGTGCAATATGACCCGGCAGCTCTGGACACCTATCTTGCAAACATAAATCTTCCGTCTTTGTCAGCTGCGGATAGCGCAATGCTGGATGGTCCAATAACGTCCGAGGAAATTGGGAAAGCAATCGCTCTGATGTCTAGCCGCAAGGCCCCTGGGCCGGACGGTTTGCCCTCAGAATGGTATAAAAAGTGCGGTGATGCTGTGGTGCCTAGACTGTTGGAGGTTTTCTCTGAAGCTCTGCAATCTGAAACCCTGCCCGAATCCTTTGCACAGGCAATTATTACTTTGATATATAAAGATGGTAAACCTAGAGATTCTTGCAGTTTGTATAGGCCAATATCTCTCCTGAATCAGGATGCCAAGGTTCTCGCTAAGATTTTGGCGCTTCGACTGAACACTGTAATTCTCTCACTTGTAGGGCCCGATCAATCCGGCTTTATGCCAGGCATTAATCTAAGGAGGTTGTTCAGTAACCTGCAAATTTGTCATGATAATGCTGGGAGTAGGGTGGTTATATCCCTTGACCTTGAAAAGGCCTTCGACTCTGTTGAATGGCCTTATCTATGGGCTGTCCCAGCTAAATTTGGCCTTCCTTCGACTTATATTAAATATGTACAGTTACTTTATAAGAACACCAAGGCGAGGGTAAGGGTGAATGGCTGAATTTTCCTTGCATCGTGGCACCTGACAATGGGGGTCCTCTCTCCCCATTGCTATTCGCGCTTGTCATCAGACCCCTGGCATCGTTAATTAGAGATTCCTCAGAAATTCAGGGTTGGAAACTGTGTCCCACTGTCGAAAAGGTCTCCATGTACGCAGATGACACCCTGGTTTATCTGGCAGATGCTAGCAGCTCACTGGAGGCACTACTAAACGTTATAGCTAGATTTGGTATGTTCTCTGGATTAAAAATTAATTGGGAGAAATCTAGTTTGTATTTGGTAGACAAGCCAGAAGACGCTCAGATGCTTTGGCTTCATTGCTTCAAGTGGTGGACCAGTTTAGATATCTGGGAGTCATCATACATGTATATGAGCCTGGGGGGCTTTTCAGTATAACTCATCTTGTTTGTTATAGCCTCAGCAAAAGGGAGAGATAATGCACCCAACATGTTAAACTCCCAGCTCAATATTTGTCACTGTGAGATCTGTCACCTCCGTATATATAAATGATATTGTGAATGGATTAAACAGTAACGTATCAATCTTTGCAGATGATACAAAGTTGTGTTTAAATAATAAACAGGCTGAACTGCATAGACTTAAGCCTTTTTTCAGTCTTACATTATTTGGCCCCGAATTGCATAAGAGTTGACAAAAATTCTCGTGGTAGTACAAAATTCACTTTATGTGAAAATAACCTGAGAATTTTACTGAATCACCAGCTCGGAAAATAATGAAAGTCAATGGTAGACGTTTAAAACGTAGAAAACTTTTTAAACTGTAGTAAAAAGGGCCATTAACTTTCATTGTCTTTTTATCTGGTGATTCTGTAACAGTGACTTCCTCATGTGTTTTTGATTTTTTTTACCACCATGAGAATTTTTCTACTCTCATTGAATCAAGGGCCATGTTACTATGTTAAATTTTCACTCGCTGCTAACAATGGTGGAATTAAATTTATCAAAATGTTGAGGCTTTCCCAACAAACATCTTAAAGAAATTTTGTTTGATTTCCTTGGTCCTTACTCCATAGATGATGGGGTTCATCGTTGGAGGGACAATGACATACACATTGGCCATGATGATATGGACATACTGTGGAATGTGGGCGTGGGGAATCCTGTGTGTTATAAAAGAGAAATAAGCTGGAATATAAAATAGGGAGATCACACAGAGGTGAGAGCCACAGGTATTAAAGGCCTTTTTTCGAGCCTCTGAATTTTTGAGTCTTATAATGGCCCTAATGATGGCGACATATGATAATGCAATGAAAATAATATCTAAAAAGGAGCTTAAAGCAAGAGTAATCATTCCAGAGATGATATTGACCCTTACGCTTGCAGTAGCCATTCTGGCCACACCCATGTGCTCACAGTACGTGTGTTTTATCAAATTACTACCCCGGTATGGTAACCGCCAAGCAAGAAGAGGCAGAGGAATCACCATTATCATGCACTTGGCCACTAAAAGAACAATAAAAGTCCTTATAAATGACGTTGTGAGCTTTGTCACATAGGATAATGGGTGGCAGATGGCGACATAACGGTCATAAGCCATGGCCATTAACATGCTTGACTCTGTTAAGCTGGTAGCATGAATAAAATAAATTTGGGCTATGCATCCATTGAATGAGATCTCATGAGCGTTGAACCAAAATATACTGAGAGTCTTCGGCACAGTGCTGGTGCTCATGAAAATATCTGCAACTGCCAACACCACCAGGAAGATGAACATGGGCTGGTGGAGGCTTTTATTGGCTGAGATCACCCATATCAAGGTCATGTTTCCCGCTAGAGCCACAACATACATGATGCATAACAAAATGGAAAGTGGGCGATGTGACTCCTCCAGACCAGGAATTCCCACCAGGAAGAAGAAATCAGGATGGAAGCAGGTTGTGTTTGCCAGATCCATCACAGAGTCTACAGATGGTTATACATTAGCTCCATGCATTTAGAACCAAAACAACAACCAAAACCAAACCACCAAATCCATTCATTGGGGAATGTTCAGAGTTCTGCAGAGCAGCCATTGCCTGGAAATGAAAGAAGAAACAGTGCGTGAAGAGGTAAACGAGAACATGACCACATAATCCAGGTTATTCACACTTAGACACAGATGCTAAGTAAAGATGAGGTAACCAATTCTTTTGTATCCAAATTAATACCAAATTTCAGGGAAATTTGATTCGTCAAGAATCTAAATTTGCTTTTTGTTCAATCGAATTTTTTCTGAAACTCACTGTCACTTACCTGGACGCTGACTCCCCCATCGCTCATGTCCAGCGCCTTTGCCCTTATATCACAACTAGCTCTAAGCAATGGGGTTTGTGTACCCCACTTTACCAGAACTTCGTCTAAGCATAGGATGTACCCCCTTATACCACAACATCCCCTAAGCACTGGGGTTTGCTGGGTTGGTAATGCTTAGAGAGGTGACCCCACATATTGTTTTTTACATTTTGGGTGGGAAAATATTTGAAATGTAACTCCTTTTCTTTAATGCATGGGGTCCCCCATCTAAGCATTACTAACCTGGCAAACCAAGCATAGGGGTTGGAATTCCAGGGCTCTAGGGTTGCCCTGCCGCCACCTGGCCCTGACCATTTCAAGCCCTTATAGCACAGTTACTGTGACCCTCTGAGATTCAATTCAAGTTAGGTTATGTATTCACCTGGTAATGACTGTGCGGGGTTTGTGTCCAGTTTGTTGAAAACATTGTGAATTTTGGGGCACACACACAAAAACACACACAAACACACACAAACATATTGTCTCATTATTGTACCAATTTTCTATAATGGTTTACTTACATCTATAACTCTCTACTATGAATTTATAGACAGTTATTTTTCACTTTGGAGCAACATGTGACTGCGGGGCCTGGATGGATCACTGGTTGGTGTTGAGAGTGTGGTGCTGGTTGTGGTGTCAGTGTGCAATGTGTGTTTAGATATTTTGTTTGTTATTGTGATGAATAAATAATGGATCGGGTGTTGTTACAGTCGGTGTGATGTAGATTTGCACTATGAGCCTCATATGCAGATGTTTAGGGGGCTGAGCTTTGGAGAAATCTCCTTTTTCAGAAATGTGATTTTTTTTTTCAGATCTAAAATGTTTATTTTTATTAATGCAATCGTTTTTATTGAAAGCTCAGACATTATATATCAACAACTGAAATCCAACAATTTTTGTTCAGCACACAACGCATTAACGTCAAGATGCACAACATGTACTGTCAGGGAACCGCGTGTCACGAGGTCCGACTACAACCAGGGACCTCCGTGCACACCGATCGCGTTCCCAAAAACCCTTTGTCCGACCCCTCCTACCAGGGATACAAGGCCCGAAGCCACGGACACACAGATTCTTGGTTTAAGGCAAACAGATCACTCAAGTTAAAATGTAAGTTTTAATGCTATAAGCACACTAGGCACTGATAACAAGCATTTAACTATGATGTAATATAATATGATACAGATGATACAATTATGCTATTCTGAGATGGTTACAGGATTGAGTGCATCACACAGAAAACAATAAGCAGTTACCTTTAGTATGTAGTTTGCAGGGCGCAGTGATGGGGAGCTCCCACAAGGGGGTGTGTCAAGAGCTTAGGATGATGATGATGGACACCCCCGGTATGCTGGCTGCATATCCCCCTCCAGTTGAGTGAAAATTACCTGGTTCCAGACCACCCTATTGATGCTGCAAGGGCTCTCTGCCCCCCTCCCCTCTATGGGATGGGCCATCACCTCCTGTGGTTCTGGCGTGTGTTTTTGCCCTAAAACCCTTTAGAGATTATAACTTGGAGCAGGGGGGTAGTATGGCCTTGGAAGCGGTACCAAACTATCGGGCTGGACGCCGCACTCGCAATGGGTCCTGAAATCATTTTTTTATTCTGACCAGAACCTTAGTTCTCCGTTTACAAGCTTTTGCTGTGTTTTTTATTACCGCAACTAAACTCCCCGAAGGGGGTCAGCCATCTGCAGCCTAGCTGCATCCTCTCAGCCTAAGTGTGACAAACGGCAGGAAAGCAACATCACAGGTGGTCTGTGAGCTGAGCTGTTCACATATACATGCTAATTACCCCTTCCTGCATCTGCTGAAATACTTGTGCATTTGTAAGCAGGGGCTAAAGAAGAGCTCCGGACTGGGGAATATTTGAGGTTTCCTAACTGAAGCTGGGCCCTTTCTTCACACCTCCCTCCTTTAGAGGGTGCTAGGGGCCAGAACCTGTCGGTGCTGACCCATGCACCCACTGGCTACCTCCCCCTGCCGGGACAGGCCATCTGCATTTCCATGGTCTCGGCCCTTTCTGTGGCGGATGTCAAACTGGTATTGTTGGAGAGCCAGGCTCCACCGCAACAATCTCCCATTGGTTCCAGAGGCCATGTGTAGCCAGCGGAGAGGGTTATGATCGCTCTCCACAATGAAGTGGCGACCATACAAATATTGCTGCAGCCGCTGCAGTGACCATTCAATGGCGAGACACTCCTTCTCCATGACTGAATACGCCACTTCCCTGGGTAGGAGCTTGCGGCTCAAGTACAAGATGGGGTGCTCCTGACCTGTCGGGTCGACCTGGCTTAGCACGGCACCAAGGCCAAAATCACTGGCATCAGTTTGTACTATAAACGGCTGCGTAAAGTCGGCCGCTGGGAGTACGGAAGAGCTGCAGAGGGCATCTTTCAGGGCTTGGAAGGCTGTCTCACAGTCACGGGTCCAATTGACTGCGGAGGGCAGCTTTTTCCTGGTGAGGTCCATCAAGGGCTTAGTGGGGAACGAACCTCCTATAGTATCCAGCGGTGCCCAAAAAGGACTGCACCTGGGTCTTGGTCCTAAGGGCTGGCCAGGAGGCGATTGCCTCCACCTTCCCCGGCTCAGGTTTCAGGGTCCCTCCTCCTATCCTATGCCCTAGGTACTGGACCTCGCCCATGCCCAACTGGCACTTTCCTGGCTCGCCGGACCCGCCCGAGCACCTGCGACAGGTGCACTTGGTGTTCCTCCCATGTGGGACTGAAGACGGCAATGTCATCCAGGTATGCAGCTGCGTACCCCTCTAGTCCCTGAAGCAAGGTGTGGACCATCCGCTGGAAAGTGGCAGGGGCATTTTTCATGCCAAACGGCATGACGGTGGATTCGTATAATCCGAATGGGGTAATGAAGGCCGACCGTTCCCTGGCCTCGGGGGTCAGAAGAATCTGCCAGTATCCCCGGCTCAGGTCCCTGATGGTCAGGTATCTAGCTCCGGCCAGCTGGTCCAGCAGGTCATCGATGCGCGGCATGGGGTACGCATCTGCAGCCGTGACAGCATTGAGCCCCCGGTAGTCCACGCAGAACCGGAGGGTCGAGTCCTTCTTGGGGACAAGGACCACCAGGGGCGGCCCAAGCACTGCTGGATGCTTGGATGACCCCTAGCTGCAAGATCTCGTCAATCTCTTGACGCATTTGCAGCTGGATCTCCAGGGAGACACGGTAGGTCGCTCGTTGGATCGGAGGGTGAGTCCCAGTGTCCACATGGTGGACGGCTAGCTTAGTTCGTCCGAGCTTGCTGTCAAACAAGTCTCGGAAGGGGTGCAGGGTGGCCCAGAGCTGGGCCCGTTGGTCTGTTGTCAGTTGATGACCAATCTGGGCATCCTCGAGGGTCCCCCCCACCTTGACCTGGGCCAGCATGTCCAGGAGGGTTTCAGCTTCCCCCTCCTCTGGTAGGTTGCAGATCGGGAGAACACATGCTTCCCGCTCATGATGTGCCTTCATCATGTTCACGTGGAAGGCCTTCCGCCATCCTCGGGCAGGGTCTAGGGTGACTAGATACATTACGGCATTGAGCTGCTGGTGCACGAGATAGGGACCTTCCCAGGCTGCCTGAAGCTTATCCTGGGGTACCGGGACCAGCACCCACACCTTGTGGCCCACCTGGTAGGTCCGATCACAGGTGTTCTGGTCTTACCACCTCTTCTGCTCGGCCTGGGCCTGTACCATGTTGTCGTGCACCAGCTGCGCCAAGACCTGCATCTTGTCCCGGAAGCGCACTGGGTCCCCCGATCCGTGAACATTTCCTGGGGAAAGCCTACCCGAGAAAATATCTCCAGTAAGGCAGTGGCCACTTGTCGGCCCGAATGGATGATAAGACCACTGCCTCTGGGTACCGTGTGGTATAATCTACTACCATTAGTATGAAGCATTTCCCGGAGCTGCTGGGAATGGACAGTGGTCCGATCAAATCCACCGCCACCCTCCTGAAGGCTCCTCTATGATTGGTAGAGGCACCAGCTGTGCTTTGGGGGCAAGGCCCGGCCTTCCCCACCTTCTGACAGACCTCACACGAACGGCAGTAGGCGGACACATCGGTCCCCATTTTTGGGCAGTAGAAGTGCTGGGCTAGTCTGGCTCTGGTTTTTGTGACCCCCAAGTGTCCTGCCATCGGAATCTCATGCGCAACCCGCAACAATTCCGCCTGGAAGGGGACCACCAACTGTCGGTCCCTAGGCCACTCCTCTGGGGAACCCTGCGAGACCGTCATTCGGTACAGCCGTCCTTGGTCCCAGACAACTCGTTCTTTGTCTGAGCCCAAGGGAGGCCGCGCCGCCTGCTCCTTGAGAGCATTCAGGCTTTCATCGGCTTCCAAAGCTGCCTGAAACCCCTGGCTGGATGTGGCCAGTATTGAAAAGACGGCCATGTCCTCAGATCGCTCCCCCGGATCTGTCACCTGACCACCATCTGTCCTGGCAGCTACTTGGAAGGGAGCACACCATCAGACCCCTGAGGTGCCCTTGGGCCCCTAGCGCCCCCACTGCGGGTGGCAGCGGCCACAGCCACTGTGGCCGCTGGTAGCGCCAGTTCCCGTTCGGCTTCCAACCAAGTTGCCAGACCAGACTGGCCTGCCTGGGCCCTTAATACCCCAGTAGTGCAGCCATCCTGCAATACGGACTCACCTAGGGGCCCCACATCTCCTGGGACAGCCCCTTCCTCAGTTGCAGGTCCTACCACCGCCTTTGCTTGTCCCCGGCTCATTGCTTTGGGGATGATCTCTGGGGACAAGAGATTACAACCGACTGGGTCGCCCTCCTCTTCCCCGAGGGAAGAAGGTTACCCCACTTCACCCACCCCCACATTCCCTGTAGCAGGCAGGTTATAAACATCACTCTTGACTGTACACATTGTCTCATGCATTACCTTAACGTCTAGGGGACCAGACCATGGGGGTTCAGTGGCCACATAGTGAGACACTAGCCGCCCCAAGTCTGTCCCTAGCAAAACACTGGCAGGGATATTTGATGATACCCCCACCTCCCGCACTCCCTGTCCAGCACCCCAGTCCAAATAAACCTTGGCAACGGGCAATGCTGGTTCAGTTCCTCCAATGCCGGAGACCACGAGGGTCTTCCCGGGCACCAAATCCTGTGGGGACACTAACTCTGGTCACACCAGGGTCATCTCAGCACCGGTGTCCCTAAGTCCCATGGCCACAGCCTGGCCTATGGTGACGGGCTGTATATTGTCCCGATATCGCCCTGCCCCCTCACCAACACACAACTCAGTGGAGGGGCGCTGGGGGCAGGCAGCCTTGAAGTGTCCTGGTTGGTTGCAGTGATGACACAGTTGGGGCCCCCCTGGCCTGGAGAAGGGGGTAGGGGCAGGGGTCTTGGGCTGAGGGGCATGTACCACAGACGCCAGCGGCGGCTTACCCACTTTCCAGCTGACAGGTTTCCGGGGCTCCTGGGTTCGGTTGTGACTGTATTAATCCGCCAGTGCTGCAGTTGCTGAGGCCCCCTCCGGCTTCCGATCACGCAGAAACTGCTGCAGTTCCTCAGGGCAGTTCCAGAGGAATGGCAATCAGCTCCTTTAGTTGCTGGATGGTGGTGATTTCTAAGCCGGTGGTCCACTGCTCGACTGCTCTCTGTAGCGCCCTCATGTGATCAACCCAGCTATCGCTGGGGCCCCTTCGCAAACCCCGCAGCTTCTTGCGATAAAATTCCGGGGTAAGGTTATATTGTCGGATCAGGGCTTGCTTGACCCCCTCGTAGCTCAGGGTGGTCTCGCTGGGCAGGTACCCAAAGATTTCCAGGGCTTTTGCCCTCAGCCGAGGGGTTAGGTACCTGATCCACTGATCCTCCGGGACATGGTATTGATGGCAAACAGTTTCAAAAGCCAGCAGAAAGGTGTCCAGATCTGTGCCTATGTCCAGGACGGGGAAATCCTCCGCACGCAACTTTGGGGCCTGGTTCTCAGGGGGGCCACCAGATGTGCTGGGTGGAGGGTGCTGAAGCTGTAGCTGCAAAACTTGGAGCTGGTGTTCGCGTTCAGCTTGCTCTCGGCGCTCGGCAGCCTCGATCTGCTCCCGGTGTTCCTCGCGTTCAGCCTGCACCCGGCGTTCCTCCATGAGGACCTCATAGGTGTCGTGGTCTCCGGCCTGGAGACTTGCCAAAGCAGCGTGCAGGAGAGCGACTGAGCCTGCTTGGCTGGGAGGACCGGCAGGCGGGGCTCAGTCTTCCGGGATGCTGAGGGCTGGTGACGGGCTTCTGGGAGAGCCCTGGCTGGGCCCCTCTGCACCCAGTGTAACATCGGCAGCCACATCCCTGCTTCTGGCCCTGGTGCCACTTGCCTTGCCTGCAGCTGCTCGATTGCACACTGTTGTAATCACACAATGTACTGTAACCACTCTCAGAATATGCCTAGTGTTGAGCCGATCTTAAGATCCCAGCAACAGAAAAGCCACTGCTGGTAATCTTTAGTATATGAGAGTATGGGGCCCACACTTTCTTACACTATTTGCCTTATCCCACCGCGCTGCCACCAATTTGTCAGGGAACCGCGTGTCACGAGGTCCGACTACAACCTGGGACCTCCGTGCACACCGATCGCATTCCCAAAAACCCTTTGTCTGACCCCTCCTACCAGGGATACAAGGCCCGAAGCCACAGACACACAGATTCTTGGTTTATCCCTTTTGTTGCCAAGCACGTAACACCTACGTGCTGGCTTGGCTGGGCCTTAAGTGCCAAGCCCGTAGGTGTTACGTGCTTGACTTTCCCCGCTGCTGGTTTAAAAAATAAAAATAAAAAATACTCACCTGACCCCTTGTTGGATCCGGCCGGGTCTCCTCTTTAATTTGGTGCGATCCGATCCCTCGTGGGGGGTCGGATGGCTCCAGGAGAGCCCCCGGAATAGGCCGCCCCCCCCCGCTTTGGCAGCAGAAGCTGCTAACTGTAAAAAAAAAAAAAAAAAAAATGACATTCACTTACCTGTGTGTGCGCTGGCTCCCGCTGTCCCTCCTCTTCACCTGGGGGCCTCCGATCCCCCTCCAGGACTTACCGATCTTCAGGAGCCCGAGAGGCTCTCTTCCCTTTCATCCTCGATGGCGGCAGCCATCTTGCCGCTAAGCCCCGCCCCCTTGGGGGCAGGTCTTATGACGTCATCCCAGCCCCGATCACCGGCTTCAGCCTTCTCAGCTTCTCAGATGCCGGTGATCGGTGCCCTGGAAGGAGGTGACAGGAGATCCTCTGATCTCCTGCCTCCTCCTTCTCTGGATGCCGATCACCGGCATCTGTCAGCAGAGCGGCGAGGGACAAGAGCTTGCAATCGGAGGTAAGTACAGTAAAAATTTTTTTTTTTTTTAAATAAAATACTTTTTATTAATGTGTGGTGTTTTTTTTCAACATTTAACCCCTTGTGAACTGGTAAGGGGTCCATGAGACCCCTTATACCAGTTCACAAGGCTGGGGGGGTGGCAAGTCACCTGCCCTAGCGGGTGACTTGCCATTAACCCCCGACACCCCAATTACCTGCCTTCCCAAAGCCCAGGGGGGGGCAGAAGAGTCCGGGCCCACATAGGCTATGTGGGCTCGTAGGCTGCAGGGTGGGGGGGCCACAAAAGCTGGCCCCCCCACTCTGTGCCTACAAGCCCCCATAGCTGGTCCCGGGCTGGATACTTTGGGTAAGGGGGACCCCACGTCATTTTTTTTTTGGATTTTTAAGGGTTTTTAACCCTTAAAAATCCCAAAAAAAATGGGATTTAATTAACCCTTTGTGTTCTGTCATCCAGCAGCTATAAAAGACTTCCAGCAGGTGAGCAGAAGCCAGTGATCGCCGAGGGACACAGTGCTCCAGGATGGATGGGAGGTAAGTATTAAAAAAAAAAAAAAAATGAATAAAATATTTTTTTCTTTTTGTGTGTGTGTGTGTTTTTTTTTACATTTAACCCATTGTGAACTGGTAAGGGGTCCATGACCCCTATACCAGTTCACAAGGCTGGGGGAGGTGGCAAGTCACCTGTGACTAGCGGGTGACTTGCCATTAACCCCTGGCACCCCCATTACCTGCCTCCCCAAAGCCCAGGGGGGGGCAGAAGAGCCCGGGCCCACGGGCTATGCGGGCTTGTAGCCTGCAGTGCCAGGGGCCACAAAAGCTGGCCCCTGTGCCCTGTTTCCACAAACCCTGCATAGCTGGTCCCGGGCTGGTTACTTTGGGTAAGGGGGACCCCATGTCAATTTTTTGGGGGATTTTTAAGGGTTTTTAACCCTTAAAAATCCCCCCCAAAAAAATGGGGTCCCCCCCCAGGGAGGGGGGACCCTATGTCATTTTTTTTTTCTCGATTTAACCCTTTGTAGTGTGGATGGTAGTTGTATTTTATTTGTAAATGTTATAGATTACTTGTTTCAGTTAGGGGGGTCTCCTGGGCAGGAACGGGGGGCTACTGATAAATATGTGGTACCGTTCTAATCGGTAGAAATGGGGCTTTCACATGCAATATGCTTTTCCTTAATAAAATACATTTTTTATTTAAAATAAAGGAGGCAATTTTCTAAAAATGTTTTTATTTATTTATTTTTTTACTTAATAATATTGTAAAAAAACAAAATAAAATTTACAAACAAGACATTTCATGTTAAAGCCTAAACTCTTCTGCAGAAAAATATAAATTTAATTTTCCTTTTATTCCAGAAAGATGAGCCCAACACAACAAGCTGGGTACGCTTAGAAAGCTTAACATGTACTTTCAGGGAATATATGGTTTATGGGGGATATTCCAAATGTAAAGGGTTGTTTTGGTTGAAAAATCGCAAGGTGCGCACTTTGTCTGCAGAACTGAAATTTTCAAGTAAAATTACCGTTACGCACATGCTTTACTTTGGGGTGTTTGGCAACTCTTCCCTTGACAGTAGCTATGCATGTTAGGTATCGTTCTGTTCGGGACATGTTGCTTTTTCAGATTAAACTTGTTTTTTCTTGTTTGTATATAGTTTTTTTAGGAAAATGTGGCTTTGATTCTGCTTTTTTATCCTTTTTTTGGGGAAACTCTTTGCAACCAAAGAATACATTGAGGAATTACTTCCAGAAAACTATGGGCACATCAACAAGCCTGGTAAACCTAGAAAGCTTGAGGTGTGTACTTCCAGAGAATATACAGTTTGTTGGGGGTATTTCAAATGTAAAGGGTTGTTTTTCTGGTAAAACTGCAAGGTGCGCATAGCGCATATCACAGTTGTATTTTTTCTGAAAATCCCCTAAAGCGCTATTTCAGTTTGGGGGAGACTCCTGGGCAGGAAAGGGTGTCTACCTATACATATGGGGTATCGCTGTAACCGGGAGAAATTGGGATTTCACACGCAATAAAATTTTATTGACAAACTTACATTTTTTATTACAAAAAAACACTACAAATTGTAAAAAAATAATTTTTTAAAATTTATTTTCACATATTTCACCCAAAAATATTGAGAATACACCTAAAAATACAAAAAAGACATTTAATGTTAAAGCCCAGACTCTGCTGAAAAAAACAATATATCATTTTCCTGGGAAATCCCTGGAAATCCTTTCAAAAATGACAGTTGAACATGTGTAGCGCAAAATAGTGAAACATGGTCTGGCAACAGGGAGTGGCAAATGCTGCAGGTAGGCTGGCACTTATAGGGTTAAGGCAAACAGATCACTCAAGTTAAAATGTAAGTTTTAATGCTATAAGCACACTAGGCACTGATAACAAGCATTTAACTATGATGTAATATAATATGATACAGATGATACAATTATGCTATTCTGAGATGGTTACAGGATTGAGTGCATCACACAGAAAACAATAAGCAGTTACCTTTAGTATGCAGTTTGCAGGGCGCAGTGATAGGGAGCTCCCACAAGGGGGTGTGTCAAGAGCTTAGGAAGATGATGATGGACACCCCCGGTATGCTGGCTGCATATCCCCCTCCAGTTGAGTGACAATTACCTGGTTCCAGACCACCCTATTTATGCTGCAAGGGCTCTCTGCCCCCCTCCCCTCTATGGGATGGGCCATCACCTCCTGTGGTTCTGGCGTGTGTTTTTGCCCTAAAACCCTTTAGAGGTTATAACTTGGAGCAGGGGGGGTAGTATGGCCTTGGAAGTGGTACCAAACTTTCGTGCTGGATGCCGCGCTCGCAATGGGTCCATTCTGATCAGAACCTTAGTTGGGCCCTTTCTTCACATGTACACAAACTACCTCTGCAATCCAACCAGTACTAGCAAGAAATGCATCTTGACTTCCCTCCCCCGCCTCCCTCAGAGGACAAGATAAAGAAGTTGAATGCAAGTCAAAAAATGGTTGAAAAAACGGGCGAAAGAAAAAGAAAGAAAAGTAAGGAGAAGGAGAAAAAAGGAGAAGGAAGAGGAGAAAAAGAAAGAGAAAGGATGGGTTCCTGGCTTCCACTGATGGTTGTCCCCTGATGCGGGGTCAACCTATTTTTCCTTGACCCTCCAGATAAAAGTCTTTCTATGGCGAGATGAGTGATTGAATATGAGAAAAAAGAACCCCATGCAGGGGTAGGCTGGTCAAACATTAAGGCTCTCTAGTGGAGTTTGAGATTGTGTGCAAAGAGGTTTGGACCAACCCCTTGGCCATGTGTTTTTTTCAGAGAGCTCAAAATTGTTTGACCTTGCCAAAATAGATCCTTAAAACATTTATTATAAAATAAACAACTTTTATTTGAACCTTTTAACATGTTCGGAACAAATGTATAAGAACATATACACAATTATCACGATACAAGACATCATTCATTTGTACAATAACAGGGGTCCAATAGCAAAGTTTGCAGAATTTATTAAACGCAAAATATTATTTTACCTTTGTGATAATCAAAGTGTGTACTGATTAGTGCGTTCCTTAACATTCATTCATCCATGTTCCTGGCCTCCACCGATACACTGAGGTACTAAGTTAGCTCCCTAGATCAAAAGTAACACCCAGTCAAAATGTCTAGGCAGGAAATGGGATATCCAGGACCCCCTGGTCGCTAAAAAGGGAGTCAAGTCCCCTTGCGTGGAAGCCACCATCTTCTCATAACCTCGTTGACTCGTGAAATCAGGCTCCCAAAGAAGATGTCTGGTTTTTCCAGGCATGCGCAACGTTTGTTTTGCCCGCTGTTGTGATATGTCTTGTAAGTTTGAACTAGACTTTCGAGCATCCTGGGGGTTTCAAATTGACCAAGACCAGCTGCACAGAGGGGGTCAGCTGTAATCCGGCGGCCTTCCAAATTACTGGCCCAGAATCGTTTTACCACCCTGCAATCCCACCAGATGTGAATATATGTCCCACAATGATGGCAAGCCCGAAAGCATTCCGAGGAGTAAGACGGACAAAATCTGTGAATCCTCTTCGGCACTAGATACTAGATACCTTAGCAATACCTTGGTGTTAACCTCTTGAGCGCCTACATTTAGGTACCCTAAAAACGAATGCCTCCAGGATGCTCTCCAGTCACTGTGCGAGAGAGTTAAATTAAGCTCGGACTCCCATTTCAGTGCATACTTTAATGGGCTCCCCCCCCCACCCCACACAACTGCTTATAAACCAGCGCAACCACCCCCTTGTCCAAAGGGTCTTCCCAGCAAACTCTCTCAAACGCTGAGAGTTTAAACATGGATCCACCTGCTCCTGTAATGCAAAATTTGTAGATAACGAAGATACTCATTGTTGGGAATATCCCTAGAGGACTTCCGACTGGAAGAAGCCAGTATTCCACTCGGCGTTATAAGGTCCTTAAGCCTAGTCAAGTTCTGCACTCTCCACAACTATAAACCGCTGGATTTGAGAGGCCCGGGGGAAACTCTGGGTTGCCCAACACAGATGGCCCATACGGCCTGTGCGCATTGTTTGCCTTCCATATCCTAAGGGAGTAAATTGACACCGGATTACATATGCCCTTATACGCCGAGCGGGGGTAGCCATAACAAGTTCCCAATTCTTACAGGGGAACAGCAGGCCTCTTCAATATCAACCCACAATGGTCTATCTCCCTCCCAGTGGACCACGCTTAGTTGAGCAATCTGGCAGGCACAGTTGTATCGGGCCAAATTCTGCACCCCTAGGCCTCCCAGCTGCTTAGCCCTATAAAGTGTCGCTTGGTTTACCCTAGGTTTCTGTTTGTCTCACACAAACCTGTTTAAATCCAACTGGAGACCCTCCAGGGTTACAGCCAGCACTGCCACTTGCAACACCTGAAATAGAGTAATTTAGGGAGCCACAACATTTTCACTGCCGCTATCCTACTCAACCAAGAGAGGTTCATCTTGGCCCATTTAGCTAGCAGCAACCAAAGGCTCTTGAACATCCCGGGGCAGTTAGCTACATAAAGGATACTATAACCCGCCGTCAAATGTAAGTCAAACCTAAGTATTTGATATGGTGGGTTTACCATTGGAAGTCAAATGATGCGTTGACAGAGCTCATTATTGCCTCTGGGAGCGATAAATTAAGTGCCTGTGATTTGGAGGCCCAAGATCTTGGAGAATGCTCCCAACACCTCAAACAAATTCGGAAGAGATGTTACTGGATATACCACCACCATCAGGAGGTCATCTGCAAACAACGCTATTTTATGCTCATAACCCGCTACTCTGATTCCTGCTACATTAACATTGCACTGTAGTAACCTAGACAACGGCTCAATTGCCAACGCGAACAGCAGCTGGGAAAGGGGGCACCCCTGCCTAGTACCCCTTCCCAGGGAGAATTGGTCAGATGTACAGCCAGAATATTTTACAAATGTCCCAAGGCTAGAGTACAAGGAGGAAACCAAATTAATACAAAATGAACCTAGGCCCCATTTCTTCAAAAGGAAATGTAGGAAGTTCCATTCCACAGTATCAAATGCCTTATGTACATCCAGTACTAGTAGCATAGCCTGCCGTCCCTCCGCCTTTGTGCCGGATAGTATCTCCTGCCTGGCACTGGGGGATGAATCCCACCTGCTCCTTAGATATCGATGATTGTATATAACTATTTAGCCGGGTGGTTAGAACCTTCGTCAAAATCTTAACATCGATATTCAGCAGGGAGATGGTCCTGTAATTAGACCAGATGGTATGATCAGCATTAGGCTTGGGTATCATGCTCACGGCCGCCATGAGCGAATCTGTGCTCCACGGTGCTCCCTCTCTCACTGCATTCAGGGCCCGCACCAGATGAGGAGACAATACCTGGATATGTTTTTTGTAGTACAGAGCCATAAACCCATCTGGACCTGGCTGTTTATTGATCTTAAGTGCTTTTATAACCTCTTGTACCTCCCACCGCTTCAATAGGTTTATCTATAAGTGATTTAGCTTCCGGGGAAAGGAGAGGTAGATCAAGCTGGCCAAGAAGGTCCTCCGCCGCTCTCATATTTAGGGCTGATTTGGGTTTACGGAACGTCGCAAGCACCTTTACTTGATTACTGGACAGGGGACCACCTATAGTTCTTATTCTTATTGGTTTGGGTCTCGACTCGATGCCTCTAAGTCTCCTTGCTAGAGGAGTATTAGGTCTATTGCTAATGCGATACCATTTAAACCTGGACCGATTGATTTGGCGCTCTGCCTCACCTGAAAGACAGAGATTAAGCTGATCACCTGCCTGATTAAGAAGGACCCTATTGTGCTTAGAAGGATTGTCCTTGAAGGCATTTAAGGCCATCTCATACGCATCTGTTAGGAGCTTTTTCTTATAACCCTCTCTTTTCTGGGCCGCTTCTTGGATTAGGAGCCCCCTTTGTTACTGCCTTGTGGGTTTCCCAGACGATAACATTAGAGCTCACTGACCCAGCGTTATGGAGAAAAAACTCTTCTACTCCTTTTCAGGTCCGATCTAGTAAGGCCTCGTCAGCGAGCATAGAGTCATAAAGCTTCCAGGCCATCTGAGGGGGCCGCTGCATCAAAGATCCCAGTTCGACCGCTACTAGATCATGATCAGACCAAACTATGGGAACAATAGTCGCATTTGTTAGCTGAGAAAGAAATGGTAGTTGCAGAAAGATATGATCAATCCTAGCAAACACCTTATGGGGGCAAGAGCAATGGGTGTAATCCCACTGAGTTGGGTGATGTTCTCTCCACGCATCCACCAACTGATTCCGATTTAACATAGCTCGAAACACTTTTCCTGAGGAGCCATGCTTAGTCGCAGATGCAGAGCAGGGTATAGAATCTGATAAGATTCTCCAGCGACCATAAGAGGTCTCTTCCTAACTTGGGACAGGCGCTTTAACCCGCTTCTGGGGGACATTCAGACCTTGTACAATCAAGGAGACTAACTTAACCGCCATCGTCACACCACAGCCAAACTAACGCACAAGAGAGCCCAGGACTAGGAAGGTCAATACGCATTCCACATTGTGACTTCTCATAGAGGAGGTGCACGTCGCACCCTTGATGAGACCGACATAGCATAGTGATGGTGCCCACTAATGCGGGCCCCACACCTAGACTGTATAAGAACTGTCCCCCCACAGGGGGCAAGACAAACCTGCTTCCTTTCCCACTGGAAGCCCACTAAAGGAAGGGAGCGTAGAGTGTGCACGCATCAGATACCCGAGCGCCCGGCCCACCTATTATACATATACAAAGTTAAGAATGCCCCAGAACTTCGCCCAAATCCCCAACAGTAACTGCACGCAAAACCAATTGAAAAAAAGGAACAACCCACATTGCGTAGCAGTAAACATGAATGAGGTGGGATCGGGCGCAGCTTACAAACCACCCGGAGACCCCATACCACTCCAAACCTTAATTCTTAAACTCCTTTCTTAACCAGACCCCAAAAACTCCCAGGGGGGCATTTTTTGGGGGATTTTTAAGGGTTAAAGGCCCCCCTCCCTGCAAGCCACAAGCCTGCATAGCCTATGTGGCCCCAGGATCTTCTGCCATGCCCCAGACTTTGGGGAGGCAGATAATGGGAGGCTTGGAGTTAATGGCAAGTCACCCACTAGCTGCAGGTAACTTGCCAGCCCCTGAGCCTTGTGAACTGGTAGAGGGGTGTAATAGATCCCCTACCAGGTCACAAAGGAGTTAACTGTAAAAAAAAAAGACATCACACCAAAAACATTTGTTATATTTTTTTTCCTTTACTCAGCTCCGATCGTTCACTCCTCTGTCCCTCGCAGATCTTGATAACAGACGCGGAGATCATTGGTGGGGGGGTTGCAGGGTATCAATCCTCTCCACAATTCCCTGGGTCCTCCGATCCCGAACAGCTCCAGCACACTTAACTCCTCCCCTATTCCCTGTGTGTCCTCTGATGGCCGGAACATTCACCCCCTCTTGAAATCCCTGTGTGTGTGTCCCTCCAATGTAAAGCGTAAATTAAAACCATTATACAAGTGAAAATTAATAGATATAATAATAAAAAGAATAGAAACAATACAAATACAAATAAAAAAATAGAAACAAATGGTTTTCACATTTTTAAAAGATTAAATCTGCCCATCGCTTAGATCACGACAAATCTCAAAATGCTATAAAATGCATTGGCAGTTTTAAATATCAGGTTGAATTATCCCTCCCTCCTGCTGTGACTATAGCAATTTTCTTGTTACAAAGCGTGCTCACATGTCTTCTGCAGCTCCAAAGTTCAGCTGACTGTCCCTCCTTTCTGCTGCCTGTTATACTTTGGAGAATATTTGTTCTGATTTTGAGAAATATAATATTGTTTTATGTATTTTATTATTTGTGTATTTTCCCCTTTTCTTATGTAAATAATCACACAATACCATCATTGGTAATACAATTTATCTTTACTTATCTGTACTTTATATTAATTAAATTTATTTTCATAACATTTTTGTGGAATAATTAAAACATATCACTATTTTAAATAACTAATATAAAATACATACTTTGCAAAAGCCCCAATTAAAAAAAAGAATGTTCAAGATTCATTTATCTCTTAGCAAGGTTCATTCATCACAAGACTCCATCTCTCCAAAAAGGTGACTGAACCCATCAAAACCATCAGTCTCACCAGCAAAACTATGGAGGGAATTCTCGCACTAATTTCTTGCTTTAATAGCCTGTCTCAAAAGTTATAGAGGAGTGCAGCATTGGTGCAACAGAAATATTGCAGATTACATCTTTTACAAAAGAATAGTAAAGGAAGGTGTCAAAGTTCCTCCAGCTCACTATACAAGTCCCCCTGTTAGCCTTGCTGGCCGATAGTTGTTCATCCACAACTATACAGGGTGTTGAGTCTTAGTTGTCACACAATGTACAGCACCGTGAAACCTGCAAACCTTACACTACATCTATAAACTGAGCTATGACTGAGAAGGACCTACAGAGCTTAAATTTAAAATTTTGCATGTTATGTAAGTGGGTGAAATCACAACAAGCACAACGGGACATGGGTCTGGTAGTCACACTATAAATCAGACTAGATCACACTCACCCTTTGTCACGGATCCATGGCTTTCATGCTTTGATTAAGTGTGAACAAGTTGACCTGTATATATAGTAATTTCTGCCACACTCACCCCCTCCCCAAATCCTTGTGTGCCTCTCCAATGCCCATAACAGCTCCAACTCAATCACCCCTCCACCAAATCCCTACGTGCCCTCCAATGCCCAGCACAGCTCCAGAACACTCACCCCCTCCATCGAATCCCCATTTGGCCCCTATTCCCCTAACAGCTGCAGCACAAGAAAGTTTGATTTTAATGTTGAACACTCAGTAAATAACTAAACCATTCGTAATCCTTTTTATTAAACTCCAGTGACAAAGTATTTGGTTTGAGGTGTAATTAACTATACAAGGTTTATGAAAGATTGTGAGATGAACACAGCAATACAATCACATGTGATAGGTACCATACAAAATCAAGCAAGCATAAAGGAAGGCAATATGATTTCATCTAGGGATGAGCGAATCGATCCGGACAAACCCGGATTAGTTTCGAATTTCATGAAAAATTCGATTCTGCACGAATCCGAATTTCCCCGCGATTCGATCGATCGAAGTTTTCCTTTAAACTAAATTTATTTCAATTACAGGCATTCTAAAATGGTGGAAGCACATGTCCGGACATATCCCCTGGGGCAAGGTATCATGAGAAGGTCACATGCAGCCTATCAGCAGCCAGGAGCCCCGGTGACGTCACAGCGCTATATAAAGCGGCGGCCATCTTGCTTGTGCGCATTTCAGACTTGCATTCGTGAGACAAGGGTGGTTGCTGGCTGGCTGCAGACAGGGACAGACAGGGACAGACAGGTACAGTTAGCGATAGGTAGGGAGATTTACAGATAGGTAGGGAGATTTACAGATAGGTAGGGGGATTTACAGATAGTTATGGAGATTTAGAGTGGTAGACAGAGCTAGGGAAAGAGGTTTAAAACCGGAACAATCCAGCAGCATACAAGTCACATTGACAGGGTGCCTAGTGCTGGCTATGATTCTTAATTACTGGGTTACTGTTAATAATATTTGGTTTGGTTTAAAAACAGCTGCACACTGTGCATGCAATGCACATGCTATTTAACCCTATCTGTTAAACAAAAGCATTTCTCATACTTGGATTATAGTTAATACTTTTTGCTCAGCTTAAAATACATTACGCCACACTGGCATCCCAAGGCACATGCTATTTTAACCAGATGTATACAACATAAGCGTTGATCAGCATCAGCTGCTTTATTAAGCTACTTCAGTTTGCGCTTGTTTTTGACTGCTTTTAATAAACCAGGCCGCAGGGCACCCCAAAGCTGCACCTTGCACCCTTTCTGGTATACAACATAAGCGTTGATCAGCATCAGCTGCTTTATTAAGCTACTTCAGTTTGCACTTGTTTTTGACTGTTTTCAATAAACCAGGCCGCAGGGCACCCCAAAGCTGCACCTTGCACCCTATCTGGTATACAACATAAGCGTTGATCAGCATCAGCTGCTTTATTAAGCTACTTCAGTTTGCACTTGTTTTTGACTGTTTTCAATAAACCAGGCCGCAAGGCACCCCCAAAGCTGCACCTTGCACCCTATCTGGTATACAACATAAGCGTTGATCAGCATCAGCTGCTTTATTAAGCTACTTCAGTTTGCACTTGTTTTTGACTGCTTTTAATAAACCAGGCCGCAGGGCACCCCAAAGCTGCACCTTGCACCCTATCTGGTATACAACATAAGCGTTGATCAGCATCAGCTGCTTTATTAAGCTACTTCAGTTTGCGCTTGTTTTTGACTGCTTTTAATAAACCAGGCCGCAGGGCACCCCAAAGCTGCACCTTGCACCCTTTCTGGTATACAACATAAGCGTTGATCAGCATCAGCTGCTTTATTAAGCTACTTCAGTTAACGCGCTCATCAACATCATCACAAGTTACGTCTGAGACCCCCAGTCTAGGGTCGGTAGGTTCCTCTGACACAACCCTGAGTTGGCATGCCCCGAGAGCAGTCCCTGTCCTCCCATTGCCTCTGTCCTACGCCGTTCCCTCCCCCAGCGACGTATCCTATGCTTTGGGTTCAGCTCCACTCTTTAGTGAGGAGGACAATCAGATAGAGGACAGTCAGCAGCTACTGCCCAGCCAAGAAATGGAGGTGGCTTCTTTAGCTAGGCAGACAAATAGTGATGTGGACAGTGTCGTGGGTGTTGCAAGCGTTCCAGCTCCTGCGCCAGACACTGTTGAGGAATCCACGAACATCAGTGACGTACAGCCACAACTCGGTGATGAGGATGATGATGATGATGATGAAGCCGATCGCACTTGGGAGCCGGGTGATGAAGGGGCTTCATCGTCATCATCAGGAGAAGACGGGCGCAGGTTGCCCCGGAGTCAGCAGCTCAGGTAGCAAGGTGTTAGCAGCATGGTTGGCAGTCAGCATGGGGGCACAATTGAAAAGCCTGGAGCCAAATGGGTCCGGGGCCGGGGCCAGGGTAGAGCACCTGCTGCGCGGCAGGCTACCTTATAGGGAGGTAGTGGAGCAGTGGTTCCTGGAGTTGGCGACAATAGCAGCGAATCAGTGAGGCCTGTTGGTGGGAAAAGTAGCTACTCAGCAGTGTGGCAGTTTTTCCTGAAGCATCGGCAGGAGGGTAACATGGCCACATGCAAGATATGTAGGCAGAAGGTGAAGCGTGGCCAGGACCCAAATGTTGGCACCACGGCCCTGCGTCAACATATGATGCGTCACCATAAAGCGACCTGGGAGAACCGAGGCTCCCAAGGGGTGGTCCAGTTTGCTTCCTCACCAAGTGGCACGCCGCTCCCAATTTCTACCAGCCAAGGCTCCAGCACCTCAGCCGAAGGCAGCTGTGCGTCATACCCATCCTCTGTCGCTCCTGCTCCTCCTCCTCCTCCTCCAAGTCATGCATCCCGCCAGCAATCCATCAGCGAAGCCATGTCCAAGAGACAGCAGTATGCGCCCACTCATCCTACGGCGCAGAAGCTGAATGTGCTCCTGTCCAAGTTGCTGGGGCTGCAGTCGCTCCCTTTTCAGGGGGTGGACTCTGCACCTTTCAGAGAACTGATGGCTTGTGCCGAGCCGAGGTGGAGAGTTCCAAGCCATCATTTCTTTGCCAAAAAGGCAGTACCAGCGCTGCACACTTTTGTTGAACAGAAGGTGGGCCAGTCCTCGAGCCTGTCGGTGTGTAGCAAAGTGCATGGCAGCGCCGACGTCTGGAGCTGTAACTACGGTCAGGGACAGTACATGTCGTTTATGGCCCACTGGGTGAATGTGGTCCCTTTGCAGCAGCAGCAGCAACTTGGACAGGTCACGCTGCTTTGGCCTCCGCGCTCCCTGCCCGTTGGGCCTGTGACACTGTGCGACTCGGCCTCCTCATCCTCCGCCATCTCCTCACCCTCCACTGTAGGCTCAAGTCTCAGTGCCCCTCCAGTCTACCATGTGTGCAGGGCACGGAGGTGTCACGCAGTGCTTCACAGGGTTTGTCTTGGCGAACGGAGTCACACAGGGGAGGAACTGCTTAAATTTATTCATCAGGAAATCCAAACATGGCTTACTCCAAGAAAACTTAAAATGGGAATCATGGTTACTGACAATGGGAAGAACATTTTGTCTGTGCTGCGCCAAGGAAGGCTGACCCATGCCCCCTGCATGGCTCACGTCTTCAATCTGGTTGTCAAGCAGTTTCTGAAGTATTCCCCCCATATGCAAGACATCCTAACAACTTCAAGGAAACTTTGCATGCACTTCAGCCACTCATACACCGCCAAACACACCCTTCTTGAGCTACAGCGTCAGAACGGTAGCCCCCAACATGATTTGCAATGTTTCCAC
Organism: Gastrophryne carolinensis; assembly: GCA_027917425.1. Lineage (NCBI taxonomy): Eukaryota > Metazoa > Chordata > Amphibia > Anura > Microhylidae > Gastrophryne > Gastrophryne carolinensis. Next base: position 4,342,597 of record CM051236.1, on the reverse strand, counting down.
CCGTTGGAATTCCACCCTGCATATATTGGACAGACTATACGAACAGAGAAAAGCCATCACGGATTTCTTGATGATCCAAGTGGATAGGGGGACTCCCCTGTGTAACTTCAATGTCAACCAGTGGCAGCTCATACATGACACCTGCCGTTTGCTCAGGCCCTTTGAGGAAGCCACTTTATTTGTGAGTCGCCAGGATTATGGGATGAACGACGTGATTCCACTGCTTCATGTACTACAGTACATGTTGGAAACCATGGCTGGTCAGGGCACTGGAGACATGGCGTCTACATCGGCCACATGAACCCCGTTGGAGCTGAACTGGAGGAGGGGGAGGAAGAGGAGGAGGAGTGGCACAGTGCACAGTTTAGGCTTGGCGAAATGGCTGGTTTATCTAGTCAGCGGACAGGAGAGGAGGACCAGGAGCAGCCAGAGGAGCTAGAGGGTTGTGAGGAAGGTGAGACAGAGGACCCAGACACACTGTGGCAGTATGCAGTGGAGATGGAAACAGGTAGTCCCTCCGAGTCACTTGCACAAATGGCACGAAGCATGCTCACATGCTTGCGTAGTGACCCCAAAATTGTTTCCATTTGTCAACGGGATGACTTTTGGCTCTCCACCTTATTGGACCCTCGCTACCAGCAAAAAATGGGGGCATTTTTTAAACCCACTGAGAGGGAGGACAAACTGGCCTACTACAGAGACATCCTACGTAGTCAGTTGGCCGATGCCTATCTGCGCCATCGTCCATACTCTCGCAGGTCTGACTCGGGGGGCCCTCTGCACTCACCTTCCACTGCCATAGCTGCTGGGGGGGGGGTGGCAGGAGAAGCAGCAGCAGCTCCATCAGCAGCAGCCTCAGTCTTCAGTCGCCAATGAGTAGCTTTCTACACCCGCATAGTGAGGCTACTCATGAGCAGCAGGAAGACCTGGAGCAGGACCTGAATCAGCAGGTCATGTCATACCTTGACATGACCATGCCAACACACCTTGAGGATCCACTGGACTTCTGGGCAGCCAAACTTGACTAGCTGAGTTTTCCCTGGAAAAGCTGTCCTGCCCGGCAAGTAGCGTGCCATCTGAGCGGGTGTTTAGTGCAGCGGGGGCCATAGTTACGGCGAGGAGAACTCAACTCAACTAAAAATGTGGAGAGACTCACCTTTGTGAAAATGAATCAGGGATAGATCAGCCAGAATTTCTACCCACCAATGGCTGATGCATGCGACTAGATTCAGCATGGTGCCACGTTTTACACTTTCCAAATGGTGCAAAACATATTTATGTCTTTAGGCCAATTTTTGGGCTCCTGCTGCTGCCAACTTCGGGGAGTGCCTTTCAGCCAAATTTTGGCCTCCTGCTGCTGCTGCCAACTGCAGTGTGTCTTTAGGCCAATTTTTGGGTTCCTGCTGCCAACTCCATTGTCTCTTTCAAGCTATGTTTGGGCTCCTGCTGCTGCTGCTTGCAACTCCAGGGTGTCATTCAGACAATGTTTGAGCTCCTGTTGATGCCAACTTCAGGGTGTGCCTTTCAGCCAAATTTTGGCCTCCTGCTGCTGCTGCTTGCAACTCCAGGATGTCATATAGCCAATTTTTGGGCTCCTGCTGCCAACTCCAGTGTTTCTTTCAAGCTATGTTTGGGCTCCTGCTGCTGCTTGCAACTCCAGGGTGTCATTCAGACAATTTTTGGGCTCCTGCTGCCAACTCCAGTGTCTCTTTCAAGCTATGTTTGGGCTCCTGCTGCTTGCAACTCCAGGGTGTCATTCAGCTAATTTTTGAGCTCCTGCAGTCAACGCCAGTGTGTCTTTCAAGCTAGGTTTGAGCTGCTGCTGCTGCTGCTGCTTGCAACTCCAGGGTGTCATTCAACCAATTTTTGGGCTCATGCTGCCAACTCCAGTGTCTCTTTCAAGCAATGTTTGGGCTCCTGCTGCTGCTGCTTGCAACTCCAGGGTGTCATTCAGCCATCTTTTGGGCTCCTGCTGCCAACTCCAGTGTCTCTTTCAAGCAATGTTTGGGCTCCTGCTGCTGCTGCTTGCAACTCCAGGGTGTCATTCAGCCAATTTTTGGGCTCCTGCTGCCAACTCCAGTGTCTCTTTCAAGCAATGTTTGGGCTGCTGCTGCTGCTTGCAACTCCAGGGTGTCATTCAGCCAATTTTTGGGCTCATGCTGCCAACTCCAGTGTCTCTTTCAAGCAATGTTTGGGCTCCTGCTGCTGCTGCTTGCAACTCCAGGGTGTCATTCAGCCATTTTTTGGGCTCCTGCTGCCAACTCCAGTGTGTCTTTCAAGCTAGGTTTGGGCTGCTGCTGCTGCTACTTGCAACTCCGAGGTGTCATTCAGACAATTTTTGGGCTCCTGCTGCCAACTCCAGTGTCTCTTTCAGCCAATGTTTGGGCTCCTACTGCTGCTGCTTGCAACTCCAGGGTGAAATTCAGCCAATTTTTGGGCTCCTGCTGCCAACTCCAGTGTCTCTTTCAAGCTATTTTTGGGCTCCTGCTGCTGCTTGCAACTCCAGGGTATCTGTCAGCTCCTGCTGCTGCCAGCTCCAGTGTGTGTTTTCAGGCAATATAGGGGCCCCTCATAGTGATGCCACCTCAACTCTCTGTAATTGTGCCGCTCTGCGATTCTAATAGCGATGCCTCTGATCTGCATGTCCTAATTATTTACAGTATTATTTCACTAACCCAGCACGCATCATATGCGTGTTACAGCAAGGCAGAATGGTTTACAAACCTATTGAGGCTCTAGGAATCTCAGAAATAGCCGTTTTAATAGCGATTCATCGCGAATAAATTCGGACCAAAACGAATTTTGTCGGAAAATTCGGCGAATCAGCCGAATCAAATTTTTCTAAAGTTTGCTCATCCTTAGCTATGAGGCGCTGCTCCTTCTTAAATAACTCCCCAATGTACTTCAACGTGAAACCTGCAAACCCTACATCTATAAACTGACCTATGACTGAGAGGTGTCTATAGAGCTCTAATTTTAAACTTTGCTTGGAATTTAAGTACGTAAAATCACAGCACAACAAGACAGGGATCTGGCAGTCACACTATAAATGAGGACTATTAAAAGAGAAGGGATCACACTCACCCTTCGCCACGGATCCATGGCTTTCATGCTGTAATTATGTGTGAACAAGTTGACCTGTATATAAAGTCATTTCTGCCACACTCACCCCTCCACTAAATCCCCATTTGGCCCTCCAATGCCCAGAACAGCTTCAGCACAAGAAAGTTTGATTTTAATGTTGAACACTCAGTAAATGACAAACATCCTTAACCCATTTTATTACACTACGGCAAAAAAGTATTTGCTTTGAGGTGTAATTAACAATACAAGGTCTTTAAAAGATTGTGATATGAACACAGCAATACAATTAATATACAACCGTGATAGGTACCATATAATAGCAAGCAAGCATAAAGGAAGGAAATTAAATTGCAACTTTTATCCTAAGTTATTCAGGTGTGGTGCACGACTTACCTCACAATACTGGACAATCAGTAAGTGTTTAACAGACGTCTGATTAAGAGCTCTGCTTTAATAATACACTACCATGCTCCATACATACATAACAAGGTCTTAGTATATTAAACTTCCTAATTCATTAAATACATTGCAATACTTTCCCAACAAATCACACAAAAACATGAGGCTCTTTTGAAGTGCACTGTGTTTCATGGTTAAGTAACAGAAAGTCACGTGTCATGAGCTGGCTTGGTATGTATATAAGGTTTGCAATAGACTGACTGCACACTTACCACCCATTGCTTTAACAAGAAAAAGGAGCAATTGTTTAGAGTTTCAGAAAGCACTGATCATTGCTTTTTGGGTTCCTGTTCACGTGCCCCGTCCCTGAAAGCTACAAGCCCACACAGACTTTACAGCCCCCAGGCTCTTCTGCCCCACACCTTCAGGCTTTGGGAAGGCAGGTAATGGGAGGCTGGGGGTTAATGGCAAGTACACCCGCTAGCCACAGGTGATTTGCTATTGGGGTCTCATGGACCCCTTACCAGTTCACAAATGGTTAAATGTAAAAAAAAACATTTTTTTATTTTAAAAACCCTTAAAATCCCCTCAAAAATGACATAGGGTCCCCCCTACCCAGAATAACCAGCACGGGACCAGCTATGTAGGGCTTGTAGAACAGGGCGTAGGGGACAGTTTTTTATGGCCCCCCTGCCCTGCAGGGTACAAGCCCACATAGCCCTGTGGGCCCAGACTCTTCTACCTCCCCGTAGAATTGGGAAGCCAGAGGTTAATGGGGTTAATGCCAAGTCACCCGCTAGCCGCAGGTGACTAGCCAGCCCCCAGCCTCATGGACCCCTTACCAGTTGACAAGGGGTTAAATGTAGAAATAAACACACTGACACAAAGAAAAAATAACATTTATTTATTTTTAACTCTACTCAACTCCGATCCTGTGTCCCTCGCACCGATGTCCAGCACCGATGACAGCTGCCAATGACAGATGCCGGTAGTGATCGGAGCAGGGCAGGTGAGGGGCAAAAGATCAGAGCCTTCTCGCCTCTCACACGCTCTGCACAGCTGCTACCGCCATCTGTCAGTGCCGAAGCGGGGTGAGAAACTAGGAGGAGCGGGATGACTTCATCCCACTTCTCCCACAAAAGGCGTGGCTATGGGCAGCGGCCAGCACCGTCAGAAGCATTGGGGAGGCCCCTCTTCTGGGTCCTTACCTGAAGCCTGCAGAGCCCGGTGGGGGGACATCGGAATCGCCCCTGATGAAGAAAAGAACCGGCCGGAGGGATCGGGCGAGGAGGTGAGTGAATGTAATTTTTTTCTTTTACAGCCACAAGTGTCAGAGTCAAGAGGGGTGGGCTATTTCAGCCCCGCTCGTGAAGCCGGGAGACTCCAGGGTGGTGGAACGGATACCCCCCCGGGGAAGAGGAGACCCCCAGCTTTCAAACAAGGCCAGAGGTGAGTTTTTTTTTCTATTTTCACAGTAGCAGGAGGAAATGGCAAGCACATAAATTCTATGTGCTTGACACTTAAGGGTCGGAGAAGCAACCATCTATTTCTGCTATTAAAATTTTATAAAAAGATCTTATTTTAAATGCATAGCACATGCCTGCCAGTGCCTCCCACAGGGGCATTGGCCCCAGAGGCCCATCCACTGTTAAGATTCACACAAAAGCATGAATATAGACAGAGGGTCTATGAGCGGATACACTCCCTGCAGTGAGCCTGCTCCGACCACAGCACTTCAAACAGGACAGCCAGACATTTGGGCACACTTATGCAGGCTGGGTGAAGATACAAGAGCGAGAAGTAGGCAGATTTCGGTATGCCGGCATATGGAATATTGAATAGGAATTAGCGAATCGAATCTGAAGAATCCAAATTTGTTACAAATTTCAGGAAAAATTTGATTCTAAATTAATTCGAATATCGCCGCGTTTCGATCACTAGAAACGCTTCCTTAAACTCCATTTAGTGCGGTCCAGGCCATTTAAAATGGTAGATCCACATGTCAGGACATGTCCCATGGGGCAAAGAATCCTGGGTAGGCATCACATGCAGCCCATCAGCAGCCAAGCTCCCCGATGATGTCACAGCCCTATTTAAGCGGCGGACATCTTGCGGGGGCTCATTTCAGCGGTGTATTGCAAGAACGGGTCAGGGAGAGTTAGAGCCAGGGGCAGATAGAGCCAGGGACAGATAGAGCGAGGGAGAGAAAAAGACAGTAAGAGAAAAATACAGGGCGAGAAAGAGAGAAGCAGAGAATGAGACAGAGACAGTTTACAGTGTGTTTGCATTTGCTTTCATGCCCAGATCTTTCAAGCCTATAATAGTGTTAATACTTAGCTTTTTGTTTCAACCAAAACCATGTGTTAAAAGTTCTGTAGTGCTTTTATATCACTTTCACCAGGGGCATATCATTGCAGGCCATGATGTGACAGTGTGTTAGCATTTGTTTTTAGTAAGGGAACCTGTCTATATTGCTCTTGCTTTTCTACCAAAACCATGTAGTGCTATTAAGTAACTGAGCACGGGGCATCCCATTTCAGGCAATCTGACAGTGTTTGCATTTGCTTTTATCACGGGCAGCAGTCTATATTGCTTTTGCTTTTCTACAAAAAACATGTTTTAAAGTTTGCTGTAGTGCTACTAACTAACATTGAGCACGGGGCATCCCGATCCAGGCAATCTGACAGTATTTGCATTTGCTTTTATCACGGGCAGCAGTCTAAAATTTGTTTCTTGTAGAAAAGCAAAAGCAATATAAAGCTTGCTGTATTGATATTAACTCACTTAACTTAACTTAGCAGCACAGATTGGAGCAGCATAGACACGAGCGTCCTACTACGTCTACGCGTTTCGGGGATCCGCCCTTACTCATGACTCATTAGTAAGGGCGGATGCCCAAAACGAGTAGACATAGTAGGACGCTCGTGTCTATGCTGCTCCAATCTGTGCTGCTGGGAAGGCTTTTAAATGGTTTTGAAATAAAAGGACTTTTATTGTTCATACTACGTGGCTGGCATTTGGAAGTTTTTGGATTACTACCGTTGTGGAGGTGAGCGCTCTAGTCCCTGCCTGCAGTATTGGACTTTGTTTGAATTTCCTGGTGTTTAGCTGGCAATTACCCCATCCTACATAGTCAGTTGGCTGATGCCTATCTGCACCATCGTCCATCCTCTCGCAGGTCTGACTGATGGGGCCCTCTGCTCTCACCTTCCACTGCCAAGCCTGAGTCTTCAGTCACTAATGAGTAGCTTTCTTCATCCGCATAGTGAGGCAACTCATGAGCAGCAGATAGACATGGAGCAGGACCTGAACCAGCAGGTGGTGGTATACCTTGACATGACCATGGCGACACACCTTGAGGATCCACTGGACTTCTTGGCAGCCAAACTTGATCTGTTGTCGCAACTAGCAGAGTTTGCCCTGGGAAAGCTGTCCTGCTCTGCCAGTAGTGTGCCATCAGAGGGGGTTTAGTGTGGCAGGGGCCATAGTAACCACAAGGAAAACTTTTCTGTCCATGAAAAAAAGTGTCTGGCCTTTCACAGTAACTAGGCCCTGAAGAATTTAACAGGGAAAAATGGTGCAACTCTCTGATGTACGTATGTGGTGTGTACTGATAAGGGCAGGTCAATGCTCTCCAGTAGACTAAAAACAGTATTTTGTGCTGGTAGATGCCGAATGGTGACAATTCGGTGGTCACTATGCAAGCACATGAGCATGCATCGTGCCATTGGTGTAACTGACTCGCAGGGACTACCTGTCTCCATCTCCACTGCATACTGCCATGGTGTGTCTGGGTCCTCTGTCTTGCCTTCCTCACAACCCTCAAATAATCTCAAATAAGACTTTGCTGGGGGGTATCGTTCTGACGCTTCTGCTCAGGAAGGGTGTGCTTTGCGGTGTAGGAGTGGCTGAAGTGCATGCAAAGTTTCCTTCCCATTGTTAGGATGTCTTGCAGATTGGGGGAAGACTTCAGAAAATGCTTGACAACGTGTGCCATACAGGGCACATGGCTCAGGCTTCCTTGTTGCAGCGCAGACAAGAAGGTTCCAGAGGAATAAAATGTTTATGATCTCAATTATTAATGAATTATTATTAAATCACTAATATTATTGATGTTTATAGGTACCTTGGATGAATGCAGAAGCTGTGGATGTTTACCTGCCATTTATTATGATTCTGATCTGGATGTGGCTGATTCAAAGGAAATCATACACATATAACATATGTCTATGTCCATATAATATAAAGGTTATTTCTGTTAATTGACTTTGCTTTCAGACCTCAGGGAAGCAGGTCATATGCCGATGTAAAGATTGTCTGGGTATATTTGAGTTCCCTCTCAATAGTTACTTGATGTGCATTTTCATGCTGAAGGACTGTATTTCATGATGGCCTCTGTCACGATCACACTCTATCCATACGCCAGACAGAGTGTGATGGTGCCAGGGTTAACACGCCAATAGACCCCCAGACAGGGACTACTAGTCCCAGCAAGTCCTCAATTAACCCTAATAAACGTGTATCACCAGAGCTTCCCTCAGGAAGGTGAGCTCATCTATTTAGAGGTCAAAGACTAGAGCTGATTAATTAAACATTTAATCTGATAAAAGGTATCACAGTGCTGGATGTAATTTACAACAATAAAATGACATACAAAAATACAGAAAGAGTATACAGCAAATAACAGTTCAAAAATAGAGTCCTTACGCAGTCCTTTTTGTTGGAGTTTTCTGTGGTTGCTCGTTGATGATGTTATGTTCCCAGGTCCTTAGCTTGTAATCCACACCAACATGTCAGCTCTCCTAGCTTTTTGTTAGCCAGCATTTGGAGGGAAAAATGGCTTAACAGGACACCTTCCATTTCCATGGAATTCCTATGGGTGGGGTGGGGATTCTATATCCCAGGTCCCCTTATCTGATTGCCGGTTTATGGCCAGAGCAAAGACAACAGCCTGGCACTTCAAAGAGATCTGACTTCATACAAGGAAGTATCACAGAGTCTTAATTAAGTTGGAATGTACACGCTGCATGGCCCTGTTTTTATATAGGAGGGTGTTTTATGGCACACGGGTGGAGGGGAAAGCAGCTGGTCCATATTCAAATATACACACACATATATATACACTCATAATACGTATGTTCTATAATCATGCCCTGGGCATGACACCTCCCCCTTAAGATTGCGAGTTGGGAATAGTGACCCACAGTCACTTTTCTCAAAACGCACACCTAAGATGAGATGAAAGGTCCCCAGTCGCTTTTATTCCTAGTGCCACCCGGATCCACAGTAGTGGGTTCAGGCTGGCCTGGGCCTGCAGGCGGAGTCTTTCTAAGCCCTGGGGCTTCCAAGCCTAATGTTGGCATCTGGGGGGCTGTGCTCGAGGCAGGTAGGGACACATCATCACCAGGTAAGAAGCACAGGGGCCCTGGGGCATGTTTTTCCTCTGCATCTGAATTATTGGGCAACACTGGGATTTGGCTGTCCATGTTCCCAGGAAATCCATCTGTTCCAGCGCCTGACGCAGGTGTTGAAAGAGGGACTCCTGTGATCGGGACACCAGCAGCCATGTTTCCCACATGTTGGTGAATAAGATGAAGGGGCCCGCATGTGGCCGGAATGACCCTCATGTTAGGCCAATGCATAGTTTGCTCCATCTCCCCTGATCCTTCCTGCCTCTCACTCAGCTTTGATACAGGCTGCCCTGGATCTGCATCACGTGGCAGATCCCAGGAGCCTGGGGTTGTTCCCTTTGCCACAGCCCCAGCTTTGGGACGATTCAGGAAGTCTGCGGTTAGCCACAGGCCCTCCTGACTCGGCCCAAATGCTCGGTCACCTGGCTTTTCCGGGGAGCTGGAAGCTAGGCTTCCTAACTGCCTCCCAGAGTTGTCTGTCTGCAGTGCTGGCTGCAAGGTGGCGCTACCTGTCCCAGCCCACTGCCTTTCTCTCTCCTGGGGCCCTAGCATGTCTTTGGAAAGGGACTCCCAGTTCAGGATATTGTTTTCCCAATATACCCGATGCCCATCTGAGTTAGCGCCTGGCTGCTCAGCACGCTGTCTCAGCCCTTCAAGGGAAGGATCACTGCGCAGAGCTTCCCGAAAATGTTCATTGCCCTCCCCCCATCTCGTGGCATCAGGGGACACATTTCCCTCAGGTGAACTACCATCTCCACCCTCCTCTGCTTCGGCTTGTGAGTCATCACCATCCTCCCTTCTTTTTACAGCTGCAGCTCTGGCACACTGCTGACGTGTAACCACTGCCACCATTGATATGCCTCCCTGGGGTTTACCTTCCTCCCCCTCAGTCCCGGACATAACAACGTTACAGGCATCATATACAGCTACATCACTCTTTCCTCCCTCCTCCTCCTCAGCCATCTCCGGCTTACAGGATGGGGACACATCACTCACTGCTGGTCCCTCATCCTTACCTGTCACCAGGGGCCCACCAACCCCTCCCCCTAGCCCATCTCCGCTAGGTTTTGACACAGGCAACTCATTGGCATTACATTTCACAATACACCCCACTCCACTTTTGGAAGACACAACTGGTTCAGTTACAGGTAAACATTTATCAGCCCCCTGCACTCCCTCCCAGTTATCACATTTCACAGTGTCCCCCAAAGTCTCGTACAGTACCTCAGAACGATCAGGGCTGTCTCCTAGCCCCTGTGGTGTGCAGGCAGTGTCCTCTGGAGCATAATGGCATAGCATCCGACCCAAATCATTCCCCAGCAGAACATTGACAGGGATGTCCTCAGAGACCCCCACCTCCCGCAAACCTTTGCCTGCACCCCAATCCAGGTACACACGGGCCATGGGCACAGCAGGTCGCACACCTCCAATTCCTTTTAAAGCCATGGTTTTCCCAGGGATAATGTCCTCGGTATCCACCACTTCAGGCCGCACTAAGGTAAAGGAGGCCCCCGAATCACGTAGACCCACGGTCACCCGGTCACCCACAGTTACGCTCTGCAGGTTATCCGCTCTCTTCTCCACTGTTCCAGACACCAGAAAAACGGCTGGGTGTCCTTCAACTGCCAGTGGAGAATTCTTTTTGTTGGGGCAGGTGGCACTCAGGTGCCCAATCTTGTTGCATCTGTAACATCGGCGGGTGTCCCCCTGACCCGATGTGGTTCCTGTTGCTCTTGGTGTGGACGGCAGGAATCTCCCAGTTGACCTACTGGCACTCTGTGGGTGGGCAGCTCCCTTCCAGGTACTTGATCCAGCTTGCGCAGGACCACGCTTCGCTGTTGGTGCACGGTTATTGGCAAAGTCATCTCCTAGTTCTGCGGCTTCTGCGACTGTCTTGGGCTTGCGGTCCAAAATCCACTCTCTGGCTTCACAGCTCCTTGTTTGGAGGAACTGATCCAGAACCATCAAGTCCTCCAGGGCCTCATAAGTGGTGACTTGTAGGCCCCCAGCCCATTGCCTGAATGCAGTCCTTAGCTGACCTGCATGTTCAGTGCAACTCTCTGTGGTGCTCTGTTGTAAAGTCCTAAACTTCTTCCGATAGGTTTCTGGAGTCAGATTAGCACTTTTTAGCAGGGCAGATTTTATTGCCTCATAGTCCTGGTCTCTTTCAGAGGGAAGAGAAGCAAACACATCCAGAGCTTTTCCTCGCAGCCGTGGGGTTAGATATCGTCCCCACTGCTCTTTAGGAAGATGAAACTGCCGGCAAACCTTTTCAAATCCTCTCAGGAATATGTCCAAATCACCATCTTTCTCCATCATGGGGAAATGTTCCAAGCGGGGTTTGTAGTCACCTTCACCCTGCACATCACTGCGTGCGGATAAAGCGTCCCCTCTCAGCCTCAGGACCTCCAGTGTCATGTCTTCATGTCTGCGCTGGGCCTCTCTTTCTGCTGCCTCTCTCTCTCTTTCTGCAGCTCGTGCCTGGGCCTCTCTCTCAGCAGCTCGTGCCTGGGCCTCTCTTTCTGCAGCTTGTGCCTGGTACTGAAGAAGCAACTGGAGTTTAATATTAGCATCCACATCTCCAAGGTGTTGGAAAGCAGTCCGCATATAAGAGTCCAAGGCTTCATGTGGAGTACTGTCCTGATGGGGAGTAATGTGGTGTCCCTCAGTCCCCGCTGTAGGACTTAGCCTCACATCAATCAGCTCTGCTGCACGGGCATCATTTTCCACAAGATCGGCAATAAGCTGGTCCTTGGTCTTTCCCGCTGTAGGGATCTCCTTTTCTTGGCACATTAACTCCAGTGCGGGCTTGGACTGCTTGCGATATGCCTCCATATTTCCGATATGAAGCAGAGGGAGTAAAACAACCGATGGGAAGGACAGAACTGTCTTGCACTCTTTTTTGGTATGTCACTTAGATCAGCACTGAGCTCTGTCTTTGGGAATTTACACACAATAAGATGTATGCAAATTTCTTTTAGTGCTTAAGATTTTTTCGGGTAAAATCCAGCAAGCACTAAAAATCTCTAAATATATCCCACCGCTGCCACCAGTTGTCACGATCACACTCTATCCATACGCCAGAAAGAGTGTGATGGTGCCAGGGTTAACACGCCAATAGACCCCCAGACAGGGACTACTAGTCCCAGCAAGTCCTCAATTAACCCTAATAAACGTGTATCACCAGAGCTTCCCTCAGGAAGGTGAGCTCATCTATTTAGAGGTCAAAGACTTGAGCTGATTAATTAAACATTTAATCTGATAAAAGGTATCACAGTGCTGGATGTAATTTACAACAATAAAATGACATACAAAAATACAGAAAGAGTATACAGCAAATAACAGTTCAAAAATAGAGTCCTTACGCAGTCCTTTTTGTTGGAGTTTTCTGTGGTTGCTCGTTGATGATGTTATGTTCCCAGGTCCTTAGCTTGTAATCCACACCAACATGTCAGCTCTCCTAGCTTTTTGTTAGCCAGCATTTGGAGGGAAAAATGGCTTAACAGGACACCTTCCATTTCCATGGAATTCCTATGGGTGGGGTGGGGATTCTATATCCCAGGTCCCCTTATCTGATTGCCGGTTTATGGCCAGAGCAAAGACAACAGCCTGGCACTTCAAAGAGATCTGACTTCATACAAGGAAGTATCACAGAGTCTTAATTAAGTTGGAATGTACACGCTGCATGGCCCTGTTTTTATATAGGAGGGTGTTTTATGGCACACGGGTGGAGGGGAAAGCAGCTGGTCCATATTCAAATATACACACACATATATACACTCATAATACGTATGTTCTATAATCATGCCCTGGGCATGACAGCCTCTTTTAGTAACAGGAAGTCTAAGGGGATGTCTATGGGTGGAGGAGAAATTTGACCAGAGAATTATATTAAAGCAGGGAACGTGGGGGAAGGGTCTTCTTCTCTCTGCTTTCCGTCTGACAATGCAGGAGACATGAAGGGCTGCCACGCAGGCAGTATGGCGGGGGCTGGGCAGAGGGCAAAAGGCCCTGGCTGAATTTACTTGAGAGAGATTGCCACCTTTTTTGTATGGATATTGCAACTTTACAACATATTTACACTGATGTAAATAGCGATGTTCCACTGGGTAATGCAGCAGGACCACCACTTTGGAGCCAGCTCTCCCAGGCTGCTTTATGGTTACATAATTACATAGTTAATACTGTTGATAAAAACTGTGATCTACCAGTACCCCCAGATCCTTCTCAGCAAGTGACTCTCCCAGTTTTACTTCCCCGATGATATATGTGACCTTCAGGTTGTTAGACCTCAAGTGCATGACTTTACATTTTTCCACATTGAACTTCATTTGCCAAGTGGAGCCCAGACACTCAAAGTGTCCAAGTCATCCTGAAGCTTGTGACCATCTTCAATACACTGCACAGTGCTACATAACTTTGTGTCATCTGCAAACATAGAGACAGTGCTTTTAATTCCATCTTCTATGTCGTTTTTAAACAAGTTGAATAATAGTGGGCTCAGCACTGAACCCTGGGGTACGCCACTTACAACCGGTAACCATTTAGAGTAGGGATCATTAACCACAACTCTCTGCACACGATCCTTCAGCCAGTTTTCAATCCAGTTACAAACTGTGTTTCCTAATCCTGAAGATCTCAATTTCCACAATAAGTGTCTATGGGGGACAGTGTCAAATGCTTTTGCAAAATCTAGAAAAACTATATCCACAGCCGCCCCTCTGTCCAGGCTTCTACTCACCTCCTCATAGAAGCCAATCAGGTTAGTCTGGCAGCTTCTGTCCCTAATAAAACAGTGTTGGTTGTCACTTATATTATGGATAGTTACATATTCGTGTATGTTGTCCCTTAAAAGCCCCTCAAGCAGTTTCCCCACAATGGATGTTAAGCTAACAGGTCTGTATTTGCCCAGAGAAGACCTGGAGCTCTTTTTAAAAATGGGCACCACATTTGCCTTGCGCCAGTCCCTTGGCACTATACCAGTTGCTAGTAATTCTTTAAAGATCAACAACAGGGTTGATGAGATAATGGAACTGAGTTCTTTGAGAACTCTTGGGTGAAGTCCATCCCGTCCTGGGGTCTTATTCACATTTAAATTATTTAGTTTTTTTTGGATGATATCCATGTTTAGCTTGTTAATTATTATACTTGGACTATTGCTATCAGTGGCATCTCCTGTGTTGGCTCCTTGCTCCTCTCTTGTGTACACAGAGCTAGTGTATACATTTAACAGCTCCGCCTTCTCTTCATCTACAGTGACCATTTCCCCATTATCATTAATTAGGGCACCTACCTGTCCTGATTTAATTTTCTTTGAATTAATATATTTAAAAAAAAAACCTTTAGGGTTTGTTTTGCTTTCTTTGGCCACATCTCTTTCATTTTGTGCTTTTGTCAACCTTATTTCTTTCTTACACATTTTATTTACTAGTTTATACTTATCAAGTGTTACAGCTGAGAGTTGGTGACGCTGCATATGTTGACGCAGGGCTGTGGGGCCAGCCACCATGCTGACCACTAAATCCGTCACTCTCCATCACTCCAAGCCTTTAAAAGTGCCCTCAAAACTAAGTTCTTCAGACAGGGCATATAACCTGGCTTAAGCAACTTCTATAACCTTCAAACAGCACATGCAGCCCAACTCAAGCTCTTCCACTTGTGATCCCTACCTTTTGTCTCCACCCCCATCCTTTAGACTGTAAGCAAGGGCAATGCTCTCTTTCCTATTGTCTCCTGTGCTCACAACACTTGGTTTGAACCTCGTAGCATTAAGTTTTGTATTGTTCTCTGTACTATATGTTTTACTTTGTTTGTAATCACACCTTGTAAAGAGCTACAGAGGATGATGGTGCTATATAAATAAAAATATTATTAATAATATTCATCATTATCGAGTTGAGTCTGCACATCACTGATGTCCTCCTCAACAGTGTCTGCTTCAGAAGCCAGTACGCTTGCAACACTACCTCCCATGCCACTCTCCTCATCACTACTTGCCCGCCTAGTGGAGGAAGCGGCAAGTGTCTCCTCCACTTCTTGGCTGGGCAGTAGGTGCTGATTGTTCTCTATCAGATCGTCCTCACAGAATAATGGAGCTGAATCCAAAGCATAAGATACAACCGACAGTTGACTGGGGGTGTCAGATGTCCCTTGTGATGAAGTGGATGACCATGAAGGCAGATGGGTTGCTGGTCGAGACACGACCGCTAGCTGATACCGGGAGATCAGGCCTCTCACTGAGACTCCTGCTGCCACTCACCACTAGTCCGCTGTGACCTCTGCTTGATGAATTTAGGCCTCTGCCACCCCTCTGTGCCCCATCCTTGCACTTCTCTGCCTGACATACTAAGTTCGTATTTGAGGGGAGGACAAAACGCTACACTACGCTTAAAACAGGAATTGTGTAACTATGTATGGCCTTTCACTAAGTAGTAACTAGGCCCTGAAGAATTTAACAGGAATAAATTGGTATAACTCTTAGATGTGCGTATGTGATGCACTGATGAGGGCAGTTCAATGCGTTCCAGTACGCTTGAAAAATGTGATTTTGTTTTGTACAACACCAGCAGTTGTGTAACTATTGAGAGACTGACCTGCATGAAGATGAATCGGGCATGGATCGGCCAAGATTTCCACCCACCAATGCCTGATGCATCAGAGTAGATTGATCATAGTGCCAGACCAACACTTCAGAAAAATGGATAGTGCTAAACAGATTTAAGACGCTGCTCTCCAGTTACAGACATTTCTCTGCATCAGACCACAAGTACTTATTGAGGAAATGCTTTACGTAAAGCTTAATTTTTAATGATATTCTTAGGATAACGTATATGTGCCCAAAAATTTGTATATGTTCTCTTCATGCTGCTGCCAACTCCTGGGTGTGTCCTTCTGGCAATATATGGGCTCCTCATGCTGCTGCCAACTTCAGTGCATCTTTCAGGCAATATATGGGCTCCTCATGCTGCTGCCAACTCCAGGGTGTGTTTTTCAGGCAATATATGGGCTCCTTATGCTGCTGCCAACTCCAGGGTGTCTTTCATGCAATATATGAACTCCTTATGCTGCTGCCAACTCCAGGGTGTGTTTTTCAGGCAATATATGGGCTCCCCATGTTGCTGCCAACTCCTGGGCATCACAGGGGCTAGAATTGCGGTTGTGTAGGCCTAGTAGTAGCAGAGGGTGACAGCAGAGGTGCGGTTGGCGGTAGTAGGCAGAGGTACAGGAGACCTGTGGTGGTTGTGTAGGGCTGGTGTTAGTAGATAGCAGCAGGGGTTCTAGTAGTGGTAGCATTAGCAGAGGCACAGGTTTTAAAGAGTAGGCCAAAGGACAGGAGACTTTTGGTTGTTGTGTAGGTCTTGTGTAGGCCTGGCACTGGCAGTAGCTGACAAGCACTCAAAAAATGATCGCATTTTTAGAAGGGTAGCAACAAGATTGGCTTCCTGGAAATTGAAGAAGGGCATTGTCCCATGCAGGTGCCTATGTAGAACTGTAGTTCCTAGTCCTAGGTTTGCGGTTTGGCCCCGGCTAACTTTCTGCTTGCAGATCTGGCACTGTGCTAGGTCTTGTTCTCCAGGGAAGGTACAAAAGAACTGCCCCACGGCAGTGTACCATACATAAGAAGATCTAAGCCAAAGCTCTGCGTCTTGGACACCGCTTCCACCTCCACCACCTCACAACACACTCCAAAGGCTGACTGTCATCAAACAAATTCTCCTCATCACTATCCATAGCAACCGGGTTACTGAGAAAAGCTGTCAGCCCACTAGGAGGGGGCAGTAAAGAGAGAGATGATGAAGAGAAAGGTTTTTTTTAACTGCAAGGTGTAGCTGTAGTAGAGGAATACTCTGAAACGTGTCATTGCGTCTTCGTCCTCCTGAGATGAGCGAGAGCGAGTCAACCCTTCCACTATGGCTGTATTGCCGAAAAAACAACTCCCACTGGAGGAAATGGACAACTCTGGCTTGCTGATGCTGCTGCTACTACTACCACTTACATTGCTGCTGCTGTTACTACTAGCAGTGGCGGGCCTGGGTAAATAGATGACCACAGTGTTGGTATTGCCACCAACATCCCTTGGTTTTTCCTTAGTGGCAGAAGGAATTGCAGGGATGTCTTTTCCTCTACCCAGTCCTTTCCCAGACATTTTACTTAGTATTTAAAAAAAATATTCGTAGCGGTACACACACCAAAATAACACATTTTCACAGCTCAGCTAAAACAGACAGATGTGCCCTTCACACTTAAAACAGAGCTGCCCCCCCAAAAAAAAATTCCTTGGGAGGTAAAAAAGGTTATTTTTTTTTAAACTGTACGGAACACTGAGGCACCGTGTACCCCAAGTTCCCCAACTCAGTGACAGAGGCAAGCTAAATCCAGACAGATGTGGCAAAAAATTAAAAACCCTCACTGAAGTTTTCAGACTTTACAGAGTGGACTACAATGACCAGCAGATCCCAGCGCAAGCAGCACCCCCCTCTCAGCATCCCCCTGTGCCCACTTCCTTTCCTGTCCCTTCTTTTCTCCTATGCTGTGCTTCAAAATGCCTTAACTGTCCCTAAAATGTCCCTGCTCTAAGAGCAATGTTCTCCCTTCAACAGCCAGTTTGATAATGGTGGATAGTTGAGGCATCACAAGACTATCTCCTAGGAAACATCTTCAAGAAAGTTTGTTTGATTTCCTTGGTCCTAACACCATAGATGATGGGGTTCATCAATGGAGGGACGATGACATACAGATTGGCCACCAGGATATGGACATATGGTGGGATGTGGGCGTGGGGGATCCTGTGTGTTATAAAAGAGAAATAAGCTGGAATATAAAATAGGGAGATCACACAGAGGTGAGAGCTACAGGTATTAAAGGCCTTTTTTCGGGACTCTGAATTTTTGAGTCTTATAATGGCCATAATGATGGCGCCATATGACAACGCAATGAGAATAATATCTACAAAGGAGCCTAAAGCAAGAGCAATCATCCCGGAGATGATATTGACCCTTATGTTTGCAGTAGCCATTCTGGCCACACCCATGTGCTCACAGTACGTGTGTTTTATCACATTACTACCCCGGTATGGTAACCGCCAAGCAAGAAGAGACATAGGTAACATCATTATTATGTTCCTGGACACTAAAATCACAATAAAAGTCCTTATAAATGATGGTGTGAGCTTTGTCACATAGGATAATGGGTGGCAGATGGCAACATAACGGTCATAAGCCATGGCCATTAACATGCTTGACTCTGTTAAGCTGGTAGCATGAATAAAAAAAATTTGGGCTATGCATCCATTGAAAGAGATCTCATGAGCGTTGAACCAAAATATACCAAGGGTCTTCGGTACAGCGCTGGTGCTCATGAAAATATCTGCAACTGCCAACACCACCAGGAAGATGAACATGGGCTGGTGGAGGCTTTTATTGGCTGAGATCACCCATATCAAGGTCATGTTTCCCGCTAGAGCCACAACATACATGATGCATAACAAAATGGAAAGTGGGCGATGTGACTCCTCCAGACCAGGAATTCCCACCAGGAAGAAGAAATCAGGATGGAACCAGGTTGTGTTTGCCAGATCCATCACAGAGTCTACAGATGGTTATACCTCAGCTCCAGGCATTTTGAACCAAAACAAGGCCGAATCCATTCATTGGGAAATGTTCAGAGTTCTGCAGAGCAGCCATTGCCTGGAAATTAAAGAAGAAACAGTGTGTGAAGAGCTAAACGAGAACATGACCACATAATCCAGGTTAGTCACACTTAGGCACAGATGCTGAGTAAAAATGAGGTAACCAATTCTTTCGCATCCAAATTCATTCCAGATTTCTGGGGGAAAATTTGATTTGCGCGATTCTGAATTATCTTTTGATTTGTGATAATCAACTTTTGAAAAACTCTCTTCTTCTTCGTCACTTGCCTGCACTCCGACTCGCTCATGTCCAGTGTCCTTGACCTTATACCACAACTAGCTCTAAGCACTGGGGAGTCCTACTTACACTACAACTAGCTCTAAGTACTGGGGAGTCCTACTTACACTACAACTAGCTCTAAGCACTGGGGAGTCCTACTTACACTACAACTAGCTCTAAGCACTGGGGAGTCCTACTTACACTACAACTAGCTCTAAGCACTGGTGTGTACCCCCTTATACCACAACTAGCTCTAAGCACTGGGGAGTCCTACTTACACTACAACTAGCTCTAAGCACTGGGGAGTCCTACTTACATTACAACTAGCTCTAAGCACTGGGGAGTCCTGCTTACACCACAACTAGCTCTAAGCACTGGGGTGTACCCCCTTATACCACAACTAGCTCTAAGCACTGGGGAGTCCTACTTACACTACAACTAGCTCTAAGCACTGGTGTGTACCCCCTTATAGCACAACTAGCTCTAAGCACTGGGGAGTCCTGCTTACACCACAACTAGCTCTAAGCACTGGGGTGTATCTCTGTATACAACAATTAGCTCTAAATATAGGATGTACCCACTTATAACAAAACTTCCTCTAAGCACTGGGGTTTGCCAGGTTGGTAATTCTTAGAGGGGGCAGAGTACATTTTTTTTTTTTTTTTTACATTTTGGGTGGGAAAATGATTTGAAATTTAATCCCACCCCCAACATGTTTACATGTTTCTTTTACATGTGTGGGGTCCCCCCATCTAAGCATTACCAACCCGGCAAACCAAGCATAGGGGTGGGAATTTCAGGGCTCAAGGGCTGCCCAGCCACCCCCTGGCCATGACCATTACAAGCCCTATAGCGCAGGTCCGGTGCTTCAGAATGGCCCTTGCAATGGTCTTCCAAGATCATCCACCATTGGTGGTGTGGGCAATAGAGTATGAACTGGTATAGTGTTCCCCTACCAGTTCAAAAGGTTTAAATTATCTTTGATCCATTGATTCATCGAATAATGTGTCCCATGCCGATCACCCTGGCTTCTGCTCTCCTGCTCCATATTTTTGTTTTTTAAAAACCCTTGAAAATCCCCCAAAAAATGTGTGGGGTCACCCATACCCAGCAAAACAAGCCGGGAACCAGCTATGCAGGGCTTGTAGAACAGCGCTCAGGGGCCAGCTTCACTGCAGACCACAAGCCCACAAAGCCTATGTGGCCCCAGGCTCTTCAGCCCTCCAGGCATTGGGGAAGCAGGTAATGAGTGGCTGGGGGTTAATGGAAAGTCACCACACCAAAAAATGGCATTTATTATTTTTTATCCTTTACTAACCTCCGATCGTCATCTTCTCTGTCCCTCACAGACTTTGACGACAGATGCGGTGATTGGTGTGGGAGGGAGAAGGCAGGGGATCGCATCCGACAGACTCAAAGGGGCAGTGTTAATGGCAAAAATGATTGCAATGGTGGAAGTGGAGGGGGAAGAGGGCCTGAAGAGCCTGGGGGGTGATCATAGACCCACTATTGAAGAGAATACAAGGTGGGAGGGATCACTCACAGAGGTAAGCAAATGTCTTTTTTTGTAATGGTCAGCGGTCGCTGTGGAATTGGGGGGATGGGGGCTCCTGAATCTGAAGTGCCCGGGAGGGGGATCTGTGCCCCCCCCCCAGCAAAGAGGACACATGGCCGGATCGATCAATGTGTCAGGTGAGTGGCTTTTTTTTTCCCACTAGCAGAGGGGAACCCAGCTACATAAAATTTACGTAGCTGGCGTTAAATGCTAGGAGAGGCAGCTAACTTAAATTTTATGTAGCTGGTGTTAGAAGGGCTAAATATGGCGCTATCTGCCGGCCGCATCGGCACTACAGTTTTTTGTCCTCTTACATCGTATGCTGAGGCAATACAAAGTGGCGCTGTGTGGCGCTGACACTTCATAAATAAGGTTCCGCATCTCTGCAGCTAGACTTGCGATTCCAGAACATTCTCTTACAGCTGATGTACTGTAAGAGATTTTCTTTAATATGCTGAAGTCACCGTTGTTCCATTTCTACTGACTCCAGCCAAAGATAGCTTCAACTCTGCAGCTTATCCAGTGGGGCAGCAACTTTCTATTAAATAATGGTGCTGCTGCCCACCTCCGCCAGTGCTGCTGCCCACCTCCTAATGATGAGACCAATTTGGCGTATTTAGAAAACAAACAAGCCTTACCTAACTGGCACTGAGGCCCATTGCCCCACCAGAGGAAGACCGACTGTCAAGTCAGCCAATCATAACTAATTGGCTGACTAGCCAATCAGCCTGTCAGGCACGAGGGACACCAGCCTTCAGAGTAAGTCCACAACCCCCAATCTCCGCTGCTAGCTTCACCTTTAGACAAGCCCCCATTTGCCGGGACGCTTTATACGCCTCGCCGGACACGGTTGCCCCCAGGACTTAATAGCACAAAGGATGTGAGCTGACAGGGGTTGAAGGCAGATGAACCAGAGGTCAGACTGGGAAATGTCGGGTAAGTACTGGAAACTGTTCAGGTGCTTCGGAAAAAGGTAACACTGGAAGCAATTCGGGTGCTAAGGAGAATTCAAGCGAAGTCAGACGTCAAGCCAGGGGTCACAACGGGAGGTCAGAGAGCTGCGCAGTACAAAGGGATGAGACGAAGACGTGGTCGAGATTCAATCAGATGATCAATAACGATATAAACAGACAATCACAGGAACAATCACAAGCCAGCTAAACGCTATCACAGGCACTGACACACTGAAGAGGTAATCCCTTTATAGGACTGAACCCGGCTGGATTGGACAGGGAGGCAGTGACTGTGATTGGTGCACTTCGGATCTGTGGTTTGATTGGTGCACTTAGAGAGCTCTGGGCTGATTGCCCCAGCTGAACTCCAAAGGCATACTGCCCAGAACTGCACCTCCTAGGTTTAGCTCTTTTAAACAGCCTCCAGTGGCCACTCTGTGTATAGCACCACTGGCGGACATAAGCTGACTGTACTTGCGCGCAAGCACGAGTAGAATGACAGTGGACGAGGGAGGAGGGCGCACTCGGCGACACACGCGCCGCTGGAGCTGGCATCTGAAGAAACCCTAGGGACACCACGGGCACGGGCTGAAGGCAAGTCATTCATGACACAGCCACTGCTGGGGGCAGATCAGAATTCAGTGACATCACTCCAGGGGAACAGGTGTCTTTGCCTGGTAAGATAGGACTAATTGGTGCTCAGCAGTGGGAGGTCGGGAGTGTCCATTGATTCTGGACTTCCCCTTTAGCAATGTCCCCCATGATTTTCTTTGTGGCTATGAAATGATATGTCTTTGTTTCCCTTCTTTATGTGGTTAGTACAGAGAACACCTGATGGGTCTTTACCCCAATCTGAGATCATTTCCTATACCTGATAGTAAGGACGACACCTTGGTGACATGGAAGATTTGAGTTTCTTGGTACCCAAAAGAAACTTTCTTGGTGCCACTTTCAAAAAACTTTCTATGAACTGGTGGCCGGAACTAAACACCACATCATAGTTGAAGCCACATCCAGTTCCTTGTAAGGAGGGGACTTTACACCCACACCCTGTGATTCCATGCACCTTGAATATATGAGTAATATCACACATGGTCTAAGAGGATATGGCGAATGCCCCATATAAGTGAATTATACCTGTTTAGATAATAAGATGTAATGGAAAATTCAGTAACATAGGAGGGGTGGCAGCCGCTCAGACCATTTAGTAACTAACCTGGGAGGTGCACGTTAGCAGGGCAATTAGGATACAAAAGTCTTAAAGGAGCCACAGCACTCAAACCAGTTAGCTTGCTGACCAACCTACAATCTGTCTCTAAACTTGGTTAAAAACAGAGGGCTCGGTCACACACATCTGCAGAAGTATGCTTAAGCTGCGCCACCAGCGCCAAGGTGCCTCTGTGGGGTGCATCTCTAACTCTAATCTCTGAGAGCCCCATTTGGCACATACAATGCAATAGATACATTGGGAGCAGGCTTACCTGAGGTTGCCCTAAATCTCAAGTGCAAGCCATGGGGTGTGGGGTCTAGGCTGTATTGCAAGGTCTTTGACCCTTCCACCCCATGGCTTGCACTTGAGGTTTAGGGCAACCACAGGTAAGCCTGCTCCCAATGTATCTATTGCATTGTATGTGCCAAATGGGGCTCTCAGAGATTAGAGTTAGGACGGCACCTCACAGAGGCACCTTGGCGCTGGTGGTGCAGCTTAAGCTACTTCTGCAGATGTGTGTGACTGAGCCCCCTGTTTTTTATTCAATGCTTTTTATTGAGAAAAAAAAGTTGAAAATATACAGAAATCAGTACAATAGCAAAGATAATCTCTTGGAAGATACAATTAGCATGAACACTACACAGTAGTTTCGACAAGTATTTTCTAGTACTCTCCAAAGAGAAAAAAAAAAAAAACATTAGCTAACCATAAAATTGTCTCGCTATAGAAACATAACATTAATTCTATAAAATTTTCCAGAACAGAAGCCTTAATAATCAGGCTAAGATTCATTGTCAAATTATTAGTAATCTTCTAAAAAACATGTCATTCTACTTTCGCCGAAAATACTGGCACATGGGAACCTAGGAAGAGGGAAGCCCAAAGAGAGGAAAGAGGGGAAGGGAAAGAAGGTGGGAGGAATAAAAATAGAAATAAAAAAAAGAGAAAAAAAAGGGGGGGGGGAAGGTTCGTATAAACCTAAGCGGCCTTCAACTTTAGATAGACAAAAGGGTAGAATCAAAGTCAGGAGGCATGAATCTCTGGACCCAAGGAGACCACACTTCTCGGAAATCCTCCAGGCTACCCCCATGTAATGCGGATAATTTTTCCATCGCCATTATGGAATTTACATGAATAAAGGGGGGTGGGAGCAGCTCAATCACTATTATTTATACAAAATTGTTATTATTATTCAAGGCCTGGGGACTAATTTACCACCCAGTTTAACCCTCTCATCATCTAAATATCAAGCAACAAACATGTCTAGCTATGTGGAAAGACAGAGATTTGGTTGCATATATCTGCAGATACATGTGGAAGCCACACTGCCCCGGCAAGGCACTCTGTGTTTAGTGTGGTCCCTACTCTTAATTCTGAGTCCCCAAAGTTGGGACATGCAATGTAGACAAATATCTGAGAGCTACTCGCCTGGGAAACTGCCAGCCTCCCTTTAGAACACTTCACAGGGAGAATTCCATATTGACTGAATTCCTCCCTGCTTGTGCTCATGGCAATTCAAATGAATAAAGGGGGGTGGGAGCAGCTCAATCACTATTATTTAAAAAAATTATTATTATTATTATTATTCAAGGCCTGGGGACTAATTTACCGCCCTAATTTACCGCATGTCCCAACTTTGGGGACTCAGAATTAAGAGTAGGGACCACACTAAACACAGAGTGCCTTGCCGGGGCAGTGTGGCTTCCACATGTATCTGCAGATATATGCAACCAAATCTCTGTCTTTCCACACAGCTAGACATGTTTGTTGCTTGATATTTAGTTGATGAGAGGGTTAAACTGGGCTGTAAATTAGTTCCCAGGCCCCGAATAATAATAATAATTTTGTATAAATAATAGTGATTGAGCTGCTCCCACCCCCCTTTATTCATTATGGAATTTACCTTATTTTTAAACGCCATAAAGCTAAGATCTCCAGGCTCTAGCGATTATTGCTTTTGCTCCAGACACGATGTGATATATAAGGATCTTTTGTGCTTTTGAGCAATGATTAACCGGACTACAAAGAAGAGCCACCCATGGATCAGGTTCCAGATGTCTGCCCACTACTGAGCTCAGGAACTCAAATATTTTAGTCCAAAAAATTTTCACTATAGGGCAGTCCCACCAAATATGACGATGCGATTCTGTCTCGGTACACCCTCTAAAGCAAAATTTCTGGGCACCAACCGCAAAATGTCCCACTCGTTCGGGAACTAAGTACCATCTTGTAATGAGCGAGCGCTCTGTTTTTAACCAAGTTTAGAGAAAGATTGTAGGTTGGTCAGCAAGCTAACCGGTTTGAGTGCTGTGGCTCCTTTAAAAATTCAGTAACATGCCCTTAAGGGAATATTAGCAAGAAAAAATATAAGTCTAATACAGGGTTAATGGCGGCTCCGACACTGGTTGTAAATGCATAATAGCGTAAGAATAATAAGTATGCCCGCATGTGTTAATGCTTACATTTTTATTACAGAGAGTCAAACAATACCGCCATTGGTATCCACAAAGATGGCGGTTTTTGAGAGACTATCCCCTCGATTCAAAGAGCAAAAGTTAATTGATTTCGTATCGAGAATCGTAAGTTTGGGTGGGTGTTAGTCATTTTTTCCTGTTTTTTTGGCCATTTACGACTCGCACGAGCCTACGTACGAATGCGTATATGCTCTTACGATCAGCGGAAGTTCGTTCCTAAATTTTAGGATCAAAACGTAAAACTTAGGATCAAATCCTAAAACTTACGATCAAAACGTAAAACTTAGGTTAATTGGAGGTGTTTAGGTGTGATTCAGAGAAACCTCTAAACGCGTTTTAAAAGAAAGCCACAGCCGACACCTTTTAGCAGCCGGATTGCTGTTCGTGAACAGGTTTTTTGGCTATGTGGAGGAGTCTGCGCGTCTTGTGCTCCAATGAACTGCATGTATCAGCATGGCCGAGGCCATAAATTGTATGGCAATGCATACCTGATTCATGTATGCCTTATAAAAGCATTTTAATGTGGACCTTAATTAGTCCTTTGCATGTTAACCTTTATTTTGCAATATATTTGCGTTAATTAAAGAAACTTATGTACTTTGTTATTTATTTTAATATTGAGGTCCTAGAATAATATTTTTAGATTTCATTTATTGGTGTAGTTGTTTACCTTTGCTTTGTTTAATTATTTAAGCACATCTTTGGTCAGATGCATCACACTTACTGAGGAGAGGAGAGCGGGATAAAGTGCAGGATGTGGGTTACTGCTGTATTTTGCACAGACACAGCAGAGCTGGGGGAATGGAAAGGTCAGAAATCCAAGAATCCAGAGCAACACAGTCACAAGGCCCTTTCTGTTTGCAGGCTGCCCGATAATACCTGAGCCGCCATCTTGGCTGTTTCTAGGCTCATAACATGCAGAAGTTGCTGGGTGTTTTTTAATATTTGTGAGCAATCTGTATGTAGAGGGTGTGGGTAACCACACTATAAATTTAAAGTTGTACCATTTGAAGCATAAATATTAAAATTAAAACCACAAGTAAAAAATGCAAGTTAAGTAAAAATTAAACAAAGTAAGATTTACTTATGCAAATGCATTCATTAATGGTTGGTTACTAAAAAATGAATGAAATAAAGAAAAATAAAAGACCAAATATTTAGAATGCACTTTAATGAGGTAAGTTTGTATTGCGGAGCCGCAAGATCAGAAGGATTTACGTCCAGACCAAAAAGGAAAAAGGGCAAAACCAATGTTGCAACCTGAGAAATGAAACGGAAAATTCAGGATGGAAACTGACATAGGTCTGATTCCCGAACTGCCATACGAACGGACGTATATTTTAGGATAGAAACGTATTTGCTTATAGAATCACTCGCAAGTTCATACGAACGCACGAGCGGACGTGAAAAATAGGATGATCGTGAGCCAAATCCAAGCTGTTACATGTTTCTTTGAATCAACCCAAATGTCTCTCCCAGTGATCGGGCCAGAGTGGCGATACGGCACTTCCGGCAGAAAGCCAGAGGTCGGGCCGGTGCGTCTCACGAGGTGAGGCGCATAAAATGGCGCTCTGGTCTGGTGGCGGGAGCTATCTGCTCCGCGCTCCGCCACTGGCAGGAAACCACGCTCTGGACTGGAGCTCTAAATGGTTCTGATTGCTGCCACCAGCAGAGGGAGGGAAACAAACCCCAAGGACGGCAGCCAGGGAACTTAAAGGGAGCCGCAGACTATTCCGAAGCGGGGCAATACATCCGCCGCCACAGCCGTCATCAACCCCAGATAAAGGTAGGAAATAATCTTATGGGTTATAATATAAGAGGAAAAGTGAGTTATAATAACCCCATGTTCTAAATTTAAGGGCCTGGAAAGACAGGAATTATCCCTTAAAGGGACAGCAATCTACGCAGCATATAGAATTCCACAAGGGGCAAATCGCCACATCCTCTTTGAAGCCATAAATAACTGTATGATTAACTGCAGCAGTCACTAAGAGGCCGATTTATTAATAGCGCCAGGTAGCAACAGATGAGCGACAGTAGCGTGATTTTCACAGTGCCGGCTAGTATTCGCTGTGCTCGGCCGTTGTTCGGTTGTTGACAGCGACTCAGTCGGTGTGCGGTAATGTTGAATACGGGGTGACGAGTCGCTATTTGGCAGGTTCTGCGCTGTATAGGAGCGCATGACAGCGAATGGCCATAGCGAACGGCTCCCAGCACATTCATTAACAAATCACGCTCAAAAAATTCTCGCGCTGTAAAATGCTTGTTTAAACCCCAGAGCGCTGGCGGCGATGGGTTAAAAGTAGTTTTTTAACCCCCCAAACCACCATATTTTTGGAAAAAAATAATAAACAATTTTTTAAAAACACTTTGTAATATGAATACATTAATATCAGACCTGTAATATCAATTCTTTTTTTTTTTTTACCTTAAAAAAATATCTAACATTGCCGAAGTGGTCACCGAATTTTTGACATTTAAAAAAAAAAAAAAAAAAAACATTAATATCAATTTATTATGAATATTTAAAGATTGCTCCATTGAAATGCATTGGAGAGCGCCAGGTAGCGAGAGGTCATACCTGGCACTGT
The DNA here is from genome assembly GCA_027917425.1 of Gastrophryne carolinensis. Lineage (NCBI taxonomy): Eukaryota > Metazoa > Chordata > Amphibia > Anura > Microhylidae > Gastrophryne > Gastrophryne carolinensis. The sequence goes on along the minus strand of CM051236.1, from coordinate 4,315,012 downwards.
GATGGGATTAGCAGCGGCGCTGTTCGCTGAAGTCTGCCACATGATGAATCCCGCGCTAGCTGACGCTCTCGCCGGCGCTAGCCTCATTTATCGTGATAAATGCGTGATTGTGTTCGCAGCCTGGCGTTCTGGAATCGGTAGCCGCCGATAGCTGGCGCTACCTGGCGCTAGTGAGACACTACCTGGCGCTATCCCTTGATAAATAAGGGCCTCAGGTACATATGCATTGTAATAAAGTAGGGAAAGGCAGTAATATGCATAAACAAACAAGAACATTGTATATTAATTAAGGAATTTCGGCACGCAGGGCATTGAAAAAGTCCGGAAGGGAGAAACGTGTTTGCCTAAAGTGAATGAATTAATCAGAAAAAGACAAGAGGAAATATAATAAAATGATGCTTTTGCCCTTATTCATCAAGCGATAGCGCCAGGTAGTGTCTGACGAGCGCCAGGTAGCGGTAGCTAACGGCGACTACCGACTCAAGTACGCCCGGCGGCGGTCACAATGACGCATTTATCAAGCAAAATGAGGCTAGCGCCGGCGAGAGTGTCAGCTAGCGCGGGATTCATCATGGAGCCGCCTGGACCGAACAGCGCTGCTGCAAATTCCCTCACAGCGCCAGGTATGAGCTGTCGCTCCCTGGCGATGTCCAATGCATTTCAATGGAGCAATCTATAATTATTCCTAATTAATTGGTATTCATATATTTTTTTTTTTTTTTTTAATGTCAAAAAATCGGAGACCACTTCTGCAATGTTAGGATTTATTTTTAAGTAAAAAAAAAATTTAAAAAAATATGTGCAGAATTGATCTAACAGGTCTGAGATTAATGTATTCATATTACAAAATGATTCTAAAAACATGTATAATGTTACAATCACAAAATATGGTTGTTTAGGGGTTAAAAACTAGTTAATACAGATCGCCGCCAGCGCTCTGGGGTTTAAACAAGGAATGGACAGCGACAGCACATTCGGAGCGTGATTTGTTGATGAATATGAAGCTAGCCGTTCGCTCTGGCCATTCGTTGTCAGGCGCTCACATACAACGCTGGACCTGTGAAACAGCGACCCCTAAGCCCGTATTCAACATTACCGCACACCGACTGAGTCGCTGTCATCAAGCTAACGCCGGCCAAGCACAGCGAATACTGGCTGGCGCTGAAAAAATCACGCTACAGTTGCTCATCTGTCGCTACCTGGCGCTATTAATGAATCGGCCTCCCCGTATCAGATGGTAATTGCAATAGGGATTTGTGCGATATGATGCCTGCAGCCAACACTGGTATAGAAAAGTTCTGGACAAGGGGAAGGTGCAATATATTTTTTTCTGCTAGGGAATCATATATATACAACACGAAATAATAAATTATGAATGATGTATTTCATGTAGAAAAAGAGCGTTTAGACAAAATATGGTTAATCGTGTGGTTTTTATTGAATGACATGAATTATTAAAACATTAAGCTAATAAAAGACAAAAAAAATACAGTTCAATAGTAGTGTGGTCATACTTAGGCCCTTATTTATGAAGGAATAGCGCCAGGTAGCGACTAGTGAGCGGCCGGTAATGACGGGCCCCGCCACGAGAACGCCGGCTCCCCACCACAATCACACATTTATCAAGCCGATCCTGCTTAGCGACTGAGATAGCGCCATATAGCGACTCATTCATCATTATTCCAGCCTCAGCCCACAGCGCCAGCGTCCGACCTTGAACAGCGACAGATATGACCCTTTCGCTACCTGGCGCTCTCCAATGCATTTCAATGGAACAATCTTTAAATATTCATAATTAATTGTTATTCATTTTTTTATTTTTTATTTTTTAAATGTGAAAAATTCTGTGACCACTTCTGCCATTTTAGATATGGAAAAAAAAATTGTACAGAATTGATGTTACAGGTCTGATATTAATGTATTCATATTACAAAATTATTTAAATTTTTTTTTTTTTTGGTTTCCAAAATTATGGTTGTTTGGGGGTTAAAAAACTACTTTTAATCCATCGCCGCCAGCGCTCTGGGGTTTAAACAAGCATTTCACAGCGCCAGAATTTCTTGAGCGTGATTTGTTAATGAATATGCTGGGAGCCGGTCGCTATGACCAGTCGCTCTCATGCGCTCCCATACAGCGCGGAACCTGTCAAATAGCGACTCCTCACCCAATATTCAACATTACGGCAAACCGACTGAGTCGCTATCAACAACCGAACAACGGCCAAGCACAGCGACTACTAGCGGGCGCTCTGAAAATGCCGCTACAGTCGCTCAACTGTCGCTACCTGCCGCTGTTAATGAATCGGCCTCCCCGAGCATTAAAAAATTGGGGAAGGCCCCACCCAGGCATGTACTCACAATATGAGGTAAAAGTGAAATGGAGTGAAGGAGAGGGTCACAAAATTTGCCTAATTGGCAACAGTCGTCTTTAATCTCACACATGACAATTCTCGCTGTCTTGCACCATTCAGGGCACATATGCAAGATAATCTCACACAAAAGCTTGCGAGAAATCCGTGCGAGATCGCTCACACTGTCCCCTATTGGAATGAGAAATGAAAGCTATCTCGCACACCTTGGCCTCGATTCACAAAGAGTTGAAAAATATTTTCATGGTACTAAAAAATTCAATTTTTGAGAAAAAGCCTGAGAATGTCACTGTTAGTGAATCACCAGATAAAAAGACAATGAAAGTCAATGGCACTTTTACTGAATCACCAGATAAAAAGACAATGAAAGTCAATGGCACTTTTACTGAATCACCAGGTATAAAGACAATGGAAGTTAATGGCACTTTTACTGAATCACCAGGTAAAAAGACAATGAAAGTCAATGGCACTTTTACTGAATCACCAGGTAAAAAGACAATGAAAGTCAATGGCACTTTTACTGAATCACCAGGTAAAAAGACAATGGAAGTCAATGGCACTTTTACTGAATCACCAGGTAAAAAGACAATGGAAGTCAATGGCACTTTTACTGAATCACCAGGTAAAAAGACAATGAAAGTCAATGGCAGCTTTTACTACAGAGTAAAAAGGAGTAAAAAGTTCAATACTTTTTTTCAAGAGTGCCATCGACTTTCATTGTCTTTTTATCTGGTGATTCACTAAAAGTGACATTCTCAGGCTTTTTTCTCATGAATTGAATATTTTTCTACCATGAGAATTTTTTTCAACTTGGGGAGGCTGATTTATTAATAGCGACATGTAGCGACAGTTAAGCGACTGTAGCGGTATTTTCACAGCGCCCGCTAGTAGTCGCTGTGCTTGGCCGTTGTTTGGTTGTTGACAGCGACTCAGTCGGTGTGCAGTAATGTTGAATACAAGGTGGCGAGTCGCAATTTGACAGGTTCCGCGCTGTATGGGAGCGCATGATAGCGACTGGCCAGAGCGACCGGCTTCCACCATATTCATCAAAAAATCAGGCTCACAAAATTCTGGCGCTGTGAAATGCTTGTTTAAACCCCAGAGCGCTGGAGGCAATGAGTTAAAAGTAGTTTTTTAACCCCCAAACCACCATAATTTTGGAAACCAAAAAAAAAAAAAAAAATTTAAATAATTTAGTAATATGAATACATTAATATCAGACCTGTAATATCAATTCTGCACAATTTTTTTTTTTTTTTTTCCCTTAAAAAAGTCTAAAATGGCAGAAGTGGTCACAGAATTTTTCACATTAAAAAAAAAAAAAAAAAAAAAACATTAATAACAATTAATTATTAATATTTAAAGATTGTTCCATTGAAATGCATTGGAGAGCGCCAGGTAGCGAGAGGTCATACCTGTCGCTGTTCAAGGTCGGACGCTGGCGCTGTGGGCTGAGGCTGGAATAATGATGAATGAGTCGCTATATGGCGCTATCTCAGTCGCTAAGCAGGATCGGCTTGATAAATGTGTGATTGTGGTGGGGAGCCGGCGTTCTTGTGGCGGGGCCCGTCATTACCGGCCGCTCACCATTCGCTACCTGGCGCTATTCCTTCATAAATAAGGGCCTTAGCGAATCAAGGCCCATGTTTCGTTGCAAAGCGTGCTCACATGTCTTCTGCAACATAAAAAGTTCAGCTGACTGACCCTCCTTTCTGCTGCTTGTTATTTTTTGGAGAATATTTGTTCCCTGTTATGATTTTGAGAAATATATTGTTTTATGTATTTTATTATTTGTGCATGTTTTCCCTTTTCTTTTGTAAATAATCACACAATACCATTATTAGTAATACAACATATCTTTACTTAGTACTTTATGTTAATTACTAGAGATGAGCGAACTTTTTGAAAGTTCGATTTGGGCGATTCGCCGAATTTCCCCAAGAAATTCGGGTTCGTCTGAATCGAACTTTCACGAATCGCTCATCTGAAAAAAAAATGCCGGCATGGTGGGAGCGGGCAGGCCGGCCGGCTACGCTGTCAGCGGGCAGCGCAGCCGGCCTGCCCGCTCCCACCATGCCGGCATTTGTTTAAAAAGCAAACACTTACCTGCATGGTCGGAGCGTGGAGGCCGGCGCCGCTCTCAGGCGCCCTCTGATGACGCGCCCTCTGATGACGCGTCCTCTGATGACAGCTGAGAGCGGCGCCGGCCTCCATGCTCCCACCATGCCGGCATTTTTTTTGTTTTTATTTCAGGGAAAATTCGATCGGCACAAACCAAAAAAAAATTCGGGTTCATGCCGAATCGAATTTTCCCTGAAATTCGGAGCGAATTCTGGTTCGTCCGAACCGGTTCGCTCATCCCTATTAATTACAATTATTTTCATACGATTTTTCTTGAATAATTACAACATATCACTGTTTGAAATAAATAATATAAAATACATTAAAAACATTAAAACATTGCTAAAGACCCAGTTGAAAAGAATGTTTAGAATGTTCAAGATCCATTCATCGCTCAGCAAGATTCATTCATCACATGATTCCATCTTTCCAAAAAGGCGACTGAACCCACCAAAGCCACCAGTCTCACCAGCAAAACTATGAGGCTAATTGTTGCACCAATTTATTGCTTTAATAGCCTGTCTCAAAAGTTGATTGTGGTCCCAGAATCATGCGAACTTGACCATCGTTGCAAGAATTTTCACACTTGTGCGGTGGCTAATGGGCAAATCCTTGCGAAAAGAAATGACTCCAAAAAAAGTGCTGCTGAAACGCGTTTATATGCGTGAGTTACACAGAGGTTGTATTGGGATTGTATTGTTATTTTTAACAGGTTGTCTTTCAATAGTTTTTCAAAAGATTCAGGGAGCCAGGAGAAGGTAGCAAATACCATTTGCTTTCCTAATAAGTCATAGAAGAGTGCACTATCGGTGTAACATAAATATCGCAGATCACATCTATTACAATAGGAAAGGAAGGTGACAAAGTTCCTCCAGATCACCATACAAATACCCCTGTTATAATTTGTTGGAAGCATCACTGGCATCTCACCGAAGGCTCAAGTCTAAACTGGGTAAGCAATTTTACTAATGGGTCCTCGGCATATAAAGGTTTAGAACCACTTGTATAGCACATCCACCCACCCAAGTCTTAGAGAGGACACACGGGGAGGCCGATTCATTAATAGCGGCAGGTAGCGACAGTTGAGCGACTGTAGCAGTATTTTCAGAGTGCCCGCTAGTAGTCGCTGTGCTTGGCCGTTGCTCGGTTGTTTATAGCGACTGGGTCGGTGTGCAGTAATGTTGAATACGGGGTGACGAGTCGCTATTTGACAGGTTCCGCGATGTATGGGTGCGCATGATAGCGACTGGTCAAAGCGACCGGCTCCCACCACATTCATCAAAAAATCACGCTCAAAAAATTCTCGCGCTGTGAAATGCATGTTTAAACCCCAGAGCGCTGGCGGCGATGGGTTAAAAGTAGCTTTTTAACCCCCAAACCACCATATTTTTGGAAACCAAAAAAAAAAAAAATTATAAAGAATTTAGTAATATGAATACATTAATATCAGACCTGTAATATCAATTCTGCACATTTTTTTTTTACCTTAAAAAAATTAACTAACATGGCAGAAGTGGTCACAGAATTTTGCACATTTAAAAAAAAAAAACAAAAACAAAACATTAATAACAATTAATTATGAATATTTAAAGATTGTTCCATTGAAATGCATTGGAGAGCGCCAGGTAGCGAGAGGTCATACCTGTCGCTGTTCAAGGTCGGACGCTGGCGCTGTGGGCTGAGGCTGGAATAATGATGAATGAGTCGCTATATGGCGCTATCTCAGTCGCTAAGCAGGATCGGCTTGATAAATGTGTGATTGTGGTGGGGAGCCGGCGTTCTCGTGGCGGGGCCCGTCATTACCGGCCGCTCACCAGTCGCTACCTGGCGCTATTCCTTCATAAATAAGGGCCTAATACAGCTGAGCCAAGGATTCACAAGATCAATGCTCTATCATCACAGATAAGTGCAGAGTGTTCCCGCATGACACTTGCTGGCTGATAGTTGTTCATCCGCACTGCTCATACTCTTTGTTGTATGTTGTCATTTGCTTGTATTGAGTCGGTAACACCACTATATTTAAAAACTTATATTCATACAATACTTTCCTTCGGGGCTGTACAGGTTGTTGGTAGAGTCTTAGCTGTCGCACAATGTACAGCAAACCTTACCCTACATCTATAAACTGAGCTGTGACTGAGAGGCACCTACAGAGCTCCAATTTAACATTGCGCTTGGTATTTAAGTGGGTAAAATCACAGCAAAACAAGACAGAGGATCTGGAATCACACTATAAATGAGGACTATCAAAAGAGAAGGAATCAGACTCACCCATTGTCACGGATCCATGGCTTTCATGCTGTAAGTAAGTGTGAACAAGTTGACCTGTATATATAGTCATTTCTGCCACACTCACCCCCTCCACCAAATCCCTGTGTGCCCCTCCAATGCCCAGCACAGCTCCGACACACTCACCCCCTCCACCAAATCCCCATCTGGCCCTCCAATGCCCAGCAGAGCTTCAGAGCACTCACTCCCTCCACCAAATCCCTGTGTGGCCCTCCAATGCCCAGCACAGCTCCGACACACTCACCCCCTCCACCAAATCTCTGTGTGCCCCTCCAATGCCCAGAACAGCTCTAGAGCACTCATCCCCTTCACCAAATCCCTGTGTGCCCCTCCAATGCCCAGAACAGCTCCGACACACTCACCCCCTCCACCAAATCCCCATCTGGCCCTCCAATGCCCAGCAGAGCTTCAGAGCACTCACTCCCTCCACCAAATCCCTGTGTGCCCCTCCAATGCCCAGAACAGCTCCAGAGCACTCACCAAATCCCTGTGTGCCCCTCCAATGCCCAGAACAGCTCCAGAGCACTCACCCCCTCCACCAAATTCCCATCTGGCCCTCCAATGCCCAGCACAGCTCTAGAGCACTCAACCCCTCCACCAAATTCCCATTTGGCCCTCCAATGCCCATAACAGCTGCAGCACAAGAAAGTTTGATTTTAATGTTGAACACTCAGTAAATGACAAAACCATCCCTAATCCATTTTATTACACTACAGTGAAAAAGTATTTGCTTTGAGGTGTAATTAACAATACAAGGTCTTTATAAGATTGTGATATGAACACAGCAATACAATCAATATACAACCGTGATAGGTACCATATAATATCAAGCAAGCATAAAGGAAGGAAATGAAATTTCAACTTTTATTTGTTTATTTTACAAGTTATGTCATTGTGCTGCACGACCCGCCTCAGGATGCGAGACAATCATAGGCAGTGAGTGTCTAACAGACGTCTGGTTAAGAGCTCTGCTTTAATAATACGCTACCATGCTCCATACATACATAACAAGGTCTTCCTAACTTCCTAATTTATTGAATACATTGCAACACTAGCCCAAAAATGACCCCAAAACATGAGGCTCTTTTGAAGTGCACTTTGTTACCAATAGTTTACATCATTGAGTAACAGAAAGTCACGTGTAATGAGCTGGCTTGGTATGTATTTATGGTTTGCAATCGACTGTCTGCACACTTACCCCTCGTTACTTTCACAAGAAAAAGGGGCAATTCATTAGAGTTTCAGAAAGCACTGATCATTACTTTTTGGGTTCCTGTTCACGTGCCCTGAAAGCTACAAGCCTGCAAAGCCTTCACAGCCCCCGGGCTCTTCTGCCCCACCCCTCCAGGCTTTGAGGAGGCAGGAAATGGGGGGCTGGCGGTTAATGGGTAGCCCCCCGTTCCTGCCTAGGAGACCTCCCCCAATTCAGAAGAGCACTTTATTACATTTCCAGATAAACTATAACTACTATCCACACTATAAAGGGTTAAAAAAAATGGCAGTCACTTTCTGAGGTGCCTGTTTTGGTGGCCCCCCATCCTGCTAGCTACAAGCCCGTACCATCTAAACTGGCCCCGGCACTCCTTGGCTTTGGGGAGGCGGGTAATAGGGGGGCTGGGGGTTAATAGCAAGTCACCCACTAGCCGCAGGGGACTTGCCAGGTCCTAAGCCTTGTGAACTGGTATAAGAGTCTCATGGACCCCTTACCAGTTCACAACAGGTTAAATATAAAAAAACACACACACACACAGTAAGTAAAATTTTTAAATCTTTTTTTCTTTTTTAAAACTTACCTCCCAATCCTCTCCTTCCTCACCAATCACTCTGGCTTCTGCACTCCTGCTGTTTCTGCTGGAAGCCTTTTATAGCTGCCGGGGGGGGGGGGTGCCAGGAAAATGGTGGTACAAAGTGGTGCTCACCGGTGCTGAAATAATCATCAGTCGAGTCCTGATGACAGTGGCTGACAGTGGCCGGCCGACACCTAGTCCTACAATCAAGATAAATTAGCATTTGCCACTGCAACTTATGGCGCCATTTGTAGCCCACAGCGCATCACCAAAACTGGTCCTAGAGCCACCAGATAGATGCTAAATGGCGCACATCATAAATAAGGCCCAGAGATGTCCTCGGTGGGACGTTACCCACGTTACGAATGTATCTTTAATTCTATGCATCTGCTGAAAATGTAGTACGGATACACTGTCGGTGGTTTGAATATGTACACACATCTTGCACCTGTTTTGCCATTCTCTGCCGGGGCCTTCAGGTTAGGTAAGTCGTTTCAGATTAGGTGGTGGCTGAAATGAGAGGAGGGGACGGTTGGAAAAAAATTTCCTTTAGTCGACTATTCTTGTGTAGAACAGGTTGGAGTTTCCCTTGTATTTTTGCGTAGAACCTCCAGCTGTGGGTTGTAGGTGGCTACTAGGGACTACACAGTCCTCGTCACTGGTTTATTTGCGGCTTAGCAATGTGTTGATGGCTGCTGCTTTGTTTATTATTTTATCTGTAATTTTTGATTTATATTCCCAGCTGTACAAATTTAGTCCTAAGATTCATCCTAATGCTAATTGTTTTCTCCCTCGCCCCAACCAATCTTCTAAAAGAAAAGTACCCGAAAGTTTCTATGTAAGGCAGAGGGACTTTGGCTTGGTTATAAAGTATAACAGAAAGAATTACGCAAACCTCCCCACCTGCAGGATTTATCTTATTTTTGTATATATTTAAAAAGGGGTCTAAAGGGGATCCTGGGAACTACAGACTGGTAAGCTTATTGTTTCCCCCCCGGCGCATCCAAAATTGGGATGCCCCGCTGTGTGAAACCCCCCAGGTCACCCCTATACACTTAGCTTGTTTCCGAGTCCAAAGGCGCATGCACGAGCCGCATCCCTGCTATCGCTCTAGCAGGGTGCATGCCCGTACCAGGCATTTGTGAATGGCCGGTTCAGGCATGCTCCCTGTTAGAGGCCAGCGTGCACGAAGCCTTAAACGACGTGATGTCAGAGGCTCCGAGCGCGCAGATTAGACGAGCGGCCTCGCATGCGCTGTAGGACCGGGAAGAGGTGAGTTGGCTTTGGCGATCTGGGGGATTTCACACCCCGATCTGGGTTGTCCCAGAGGAAAGGACCAAATCCCAAGATAGTCAAAATCCTGGGTTTTGGTCCACTTAAACATCTGTGGTGGCAAGCTTTTGAAGGCCTGAAGAGATGCTATTATTGTGAAGTGTCTCTGTGAAGGTGAGGTTATTACTTTGTATAAGCATGGGTTTATGAGGCCCTGCTCCTGACAGATAAACCTCATTAGCTTTTATGAGGATGAAAGTTAAAAATGGGCACATTTTTCAACACTTGTAAAAAGCCATTACTTTGTTTCACGCTTGTTATGTGCATTAAACTATCAAAGACAGCCACGGACTATTGATATGCGCTAATGTGCTAACTAGCCAATTCAAATGCCAATTAATCTGCTAAAACATGTATCTCTTTATCTTGTATCTCTTTAAAAAGGGGTCTAAAGGGGAACCTGGGAACTACAGACCGAGAAGTTTAACATCTGTGGTGGGCAAGCTTTTAAAAGGCTTTCTGTGAGATGCTATTGTAAAGTATCTCTCCTGTCAGATAAACCTCATCAGCTTTTATGAGGCAGTAAGTTCAAGACTGGATCAGGGGGAGAGTCATTGCAGATCATTTGACTTTTCTAAAGCATTTAATTGGGTGCCACATTAAAGACTGGTACAAAAGGTGAGAATGCTTGGACTGGGGGAAAATGTGTGAACATGGATGAGAAACCGGCTTGATGATAAGAAACAAAGAGTAGTTATTAATGGTACATACTCAGTCACTGTTACTAGCGGAGTACCACATAGGTAAGAGATTAAACAGTGAAATCTCAATATTTGCGTATGATACTAAGCTGTGTAAAGTAATTAATGGAAAAGAGGACAGCAGGCAGCTACAAACAGATTTAGATAAATTGGAGGTTTGGAGAGAAAAATGGTAAATGAAGTGTAACACAGATAAATGTAAGGTACTGCACATGGGAAGGAGAAAACTGTGCAATGAATACACACTAAGTAGGGAAATGCTGGGTAAAACAACAATGGAAAAGAACCTAGGGGTTTTAGTAAATAATAAATGTAACTGTAGTCAGGGCCAGCTCCAGGTTTATGTGGGTCCCTTTGTGGTGAAGAGTCGCGTCACATCCAAATCTGGATGTCCCCTAAGGACTCTAGTTTTGGTCTACTTTGAAGCGCACCAAACCTGACCATGGAGTCTAAATGAATCTAGATCCTCCAAATTTGGATGCCCCTGTGTGTGACCCCCCTCCTTTGTTCATTACTTTCCTGGAACTGGTGAATGCACTGTGGGATCGCCAGTTTGATTTAACGGCCAAAACCAGGGGGGTTCTTTCACAAACAGGGGCATCCCAAATTGAGATGCACCTGTAAAGCAGACTAAAGCTCAGGGGTGGAATTGCTTGCATAGTGGGTATGTCAGCGATCCCAGGGGGTTTTTACACAGTGGGGTATCATAGAGTGTGTTGCTCCAGGGATAGTTAATCAGCTGGGGTTGGCAACTTAAAGGCAGAACAAAACCCAGCACTTCCTCTCCTAGAATCTAAATTGAGATGCCCCGTTTTCTGGAACCCCACCACGTTGCACACTCCACCCCAGAGGGTGGGGGCCCCCGGCAGCTGCACCGCTTGGCCAGGTGCTGACACTGGCCGTGACTGTAGTAACCAATGCCAGGCAGCAGCTGCCAAGGCAAACTGGATCATGGGGTGCATCAAGAGGGGCATAGGTGCTCATTTCAAGAGCATCATTATACCCCTGTACAAGTCACTGGTCAGAGCACCTCTTATGGAATATTGGGTACAGTTCTGGGCACCAGTGCATAAAAAAGACATATCAGAACTGGAGTGCGCTCAAAGGCAAGTCCCTAAATTAATAAATGGAATGCGGGGCCTGGAGAACCCTGAAAGATTATTAAGGGCCCGATTCAACAAAGGTAGAAATAAATTCGTGTCACTCGAAAAATCAGATCGCATGCACAAAGTTTTGACTTTTTCGAGTGATTCAAAAAAGGGGTTGAATTAAATACTTGCACTCGAAAATGCAATCGTAAAATTTTCTAATCACTCGTAAAATTTTCAAAATGCTCGTAAAAAGGCTGTCGCAAGCGAAAATTATTGGAAAATGTACTCGAATTTTTTTTCTATTGTTTAGTATTGTTTTCTGACTGCTGCATGGTGTTGTAAGGCTTTTTAATGGGTAAATGTAAATGCATAATTTTTTTTTCAACTTTTTAAGTTACCTGTGTAGCTGTATGTACATGGCTAACATACATGTAATAAAGAGGCAAGCTATGCTGTAGTGGAAGTACTAATTAAACAGTAATATTTGTAAGAGGCATATATGTCGTTTTTTTTTGTGGGGGGGGGGGTTGGTTGGATTGCCAGGGACCTGTATTAAAAATGTTTCCTTTAATGCGGAAATGTGGCCATTGTTTTCTATACAAAGTTTGCTCACATAGCACCACGTGTCCCTGGGTGCAGGGAGCAGCTCTTTGCTAGCTTTAACCTCATGGTACGCCATTCTTATGCTTACACTATAACGTGGACCAAAAGCCAGGATTTTGACTATTCTGGGTTTTGGTGCACCACAATGTAAAAACCCAAAGCTCGACCAAAGATCTTCTACCAGTTAATGGTGCCAAATATGGAATCCAAAGCTGCACGATTTAGCCTAGTAAGCTGGAAAAGTACTTGATATGGCAGCTGATCCACTTCCAAACATGTCCGAAAATATGGGAATGGGTAGTGTGTGCCTTCTCTGCCCCACATCATCTGCAATATGTTCGAAGTCAATGGCTTCGGTTCACAAATCATTGAAAAAAATTCTCATGGTAGTAAAAAATTTAATTCATGAGAAAAAAGCCTGAGAATTCCACTGTTACCAAATCACCAGAAAGGAAGACACTGAAAGTCAATGGAACTTTTTACTACTAGTAAAAAAGGGTAAAAAGTGCCATTGACTTTCATTGTCTTCCTAACTAGTGATTCACAAACAGTGGAATTCTCAAGCTTTTTTCTTATGAATTGAATTTTTTACTATCATTAGAGTTTACTACCATTGCAAAGAAAGTAGAAGGGCTCCATTGTGAGAGAGCAAAATTAGCTTTCTCCTGCTGAAAGCTGCATCAAAAAACTAGTGTGAAACACTCTAATTTATATCATGTGTGTGGCTCATCAAGTCCACCTGAATCAGTAGTAAAATTTTCGAATTGTAAAATGCAGCAGTAAATTTTTCGATCCACTAATTTAATTCGCACTTTTTCAATCACACTCGAATTTAATTCAAGTGGCTCGTGTTTTACAATGGTTCCAGTAGCTGAATCACTCGTAAAAAAATACAGCAAAATCGCAACTTTTTAAGCACAAAACACACGAAAAATCAATTTTCGACCTTTGTTGAATCGAGCCCTAAGTTTGGAAAAGAGATGCCTGAGGGGTGATCTAATAACTTTATATAAATATATTCGGGGTCAATACAAAGATCTATCTCACAATCTATTTAAAGCCAGGACTGTAAGTAAAACTCAGTAATATCCACTAAGGTTAGAGGAAAGAAACTTCAGCATAAGAGGGGATACTATACTGTAAGATTAGCGGGACAATCTCTTCCAGAGGAGGTAGTCATGAAGAATACACTAAAAGAGTTCAAACGTGGCCGGGATGCCCTCCTTGCATGTAATAACATTACCAGCTATGGCTACTTGACCACTGGAAGGAGATCTATAGTGGCCGGGATGCCCTCCTTGCATGTAATAACATTACCAGCTATGGCTACTTGACCACTGGAAGGAGATCTATAGTGGCCGGGATGCCCTCCGTGCATGTAATAACATTACCAGCTATTGCTACTAGGCCACTGGAAGGAGATCTATAGTGGCCGGGATGCCCTCCCTGCATGTAATAACATTACCAGCTATGGCTACTAGACCACTGGAAGGAGATCTATAGTGGCCCGGATTCCCTCCTTGCATGTAATAACATTTCCAGCTATGGCTACTAGACCACTGGAAGGAGATCTATAGTGGCCGGGATGCCCCCCGTGCATGTAATAACATTACCAGCTATGGCTACTAGACCACTGGAAAGAGATCTATAGTGGCCCGGATTCCCTCCTTGCATGTAATAACATTTCCAGCTATGGCTACTAGACCACTGGAAGGAGATCTATAGTGGCCGGGATGCCCCCGTGCATGTAATAACATTACCAGCTATGGCTACTAGACCACTGGAAGGAGATCTATAGTGGCCGGGATGCCCTCCTTGCATGTAATAACATTACCAGCTATGGCTACTAGACCACTGGAAGGAGATCTATAGTGGCTGGGATGCCCTCCCTGCATGTAATAACATTACCAGCTATGGCTACTAGACCACTGGAAGGAGATCTATAGTGGCCCAGGATGCCCCCTGTGCATGTAATAACATTACCAGCTATGGCTACTAGACCACTGGAAGGAGATCTATAGTGGCCGGGATGCCCTCCTTGCATGTAATAACATTACCAGCTATGGCTACTAGACCACTGGAAGGAGATCTATAGTGGCCGGGATGCCCCCTGTGCATGTAATAACATTACCAGCTATGGCTACTAGGCCACTGGAAGGAGATCTATAGTGGCCGGGATGCCCTCCTTGCATGTAATAACATTACCAGCTATGGCTACTAGACCACTGGAAGGAGATCTATAGTGGCCGGGATGCCCCCTGTGCATGTAATAACATTACCAGCTATGGCTACTAGACCACTGGAAGGAGATCTATAGTGGCCCGGATTCCCTCCTTGCATGTAATAACATTACCAGCTATGGCTACTAGACCACTGGAAGGAGATCTTTAGTGGCCGGGATGCCCCCCGTGAATGTAATTATATTACCAGCTATGGCTACTAGACCACTGGAAGGAGATCTATATTGGCCGGGATGCCCCCGTGCATGTAATAACATTACCAGCTATGGCTACTAGACCACTGGAAGGAGATCTATAGTGGCTGGGATGCCCTCCTTGCATGTAATAACATTACCAGCTATGTCTACTAGACCACTGGAAGGAGATCTATAGTGGCCGGGATGCCCTCCGTGCATGTATTAACATTACCAGCTATGGCTACTAGACCACTGGAAGGAGATCTATAGTGGCCGGGATGCCCCCCGTGCATGTAATAACATTACCAGCTATGGCTACTAGACCACTGGAAGGAGATCTATAGTGGCCGGGATGCCCTCCGTGCATGTATTAACATTACCAGCTATGGCTACTAGACCACTGGAAGGAGATCTATAGTGGCCGGGATGCCCCCCGTGCATGTAATAACATTACCAGCTATGGCAACTAGACCACTGGAAGGAGATCTATAGTGGCCGGGATGCCCCCCGTGCATGTAATAACATTACCAGCTATGGCTACTAGACCACTGGAAGGAGATCTATAGTGGCCGGGATGCCCCCCGTGCATGTAATAACATTACCAGCTATGTCTACTAGACCACTGGAAGGAGATCTATAGTGGTCGGGATACCCTCCGTGCATGTAATAACATTACCAGCTATGGCTACTAGACCACTGGAAGGAGATCTATAGTGGTCGGGATACCCTCCGTGCATGTAATAACATTACCAGCTATGGCTACTAGACCACTGGAAGGAGATCTATAGTGGCCGGGATGCCTTCCGTGCATGTAATAACATTACCGGCTATGGCTACTAGACCACTGGAAGGAGATCTATAGTGGTCGGGATACCCTCCGTGCATGTAATAACATTACCAGCTATTGCTACTAGACCACTGGAAGGAAATCTAAAGTGGCCGGGACGCCCCCCCGTGCATGTAATAACATTACCAGCTATGGCTACTAGACCACTGGAAGGAGATCTATAGTGGCCGGGATGCCCCCCGTGCATGTAATAACATTACCAGCTATGTCTACTAGACCACTGGAAGGAGATCTATAGTGGTCGGGATACCCTCCGTGCATGTAATAACATTACCAGCTATGGCTACTAGACCACTGGAAGGAGATCTATAGTGGTCGGGATGCCCTCCGTGCATGTAATAACATTACCAGCTATGGCTAATAGACCACCAATAACAGGATGAACTGGATGGACTAAGATATTTTTCAGCCTCGCATACTATGTTACTATGTTAAATTGTCAAGATGCCAATGCCGCTGCTACCGCCGTAAATATGGAATCATTTTTTGAGGGCTTGCCCTCACCACAAGTCCCCTGTCCCTCTGCCTCTGTCAGTCTTTCAGTACTGCTAATGCCACTACCATCACCAACAGCACCTCTACTGGCACCCTCTGCTATTACTAGGCCTGCACAACAGCAGGTCTCCTCTGTGATGCACAAAGTGGGTACATTTATCAAGGCTTGCAAAAATAGCCATTGTCTGGTATTCTTCAACAAAATTGTCAAGATGCCAGTCCAGCTGCTACCACCGTTAAAATGTGATCATTTGAGCCCTACACAACTGCAGGAATACCCCCTGTGGGTACATTTTTCAATGCTTGTAAAAATCCATTACTTCTTTTCACTTCACAGGAATGCAAACCCTGTTGATTCTCCCCATTTTTTATGTTCTTTAAACTATCAACGACAGCCACTTGCTATTGAAATGCTAATGATATGGTGGGTGATGTGTATGCTTATTAGATGTTGCCATTCAAATGCTAATTAGCCCATTAAAACATGTTTATTACAGCCTTGGGTGACTTCAGAGTCTTATAAAGAATTTTTAGGGCCATCAGCCATTGTTTTCCATGCATTCTAGACAAAAGTTCGTCCTAAGTCCGAACCAAACTTTTTGAAAGTTTGCTCATCTCTACTAGTGAGACTATGGAACTATCTGCCAGAGTAGGTAGTCATGAGGAATACACTAAATGAGTTCAAAAATGTTCCTTGCATGTAATAACATTAGCAGCTATGGCTACTAGACCACTAATAAACAAGCTGAACTGGATGGACTAAAGTCTTTTTTTCAGCCGTACATACTATGTTACTATGTTTGTATCATTGCAGGCCCTAAATATTTTTCCTTTCAGGTGGCAGTGGCCTTTTGGTGCATGAATATGTTGATACTCCTTGTTGCAAATTTCTACTGTACTCGAACCTGGCCATGCACAACAGTGCTCTTACTCAGTATAGCCTAATGGTATGTATATTGCATGATCCTCACAATTGGAACGCAAAGCTCACCTGTAAAGGAAAACCTAATAAGGACCTAATTCAGGAGGTGGATGTAACTCTGGCAGTGCCATGGTTGAATGAGATTGGTTGAATGAGATCCAAATACCCCCCACCCAATTATCTCTTTCAAACATGTGACTGGAAGAGCCAGTAGCAAACCAATCTATAGTTATAATTTACAAGGTCGGAATTTGTGTAGAGAAATTCCCAGTGAGCATTCTGAAGGTTTTCTGCTGAATTTCCTTTGTCCTAACGCCATAGATGATGGGGTTCATCATTGGAGGGACAATGACATACAGATTGGCTACCAGAATATGGACGTATGGTGGGATGTGGTTGTGAGGAACTCTGTGCGTTATGAAAGAGAAATATCCTGGAATAAAAAATAGGGCTAATACGCACAGGTGAGACCCACAGGTATTAAATGCTTTATATTTGGCCTCAGAATTGGAGAGTCTGACAACAGCCTGAATGATAGAAACATAGGACACGCCAATGAGCAATATATCTATGACAGAGGTTACACTGAGAATGGCCATGCCATAGATGACATTGGGCAATATGCTTGCAGTAGCCAGTCTGGCCATGGACATATGCTCGCAGTACGTGTGTTCTATGACAATACTACCCTTATACGGTAATCGCCAGGCAAGAAAAATTATAGTACCTACTACCAGTATTCCTCTAATCACAGAAATCACAATAACAGTCCTTATAAATGACACTGTGAGCTTCGTCACGTATTCTAAAGGGTGACAGATGGCGACGTAACGATCATAAGCCATGACAAGTAAAATTCCCGACTCTATCAAACTGGAATAATGGATAAAAAAGATTTGGGTCAGGCACGCATTGAAAGAGATCTCGTGAGCACTGAACCAAAAGATACTGAGGGTCTTTGGTACCGTTGATGTGCTTAAAAGAAGGTCGTCAATCGCCAATACCACTAGGAAGATGTACATGGGCTGGTGGAGGCTTTCGTTAGCCAAGATCACCGCTATCAAGATGGCATTTCCTGCTAGAGCCAAAATGTACATGATGCAGAACAGGATGGAGAGCAGAAGATGTGACTTCTCCAGACCAGGGATTCCAATGAGCAGGAAGACATCGGGGTGGAAACTGGTAACATTTGCCATATGCAGGACAATGTCCATTTGTGGTCAGGCCACGGTTATCTCCACAGAGGAATTTGTAAGGTTTTTCTGATTAGTTGTTATCTAAAAAAATAATATGAATCAGATGAAAGAGCTATAAAATAACACATAACGATATGGTCCACTGGATCTTAAACCAAATATGCTGCTCACTCAGCCCTAGGAGCCAATGCCGACCAATCCAATACACAAGGTTACTTCTGTGAATTTGGTCTGCTCTGCGAATCAGACAGTTCTTCTACTTTGCAGAGAGAATCCCATTACATCCAACCTATGTTACCCTACCTTTGCTGTATCTCAGAGCTGATACACAAATTGCCCAACCTTCCTTGTCACATGCATGTGAAAGGGAATTGTTAGTCCCTACTAGCTAAAATGGAAGCCCAGTCTGAGGACCCCCCCCCCCCCCAACCTGTCTTCCTCCCTGGCTCTGAGGAGGGCAAGGAGTTTTACACCCTCAAAAAAAAACTCCTTACCTCACCCAGGATCCAGCGCAGTCACCAGAACTCCTGCAGCAGCCACACAGGTATGAATGGGTGGGTGGGGCCTTGCACAGAGCAGCTCACAGCACCTGAAGCACCAGCGAACTGTGCTGGCTTCTGGGCAAGTTAAGACTTTTTTTTATTTGTGACCCCATATCCTATCTCAGTGCCAGGGGGGGAGGTAGGGTGGAGGGTTACCGAGACTGGACTTCTGCTTTAATGACTGAAGGCAGACACGCACAGTTACTTGTACTGCAAATGTAAATTGTGGTATTCTTCACACAGACATTTTGCAGTTTTTTACAGCAGCACAATGCACTCACCTTAGAAAGCAGTGAGCCAGCTGTGAGCTATTTTTATTTCAATAGCAGACTCATGGCTGCTTTACAATGTATCCCAGCTGATTGCAATGGAAACAATGATGACACATTAGCAGCAATGTCACACAATGTGACGCTCACCAGGGAGCTGCCGGGCTTTCAGGATGACTCATTTTGTTTGTTATAGTCACATCAGAAGAGAGAGATGATAAATTACAATTTTTACACCGCCAATGCAATATATAACATGCAAAATCTGTCGCTGTTGGCCTTTCATAGATGTACAAGACAGGTGACAGGTACAATGTAACAATCAGGACAAAGTCAGTGTAATCAAAGTAAAAATTATTAGCGAAGGAAAGAATTATAGACTGAAAAAAATGCAATTATACCTATGTACATACATAACCATCAAAGATAAGTTATTGGGGGAAAGCACAAAATACGGAAATTAAATATAATTATTAGTTTATAGTCAAAATTGTAGAAGCTGCAATATCTAAAATATTTTTGATATCATAATAATAATTTGCTGAAGAAAAAAAAAAGGCAAGAGGTGAGTCTACTTATTTAGAACATGGAACGTACCCTAAGTCCAGATCCTAACAGAAGTTTGGAGATGCTGACATTCATGCTGAACCCTTCATGATAGATCGATTAAATATGACCCCGTGCTAGACATTGTATTCATTGTTGTCCAAAGTGGGCTCATAATCCATACGAAAGTGTAATTAGTTCACCATATAAATCATATCAACTAAAGTCCCATAGCAAAAAGAGCAATGTTTTGTTCCACCACTGCAGCATTCACCCTCTTGTCCCTCCAGTCTAAAGAGAGGCCATGATTATACAACTTCACCATTTCCCATCAGAAGGTATTCCAGTTGGTCGTGTCACATCAGGGGTCCCTCCAGAGTTTGCTGAATTCCAAGGTAGGGGGGAATGGAGGAATCAAAGATGATAATCCACGATGTTCCATGATATGATGTATCCACTCATAAAAACCTGTGCAACATCAGTGACTGAAAGTACTTGGAGCCGTCCAGCAAAGGCCCCAAAGCTTCCACATCTCAATTGTGGAACACTAAAAAGCAAACAAAGAGAAAAATTGTGGAAAAAGTGATCTCAAAACACTTGTCTTTCAATTGTGGAACACTAAAAAGCAAACAAAGATAAAAATTGTGGAATAAGTGATCTCAAAACACTTGTATAAAAACATCAACCCATACGTTAAAAAATACATCGCCTTATAGAAAACACACAATTCCCTTAAATCACCCAAAAAAGGAGTGAATGACACATCTTTGTTTAAACCTCGCAGGACCTGTGAATTCAGCCTAAAGATCCACCATAATTCCTCTCTACATAACTTAAAGAATTATATAATATTAAATAAAACATATAAACACATCGGCTAATGAGAGGAGGGGTCACTTATACACGCAAACTGGATAAAACACCCGCCAAGCTTGTGGTTTTCTTCTCCTGGTAAAAATAAAATACAGGGGTGACAGGTCTAGTCTATTAGGGGTGACACAACTTGTCACCTTTAATTCCCTCTTCCTTTCCCCTTCCTTTCATTAATATATAAAAATACAAACCTGGCTGGATATGTCTTGATGCCGAGTGTATAAATGACCCCTCCTCCCTCCATCCAGCATATTTATATGGATTTTTATCATTGGGCCATTTTTCGTGATAGAGCTCCTTTAAGCTTAACATCTCCTTCCCTGATGTTTAAACTCACCTTTTGCAATCCCACAATCCTGGTACCCTGAGGGTTCCCTTGATGGTAGCGTAAGTGATGTCTTGCTACCAGAGTAAGCATTTTGTTTAATTCCGAATCTCTTGAGGCCAATCTTAAAGGAGAAAAGTATAGTAAAGTAGTATCTAGTAGTGTATAATAGTTTTCAGGGCATTTTTTGTTTTTCCCATATACATTTTCTGACAAGGGCACTAAAGCATATATACTACAGCGGAAGTGTTACAATTGATTCTACCCTTGTAGCCAGGGCTGTGGAGTCGGAGTCGAGGAGTCAGAGGAAATTTTGGGTACCTGGAGTCGGAGTCGGAGTCGGCAAACAATGCACCGACTCCGACTCCGACTCCTACTAAATTTTGATTTAGCAAGTTTAAATGTCCCAATTCACAAAAAGTTATAATTAATGACTTCTCTATTGTAAGAATTAAGACCAATGCATGCAGTGCCTCACGTAACCGCAAAACGAACACGTTAAGTGACCGTGAAGAAGCATGCTTTTCATGTGCTTCACTATATGGCACGCAACGCACAATTAGAAGCGGCAATACTTATACTTTGCATAGTGTTGTGTTCTGCTGTTACAGGGAACCCATGGGTAACCTAGCCTCTCAATGATAAGGGATTAAGTAAATGTGTTTTTTGCAGAACTAGAGACACTTGTATAAGTGAAGGGAATGGAGGATCAATAGTTCAAGACTGAAGCTGTACCATTAGAAAAACTGCTGTCATTCAGTAAAAGGCTATAAACTTCGATTGTTAGCTTAAACTTTAAACATGACTATGGGATTCTACTAGGGAAATCATGTTTTATAATAAAGGCCCCTTTCTGGATCCTCCCACTGCCCTATCTTCAGCAGAAGATCAACACACAGAAGGCAGCTTCTGCCCAACTACCTCTCTCTGCTAGAAGTAATGACATGTATGTTGCCTTTCTTTCCTTCAAGGAATGTATAAAATACATTCACATATTAATACAGAGGAGTCGGAGTCGGGAAGTCGGAGTCGGAAGTACAAAAAACTGAGGAGTCGGAGTCGGAACATTTATCTACCGACTCCACAGCCCTGCTTGTAGCCAGATTGCCTATCTCCATAGTAGATGTCAAAAAGGGACAGATATTGCAGCATCCACATGGATATGATCAATTCCGTAATCTCGCTGTCTGGAGCCAGGTATGTGGAGTATAAGTTGTTTGAAAATGACTATGGCACAATCTATCCTTGATGTTCCTATAGCTATAGCCAAGCCATAGTCTTAGGTCCTCATCAATATTGTCATAATAATGTCCTTAGACATGTCCACTGTGTGATGTAGTCCATAATGTATCTAATTGTTTTCGATGGTGTCCTCCGATGCACAGGATCGGTCAGGATGTCAGGAGTTCATCTCTCCTAGACTCTCTCACCTTTTTGAATGCCCTGGAAATGATCCTTGGCTAGCCCCATGCATCATTGCTGCAGTTCCTCCTTAGGGGGAGAAACTGTCCAGTTGGAATTCCATCCTGAAGGCTCTTTGGATGGAAACTGTGGTAATGTAAAAAGCTGTTTACTGAAGTTTAGACTTGATGACAGAGCTCCTTCTCCAATCCTCAATATGACATCCAAAAAGGTCAACTATGTACTCTAGAAGTCTGTGGTGAGTCTGATATTAAAGTCATTAGAATTTAATTTTTCAAAAAAATCCCTGCATATAGACATTGGTCCATCCCAGATGACAAATATGCAGTTTATGAACCTGTACCAGCCTATAATGTGGTCAGGGTACAGGTCCACTTCTTGATTGAAAACAATCCCAGACCCCCACCATCCTAAAAACAAATTTGCTACAGGTGGCGCACAAGTCAATCACCATATGGTGGAAAACCTGAATCACTGGTGATATTGAGGCGGGCGGCATGAATGTTGAAGCTTTCCTCAATGCCTCCAGTTCCTCCCTGGACCTGAGATAATTCTGTGTCTAAATCACCCAAGATATCCATTGCCTCCATGTCACTTGATTCCCATGGCCCATTATGTGTCTTTGTTGACTAGCGCTGGCTCCCACGTTTACTTCCAGCTGTTGGCTGCGATCCAGTTTGTGAATCTGGATCTTCATGGCCCTCCGAATCTGATCCTGCATCTGCAGCTGTACCGGACCACAAAGACAAAGTTTGAGCTATCTGAATCATGTAAAAAAAAAATTACCTTCCGCCAAGGCTGTAGTGTCATCCCGTACATCCACACCCTGTAGTCGACATGAAGGTATCTATCTTGTGCTTCAACATGACCTCATATTCATGGTAGCTATTCATGGGTCCGAATCTCTTTTTAGTTGCTGCAGTGGTCTGCTGAGGTGCACTGGCACTATTGATGCGCTCAGTTTTGCTGAGGCCTCGACTCTGTTGATGTTATCAGCCAGATTGAACTTTGGCTCACACTTGGTGCCGGTTTCTTGTGCCCCTTTAATCAACCTGTGACAACATCAGGGGTGTCAGACAGATGGGTCATGTTTAACAACAGTGGGGTGTTGAGCATGCAGTCCAACAACACTAGGTATTACCGGAGCATTACCAAAGAAACTTGCTTGCCTCGGGCTGTTAGTCTTTACAACAATGCTTCTAGTTTAGTGGTGAGCTGCATTTGTTTAGCACTTGTGTGTGTCTGAGTTAGTGTGTTAGGTGGTTTTTTGAGGTGTGCATTGTGTGTGTGTTATCGGGTGCTTTAGTGTGTGCATTTGTGTTTGCAGTGGCAATGCAGTGCATAGGTGAGCCCGATTTTGGAGTGATGTTTTCTGTGTGGATGAGTTGGGTGGCTGATGGCGAGGAGGAAATGGAGAGCGAAGAAGCACCAGTGGTGCGACTGTGTGAGTGTTTAGCACCCAGTTTGCTGCGGGGAATTTGAGTGACGAGCAAATCTGCAGCTGCTTTAGGCTGAATTGTGGTGCCCTTTTACCACCAAATCCACCACAAAATTGAGCCCACCACTGGCCGCAGCCCCTGGAATTGTGTGCCTGTGTGCCACTTTAAATATCCTTGCAAGGGGCACATTTTAGGCCACTGCTGCACTATTAACAGACATTATCCCAGCCAACTATGTGCTGCATATTTCATGAGGTGGTCCTGGTCATCTGTGACCTCATCCTGAAGTACATCAGGTTTTCCATCCAATGAGGAAGAGGTCCAAAACATCAAGCTGGCATTCGGATGGCAGGAATGCCAAATGTGCTTGACTGCATTGATGGGACCCATATTACCTTCCGGCCCCTTCGTGAACAAGAGCGGCACTACCACAACCGCAAATAAGCTTTGATTCTATTAATGTGATGGTGGTGTGTAATAATGAGATGCGGCTGCGTGTTGTGAGGTCAGGCTTCCTGGGATCCTGCCATGACCCGTATGTGGTGCACCAACCTGCCCCGTGCAGAAAATTTGAGAGCAACCAAATGCCGTTGGAATGCCATTTGTGCTTGGCTACATTGATGGGACCTATATTCCCTTCCGGCCCCCTCGAGCACAAGAGCATCTGTGACCTCATCCTGAAGTACATCAGGTTTGCCATCCAATGAGGAAGAGGTCCAAAACATCAAGCTGGCATTCGGATGGCAGGAATGCCAAATGTGCTTGGCTGCATTGATGGGATCCATATTACCTTCCGGCCCCCTCAAGAACAAGAGCTGCACTACTGCGACCGCAAAAATAGCATTAATTCTATTAATGTGTTGGTGGTGTATAATAATGAGATGCAGCTGCATGCTGTGAGGTCAGGCTTCCCTGGACCCTGCCATGACTCATATGTGGTGCACCAATCTGCCCTGTGCAGAAAATTGGAGAACAACCAAATGTTATCGGGATGGATTCTAGGTAAGTACGTGTCCACATTGTCAGATCTCTAAACAGTTTAGCTGCTGAACTGGGGGGGGGGGTAAGGTCAAGGCAAAAAGCAGCAAAGCAGGTAGGGGTGTGCATTTGTGTTGCAACCAACATTAACCCATGTGTTTAGCTTATAATGGATATGGGCAGAAGACTTGGCTCATGACCCCCGTGCGGAACCCACATACCACACCTGAAGTGCGCTACAATGCCGCTCACCGCAAGACCCGATGTATTGCTGAAAAGGCCATTGGACAGCTGAAAGCATTCTTCCTATATTTGGCCTTTGGTTAGGAGGGAGATGCTGTACAGCCCAGAGAAGGTGTCCAACATAATCCTTGCTTGCTGTGTGCTACACAATATCTGCATACTCCATCGAATGGAAGAGCCAGAGAAAATGCAACTGTTGCCGGAAGTCCTGGACATGCCAGCAGTCAGTTCAGAAGACACACAGACTTTCAGGTAAGTGTCACAAAGTTGCCTTGGACTGCTGCAGTAGCTACAGCCAGAAAAATACGTGTAGCCAGCTAAATCAGACCTAAAAAGATGCTCAAATAATGTAGTTGACAGGCATACTTGCAACTCTCAACAGCTTTAGGTAGAGAACCCCTAAGGAGTTAGGGAAGTCAAAGAAAGGTTAAATGAATAAAAGTGAGATTGATTGGTAAAAATGACATGTTTTCTCTAGGCAACACAAAGTGGACGAAGCCCTTTTTCTTTTTGGTTATTGGGTTTTTATTTTGGATCTTTGATCATTTTTATGTTCTTTAGTAGAAGAACATAGTTAAAGAATGTGTGTGATCCATATTGCATGTTGTAGCAGTAGAGAACGCTGCTGTGAAACGGCTATAAGCAACCAGCAGCATTGAATGGCCGAGGCAGGATTTAACACCGGGAGTCCGCATCATGAGGGCCCAATGTTCATGACTTTTATCAAAGTTGGACAGAAAAACGCAGTGCTGCTTAGCAAGAAGCGTTAAACAGCAATAGCACTGTTTGCCTTTCTGCAGTGTTTTGCCGCGGACACTGTAAGCGCTTTTCCTTAGCAGCAGAACTTATGCTCACTGCTAGCAATAAATTACCCTCCACATTTTATAAGACAGTGCTTTAAAAGTTGCAGGTGTTCCCACTAAATTGATTTAAGACTAGCGCCACATATTGCCATTTGAGCGTCTATGTAGCGGCGCTTAAAACGTCTGATAGTGGACGCTGCAAGCGGGTGTCTGCCGCTATAACGTAGCATATCTGCCCGACAAGTGACGCTGTAGTATCCTGTCCAGCAGTGATAAATGTGATGTCTGGAGGGCGCTGTAGAAGCACTCTCCCTGAAACAAAGGCCGCCCAGAGCAACGCCCCATATAACAACAGGACAACGCTGCAGCGAGCGATAGGTAGCGCCAGTTAAGTGCATCCGGCACTCGGCACTGAAGCTCATATTTAAAAAAATCAAACACAAAAACAGCATCGGCGCTTTAACACCGGGCACTCTAGCATCGAGCTCCAGATGCTATATGAAAAAAGCCTGTTTTTCAACACATATCCACCACAACCAGAGCAAAAACACATGGAATGACATTGTATATAACACTGTGACACTGACACTGCAATGGCCGACCTGCACATACAATTCTGCATAACAAAAAAATCAAAATATACCAATATAAGTGTTAGGTTGCCGGGCAGGAGAGGACACGCAATGATTGTATCCTAAATTGGGGAAAAAAAAAAATTAAAACACTATTTATACACATGCAGGAAAACACCATTGAAATGTATGGGATAACTCTACTAAGCGACAGGTGCTACATGGAGCTGCTGAACCTAGAGCGCCGGCACTTAACACTGAGCCGCCGCTAGTGATACATGTGGCGCTACTAGAGACTCATCAGACTGACTTTCATATATATGGTTTTCTCATAGCCCGGCACACACACACGGCACACAAACACACACACACACACACATTCACACAGACACGTACACACACCTACGCACACACACAGATTCACACATACACACATTCACACATACACACAGACACGTACACACACACACACACACACACACACACACACACACACACACACACACACACCAGGTACATTTAGCACACAAGAGCCAAATAGAGATTAAAAAACAAACAAAAGTTTATTGAGTATTGCCACAACAACATATACAAGTTAAGATGCTGCCAACAGTAATATATTAATAATCAAAAGGGCACCCCACAATTCATTACTATCCCATAAAACATGTTACTGTAGTACCTACTAAACCTGTGCAAAAATGTAACCAAACAATGAAGTGCTAATGTGTATAAAGAAAATATATATTTATTGTTCCTATAGCGGATATAATAAATGCTCAAAACAACATTAAAGTGGACCAAAACCCAGGGTTTTGACTATCCTGGGCTTTGGTCCTTTGCCCCCGAGGGTGCCATGCAGTGTGAAACCCCCCAGTTCGCCAAGCGCAACTCATCTCTTCCCGGTCCTATGGCACATGCACGGCCGCTTGTCCAATCAACGCGCCTGGAGTGCTGACGTTAAACCATCTAAGTCAGCATCTAAGACCAGAGTCTCCAAGCACACTGGCAGCCGCATCCCCCGCTATCCTCTAACAGGGAGCATGTCCGCACCAGCCATTCACAAATGCCTGCTACAGGGATAGCTGGGATGTGGCCGTGGCTTGTGCATGCGCCGTCGGACCAGGAGGTAAGGTAAGTGAACGGGGCAACCTGGGGACTTTAACACAGCGAGGCATCCCGATTTTGTATGCCCCAGGGGGAAGGAATCGATCGCCCCATAAATCTTATAGATTCACAGGTGGTCATGCTGGGTTTTAGAAACATAGAAGGTTGACGACAGAAGGAGACCATACAGTCCATCTATTCTCTGCCCTTATTGTAACTGTATGTACTCTTTATCTTAGGATAGATGTGTGCTGTGGGTTTTGGTCCACTTTAAGCGCAGTCAGCATAGGCCGACTGCTAAAAGTGCAAGTGCCAAATAGTTAATACTAATACTGATCTGCATCCTGAGGAAGTGGGCGGGGTCACGCCCACGTAACGCGTAGATGATGATATAGCCCCCTGAGTGGCAGCCTGGGACTCTCAAGTATTATGGTGATATGAGCTCTACTTCTCTTTAAATATATGCCTGTCTCTTACATATTATGAAATTGCACTATGGACTTTGTGTTTAGGTTGATCGTTTGCACATGCGAAGTTTTGCACATGCTGTAATTTTGCACACGTGGCCATTGTTTGTAGCACATTGCACTTTTGATTATGCTGGGTTATATATAAACCATAGTTTTGGTTTATACATTCCCTAAAGGATTTTTGTTTTTCTTGGGTCGTGTTTTTCATTCTTTCTTATTCTTTATATTAATTATTCACTAAGTTACATTGTAATACTTACTATTTTGTGATAAATTAGTTGTTCACGTATCATGAAGTTGCGTAGTTATTAGCTATATACCTTTTAAATTAGTCAGGCAGTGCATAAATACTTTTATTAGAGTTATTAAAGGTTTGGCCACTAGAGGGCTTTTGGCCTGATGCGGAGCCTCTCCCGATCTGAGCTTAAAACCTTCCGATTGTCCGGGTCTCCCGTTTGAATCGTGGCTCAAATGTGATGCAGAGCCTCCGTCGGAATGGCTCCCTAACTGATCCGTCAATTTGTCTTCACTCGGGAAGTTTTTTTTGCTCTCTCGGGTGCCTTCAATTTGATCGGGGCTCCCGTTCACGTCGTATTTGACCTTCCATTTTTTTGGATTTTTCAAGTATACTTACATCTCCATGGCTCTTCAGTTGCCAATCTGCCTACACGCAAGCGCACATCCCAAAACCTCCATTGGAATATACATATGGCACCAACTGCCAATTTGACACATATATATATTGTCAAATTTAATTTTTGTTGTTCCTTTCTCCTTGCCATTAATGCATACCGTAATCTCTTTGGTGTTCCTTCTTCCTTGCCATTAATGCATACCTTAATCTCCTTTGTGTTCCTTCTTCCTTGCCATTATGCATACCTTAATCTCTTTTGTGTTCCTTCTTCCTTGCCATTAATGCATACCTTAATCTCTTTGGTGTTCCTTCTTCCTTGCCATTAATGCATACCTTAATCTCCTTTGTGTTCCTTCTTCCTTGCCATTAATGCATACCTTAATCTCCTTTGTGTTCCTTCTTCCTTGCCATTAATGCATACCTTAATCTCTTTGGTGTTCCTTCTTCCTTGCCTTTAATGCTTACCGTAATTGTTTGTGAGTTTTTCTGATTTATTGTCCCATATCTAAACCTTTTGTGTCATGTAAATGTGTGATGATGTTGTGTGATTGTACATTTGCAGGAAAGACGACACACAAAATCTTTTTATGTTTTTTTTATTCAAACGTTGTTAAAATTTGTTTTTGGTTTTGGTTTTTTCATATTATATATATTTTTTTTTTTTCAAAAATAAAAAACAATTAAAATTTGAATGCAAAATAAAAAAAAAAGTCAAAATAAAAATAAAAAAAAGGTGTGCATTGCAACAATAGAAAAGAGGGACAAATAGGTGAGCGGGGTAGGGTGGGAGGAAAGGACATTTGTAATGAGCCTACATGCACATCCAACCTGTACACTCATTAAGAAAGTCTGGGGAATACTACTTACATAAGAGGGCAAGAACATGACGTAATAGGGTACAATCACTTAACCCATTTAATTTAAAGTTAAAAAATTTGGCTAAAAATATACTAACCAAAAAATTACAAAATAGTGTGTTAAGGGAAAAAACAAAGTCAGACAGGGTGGGCAACCAATACAAGTTTCATACACATACCCAGTAAGGCGGGTGAGCTCAAATAGGTGCAGCCTGGTTTCTGCCATACTCAGCAGGACAAGACCGCGGAGCTGGCGCCGCTGATGTGCTCCAACAGAGGACTGCATATTATTGCCCGAGTGCAAATACGGCTGCTCTGACTTGCCGTAAGTGAAGGCTCGGCGGCCCCGTTTCATTAGGGTGATTTCAATCGGAAATCAAGGCTCTGCATCACTGAAAAAAACGGAACAATGGACGAGGCGTCCGTTTTGCCGGAAAAAAGCCTTGTGCGAGCCGACAATCGGAAAGGCGGCTGAGCGCATAAACGCACACTAAAATCAATGTAGCACCCTTTCCTGACCCGATCAAAGCCCAAAACCAACGGGAAAACGCACCACATAGCTGAACGGGGAGGCTCTGCATCAAGCCAATTGTCCTTCATGTTTTTTAAATAGTCTTTGGGCCTTATTTATCAAGGGATAGCGCCAGGTAGTGTCTCACTAGCGCCAGGTAGCGCCAGCTATCAACGACTACCGACTTCAGAACGCCAGACGGCGGACACAATCACGCATTTATCACGCTAAATGAGGCTAGCACCGGCAAGAGCGTCACCTAGCGCGGGATTCATCATGTAGCGGACTGCAACGAACAGCGCCGCTGCTAATCCCATCACAGCGACAGGTATGACCTCTCGCTACCTGGCGCTCTCCAATGCATTTCAATGGAGCAATCTTTAAATATTCATAATTTAGTGATATGATTTTTTTTTTTTTTTAACTGTCAAAAATTATGTGACCACTTCTGCAATGTTAGATATTTTTTTTTAAGGTAAAAAAAAAAAAAAAAAAAATTTGTGCAGAATTGATATTACAGGTCTGATATTAATGTATTCATATTACAAAATGTTTAGAAAAACTTGTTTAATTTTTAAATCAAAAAATATGGTTGTTTGGGGGTTAAAAACTACTTTTAACCCATCGCCGCCAGCGCTCTGGGGTTTAAACAAGCATTTCACAGCGCGATAATTTTTTGAGCGTGATTTGTTAATGAATATGCTGGGAGCCGTTCGCTACGACCATTCGCTGTCAGGCGCTCCCATACAGCGCGGAACCTGTCAAACAGCGACTCCTAACCCCGTATTCAACATTACCGCACACCGACTGAGTCACTGTCAACAAAAGAACAGCGGCCAAGCACAGCAAATACTAGCGGGCGCTGTGAAAATCACGCTACTGGCGCTCATCTGTCGCTACCTAGCGCTATTAATGAATCGGCCTCCCCGTGTGTGTGAAGTGTATAGTTTCTCTTAATTGTATTGGTACTTTTTGATATTAAAGATATACAATTTTATATTTTGGTTTGTGTGGCCTTGCTTGAAGGGGACTTTCTTGAGTTTGTGCTGGCAGCGCATTGTGTTTAGAGTTAATACATAAACAAAAAAGGAAATATTGCCTTTGGAACCTAGTGGTACTAGTAGCATTGGTTGGGAAGCCATGATAAAGGGCAGCACGTGCATGTTATCAGCTCAAGCATTGATAGAATAGACAAAGATTTTGACAGTGTATCAAGCCACAAGAAAAAGCAAAGAAGTGATCACTCGCTGTAAGAGCGCGCCACATAAGGCAGCAACATGTTCTACATGAGCTGCAGAGATTAACAAATGTAACCACTGAATTACAAGGTGAGAGACATACAGGCGGATTCATTACTAGCGCCAGGTATCGGCAGATGAGCGTCTGTACAGCGGCGCTAAGTAGCTAGAAGATGCTGTGATCGGATATCGGGCGTTGTAATAGAGCACCTCAGTCACTGTAGTAACCTGGCCGGCATTGATGAATGATATGTATGTTGGGTGCTCTAACACCAGTACGGCGCTGCAGGGAGCAAGAGGTAGCACCAGCTCAGTGCAACCGACTCTCAGCGACTCACACCATATTCAACAAAAAAACACATGATTAAAGTCTGTTTTTGAACACATATCCACCAGTAACAAAGCAAATACACATGGAATGACATTGTTATAACATTAACACTTTAGTGCCAGGCCTGTAATGACAATTCTGCATAAAAATTTAAAATAAATCAAAAATGTTTTCAAAAATGACTCTTTCTAGGCCAGGAGAGGTCACATGATTTTTCGAGAGAACAAAAGAAAATTAAACACAAAAAACCCTGTTTGAAGAGAAGAGAAGGAACGTCCATTGAAATGTATGGGAGAGCAACAGGTAGCGACAGGTAATACCAGGCTCTGGAAGCTAGAGCCCCGGCGCTATATGCTGAGCCGCCTGAAATGATGAATCAGACGCTACATGGCGCTGTTATAGTCGCTCACCAGATTCCCTTTCATAAATGTGGTTTTGTGTACAGTGCACGGCGTTCACCAGATACTGCCTGCCGCTAAGAGGCGCTACCTGGCGCTATCCCTTGATGAATAAACCCCATACATAACATTAGCACTCTAAAAAATGAAACCCCCCATGTAAGGGGTATGTAAACACAAAAGCAAAAAAAGATCCTTTTTTCCCTCCCAACACCTACTGTAAAATGCTTAGATGTGATTTCCTGTTGCCCCAAATGTCGCTCTAACTGCTGGACTCTATTTCAGAAGCTGAGAGGTGATTACTGTGTTGAGGAGTGCGATCCTCCCCAACACTATGTAAACAGAGAGCTGACGGTATATAAAGCCATTTTCTAGCTGTGTGTTATACACTGGAGATGCCAAGAAGAGCTCCAACATGCTCCACTAATCCCTGGGTGTCCCTCCAATGCCCAGAACAGCTCCAACATGCTCCACTAATCCCTGGGTGTCCCTCCAATGCCCAGAACAGCTCCAACATGCTCCACTAATCCCTGGGTGTCCCTCCAATGCCCAGAACAGCTCCAACATGCTCCACTAATCCCTGGGTGTCCCTCCAATGCCCAGAACAGCTCCAACATGCTCCACTAATCCCTGGGTGTCCCTCCAATGCCCAGAACAGCTCCAACATGCTCCACTAATCCCTGGGTGTCCTTCCAATGCCCAGAACAGCTCCAACATGCTCCACTAATCCCTGGGTGTCCCTCCAATGCCCAGAACAGCTCCAACATGCTCCACTAATCCCTGGGTGTCCCTCCAATGCCCAGAACAGCTCCAACATACTCCACTAATCCCTGGGTGTCCCTCCAATGCCCAGAACAGCTCCAACATGCTCCACTAATCCCTGTGTGTCCCTCCAATGCCCAGAACAGCCCCAATATGCTCCACGAATCCCTGGGTGTCCCTCCAATGCCCAGAACAACTCCAACATGCTCCACTAATCCCTGAGTGTCCCTCCAATGCCCAGAACAGCTCCAACATACTCCACTAATCCCTGGGTGTCCCTCCAATGCCCAGAACAGCTCCAATATGCTCCACTAATCCCTGGGTGTCCCTCCAATGCCCAGACCAGCTCCAACATACTCCACTAATCCCTGGGTGTCCCTCCAATGCCCAGAACAGCTCCAACATACTCCACTAATCCCTGGGTGTCCCTCCAATGCCCAGACCAGCTCCAACATACTCCACTAATCCCTGGGTGTCCCTCCAATGCCCAGAACAGCTCCAACATGCTCCACTAATCCCTGGGTGTCCCTCCAATGCCCAGAACAGCTCCAACATGCTCCACTAATCCCTGGGTGTCCCTCCAATGCCCAGAACAGCTCCAACATGCTCCACTAATCCCTGTGTGTCCCTCCAATGCCCAGAACAGCCCCAATATGCTCCACGAATCCCTGGGTGTCCCTCCAATGCCCAAAACAACTCCAACATACTCCACTAATCCCTGGGTGTCCCTCCAATGCCCAGAACAGCTCCAACATGCTCCACTAATCCCTGGGTGCCCCTCCAATGCCAAGAACAGCTCCAACATACTCCACTTATCCCTGGGTGTCCCTCCAATGCCCAGAACAGCTCCAACATGCTCCACTAATCCCTGGGTGTCCCTCCAATGCCCAGACCAGCTCCAACATACTCCACTAATCCCTGGGTGTCCCTCCAATGCCCAGAACAGCTCCAACATGCTCCACTAATCCCTGGGTATCCCTCCAAAGCCCAGAACAGCTCCAACATGCTCCACTAATCCCTGGGTGTCCCTCCAATGCCCAGACCAGCTCCAACATACTCCACTAATCCCTGGGTGTCCCTCCAATGCCCAGAACAGCTCCAACATGCTCCACTAATCCCTGGGTGTCCCTCCAATGCCCAGAACAGCTCCAACATGCTCCACTAATCCCTGGGTGTCCCTCCAATGCCCAGAACAGCTCCAACATGCTCCACTAATCCCTGTGTGTCCCTCCAATGCCCAGAACAGCCACAATATGCTCCACGAATCCCTGGGTGTCCCTCCAATGCCCAGAACAGCTCCAACATACTCCACTAATTCCTGGGTGTCCCTCCAATGCCCAGAACAGCTCCAACATGCTCCACTAATCCCTGGGTGTCCCTCCAATGCCCAGAACAGCTCCAACATACTCCACTAATCCCTGGGTGTCCCTCCAATGCCCAGACCAGCTCCAACATACTCCACTAATCCCTGGGTGTCCCTCCAATGCCCAGAACAGCTCCAACATGCTCCACTAATCCCTGGGTGTCCCTCCAATGCCCAGAACAGCTCCAACATGCTCCACTAATCCCTGGGTGTCCCTCCAATGCCCAGAACAGCTCCAACATGCTCCACTAATCCCTGTGTGTCCCTCCAATGCCCAGAACAGCCCCAATGTGCTCCACGAATCCCTGGGTGTCCCTCCAATGCCCAGAACAACTCCAACATACTCCACTAATCCCTGGGTGTCCCTCCAATGCCCAGAACAGCTCCAACATGCTCCACTAATCCCTGGGTGTCCCTCCAATGCCAAGAACAGCTCCAACATACTCCACTAATCCCTGGGTGTCCCTCCAATGCCCAGAACAGCTCCAACATGCTCCACTAATCCCTGGGTGTCCCTCCAATGCCCAGACCAGCTCCAACATACTCCACTAATCCCTGGGTGTCCCTCCAATGCCCAGAACAGCTCCAACATGCTCCACTAATCCCTGGGTATCCCTCCAATGCCCAGAACAGCTCCAACATGCTCCACTAATCCCTGGGTGTCCCTCCAATGCCCAGACCAGCTCCAACATACTCCACTAATCCCTGGGTGTCCCTCCAATGCCCAGAACAGCTCCAACATGCTCCACTAATCCCTGGGTGTCCCTCCAATGCCCAGAACAGCTCCAACATGCTCCACTAATCCCTGGGTGTCCCTCCAATGCCCAGAACAGCTCCAACATGCTCCACTAATCCCTGTGTGTCCCTCCAATGCCCAGAACAGCCACAATATGCTCCACGAATCCCTGGGTGTCCCTCCAATGCCCAGAACAGCTCCAACATACTCCACTAATTCCTGGGTGTCCCTCCAATGCCCAGAACAGCTCCAACATGCTCCACTAATCCCTGGGTGTCCCTCCAATGCCCAGAACAACTCCAACATACTCCACTAATTCCTGGGTGTCCCTCCAATGCCCAGAACAGCTCCAACATGCTCCACTAATCCCTGGGTGTCCCTCCAATGCCCAGACCAGCTCCAACATACTCCACTAATCCCTGGGTGTCCCTACAATGCCCAGAACAGCTCCAACATGCTCCACTAATCCCTGGGTGTCCATCCAATGCCCAGAACAGCTCCAACATGCTCCACTAATCCCTGGGTGTCCCTCCAATGCCCAGAACAGCTCCAACATGCTCCACTAATCCCTGTGTGTCCCTCCAATGCCCAGAACAGCCCCAATATGCTCCACGAATCCCTGGGTGTCCCTCCAATGCCCAGAACAGCTCCAAATGCTCCACTAATCCCTGGGTGTCCCTCCAATGCCAAGAACAGCTCCAACATGCTCCACTAATCCCTGGGTATCCCTCCAATGCCCAGAACAGCTCCAACATGCTCCACTAATCCCTGAGTGTCCCTCCAATGCCCAGAACAGCTCCAACATACTCCACTAATCCCTGGGTGTCCCTCCAATGCCCAGAACAGCTCCAACATGCTCCACTAATCCCTGGGTGTCCCTCCAATGCCCAGAACAGCTCCAACATGCTCCACTAATCCCTGGGTGTCCCTCCAATGCCCAGAACAGCTCCAACATGCTCCACTAATCCCTGTGTGTCCCTCCAATGCCCAGAACAGCCCCAACATGCTACACGAATCCCTGGGTGTCCCTCCAATGCCCAGAACAACTCCAACATACTCCACTAATTCCTGGGTGTCCCTCCAATGTTCAGAACAGCTCCAACATGCTCCACTAATCCCTGGGTGTCCCTCCAATGCCCAGACCAGCTCCAACATGCTCCACTAATCCCTGTGTGTCCCTCCAATGCCCAGAACAGCCCCAATATGCTCCACGAATCCCTGGGTGTCCCTCCAATGCCCAGAACAACTCCAACATGCTCCACTAATCCCTGGGTGTCCCTCCAATGCCAAGAACAGCTCCAACATGCTCCACTAATCCCTGGGTGTCCCTCCAATGCCAAGAACAGCTCCAACATGCTCCACTAATCCCTGGGTTTCCCTCCAATGCCCAGAACAGCTCCAACATGCTCCACTAATCCCTGGGTGTCCCTCCAATGCCCAGAACAACCCCAGCATGCTCCACTAATCCCTGGGTGTCCCTCCAATGCCCAGAACAGCTCCAACATGCTCCACTAATCCCTGGGTGTCCCTCCAATGCCCAGAACAGCTCCAACATGCTCCACTAATCCCCGGGTGTCCCTCCAATGCCCAGAACAGCCCCAACATGCTCCACTAATCTCTGGGTGTCTCTCCAATGCCCAGAACAGCTCCAACATGCTCCACTAATCCCTGGGTGTCCCTCCAATGCCCAGAACAGCTCCAACCTACTCACCCCCTCCACTGATCCCTGGGTGACCCTCCAATGCCCAGAACAGCTTCAACATGCTCCACTAATACCTGGGTGTCCCTCCAATGCCCAGAACAGCTCCAACATGCTCCACTAATCCGCGGGTGTCTCTCCAATGCCCAGAACAGCTCCAACATGCTCCACTAATCCCTGGGTGTCCCTCCAATGCCCAGAACAGCTCCAACATGCTCCACTAATCCCTGGGTTTCCCTCCAATGCCCAGAACAGCCCCAACATGCTCCACTAATCCCCGGGTGTCCCTCCAATGCCCAGAACAGCCCCACCATGCTCCACTAATCCCTGGGTGTCCCTCCAATGCCCAGAACAGCTCCAACATGCTCCACTAATCCCCGGGTGTCCCTCCAATGCCCAGAACAGCTCCAACATAATCACCCCCTCCACTAATCCCTGGGTGTCCTTCCAATGCCAAGAACAGCTCCAACATGCTCCACGAATCCTTGGGTGTCCTTCCAATGCCCAGAACAGCTCCACTAATCCCAGGGTGTCCCTTCAATGCCCAGAACAGCTCCAACACACTCACCCCCTCCAATGATCCCTGGGTGTCGCTCCAATGCCCATAAAAGCTCCAACATAATCACCACCTCTAATAATCCCTGGGTGTCCCTCCAATGCCCAGAACAGCTTCAACATAATCACCTCCTCCACTAATCCCTGGGTGTCCTTCCAATGCCCAGAACTGCTCCAACCTACTCACCCCCTCCACTAATCGCTGGGTTTCATTACAATGCCCAGAACAGCTTCAACACACTCACCCCCTCCACTAATCCCTGGGTGTCCCTCCAATGCTCAGAACAGCTCCAACATAATCACCCCCTCCACGAATCCCTGGGTGTCCCTCCAATGCCCAGAACAGCTTCAACACACTCACCCCCTTCACTAATTCCTGGGTGTCCCTTCAATGCCCAGAACAGCTTCAATACACACACCCCCTCCACTAATCCCTGGGTGTCCTTACTCTGCCCAGAACAGCTTCAACATAATCACCACCTCCACTAATCCCTGGGTGTCCTTACTATGCCCAGAACAGCTTCAACATATACACCCCCTCTACTAAACCCTGGGTGTCCCTCCGATATTCAGAGCAGCTCCAACATGCTCCACTAATCCCTGGGTGTCCCTCCAATGCCCAGAACAGCTCCAACACACTCACCCCATCCACTAATCCCTGGGTGTCTCTCCAATTCCCAGAATAGCTTCAACATAATCACCCCCTCCACTTATCCCTGGGTGTTCTTCCATTGCCTAGAACAGCTCGAGCATAATCACACCCTCCACTAATCCCTGGGTGTCCCTCCAATGCCCAGAACATCTTTCAACATAATCACCCCCTCCAGTAATCTCTGGGTGTCCCCAAATGTCCAGAACAGCTCCTCACAGCATGCAGCTCTGCAAGATTCTTCTCTTGGCATCCTGCCTCTTCCCAGCATGTACCTCTGCAATCCCTCTCTCCAGGCAATCCCACCTTCTCCCAGCTTGCACCTCTGAAAGCTCCCTCTGCTGGCATCCCGCCTTTCCGCCTGCACCTCTGAACTTTATGGGTAAAATAGAAAAGTTAAGAGCAAGACTAGGGTACAAGATGAGATGTGACACATTGGTATCAGGCGAAGCCCCCCCCCCCCAGCTTAAGAAGACAAAATTACAACAATGTTAAGTCTAACGGTAGCCCCAAAATCAACATTATAATTATTTCTTGGGCTAGATATATACAGTCCAGAGTCTTTATTTATAAAAGGATGCCATATTTACTTAATATCAATTGATGATGTGTATGTACATTTAAAGATACTGCATATGTGTATATATGTTGCTGTAATACTCTATATACTTGGATTGCACATTTTTATGCTCGTTGCCCAATGGGGGATACTCACCTCCCAATACCCAGTCCTGCGCCGCGCTCGGTCAGTACAGTGCAGCACGACCTCCCACTTGCGGTGGGAGGCGGCGAGCCACTGGCCGCAGCGTCTCACTTACAACCTGCGTAGGTCCGCGTTCCAGCTTGGAATGCGGCCACGTCATTTCCGGTGAGCCGGCAGTGACGCACTTCCGCCCGGAGTGCGCCCGCCGACTCCCGGACTGGCAAAGTGCGGGGCTGATGAACGGGGACGGGTGAGTATAAAAGGAGGGCAGCCAGCACCTACCCGCTGTGTACTCTGCCTGAAGAACTGACTTTAGGTCACGAAACGCGTTGCAGGGATTTTGGGGGTCCCAGTGGTGGTCCACACATGGCACTTTATTTGGCAAATAAGATGACAATATTCTATGTATTTTGTCTGTGATTTGCACCTACCTCTTTGTTAGCAATTCTTGCACTGTTATGTTTGTATATATATATTGGGATCTGATGCACTTTGGAAGCAATTGACACTTTATGATTTGATTTGTAAATATAGTATTATTAATTGTTTATTGATATATTAAGGTCCCCCACTGGGCACATTAGAATTTAAACCCCTCGCCCCTCAGTTGATAGCAGTTTACATATGTGTTACATGTTTTTAACAGTTTTTAATGTGTCTTGATATGAAATTGTGATAATTCAATAAATTTGATATGAATTATAACTAATAGAGTGCCTTTGTTAGTCTCTGGTTATATCCCCCTTTGGGGTTGGGGCACCCCTCGTCTTTGTATTACATCTATCATTTTAATGACGAACGTATCAGTGAGTCAGGAGGTTTAAGAAAGGTCTAGGCCAATTCTGTAACCAAGGTAAAAGGCACAAAGGAAAGACTAAAAAGTAAAGCAGTAACGAAAAGTAATAACGTGTGGGGGCAGGAAATGGGGGTTGTGTAAGGGGGGAAGTTAAGGAAAAGGTGAGTATGGTCAAGGAACAACGCTGGAGTTAAGGATCCTGGTCTAGGAGGGACAGCAGAGTCTGAGGAGTTCATCCAGTGATACCAAGTTTGGGTGAATGCATCATGTTTGTTCTGCAATGAGAGAATAGAACCTTTGAAGTTCATTAATTCATTTACTTAAAAATACTGGGAAGAGAGAAATCTTTTAGCAGGTGCCGGAGGAGCGACTTTCTGGAACAAGGTACTGAGATCATAGAGTAATGGAGGAGGTAGAAGGTCAGGTCATCTGGTACTCTTATTTCAGTAAGTTTGTGGCCCACTTGTCTAACTGATTTCTAGAATCTCGTGATCTGGGGCAGGGCCATAATATTTGGACAGGGTCACCCTCTGTATCACCACATTGCCAACACTTAGGGGGAACCTCAGGGAAACACTTGTGCAG
Organism: Gastrophryne carolinensis; assembly: GCA_027917425.1. NCBI lineage: Eukaryota > Metazoa > Chordata > Amphibia > Anura > Microhylidae > Gastrophryne > Gastrophryne carolinensis. The sequence goes on along the minus strand of CM051236.1, from coordinate 4,275,438 downwards.
AACCGATGGCACTCGCCACTATCTCGTCAATGTTTTATAATTACATTCTTGATATCTGGTGCACATTGCTAAATTGTGTGACGGAAGGATTATTCAGAAGTTTAGAACTAGGATTTTAGAACATCTAACGGATATCAGAAACAAAAATATGGGAAGCCCTATTGGAAGACACTTTGCATTACACCATAGGAGAAATGTAGATAGTGTGTGTTTTTTGGTTTAGATAGGATTCATCCCAATGCCAGAGGAGGTGGCTTGGAAAAAAATCACCCTACAAAGGGAAATGAGATGGATATGTAAATATAAAGCACATCATCCTCTGGGATTAAATGAATCCATTTGTTTTGTGACCTTTCTAGTTTGAACTGTATAATAAGTGAATATTATAAGGTTTTATTTTCATCAATATAGCCAAACTTTGATGTGACAGACAATAGGGCTGATTCAGAGCCCATTTTTGAAGGTCTAGCTAGCAAACGAAAAAATCACGCAAAAAATAAAACATTTCACACAAAAATGATCGCAGAAAATAAGGCTCTGCTGAATCAGATGAGGGGGAAAATGGACGAGGACGGAAGTTTTCATCCCAAAAAATGGCAAGAAAGGAGCACTGAATCAAGCCTAATATTGCCAGTAGGGAGCAAAATTAGTATTTACTCTTTAAAGAGGAACATTTCAGGTATTGGGGAGTTAATAAAAGCTCCCAAACCTAGCTGCCTTTCCGGCTTCACTTTATACAACTTTATACAACTTTTGACTTACCTGTCCGGTTGCATCGCGCTCCGGCATCCCTCGGTCCCATTCCGTCTTGTCGTCCCGTCATGCACAGGAACGCCCCTCAGATCTTGCACATACGCAGTATCACTGCATAGGCTGCAGAAGAGTGCGAGATCTGAGGAGCGACGCAGGACATTTGAAGAGAGGACGGCTAAAGCTAAGCTTGCTACAGTCACTCAGCAATGGCTAACGATGGTGGGGGGCCCAGGAATGTGGCCGGATGGCGGCGTTTTAGATAACACCGACATCTAACGGGCGGAGCGGGAGGGGGAAGGATGTTTAGAGAGGAAAATCAGAAAAGTTCTGATGTTCCTCTTTAACTGGTAAATTGATGGAAATGATCATTGGATTACCAATATGACTTTAGACATTGTATATGTTGATGGAAAATCTGTCATCATACTTTATCAAGTTTGTTATTATGATCAAATGTATAATAAACTGATCAACTGTTGTTGATTTATGGAATGTATTCCCCAGCTGATGCCTTCCTTTGTTGCAAAAGTGTATCAGATTTTCATATATAATACATGTGGAACGGGTTAACTACCTGATAGTGCTATATGAAGCAGGATGTGTGCCGCCAATTTTGCCTTACTTTATATGGCTCGGATGAAGGAGATTATGAACTATGGATTTTGGACTAGTCCTCATAAGATCATAAGCTCTGGACGAGGTGAGAGACAAGCTATAAAGGCACGATCATCCCATCTGAGGGATCCGATTCTGCCGCTGTGGACTGTCACTGACACCAGGAAGGACAGATTACATGGCAGTCACTGACAGGTAATGTTCAGTGGGGTGTCCTGCAATCCACACAGCAAGCCAGTTTCTAATGTACTTAGTGCTGGTGGGATTGCACAGGTGCAGGTGAGCTGTCATTCCTAAGTGTTAGTGAGATAGCAGCGAGTGAGCGACCGTCTTTTACCCAGGTAGCGTTGTAAGAAGGTTTCGGGGGAAATAACTGTTTATGATCTCAAATATTAATGAATTATTATTAAATTACTAATATTACTGATATTTAGGTAACTTGGATGAATGTGGAAGCTGTGGATGTGTACCTGCTGCATATTATTATTCTGATCCAGAGGTGGCTGATTTAAAGGAAATAATACACATATAAGTATAATATAGAGAGGTTTACTTCTGTTAATTGAATTAGTCTGGGTTATGTTTGAGTTCCATATAAGTAATCACTTGATGTATGGACTTTCAACCCATTTCACTTGAACCATCTGTTGTTTGTAGGCTTAGTATTTCATGGTGGCTTCCTTGTAATAGGAAAAATGAGGGCTGCAGTTGGGAGGAGCAATTTGGGTTGACCAGAGGAATAATGTTTAAGCAGGGAATTCAGGGGAAGGAGGACTCTTCACTATCTTCTTTGTCTCACAGCAGACATGAAGCATTGCCACGCTGGCAGTATGGCGGGGACTGGGCAGAAGGCAAAGGCCCTGTTTGAATTAGCTTGAACACTCTGCTTACATTCTGGACATTGCAACTTTAAATCATATTTACACCGTTCATATTATTGCTTGCTATGTAATATAACCGGCTCTATTTTAATTAAATCCACTCATCGATTTTTGGTTTTGGCCCAATACTTGATTTGTGAATTACAATAGCTGAGATTACATCTGGATGGCGCAATAGTCCTTGTAAGGTATTAAAACTAGGAAAAAGTTATTTCAGGTGCAGTGTCTGAGTGATGATGCAACCACAGCATTAGGTGATCGCCTCCCTCTTCCTTGATGGACGGCCTGATTGGTGGCCGCTATCTCTACTTACCCTGATTGGTTGCTGGGTCAAAAAACCAAGCCAGCGGCAAACTAAACTACTTTCGCTCCTGACACACGCCACTACTGAGCGCCATTACAGAGTGAGCTCGGCGATGCAACACTGACAGTTTCTGGGAACATCCGCTCTTCATCCCGCCGGGATGTTAAAGAACATGCAGGCCCCCACTAACCAGCATTTGGGGCACCCGAGCCACATGGGGCCAATAGGAGGCACACTGCTTTTATAAGGTAAGAGGCTAAATACCCCATGTGCAATTGACTTCCCCAATATAGAAAGACTTTAATGCTGATTGCCCTATGGGTTTTCCCTCCACATTTTGTGTGCTGTATAGAAGTGTTGTTTTTTTTTAAATGGTTTACTGTTTTCTAAGACCTGAGCTTTATTATGTGATGACCATACAAATTAATAGTTTGCAATTCTTGTTTAGGCCCAGACAGCAGCAAATTCACTTTTACTTCTAAGAGCATAAACATGATCCCAAAATGTATCTCAACTAACTTACAGCAGCTGTTGTTCCTCAGCCCACAACCAGAAATGAGGGCCCTTCAGCCGCTCGGAGTTGAGCATGATGAGCTTTTCCGGGTTATCCACTGAAGTTCTGGACTTTTAGTTGATTTTTATGCACAGACTTACAGATTGAGAACGTGTAATTTTGCGATGTTATCATATTAGCTTTTTTAGATGACCAACAGTAAGTGATGAATCCTAAAGGGACTTTGTAGGCAAAGTGCGTAACCTTTCATTCATCAGCTCACCTCATCATAGCTGTGCTCTTGCTTCCTGTCAGAACACAGCTGCTACTGAAAGTAGGAACAAATCAAAGACTAGTGGCACAACCCCTTAATTCCTTTGCCATAGACCACCAATCAAAGGGCTAAGCCGGTGGTCTAAAGCTCCGCTTCATAAGACAGTGGACACTGGGAGAGAGGGAGAACAGAGCCAAGGCCCACACCCAAATGTTCCAAAAGATAAATTATAAGGTGAACCTGTAAACCTTGATATACCTGCCCTTACTTCTTCAATTAAAAAATGGTAAACAAACAGTTTAGGACAGCGCCCGACGTAGCCCAACACAATGGTGTAACAATCGCTTTTGCCTTCTGTGTCCCTTTATCTGTTGATTATCCCCACTCCAACAAATAACTGTTCTTGGGTACAGAAGCCAAATTAACAATGAACATTAAAATGAGCAGATAAGCGAATATAAGGTTAGCTTTACACATGGACATCAATTCAGAGGGAATAAAAGTTAAAGTTTGCCCCTGGGCAAAAAAGGGTCTTGTGCCGCTTTAAATTACAGGTTGAATGGGGAGATTCTGAAAGGTTCACCATCAGTCTCAGTGGCTGAATTTTATATTTATATATGTCAGCCTAGTTGGAAAAGAACAATGGTGAAAATATCTTTATGATTTAGGATTGTATTAGTTCATACACTAATCTGTGACGGTTCTACTATATTAAAGTATAAGAACAAATCCTGATTCTGCTCTGAAGACGTCACATGATTGTGATGAAACATACATCAGTTAATGAAAGAAGGTCTAATAGCAGTTTGTTGTTTAAACAAAATTAAATAAAAATATAAAAATAAAAGGATCAAATCCCATTCTCTGACAGGCCAAATAACGATAATAGGAGAATATTGTTCCTTCCAGTGGCACAAGGTGCCTGTGGTAACACTTACACACCTCCTGAGTCATTCCTCGTATTTCTTGCCTAAAATATATTCCAATTCTTGACAGCAGATGTTGAAGGTTTGCATCTCAAGATTTGGGTGTCATTACCTCCGTATAGTAAAATATAGAGGTGGCTAAATGTAAATTTATCAAATTTAGATTGAAGTTTACTTGATCCTCCCTACAGGCTATTAAAGTGGACCAAAAACAAACCAGGATTTTGACTATCCTGGGTTATGGTCCTTGCCCCCTAGACACCCCGATTGGGGGTTCCCCGCTGTGTGAACCCCCCCCCCCACACAAACAATCTCACCTCTTTCTGGTCCTGTGACGCATGAGCGGCCACGCATCCAATCAGCGAGCTCAGATCTGCCTGAGCCCCTGCATACAGGAGCTCGTCTAATGCAAGTGGATCCGAGCGCACTGGCAGCTGCATCACCCGTTACCCTCTAACAGGAAGCATGCCTGCTCCAGCCATTCACAAATGCGACATTGGACCAGAAAAGATGAGGTGAGTTTATGGGTGCAAAATTCTTAAAGGAGCCACAGTACTCGACTCATGAGTTTATGGGTGCCCAGTGTGGTTTCACATAGTGGGGCATCCCAATTTTCGAAGCCGCGGGGGGAAGGGAATCGATCGGCCCGGGAATCTTATAGATCTGAGTAAAGGGGCTGGGAGCAGCTCCATCACTATTATTTATACAAAGTTATTGTTATTATTATTCAGGGCCTGGGAACCAGTTTTACGCCCAGTTTAACCCTCTTATCATCAACCTCAAGTATTAAGCACCAAACATGTCTAGCTCTTATAGATCCCCCGATCTCCGTGGGTTTTGTCCACTTTAAAGCCATTGTAAAGCATAGTCCTGAATTCTAAAAGACTCCAAGTTTGGCCTCTAGACTACCCCTGTGGCATCCAACGTCAGGATGCCTCGCTGTGTGAAACCCTGGGGTTGCCGCTAAAACCCCCTTTCCCTAGCTCCCACATTGCTGTCTTTGCCAGCGCCCACATTCGCTGCTTCCCTGTATTTGAGGCGTAATCCCACACCAAGCCATTCAGAACAGTGAAGGGGCAGGAGCGATACCCAGACTATGGGAAAACTGGGGATGTTGCCAGAGCGCTTGTGTACTTCAGCTGGCATTCTTGAGATCATCCAATCAGAGCACTCAAAAATACCAGGTCATCTAGGCCTTGATAGTGGAAAATATGATATTTGTTGAAAACTGGGCCAACGCTGAACCGTCCACAAGGCAAAATAATTAAAGCAGACCACCGGTCAAAAATTACTTAAACAAGACCAACACAACAAACAGTGCTCATTTGCATCCCTCCTCGGGGCAATTTAGATTGCAGCACATAAAAATTAATTTCTAACTCCTGCTGTAGTAAATTTTAGAACCAAAATGGTGACTCATACATTTACAGGCCACCTGCAAAAAGGAAGTGGCGATGGGCTTCCTGTTACTGTGCATTGTCAGTTATGAAAGTTAAATCCAGGCAGTAGGGGGAGGAAGTGGAAGCTCCAATATGGTCACTACCTTTCTTATCTAACTGTGCCAGGCTGTTGGTCCAGTGTAAAGCTTTAATCTGATCTGCTGAAGGGAAGGAGTGTGGGCAGGATTGGGCCTAACTGTCAATGTTTTTCATATATTTATATATTTAATGCTCCTTTGATACCAGTTTTTAAGTAAATGAAGGATGCATTAGAGTGAAGTATCTCCAGCTTTAGTCTCAGATCCCCCAATGAAATAATGGTATAATTATGGATTCACCTTATTTATTTATTTTTTTTTTGCTAAGTCAAATGACCTGAGTTGGATTTAAAATGTTGGACCACCTGCTATTCCCTTACAAAATGTAGGAAATGCCCGTTGGCGAATTTCCCTCGTCTTTACGCCATAGATAATCGGGTTCATCATTGGCGGCACCAGGACGTAAAGGTTGGCGAAGATAATGTGGAACTGCAGAGAGATGTGTTTGTGTCCAACCCTGTGAGCGATAAAGCTAAAAAATGCCGGAACGTAGAAGAGGACGATCACACAGACGTGAGACACACAGGTATTGAAGGCCTTAAAGCGAGCCTCCGATGAGGGGAGCCTCATGACTGCTGATATTATAATAGTGTAGGAGACAATGATGAGTATCATGTCCACACCAGCTGAAGAAGAGGCTATAATCACCCCATACACCACATTCACCGTTATGTCGGCAGTTGCCAGCTTGGCCACTGACATGTGCTCGCAGTAGGTGTGCTTAATCGCATTGGAGCACTGGAATGGCAGTCTATGCAGAAGAAATGTAAACGGGGTTATTATACAGACACTCCTTAGAAGGGCCACCAGTGCTATCTTCCATATGAAGGAATGAGTGAAGGTCGTAGAGTAAGATAAGGGGTGACATATTGCATGGTAGCGGTCATATGCCATGGCGACCAAGATGGCCGATTCTGTACCAAAATTGAAGTGGATAAAAAATACTTGCGCCAGGCACTCGCTAAAAGAGATTTCATGAGAATCAAACCAGAAGATGCCGAGGGTCTTCGGGACTGTGGTGGAGCTCAAGAAGACATCGCAGACTGCCAACATCAAGATGAAGATATACATTGGCTGATGGAGACTTTCATTGGCCGAGATGATGAATATCAAGGTGGAGTTTCCCACAAGAGACAGAATGTACATGATGGAGAACGGGATGGAGATCAGGAAATGTGAGTCCTCCAGACCAGGAATTCCAATCAGAATGAAATAATCGGGGTGCACACTGGTAACGTTTAACATTTCGAGGGTAGTTACGTGCCAGCATGCAGGAGGTGATCACATGTCAGATGGAGATTTTCATTGGCTGAGATGCATCAATATAAAGTTGGGGGGCCCTTGAAGAGAGAGAGAGGAGATGTGAGTCCTTCAGACCAAGAAATAATCGGGGTGCCACTGGTAATGTTTGTCATTTCATAGGTAATTACTTGTCAAGAGGTAAGAGGTGATTAAATGTCAGATGGTGGTTTTCATTGGCTGAGATCTATGAATATAAAGATGGAGGGCCCTAGAAGAGAGAAACATGTGAGTCCTTCAGACCAAGAATTAATCGAGGTGCACACTGGTAACGTTTGTCATTTCAAGATTGACTGCATGTCAGATCACCAAAGCCATCTTTATGACCATCATAAAGATGGCTTTGGTGATCTCTCATGTCCCGACAGGATTCCGCACTACAAGTGGCCGCAGCGGGAGCGAACACACGCTCCTTGAAGCTGGCGAAAGACCTACCATCCACAGGCCGGCCATGCTACAGACATCTTGGCAGCTCGAACCGGGGATTAGAGGGGCACCCTATTGCAATTTCACCACTGAGCCGAAAATCGGTGAGTCTTGAAGTGGTACCTTCACAAGTTTATAAAAGAGGCAGATTACAAATTTACACATGTATATTTCTTTTTTTTCATATAAATATAAAAAATCAAATATACCAAATAAACAGACTGCACTTAACTCACACAGTGCCTCATTGAGAACTATGTAAAGAGAAAGATTGGAGGTGCTGCTTATTTACAGATAATAAAGGTACATTTATCTATTATTACAGTCATTGATTCATATGATGAAGTGGAATGAACCTTATGTATTTATATGCTACCTAGAAAATAATTACTGTTACTATCTGGTCTCTAATTATAGTAACTGAGGAAGTCGCATAACGAAATGAGTACGTCCCAACTTGTCTTAAGAGCATTGATTCACATCAGTGATGATTGATTAGTTGGGAGTACTATGATTATATTGAATCAAGTGGTAAAATCGATGTGAATGGTGACTTTTTATGTATTTATTATATAATGTGATTATGAATTTTAATATAATGACTTTTAATAAATAACAAAATTCTAAATTTTGTGAGGTCAATCTTTGAGGCGATAAGAGGAGTGGAATGGCCGATTCCGAACACATTTTTGTAATGAGAAGTAAAGCCTAAAGATTTGACCAGCTATAAACACAAGGAGGTTGGGACACACTTAATGGTGGTGCCGATCAACTGATCACTACCTAATACAGTTTTATAAAAAAAAATAATCCAAATAATGATGAACGGATGTAAGACTTTAATCCCAGCTTCCATAAAATTCTACAAGCAAAAAACACACACATGCAGCATTCTTTCCATAGCTAGCATCGCTGGCTGGGAATTCCTGTTCTAGAATATTCTTTTGGATAGTCTTCGCAAATCCAATAAGAGGTTTTGGCAGCCTAGGGTGTGGGTTAGTTTGAGGAGGTATCTTGTCAAAGTACATGAAGGAACTGAAAATAGGTCCACTCTGGCATCTTTCCAGAGGTGCCTTAGGAGAAAAGAATATTGCTCTGAGACCAATCGCTACATCGAGAGTGTGCTACATGTTCCTTATTCTATAGGAATTGTCCATTATTGAAGGCTGTGATGGTATCTATCTGTTCCACTTAGGGGACAGAATATTGAGTTGTAAGAGTGACGTTTTGTGGGAGGATATGTAGTAATGTGTATGTGTAATTTAAAGCGAGTGAAAATCTGTTTGGCAAGGCCCCCTCGGGGCATCCTTTACCAGGATGTCCTGCTGGTTGACACCACCGGGTCGCCAGTAAACCCACCTTTTCCTGTGGGTCCTGCGGCACTTTTGATATTGTCGATTCTCCACTTTTCCAGCCTAAGCCACATGCAACAGCACCTTTGAGATTATCGATTGGCTGATCTGGTTCCGCAGCAACGCGCGACAGCCAGCCAGACGCTTCCCTGTGGCCATGCACGCTCGCATGCCAAGCTTTTTTAAGGGCCTGGATGTGGGAGCTTGCAGAGAGCCGGGGACGTGGTCAGCTAGATCCGCCAATGGGCGAACTCAAAAGTTCTGCTGGATGTTGCCCAAATGCTTATCCAACCACTTTGAGGCCCTTTCACACTGGTGGCGGCTGGGAGCCAGGTGGCGGAATATGAGACAGAAATGATGCCAGGGAAGATGTAGCAGCTCCTGTGGCGGGGGATGAGGCGGTGGCTCCGGCAGTGGACGAGGAGGCTGCTCCTGCAGAGGACAAGGCTTCGGCTCCGAGGGGGGAAGAGGCGGCACCTGGGATGGGAGAAAGGACGTTCTTTTATTTCCCCAGCTGAATGTGTTTCTATTGTTTATTTATGCTGTTGCAATTGGCCTGCCTTGCAATGTGATTGCATGCCACCATCTGAGTTTTTCTTATGTTTAAAAGAACAAAAAAAACTAAAAAAATATAGGCAATGCTTACACAATTGGGATGAGCACCAACTATCTGTCTACAAACTCCCTCCTAGATCCCCTCCAATCTGGTTTCCGCTCGTGTAACTCTACCGAAACTGCCCTCACCAAAGACACCAATGATCTACTGACGGCCAAATCCAAAGGCCACTACTCTGCTCTCATTCTTCTCGACTTATCTGCTTTTGACACTGTCGACCAAGCTCTGCTCCTTAATATTCTTTCTTCTCTTGGAATCCAAGGTCTCGCACTCTCTTGGCTCTCCTCCTATCTCTCTCACCGCACATTTAGTGTATCCTACTCAAACACCATTTCCTCTCCCCGGCCTCTGTCTGTTGGGGTTCCACAAGGCTCAGTCCTAGGAACCCTACTTTTTTCAATATACACTTCTGGTCTAGGACAACTAATAACCTCTCTAGGCTTCCAATATCACTTTTATGCAGACGACACTCAGATCTACCTCTCTGGCCCGAATCTCTCTTCGCTCCTCTCTCACCTTCCTGACTGTCTAACAGCCGTCTCTTCCTTCATGACATCTCGCTCTCTTAAACTGAACATGGACAAAACTGAACTGGTCATTTTCCCTCCATCTCACTCCCCTCCCCTCTCTAACACCACAATCTCTGTAAATAATCTTACAATAACTGCAACTCATCAAGCTCGATGCCTGGGTGTCATTCTGGACTCCTCTCTCTCCTTCAGACCTCACATTCACTCCCTAGCCCCACCTCCTGTCTTCTCCTGGCCCCGTCCCTTCCTCACATTCACTCCCTAGCCCCGCCTCCTGTCTTCTCCTGGCCCCACCCCTTCCTCACATTCACTCCCTAGCCCCGCCTCATGTCTTCTCCTGGCCCCACCCCTTCCTCACATTCACTCCCTAGCCACCTCCTGTCGCCTCCAACTCAAAAATATCTCCCGCATCCGTCCCTTCCTCTCACCACTCACCACTAAAATGCTAGTGCACGCCCTGGTCATATCCCGACTGGACTACTGCAACACCTTCCTCTGTGGTTTGCCAACAAACAGACTGGCTCCCCTCCAATCTATTCTAAACTCTGCTGCTCGCCTCATCCATCTCTCCTCTCGCTTCTCCAGTGCTGCCCCCTCTGTCAATCCCTCCACTGGTAGAGTTCAGTTCAAATTTCTAATGCTAACCTACAAAGCTCTATCTAACCAGGCCCCTTACTACATTTCATCTCTGATCCAGCATTACCAACCCAAGCGCAACCTCCGCTCTGCCTCTGACATTCTCCTGTCCTCTTCCTTGGTTACTTCCTCGCACTCCCGCCTTCAAGACTTCTTCCGTGCCTCCCCACTTCTCTGGAATGCACTTCCCCGCTCGATCCGCCACTCTCCATCACTCCAAGCTTTTAAAAGTGCCCTCAAAACTCACTTCTTCAGACAAGCATATGACCTGGTGTAAGCAACTCCTATAACCTTCAATGGAACATGCAGCCATACTCAAGCTCTACCACTTGTGACCCCGCCCCCTTTGTCTCCACCCCCATCCTTTAGACTGTAAGCTCGCAAGGCCAGGCCACTCCTCCGTATTGTCTCCTGTGCTCACAACACTTGGTTTTAACTTGTGGCATTTAATTTTTTATTGTTCTCTGTACTATATGTTTTACCCTGTCTGTAATCATACCATGCAAAGCGCTACGGAAGTTGATGGCGCTATATAAATAAACAATAATGATAATAATAATAATAATAATAATCCTGAAGATAAGGAGTGCACCGATAGCTCCAAAACGCAATAGCACAAAATGAGGAGGAACAATCAATCTAATGTCTCAATACACAAATTGTAACATAGCTACGGCCCAATAGATAGGGGTGCTGCCAACCTGGACCTTTTTTGATCGATATCTATTGGGCGGTAGCTATGTTACAATTAATTTTGATAGTATGGGGGTTTGTTTATGCCAGTTATATGGTGAGGAATTTGTGGGGCGAACGTAAGTATACTAATAGTCATTTTCATATATATTTAGCAACTTGGGTCCAGGATAGACAGGCTTTTTCTTTGTTTAAAGTTGTCCGATGTGTCAATATGTTTTTTGGATGTTGTTTGTGGCTTAAATAATTGATAATAAAAAGAATGTTTTTATTATTGGGTTGTAGTGCCCGTTAATTCAGCTCCAATTTGTGTTTTGTTGGCTAAAATATAGTCAAGCTGAATGAATTGACTGTGCTTGTGTCATACTAGGTGATTGGCTGAAGAAGGTCAAAGTTATAGACAAAAGGTAAAACACTTGGGAGACCCCTAAATAATATAGTCTCGCACTGCCCTGACGAAGCTCCATTGGTGGAGCGAAACAGCTGTCGGTGACGGGCCCTTGGCCACGCCCCCCCCTCTGAGGCTACCGACGGACCATGGCCGCATAACATCCCGCTTTCAGTTCAGCGTGTGAAGCGCGCATCAGTATGTTGCGAGTGACACTGCCAGGAGGAAGCCTACAGATTGTACTGCAATGGGTGGTGAGATCATTCCTGTGTCTCTCATGAGGTTTACCACGCTGTGATATTGTGAAATACAGTAGCGTGATTGTGTTGAGTCTGTGAAATAGCGAGCCCCTATATCAAAGTCCCGCCTTGAGGCGGAGTTGGATGCTCTATGCCATACACGGACCTCACCTCAATATGAACTCCTTGCCAGCGTGCTCAACGTATTACCAAAGGGATGTGAATCAGAGAATTCAGTGTGCCCAATTTCAGTTAGTCCTTTAGGGACACTTATACATATACCTTGCCCCTTGTTTTCTCATTTGATTCATTGATGGACACTTTTTGCCCTTAGTGTATATAAGGCTGGCCAGCTGGTGCGTTTGGTTTGTGTGCAGAGGGATGCGTGGAGCCCAGGAATTCCTGGCAGGGGCTCTTCTTTGTCATGTTTTTTTTATTATAGCTAGAGATGAGCGAACTTCTTGAAAGTTCAATTCGGGCGATTCGCCGAATTTCCCCCAAGAAATTCGGGTTCTCCCGAATCGAACTTTCACGAATCGCTCATCTGAAAAAAAAATGCCAGCATGGTGGCAGCGGGCAGCCGGCCTGCCCGCTCCCACCATGCCGGCATGACAGCGCAGCCGGCCTGCCCGCTCCCACCATACCGGCATTTGTTTAAAAAGCAAACACTTACCTGCATGGTCGGAGCGTGGAGGCCGGCGCCGCTCTCAGTCGCCCTCTGATGACGCGTCCTCTGATGACAGCTGACAGCGTAGCTGGCCTGCCTGCTCCCACCATGCCGGCATTTTTTTTTTTTTTTATTTCAGGGAAAATTCGATCGGCACGAACCAAAAAAAATTCGGGTTCGTGCCGAATCAAATTTTCCCTGAAATTCGGAGTGAATTCCGGTTCGTCCGAACCGGTTCGCTCATCCCTAATTATAGCAATTGCTGTTTTAACTTTCCAACAGATTTATGCCCTTATTCATCAAGCGATAGCGCCAGGTAGTGTCTGACGAGCGCCAGGTCCCACCAGCTAACGGCGGCTACCGACTCAAGTACGCCCAGCGTCGGCCACAATGACGCATTTATCAAGCTCAATGAGGCTAGCGCCGGCGAGAGCTACAGCTACTGCGGGATTCATCATGTAGCCGACTGCAACGAACAGCGCCGCTGCTAATCCCATCACAGCGCCAGGTATGACCTGTCGCTCCCTGGCGCTCTCCAATGCATTTCAATGGAGCAATCTTTAACTAATCATAATTAATTGCTATTAATGTTTTTTTTTTTTTTTATGTCAGAAATTCTGTGACCACTTCTGCAATGTTAGGAATTTTTTTTAAGGTAAAAAAAAAAAAAAAAATGATTTTGTGCAGAATTGATATTACAGGTCTGATATTAATGTATTCATATTACAAAATGTTTATAAAAACTTGTATAATTTTACAATCAAAAAATATGGTTGTTTGGGGGTTAAAAACTATTTTACACCCATCGCCGCCAGCGCTCTGGGGTTTAAACAAGGAATTCACAGCGCGAAAAAATTCGGAGCGTGATTTGTTAATGAATCTGCAGCAAGCCGTTCGCTCTGGCCATTCGCTGTCAGGCGCACCCATACAACGCTGAACCTGTGAAACAGCGACCCCTAAGCCCGTATTCAACATTACCACACACCGACTGAGTCGCTGTCAACAAGCAAACCCCGGCCAAGCACAGCGAATACTAGCTGGCGCTGAGAAAATCACGCTACTGGCGCTCATCTGTCGCTACCTGGCGCTATTAATGAATCGGCCTCCCCGTGTTTGTGCCCACATGTGCATATATCTTTTGTGCCTTGAGTTTTGGCTAATAAACGAATGTCTATGTTTTGGCAGTTTATGAAGTCTGCCTGGTGTTTCTCGCCAGCCCTGCATTTAACCACGTCTTTGTTTGTATGTTTTTTCCTCAATAAGGTCAAAGTTATGTAGGAAGTTATTTAGATATGCAAATTTCATGAGCAGGGGCGGGTAGAGGTGAAGCAGAAAGAGATGAGTAGAGGTGAAGTATCTATGAACTTGGCGAAATAACAGAAGCGGCAGATTGAGAATTTAAAAAAAAATGAATTTACCACTATAAAAATTGGCAACGGGAAGCAACTGCCAACTCTTCAGCACCGGCAGTTAATGAGCTGGTCATTGGCTGACTGTTTAGGCACATACTTTGGATTATTATCCTGGAGAGCAGCCGCCTCGGATTCATATCATGGAGTGGAGGAGTCACATTGAAGAGAGGAGAGTCGTATTGATCACAATCACTTGCATCTTTATATCCAGCAGGTCCAGCCTCCTAGAGGATCTCATTGGGATATTACCCACCCTGAGACTGGGAGACCTATTAGGGATAATGACTCCACATGGTCTCCAGTGACCTCATCTGCCTCATCTGTGACCTTATAGAAAACTTTAATTTAAGCAAATTGAATAAAAAAAACATTCTCAACATTGTGTCCCCAGCAGTTGTTTCATTTTACTCCAGCAGTACAGAATTGACTGGAACCACTGCAGCCCCTGTTCACTGGTGACATAGGGGACCGGCAGTCACAGTAACTGGGGCACACACATTTGTAGGAGAAGTTATGGCCTACAGGTAGGGAAACAGGCCTGTGACCGGAAGATGACAAGGGTTCGATTCCCAACCATGGGACATGACTGAAGTGCTCTTGAGCAAGGCATCTAACCCCCGAATTGCTCCCCGGGTGCTGAGTTTATGGCAGCCCACCACTCCGGGCATGTGTGCACTTCATTGCTGCATGTGGGACACAATCTTGCGACCTGGTAAATTTTATACCGATGGAGCAGCTACGAGAGACCAACAATGATTATATTTATTGTTTTGCCTAATCCAGATCAAAGTTCAAAACATGAACCCCTAAAGCCACCTGCCCAATGAATCCAAAACATCAGAGTCCCTGGAGGGGAGGGACATGGGGGGTTTCTAGGGAAACCCCTTCATGTTCCTTCCTTCCAGAGATGAACATAGTCACATGGGGGGGATTACACAGAGACCCTGCCTCTGTGGTATAAAAGCTTCCCTCGCCAGTGGCCGGTATTACCCCTGGCTGAATGCTGAAGTAGATGGATGAAGCTGTCATACTCCGGGGACACCTGTCTTCTTTGTGAGTTTACAACCCCCAATCTCCACAGCCAGCTTCACCTTTAGTCAAGCCCCCGTTTGCCAGGATGCTTTAAATGCTTCAACAGGCACGGTTGCCCCCAGGAATTATTAGCTCAAAGGATGTAAGCTCACGGGGGTGAATCCGGATGAACCGAAGCTAAGACTGTGTGTAATCGGGTAGCCGAGGTAAGAACAGGATACAGATATGCTGCAGCAGTAGCAGATCCTCCACCACACACAACAGTTTAACAGGCGACAGAAGATCCCCCACGTGGCAGCGGCAGAATAGTGTAGCAGTCTGGAAAGTGATTCAGGCTCTGTTTTGAGGCTGTATATGGGGTTTGCAGCAGCACAGCTTTGTGGCAGCAAACCATGTGCTCAGGTTTCCCCTGCATACGGGCAGTTTGTCCTGTATTTATAGCCTTTGATACCTCCAGTCAGGGGCTGCAAACCCCAACTTGCAGGGGCAGGAATGGTGTAATCAGCAGCTAGAGATAGAGTGATCTCTGTGGTAACTGAGCATTTCCCTACACTAACACAAAAAACAAATTGATTTATATACATTAAAACAATCTAGTATGACTAAGTGAAAATGGAACAGCGAACACTAGCTGAGTCATGATAGTCACCATAGGACTATAGAAGTCACCAATAGTCCTATTTTTATCCAAAACATATTCCTATTTATACACTGCATGGACCATTGTGCATAGGCATAATTGCATAGGATGCATATACACAATGATTATAGCTATACCAACATCTCCAATTTTTTAAACAACATATATGGTGACTCTTATGGCCTTTTTATACCTTATTTATTTAATATCGTAATGTCTAATTTATCATTGAGACCACGTGGGACCTTTGTCTGCTTATTGAAAATCCAATATGCTTCTCATAATTGTAATTTTTTAATAATATCTCCTCCCCGGGGACACAAAAAGACTGCAATGAATAAATATCAATCAATCAATCAATCAATCAATGCTCCATCTGCGCTTCGCGGTGTAAAAAAACGCTTCTTGCTTGGGTGCTGTGGTGGTGGAGGATCTGCTACTGCTGCAGCATATCTGTATCCTGTACTTACCTCGGCTACCCGATTACGCACAGTCTTATATTAGCAGCCCTGATAGGGTCAGAAAGCACAGAGAGCATCCTTTTATATTTAATCAATATTGCATTTCAAGATCCTGTGTAAATTGCTAAAGATTAAAAAGAATGGGGCACTTACCGCCACGGCCCAGGGGTTAAAAAACCTGACCCGAACCCTTGAGAGTTAACCACTTCTGAAGATGAGCCTGAAGCTTGTTATCAGATGTGTGCGCCGCTCGCGTGTATCCCGATGAAGTCAGGAGGTTATACTGGTTATAAACTCTTTTAATACAACAAAATAATAAAAATAAACAAGATGATAACTGGCATAACGGACAATGGACAGTAGCAGGAAGCCCAGCAGCACTTCCTGTTTGCAGGTGGCATGCTCGAGACGCCATTATGTTTCTAAAATTAACTTGAGCAGAAATGAGAAAAAGCTTAGTGAATTGCTATGTCCCCAATCTAAATTATCCTGAGGAGGGGGAGCATATGAGCCCTGTTTGTTGTGTTGGTCTGGTTTTAGCCAGTTTTTTTTTTTACTGTTGATCCGCTTTAAGGTTCTGGATGTATATCCAGTATAGTGATATTTACAGGATAAACATGTGGCACAATATACCACATTCTTTGTGCCGCAATTACTTACGCTTTTACTTTTCACCTGTTGCCAGTAAGATGGTTCCTTTGCCTTGTTCGATAAAAGGGCTGCACTGGCATCGCATGGACCCTCATCTGTAGGTATCCGCCATCTTTTTGTTTCTTCTCCTTCTGCACTAAACTTGGTGCTTATCCGGACTCCGGGCAGGGGCATACATACCATAGGGGCAGTGCAGGCATGTGCCCCTGAGCCCGGGGAACAAGGGCGCACGTTGCCTCCACCCCATCTATGGTATGCACCTGGTAACCTGCACATACTTATCTAGCTATGCCGCCTCCATGTTGCCTCCTCCCCGCCAGCTGCACTGCAGGACGCAGGGCGGATCTCCATTGCCACACACGGCCCACTTCTCTGCCGCCGCTGAGTGTGTGCCTCACACTCACGTTTCTCTCCCCTGCTGCTGTGTGTGGTGAACCCACCGGTGAGTGCCCCCGGGGGTGGAGTAGTGGACCCACCCGTCAGTGTCCGGGGTGGAGGGATTATGCTGCTGATGGGGGCCCATGCTGATAGTGGGGCCCATTGTGGGGGCCCTACTATGTTGCCTCAGCAGGGCTATGTACGCCCTTGATTAGTAGGTTAGGTTAGTACCCTTCCTACTTACCGCAAAGAGGGAGCTCTGTATAGGATTGATACATTCCTGTGGATTATAGCCTTTACTTTAGAAAAATCTGTAGGTAGTAGGTTGCAACAAAAATTTAGGTGTTGCACTTGAGCGAAGTTTTGAAAAATTCGATTCGGCTGATTTGCCGAATTTTCAGACAAAATTCGCTTCGGTCCGAATTTATTCGCGACAAATCGCTATTAAAAACGGCTATTCCTGAGCCTCCTAGAGCCTAAATAGCATTGTAAACCATTCTGCCTTGCTGTAACAGCATCAGCAGGAGCCCAGATATTGGCTGAAAGACATCCTGGAGTTGGCAGCAGGAGCAGCAGGAGGCCAAAAATTGGCTGAATGACACCCTGGAGTTGCAAGCAGCAACAGCAGCAGCAGGAGCCCAAACATAGCTTGAAAGAGACACTGGAGTTGGCAGCAGGAACCCAAAAATTGGCCTAAAGACACACAGCAGTTGGCAGCAGCAGCAGCAGGAGGCCAAAATTTGGCTGAAGGGGACACACCCTGAAGTTGGCATCAGCAGGAGCCCAAAAATTGGCTGAATGACACCCTGGAGTTGCAAACAGCAGCAACAGCAGCAGCCCAAACATAGCTTGAAAGACACACTTGAGTTGGCAGCAGGAGCCCAAAATTGGCTGAATGACACCCTGGAGTTGCAAGCAGCAGCAACAGCAGCAGCCCAAACATAGCTTGAAAGACACACTTGAGTTGGCAGCAGGAGCCCAAAATTGGCTGAATGACACCCTGGAGTTGCAAGCAGCAGCAGCCCAAACATAGCTTGAAAGAGACACTGCAGTTGGCAGCAGGAGCCCAAAAATTGGCTGAATGACACCCTGGAGTTGCAAGCAGCAGCAACAGCAGCAGCCCAAACATAGCTTGAAAGACACACTTGAGTTGGCAGCAGGAGCCCAAAATTGGCTGAATGACACCCTGGAGTTGCAAGCAGCAGCAGCCCAAACATAGCTTGAAAGAGACACTGCAGTTGGCAGCAGGAGCCCAAAAATTGGCTGAATGACACACTGGAGTTGCAAGCAGCAGCAGCAGCAGCCCAAATATAGCTTGAAAGACACACTGGAGTTGGCAGCAGGAGCCCACAAATTGTCTGAATGACACCCTGTAGTTGCAAGCAGCAAGCAGCAGCAGCAGCCCAAACATAGCTTGAAAGAGACACTGAAGTTGGCAGCAGGAGCCCAAAAATTGGCTGAATGACACCCTGGAGTTGCAAGCAGCAGCAGCAGCAGCCCAAATATAGCTTGAAAGACACACTGGAGTTGGCAGCAGGAGCCCAAAAATTGTCTGAATGACACCCTGTAGTTGCAACAGCAAGCAGCAGCAGCAGCCCAAACATAGCTTGAAAGAGACACTGGAGTTGGCTGCAGGAGCCCAAAAATTGGCTGAATGACACCCTGGAGTTGCAAGCAGCAGGAACCCAAACATAGCTTGAAAGAGACACTGGAGTTGGCAGCAGGAACCCAAAAATTGGCCTAAAGACACACTGCAGTTGGCAGCAGCAGCAGCAGGAGGCCAACATTTGGCTGAACGGCACACCCTGAAGTTGGCATCAGCAGGAGCCCAAAAATTGGCCTAAAGATATAAATATGTTTTGCACCATTTGGAAAGTGTAAAACTTGGCACCATGCTGAATCTAGTCGCATGCATCAGCCATTGGTGGGTGGAAATCCTGGCTGATCCATCCCTGATTCATTTTGACAAAGGTGAGTCTCTCCACATTTTTAGTTGACAGACAAGTTCTCCTCGCCGTAACTATGGCCCCTGCCGCACTAAACACCCGCTCAGATGGCACGCTACTTCCCGGGCAGGACAGCTTTTCCAGGGCAAACTCTGCTAGCTGCGGCCACAAGTCAAGTTTGGCAGCCCAGATGTCCAGCGGATCCTCAAGGTGTGTTGGCATGGTCATGTCAAGGTATGGCATGACCTGCTGGTTCAGGTCCTGCTCCAGGTCTTCCTACTGCTCATGAGTAGACTCACTATGTGGGTGTAGAAAGCTACTCATTAGCGACTGAAGACTGAGGCTGCTGCTGATGGAGCTGCTGCTGCTGCTCCTGTCAACCCCCCCAGCAGCCATGGCAGTGGAAGGTGAGCGCAGAGGTCCCCCCGAGTCAGACCTGTGAGAGTATGGACCATGGCGCAGATAGGCATCGGCCAACTGACTACGTAGAATGTCTTTGTAGTAGGTCAGTTTGTCCTCTCTCTTGGCAGCTTTAAAAAATGCCCCCATTTTGTGCCGGAAGCGAGGGTCCAATAAGCTGGAGAGCCAGAAGTCATCCCGCTGACAAATGGAAACAATTCTGGGGTCACTACGCAAGCACGTGAGCATGCTTCCTACCATTTGCGCAAGTGACTCGGAGGGACTACCTGTCTTAATCTCCACTGCAAACTGCCACGGTGTGTCCGGGTCCTCTGTCTCGCCTTCCTCACGACCCTCTAGCTCCTCTGGCTGCTCCTGCTCCTCCTCTCCTGTTCGCTGACTAGATAAACCAGCCATTTCGCCAAGCCTAAACTGTGCACTGTGCCACTCCTCCTCCTCTTCCTCCTCCTCCTCCAGTTCAGCTCCAATGGGGTTCATGTTGCCGTAAGATGTAGACGCCATATCTCCAGTGCCCTGACCAGCCATGGTTTCCAACATGTGCTGTAGTACATGAAGCAGTGGAATCACGTCGTTCATCCCGTAATCCTGGCGACTCACAAATAAAGTGGCTTCCTCAAAGGGCCTGAGCAAACGGCAGGTGTCACGTATGAGCTGCCACTGGTTGACATTGAAGTTACACAGGGGAGTCCCCCTATCCGCTTGGATCATCAAGAAATCCGTGATGGCTTTTCTCTGTTCGTATAGTCTGTCCAACATATGCAGGGTAGAATTCCAACGGGTGTAGACATCGCAAATCATACTATGTTGGGGGCTACCGTTCTGACGCTGTAGCTCAAGAAGTGTGTGCTTGGCGGTGTATGAGTGGCTGAAGTGCATGCAAAGTTTCCTTGAAGTTGTTAGGATGTCTTGCAGATGGGGGGAAGACTTCAGAAACCGCTTCACAACCAGATTGAAGACATGAGCCTTGCAGGGCACATGGGTCAGCCTTCCTTGTCGCAGCGCAGACAAAATGTTCTTCCCATTGTAGGTAACCATGGTTCCCATTTTCAGTTTTGTTGGAGTAAGCCATGTTTGGATTTCTTGATGAATACATTTAAGCAGTTCCTCCCCTGTGTGACTCAGTTCGCGGAGGAGATGGCGGAGGATGAGGGGGCAGAGTCGCACGGTGTCACAGGCACAACGGCCAGGGAGCGCGGAGGCCGAAGCGGGATGTCCTGTCCAAGTTGTTGCTGCTGCAAAGGGACCACATTCACCCAGTGGGCCGTAAATGACATGTACTGTCCCTGACCGTAGTTACAGCTCCAGACGTCGGCGCTGCCATGCACTTTGCTACACACCAACAGGCTCAAGGACTGGCCCACCTACTGTTCAACAAAAGTGTGCAGCGCTGGTACTGCCTTCTTGACAAAGAAATGACGGCTTGGGACTCTTCACCTCGGCTTGGCACAAGCCATCAGTTCTCTGAAAGGTGCAGAGTTCACCACCTGAAAAGGGAGCGACTGCAGCACCAGCAACTTGGACAGGAGCACATTCAGATTCTGCGCTGTAGGATGAGTGGGCGCATACTGCTGTCTCTTGGACATGGCTTCGCTGATGGATTGCTGGCGAAATGCATGACTTGGAGGAGGAGGAGCAGGAGCATCTGGAGCGACAGAGGATGGGTATGACGTACAGCTGCCTTCGGCTGAGGTGCTGGAGCCTTGGCTTGCAGAAACTGGGAGCGGCGTGCCACTTGGTGAGGAAGCAGCCTGGACTACCTCTTCGGAGCCTCGGTTCTCCCAGGCCGCTTTATGGTGACGCATCATATGTTGACGCAACATTTGGGCCCTGGCCACGCTTCACCTTCTGCCTACATATCTTGCATGTGGCCATGTTACCTTCCTGCGGATGTTTGAGGAAAAACTGCCACACTGCCAAGAAGCTACTTTTCCCACCAACAGCCCACACTGATTCACTGTTACTGTCGCCAACTCCAGGAACCCCTGCTCCACTACCTCCCGATAAGGTAGCCTGCCGTGCAGCAAGTGCTCTACCCCGGCCCCGTTTGGCTCCAGGCTTTACAATTCTGCCCCCTTGCTGACTGCCAACCATGCTGCTAACACCTTGCTGCCTCAGCTGCTGACTCCGGGGCAACCTGCGCCCCTTTTCTCCTGATGATGAGGATGAAGCCCTTTCTGCACCCGGCTCCCAAGTGCGATCGGCTTCATCATCATCATCATAATCATCATCACCGAGTTGTGGCTGCACGTCACTGATGTTCTCGGTTTCCTTAACAGTGTCTGGCGCAGGAGCTGGAACACTCGCAACAACACCCACGCCACTCTCCACATCACTATTTGTCTGCCTAGAGAAGGAAGCCACCTCCATTTCTTGGCTGGGCAGTAGCTGCTGACTGTCCTCTATCTGATCGTCCTCCTCACTAAAGAGTGGAGCTGAACCCAAAGCATAGGATACGTCGCTGGGTGAGGGAACGGCGTAGGACAGAGGCAATGGGAGGACAGGGACTGCTCTCGGGGCATGCCAACTCAGGGTTGTGTCAGAGGAACCTACCGACCCTATACTGGGGGTGTCAGATGTAACTTGTGATGATGTGGATGACCGCGTTAACCAATCTACCACGGCAGATGCGTTACTGGTGGAGACACGACCGCTAGCAGATACTGGCAGATCAGGTCTCTCACCGCGACTCCTGCTGCCACTCGCCCCTAGTCTGCTGCGACCTCTGCCTGCAGAATCTTGGCCTCTGCCTCTCCTCTTTGAACATCCTGGCACTTGTCTGCCTGACATTTCTATGTATTTGAAATGCGCAATAGGCACTTAAAAAAATGTGTTTACTTTAAAAAGCAGAAGCTAAATAAAGTGAGATACTGCTTCTCTGCACCAGATACTATGAAAATTGGCAATATGGGATACCCTGTGGGCTGGTGTTTTTACAAGATGCAAAAAACCGATTCAAAATGCAATATATTGCTAAAATAGAGCCTGTAGAAGCTGCTTTAGTATAACAGATAGGGTGAAATGTTCCGGTTTGGGATACCCTGCGGCCTGGTGTTTTTACAGGACACAAAAAAAAAATTCAAAATGCAATATATTAATAAAACAGAGCCTTTAGAAGCTGATTTAGTATAACAGATAGGGTGAAATGTGCCGGTTTGGGATACCCTGCGGCCTGGTGTTTTTACAGGACGCAAAAAACCAACTCAAAATGCAATATATTATTAAAACAGAGCCTGTAGAAGCTTCTTTAGTATAACAGATAGGGTGAAATGTGCCGGTTTGGGATACCCTGCGGCCTGGTGTTTTTACAGAACGCAAAAAAAAATGCAAAATGCAATATATTAATAAAACAGAGCCTGTAGAAGCTTATTTAGTATAACAGATAGGGTGAAATGTGCTGGTTTGGGATGCCCATGTGGCCTGGTGTTTTTACAGGATGCACAAAACCAATTCAAAATGCAATATATTAATAAAACAGAGCCTTTAGAAGCTGATTTAGTATAACAGTTATAAGAAATGCTTGTGTGTAACAGATAGGGTTAAATATGCCACTGCCAAGATGGGATGCACAGTGGCCAGGAATATTTACAGCACAAAAAAAAAGCAATTTAAAACTGATCTGGCAATTGAAGTGAAGTGAAAATAAAAAAAAAGTTTCCCTGTCACTTTCTCTGCTGTCCCTGCCTGGATCGTTCCCGATTTTTCCCTATCTTTCCTTATCTTTCCCTGGCTTTCCCTGGCACTGTGTGGGTCTCTGTGGGTCTCCCTGACTCTCCCTGCCTGTCTGTAAGTCTCTCCCTGTCTGCAGCAACCTCCGTTCTGTCTGCAATGCAAGGCTGAAATGCGCACAAGCAAGATGGCCGCCGTTTATATAGCACTGTGACGTCACCGGGCTTCCTGGCTGCTGATAGGCTGCATGTGACCTTCCCATGATAACTTGCCCCAGGGGACATGTCGGACATGTCCATCCACCATTTTAGAATGGCTGTAATTGAAATAAATGGAGTTTAAAGGAAAACTTCGACCGATCGAATCGCAGGGAAATTCGGATTCGTTCAGAATCAAATTTTTCCTGAAATTCGGAACGAATTCAGGTTTGTCCGAATCGATTCGCTCATCTCTAGTTGCACTTATCCTTATGTTGGTTAGAGTTCTAATTTAGGATATCTCTCTGACTTAAACGTAAACAGATGTTACGCTCCTCATCCTGGTAAGAACTGTCCTCTGTACAGTTTCTCCAAGCCCAGACCATCTCCCCTGCGGGCACACCGGGTGTGGAGGGTGTGGCCAATCATATTAGCAGACACATTTTTTTCGGTACTTACTAGTCAAAATACCATGACCATCTTTGCTTGCTTGTAAAATCAAATCTAGATAATTAATCCTATTCTCAATACATTTATAGCTAAATTTATAGTTCAGGTAATTGGTATTGAGATGTTCTATAGATAATTGCAAGGTTTCTACACCTCCCACCCAGATAAAGACCAGATCGTCAGTGTAACGCCCATACCATTCAATGAACGTTCAAAAGGGGGTTCCATCTCCAAAGACATACTCCTCCCTCCTCCTCCCACCAACCCATATAGTGGTTGTTGAGAGGAGGAGAAAACAGGGTCCCCATGGAGGCCCTGCATCTCTGGAAATAGAAACCCTCATAAAATAGGAAATAATTGTGCTTTAGAAAGTAAGAGGTGACCAATAAAATTAAGACCCAAATAGAACTGTATCACCTCGAGGGCCAGACCATGAGCAATGGATGAATACAAGGACGACACATCCGATGTGCACCAAATTCCACCATCTGTCCAGGACACAGATTGCAACTGGGAGGTGACATGTTTGGAATCCCTGATGAGGCCTGAAAGGTGTTGGACCACTGGCTGCAGTTGGTAATCTGGCCCAACCACTCATTCAGGGATCCAATCCCAGGGGGGCCATTTGGAGGTAGGTCCCCTTTGTGTATCTTAGGAAAATGATGGAAAATGTGGCACACTGGTCAGCCGACCTCCTACTTCAGGTTCCCCGCTGTGTGTCGCCGGTGATCTTACCTGATCCCGGCGAGTCCTGCAACAAGTTCTCAGCTCCACTATGGCTGTGCCCGAACAGCGTGCCTGGGATGCAGCCAGCCGACTGCACCTTGTCACAGTGGCACGTTTGAGAGAGCCATTCTACGCTATTAAAAGTGGCTTCGTCAGTGAATAAGCCCGGTTTTCTTTGCTGAGCCAACAGCAGTGCCCAGCTGCTCAGGTGGGAGGGGGGTGCAGAGATTGATTGGTGGACTTATATCTGGGTTTCCATCCACTTTAAATTTCCTTCTCAGATCATCCCTTAGTGGAAGGTAAGTTTCTATGTCCATCAACTGACGTTGTGCGTCATTGAGATTTCCCATCTAGAAATGGGAATTCGACATGGGAAATTATCAGTTTTTTCATTAATTTCTATAAATTTTACCACTATAGATGTTGCACTAACTGGCCTGTAATTACTGGATTCTTCTCTCCTCCCCTTATTATGGATTGGTACGACATTGGCCATTCTCCAATCATCTGGAACCTCAATTGGTTAAAAGTGAATGGTTCAGTAAATCAGTCAGAGGGTCAGCAATCACAAATCGGAGTTTCCTTAGAACTCTGGTGTGGACGCCATTCCGGCCCTTTGCCTTACCTTTTACTCAGCTAAGACATTGACCTTCAAAAACGCAGCAGCTGGACCCTCCCAGTGGGATACTATGCTATGGCCATACCTGCTATGGGTCCCAGCTGGCTGCTGTGTTATGGCCATACCTACTATGGGTATGTTTGGTCTGCAAAAAGAGGGCGTTTTGAAAGAAGAAATGGCCTGGGTGGGATAGATCCTTAATAATTCTAGCTGCCCAGGATACTATAGTTTAGAAAATACATTTTAATTCACCTTAAGTCCAATGTTGGAGAGGTTGTTGGTGGCTTCATTTCCCGCTGCTGCTCCTGAAACTTGGTGGTAGTGAGCCATTAGGTCCTGCCACATTACTTTGACAATGCTCTTTCTCTCTGATTGGAACAGCCTATGGTTATTTCTGTACCATAAATAAAGAGGAATGTGAGAGAGGGCACAGAGTAACGCAGCGTCTCAGTACTCGCCAAAGGAGAAGTTGTGGGTCTTTATCTGGTGGTAAAACTCCAGCTGCCACATTAATAGGCAATCTGTAAAACTTACCGTTTAATCAATCCATTAAAAACATTCCCAGCAAAAAGAAAAGGCCCATATTGATGAGCATGATGCGAGGCAGCTTCAACATCCATAAATCATGACACATAGGGGGTCGATTCAGAGCCAGATGAGAATTCTCTTTAGGAGAGAAACTGCCATTGACTCATTGATTCATTGTCTGTCTTGGAGCTAATTCAGAGCCGTATGAAAATTCACAGCCAGTAGACAATGAAAGTCAACAGCAGCTTTCTCTCCTAGAAAATGAGTGGGAATAATCACCTGGCTCTGAATCGAAACCCCATGAAGGTGGGCAGGGCTATAGACAGGCCCTTCCTTTGTGATGTGTCTTGAGGTGTGCCATCGCACATGTCACCATGATCAAGAGGTGCCATGCAGATGAGCCCGGCCACTCAATGCATAAACCCGCCTAATTTTAATGCAGGGCATAGAACTCCTTTTGTCCATAGAGCCCGGCATAGTGGGGAGAAGCTACCAACCCCGGTTTCCTCCAGCGCGGCAGCGCATATGCCAGAAAAGCCAGGGATGTGGCCCATGCATGCGTCACGGGATTCGCAATATTTATGAAATGAATTTTATGGATAGATTTTTATGGATTTCTAGGGACTATTATACACTTTGTTCGTAATGAGTCAGGAGAAATTAGCCAACAGGTTAATTTCTACATGGGAAATTAACAATTTTTCTATAAGTTTGACCGCTATAGATGTTACACTAACTGGCCTGTAAGTACCACATTTTTCGTCCTATAAGACGCACTTAGGATTTTGATTAGCTATTAAGATGGTCAGCCACATCCTTAATTTAACAGTCTGATGGCAGTTTGGAAAGAAGAATTGTGTTTGGTCTGCGAGGGCGTTTCGAAAGATGAACACCCGGGGGGGATAGATCCTTAATAATTCTAACTGCCAAGGATAATAGAGTTTAAAAAAAACATTTTATTACACTTTAAGATCTAATATTGGAGAGGTTGTTGGTGGCTTCATTTCCTGCTGCCTCTTGTGAAACTTGGTAGTAATGAGCCTTTAGGTCCTGTCACAGTACTTTGATAAAGATCTTTCTCTCTGATTGGAACAGATAATGGGGTTATTTCTGTACCATGAATATAGAGGAATGTGAGAGAGGGCACAGAGTAAGGCAACGTCTCAGTACTCGCCAAAGAAGGAGGTTGTGGGTCTTTATCTATTGGGAAAACTCCAGCTGCCACATTCGTAGGAACCCAATAACCTTCAATCGATCAATTAAAAACATTGCAAGCAAAAAAAAAAGGTCCATGCTGATGAGCACGATGGGAGGCAGCTGTCACATCCATAGGAAATCTGTAAATCACGACGCATGGGGGTCGATTCAGAGCCAGGTGAGCATTCTCACCCCTTCTTTAGGAGAGAAAACTGCCATTGACTCATTGATTTGTTATCTGCCTTGGGGGTGATTCAGAGCCAGGTGAAAATTTATACCCAGTAGACAATGAAAGTCAATGGCAGCTTTCTCTAAAAAAGGAGTGGGAATTCTCACCTGGCTCTGAATCGACCACATGAAGGTGGGTTATAGACAGGGCCTGCCTTTGGGATGTGTCTTGAGGTGTGCCATTGTACAGGGCACCATGATCAGGAGGCGCCATGCAGATAAGCCCATCCCCTCGATGCCTTAATCCGCCTAATTTTAATGCAGGGCATAGAACTCTTTTTGTCCACAGAGCCCGGCATAGTGGGGAGAAGCTGCCAACCCCGGCTTCCTTCAGCGCGGCAGCGCATCCGATGGAAAAGCCAGGGATGTGGCCCATGCATGCGTCATGGGATTCACAATATTTCTGAATTGAATTTTATGGATTTCTAGGGACTAGAATAGTTTGTTCTTAATGATCCGGGTTTTGTTGTGTATTTTCATTCAGATGGCATGCCCCCGCTATAGGTTTGCTTTTAGATGTATGTTGGGGATGATTAGGGATGAGCGAACTCGTTAATGTCGGGTTTGGGAGCAAAGCTTGACCATGAAACCCGAACACAAAAGAAGTCAATGGGGGTGTAAAATGGTAGTAAAATGGTCATTGTATTATCTATGGCAGCTGCTGTGAGTGGATTGGCATTTTTATTTTCAGAATTCTAAATATATAGAAGAAAAAACATGTGAGATGCCCCTTTTAAGGTATTAGCCACCCGGCACACAAGGCATAGGAGAAAGTTAAGCTCAAAACCACGGGGCTCAGCGGCCACTCCCAGCCCTGTTGTATTACCAGCCCATATGCCCTTCAGCAGGGCTCTGGTGCTCTTCCCCGGGCCATGCCTACAGGCTTTTCCACACCTCCTGGCGAGTAGGGGTGCAGGTAATAGGGTGGGGCTACCTACAAGCCATCCACAGACATCTTCGGGCAGGTGGCTTGCAGTTCCTCCACCGTGTGAACTATATGGACTCATTGGAACCCTTACTAGTTAAGCTCAAAACAGGCCACCCCAGCCCTGTTGTATTACCAGCCCCTATGCCCCTCAACAGGATTCTGGTGCTCTTCTAAGAAGAGCCCTGGGCTGTGCCTACAGGCTTTTCCGCACCTTCTGGCGAGTGGGGCTGCAGGTAATAGGGTGGGGCTACCAACAAGACATCTGCAGGCATGTCGGGCAGGTGGCTTTCAGTTCCCCCACCCTGTGAACTATAGGGACTCATTGGAAGCCTTAATAGTTAAGCTTAAAACCGGCCACCCGGCCCTGTTGTATTACCAGCCCCTATGCCCTTCAGCAGGGTTCTGGTGCTCTTCTAGGAAGAGCCCCGGGCCAAGCCTAGAGGCTCAGGCTTTTCCGCACCTCCTGGCCAGGTAATAGAGTGGGGCTACCTACAGGCATGTTGTGCAGATGACTTGCAGTTTCCCCACCCTATGGACTATAGGGACCCATTGGAACCTCTTCTAGTTCACAAATAGTCACAAAAAGAAAGAAATAACCACACAAAAAAATCTTTATTGATCTAAATTTGTCCTGTACTTAACCACCAGTGCTGTGACCCCTCACCACCTTCTCTGCCGGAGAAGCCAGAATTTAGACTGCTTCCACTGGCATTTGACACAACGAGAGACAAGCTCTTATATGCTCCAAGGCGTGGCCTCTGAGTATGTGCGGCACTGGGGAGCAGGAGTGTGGAGGGGTTTCCCAGTGAACAATGTGCCACATTTTCCGCTATATCCCGCTTCATCAATGGGTGTCGCCATTTCCCACGTGGAAGTGTTGAGCTATGAATCGGCAAAGAAAGGTGAGCACCCGCTGGCAGATTTCCTTGGTTCTCATGCCAGGGGTTCCCCAGTGAATCCCCTGTTTCCCGATCACAGTGAACAATGTGCTACATTTTCCGCTATATGAAATTGGTGTAACCGCTTCATCAATGGGTGTCGCCATTTCCCACGTAGAAGTGTTGAGCTATGAATCGGCAAAGCAAGGTGAGCACCCGCTGGCGGATTTCCTTGGTTCTCATGCCATAGATAATGGGGTTCATCATTGGAGGAATGAGGACGTACAGGTTGGCCAGAAGGATGTGGACTTGAAGGGAGATATATTTATGGCCAACCCTGTGAGCTATAAAAGAGAAAAAAGCTGGCGTGTAAAAGAGAACAATGACACAGACGTGGGACACGCAGGTGTTGAAGGCCTTAAAACGGGCCTCCGAGGATGGAAGCCTCAGAACAGCCGAGATAATCATTATGTAGGACACAAAAATAAGGGTAATGTCTATACCGGTGGCGCAGGCAGCTATGACCAAGCCGTACACCACATTGACCGTTATGTCCTCAGTAGCCAATGTGGCCACTGACATGTGCTCACAGTAGGTGTGCTCTATGACGTTGCTTTGCCGGAATGGTAACCTGTTTAGAAGAAACACGAATGGCGTGACCAGGAAAACACTTCTGAGGAGAGCAAACATGGCCGCCTTCCAAATGAAGGAACTGTCAAGGTCCGTGAAGTAAGTTAAGGGGCGACATATTGCACAGTACCGATCATACGCCATGGCGAGCAAGATGGCCGAGTCCGTCCCGAAGTAAAAATGAATGAAGAACACTTGAATGAGGCAGGCCTGGAATGAGATGGCGTGAGCGCTGAACCAGAATATCTCCAGGGTCTTCGGGACGGCGGAAGAGCTCAGAAGAATGTCGCTGACGGCCAACATCATGAGGAACATGTACATGGGCTGATGGAGGGTTTCATTTCCTGCAATGACCACTATTAAGATGCCATTTCCCAGGAGAGATATCAAATACATGATGCAGAACGGGATGGCGATGAGGAAATGTGAGCCCCTCAGACCAGGGATTCCCATCAGGAGGAAATAATCGGGGTGGAAACTGGTGGCATTCAACATTTTCCAGGAAACCTATTTTCCTGGACTGAAAAAGACATAAGATGCTGTTATGTTATAGTCAGAAGCAATGTGACAATGTGACCATAAATTCCTACTACTCCACCTAAAGTGCCTGTGCTAGTGCTTTTAATTAACTCTATCTCTTTACATTTTCCCTTTTAGGCAAAGTAGAACCCGGTGGCGCCCCACCTCCTGCGTGTTCCGTGATGGATGGTCCCATCACTTCATCAGGGCAAGTGTCTTACGACTCTAGCCCTGATGAAGTGACGGGCCATCCATCACGGAACACGTTGGAGGCGGGGGGGGGGCTCCGGGTTATACTTTGCCTAAAAGGGAAAATTTAAAGGGAGAGAGTTAATTAAAAGCACTAGCACAGGCACTTTAGGTGGAGTAGTAGGAATTTATGGATTGTTGTTATATGGTTGATATTATTTATTTACTTATGGATATTGATTTTTTGTATATGATATAGTGATCTATTTTATATAATTTGCACTTGGCATTTTTTTGTAAATAGGTGTGTGATATTGTATAATTATTGGGGGGGGGGATATAACCTTTTCTTGATTGTGTTTAAATATGTGGTAATGGTTCAGCGCCATATACAATATGTATTGTCGGCATAAGTGTTTTTAATTATGTTTTAATTGTGTCTTGTTTTTTTGCCCAATGTAAACAAAAGATCTATATGGTATTTGCAAATATTATGGTGGTGCGGATAATTGTTTATGGTGGGGTTGTGGGAAATCTTAGGGTTTTCCCCACTAATGACTCTGAACTGCAGCCATTGTTTATCCGTAGTTTAAAGTGGACCAAAATCCACGGATATCGGCCTGGGAATCTGTTAGACTCCTGGGACGATTGCTTCCCTCCCCCTGGGGAATCCAAAATCAGGATGCCCCGCTATGTGAAATGCCCCACAGGTCACCCCATACACTTGCCTTCTTCCCCGATCCAATGACGCATGCCGAAGCACGCATCCCAGCTATCCCTCTAGCAGGGTGTGCGCCCGTGCCAGGCATTTGTGAATGGGCAGCATGTTCACACGCCCTGTTAGAGGATACTGGGGGATGCGGCCAACAGTGCGCTCGGCCTTAGGCAAAGGCTTAGACGACGTGACATCAGCGGCTCCGAGCGCGCTCCAGCCATGCATGAGCCATAGGACGGGAAGAGGTAACTTGGTTTCGGCGACCTGGGGGGTTTCACACAGCGAGTTACCCACAATCGGGGTGCCCCTGGGGCAGGGACCAAAATCCAGGATAGCCAAAATCCTGGGTTTTGGTCCACTTTAAAACTAACCCGTGCCCTAGTTCTCCCCCCCCCAAAAAAATAACAAGGACCAATATGTACTTGCTACTGCATGGAACATTGCTGCCACTATTGCAGAGATTTCTATTGTTTATCCTTTGTTGCCTAATGCTTATATTGACTTGCATTTTCATATAGTTCTATTGAAGATGTTGCCATCTAGTGACGCCTTTCTGAACTGCAGCCATTGTTTATCCGTAGTTTACTCTGTTATCAGTTTGATTAATTCTGGCTTATCTGCTCTGGCTAGATCGATATATCTTGTCTGCAGTTACCCAGCTTCCCTTGTGCTGTAGGCCAGTCCTTCTTCTCTTACAGTAGCCGCACGCCATGCTTCCTGAAGTTATCTACGACTATCTTCCAATCAGCCATTCGCACAGTATGGCTGGTAAGTCCAGTGCCCTCTTATTATCTGCTCTCACTAGTAGTTATTACCTACAAATAGGTGCACGACCTTTCCAATGGCAAAGTAAGCACAAAATAAATATGTAATGTGCAACGACCCGAGTAACTTACTAGAAAAATACACAGAAAAATCCCCCCTGGGTACAAAAAGCCCACTATTAGCAACAATATCTAAAAACAATAATTTATTGAATAGACAATAAGTTGTTGTACTGTGTTAGCCATCGATGTAAGCAGGAAATCCAAGGTTAAGGTAATACCATTTATTGAAAATGCAAGCTTTCGAAGCTGTTCAAGCTTCTTCTTCAGGCTTAATACAGATCTGTAACTTAGACACACATTTATACAAAACCCTACAAAGGAGTGACAATTGTTTTTACACTGACACACATGAAAAATAGGTAAGTCGTAAAATCGTATACTGTGAGATAAGAATCAGGGGGATTATAACAATTAATGGTGGGCTGATAAGAATGAGAGGGGGAGAGAAAATGTGTGGAATTTTTATTGCTCTCACACCAGGCCACACAGTCTGTTTAATATCAGACCTTGTGATGAGTCTTGTCTATTCGATCCATGTCATAATGACTAGGGATGAGCGAATCGGTTCTAACGAACCTGAATTCGCTTCGAATTTCAGGGAAAATTCGATTCAGCACGAACCCGAATTTTTAGTGGTTCGTGCTGACCAAATTTTCCCTGAAATTAAAAAAAAAAAAAATGCCAGCATGGTGGGAGCGGGGAGGCCGGCTGCGCTCTCAGCGCAGCCAGCCTCCCCGCTCCCACTATGCCGGCATTTTTTTATTTCAGCAAACACTTACCGGCATGGTGGGAGCGTGGAGGCCGGCTGCCCTGTCAGCTGTCATCAGAGGAAGCCGGCTTCCTCTAATGACGCGTCCTCTGATGACAGCTGACAGCGCAGCCTGCCTCCCCGCTCCCACCAGAGATGAGCGATTTGCTAAAGTTCGATTCTGACGAACCCGAATTTTTGAGAAGTTCGCTCATCTCTAATAATGACACATAAAATTATCGTCCCTCTTTAGCCCACAGTCCATCGATTTAAAGATTTGGATTCATTTACACTCCCATTCCAATCTCTCCTTTTGTGGGCGGAAACCCCTCCTTGAGCGCTGTGAGGTCACATAGGCCATGGCCTGGTCTGCAGAAATGGGCTGCAACAGGCACATCAGTTTTATTGTTTTTGATTGTGAACCTGTGCAGATTCAGTCGCTTTCTTAGCGCTTGTGCTGTCTGCCCGATGTGAAATGCTGAGGGGCACTGCACACACATGATCAGGTCACTACATTAGGGGATTTGCATGTAAAATTACCCTGTATTTTGTAATCATGTTGCATACCTGGTGTCTTTATTCTGTCGGTGGTGTAGATGTGTGTGCAGGTTTCACACCTTTTATGCAAGCAAGGCCATGTCCCATTTTGTGCTGGGTCACTTAGGGAGCTCCTCGCAATGAGTTTTCTGAGGTTGGGAGGTTGTCTGTATGCCAATAGAGGAGGATCTAGGAAAATCTCAGAAAGTCTCTCATTCCTGTGTAAAAGGAGCTCCTTCGCAATTTTCCTTAGAATCTCCAGACGTGGATTGTATGTGACAACTAGAGGAACGCGGTTCTTCTTTTGGGATTCTTTGTACTGCAGGAGTCTGTGTCTGGGGATGTGGAGTGCTTTTTGTAACTGGGCCTCTGTTTCTGATGGTTTGTAAGCCCTGCCTAATAAAGTCCCTTTTTAGATTGTCCATATGTGCGTTTCTGTCCATGGTATCAGAACAGATTCTGTTGTATCTGATTCCCTGGCTGAATACGATGGACCTCTTGGTGTGGTTTGGGTGGAAGCTGTTATGGTTAAGGTATGCAGGTCGGTCTGTGGGTTTGTGGTAGATGGATGTATGTAGGGCCTTTCCCTTAACACGTATGGTGGTGTCAAGGAAATTGATTTCTGTTGGTGAATGGGTGAGTTTCAAACGTATTGTGGGATGGAAGACGTTAAAATTCATGTGGAAGTCAATGAGGTCTTCCTGGCTTTCAGACCAGATGATTAGGATGTCATCAATGTAGCGAAAATAGGCTATTGGTCTAGTGGCGCATTGTGATAGGAACTCCTCTTCCAGTTTTGCCATGAATAAATTTGCATATTGTGGTGCAAATCTTGAGCCCATTGCCACACTCATCTGCTGCAGGTATAGATCTTGGCTAAAACAAAAGTAATTGTGGGTCAGGATGAAATGAATTATTTCGGTGATCTCATCTGCAGGTAGGCTGTGTTCTAGCAGGTTCCTTGCACAAGCAGCAATACCGTCATCATGTGGGATGTTGGTATAAAGTGACTCTACATCCATAGTGGCCAAGATGGTTCCCTCTGGTAAAGGTCCAATTGCAGATAGTCTATTAAGAAGATGTGTTGCCTCCTGAATAAAACTTGGTGTCCCCCGGACCAGAGGTTTTAGGATATGTTCCACCCAGCCTGACAGGTTTTCGGTCAAAGTCCCAATACCAGAGATTATAGGTCTTCCGGGATTTCCTGGTTTATGAACTTTGGGGAGCATATAAAAGCAGGCCACCTTTGGGTCTTCTGGTCTATTCCTCATTGAATAAACAAAAATACCACTGTGGGTACAGGGGGCTGAGAGGGGGACTAAGAATAAGAGTTAAAAGCAGCATTCTAACTGGCCACAAAGCAGTGCGGCCCACCTGGCATTGTCCTGGGTCTCCCTATGGCCAGTGGCCCCTGCTAGGTGGGATTTTAAGAAATGATTATAGGGCTGCCCTGGACAAAATTATTCAGTGTCTGTATCTGTCCTGAGCAAAGTTTTCCAGTGTCTGCATCTGTCCTGAGCAAAGTTTTCCAGTGTCTGCATCTGTCCAGTTACGAATTCTTTCGGTGTCTCTAAAGATACATCTGAATGGTTGTTGAATTTGCATTTCACTTTGTGTTGGTTATTAACTGGCCCTTTGAATGGAACCAAAATGCTGATGTAGCCCTTAGTGAACATAAGTTTGACACCCCTGGTCTACAAAAGAGAGTGTGCAATCCTCTCTTCAACCTCTGGATGGCAGCGCCAACATATCTTATCCATTTATTAAATATTAACATATAACATAAAATGACACAGGGAAGGTCCTAGGTGAGGTGGGCTGTTATTGGCTGAGGCCTGGTTGTTTGACTTCCAAATTAACTGAACTTGGATTGAGGGAGAGATGTTGGCCCGGCATTAAGAATCATAGTGACAAGAGGTAAAATAAATGTAAATTGGGTTGTGTTGAAAAAGGTGGTAAAATAGGATCACTCATGTAACCCTGGTAATGGGGAAGAAAAAGGATACAAACGTGTAGAATGTGTTCCCAATTGATTGTACTTAACTCCTTGACGCGTTTCGCTGTCATAGCTTCATCAGAAGGCTGATGGTAATGCCTTGGCGCGTTACGCTGTCATAGCTTCATCAGAAGGCTGATGGTAATGCCTTGGTGCGTTACGCTGTCATAGCTTCATCAGAAGGCTAAAGGTGAGGTCGTGGAGGTATCAGTTTGTAGCAAGCAGTGTTGATGTTTGTAGTCTGTTGTGTTTCCCCTGGGCCCCCTGATTAAACACCTATGAATGGAGTAGCAAGACCTATTCATTGGGGCGGTGGAGTTTTGCCTATTGGCTAGCCTGCAAACAGTGTAAATGTTCCTGAAGGATCCTTGCTCATGTGCAAAGGGCAGTTTCTAGGCTAAATAGCACTCAGGCCAAGGAAGAAAATGTGTCTCTCCACCCAATAATCTTTAAGCAGAAACCAGGCGACCCCCAGGCCCAATAGTTTATATGTACAACTGGGTCCATGTTAACTCTATTCTTTAGAATGCAGATTAGGTTCCACCCACCGAGAGACTGACCAGGAGCCACTGGCCTGCCTGCCGGGATGCCGGGTGGATGGGCTCCAGATGGCTTTTCAGCGGGCGGTCAAGCAAGATCCAGCTGGCCGGTTGCAATCTCGGCAGGTGAACGGTCTCCGGACAGCTGGCTTCTCAGCATGGTGCACGATGAGGAATGAAGTGCTCCTGCTTGCCCACCCACTGAGAAGCTGCCCTGCATCCATGCACCCACCTGCTGAGAAGCCGCCCAGACCCTATTCACTCCTCCCCCGAGAAGCCGCCCAGAGACTCCATGTCCATGAGTCCATGTCCCCCTGTCCCTCGTTGTTATCATTTGTTCCTCTTTGAAGTGTAACATGCAGATCTGCAGCAATAAATGATTCTGTTGCCTATTCAAAGTGTCTCTATTGTTGTAACTGTTACAATGTATCTCCTGTCCATCAATCAAATAGTTAGAGGGTATGCACAAATAGGCCCCCATCTTGGCACTCTTACCTCTTGGCTGTTACTCAGTATCATGCGGTGATATGCAGTGACGTGCTGTAGACAATGCAGAGCTGCCTTTACAACATACACAGGTAAGGTAATGGGAAAATAACCGGAAATCCGACCTTTCATTTGACCTTCACAGGGGGTGAGTCTCCCTTCAGAACATGACCTGCTTAACCTTTAAGGTTTCTTGGCTGTAGGCAGTGGACTTGGGGGTGAAATGCTCTTATCGGTGGTGGCAGGCAGCAAGCACGAGGGACAGTGAAGTGCTCATGTGTGTTTGGATGCTGAGACTACAAATCATCCATATATATAGAGCCCAGAGAATAAAACTCATAGACCCCCTGGGGGGAAAGCAGCACACGGCAGCACATCTCAGGGGATTACACAGACAAACAAGATTTAACAATAGCGTCCCTGGAATAATGCTCTATTCTGCTTAAAGGAGCACTATCATGAAATTGTGTAATATTAATTAAAAATTCATATAAACATGTCGGCTAATGAGAGGAGTGGTCACTTAATACACCCAAAATGAAAAAACTCCCGCCAAGCTTGTGGTTTCTTCTCTTAGTAGTATATTCTGGGTGACAGAGCCTGTTACCCGTGATTTCCTCTTCTTTCCATTCAAATAAAAAAACAAGCCTGGCTGGATATTTCTTGATGCCTGGTGTATAAGTGACCCCTCCTCCCATCATCCATCATATTTATATGGATTTATATGGATTTTTATCATTGGGCCATTTTTAGCGATAATGCTCATTTAAAACAGATTTGGCCTCATTTTTACAGAAATTCATTTTTTTTCCTATTTTGCTACATTTCAACCTGTATTTAAATCCTTTTTTATTTGTATTTAATTATATGTATTTTATTTTATTATTATTTTATTATTTATTATTATTTTATTTATTTATTTTGTATTTTTATTTGTATTCAAATGCTTTTTAATCTGAATTGTGTGTCATTCACCAAATAGTCTAAGTTGGTGAAGTGAAAGTAACAAACTCTAAATTGACATGAGCATATGAATTCACCCCCTTTGCTATGATGCCCCTAAAAAGTTCTTGTGCAAGCAATTTCCATCAGAAGTCACACGCTTAGTGAAATAAAGTCTACCTGTGTGCAATCTAAGTGTCACATGATCTGTCAGTAATATAAAAAAAACAGTGCAGTCCAGGGGCTGCAACACCATTAAGCAGGGGACACCACTAACCAAACACCACCGCAAAGACCAAGGAGATCTCCAAACAAGTCATGGACAAAGTTGTTGAGATGTACATGTCACGGTTGGGTTATAAAAAAAATATCTAAGTCTCTGATGATGCCCCAGAGGGCCATCAAAAACTAATATGTCCATTGTTGTGTTGTTGTGGTTTTAAATGTTTTGTTGTGGATAATGATCAAATAAACTGTAAGTGAACTTAATGTGGTGGTGCTTCTTTATGTGACTCCTTGGTCTGTTTGACCACTGAGCCAATTGGTTGTACTGTTATAGATTAGTGAGCACGCCTATACTGCTTTGTTACCAGTGGTGCACCATTTGAAAGTGGCCATCAAAAACCATTATACTATAGAAAGAACATGAAACCACTACAGACCTGCCAAGAGAGGGCCACCCACCAAAACTCGATCAGAGCAGCCAGGGAGGGCTTTCATCAGAAGAGGCAGCACAGAGACTTAAGGTAAGCCTGAAGGAGCTGCAGAGTTCACAAGCAGAGACTGGAGCATCCGTCCTTAGGAGCACAATAGGCTGAGCACTGAAGGGATAGATGGCTTTCTGCTCTGCTATAACTGCTTCCATTTTGTATATTGGAAAAAATGCTTTGTTCATGTAGCACACGTAGTTAAGTTCCTATTTTTAGAAAACATGTGATTTCTTGTATGTAACGTGAAGCGAGAATTCCAAGTTTTGTTTTTGTCATCAGGGCGCAACTTCCTGAGATGTTACAACAAGGGCTGGATCTTCTAGAAACGTCTTTGTGCTGTGTATAAATACAAAATAAATAAATAAATAATACATAAACAGTAGATCACTCTGAGAAACTGTACCTTGTGTGCCTGTAATAAATTCTTAAGGGTAGTCTCTGACATTTCGGGGTTTGAAGGGCACTCTATGCAGCATATTTATATGAATTTATATCATTGGGCCATTTTTAGTGATAGTGCTCCTATAAATCATGGCCTCATTTTTACAAAAATCAGGTTTCACCTATAGGCTTTTTTCCTATTTTGTTACATTTCAACCTGTTTTTAAATGCTTCTTAATCTGAATTGTGTGTGATTCATCAAATAGTCTAAGTTGGTGAAGTGAAAGCAAATAACTGATAATTGACCTGCACATATGTATTCACCCCGTTTTCTATGAAGCCCCTAAAAAGTTGTGGTGCAACCAATTTCCATTAGGAGTCACATGCTTAGTGAATTAAGTCTACCTGTGTGCAATCTAAGTTTTGCATGGTATGTCAGTAATATAAAAACCTTTTTCTGAAAAGTCCAGGGGCAAAAACATTAAGCAAGAGACATTATTAACCAAACATCACCATGAAGACCAAGGAGATCTCCAAACAAGTCAGGGACACAGTTGTTGAGATGTACAGTTGGGTTATAAATAAAATGTCCAGGTCTCTGATGATCCCCCGGAGGGCCATTCAAATCCAACAGAAAGAACATGAAACCAGTACAGACCTGCCAAGAGAGGGCCGCCCACCCAAACTCTCAGAGCAGCCGAGGAGGCCATTAACCAAAAGAGGCAGCACAGAGACTAAGGGAAACCCTGAAGGAGCTGCAGAGTTCCCAAGCAGAGACTGGAGTATCCGTCCTTACAAGCACAATAAGCCGAGCACTGAACGGATAGATGGCTTTCTGTTCTGCTATAACCGCTTCCATTTTGTATATTTTCAGACACCATTGGGTCAAATGCGTTGTGCATGTAGCACTCATAGTTAAGTTTCTATTTCTCCGAAAACATGTGATTTCTTGTAAGTAACGTGAAGCAAGACCTCCAAGTTTTGTTTTTGTCATCAGGCGTACTCTGTAACTTCCTGAGATGTTACAACAAGGGCTGGACCTTCTAGAAAGTTCCTTGTGCTGTGTATAAATATGAACTGAGACAATAAGCAGTAGATCACTCTGAGAAAATGTACCTTGTGTGCCTGTCATAGTTTCTTAAGGGTGGTCTCCAATGTTGCAGGGTTCGAAGGGCACTCTATGCAGATGGACTAGAAGAGACAGTAAAACCTGCCCCCCCCCAACAGAGCACTCCATAGAGCTGGGCTTTATGAAAAATTTCCAAGAAAAAATCCTTTACTTACAGACAAAATATATAGGAAGGCTTGTCTTGACTTTGCCAAAAGCCATGTGGGAGACTTCCCAAATGTATGGAGGAAGAGCTTTGATCACATGGGACCAAAATTAAGGAAAAAGTCTGGTTCTGGAGCAAAACCAACATGTCTCATCACCCCAAGAACACCATCCCCATAGTGACGCGTGGTGGTGGCAGCACTACAGGGGACTGGGAAGCTGGTCCACGTTGAGGAAAATATGGATGGTGATAAATACTGGGAGATTCTTGAACATTATCTGTTTTGGTCTGTAAGTGATTTGAGACTAGGATGGAGGTTCATCTGCCAACAAGGCAATGACCCAAAGCATCCCGCTAAAGCAACACTGGAGTGGTTTAAGGGGAGACATGTAAATGTATTGGAATGACCTAGTCAAATCCCAGACTTTAATCCAATTGAGACTCTGTGACCAGACTAACCATCTATATCTTACAGAGCTGGAGCGGTTTTGCCTAAAAATTGACTTGTGCATATGCTGTGTATAAATGCGAACTGATACAATAAACAGTAGATCACTCTGGGAAACTGTACCATGTGTGCCTGTCATTGTTTCTTACCAGCAATTGGTAATACAACTACAAGTTTTCATTTTCTACTACTCATACTCTTTTTGACAATCACCAGTTACACCAAACGGCCTTGGAGTGGGGGGGGGTTCTGCCAGGCAAATATGGTTACTAGTAAAAATCGAGGGACTCCTTGGTTCTGCATTTGTGAGAGTCAAGAGGACAAAAGGAACGCCTGTGCCTGACCGCCCAGATGCCGGTGAAGAGGGCTGGTGGAGTGTTCCGGAAGTGCATGCCCCTGGCTGCAAAGTGATTCTGGTGTTGCTGGAAACCAGACAGGTAACATGAACCGCTGAACTTACATTTGCCTTGAACTTGCTCTTACATTGAATTGTTATTGAGGATTGTCACTGCTGGGACCATGAAGTCATCTGTGTGCACTGTCTCACCTTCATCAAGAACCTATTAGGGAATTCTGGGATGCAATCTGTTTTTTCTTCGTAGGTTTTTGAACTCTTCTGTTGCAATATTTTTGAATTACCTCTTTTTTCTTGAAGTTTGAGGACGTATTCCACGTGTAACATAATAACATAGTATGTGCGGCTGAATAAAGACTTTAGTCCATCCAGTTCAGCCTGTTTAACTCCTTCCAGTGGTCTAGTAGCCATAGCTGGAAATGTTATTACATGCAAGGAGGGCATCCCGGCCACTATAGATCTCCTTCCAGTGGTCTAGTAGCCATAGCTGGTAATGTTATTACATGCACGGGGGCATCCCGGCCACTATAGATCTCCTTCTAGTGGTCTAGTAGCCATAGCTGGTAATGTTATTACATGCAAGGAGGGCATCCCGGCCACTATAGATCTCCTTCCAGTGGTCTAGTATCCATAGCTGGAAATGTTATTACATGCAAGGAGGGCATCCCGGCCACTATAGATCTCCTTCCAGTGGTCTAGTAGCCATAGCTGGTAATGTTATTACATGCAAGGAGGGCATCCCGGCCACTATAGATCTCCTTCCAGTGGTCTAGTAGCCATAGCTGGTAATGTTATTACATGCACGGAGGGCATCCCGGCCACTATAGATCTCCTTCCAGTGATCTAGCAGCCATAGCTGGAAATGTTATTACATGTACGGGGGGCATCCCGGCCACTATAGATCTCCTTCTAGTGGTCTAGTAGCCATAGCTGGTAATGTTATTACATGCAAGGAGGGCATCCCGGCCACTATAGATCTCCTTCCAGTGGTCTAGTAGCCATAGCTGGTAATGTTATTACATGCAAGGAGGGCATCCCGGCCACTATAGATCTCCTTCCAGTGGTCTAGTAGCCATAGCTGGAAATGTTATTACATGCACGGAGGGCATCCCGGCCACTATAGATCTCCTTCCAGTGGTCTAGTAGCCATAGCTGGTAATGTTATTACATGCAGGGAGGGTATCCCGGCCACTATAGATCTCCTTCCAGTGGTCTAGTAGCCATAGCTGGAAATGTTATTACATGTACGGGGGGCATCCCGGCCACTATAGATCTCCTTCCAGTGGTCTAGTAGCCATAGCTGGTAATGTTATTACATGCACGGAGGACATCCCGGCCACTATAGATCTCCTTCCAGTGGTCTAGTAGCCATAGCTGGTAATGTTATTACATGCACGGAGGACATCCCGGCCACTATAGATCTCCTTCCAGTGGTCTAGTAGCCATAGCTGGTAATGTTATTACATGCACACAGGGCATCCCGGCCACTATAGATCTTCTTCCAGTGGTCTAGTAGCCATAGCTGGTAATGTTATTACATGCCAGGAAGGCATCAAGGCCACTTTTGAACGTTTTTACTGTATCCATTATTACTACCTCCTCTGGCAGCGAGTTCCATAGTCTCACTGCTCTTACATAGAAGAATCCCCTCCTATGTCGGTGGAGAAAGCACCTTTCTTCTAACCTTAGTGGATGCCCTCGGGTTATGGTTACACTCTGAGGTATAAATAGATTGTGGGACAGATCTTTGTATAGACCCCGAATATATTTATACATAGTTATTAGATCACCCCTCAATCGTCTTTTTTCTAGACTACGTGTTCTTTTTTCATTTTCGGCGTGTGATGGATTGAATGCCATTGAGGAGAGCTGGGACCGCTTAGGGGATATTGTCAACAATGGGATCGATTCAGAGCCAGGTGAGAATTCTCACTCCTTTTTTTTAGGAGAGAAAACTACGATTCAATTTCAATCGCTTTCTTTTTCTTCAATTCAAAGTTTGAGAATTTGACTTTAGTGAATAACCAGATGGTAAAACAATGAAAGTCAATGGTACAGTGAGTAAAAATGGAGTAATATGTTCAATACTTTTCCCAGGAGTAATTGTGAGAATGGTGATTCACTAAAAGTC
This sequence comes from Gastrophryne carolinensis, assembly GCA_027917425.1. Lineage (NCBI taxonomy): Eukaryota > Metazoa > Chordata > Amphibia > Anura > Microhylidae > Gastrophryne > Gastrophryne carolinensis. Next base: position 4,233,025 of record CM051236.1, on the reverse strand, counting down.
AAATTCTCAGGCCTTTTTCTCATGAATTGAATTTTTTTACTACCATGAGAATTCAGCCAAGGTAGACAATGAAAGTCAATGGCAGGTTTCTCTACTAAAAAAGAATTGAGAATTCTCACCTGACTCCAAATCAACTTCGATGTTGTTGAATTTGACTGTGGTATTTAGAGAAAAATGTATTTTGTGGCCGTTTACACGTGTGTAATTTTGCTTTGATGCATAATAACATTTATAATAGTTTGGATTGTTGGGTGTTAACAGATTCATGAAACCAGGCATTATCCCTCCGGGTCTTGTAAATTCTGTTTAATACAGATGCGTAGACATTGGCTTCAAGCTCACTATAATCATTTGATTTTCAGCAGTCGAATAGCAGACGGAAAGTTAACAACCATAAACCTGAGATCCAACGTTATCTTTAAACATAAGTAGTAACTGAAAAGATAAAACATCAGTGAAACAAACAAGAACTATTGTGGAAATTGCTCAATGACTGGGATGTGCCTTTAAGCCCAGCCTCAGCTCCCATTTTGCTACCTCTGATGGGCGCTGGAGCACCCGTCCCTGGCTGCAGCCGCGTCTGTGGGTGGGATGTGCTGACGTCATCAGGACCACGGAGCGCGTGGGTCTTGCTGAGACTTCCCTCCTAACAGCCTCCGGCCTCAGTATTCTTTGGGACAGGTTATGTTGATTTAACTTACACAGTGTTGCTTTCATTTCACTAGTATGTTGTCTAGTGAACAGATTTGCAGCCCAGTGGGAGAAATAATAATAAGTAAGTAACTGAAAACTTATATATATATATATATATATATATATATATATATATTAATTTTAGATGCTGGGGAATCATTTTTTAAGGGTTTGGGCTTTTCATGAAATCATGGTGAAGGTCCGGTTTAAGGTGTGCATATATAGAGGCCTTCTTGATGCCTTTGTAATAGTTTGCCATAATTTATATAGTTAAAGCTGGAGACGTGTCTGTCTTTGTACTTTACTTATTTGTATATATATATATATATATATGTGTGTGTTTTTTCGAAGGTGTGCACATATAGAGGCCTCATTGAATAGACAGCAATTATCTTCTTTATCTACTGTCCTGAGTATATTGTTTATGTAGACCGGGTAAGAACTGACTGGCATAATATTGTATTTACTTATTGACTGGCCGTTGGAGGTATTCTCATCTTTATTTTTTAACATGTGATGTTGTTTAGTGTCTTGTTTTATGTAATTTATTCATTTGCTACAGGGAAACTTTAAACCTTTATATTAATTGTTTTCTTGGTGTGCGGTTCCTGTAGCAGGGGACTAGGTTCTTAGTTTACCTGCTCTTGGAAGTAAAACCACTGCGCCAGCAGTGGTGCGTGACTCTCGGGCATACAGCGCAAGGCGCATTGGCAAAAAAGGCTTTAACTGGGGATGGCAGCACAGCGACAAAGCAAATACACATGGAATGACATCAGGGACACACAAATGACATGACACATGATTGGCAGGCATGAAAATGCAAGTTCGACATGGGTAACCTAAGTACAATACATTAAGAAAATAACATTCTGAACAGGCCGGGGATCCCGTGTCACTTTATTGAGCACCAAAAAAAAATAAAAACGCTAACCAGAAGTCATAAAAAAAAAAACATAGGTGGAATGACTAATTGAAGTCTATGGGAGAAAGTCGGGTGCCGCGTCACTTCCAGCCGCCAGCCGCCGGCTCACTGCGTTCTACAAGAGACGGGTCTCCAAGCCGCAGTTATTAACGGCAGGGTAGACCGTCTGCGAGGGCGCCGGGAGGCGGTATCAGCCCCCTAACGTGTGTCTTATCTGAGACACCTGATCCCTTCCATCCTGGATCAAAGTCAGGGTGGCCGCCGCTCCAGGCACCCGTTCTTGGAGGAAACAACGAGGATACTTACATATTTACTTCACCACAGGTAACAACTAAGGTAGTGTTAATACTTTGCATGGCACTGTAGGCTAGGGAACCTTTTGACCACACAAGATTACGCCATTTATGCGCCCTTGGGGTATGCCCCTACTTACTAATTCATATATTGCCCTATAAGTATTTTCACCTAAGTAACCTTTCCATCCTGCTCATAGCACTGGCTTCTATTAAAGTTATCTATCCTCTGCACTCAAGATTAAGCCCCAATATCAAAACAAACAAAGTGGAGGAGCCTAGACTGAACCCTCCAACCCCCTACACAAGGCCGCACACTAGTATGTAGAAATGTATAAAAACTAATTTTAATAGATATATCAAAAGGACATCCACAAAACATACAATACAAACAATATTTTAAAAAACACAAAACATAGACAGGGGTATCCCACATAGGGTGACTATAGACTCTATATGATTGCCGTATATACACAATTATTATATACAAAGTACTATAAATGTCCCAAAGTGTTGAGAGAAAGAAAAAGGATGTATAGATTTATAAATGTGCAAATGTAAAATGTGACCAATGGGCAATAAAGCAGTGAATCAATGAATAAAAATGGTGCAAAATATGTGTGACAAAACAATGTGAAATGTGTGTACAGAAAAGCCAAAAAACTAGTTTCTGTTAAGGAAAATAAATAAATATACTAACAATGAGTGTAAGTGTGTATCCACAAACTACAAGTGTCCAAAAGAACAAAGAAAGTAAGCAACAGTTTGGTCATTCAACAATAAAGTCAAGAAAAACATATGAAAGGTATAAACAATGGTACTTCACATGTCACCAGGGGTCCCCCCGTCGCAGCCGCCACCTACGCGTTACGTGTCTGACCGACACTTCGCCAGGGTGTATCGGCTGTGCCCCCTCACTCTTCCTTAAATACCCCGTGATTGACGGCAAGGGCCAATGAGGCGCCGCCACGCCCCCGCCAACACGTGGGTCCCCCCGGCCAATGAGAGAGGCCGTAGGAGTACCACATCCGGCGGCGCGCGGCCGGCGCCATCACTGGCCATCGCATACAGTAGGTGCTCGCGGCGGGCGCGCGGCCGAGCGCGCGGCGAGCGAGCGCACTCCCCTGCAGTAGGAGGCGTCCGTCCGCCGCGCGCACGGCCGCACGCACCGCACACAGGCACCGCCTGTCCACCCAGCTACTGGGAAAACCCAGAGCGGATCCGTGGCATGTAAGTATGCGGGGAAGGAAGAGAGAAGGGGGAAGTTGAAAAGCATAGAGAGGTGCATAAAAACAGCGGATGTTGTATCCTGTTATACACTTTCATAAATTTCTCATAAGAATAATATGTAAATGGGGGTGAATCAACCCCACAAGAAATCTATATATCAATATTAATATCAATTAATATGGCCAATGTAATCCATATCGGTGATCTCATGAACATATATAAGGCATACTGGATAGCGCGGGAATTGCCGCATGGGTGCTAATACATATGGGTATAGTTGGGTAGAAAACAAGGGGAATAAAAACAAATCGCACGTCTATGGCAAGCAACCCTAAAGCTGGCCCAAGTCACAACTAGTAACCTGGCGTCGCGTCCATACCGACGCAACGCTAAAGAAGATGTATTAATATACATGGTGTCTAGTTGAATGCACCACCTATTGGTTCAACCAGAGGCGATATAGTGTGGGGCTGCAAATGAAAAGACAACCATAGGTTTGGATAAATAAAGGTGATTATTATATGTAAAATCAAATACACCAAGTCACATGGCTCAAAGTCTCATCAAACCCAATGGTGTGCAAGAGCATGCTTATTTTGTTATTAATTTTTAGTAGAAATTCAAGGAATTGTCCTTTTGCACAAAGTCACTAACACCCCACTACTCGGGGATAGAGAACTCCCCTGTAATGGGAGAAAATTCCCAGGGGTTCGCTGTATCCTCAACGCTCCAGATGTTGTCTCACAAGATTCTGAGATGATTGCTGAAAGGTGGAGGGATGTAATTTCCTCTAGATGAATAACATTGTGCGGAAATCACGCCGATAAAAATCCACATGAAGAAGGTCCCCGCTCTACAATTGTTCCAATTGAAATTAAATTGTTGCAGCATTACATCTTCTTTTGTATTGATCTTCTCCAAGAGGTGTAAGGAACATGACAACTAGTCCTGGCAGATGATCCAGATTGGAACCACAGACGATCCGTCTTATCGACCACCAATTCCACTGTATGGGTCAAATTCCGAGTTTCATGTTCCACTCATCAACATGCTCTAGTTAATGACATAAATAAAGAGTTAAACAAGTCCACAATGATGTTATATACATGTAGACAGCAACAAGAGGGTGTATAGCTGGCATGTTAATCACGGCCCAAAAAGGATGAGAACCCAAAGTCCTCATTAATACCAAAAGGCGCCTGTGATCTCAAGGTATAAATCCATCGAGACTCCTGTTGCAGCAACATTCTTTTTAAATTTCCACCCCGAATACCTAATCTGACCTGATCCACAAAGAATATTTGTGTCCCTGACACATCGCCCTGATGGAAATGAAGAAAATGTGAGGCTACCGGCGTCAATTTCTGCCCATTCTCCTCATCCCGCGCTGCCAATCTGATAGTGGACAAATGTTTCTGTACTCTTGCCCTAACGGCATTGGCAGTCTCCCCCACATAATCTTTAGGGCATGTACACCTAATGACATATATGACTCCATGTGATTTGCAGTTAAGATGATGTTTTAGTTGTATGTCCCTCTGTGTGTTGAGGTCCACTATAACGTTAGTTTTGCTGACTAATGGACATATGGAGCAATTGCCGCAGGGTCTACTTTTGGTCCCTGGCTGATTCCGTAACCAGGTACGGGGAGCAGTATAATGACTGCTACACAATCTGTCTTTCAGGTTGGGGGCCCTCCTGGCAGTTAAAAGGGGACCCTTCCTAGTCAAAGTATCCAATCTTGGATCCGAGCGGAGTATCGACCAGTGGGTGTTAAAGATGTTCCTGATTCTATTCCAATCATTGTTGTAGTTGGTTATGAACCTTACCTCACTATCGTGTTTCCTTCTTTTGTAAGAAAGTAGCTGGTCCCGAGGTGTTTCCATAGCTCTCCTGGCTGCCCGATCTATGACCGGCTTGGGATACCCTCTTCTCCGAAATCGACCTGTCATGTCCTTGATTTCTTCCTGAAAGCGAGCGTCATCAGAACAATTTCTTCTCAATCGTAGCATCTGTCCTACCGGGATGCCTTCTTTCAGTTTCTTTTGGTGGAAGCTAGAAAAATGCAGTAGTCCATTGCTGGAAGTGGGCTTCCTATAAAGATGTGTGGCTATGGATCCATCTGTTTCCACCTGTAATACCAAGTCCAAAAATTCAACTCTCTGTGTGGAGATGTTATATGTGAGGTGAATATTGAGTGAATTGTCGTTCAGGGCTGAGATGAATTGTTCACACAGTAGTCTGGGGCCCTGCCATAAGAGCAGGATATCATCGATGAACCTGTACCAGCCCAAGATGTAGGGCTGGTACAGATCCATCGAGTCGCCCCACACCACCTCACGCTCCCACCAACCCAGGAATAAGTTGGCAATGGACGGGGCACATTTTGCCCCCATCGCAACGCCCCTGATTTGTTTGTAGTAACGATCGTTGAACACAAAGAAATTATGTGTCAAAATGAAATCCAACACCTTGATGATAAAGGCATGTTGTCGTCTTTTATCTATGGATTCTGAATCCAAGAGGTACTGCGCTGTATATATGGCCATCTCGTGCGAGATATTGGTGTACAGCGCCTCCACATCGCATGTAACCAATAGAGTATTGGTTGGGATGTGTAGGGAATTGACTCGATTAAGGATATCGGTGGTGTCCCGCACATACGAATCAAGAGTTAATACGTGAGGTTGTAACACACTATCCACATAGGCGCATGCAAATTCAGTCAAGCTGCCCATACCTGATACGATAGGACGTCCAGGGGGCTTTGTAATGCTTTTATGTACCTTCGGCAACATGTAGAACGTTGCAACGCGAGGATGTTCAACCTTTAAGAACTGAAATAAAGTGTGGTTAATAACTTGGTTCTCAAAAGCATCCTCCAATAGGATTTCATATTCATGTTTATACTCATTCAGGGGGTTCTGTGGCAAACGCTTATAGGTGTTGCCATCCGAAAGCTGTCTCTGTGCTTCATCAAGGTAATACTGACGGGGGAGAACAACAATGTTCCCCCCCTTGTCAGCTTCCTTTATGATGATGTCCTCACGTTTTTGCAAATCTATGAGAGCATTCCATTCCTCCTTAGTAAGATTTTTATTGGTTCTATTTGGCCTTAATGCTCTAATGTCCCGACTCACCATCTCGAAAAAAATTCGGATAGCCGGCATATCGAGCCATGAGGGTGTAAAGCTCGAGGCTTTTCTGAGGTCCGGTATCTGTTGAGTAGATTCCTGTTCTTCCAATAGAGAGATGAGATCACGTAATGCAAGTTGTTCCTGGGGGTCCAATGCTGTGTCCATTGGTGTTGAATTGAAATCAGAAAAGTGACATCTCAGGGACAAACGTCTGCAATACAAAAATAGGTCCTTAATAACCTTAAATTTATCAATGTTGGCTGTAGGAGAGAAGTTAAGACCTCTGGCCAATATTGAACATTGTACTTCAGTCAATGGAATGTCGGTCAAATTAATGACCTCTAGTTCCGTACTGGACGTCCGCGTGCTGATCGTCGGGGCGATAAGACACGCCTCCGTTTGATCTCCCGTGGGCGTAGTCTGTGATGTTCCCTGTATTCCAGGTCCCTTGGTTTGTCTCTGCCGTCTAATTCTCCTCTTGTGGCCCCCCCGCCTGGTTCTCCTGTGGGACCCTCCTCTAAAAAACTTAGATCAGCTGTTGATCGATCTGAGGACCGACTGGACATGGAGGAAGTACTGGAGGTCATTCTATATCTCCTAGGGTAATTATTGGGCGGATTTTCTCCCATCCGTCCATCATGTAATTGATGACGTGAGCCCCGGGGATAATCCCTGGTGTTACCATGGTGCCTCCATTTGTATACCTTGCCCAAATCCACATCCTTTCTGTCCCTATTAAGTTTGTCTTTTTTATTGGCCATGACCTCATCTTCATATTTCTCAAGTTCTTTAGAAAGTTTCTCAACAAACGCAGTGACCTGCTCCTGAATCTTGAGCAGGTTCATTTGGGTATATAGGTCCTGTAGATGGGTTTTGATAATTTCCAACCTGTTTTTGTCTTCATCGATTAACATGTCAATTAAAGATATAGAGCATGTATGGAGGATTTTCTCCCACTTTAGTTTGAAATCGGGGGAAACCTCCCATGCCGGGAATATTTGGACCCTTAATCCTCGTGGAATAATCCCCATGTCTTTGTAGACCTGGAGACTATGGATATTCCACCAGGTGCGTAGGTAATCCCGCCTCGCCCTCTTAATGGCTCTAAATAGAGCTTCCTTTGTGTGTTTATCCTCCGTGGGTTCACAAGGCCCCAAAGGAGTGTGATCACGAAGTATGGCTAGTTTTTTGGACCAATCATTTTCTACGGTCTCAAAATTAATGGCCATAGTGAAAGGCGTGCATCAATCCCAAGGTGACCAAAGCTAATGGTCCTGTCTAGAATTCCAAGCAATCTATAGGGAAGTGCACCACACAATGAATGATCAAAAGGTGCCGGCTAGTGGGGGTAACAATGTACAAAACAAACAAAGTGGAGGAGCCTAGACTGAACCCTCCAACCCCCTACACAAGGCCGCACACTAGTATGTAGAAATGTATAAAAACTAATTTTAATAGATATATCAAAAGGACATCCACAAAACATACAATACAAACAATATTTTAAAAAACGCAAAACATAGACAGGGGTATCCCACATAGGGTGACTATAGACTCTATATGATTGCCGTATATACACAATTATTATATACAAAGTACTATAAATGTCCCAAAGTGTTGAGAGAAAGAAAAAGGATGTATAGATTTATAAATGTGCAAATGTAAAATGTGACCAATGGGCAATAAAGCAGTGAATTAATGAATAAAAATGGTGCAAAATATGTGTGACAAAACAATGTGAAATGTGTGTACAGAAAAGCCAAAAAACTAGTTTCTGTTAAGGAAAATAAATAAATATACTAACAATGAGTGTAAGTGTGTATCCACAAACTACAAGTGTCCAAAAGAACAAAGAAAGTAAGCAACAGTTTGGTCATTCAACAATAAAGTCAAGAAAAACATATGAAAGGTATAAACAATGGTACTTCACATGTCACCAGGGGTCCCCCCGTCGCAGCCGCCACCTACGCGTTACGTGTCTGACCGACACTTCGCCAGGGTGTATCGGCTGTGCCCCCTCACTCTTCCTTAAATACCCCGTGATTGACGGCAAGGGCCAATGAGGCGCCGCCACGCCCCCGCCAACACGTGGGTCCCTAGGCTCCTCCACTTTGTTTGTTTTGTACATTGTTACCCCCACTAGCCGGCACCTTTTGATCATTCATTGTGTGGTGCACTTCCCTATAGATTGCTAAGCCCCAATATCAGGCACGGCAATTTTGGACACATGGTGCATCTGGGTGAGGTATTATATGACAGCATTATCCTTATTGACTTTTCCAACAAATGTCCACAGCTTCATCGTGGGGATGTACAAAGGTAATCCATTTACACATATATAGGGCACCCTTGGTTACCAATAGGGATGAGCGAATCGGTTCTAACGAACCTGAATTCGCTCCGAATTTCAGGGAAAATTCGATTCAGCACGAACCCGAATTTTTAGTGGTTTGTGCTGACCGAATTTTCCCTGAAATTAAAAAAAAAAAATGCCGGCATGGTGGGAGCGGGGAGACCGGCTGCGCTGTCAGCTGTCATCAGAGGACGCGTCATCAGAGGAAGCCGGCGCGTCCTCTGATGACAGCGCAGCCGGCCTCCCCACTCCCACCAGAGATGAGCGATTCGCTAAAGTTCGATTCGGACGAACCCGAATTTCTTTGAGAAATTCGGCGAAACGCCCGAATCGAATTTTTCAGAAGTTCGCTCATCTCTAGTTACCAACTTTTGAATGTCTGAGCTGGCCCAATGTTAACAGCTCTCAATGCGCAGCAGTTGCCTTCTACACCCAGTTACAAACCAATATTGTTTCTTATATACATTATTACATGAACAATCGTATATATTTTTCCTTATTTTTCTGACAAAAGCACATATTTACCTTTTTTATACAGTGAACATCATAGAAGTCCTAGCAGACACTGATGAAGCTCGAGCGAAACGAGCAAAACTAGTTTGTACTACAGGATACTATTGTTAACTTTGTTGTCTGTACCGTATGTATAGTTGACTGACGGTAGCTAATCTACCATACCTTTGCACACAAATTAAGAGTTATGTGTTTGTCCTATGTCAATTGTAATTAGAGATGAGCGAACTTCTAAAAAATTCGATTCTGGCGATTCGCCGAATTTCTCAAAGAAATTCGGGTTCATCGGAATCGAACTTTAGCGAATCGCTCATCTCTGGTGGGAGCGGGGAGGCCGGCTGCGCTGTCAGCTGTCATCAGAGGACGCATCATCAGAGGAAGCCGGCTTCCTCTGATGACGCGTCCTCTGATGACAGCGCAGCCGGTCTCCCCCCTCCCACCATGTCGGCATTTTTTTTTTTTATTTCAGGGAAAATTCGGTCAGCACGAACCACTAAAAATTCGGGTTCGTGCTGAATCGAATTTTCCCTGAAATTCGGAGCGAATTCAGGTTCGTTCATCCCTAATTGTAATAATGACTTAATAAAATGTTATTATATAGTTTTTAACTAAATCCAGATTTTGTCAAGGCGAGGTCATTACCTAATGAGCCCCAAAGTCTTTCCTGAGCTAGGGGATGGTCCATTGTACCCAAGCTCAACCAATCAACCTATGGGAGAAAGACACTGAGCACATAATGTAATGTGGCGCTGTAGGGAACACCGCGTCGGCGCAGCGTGACGCAAAATATTTTTTCTCATCATAAATATGACTTGCTGGTGGCACTGCAGGAAAACACCTGCCTCTACATAGTGTTAGCATTTCTTAAAGTAGTACATTTTAGAAAGAAAATGGCGGCTCATGCATTTGCAGCCCACCTGCAAACAGAAAGTTCTGCTGGGCTTCCCGTTACTGTGCATTGTCAGTTATGTCAGTTGAATCCAGGCAGCAGCACGGCTGAGGTGTCGGGAGAGGAAGTTACAAAATGGCCACTATCTTTCCTTTCCAACTGTGCCGAGCTGTTGGTCCAGCTTAAACAAAGGTCCCTAGCCTTAGGATAGTTTAGGCTCTACAAGTTTACAAGCTTTAGGAAGCGATTGTAAGCTGCTGTTCAGATGTCCTTGGTCTTCGCACCATAGATGATGGGGTTGACTGTTGATGGAATGAGCATATAGAGGTTTGGGAAGATGACATGGATGTAAGGGGCAATATGACCGACTCTGTGAGCCAAAAATGAAAAGAGCCCCAGGAGAGGAGGAGGATGCAGATATGGGACGTACATGTGCTGAAGGCTTTATTTCTGGCATTATTGGAGGAGAGTCTTAGTATTCAGCTGTAGGACATGGCAATGACTGAGGTATCACCAGTAATGACAAACAAGGCTGCAGTCAGCCCATAGGCACTAATAACAGTTACATCCGTACAAGCCAACTTAACCACTGCCATATGGTCACAGTGCGAGTGGGCGATGTGGCGGTTCTGGCAGTATGGCAGTCTGTTAGCCATCAGTGGACATGGTGTCACCAATAATATCCCTCTTTTAATAAGACCTACATCTATCTTTACTATCACCATAGAGGCACCTTGGCGTGGTGGTGCAGCTTAGCATACTTCTGCAGATGTGTGTGACCGAGCCTCTGTTTTTACCAGATTTAAAGCAAGATTATAGGTTGGTCTGCAAGCTAACAGGGTTGAGTGCTGCGGCTCCTTTAAGTCTTTAGTAACCTAATTGCCCTGCTGACTTGCACCTCCCAGGTTAGTTATAAAATGGTCTGAGCAGCTGCCACTCCCCCTTTGTATCTTTACTATCAGTTTGCTGCAGGAAAACACCTTCCACTAGGTGTCGCTACGTGGTGTTAGCATTTCATAGATAAGGCCCCTAGCCTTCCACACCCCAAACCCGCATCTCCGTGAGATAGTTTAGGCTCTACAAGTTTACAAGCTTTAGGAAGCGATTGTAAAGAGCTGTGCGGATGTCCTTGGTCTTCGCACCATAGATGATGGGGTTGAGTGTTGATGGAATGAGCATATAGAGATTTGCGAAGATGACATGGATGTAAGGGGCAATATGGCCGACTCTGTGAGCCAGAAATGAAAAGAGCCCCAGGGTGTAGAAGAGGAGGAGGATGCAAATATGGGATGTACATGTGCTGAAGGCTTTATTTCTGGCATTATTGGAGGAGAGTCTTAGCACTGCCCTTAGTATCCAGCTGTAGGACATGGCAATGGCTGAGGTATCGCCAATAATGACAAACAAGGCAACAGTCAGCCCATAGGCACTATTAACAGTTACATCCGTACAAGCCAACTTAACCACTGCCATATGGTCACAGTACGAGTGGGCAATGTGGCGGTTCTGGCAGTATGGTAGTCCGTTAGCCATCAGCGGAAATGGGGTCACCAATAATATCCCTCTTATAATAAGACCTACATCTATCTTTACTATCAGTTTGGTGGTCAGTACGGTTGTGTAATGGAGAGGCATGCATATAGCCACATATCTGTCCAAGGCCATGGCCACAAGAATCCCAGATTCTATCATTGCAAAAAAATGGATGGAGAACATTTGAACCAGGCAGGACAAGAAGGTGATCTCCTTATGGCTCATCCAGAAGATTCCCAGCATATTTAAAACAATAGAACTCGACAGAAACAAATCAGTGAGGGATAAACTGCACAGGAAATAATACATGGGGCTGTGCAGATGTTCCTCCACCACAATGAGGATCATCATCAAACCATTTCCAAAAATCTCGACCAGATACATGACGAAGACGGGGAAAGAAATCCACACGTGAGCCGACTCAAATCTTGGGAGGCCTTCAAGGATAAACACAGCGGGTTCGGAAACAGAGAGATTTACCTGCAGCATGTTTAATATTTGGATCTATGGTAAGTCCGTGATGATTATATTAAGAGGACAAGAACTTCAATAGCTGATTATATAAAGAGGACAAGAACTTCAATAGCTGATTATATAAAGAGGACAAGAACTTCAATAGCTGATTATATAAAGAGGACAAGAAATTAAATAGTTGATTATATAAAGAGGACAAGAACTTCAATAGCTGATTATATAAAGAGGACAAGAACTTCAATAGCTGATTATATAAAGAGGAAAAGAACTTCAATAGCTGATTATATAAAGAGGACAAGAAATTAAATAGTTGATTATATAAAGAGGACAAAAACGTAAATTGTTGATTATTTAAAGAGGACAAGAAGTTAAATAGTTGATTATATAAAGAGGACAAGAAGTTAAATAGTTGATTATATAAAGAGGACAAGAAGTTAAATAGTTGATTATATAAAGAGGACAAGAAGTTAAATAGTTGATTATATAAAGAGGACAAGAACTTCAATAGCTGATTATATAAAGAGGACAAGAAATTAAATAGTTGATTATATAAAGAGGACAAAAACGTAAATTGTTGATTATTTAAAGAGGACAAGAACTTAAATTGTTGATTATATAAAGAGGACAAGAAGTTAAATAGTTGATTATATAAAGAGGACAAGAAGTTAAATAGTTGATTATATAAAGAGGACAAGAAGTTAAATAGTTGATTATATAAAGAGGACAAGAAGTTAAATAGTTGATTATATAAAGAGGACAAGAAGTTAAATAGTTGATTATATAAAGAGGACAAGAACTTAAATTGTTGATTATATAAAGAGGACAAGAACTTAAATTGTTGATTATATAAAGAGGACAAGAACTTAAATAGTTGATTATATAAAGAGGGCAAGAACTTAAATAGTTGATTATTTAAAGAGGACACGAAGTTAAATAGTTGATTATATAAAGAGGACAAAAAACGTAAATTCTTGATTATATAAAGAGGACAAGAACTTAAATAGTTGATTATACTGTATAAAGAGGGCAAGAACTTAAAGCGGACCTTCACTCTGAATAAGAGCCTATCTTATATGTTTCCCACACCCTGTACATACAGATTGCTCACATTAAAAATCATCCTACCTGCATCTACTGCATGTTATGAGCCTTTAAACATCCAAGATGGCGGCTTATGGAAGCCGCTATTTTATCAGGCAGCCTGCAAACAGGAAGTGCCTGAAAACAGGAAAAGACTGTGCTGCTCTGCATTCTGGGACTGCTGACCTTTCCCTGACCCCAGCTCTGCTCTGTCTGAGCAAAGCACAGCTATAACCTGCCCCCCTGTACCTTATCCCACTCTCCTCTCCTCAGTAAGTGTGATGCTTCTGAGTCAAGATGGCGGCGCCCGTATCCTAAATTCCTGAACAGAGTTGCAGCCCAGTGGGGGAAAGAATAATAAGTTAGTGACTAAAAATGTAAAATATATTAATTTTAGATGCTGGGGAATCGTTTTTAAGAGTTTGGGCTTTTCATTAAATCATGGTGAAGGTCCGGTTTAAATAGTTGATTATATAAAGAGGTCAAGAACTTAAATTGTTGATTATATAAAGAGGACAAGAACTTAATTAGTTGATTATATAGAGGACAAGAAGTTAAATAGTGACTACAGGTAGTAAATATTTATATTGTAAATGTTACTGAACCAATATAGGAGATTAGAGCAATAGAAAACTTGATGGCTCGTTCTTTTTAATTATTCAGACAAAGAAACGTTCAAGCTAAATGATCGTATATTGAAGAGGGTTACATTTTGTCATTGTTTAACAGTATAGGGAGAATAAACACTGGGCAACGTGCTCCCCCATATAGCAACAACCATTGTTTACTGTCACGGGGGGTCATTGTTTAACAGTATAAAGATATTAACCCTCAGTTAAATTCTCTTTTTCATATAAACCACACTGAATTGTAGAAGCCGCTTGTGTCACCACTTCCTGTCTTCAGTGATATCTTGTTAGCCGAGTAACGTGAAACTATTCTAATATAATTATATAATAATATAGAAACAGAAATATGGAAAGCCATATGATGGTCAGCAACAGTCGTATAAATATTGACCAAGGCCGTAAATCTGTTATTTTCGAGCAATCGTAACGCAGATATCCCACAGGCGCACCGACAACACAGCTAGCTGGTAGGTTACGGGATCCACAATGGCACGGGGCTCTGATATTTATAGTGCAGATGTTGATTATCTTGTGTATAGAAGAGGTCATGGCAAATAAATCCAGAAGAGCTTCATAGTAATTAGTCCCTCTGCTGCTGGCCAAAAACATTCCCCCTTTAGAGACATTTTGAGAAACTATTCTTCATATCTAAATTAGTATTTAAAGTCATACTGTTTATTTGTGATAGTCAGGGGCTAAGCCTGTAGAGCCCAGTGGGTGGGCGCATTGCCATTCTAGGGTTCTCGTGATATCAAGAATTACACTTGGAAGAGGAAGCACCTTGTGAGCCCAAATTCGAGATCCTGCCATTCTCCTTGGAGGAGCCGGTTAGATCCGGACAGTTCTGGACAGTTCAGACTGTTTCGACCCAGACCAATAAATCCAACACCCCATCCTCTGAGGGTCCGCATGGCCAACCACCAGGAGTTCATAGCACGGAACATGAGGGCACAAACTCTACTCGCAGGCTTACACATCCCATGGAAAAGACCCAGGGCCTGTCATTGGAGGACCTTACCACGTGGCCCATTGAGAAGCATCTAAAGAGCTTCATGGACATTAAGGAGGGTCTGCAGAAAGGTATCATGCACAGGATAATTGGGGAGGACCTGACCATGTGGCCCATGGAGAAGCATCTAAAGAGCTTCATGGACATTAAGGAGGGTCTGCGGAAAGGTATCATGCACAGGATAAATGGGGAGGACCTGACCACGTGGCCCATTGAGAAGCATCTAAAGAGCTTCGTGGACATTAAGGAGGGTCTGCGGAAAGGTATCATGCACAGGATAAATGGGGAGGACCTGACCATGTGGCCCATGGAGAAGCATCTAAAGAGCTTCATGGACATTAAGGAGGGTCTGCGGAAAGGTATCATGCACAGGATAAATGGGGAGGACCTGACCATGTGGCCCATGGAGAAGCATCTAAAGAGCTTCATGAACATTAAGGAGGGTCTGCGGAAAGGTATCATGCACAGGATAAATGGGGAGGACCTGACCACGTGGCCCATTGAGAAGCATCTAAAGAGCTTCATGGACATTAAGGAGGGTCTGCGGAAAGGTATCATGCACAGGATAAATGGGGAGGACCTGACCATGTGGCCCATGGAGAAGCATCTAAAGAGCTTCATAGACATTAAGGAGGGTCTGCGGAAAGGTATCATGCACAGGATAAATGGGGAGGACCTGACCATGTGGCCCATGGAGAAGCATCTAAAGAGCTTCATGGACATTAAGGAGGGTCTGCGGAAAGGTATCATGCACAGGATAAATGGGGAGGACCTGACCATGTGGCCCATGGAGAAGCATCTAAAGAGCTTCATGAACATTAAGGAGGGTCTGCGGAAAGGTATCATGCACAGGATAAATGGGGAGGACCTGACCATGTGGCCAATTGAGAAGCATCTAAAGAGCTTCGTGGACATTAAGGAGGGTCTGCGGAAAGGTATCATGCACAGGGTAAATGGGGAGGACCTGACCACGTGGCCCATTGAGAAGCATCTAAAGAGCTTCATGGACATTAAGGAGGGTCTGCGGAAAGGTATCATGCACAGGATAAATGGGGAGGACCTGACCACGTGGCCCATTGAGAAGCATCTAAAGAGCTTCATGGACATTAAGGAGGGTCTGCGGAAAGATATCATGCACAGGATAAATGGGGAGGACCTGACCACGTGGCCCATTGAGAAGCATCTAAAGAGCTTCATGAACATTAAGGAGGGTCTGCGGAAAGGTATCATGCACAGGATAAATGGGGAGGACCTGACCATGTGGCCCATTGAGAAGCATCTAAAGAGCTTCATGGACATTAAGGAGGGTCTGCGGAAAGGTATCATGCACAGGATAAATGGGGAGGACCTGACCACGTGGCCCATTGAGAAGCATCTAAAGAGCTTCATGGACATTAAGGAGGGTCTGCGGAAAGGTATCATGCACAGGATAAATGTGCTGCACATGGACCTGTGTCAGATGACGATGGGCATTCAGCAAAACAGCTCCGTGTTCAAGAAAATGCTGAAGGTGGAGAATGACCGAAACCAACTGCTGAGCCACAAGAACGCTAACATTGCCAAGCTGGCCACCAGCCTGCAGTTTTTGCCCATCCAGCTGAATGCACAGACTTACCAGGTCTCAGGGCCTGCGTCACTCCCTGGTCTTCTTTAGAGCCTTCTGCAAGGAGGAAGAGGCTGAACTGCAGGACACCGCAGGTCATCTACCTGGCAGCACTGGGCACCAAGTTATTAAGACGGCAGACAGCAAGTGTCAAAACGAGCGTCCAAGCAAGAAGTCGGGACTGGCAGCATAGAAGTAAGGTCAAATCCAGAGAAGGCACCCAAGGGTGATCCACAAATTAGGTCCAAAGGTCAAAAAGGAGAATCCAATACAGCAAATGCTAACAGTGTGTGAGTGTGGAGGAGACATTAGAGTGTGAGCTCTGAGGGACAGGGGGTCATGTGACTGCTTCTATGTACAGCGCTGTGGTATATGTCAGCGCTATATAATGTATAATAACAGTGTGTGAGTGTGGGGGAGACATTAGAGTGTGAGCTCGGAGGGACAGGAGGTCATGTGACTGCTTCTATGTACAGCGCTGTGGTATATGTCAGCGCTATATAATGTATAATACTGCCCATCACTGATGGGCTGCTTTGATTTGGCCTGAGTGGCGTGCTCGGAGCCACTGAGCTATGATGGCGCTTAGACGCGCATAGTTTAGCGGCTCCGAGCGCGCTGATTGGATGATTGGCCGCACATGCAGCGTAGGAGTGGGGTGAGGTGAGTTTTATCGGGAGATCTGGGGGGTTTCACATAGCGGGGTATCCCTGATCATGGTGCCCCGGGGAAGTGGACCAAAACCAGGATAGTGAAAATTCTGGGTGTTGGTCAACTTTAAGGCTGCCTGGGAGCAGAATGGACACGGCTCTCCCTCCTGACGAAGGTTTACACACCGAAACGTTGAGGGTTTCTGGTGTTATCTTCACGGGCAGGCTGATTCATCACTAACGCCAGGTAGCGAGAGATGAGCGTCTGTAGCGGCATTTTCAGAGCGCCCGCTAGTAGTCGCTGTGCTCGGCCGTGGGTCGCTAGTTTATAGCGACTCAGTCGCTGTTCAGTAATGTTGAATACATTGTGAGGAGTCGCTATTTGACCAGTGCAGCGCTGTATGGGAACGCATGTTAGCGATTGGTCATAGCGACCGACTCACAACATATTCAGCAAAAAAACAGCCTCACAAATCTCTGGCGCTGAAAAATGCTTCTCTGAAGCCCAGAGCGCAGGAGGCTGTGTGTTTAAAGTGTGTTTTTCAGCATCTATCCACCAGTAACAAAGCGAAAACATATGGAATTACATTGAATAAGCAGTTTATTCACATTTTTTTTATTTTTTATATATTTCTTCAGAAATGACATCACAGCTCTGCCATTAATGTGTCATGTTACAATGTTGTTACAATGTAATTCCATATGTTTTCGCTTTGTTACTGGTGGATAGATGCTGAAAAACAGACTTTAATCACACAGCCTCCTGTGCTCTGGGCTTCAGAGAAGCATTTTTCAGTGCCAGAGATTTGTGAGGCTGTTTTTTTGCTGAATATGTTGTGAGTCGGTCGCTATGAGCAGTCGCTAACATGCGCTCCCATACAGCGCTGTACTTGTCAAATAGCGACTCCTCACTCCTCATCTGTCGCTACCTGGCGTTAGTGATGAAACAGCCTGCCTGTCTGTGATCCAAAAACAGCCTTTAAACTGGTGTGGCCAGCTAACCGCCCCAACACCAAGACAGTTGGGTAGAAGGAGGGGCAGGAAGAGGTTTCCAGCCAATGGCTGATCAGAAACAGCACCACAGATGGAGACTGCCAACATCCCCGCTGAACCCCTGTAGTTACATTTAGCGATGAGAGAACTTCCTAAAAAATCGATTCGGGCAATTCGCAGAATTTCTCCAAGAAATTTGGGTTCGTCCGAATCGAATCTTTGAAAATCGCTCACCTCTGGAAAACACAGCTCACGGTGACAGCGCAGTCAGCCTCCTCTACTCCCACTGTGCTGTGCAAAGCTTACCGACATGCCGGCACAGTGGGAGCGGAGGAGGCCGGCCGCACTGTCAGCGGGTGGCGGAAGCCGGCTTTAACATCTGACAGCGCTGCCGGCCTCCCTTGCTCCCACCATGCTGTGTATAGCTTATGTACAGTGAGCTGCCAGTATCAGCTCCAGATGGGCCCCAAAATACCAAAAGACTAATTGGCATCCTGAGGAAGTGGGAGGGTTTACGCCCACGCAACGCGTCGATGCGATTCTAGCCCTATGCATGGTGGACCCGGACTCCTGATAATTATGGTGATATCAATCTAATTTCTTACTGTGCCCTATTTAACTTATTTGTTTTACAATTATGATTGTATTGCACTGATTTCACTGCATTTTGCACTTCTTTGCACATATTATTAAGTCAGCACTTTTGCACTTTGTATAGATAGTAGCACATGTTATATTACGCTGTACAGTATATAGCAGACCTGGGCAATGTACGGCCCGCGGGCCGTATACGGCCCTTTGCTAGGCTCTTACCGGCCCGGGCTGAGCTGGCCAGTAAGAGACGCAGAGGAAGGGAAAACATGCCAGACTCGACGAGCCGAGTGGCCGATCGGCTGCTGCTTGACTTAGGTGATCGCCTGTGTACAGTGTGAGAGGCTTAGGTTAAGCAGCAGCTGATCGGCCGCTCGGCTCGTCGGGTCTGGCACATTCTCCCTTCCTCTGAGGAAGCCAGACCCGATGAGCAGGTGATAGAGACCTGGGGACTTTGAAAGGACAGAGTAGGAGCTCCAGAGCATCAGTAAGTCTGCTCAGAAAGATTATGTAGTTTGCTTGTGTTTTCCCTTCCTGCCTGCTGTCTCTTTTTCACCATGTACCTGCCCACCATGCTCTCACCATGTCCCCTTCCTGCTGTCCACATGCTCTCACCATGTCCCCTTCCTGCTGTCCACCATGCTCTCACCATGCCCCCTTCCTGCTGTCCACATGCTCTCACCATGCCCCCTTTCTGCTGTCCACATGCTCTCACCATGCCCCCTTCCTGCTGCCCACCATGCTCTCACCATGCCCCCTTCCTGCTGTCCACATGCTCTCACCATGTCCCCTTCCTGCTGTCCACCATGCTCTCACCATGCCCCCTTCCTGCTGTCCACATGCTCTCACCATGTCCCCTTCCTGCTGTCCACCATGCTCTCACCATGCCCCCTTCCTGCTGTCCACATGCTCTCACCATGTCCCCTTCCTGCTGTCCACCATGCTCTCACCATGCCCCCTTCCTGCTGTCCACATGCTCTCACCATGCCCCCTTCCTGCTGTCCACATGCTCTCACCATGTCCCCTTCCTGCTGTCCACCATGCTCTCACCATGCCCCCTTCCTGCTGTCCACCATGCTCTCACCATGCCCCCTTCCTGCTGTCCACCATGCTCTCACCATGCCCCCTTCCTGCTGTCCACATGCTCTCACCATGCCCCCTTCCTGCTGTCCACATGCTCTCACCATGTCCCCTTCCTGCTGTCCACATGCTCTCACCATGTCCCCTTCCTGCTGTCCACCATGCTCTCACCATGCCCCCTTCCTGCTGTCCACCATGCTCTCACCATGCCCCCTTCCTTCTGTCCACCATGCTCTCACCATGCCCCCTTCCTGCTGTCCACCATGCTCTCACCATGCCCCCTTCCTGCTGTCCACCATGCTCTCACCATGCCCCCTTCTTGCTGTCCACATGCTCTCACCATGTCCCCTTCCTGCTGTCCACCATGCTCTCACCATGCCCCCTTCCTGCTGTCCACCATGCTCTCACCATGTCCCCTTCCTGCTGTCCACATGCTCTCACCATGTACCTGCCCACCATGCTCTCACCATGCCCCTTCCTGCTGTCCACCATGCTCTCACAATGCCCCCTTCCTGCTGTCCACATGCTCTCACCATGTCCCCTTCCTGCTGTCCACATGCTCTCACCATGCCCCCTTCCTGCTGTCCACCATGCTCTCACCATGTCCCCTTCCTGCTGTCCACATGCTCTCACCATGTCCCCTTCCTGCTGTCCACATGCTCTCACCATATCCCCTTCCTGCGGTCCACCATGCTCTCACCATGCCCCCTTCCTGCTGCCCACCATGCTCTCACCATGCCCCCTTCCTGCTGTCCACATGCTCCCACCATGCCCCCTTCCTGCTGTCCACCATGCTCTCACCATGCCCCCTTCCTGCTGTCCACCATGCTCTCACCATGCCCCCTTCCTGCTGTCCGCCATGCTCTCACCATGCCCCCTTCCTGCTGTCCACATGCTCTCACCATGCCCCCTTCCTGCTGTCCACCATGCTCTCACCATGCCCCCTTCCTGCTGTCCACCATGCTCTCACCATGCCCCCTTCCTGCTGTCCACCATGCTCTCACCATGCCCCCTTCCTGCTGTCCACCATGCTCTCACCATGCCCCCTTCCTGCTGTCCACATGCTCTCACCATGCCCCCTTCCTGCTGTCCACCATGCTCTCACCATGCCCCCTTCCTGCTGTCCACCATGCTCTCACCATGCCCCCTTCCTGATGTCCACCATGCTCTCACCATGCCCCCTTCCTGCTGTCCACCATGCTCTCACCATGCCCCCTTCCTGCTGTCCACCATGCTCTCACCATGCCCCCTTCCTGCTGTCCACATGCTCTCACCATGCCCCCTTCCTGCTGTCCACCATGCTCTCACCATGCCCCCTTCCTGCTGTCCACCATGCTCTCACCATGCCCCCTTCCTGCTGTCCACATGCTCTCGCCATGTCCCCTTCCTGCTGTCCACCATGCTCTCACCATGCCCCCTTCCTGCTGTCCACCATGCTCTCACCATGCCCCCTTCCTGCTGTCCACCATGCTCTCACCATGCCCCCTTCCTGCTGTCCACATGCTCCCACCATGCCCCCTTCCTGCTGTCCACCATGCTCTCACCATGTCCCCTTCCTGCTTTCCACCATGCTCTCACCATGCCCCCTTCCTGCTGTCCACATGCTCCCTCCATGCCCCCTTCCTGCTGTCCACCATGCTCTCACCATGCCCCCTTCCTGCTGTCCACATGCTCTCACCATGCCCCCTTCCTGCTGTCCACCATGCTCTCACCATGCCCCCTTCCTGCTGTCCACCATGCTCTCACCATGCCCCCTTCCTGCTGTCCACATGCTCTCACCATGCCCCCTTCCTGCTGTCCACCATGCTCTCACCATGCCCCCTTCCTGCTGTCCACCATGCTCTCACCATGCCGCCTTCCTGCTGTCCATCATGCTCTCACCATGCCCCCTTCCTGCTGTCCACCATGCTCTCACCATGCCCCCTTCCTGCTGTCCACCATGCTCTCACCATGCCCCCTTCCTGCTGTCCATCATGCTCTCACCATGCCCCCTTCCTGCTGCCCACCATGCCCTCTTCCTGCTGTCCATCATGCTCTCACCATGCCCCCTTCCTGCTGCCCACCATTCTTACACTTTGCCCCAGCTGATATGAGCTCTCCTTCCAGACTGCCAGAAGCCAAGGGCTTCTCTGATTGGCTGGGAAATTATCACATCAGAACGTTTGAAGTGGACCAAAACTCTGCTTTATCAGCCTGGGAATCTTATAGATCCCCTCCCCGCGGGGCATCCAAAATCGGGATGCCCCGCTGTGTGAAACCCCCAGGTCGCCCATAAACTCACCTTCTTTCCCAGTTCAACGGCGCATGCACGAGCTGCGGCCGCATGCCCGCTATCCCTCTAGCAGGGCGCGTGCCTTTGTCAGCCATTTGAGAATGGCAGCCGCCAGCGCACTCACAGCCGCTGAGCTTAGACGTCGCTTAGACGCCCATAGCTCAGCGGCCCTCCACAATATTTTTAGTTTCTCATGTGGCCCCATGGAAAAAATAATTGCCCACCCCTGGTATATAGATTAGGTTTTTGTGATTGTTTTTTTTCTGTAAATATTTTTTCTAATTTTTGATAAGCACCCTTATACACCTCATTAATTAATCATGTAGCAATACAGTTGTCTTGCATTGATTTGGGCGGAGTGCAATAATTCTTTAAGGAGAGTCATTTGGGTCAGCTTTCTAGGGCAGCTAGTCTTGTTGTTGTTTGTGTTTATTACGTTTGTGTCATCTCGGATTGGTACTTTTTGGATATTAAAGATATAATTATTTTTTACTTTGGTCTGTGCGGCCTCTTTTGGGGCCCATCTGGAGCTGATACTGGCAGCTCACTGTACATAGACATTGTTAGATTGACACTCTGGCCCTTACTTATGAAGGAATAGCGACAGGTAGCGACTGGTGAGCGGCCGGTAATGACGGGCCCCGCCACGAGAACGCCGGCTCCCCACCGCAATCACACATTTATCAAGCCAATCCTGCTTAGCGACTGAGATAGCGCCATATAGCGACTCATTCATCATTATTCCAGCCTCAGCCCACAGCGCCAGCGTCCGACCTTGAACAGCGACAGGTATGACCTCTCGCTACCTGGCGCTCTCCAATGCATTTCAATGGAACAATCTTTAAATATTATTAATTAATTGTTATTCATGTTTTTTTTTTTTTTTTTTCTTAAATGTGCTAAATTCTGTGACCACTTCTGCCATATTAGATAATTTTTTTAAGGGAAAAAAAAAATTGTACAGAATTGATATTACAGGTTTGATATTATTGTATTCATATTACTAAATTAATTAAAATCCTTTTTTTTGGTTTCCAAAAATATGGTGGTTTGGGGGTTAAAAAAGTACTTTTAACCCATTGCCGCCAGCGCTCTGGGGTTTAAACATGCATTTCACAGCGCGAGAATTTTTTGAGCGTGATTTTTTGATGAATATGGTGGGAGCCGGTCGCTCTGACCAGTCGCTATCATGTGCACCCATACAGCGCGGAACCTGTCAAACAGCGACTCGGAACCTTGTTTTCAACATTACGCCACACCGAGTCGCTGTCAACAACCGAACAACGGCCAAGCACAGCGACTACTAGCGGGCGCTGTGAAAATACAGCGACAGTCGCTCAACTGTCCCTACATGTCGCTATTAATAAATCAGCCTCCCCGTGTCAAGGTCCCCTCTAGGCCAGCACCCAATTATTAATTTGTGGCAGTTCAGAACTTGTTTGCGTTTAGTCTTTGACTTTGTACAGTGGGAGCGGAGGAGGCCGGCCGCACTGTCAGCGAGTGGCAGAAGCCGGCTTTAACAGCTGACAGCGCTGTCGGCTTCCCTGCTCCCACCGTGCTGTGTATAGCTTACCTACATGTCGGCACGGTGGGAGCGGAGGAGACCGGCCGCACTGTCAGCGAGTGGTGGAAGCCGGCTTTAACAGCTGGGAGTGCAGCCGGCTCCCCCCTCCTCTATACAGGGGAGGATTGGGGAGCCGGCTGCATTGCCAGCTGTACAAGTCGGCTTCCGCTGCGCACACTGGATCCAAGCCTGGCGCTGGAACGAGGATGCTGGTGAGTTCTTTTTTCTACCCTCCGCCCAGTGAATTTCAGGGAAAGTTCGGCCAGCCCGAACCCCCAAAAATTCGGTTTCGTGCTGAACTGAACTTTTCCTGAAATTCGGAACGAACTTGGGTTCTGACTAGGGATGAGCGAATCGGTTCTAACGAACCTGAATTCGCTCCGAATTTCAGGGAAAATTCGATTCAGCACGAACCCGAATTTTTAGTGGTTCGTTCTGACCGAATTTTCCCTGAAATTAAAAAAATAAAAATGTCGGCATGGTGGGAGCGGGGAGACCGGCTGCGCTGTCAGCTGTTCCTCTGATTACGCGTCCTCTGATGACAGCTGACAGCGCAGCCGGCCTCCCCGTTCCCACCAGAGATGAGCGATTCGCTAAAGTTCGATTCGGACGAACCCGAATTTCTTTGAGAAATTCGGCTAATCACACGAATCGAATTTTTGAGAAGTTCGCTCATCTCTAGTTCTGACGAACCAGTTCGCTCATCCCTAGTTACAGCCGTCATGCCATTTGTTTAAGATCTATGTGAGGTCTGACTTCTTCATAGAGTAACCCACACACCAACTCAGTGAGTGTAGAAATAGGGCACACTACACCCGTTTGGGGTCATTTTAAAACAGGGCGGTATTCTTTATATGTATCTATTGGTTTCTATTATGGGCCCTGACTTCTTAATGCAGTCTATGTGATTTAAGTGGGTTTTCTCAGTAGGATGGAATTGGCTTTCATACACTGCTGCAGATAACGTTGTTATTACAGCACATATTCTGGGGTTTTGAGTGAGGTTTTTTTATTATTTATTTATTTTTGAATATTGATGGTTTATTTATATAAGATCTTTTTTTATAGGGGCACAGTTGTGCACTTTATGTTTAATCTTATTTTATTAGGAATTTTGAAGTGCAGCACAAGTACGAATGGGTACACCACATACTACTGAGTACACAACATATAACACCATAGCAGGCTGGATGTAATTATTTTTGGTGAACTTCACCACCTTATGGAACACTGCATAAACAACAACACAGGGGGCACTCCAATCCCAAAATCCAAATCAATACCAAGTTCATTTATTAGCCATATCTACAACATCTATGATTAGACGTATTAAAAGCACGTTAAAAAACATATAACAAATGACACACAGGACATACAAACATACAGGATGCGTAGGCAGTGGGGAGAGAATTTAATGACCCATCATAATAGAGCAAAAAGCTCAGAATCCATATATCAAATGAACCTAATAATAGATGTGACGGGTGGAAACCATGGGCAACACGACACTTAGGAAACATTAGAGCCCTGTCAGTGGAATATTCCCCTGAAAGTGTTAGAAGCTTTAAAGCGGACCAACACCCAGGATTTTGACTATCCTGGGTTTTGGTCCACTTCGGTGGGGCACCCCAATCAGAAAGCCCCAAGAACTCACCTCTCCCCGCTCCCACGTGACTGCTGCAGCCAATCCCCGCAGGCAGAAAAGCGGGAGGCAGTGACGGACAAGAGAGCGCGCCCGCCGCTGCCTCCCACGCGTCACTCTTACAGGGCGCGCGCCTGCGCCGGCCATTCACGAATAGCTGGCGCGGGTTTGCATCCTGCTAGAGGGACGCGCAAAAGGCGCCGCTGGATCGAGGAGCAGGTAGGGATTTAGGGGTTTCTGGGGGGTTTCACACAGCGGTGATTGGGGTGCCCCGCAGTCAGGGAGCTGATCGGTCCGGGAATCTTATAGATTACCGGCCCGATCATGGGAGGGTGTTGGTCCACTTTAATTAAATCAGTTGGATGCAAAACTTTCGAATCATTACATCATGAATCCACATGATGGCAGTGTTGCCTAAGGAATGAACCTAACTAATAATAAATAGTGTAGAGTTCCTCTTAATACAGATAAATAGAGACTCAGCCAGGTGGCATTGACAACATTATCTGCCCTGCCATTGGTTGAGCCTCGCAACATAGTTGGGTAAGGCAACAATACAGAGGTTATATAAGGGAAAACCCAACCCTTCTAGAGTGTTCTGCTAAGATGTGATGAGGGGAAGTGCTGTAACCAATGAATATTGCCTGTAACTGGACTTTGCTGTTTATGGATGGAAGCCTTTCCATAAAGACCTTGCTGTTTGCACCAAGGAGTGTCATCAATGGAGACCAGCGTCGACTGAATCAGTAAGTGCACCTCCACCCCAAACATGCCACACCAACCTGAGTCACCCTACCCTAGGTCCAAAACCCCCCTCACTCCCCAGAGCGCGTGCCCACGGCCAGGCACACGCCCGCTACATATATATTGTGCAAAAAGTGCAGAAAAGTGCAAGAATTATATGAAAGAATGCCTTTTAACGTGCAATAGTGACAGTACTTTACAATCCTAATCTCAAAAGTTCAACCTCAAGCACAAAACACAGCCACCAATCTGCTGGCCCTCGTAAAAAAGCCCTTCAATATAAAAATTCATCATAATCATCATAACATAGAACAAAATCCAAATAAAATTACCAAGCCAACATAATCCCTATAATCAATAACAATGCCAATCACTATTAGTATAACCAATGAGATCAAACAATAAAGCCTCCCCACCGCCTGCCGTCATGGGGTTTTGAATGAGTTAGTTATTTATTGGGGCTTTGAGTGAGTTATTTATTTATTGGGGTTTTGAGTGAGTTATTTATTTATTGGGGTTTTGAGTGAGTTAGTTATTTATTGGAGTTTTGAGTGAGTTAGTTATTTATTGGGGTTTCAAGTGAGTTAGTTATTTATTGGGGTTTCGAGTGAGTTAGTTATTTATTGGGGTTTTGAGTGAGTTAGTTATTTATTGGGGTTTTGAGTGAGTTATTTATTTATTGGGGTTTTGAGTGAGTTAGTTATTTATTGGGGTTTTGAGTTAGTTAGTTATTTATTGGGGTTTTGAGTGAGTTAGTTATTTATTGGGGTTTTGAGTGAGTTAGTTATTTATTGGGGTTTTGAGTGAGTTAGTTATTTATTGGGGTTTTGAGTTAGTTAGTTATTTATTGGGGTTTTGAGTGAGTTAGTTATTTATTGGGGTTTTGAGTGAGTTAGTTATTTATTTGGATTTTGAGTGAGTTATTTATTTATTGGGGGTTTTGAGTGAGTTAGTTATTTATTGGGGGTTTGAGTGAGTTAGTTATTTATTGGGGTTTTGAGTGAGTTAGTTATTTATTGGGGTTTTGAGTGAGTTATTTATTTATTGGGGTTTTGAGTGAGTTAGATATTTATTGGGGTTTTGAGTGAGTTAGTTATTTATTGGGGTTTTGAGTGAGTTAGTTATTTATTGGGGTTTTGAGTGAGTTATTTATTTATTGGGGTTTTGAGTGAGTTAGTTATTTATTGGGGTTTTGAGTGAGTTATTTATTTATTGGGGTTTTGAGTGAGTTAGTTATTTATTGGGGTTTTGAGTGAGTTATTTATTTATTGGGGTTTTGAGTGAGTTAGTTATTTATGGTGGTTTTGAGTGAGTTAGTTATTTATTGGGGTTTTGAGTGAGTTATTTATTTATTGGGGGTTTGAGTGAGTTATTTATTTATTGGGGTTTTGAGTGAGTTAGTTATTTACTTGGGTTTTGAGTGAGTTAGTTATTTATTGGGGTTTTGAGTGAGTTAGTTATTTATTGGGGTTTTGAGTGAGTTAGTTATTTATTTGGGTTTTGAGTGAGTTAGTTATTTATTGGGGGTTTGAGTGAGTTATTTATTTATTGGGGGTTTGAGTGAGTTATTTATTTATTGGGGTTTTGAGTGAGTTATTTATTTATTGGGGTTTTGAGTGAGTTGGCTATTTATTGGGGTTTTGAGTGAGTTATTTATTTATTTGGGTTTTGAGTGAGTTATTTATTTATTGGGGGTTTTGAGTGAGTTAGTTATTTATTGGGGGTTTGAGTGAGTTAGTTATTTATTGGGGGTTTGAGTGAGTTAGTTATTTATTGGGGGTTTTGAGTGAGTTAGTTATTTTTTGGGGTTTTGATGAGTTAGTTATTTATTGGGGGTTTGAGTGAGTTAGTTATTTATTGGGGGTTTGAGTGAGTTATTTATTTATTGGGGTTTTGAGTGAGTTATTTATTTATTGGGGGTTTGAGTGAGTTATTTATTTATTGGGGTTTTGAGTGAGTTATTTATTTATTGGGGTTTTGAGTGAGTTAGTTATTTACTTGGGTTTTGAGTGAGTTATTTATTTATTGGGGTTTTGAGTGAGTTATTTATTTATTGGGGTTTTGAGTGAGTTATTTATTTATTGGGGTTTTGAGTGAGTTATTTATTTATTGGGGTTTTGAGTGAGTTATTTATTTTTGGGGGTTTTGAGTGAGTTAGTTATTTATTGGGGTTTTGAGTGAGTTAGTTATTTATTGGGGTTTTGAGTGAGTTAGTTATTTATGTTTGAATACTGATGGTTTATTTATATAAGATCTTTTTTATAGGGGCACAGTTATGCACTTTGTGTTCAATCTTATTTTATAAAAAAAAAGTACAGCACAAGTACAAATGGTTACACCACATATACTACAAGGACACAACATATAACACCATAGCAGGCTGGATGTCATTATTTTTGGTGAACTTCACAACCTTATAAACATTAGTACATGGCTGGTACATGGCTGGTACATGGCTGGTACATGGCTGGTACATGGCTGGAACATGGCTGGTATATGGCTGGTACATGGCTGGTACATGGCTGGAACATGGCTGGTATATGGCTGGTACATGGCTGGTACATGGCTGGTACATGGCTGGTACATGGCTGGTACATGGCTGGTATATGGCTGGTACATGGCTGGTACATGGCTGGTACATGGCTGGTACATGGCTGGTATATGGCTGGTACATGGCTGGTACATGACTGGTACATGGCTGGTATATGGCTGGTACATGGCTGGTACATGGCTGGTACATGGCTGGTATATGGCTGGTACATGGCTGGTACATGGCTTGGCTGGTACGTGGCTGGTACATGGCTGGTACATGGCTGGTATATGGCTGGTACATGGCTGGTACATGGCTGGTATATGGCTGGTACATGGCTGGTATATGGCTGGTACATGGCTGGTATATGGCTGGTACATGGCTGGTACATGGCTGGTACATGGCTGGTATATGGCTGGTACATGGCTGGTACATGGCTTGGCTGGTACGTGGCTGGTACATGGCTGGTACATGGCTGGTATATGGCTGGTACATGGCTGGTACATGGCTGGTACATGGCTGGTATATGGCTGGTACATGGCTGGTACATGGCTTGGCTGGTACGTGGCTGGTACATGGCTGGTACATGGCTGGTATATGGCTGGTACATGGCTGGTACATGGCTGGTACATGGCTGGTATATGGCTGGTACATGGCTGGTATATGGCTGGTACATGGCTGGTACATGGCTGGTACATGACTGGTACATGGCTGGTATATGGCTGGTACATGGCTGGTACATGGCTGGTACATGGCTGGTATATGGCTGGTACATGGCTGGTACATGGCTTGGCTGGTACGTGGCTGGTACATGGCTGGTACATGGCTGGTATATGGCTGGTACATGGCTGGTACATGGCTGGTATATGGCTGGTACATGGCTGGTATATGGCTGGTATATGGCTGGTACATGGCTGGTACATGGCTGGTACATGGCTGGTATATGGCTGGTACATGGCTGGTACATGGCTTGGCTGGTACGTGGCTGGTACATGGCTGGTATATGGCTGGTACATGGCTGGTACATGGCTGGTACATGGCTGGTATATGGCTGGTACATGGCTGGTATATGGCTGGTACATGGCTGGTACATGGCTGGTACATGGCTGGTACATGGCTGGTATATGGCTGGTACATGGCTGGTACATGGCTGGTATATGGCTGGTAGATGGCTGGTACATGGCTGGTATATGGCTGGTACATGGCTGGTACATGGCTTGGCTGGTACGTGGCTGGTACATGGCTTGGCTGGTACGTGGCTGGTACATGGCTGGTACATGGCTGGTATATGGCTGGTACATGGCTGGTACATGGCTGGTATATGGCTGGTACATGGCTGGTACATGGCTTGGCTGGTACGTGGCTGGTACATGGCTGGTACATGGCTGGTATATGGCTGGTACATGGCTGGTACATGGCTTGGCTGGTACATGGCTGGTACATGGCTGGTACATGGCTGGTATATGGCTGGTACATGGCTGGTACATGGCTGGTACATGGCTGGTACATGGCTGGTATATGGCTGGTACATGGCTTGGCTGGTACGTGGCTGGTACATGGCTGGTATATGGCTGGTACATGGCTGGTACATGGCTGGTACATGGCTGGTACATGGCTGGTACGTGGCTGGTACATGGCTGGTACATGGCTGGTACATGGCTGGTATATGGCTGGTACATGGCTGGTACATGGCTGGTATATGGCTGGTACATGGCTGGTACAAGGCTTGGCTGGTACGTGGCTGGTACATGGCTGGTACTTGGCTGGTACATGGCTGGTACATGGCTGGTATATGGCTGGTACATGGCTGATACATGGCTGGTACATGGCTGGTATATGGCTGGTACATGGCTTGGCTGGTACGTGGCTGGTACATGGCTGGTACATGGCTGGTATATGGCTGGTACATGGCTGGTACATGGCTGGTACAAGGCTGGTACATGGCTGGTACATGGCTGGTACATGGCTGGTACATGGCTGGTATATGGCTGGTACATGGCTGGTACATGGCTTGGCTGGTACGTGGCTGGTACATGGCTGGTATATGGCTGGTACATGGCTGGTACATGGCTGGTACATGGCTGGTATATGGCTGGTACATGGCTGGTACGTGGCTGGTACGTGGCTGGTACATGGCTGGTACATGGCTGGTATATGGCTGGTACATGGCTGGTACATGGCTGGTACATGGCTGGTATATGGCTGGTACATGGCTGGTACATGGCTTGGCTGGTACATGGCTGGTACATGGCTGGTACTTGGCTGGTACATGGCTGGTACATGGCTGGTACAAGGCTGGTACATGGCTGGTACATGGCTGGTACATGGCTGGTATATGGCTGGTACATGGCTTGGCTGGTACGTGGCTGGTACATGGCTGGTATATGGCTGGTACATGGCTGGTACATGGCTGGTATATGGCTGGTACATGGCTTGGCTGGTACATGGCTGGTACATGGCTGGTATATGGCTGGTATATGGCTGGTACATGGCTGGTACAAGGCTGGTACATGGCTGGTACATGGCTGGTACATGGCTGGTATATTGCTGGTACATGGCTGGTACATGGCTTGGCTGGTACGTGGCTGGTACATGGCTGGTATATGGCTGGTACATGGCTGGTACATGGCTGGTATATGGCTGGTACATGGCTGGTATATGGCTGGTACATGGCTGGTACATGGCTGGTATATGGCTGGTACATGGCTGGTACATGGCTGGTACATGGCTGGTATATGGCTGGTACATGGCTGGTACATGGCTTGGCTGGTACGTGGCTGGTACATGGCTGGTACTTGGCTGGTACATGGCTGGTACATGGCTGGTACAAGGCTGGTACATGGCTGGTACATGGCTGGTACATGGCTGGTACATGGCTGGTATATGGCTGGTATATGGCTGGTACATGGCTTGGCTGGTACGTGGCTGGTACATGGCTGGTACATGGCTGGTATATGGCTGGTACATGGCTGGTACATGGCTGGTACAAGGCTGGTACATGGCTGGTACATGGCTGGTACATGGCTGGTATATGGCTGGTACATGGCTGGTACATGGCTTGGCTGGTACGTGGCTGGTACATGGCTGGTATATGGCTGGTACATGGCTGGTACATGGCTTGGCTGGTACATGGCTGGTACATGGCTGGTACATGGCTGGTACATGGCTGGTATATGGCTGGTATATGGCTGGTACATGGCTGGTACATGGCTTGGCTGGTACATGGCTGGTACATGGCTGGTATATGGCTGGTACATGGCTGGTACATGGCTGGTACATGGCTGGTACATGGCTGGTACATGGCTGGTATATGGCTGGTACATGGCTGGTACATGGCTTGGCTGGTACGTGGCTGGTACATGGCTGGTATATGGCTGGTACATGGCTGGTACATGGCTGGTATATGGCTGGTACATGGCTGGTACATGGCTGGTACATGGCTGGTACATGGCTGGTATATGGCTGGTACATGGCTGGTACATGGCTTGGCTGCTACGTGGCTGGTACATGGCTGGTATATGGCTGGTACATGGCTGGTACATGGCTGGTATATGGCTGGTACATGGCTGGTACATGGCTTTGCTGGTACGTGGCTGGTACATGGCTGGTACATGGCTGGTATATGGCTGGTACATGGCTGGTACATGGCTGGTACATGGCTGGTATATGGCTGGTACATGGCTTGGCTGGTACGTGGCTGGTACATGGCTGGTATATGGCTGGTACATGGCTGGTACATGGCTGGTACATGGCTGGTACATGGCTGCTCCCACCGTTAGTTACTTTATCCTTTACCTCTTCCTCCATCTCCAACCTTTTAAACCTTCAAGTCATCCTGTCTTGGGACTCCTGTCTAATCCATTTATCTGTCGTCCCGTTTGGTTTACACCCTAAGCGTCTGCTAGGACCATACTCTACTCCAGGGGTACTCAACCAGCGGACTGCGGTCCGAATCTGGACCTCGGATGCCAGTTGTCTGGACCCCTGCCCAGAACTTACAGCCATTGACCTGCACCTTCACTTAAAGTCCCATTCCCAGCTACCAACCTGCACCATCACCTAACCCCCCAACTCCCTGGCATGAATCCCTCACTTGAACGCCAAATGGGGCTAATTGCTGTGGAGCAGGGTTTTTTTCTGTTGGTGTTCAGCTCGGACCTTCATCCCATGGCAGACCCCAATATTTGAACCTCCACTGGAAGTAGTTGAGTATCCCTGCTCTACTCTAACTAAGGGAGGGGTGACATGGGATGAGACATCACATTGGAACACTTGGGTAGGGAGCTAAAGGGGGGAAAACGGAAAGAAAATAAAATGGGTAAGAGGGGTAGGAGGGGAAGGAGGGGTTATGGCCCCACTGCAAGGGGCACCCACACCCCGAGGAGTGGTTCTCTATCCCTTGACTCATTTTATCCCCATGGAGCGGAGGGGGACCTTACTGTATCTACTATTTCCCTGTCATCTTCCTTACGCCCTGGTCTGTATTCTTAATCCCCATTCTGGCCGCCCATGCGCGTCCATCTAAAAGTGTCATTTTCCACCTTACTGTCCGCCATTAGCTCTTCCATCCTCATGATGTTACTGGGTTCCTCATACCATTCTATCAGGGATGAGCTTCCCCTCTCTTCCGATGCCTAGGAACCACCATTCTTCCTGTGTCGTAAAGTTTCTTTTTTACACGATTGTTGACTGCCCGGGAGTATGGACAGTAATGTTATTTCGGGGGTGTTTGGGGTTGAAGTGCCATAGGCCCCGTTGTATAGGGAGAAGATCTTTGCCCATAGGTTATTTATACTGGCACATTCCCACCAGATGTGTAGGAGGGTCCCCTGGGGCAGATTAAATCTCCAACAACCATCAGGGACAAATGGAAATATCTGATGGATCCCTACCGGACCCCAGAAGGGGTGTAAGGACCTGTTTTTTTCTTGTACACTTTCTGTAAGCTTATATTATTATAGAGCACTGCGATGTAATATTGAGCCCCTGTAAATTTCTTTATGGTGTAATAACACTTGGTCTAGAGGAGGGGTAGGTAAGAGTAATTATTTTTTTGACAGTGTTGTCTTGCATCTTTGCACGTCACTTGTATGTCTGATCAATAAATAAATATATTTATTTTTTATATATATATTTGGGTGTAGTGTGCCCCATTTCTAGACTCAGCGAGTTGGTGTGTAGGTTATGTAATTGGCGAGTCTAGGGAGCACTCCCCATCTTTTGTTACTGTTAGCAGTGCCTACTGCTGGGGGGTAGCTTGGATCCCACGATAAGTCTTGCCCGGACTCTCTGACTCGACCTCTGTATTGTTTAACCCTTTAACAACCGGTTGAGAGAATCACGTGTTTACATTTAAAGTGGACCAACACCCACCCGTGATCGGCCCGGGAATCTATAAGATTCCCGGGCCGATCACCTCCCTCCCCGCGGGACATCCGAGATCGGGATGTCCCGCGGGGTGAAACCCCCCAAACTCCTTACCTTAGTTTCGGCGGCGGCCGGCCGCCGCCGCCTCCCTCGCGCCCCTCTAGTCGTGCGCGCGCCAACAGGGACGCGCGGGAGGCGGCGGCGGAGGAGCCGCTTATCCGCGGCTTGTCCGTCGCCGCTGACAGAGGTGAGTTTGGGGGGTTCGGGGGGGTTTCACACAGCGGGGCACCCCGATCGGGGGTGCCCCACCGAAGTGGACCAAGACCCAGGATAGTCAAAATCCTGGGTGTTGGTCCACTTTAAACCGGACCTTCAGCATGGTTAAAGTGGACCAACACCCTCCCATGATCGGCCCGGGAATCTATAATATTCCCGGACCAATCAGACCCCTGACTGTGTGAAACCCCCCCAGAAACCCCTAAATCCCTACCTTATCCACGATCCAGCGGCGCCTCCCGTGCGTCCCTCTAGCAGGACGCGCACCCGCGCCGGCCGTTTGTGAATGGCGGGCGCGCACCCTGTCAGAGTGACGCACGTGAGGTGGCAGCGGGCGCGCTCTCTTGTCCGTCGCTGCCTCCCGCTTGTCCGTCGGCGTGGATTGGCAGCAGCGGTCACGTGGGAGCGAGGAAAGGTGAGTTTTTCGGGGGTATCTGGGGGGTTTCACACAGCGGGGTACCCCTGATCGGGGTGCCCCACCGAAGTGGACCAAAACCCAGGATAGTCAAAATCCTGGGTGTTGGTCCACTTTAACTGAAAAGCCCAATCCCTAAAAAAAATCCCCAAGTTTTTAGTCGCTTACTTTTTATTCTTTCCTCCGCTTGGCTGCAACTCTGTTCAGGACTTTAGGACATAGGCGCTGCCATCTTGCATCAGAAGCATCACATACACTGAGGAGAGGAGAGGGGTGAAAAGTATAGGTGGCGGGGTTATAGCTGTGCTTTGCACAGACAGAGCAGAGCTGGGGTCATAAAAAGGACAGCAATCCCAGAAAGCAGAGCGGCATAGTCAGAAGACCCTTCCTGTCTGCAGGCAGCCTGATGCTTCATGAGCCGCCATCTTGGATGTTTAAAAGCTCAGAATACGCATTAAGTGCAGGTAGGATGATTTATAATGTGGGCAATCTGTATGTACAGGGTATGGGAAACATATAAGATCCATATAGGGTTCAGTTTAAGAGAGAGACATGCACAGTGGGACGATTCAACACATGACTCTGTCTTTATTGAAGGAAGGATTTATCTTATAAGGACCAAGGAGAGCTTTAGCTCGTCCCTCCCTTCGTGAGAAACATAATTTTCACATAACACAGAATAATGTTATCTCGCAGTTGGCATTAGGGAGTTAGTGAGTTAATTATCTTAACCTTGGGTGCATGGAATGCTCCAGCTGTACCAAGCCTCTGAATCACACATACACCACAAAGCTTAAGGTAAAACTCTAAGCCTGAATATATTAAAGCAGCAAGATGGATGAAATGATGTCAAAGAAAGAGAGAGAAAGAGAATTAACCTTTCACCTACTTGGGGTAGACTACTTCAGTGAGTAAGACGACGGGTGGGGACAGGTATTTTAAAGTTAACCAATCGGGTTGGGCCGATCGATTCCCTCTCCCCGGGGCATCCAATATCAGGATGCCCCGCTGTGTGAAACCCCCTAGGTCGCCCCATACACTTACCTACTTTCCTGGTCCAACGGCGTATGCGTAAGCGGCGGCCACATCCCCGCTATCCCTCTAGCAAGATGCATGCCCGCTCCCTGTTAGAAGGTAGCGGGAGATGTGGCCATCAGCACACTCGGAGCTGCTCGCCTTAGAAGCACATGCATCATAAGACCATGAAGATGTGAGTTGACTTTGGCATTTTATACAGTTGACATTGGCATTCCATACCGGGGGCAGGGGGCAAGGCCTAAAACCCAGGATAGTCAAAATCCTGGGCTTTGGTCCACTTTAAAGCCTGATCCTGGCCAAAATATAGATATAGATCAGTAAGGTAAGTGCAACTTAGGGACTTATTTATCAAGGGATAGCGCCAGGTAGCGAATGGTGAGCGAACGGTAATGACGGTCACTGCCACGAGAACGCCGGCTCCCCTCCGCAATCACACATTTATCAAGCCGATCCTGCTTAGCGACTGACAGAGCGCCAGATAGCGACTCATTCATCATTATTCCAGCCTCACCCCACAGCGCCAGCGAGCGAACTTGAACAGCGACAGGTATGACCTCTCGCTACCTGGCGCTCTCCAATGCATTTCAATGGAGCAATCTTTAAATATTCATAATTAATTGATATCAATGTTTTTTTTTTTTTTTTTTTTTTTTAAATGTCAAAAATTCTGTGACCACTTCTGCAATGTTAGATATTTTTTTTAAGGTAAAAAAAAAAAAAATGTGTGCAGAATTGATATTACAGGTCTGATATTAATGTATTCATATTACTAAATGTTTATAAAAACTTGTTTATTTTTTTTTTCCAAAAATATGGTTGTTTGGGGGTTAAAAAACTACTTTTAACCCATCGCCGCCAGCGCTCTGGGGTTTAAACAAGCATTTCACAGCGCGAGAATTTTTTGAGCGTGATTTGTTAATGAATATGCTGGGAGCCGTTCGCTATGGCCGTTCGCTGTCATGCGCTCCCATACAGCGCGGAACCTGTCAAACAGCGACTCCTAACCCCGTATTCCACATTACCGCACACCGACTGAGTCGCTGTCAACAAGCGAACAACGGCCAAGCACAGCGAATACTAGCGTGCGCTGTGAAAATAACGCTACTGCCGCTCATCTGTCGCTACCTGGCGCTATTAATAAATCGGCCTCCCCGTCTAAATATATTAAAGCAGCAAGATGGATGAAATGATGTCAAAGAAAGAAAGAGAAAGAGAATTAACCTTTCACCTACTTGGGGTAGACTACTTCAGTGAGTAAGACGACGGGCGGGGACAGGTATTTTAAAGTTGACCAAAACCCACTGTGATCAGGCTGGGACGATCGATTCCCTCTCCCCGGGGCATCCAAAATCAGGATGCCCCGCTGTGTGAAACCCCCTAGGTCGCCCCATACACTTACCTCCTTTCCTGGTCCAACGGCGTATGCGTAAGCGGCGGCCACATCCCCGCTATCCCTCTAGCAAGATGCATGCCCGCTCCCTGTTAGAAGGTAGCGGGAGATGTGGCCATCAGCACACTCGGAGCTGATCGCCTTAAACAGCGTGATGAGCGCGCTGATTGGACGAGCGGTCGCACATGCGTCATAAGACCGTGAAGATGTGAGTTGACTTTGGCATTTTATACAGTTGACTTTGTCATTCCATACCGGGGGCAGGGGGCAAAGCCTAAAACCCAGGATAGTCAAAATCCTGGGTTTTGGTCCACTTTAAAGCCTGATCCTGGCCAAAATGTAGATATAGATCAGTGAGGTAAGTGCAACAAAGTAAGACGGACTAAAATATTATTCTATACAGAAAGAATGTGGACTATATGTATAATAATATCTGAGACTAATACCATAGATGCTGAGACACCATCTCAATGCTATCCATGTAATATCTGTATTCTGTTCATCTTTTGGCATCAGGCTCCTCTTCTGACCCTCCAGAGCACTTTGTGGATAGACATCGAAAAGCTCTCATAGACAGGTTCTGCCCCATAGAACCAGTTCTAGATGATCTGCTGGGCCAAGAGTTGCTGACACAGGAGCAGTACGACAACGTGCACGACATGAGGTCCCGCCAAGAGAAGATGCGGCAGCTCTATCAATATGTGACCCACTGGGCCAGCACAGACAAGGATGCAGTTTACAAGGCCATGCAGAGGAGCCACAAGGCCCTTATCAGGGAGCTGGAGAGACAGTGACCAACAGGGCTGATGTGATCAGTTAGCTAACGTTCATTGAACCTCATTGAACCGTGTAAATGTATATTGGCTTTAAACTCAAACAACAGGTTCTTGACATGCAGAGGTCAGGTGGTAATTTGCCCCCAGCACTGTGCAGGGGGGAGAACATTATACTTACTCAGACACCGAAAAGCTCTCATAGACAGGTTTTGCCCCATAGAACCAGTTCTAGATGATCTGCTGGGCCAATATTTGCTGACGCCGGAGCAGTACGACAACGTGTGCGACATGAGGTTCCGCCAAGAGAAGATGCGGCAGCTCTATCAATATGTGACTCACTGGGGCAGCACAGACAAGCAGGCAGTTTGCAAGGCCACGCGGAGGAGCAACAAGGCCCTTATCAGGGAGCTGGAGAGGCTGTGACCAACAGGGCTGATGTGATCAGTTGGCCAAAACAGCTGAATATAATGTGCTGAATTGCAAAAGAAAAAGTGTTTACTCTCAAAGAATCGCAAGTAAAAGAATTACTCACAGTCATGAATCAAGCCTTAGGTGATAGAAAGTGGGAAAAAAAGGTAGAGCTGATGGGTAACCAAAATCTCCCAAAAATACCCCCATAAAATTGTCATTTGTCTTGGATCTAGGTGCATTAATTTTGCCTTGGCCGACCAGCCTATGGTCACACAACATAGTGACTTATTATATAGTCTGACTAGACAGTCACATTACACCTGGTACTCACTTACCATGTAAACATACCATACTAAGGGGTCCCTAAACCCCCCCCCCCTCTCCCCCTTATCTCCACAGCAACCAATTCTATTACTTCCTGCACCATACCAGCTAAGTACCAGGGCACCTAGATCCAAGACAAATGACAATTTTATGGGGGTATTTTTGGGAGATTTTGGTTACCCATCAGCTGCAGGTCGGCCAAGGCAAAATTAATGCACCTAGATCCAAGACAAATGACAATTTTATGGGGGTATTTTTGGGAGATTTATTGAAAAGTCCAAACCCTTAAAAATATTACAGACAAGGATTTATTTTGGAGTGTTTCCAACAAACCCCAAGGTCAGATTTAATGGGGCCTCCTAGCCTGCACTCATGCCCCCAAAGGGCACCGGAACCATCATGATTTTGCATAATATAGTTCCCAATGGTCGAGGGCAGAAATAAATCAATTAGGAGTAACACTTGCGAGTGCAGAAGAGTAACTAACAGCAAGGGGAGGGTTGTCTAGTACATTTTTTTTTTTTTTTTTTCTTCGTCCCCCCCCTCCCCTCTCCTCCTGATCCAACACCCACCGGTATATTCATAAATTGCACATAGGCCCTCCGGCCTCCAATATAAATCCCAAGGCTATGGAGTTCTCCAGCCAACACTGGACGGTGTATCAAACTTGATCTAGGACCCACATACACACGTAGATGTTAATAGCAGACAAAAGGTACCACTATACTCTTATCCTCGGTTACGAGCGTTTTGTATAAATGTATTTATTAATCACTGTAACTACAATTTTTGAACTGATGGATATTAAT
Source organism: Gastrophryne carolinensis (assembly GCA_027917425.1). Taxonomy (NCBI): domain Eukaryota; kingdom Metazoa; phylum Chordata; class Amphibia; order Anura; family Microhylidae; genus Gastrophryne; species Gastrophryne carolinensis. Next base: position 4,193,795 of record CM051236.1, on the reverse strand, counting down.
AATGTTATACCGGATAAAGCCACGGAAGTACCATTGTCACTGTTCCACTGGCTGTGAGGTTTCCCTGGGTACTTACCCCTGTCTTCTCTTCCACCACCCACCACTGTCCACAATCTGCCCCAATCCATCCCAGCCTATAGCAGACCAATGACACACTCCCGGTTTATCCAGGTCTATTATGCTCTCCCGGTTTCTCTATTAATCTCATCATAGGCACTTAAAACGTGAATTACGTCTATGAGCCACACAAGGGACGGACTGGGCGCATACTACCACTCACAAAATGGCCACCGCCAGGAGTGGGGACAGGAGACCAACGTTGGGCGAGCACTACATTCCAGGGGCCGCGCTCGGCACATATAACCACCCCAAAATGGCCGCCGCCATGTGTAGAGACAGGAGACCAGGGCGGAACTGACACTGGGCGGTGTAGCATACCGGGCCATCACATAAACGTATAATATTATGAATCTCCAGCTACGCCATCACTCACCCCGAGCGCAACACAATGACATTTTAAAACGCACACAGACGGTAACCAACAAAATGGCCGCCGCCTTACACGGGGACACATACTACAGGAGACCCACACAGGACCGCCACAAAGGAAGTACTCTGACGTACTTCCGCCCCTGTTTCCACCAATCAGGGACGTCGCCCAGGCGGGGAGAGGAACTTAAATCCCTCCCACCCGGCATTTGGCGGTCCACAGCGCGCCGACTTACAACCACGCACAACACGCTGCAGAACACCAGGGAGACCTTACGAGGCTGCACTGACAGCATTACCGACCACACGGACTACGTACTATCGGCGCCACCCTCCGCATCTCTACCCCCTGACAGGGGCTATGGAGGGACCGGTTCTCCTCTGCACTACATGGAAAGCACCAGGTGAGCACCAATCAATATTACAGCCTATGGTCACACAACATAGTGACTTATTATATAGTCTGACTAGACAGTCACATTACACCTGGTACTCACTTACCATGTAAACATACCATACTAAGGGGTCCCTAAAACCCCCCCCTCTCCCCCTTATCTCCACAGCAACCAATTCTATTACTTCCTGCACCATACCAGCTAAGTACCAGGGCACCCTCAACAGCCGGTGAGTGACCACAACCGTGGCTTTTTTCTTACATACCAGCCTAGCAGAGTTTGTGTATAATTATCCTCCTGTGTATGTATTAACCGTTAGGCTCCTACACTGAGGAAGCAATGAGCGAAACGCGTTTGTAAGGAGCCTACAAGTACTTGCTACAAACTGCAAAGGTGATCAGCTGGCTACAAACTAAGGAGCTACAACTCAACCTTGCTACAAATGGGAGGCAATCCCCACGGAGAGTGAGGCCAGGCAAGTAACCCTAGCCCCCCACTTCCCTTTTTCATCCATCACCAGAACATTATACCTACCAGGACATTGTATTTTACTAGCAGACTACGGAACAATAGTCTCTGCATAAGGACTATCCTTTTAAACAGTACATGAACGAAATGTACCGTGGTAACTTAAAAGAAATTTGTATAGCCATATCAGTACCAATGTAAATAAACGAACTATTGTGTTATACATACAGCATCAGAGTAAAGCGTAGAGGTATTATCTTTTTTCTGATAAGGGACCCACGGGACCAACCGCGGTGACCTTACCAGGAAAACCCCCCCTATCTCTTGTACTATTGAGGCCGAACCCAGGCCCAATAAATACCTCACCACCCTGATTAGGACACTCAACAAGCACGATTACAGGAACCCCGACTCCTCCCCCTAACCCTCGTTGTCTAGTACATTGTTCTGGCAGGGAGTTGCCCTAGAGGTTCTGAAGCATGTTGGTAAACTCCACCCAAAAGTATATTTTTTTCCTTTAGTCTACCAACCCCGTTTTTCTGAGTCTCTTCTAAGCCCAGTGGGTGCAGATAGAAAGAGAGAGGAGTGAGGTCACTGTAAAAGCTCAAGAATATTGCTGGGCGAATCCCTAGAGGTATGGGTTCGGCAAGTTTGGCCGACCCTTGAACAAAATTTCGGTTCGGGTAACCCCCAATCTCCACCGCCACTTCGGCCCATAGCCAAGCCCCCTTTTTCCGGGACGCTAGGTTCGCCTCACCGGACACGGTTGCTCACGGGTCTTAATAGACACAAAGGATGTCTGCTTATGGTGAAGGCCAATGAACCACGAGAGTATCCCAAAGCCGAGGTTATTCACAGGTAGTCAGTCCGAAAGGTGCGTTAGAACACAGGGATAAGACAGGTGCGTGGTCAGGAGTAGCCAAAGGTTCAAGCTGGGAGGTCAGAGGTATCCAAAGTGGCAGGCAGGTTTGAGGTCAGACAAGCAAAGGTCGGTTCTGGCAGCAGAAGAATCACACCCAAAGCACAAGAGACTATAACGGGCATTGAGAGCTGGGCTGACACAGCTAGAGAGGAGCGGGGAAGGAGAAGCGCTCTTAGCAGCAGGAAGCCGGCGAGCGATGTGCTGCCCAGCAGACAACCGCTGACAGCGAGGATCAGTGAGTAATAATTGACAGAAGAGACGCATTGGTGGCAATGGAGCTGAAGGATGGCATGAGGAGTTGTGGCATGTAACACTGGCATGTGACACTGCAAAGCGGCCCACTGAGACTTTCTTCCCCAATGGGCCACATAAACTTAGAGCCAGCCCTGTCTCAACATATCATTCCAGCAGTGCGAAAACTACCAACAAACCAAAATGGTGAAAGTTTCACATCGATTTCCTGCCCGACTGGAGGTGGATGGTTTCACTGACAGTCTCATATTCATCACGTTGGGTAGATGTCTTCCAAAAAACGTGCCCACATCCAACATCTATGAATGTCCATCGCAAGTTGAGGTGTGTGCAATAGGTGTGTAAGGTTTTGTGTCGGGCTTTCCCAGCAACTATCTTCATTGCTGTGTAGAGAATGCTCAGGTAGGACATTATAAGAAGGCCACCATCGATGTGATATCAGTATTTGTGAAATAAAATAGTTACAGCAGTTGTTGCAGTTGTTTTCTTTTTGTGCCATGTGTGACCAAACCGGTAAGTAATGTGTCTGTATATATATATATGGATCTTGACTGCCCCCTCTGCTCTGTATAACTTCTCCCCCTCCTGCTTGCCATAAAACCCCACTGCATGCACACAGGGTCAACTGGCTTGACTTTTTCCCCTCATAAAACTCCCCAGCATAAACAAAGTAATGGAGTGTTGGTTATCAGAATCGCTCAAGCATAGAAGCAGAGACAAGGTCCATATCCTGCCCCCCTTTCATGGAATGTCCTCCTCCCTTTGGAATCCCAGGGCAGATGGGGAATACTTTCAGGTACCCAAAGATGGAGAATCCAAAATGCACCAATCAGACAGTGGGTGACTCCAATCACTTAGGCCATAGGAGGGGTCAGAAACTGACCCCTAGTTAGAGGGAATAAGGTAAACTTCAGAATGGGCAGAGGGGACACTCTAATCTGACCATCAAGAGTGACACACGCTCCCTGTTAACATCTAAGCAGGAAACCAGGAAATCATTGGGAGACATGGAGGACTAAGGGATTGAATTGGTTTGATCAGACCGCAGCCCAGACTCTTTAAGTATTTTTCCCTTTTTATCTCTATTGCTATTTATCTTATTTACCGTGTTTTATAGTTAATTATGATTTTTTTTCACCTGTTTCTTGTTGTTTTAGTGGTTTTCTGTTTGTTTAAATCAATTCTAAAAATACAGCAGGTCGCTGATGCTCTGAATTAAGGATCTAAAAAGCTCACGCTATTTCTGAAGAGCCTGGCTACCTTACTTGCCTAAGATGCTGGATCGCCCCTGCCCGGAAGTGGTTGTGGGTCGATCGATCCATTCGATCTGATTGTGTTGTGTGTGGCTTATATAGCGGTGAACACTGTGTGTGTTCTGGTGGCAGCAGTTTATAGCCATGCGTGTTGCCAATTGAACAATTGCGGTGACACACGTGGGGTACAATTGTTCGGTTTGATGAACGATCAATAGGTCTGATCAACCCGTGCAATAGCCACACAATGTTTTTTGAATTACCCCATTTTCTTCTTCTTTCAGGTTCTGGAGAGACATTTCCTGATCTCTTTCACTCCTATTCCATAGATAAAGGGATTCAAAGAAGCTGGGATCATGAGGTAGATCGCATTGAAGATATTCTGAATGTCATATGAAATATGCGTTTTCATTCTGTAGACAACAGATTACACAAGCGCACATGCGTAGATGAGCATGGCCACCATGAGGTGCGTGCAATAGGTGTGTAAGGCTTTGTGTTGGGCTTTCCCAGCAACTATCTTTATTGCTGTGTAGAGAATGCTCAGGTAGGACATCAGAAGAAGGCCTCCATCAATGATGCTGACCAAAACCCTCGCCATGAGTCCTACAGCTTGCTGTGTGGAGATGTCTCCACAGGCTAAGCTCAGAAGCCCCATGTTCTCACAAACGAAATTCAAAATGATATTGGATTTACAGAATTGGGCACGGGAAGTCAGTATAACAATTGGCGAGGCAAGGCATAGGCCTCAGGCTAACCCAAAGAAAGTCAGCTCTAGCAGCAAGTGTTTGGCCACGATCGTAATATAATATAAAGGTCTGCAGATGGCTACAAACCTGTCCAGGGCCATCATGAATATCACACCAGACTCAAATATAGCCATGAAGTAAATATAAAACATCCAGCCAGGGTGACCTGGTTCATGTCAAAACACAAACCGAGAAGGAGCTTTGGCAAAACCGAAGTTGTGGAAGAGATGTTGATGATGAAGAGCAGGCTCATGAGATAGTACATGGAGGAATGGAGGCTGGGCTGAACTTAGACTTCATATATGATGAGGATGTTGCCAGTAATGATTATAGCAGCAACAATCTTCATTGCTGTGTAGAGAATGCTCAGGTAGGACATTAGGAGAAGGCCACCCTCGTTGTTATATCAGTATTTGTGAAATAAAATAATTACAGCAGTTGTTGCAGTTGTTTTCTTTTTGTGCCATCTTTTTTGAATTACCCCATATTCTTCCTCTTCCAGGTTCTGGAGAGACATTTCCTGATCTCTTTCACTCCTAATCCATAGATAAAGGGGTTTAGAGAAGCTGGGAACATGAGGTAGATCGCATTGAAGAGATTCTGAATGTCGTATGAAATGTGTGTTTTAATTCTGTAGACAATGGATGACATCAGCGCACACGCGTAGATGAGCATGGCCACCATGAGGTGCATGCCACAGGTGTGTAAGGCTTTGTGTCGGGCTTTCCCGGCAACGATCTTCATTGCTGTGTAGAGAATGCTCAGGTAGGACATCAGAAGAAGGCCGCCATCGATGATGCTGACCAAGACCCTCGCCATGAGGCCTACAGCTTGCTGTGTGGAGATGTCTCCACAGGCTAAGCTCAGAAACCCCATGTTCCCACAAACAAAATTCAAAATGATGTTGGATTTACAGAATTGGGCACGGAAAGTCTGTATAACAATTGTCAAGGTAAGGCATAGGCCTCGGGCTAACCCAAAGAATGTCAGCTCTAGCAGCAAGTGTTTGGTCATGATCCTATTATAATATAAAGGTCTACAGATGGCTACAAACCTGTTCAGGGCAAACATGAGGATCACACCAGACTTAAATATAGCCATGAACTAAATATAAAACATCTGAGCCGGGCCAGGGTGACCTGGTTCATGTCAAAAGCCAAACCGAGGAGCAGCTTTGGCAAAACCGAAGTTGTGGAGGAGATGTTGATGATGAAGAGCAGGCTCATGAGATAGTACATGGGGTAATGGAGGCTGGGCTGAACATAGACTTCATAGATGATGAGGAGGTTGCCAGTAAGGATTATGCCAACAATGATCTTCATTGCTGTGTAGAGAATGCTCAGGTAGCACAGTAGAAGAAGGCCACCATCAATGTTATATCAGTATTTGTGAAATAAAATAATTACAGCAGTCATTGCAGTTGTTCTATTTTTATGCCATGTTTTTTGAATTACCCCATATTCTTCCTCTTCCAGGTTCTGGAGAGACATTTCCTGATCTCTTTCACTCCCAATCCATAGATAAAGGGGTTTATAGAAGCTGGGAACATGAGGTAGATCGCATTGAAGAGATTCTGAATGTCGTATGAAATGTGTGTTTTCATTCTGTAGACAATGGATGACATCAGTGCACACGCGTAGATGAGCATGGCCACCATCAGGTGCGTGCCACAGGTGTGTAAGGCTTTGTGTCTGGCTTTCCCAGCAACGATCTTCATTGCTGTGTAGAGAATGCTCAGGTAGGACATCAGAAGAAGGCCGCCATCGATGATGCTGACCAAGACCCTCGCCATGAGGCCTACAGCTTGCTGTCTGGAGATGTTCCCACAGGCTAAGCTCAGAAGCCCCATGTTCTCACAAACAAAATTAAAAAAGATATTGGATTTACAGAATTGGGCACGGGAAGTCAGTATAACAATTGTCAAGGTAAGGCATAGGCCTCGGGCTAACCCAAAGAATGTCAGCTCTAGCAGCAAGTGTTTGGTCATGATCCTATTATAATATAAAGGTCTACAGATGGCTACAAACCTGTTCAGGGCAAACATGAGGATCACACCAGACTTAAATATAGCCATGAAGTAAATATAAAACATCTGAGCCGGGCCAGGGTGACCTGGTTCATGTCAAAAGCCAAACCGAGGAGCAGCTTTGGCAAAACCGAAGTTGTGGAGGAGATGTTGATGATGAAGAGCAGGCTCATGAGATAGTACATGGGGTAATGGAGGCTGGGCTGAACATAGACTTCATAGATGATGAGGAGGTTGCCAGTAAGGATTATGCCAGCAATGATCTTCATTGCTGTGTAGAGAATGCTCAGGTAGCACAGTAGAAGAAGGCCACCATCAATGTTATATCAGTATTTGTGAAATAAAATAATTACAGCAGTCATTGCAGTTGTTCTATTTTTATGCCATGTTTTTGAATTACCCCATATTCTTCCTCTTCCAGGTTCTGGAGAGACATTTCCTGATCTCTTTCACTCCTAATCCATAGATAAAGGGGTTTATAGAAGCTGGGAACATGAGGTAGATCGCATTGAAGAGATTCTGAATGTCGTATGAAATGTGTGTTTTCATTCTGTAGACAATGGATGACATCAGTGCACACGCGTAGATGAGCATGGCCACCATGAGGTGCGTGCCACAGGTGTGTAAGGCTTTGTGTCTGGCTTTCCCAGCAACGATCTTCATTGCTGTGTAGAGAATGCTCAGGTAGGACATCAGAAGAAGGCCGCCATCGATGATGCTGACCAAGACCCTCGCCATGAGGCCTACAGCTTCCTGTGTGGAGATGTCTCCACAAGCTAAGCTCAGAAGCCCCATGTTCTCACAAACAAAATTCAAAATGATTTTGGATTTACAGAATTGGGCACGGGAAGTCAGTATAACAATTGGCGAGGCAAGGCTTAGACCTCGGGCTAACCCAAATAAAGTCAGCTTTAGCAACAAGTGTTTGGTCATGATCCTATTATAATATAAAGGTCTACAGATGGCTACAAACCTGTCCAGGGCCATCATGAGGATCACACCAGACTCAAATATAGCCATGAAGTAAATATAAAACATCTGAGCCAGGCAGCCGGCCAGGGTGACCTGATTCATGTCAAAAGCCAAACTGAGGAGGAGCTTTGGCAAAACCGAAGTTGTGGAGGAGATGTTGATGATGAAGAGCAGGCTCATGAGATAGTACATGGGGGAATGGAGGCTGGGCTGAACGTAGACTTCATAGATGATGAGGAGGTTGCCAGTAAGGATTATCACATATAGTACCATGAACGGGATTGTTAATAATTTCCTGAATTGTATTATTCCTGGAAACCCGAGGAGCACAAATTCTGTGTAGAAATTAAAAGTTTGGTTTTGGGGCCATCCTTCCATCTTGGAATTAGGAGTAAAACAGGTACTGTAAAAGAAGCGAAAAAAACTATCATCATGAAGAAGAGTATAAGTAACTGGGAGGAGATGACTTGGGACCAGGCTCAGACTGGCCCACAGAGTTACCAGGAATAAGCCAAACTGTCAAAAGCCAAACTGAGGAGGAGCTTTGGCAAAACCGTAGTTGTGGAGGAGATGTTGATGATGAAGAGCAGGCTCATGAGATAGTACATGGGGGAATGGAGGCTGGGCTGAACGTAGACCTCAAAGATGATGAGGAGGTTGCCAATAAGGATTATCACATATAGTACCATGAATGGGATTGTTAATAATTTCCTGAATTGTATTATTCCTGGAAACCCGAGGAGCACAAATTATGTGTAGAAATTAAAAGTTTGGTTTTGGGGCCATCCTTCCATCTTGGAATTAGGCGTAAAACAGGTACTGTAAAAGAAGCGAAAAAACTCTATCATCGTGAAGAAGAGTATAAGTAACTGGGAGGAGATGACTTGGGAGCAGGCTCAGACTGGCCCACAGGGTTACCAGGAATAAAACAGGTGGGTCCCTGGACCCAGGACCCCTGTGAGGGTCTTCGCTTATATAATAAAAAAAAACTCACCATCACCATGTCTAGCTTCATCTGTCCCCAGCGGGGTGGCATTCTCTGCAGATGCGCTGAGTCATTGGTCCGGCAGTTATCTTGTCTGTGACTGATTGCCCAGTCCAGCTACACAATGATGGTGCTGCTTGCCATTTCCTTTCTATCTGTTGTATTGTGGTGAGTGTTTGTGAATAGTGTTTGCCGATAAATGCTGAGGGGCCTTCAGACACATGTGGAGTTGATCCCCCCACATGTGAATCACCAGAGGTAAAGGGTTAGAGCCCTGGACAGTTTAGATTCAGGTTCAGCTCTCAGTTTATCCATTGCTATGTGTGTCCCAAAAATGGGGGAGCTCTCGATGTTAGAGTAGACTGCAGGAAAAGGAAGTGTTGTGACGCGGCCCTGCAGCTTCCAATACATTTACAAATGTGAGCAAATTACAAATTTATACAGATTGTAGGATTTATTGCGGGCTGGTCGGGAATTGTTTTGGCAGAAGCTTTTATTACCCCAGAGGAGGATCCTTTGTGACACCCCCATGTGACTAATGACCAGGGCAGTTTCTAGCCCAATATGTGGGGGTGAGGGGCCTGTCTATGGTTTGCACCACTAAGAGTGCACCTGACAAATCTGCAGAAAAAAGGATGGCTGGGATAAAGGTGCCCCCAATGGCCTTGGCACCCAGGGTGATCGCCCTGCTCGTCCTGCCCTAGAAACAGCCCGGCTAATGACATCACTGGAGAGGAGGGACAGCCACTGTACCAGAAGGAAGCCCCTTACCCGGCGGACCTGAAGAGAGGGTGCTGCCCGGCTCGGGGGCAGATAAAAGAAGATTAGTTGAAGGCGAGTTATCTTTTTATTTTAAAAGTGCGTTTTTTCTTTACCATTTCACAACTAGTGGTGGCCAAAACAATTGTATTGAATGCCTCATTCTTGGGACTATATGTCAGGTGGGCTTCTGAACCATATAGACCCTGATTCAGCTTATCACTATATCTAAATGAGGTTCACATGAGGCTTAAAAAATGTACCAATGTAAAAAGAAAAAATTACTGTGTGTAATAATTGCTAGTTTTGGGCGTACCTGAATCCCAAAATTTGGCTTTACAAGTTTGGGCTCCCAAACCCGAGCATTGACTTCAGCCTGAAGTCCGTGTCTGAGTTCGGTCTACGGGTCGAATGCGGAAAAGCAAGTTCATGAGCTGCTGAGCAGCTTCACTCAAAGGGTGCGGCAGCGGGAAGCTGCAGTAAAACTTACCTGAGCACCAATCTGGTCCCTTGCCGGCAGCGGCGTTCCATTTAAATGGTCCCGGTCCGGGTTACAGAAAGGTGTCCACCGCTTCCATGAATGAGGACAGTCCTAGTGCCAACAGTGCTAGATGGCCCTAGGATTATCCTCACTCTTGAGAGAGGTGGCCATCTTCCTGTGGCCCCTGCCATGGAACATCTGAATGGAATGCCCCCACATTCCACAAAGGTTCCTCCTCTAGGCTAAAAAAAGCTTCTTGGCAAAACAATTCCCCACCGGCCTCCAACAAATCTTACAATCTGTAAAAATTGATGCTCAGGTAAATTGTACCGCAGCTTTCCGCTGCCGCACCCTTCGAGTGAAGCTGCTCAGCAGCCCATCAACTAGCTTTTATGCATTCGGGCCATAGACCAAACTCAACTTCCGGCTGAATGTTTGGTTTGGGAAGCCAAATTTTGCGGTTCGGGTTCGCCCAAAACTAGTAATTATTAAACAAAGTAATTTTTTTTTAGTGGACAAAAGGGGGGTGGCAGCTGCTCTAGACCATTTTATAACTAACCTGGGAGGTGCAAGTCAGCAGGGCAATTAGGTTACTAAAGACTTAAAGGAGCCACAGCACTCAACCCTGTTAGCTTGCAGACCAACCTATAATCTGTCTCTAAATCTGGTAGAAACAGAGGCTCGGCCACAGAAGTAGCTTAAGCTGCACCACTACGCCAAGGTGCCCCTATGGGTGCAGTCCTAACTCTAATCTATGAGAGCCCCATTTGGGACATACAATGCAAGAGATAAAATGGGAGCAGCTTACCTGAGGTTGCCCTAAACCTCATGTGCAAGCCATGGGGTGGAAGGGTCAAGACCTTGCAATACAGCCTAGACCCCACACCCCATGTGCTTGCACAAATTCAAAGTGGACAAAAGGGGAGTGGCAGCTGCTCAGACCATTTTATAACTAACCTGGGAGGTGCACGTTAGCAGGGCAATTAGGTTACTAAAGACTTAAAGGAGCCGCAGCACTCAACCCTGTTAGCTTGCAGACCAACGTATAATCTGTGTCTAAATCTGGTAAAAACAGAGGCTCGGTCACAGACATAGAGGACTGCACCTCACAGGGGCACCTTGGCGTGGTGGCGCAGCTTAGCATACTTCTGCAGATGTGTGTGACCGAGCCTCTGTTTTTACCAGATTTAGAGACAGATTATAGGTTGGTCTGCAAGATAACAGGGTTGAGTGCTGCGGCTCCTTTAAGTCTTTAATTTTTTTTTACATTGGCAATTTTTTTAAGCCTCATGTGAACATTATTTAGATATAGCGATAAGCAGGAGCACCTGCCATCACAACGTTTTTTTCTTCATCCTCGATTCTGCCTCTGGGGCCCCCTCGATGGATGGGCTCCCAGAGGCAGAATACCCCCCCCCCCTCAAAGTTTGCGCCCACCCTTGGAGAGGGTTCGCTCAACACTAATAATTACATATGGACACCGCCATTCCAGTCATTTTAAAGCTTTGGAATACATGGATTTAGCATAGCTGTGCTGCTCTGTGTCTGCTAAGCTGGTCAGCAAAGACCTATTTTATCTCATATATCAGAGGAGTAGCGAGGCTTTCTGGCCCCGGGGCAAAGATTCAAAAATGGCGCTCCCCAACCTGTGCTCAAAATTCATCTAGGGCTTTATTTATGAACAGATAGCACCGGGTAGCAGCAGGTGAACACCGGACGCGGCACGTAATTACACATTTATGAAGCTGAATCTGGTGAGCGACTAGACAATGTCATGTAGCGTCCGATTCATCATTATCCCAGGCTCAGCGTACAGCGCCGGCGTTCAGCCTTGCAGAGCGTCACGTCTTACCTTTCGCTACCTGGCGCTCTCCCATACATTTCTATGGATGATCCTTAACCCTTTCGCTGCCAGCCTACCTGCAGCATTTGCCACTCCCTGTTGCCAGACGATGTTTCACCATTTTGCGCTACACATATTCAACTGTCATTTTTGAAAGGATTTCCAGGGATTTCCCAGGAAAATTATATATTGTTTTTTTCAACAGAGTCTGGGCTTTAACATGAAATGTCTTGTTTGTATTTTTTAGGTGTATTCTCAATTTTTTTGGGTGAAATGTGTGAAAAAAAATAAAAAAAAAACATTTTTTTACAATTTGTAGAGTTTTTTTGTAATAAAAAATGTAAGTTTGTCAATAAAATCTTATTGCGTGAGAAACCCCAATTTTTGGTTACAGCGATACCACATATGTATAGGTAGACACCCTTTCCTGCCCAGAAGCCTTTTATAGCTGCTGGATGACAAATGGTTAATTAAAAAAAAAATGACATAGGGTCCCCCTTACCCAAAGTATCCAGCCCGGGACCAGCTATGGGGGCTTGTAGGCACAGAGTGGGGGGGCCAGCTTTGGTGGCCCCCCCACCCTGCAGCCTACGAGCCCACATAGCCTATGTGGGCCCGGGCTCTTCTGCCCTCCCCCTGGCCTTTGGGGAGGCAGGTAATGGGGGTGCGGGGGTTAATGGCAAGCCACCCGCTAGGGCAGGTGACTTGCCAGCCTTGTGAACTGGTATAAGGGGTCTCATGGACCCCTTACCAGCTCACAAAGAGTTAATGTGAAAAAAAAACACCACACAATAATAAAAAGTATTTTATTAGAAAAAAAAAATTTTTTTTTTACTGTACTTACCTTCGATTGCAAGCTCTTGTCCCTCGCCGCTCAGCTGACAGATGCCGGTGATCGGCATCCAGAGAAGGAGAAGGCAGGAGATCAGAGGATCTCCTGTCACCTCCTTCCCCAGCGCCGATCACCGGCATCTGAGAAGCTGAGAAAGCTGAAGCCCGTTCGGGGCCGGGATGACTTCATAAGCCCCACCCCCAAGGGGGCGGGGCTTAGAGGCATGATGGCGGCCGCCATCGAGAAGAAGAGAGGAGAGAGCCTCCCAGGCTCTCTCCTGAAGATCGGTAAGTCCTGGGGGGGGATCGGAGGCCCCCCAGGTGAAGAGGAGGGACAGCGGGAGCCAGCGCACACACAGGTAAGTGAATGTCATTTTTATTTTTTTTTTTTTTACAGTTAGAAGCTGCTGCTGCAGAAGCGGGGGGGGTGGCCTATTCCGGGGGCTCTCCTGGAGCCATCCGACCCCCCACGGGGGATCGGATGGCACCAAATTAAAGAGGAGACCCGGCCGGATCCAACAAGGGGTCAGGTGAGTATTTTTTATTTTTACTTTTTAAACTACAAGCGAGGAAAGTCAAGCACGTAACACCTACGGGCTTGGCACTTAAGGCCCAGCCAAGCCAGCACGTAGGTGTTACGGGCTTGGCAACAAAAGGGTTAAAGTGGACCAAAACCCAGCAGGATCGGGCCGGAAATCTATAAGATTCCCGGGCCGATCCATTACCTCCCCTTGGGGCATCTAAAAATCAGGATGCGCCGTTGTGTGAAACCCCCAGGACGCCAGCAAACCTTACCTCAACCCCGGACCAATGGCACATGCGCAGGACGCGGCCGCATCTTGCGCTCCTCTCTAGCAGGGCGCATGCCTTCACCGGCCATTTGGAATGGCCGGCGCGGGCGCGCTCCCTGTTAGTTCTGGGAGGTTTCTTGCAGCCGATCGGGGTGCCCCGGTGAAGTGGACCAAAAACCAGGATAGTTAAAATCCTGGGTTTTGGTCCACTTTAAATCCCTTTCCTGATCCCGTCCATGTATCCTGGCCTAGAAAATTAGATTTTTGAAAACTTTTTTGACTTTTTATATTTTTATGCCGAATTGTCATTACATGTCTGGTATTAAAGTGTTATAACAATGTAATTCCATGTGCTTTTGCTTTGTTACTGGTGGATACATGTTCAAAAACAGACTTTAAACACATAGCCTCCTGCGCTCTGGGCTACAACAACCTGATTTTTAGCGCTGGCGCTGTGTGAGGCTATTTTTTTTTTTTCTATGAACGTGGTGCGAGTCGGTCGCACTGAGCTGACGCCACCATTCGCTCCCATACAGCGCTGTACTGGTGTTAGAGCGACTCACACAATATATTCATCAATGCCGGCCAGAGACTGAGATGCTCTGTAATAGCGAACCATGGCCGCGACTACTAGCGGGCGCTCTGAAATCCGTGCTACAGATGCTCATCTCGCGAGAGCGCCGCTTTCATCCCCCTGAGGAAAGACCTTTGCGGTCTGAAACGTCGGGTTATATCTGCTTATGCTGTAACGTATGATTTCCTTTTGTAACTCTGCTGTGTCTACTCAATTGGGTTGTGCTTCCATTTGCATTGTCTGCTAAGAGAAGCTCTCGCGTTGCTTATACCACGTTTTTACATTACCATATATGTATTTTCCCTTATCTTGAAGTCTGGCGCCATCTAGTGACGCCTTCTGTGAACTGTTGTTACTGTTCTTCTGAATGAGGAATATGCTTGTTCCATTCCCATTATGAGAACTAAGAAATCGGGTACTGCTGCCACCTAGTGGCGACTTCTGTGTATTTTTACATATATGATTTATGTTAACTGTGGTCTATCTTATTGCATTCACTGGCGATTTTTGTATCAAATTTTGAGAGTAACTACTGTATATAAGTTGTACATATTATGCACTCTTCTTAAATACACTTTTTTGCAAATTACAACCCCTTGTAGTATGGTGTGCATTTTCTCTAATAGTATTGCTATGAATTGTTTGGTCCTATTGGGGAAAGGGACCTTTGTTTAAAAGGGATTTTTGCACCCACAATTGAACCTATTGCATTTGGTGTGCGGACTTGCTGGACTGAATTCTTTTCCGCTAGTAATAAATCCGCCTGCCCGTGGTTTGATCGGATGATAGTGCTTTGATACTGCTGTTTCTAACTGAGGGACGGCCTTTGTGCTGTTGTGGTTTCTGACTTTAAATTCATTTAGTATATAGATTTCATGCTGTATTATGATTATGATGCTTACACATCCTGTATGTTTGTATGTCCTGTGTGCTATTGTCTTATGTTTTTGCCAGAAAATGGTTGAACTCGTAGTTGACTTCAGACGTTCCCACATAACGCATCGTCCCATTTCCATCGATAATGGAGAGGTCAATATCGCTACCAGCACAAAATTTCTCGGCACAGTGATGACGCAAGACTTGAAGTGGAGCCGGCAAACTACCGTCATCTTCAAGAAGGCCCAACAGAGACTATAGTTCTTGAGACAACTAGCAAGATACGGTGTGTCTATAAGGATCCTAAAGACCTTTTATAATGGTGCCATAGGATCGCCTCTGACCTCCTCCTCCACTGTCTGGTATTGCGGGATCACAGCCAAGGACAAGAACAGGCTGAACAGGATCACCAGGACTGCCGAGCAGATCATAGGATGCCCCTTACCGGAGGATTACCAGGACTGCTGAGCAGATCATAGGATGCCCCTTACCAGAGGATCACCAGGACTGCCGAGCGGATCATAGGATGCCCCTTACTGGAGGATTACCAGGACTGCCGAGTGGATCATAGGATGCCCCTTACCAGAGGATTACCAGGACTGCCGAGCAGATCATAGGATGCCGCTTACCGGAGGATAACCAGGACTGCCGAGCGGATCATTAGATGCCCCTTACCAGAGGATTACCAGGACTGTCGAGCAGATCATAGGATGCCCCTTACCAGAGGATTACCAGGACTGCCGAGCGGATCATTAGATGCCCCTTACCGGAGGATTACCAGGACTGCCGAGCAGATCATAGGATGCCCCTTACCAGAGGATTACCAGGACTGCCGAGTGGATCATAGGATGCCCCTTACCGGAGGATTACCAGGACTGCCTAGCGGATCATAGGATGCCCCTTACCGGAGGATCACCAGGACTGCTGAGCTGATCATAGGATGCCCCTTACCGGAGGATTACCAGGACTGCCGAGCGGATCATAGGATGCCCCTTACCGGAGGATCACCAGGACTGCTGAGCGGATCATAGGATGCCCCTTACCGGAGGATTACCAGGACAGCCGAGCGGATCATAGGATGCCCCTTACCGGAGGATTACCAGGACTGCCGAGCGGATCATAGGATGCCCCTTACCGGAGGATTACCAGGACTGCCGAGCGGATCATAGGATGCCCCTTACCGGAGGATCACCAGGACTGCTGAGCGGATCATAGGATGCCCCTTACCGGAGGATTACCAGGACTGCCGAGCGGATCATAGGATGCCCCTTACCGGAGGATTACTAGGACTGCCGAGCGGATCATAGGATGCCCCTTACCGGAGGATTACCAGGACGGCCGAGTGGATCATAGGATGCCCCTTACGGGAGGATTACCAGGACTTCTGAGCGGATCATTGGATGCCCCTTACCGGAGGATTACCAGGACTGCTGAGCGGATCATTGGATGCCCCTTACCGGAGGATTACCAGGACTGCCGAGCAGATCATAGGATCCCTCTTACCGGAGGATCACCAGGACTGCCGAGCGGATCATTGGATGCCCCTTACCAGAGGATTACCAGAACTGCCGAGCAGATCATATGATGCCCCTTACCGGAGGATTACTAGGACTGCCGTGCGGATCATAGGATGCCCCTTACCAGAGGATTACCAGGACTGCCGAGCCCATCATAGGATGCCCCTTAACGGAGGATAACCAGGACTGCCGAGCGGATCATAGGATGCCCCTTACCGGAGGATTACCAGGACTGCCGAGCGGATCATAGGATGCCCCTTACCGGAGGATAACCAGGACTGCCGAGCGGATCATAGGATGCCCCTTACCGGAGGATTACTAGGACTGCCGAGCGGATCATAGGATGCCCCTTACCGGAGGATTACCAGGACGGCCGAGTGGATCATAGGATGCCCCTTACCGGAGGATTACCAGGACTGCTGAGCGGATCATTGGATGCCCCTTACCGGAGGATTACCAGGACTGCCGAGCGGATCATAGGATGCCCCTTACCGGAGGATAACCAGGACTGCCGAGCGGATCATAGGATGCCCCTTACCGGAGGATTACCAGGACTGCCGAGCGGATCATAGGATGCCCCTTACCGGAGGATAACCAGGACTGCCGAGCGGATCATAGGATGCCCCTTACCGGAGGATAACCAGGACTGCCGAGCGGATCATAGGATGCCCCTTACCGGAGGATAACCAGGACTGCCGAGCGGATCATAGGATGCCCCTTACCGGAGGATAACCAGGACTGCTGAGTGGATCATAGGATGCCTCTTACCGGAGGATAACCAGGACTGCCAAGTGGATCATAGGATGCCCCTTACTGGAGGATTACCAGGACTGCCGAGCGGATCATAGGATGCCCCTTACCGGAGGATTACCAGGACTGCCGAGCGGATCATAGGATGCCTCTTACCGCAGGATTACCAGGACTCCTGAGCGGATCATAGGAAGCCCCTTACCGGAGGATTACCGGGACTGCCGAGCGTATCATAGGATGCCCCTTACCGGAGGATTACCAGGACTGCCGAGCAGATCATAGGATGCCCCTTACCGCAGGATTACCAGGACTCCTGAACGGATCATAGGAAGCCCCTTACCGGAGGATTACCAGGACTGCCGAGCGGATCATAGGATGCCCCTTACCGGAGGATTACCAGGACTCCTGAGGGGATCATAGGAAGCCCCTTACCGGAGGATTACCAGGACGGCCGAGCGGATCATAGGATGCCCCTTACCGGAGGATTACCAGGACTGCTGAGCGGATCATAGGATGCCCCTTACCGGAGGATAACCAGGACTGCTGAGTGGATCATAGGATGCCCCTTACCGGAGGATTACCAGGACTGCCGAGCGGATCATAGGATGCCCCTTACCGGAGGATTACCAGGACTCCTGAGAGGATCATAGGATGCCCCTTACCGGAGGATTACCAGGACTGCCGAGCGGATCATAGGATGCCCCTTACCGGAGGATTACCAGGACTGCCGAGTGGATCATAGGATGCCTCTTACCGCAGGATTACCAGGACTCCTGAGAGGATCATAGGAAGCCCCTTACCGGAGGATTACCGGGACTGCCGAGCGTATCATAGGATGCCCCTTACCGGAGGATTACCAGGACTGCCGAGCAGATCATAGGATGCCCCTTACCGGAGGATTACCAGGACTGCTGAGCAGATCATAGGATGCCCCTTACCGGAGGATTACCAGGACTGCCGAGCGGATCATAGGATGCCCCTTACCGGAGGATTACCAGGATTGCCGGGCGGATCATAGGATGCCCCTTACCGGAGGATTACCAGGACTGCCGGGCGGATCATTGGATGCCCCTTACCGGAGGATTACCAGGACTGCCGAGCGGATCATAGGATGCCCCTTACCAGAGGATTACCAGGACTGCCGAGCGGATCATAGGATGCCCCTTACCGGAGGATTACCAGGATTGCCGGGCGGATCATAGGATTCCCCTTACCGGAGGATTACCAGGACTGCCGGGCGGATCATAGGATGCCCCTTACCGGAGGATTACCAGGACTGCCGGGCGGATCATAGGATGCCCCTTACCGGAGGATTACCAGGACTGCCGGGCGGATCATAGGATGCCCCTTACCGGAGGATTACCAGGACTGCCGAGTGGATCATAGGATGCCCCTTACCGCAGGATTACCAGGACTGCCGAGTGGATCATAGGATGCCTCTTACCGGAGGATTACCAGGACTGCCGGGCGGATCATAGGATGCCCCTTACCGGAGGATTACCAGGACTCCTGAACGGATCATAGGATGCCCCTTACCGGAGGATTACCGGGACTGCCGAGTGGATCATAGGATGCCTCTTACCGCAGGATTACCAGGACTCCTGAACGGATCATAGGAAGCCCCTTACCGGAGGATTACCAGGACAGCCGAGCGGATCATAGGATGCCCCTTACCGGAGGATTACCAGGACTGCTGAGCAGATCATAGGATGCCCCTTACCGGAGGATTACCAGGACAGCCGAGCGGATCATAGGATGCCCCTTACCGGAGGATTACCAGGACTGCTGAGCGGATCATAGGATGCCCCTTACCGGAGGATTACCAGGACTGCCGAGTGGATCATAGGATGCCCCTTACCGGAGGATTACCAGGACTGCCGAGTGGATCATAGGATGCCTCTTACCGCAGGATTACCAGGACTCCTGAACGGATCATAGGAAGCCCCATACCGGAGGATTACCAGGACTGCCGAGCGGATCATAGGATGCCCCTTACCGGAGGATTACCAGGACTGCTGAGCGGATCATAGGATGCCCCTTACCGGAGGATTACCGGGACTGCCGAGCGGATCATAGGATGCCCCTTACCGGAGGATTACCAGTACTGCCTAGCGGATCATATGATGCCCCTTACCTGAGGATTACCAGGACTGCCGAGCGGAACATAGGATGCCTCTTACCGGAGGATAACCAGGACTGCCAAGCGGATCATAGGATGCCCCTTACCGGAGGATTACCAGGACTGCCGAGCGGATCATAGGATGCCCCTTACCGGAGGATAACCAGGACTGCTGAGCGGATCATAGGATGCCCCTTACCGGAGGATAACCAGGACTGCCAAGCGGATCATAGGATGCCTCTTACCGCAGGATTACCAGGACTCCTGAGCGGATCATAGGAAGCCCCTTACCGGAGGATTACCGGGACTGCCGAGCGTATCATAGGATGCCCCTTACTGGAGGATTACCAGGACTGCCGAGCGGATCATAGGATGCCTCTTACCGCAGGATTACCAGGACTCCTGAGCGGATCATAGGAAGCCCCTTACCGGAGGATTACCGGGACTGCCGAGCGTATCATAGGATGCCCCTTACCGGAGGATTACCAGGACTGCCGAGCAGCTCATAGGATGCCCCTTACCGGAGGATTACCAGGACTGCTGAGCAGATCATAGGATGCCCCTTACCAGAGGATTACCAGGACTGCCGAGCGGATCATTGGATGCCCCTTACTGGAGGATTACCAGGACAGCCGAGCGGATCATAGGATGCCTCTTACCGCAGGATTACCAGGACTCCTGAACGGATCATAGGAAGCCCCTTACCGGAGGATTACCAGGACTGCCGAGCGGATCATAGGATGCCCCTTACCGGAGGATTACCAGGACTGCTGAGCGGATCATAGGATGCCCCTTACTGGAGGATTACCAGGACTGCCGAGCGGATCATAGGATGCCTCTTACCGCAGGATTACCAGGACTCCTGAACGGATCATAGGAAGCCCCTTACCGGAGGATTACCAGGACTGCCGAGCGGATCATAGGATGCCCCTTACCGGAGGATTACCAGGACTGCTGAGCGGATCATAGGATGCCCCTTACTGGAGGATTACCAGGACTGCCGAGCGGATCATAGGATGCCCCTTACCTGAGGATTACCAGGACTGCCGAGCGGATCATAGGATGCCCCTTACCTGAGGATTACCAGGACTGCCGAGCGGATCATAGGATGCCCCTTACCGGAGGATTACCGGGACTGCCGAGCGGATCATAGGATGCCCCTTACCGGAGGATTACCAGGACTGCCGAGCGGATCATAGGATGCCCCTTACCAGAGTATTACCAGGACTGCCGAGCGGATCATAGGATGCCCCGTACCGGAGGATTACCAGGACTGCCGAGCGGATCCTAAGATGCCCCTTACCGGAGGATTACCAGGACTGCCGAGCGGATCATAGGATGCCCCTTACCGGAAGATAACCAGGACTGCCGAGCGGGTCATAGGATGCCTCTTACCGGAGGATTACCAGGACTGCCGAGCGGATCATAAGATGCCCCTTACCGGAGGATTACTAGGACTGCCGAGCGGATCATAGGATGCCTCTTACCGGAGGATTACCAGGACTGCTGAGCGGATCATAGGATGCCCCTTACCGGAGGATAACCAGGACTGCTGAGTGGATCATTGGATGCCCCTTACCGGAGGATTACCAGGACTGCCGAGCGGATCATTGGATGCCCCTTACCGGAGGATTACCAGGACAGCCGAGCGGATCATAGGATGCCCCTTACCGGAGGATTACCAGGACTGCCGAGCGGATCATAGAATGCCCCTTACCGGAGGATTACCAGGACTGCCGAGCGGATCATAGGATGCCCCTTACCGGAGGATTACCAGGACTGCCGAGCGGATTATAGGATGCCCCTTACCGGAGGATTACCAGGACAGCCGAGCGGATCATAGGATGCCCCTTACCGGAGGATTACCAGGACTGCCGAGCGGATCATAGGATGCCCCTTACCGGAGGATTACCAGGACAGCCGAGCAGATCATAGGATGCCCCTTACCGGAGGATTACCAGGACTGCCGAGCGGATCATAGGATGCCCCTTTCTGGAGGATTACCAGGACTGCCGAGCGGATCATAGGATGCCCCTTACCGGAGGATTACCAGGACTGCCGAGCGGATCATAGGATGCCCCTTACTGGAGGATTACCAGGACAGCCGAGCGGATCATAGGATGCCCCTTACCGGAGGATTACCAGGACTGCTGAGCGGATCATAGGATGCCCCTTACCGGAGGATTACCAGGACTGCCGAGCGGATCATAGGATGCCCCTTACCGGAGGATTACCAGGACTGCTGAGCGGATCATAGGATGCCCCTTACCGGAGGATTACCAGGACTGCTGAGCGGATCATAGGATGCCCCTTACCTGAGGATTACCAGGACTGCCGAGCGGATCATAGGATGCCCCTTACCAGAGGATAACCAGGACTGCCGAGCGGATCATTGGATGCCCCTTACCGGAGGATTACCAGGACTGCCGAGCGGATCATAGGATGCCCCTTACCGGAGGATTACCAGGACAGCCAAGCGGATCATAGGATGCCCCTTACCGGAGGATTACCAGGACTGCCGAGCGGATCATAGGATGCCCCTTACCGGAGGATTACCAGGACTGCCGAGCGGATCATTGGATGCCCCTTCCCAGAGGATTACCAGGACTGCCGGGCGGATCATAGGATGCCCCTTACCGGAGGATTACCAGGACTGCCGAGCGGATCATAGGATGCCCCTTACTGGAGGATTACCAGGACTGCCGAGCGGATCATAGGATGCCCCTTACCGGAGGATTACCAGGACTGCTGAGCGGATCATTGGATGCCCCTTACCGGAGGATTACCAGGACTGCCGAGCGGATCATTGGATGCCCCTTACCTGAGGATTACCAGGACAGCCGAGCGGATCATAGGATGCCCCTTACCGGAGGATTACCAGGACTGCCGAGCGGATGATAGGATGCCCCTTACCGGAGGATTACCAGGACTGCTGAGCGGATCATTGGATGCCCCTTACCGGAGGATTACCAGGACTGCCGAGCGGATCATAGGATGCCCCTTACCGGAGGATTACCAGGACTGCCGAGCGGATCATAGGATGCCCCTTACCTGAGGATTACCAGGACTGCCGAGCAGATCATAGGATGCCCCTTACCGGAGGATTACCAGGACTGCCGAGCAGATCATAGGATGCCCCTTACCTGAGGATTATCAGGACTGCCGAGCAGATCATAGGATGCCCCTTACCTGAGGATTACCAGGACTGCCGAGCAGATCATAGGATGCCCCTTACCGGAGGATTACCAGGACGGACTGCTGAGCGGATCATAGGATGCTCCTTACTGGAGGATTACCCGGGCTGCCGAGCAGATCATTCGATGCCCCTTACTGGAGGATTACCAGGACTGCCGAGCGGATCATAGGATGCCCCTTACCGGAGGATTACCAGGACTGCCGAGCGGATCATAGGATGCCCCTTACCGGAGGATTACCAGGACTGCCGAGCGGATCATAGGATGCCCCTTACCTGAGGATTACCAGGACTGCCGAGCAGATCATAGGATGCCCCTTACCGGAGGATTACCAGGACTGCCGAGCAGATCATAGGATGCCCCTTACCTGAGGATTATCAGGACTGCCGAGCAGATCATAGGATGCCCCTTACCTGAGGATTATCAGGACTGCCGAGCAGATCATAGGATGCCCCTTACCTGAGGATTACCAGGACTGCCGAGCAGATCATAGGATGCCCCTTACCGGAGGATTACCAGGACGAACTGCTGAGCGGATCATAGGATGCTCCTTACTGGAGGATTACCCGGGCTGCCGAGCAGATCATTCGATGCCCCTTACTGGAGGATTACCAGGACTGCCGAGCGGATCATAGGATGCCCCTTACCGGAGGATTACCAGGACTGCTGAGCGGATCATTGGATGCCCCTTACCTGAGGATTATCAGGACAGCCGAGCGGATCATAGGATGCTCCCTACCGGAGGATTACCAGGGCTGCCGAGCAGATCATTGGATGCCCCTTACCGGAGGATTACCAGGACGGACTGCTGAGCGGATCATAGGATGCTCTTTACCGGAGGATTACCAGGACTGCCGAGCAGATCATTGGATGCCCCTAACATCCCTGGAGGAACAATTCATGCAAAGGATCTGCTCAAAGGCAAAAAGAATAACTGAGGACCCAACACACCCAGGACATTCTTTTTTCAAATTCTTTCCCTCTGGCCGGAGGTACCTGGCTCTTTCGACAAGAACCTCCAGGTACAAAAATAGTTTTTATCCACTAGTTGTTAAGGCGCTAAATAACCACCACTAAATAATCTGCCACGAACCTGACTGATTTACCACCGACTCCATATGTAAATATGTTAAAATGTTAATGTAAAAGGAAAAACGTATAATAGTATAATATTATATGTATAATATGTTAAAATGTTCTATTTATATTTAATGTTATAGCTCTAACTGGGTGCCTCCCTTCCAAGAAGCATTCCTTGTATGTATCCTGTACTTACTTGGCGGTCAATAAAGTATTCGAAGTATTCGTATGTTTATTAATGTGTTGTCCATTGTACAGGTTGTGGTTGTAAACATTTAATAAACTTTGATATACGTTTTTGATTCTGTGTTGGAGTTCCTCCCCGGTTGTGTATTTGAGGTACCCCACCTCTACTCAGGCTCCCCTTGCCCTCCCCGGCCTGCAACATCTGGGACACATGCCCTCTTGCCCCCCCCCCCCCAGCTACGCTGGTGCATATATACATATTCAGAGTCAAGGCTATACTGATCTATGGGGGGCAGTCCAGCACAGCTGTACTAAACCCAAATCTATATCCCGAAAACAACATCTGTGCTCGCCTTTGCCTGGACATTCTCTAAAAGTGGACCAACACCCACCCCTGATCTATAAGATTCCCGGGCCGATCAGCTCCCTCCCCGCGGGGCATCCGAAATTGGGATGCCCCTCTGTGTGAAACCACACAGAAAGCCCCTAAAAACTTACCTTATCGGCGGCGGATAAGCCGCCGCCGCCTCCCGCGCGTCCCTCTAGCAGGACGCGCACCCGTGCCGGCCGTTTGTGAATGGCGGGCGCGTCCTGTAAGAGGGATGCGCGAGAGGCGGCGTCGGCTTATCCAGCGCTTGTCAGTCGCCGATAAGGTAAGATTTTAGAGGCTTTCTGGGGGGTTTCACACAGCGGAAGCCCCGCGGAAGTGGACCAACACTCAGGATAGTGAAAATCCTGGGTGTTGGTCCACTTTAAATTCTATTAGATTAAATCCATACATGAAACACGTTAAAGGGATTTTTCAGACAAAAGGTTAAAAAAAATAAACAGCATCTGACCTTGCCAAGCGTTCCTCCAGCACCTTTCAGAGCCTAATGGAGGCACAGTGCTCGAGGAATGCTTGGCTTTGTGCCCTGAATGAGAAGATATACTTCCTTATCTGCCATTTTGCTGATGTGGGCCACCAATACTAGATCGAGGGGCTAGCCCAGACCACACCCTCCTCTGAATTGATGGCTTGAATGGTTCTCTCATTGCTGACATTCGATCCCAGGTAACCCCATCCCTCCTTCCTTCCCACTCAGTCTCCTCCTAGCAAGCATAACCCCCCTTCTGTGAAACTTTAAAAAAGAGAGAGAATGGGAGACACCCCTAGAAAATATTGATATATTGGTATGTAGGCACTGCCCCTTTAACCATGTAGATATGGGGCGCCCAGCTAACCACCCTACTACTGCAAAAAACACACAAAATACCGACAATTGGTTAATTGATGGGCTGGCCAATAAACATACGTATATAAGCAAAAAAAGAAAAATATTTTAATGATAGTGCACAGGGGCACACAATGCATATGACAGACAAGACCTAAAGACACACATAAATTAAAATCGCAATGCGAGAGCACATATACAAATAAACGGAGGCCCCGGCCAGGTCAACCTGGACTCCACACTCACATACACAGACACTCCAATCATAGCAAAAAATGCTGGCCAGCGTATGATAAAGGGATACAAAAATCTATCCTCAGTAAGAGCAAGCAATAGCATATATTGAACTCATATTTTCAGGGGGCGCCAGGCTGCTGGTGCTATCCACCTAGTCCAGTATGTAATAAATTGGCAGAAAATATGTTGAATAGATTATATAGAGGCTCTGATCACAGAGCACTTTGATGAAATCATAAATATCTGTCCAGCGTGTATAGGTGGTAAGAGGCGGTGGCAGAATGACAGACTTGATTAATTCAGAGCTCAACACCAAAAGCATTTACAGACAAACCTGGGTGAATGAGTTTGTGTTATTCAACATCCTGAAAACGCCTTAAGTCCCTCCACATTAGGGTCCATATCCCTGCTGAAGATCCAATATAATCTTTCAAACGGAGCAGCAGGGGGCATGTAACACAACACTCAGACATCAAATACTTGCGGTCTCCTTTGAGGGCCGGTACCGGCATGCAGGGAGCATCCCCATCCTGTCTCCGTAAGAGGTTCCTCAGGCCATCCAGGTCTGTTTTTGCGGCATGAGCCGCCAGCAGTCTTGTCACTTTTCCTTTGTCTGGCCGTTCCCGCCAAAAGAGTAACAGCGCTAGAGCCTGCTTGCAAGTGCGGCCATGCTATGGGCGAGCACGTGTAGTGAGTGTGGTCGGGGGCCCCAACCAACAGCTGTTTCGCTCCTACTCGGGAGCTTCGTCAGGGTAGGAGGGGCTACCTGGATTGCGTCATCTTTATAGGCGGCCTTAGATAAAGCAGAGGCCAATCATCTCTCTGCGCGCGCGGCTGCGCAGTACACAGACCAGGACGCCTGCTTCTGTTGATTCACACTCCAGCTTGCCATCCTTAGCTTGCGCCTGCGTAGTAAGCCTGCATACACCACACGCAGTACGCGCATGCGCATTAGGCTTCGCCTCACCGCCCACAGCCTACTCAGCGCATCTAGCCCTTGCAGCATTATACAGCAGCCATAAATGTCCGGAAGTTCATTTCCTAATGTCCATGATGCATAGGCTATAACAAATCATGCGCCAGTTTGGTAGCCTCCCCCATCTATTAGACATATAAGTACTAACTATTCTAATGGGTTATTGATGTTACAATTCTCACAGTGTCACACATCCAAACATCTCATACACAGCTTAGTCTAACTTTACATCAAGCAAACAACTGAGCAGGTGACAGCCAATTCTGTCCAAGGTCCCCAATACCTTTATAGGTACGGGCCACAATCCCTAATTACTTTAAATTAATTAGTGGCTAGGCTGGATAGCTGTCCAATACAGAATATCTACTCTGCATAACTACAAGACACAACCAGAGGTACAAGGCAAAAGGAAAAAATATATATATATATAAGGTCGGTGTCAGAAACCTGTTTTTTTACCTTGCCACACTGTTGGTGACAGAGCCAGGGTTCAACTAGATATATAATACTTGAGAAATAAGTGCAAAAACATAATTATACAGAGGAAAGGAAAAAATAGCAAAAACAAAAACAAAAACAAAGGGGGAGCACAAAAATGTGCCTAACCCCACTGACAGCCTCACCACCAGGTTAAACCTATAGGAACGCTTTCAGGCCCATGTCAGTATTCAAGCCCAAAGGGAACATAGTGCCCAGCTCATAAATGAGCCTCGATTCCTGCTGCAGCAGCCGTGTATCCCAAGACCCCTCCCTATTGGAGCCCTTCAACTTAAAGATACCACATGCTGTCAGTCCCGCAGGGTCCCCATTATGATATTGATGGAAGTGTGCAGCTAATGGGCTCTTTTCACTGTTGCGCTTAATGTCACCAACATGTTTGCCTATCCGAGTACGTAATTCCCTTTTGGTTTTACCAACGTACTTCAGCCCACAAGGGCATGTAATAAGATAAATGACATACCTGGAGGCGCAGTTTATAAAGGCGCCAATAGGGCGGGGGTTTGTACATTTCGGTCCACTGAAACTAGTTGTTTTAACAATAAATGGGCATACTTTACAGTGGCCACAACTAAACGAACCCATCACATTTGTGATGTTACTAGTCACTTGATGGGCCCTATATTCACTACGGACTAGTAGATCTTTTATATTGCTAGCCCGTTTGGCCGTCAGTAATGGGCCAGGCCCCACGATTTTAGCTATCTTTGGGTCCAGGCATAGCACATGCCAATGGGATTGTAATATCCCACGGAATCTATCCCAATGTGTGCTATATTTCGTAATTAGGCGTACCGGTGGCTCACCTTCCCTTCGCCTTTTCTTCCCGCCTTTTAATAAGTCACCTCTAGGGATCTCAAGAGCTTTATGGAAGCACGTTCTCAAAAGACGATGGGGGTACCCCCTCTCCCTGAATCTTGCAGCCAGGCCCCGGGCCTCCCTCACGTAGGCCTCCGCCGTACTACAGTTCCTCCTAATACGAAGGAACTGTCCCAGCGGAATGCCACGGCGCAAGGGGCCCGGGTGATGGCTGGAAAAATGAAGGAGAGTGTTCCCTGCTGTGGGCTTGCGATATGTAGAGGTAGTAAGAGTATTCGCCTCCTTAGAAATATTAAGATCGAGAAACTCAATTTTATCAGCACTCACTTTATAAGTGAGTTTTATATTGCGATCATTATGGTTGAGAGAGTCAATAAACTCATCTAATTGGGCCCTGGTGCCTTTCCACAGCAGGAGGACATCGTCGATGTACCTAAGCCACAGGGCAGTGTGTGCCCGAAACTCCGCCAGCCCAAACACCTCGGCGCTCTCCCACCGCCCGAGGTGTAGGCAGGCGTAGGATGGAGCACACGCTGCCCCCATGGCGGTCCCGCGAATCTGGTGATAGAACACCCCATTGAAGCGAAAATAATTGTTTGATAGTACAAATTCCAGCATTTCAACCAGGAATTCATTGTATGCTGCCTCGCCTGGGCCCAGTTCTTGCAATGTATCCTCCACAGCCTGCAGGCCTACTGAATGAGGAATGGAGGTATATAAGCTTTCAACATCGACGCTTACCAATAAACAGTCGGCGTCGATGCGAATATCCTGAAGCTTGCGAAGCAAGTCACTACTATCAAGTACAAATGATGGAAGTAACCGTACTAAAGGTTTTAGATTCTCGTCAATAAAGCGAGCCACCCCTTCCAAGGGGCCCCCATTTCCTGATACAATAGGCCTACCCGGCGGGGCCACCGGGTTTTTGTGTATTTTTGGGATCGTATAGAGTACCGGGATACTATATTCATCCACCTTCAGATACTCGAACACCTTATGTGTTAATAAATTCTCTTCCCGTGCCCAATATAATTTTTCATTTAGCCTATGCACAACCTCTGGGAAGGGGTTGCCCTGAACTACACAATACGTGTCACCATTTAATAGTTGGCCCTCCACCTCTGTTACATAATATTGTTCATCAAAGAGAACTACATTCCCTCCTTTATCGCTGGGCCTAATGATGACATTCCTCGCCCGTTTAAGGTCCTCGAGTGCTAATCTCTCAGCTCTTGTCAAATTGTCCTGATCTCCTAGTGAGCCCCACTGTACTAACCCTAGATCTCGCTCCACAAGCTGTAAAAATAACCCCCCTTCTCCCTGTGCCAACCAGACATATGGGTAGTAACCCAGGGCTCAGGGGCCAACTGACTGGACCATGACCCTGTCAACCCTATGCCTTTAGTACAAGTCCAGTATTTTTCAAGGATTGCCCCTGGCCCATGACTTATATAAAATAAAAAAACTATACAGGTATTTGCTGTTTGAATGTATTTCTTAAAGGAGAACATAGGACCAAAAATAAAAAGTGTCTGATCCCCCCCCCCCCCCTTATTCTGCCCCTTATTTATTTTTTGGATGTCAGTGTTGCCTGCTGTGGCGACATCCGGCGTCTTCCGGGCCCAAACCTCTGCCCCCCTGTCGGCCGTCATGGCCGTGCTCTTCAAAGTCCCGCGCCGCTCAGCGAATTCTGGCAGGATCTCGGATGGCTCAGTTGCATCCCAATCTCTTTTGTTTTGCCCGGTCCAACGGTGTACGCACAGGCTCTCGTCCAATGAGAGTCATCTGTTATGACTTTGTCATTTGGCTGCAGCTGTCATTATCTTCAATGGGAAGCGCGCTGCAGCTAACCCCGCGTTGTGCGCTCCCGCTCCAGACATTTAAATAGACCGGGGCAGGAGCATGCACGAGGCCGGGGATGCAGCAGCACACGCTACCTATTGAAGTCAATGAGAACCATTTGCCAAACAAAGCAAATGGCTCTCCTTGGCTGAGTGCCGCACATGCACTGCTGGAATGCAGAAAAGGTGAGTTGTTTGAGCCTTTCTGGGGGGGTCACACAAAACAAAACCAGATTTTGTTCTGCTTTAAAGTGGCTCAAAACCCAGCTCATTCGGCCTGGGAATCTATAAGATTCCCTGGCTGATCGATTCCCTACCCCTGTGTGAAATCCCCCAGGTCGCCCTATTCACTTACCTATCTTCCCAGTCCAATGGTGCATGCGCGAGCCGTGGCCACATCCCCACTATCCCTCTAACAGGGCACGTGCATGCGCTTTGTGAAAGGCCAGTGCGGGCACACTCCCTGTTAGAGGGAAGTGGGGGATGTGGCTTTAGACACTGTCTTAAATGGGGTGATGTCAGAGGCTCCGAGCAGGCTGATTGGACGAGCGGTGGTGCATGTGCTGTAGGACCAGATTGAAGTGAGTTACTTTGGGCGATTTGGGGGGTTTCACACAGACCCAAGACATCCATGCTGAGGCCCCCAACCATGATGCTGGGGCTATAGCATTGGGGGATGGGGTTCCTTGGCTTGTGGGTACAGGGGGGCTGAGAGGGAGACTAAGGGGGCAGGGATTGGATGTGGGTGCTGGGGCTATAGCATTGGGGGATGGGGTTCCTTGGCTTGTGGGTACAGGGAGCTGAGAGGGAGACTAAGGGGGAAGGGATTAGATGTGGGTGCTGGGGCTATAGCATTGGGGGATGGGGTTCCTTGGCTTGTGGGTACAGGGAGCTGAGAGGGAGACTAAGGGGGAAGGGATTAGATGGGGGTGTCGGGGCTATAGCATTGGGGGATGGGGTTCCTTGGCTTGTGGGGACAGGGGAGCTGAGAGGGAGACTAAGGGGGAAGGGATTGAATGAGGGATGGAATGTGGGTGTTAAAAGCAGGAACCCAACTGGCCCCAAAGCAGTGAGGTGCACCGGGCATTGTCCCGGATCTCCCTATGGCCAGTCTGTCCCTGCCCCCACTGCTATAAAATGCTACACTGTCTAATGTCCAGAAGCTATTAGACTGTCTAGGTGCTACCCAAGCTGAAGTTCACAGACCCCAATCAACCTACAGTAATTCTCTGGTCTGTGCTTGATTCTATTTCTATTTCATTTGCTGCCTCACTGTTGCCTGCCCCTGCTGCCCCCGTGCCACTCAGCCTATCCACCCACCATCCAACAGCTGCCCCTTCGGCAGTGCATTTCATCATTACATTTGTGTATCTCCTGTTGCACCTACCTTTCCGCTGAACATGGTGCCCATCCACCTGCTAGAACGTCCACCGGAGGGGGAAATGGATGAATGGTGCTCTCAGCTGCGTCTATTTATTCAGATATGAAATCCCTCCAGGAATATCACCCTCTAATTACACTGAGAAAGTCCCCAGACAGACCAGAGTCCGGTGCCGTCATTGCAGCCACTAAGGTGAGCGTCATCCCCCAGGAAGGGAGCAAGCACCATGTCTAAGAAAACACCAACCTCACAGCAAGTTCATGGACATGTTTTCTACTGCAATTACAAATAAAATTTAAAGAAGGGAAATATAAATCTATATATTGGGATGATTAGCTCTGGTAGACAGCAGGATGTTTGCAGTATAGAGGCTCAGAGGCTCTACTCCATCCCAGTAAAACTGTCCCCGGTTAGCCTTTCAGCTATACTAACTTCAGCACCAGACTTCCATTAGCAGCTGATGCTGGGAAACAAAACACACGGTTTTACTGTACCAAGGCCAGGTACCTTGGTGCCACATACCTTCCGTCAATGACGGCCCCTTGCACCTTACCACATACCCCCCTTTGTTCAACCCTGAGGGGGTGGACAAACGACAAACAATGTGCCCGGGACAGGGCATCCATTACCCAACAACCGTCCCGCTCTGTGCTCTATGGAGAACTTGAAATTTTGCAAGGACAGGAACCACCGGGTGACCCTGGCATTCCTGTCCTTAGCCTGGCACATCCACTTGAGGGGAGAATGGTCCGTAATCAGACGGAAACTTCTCCCCAGCAAGTAGTAGCGAAGAGACTCTAGGGCCCACTTAATGGCCAAACACTCTCTGTCCACGATACTATACCGGGTCTCCACAGGTGTCAATTTGCGACTCACGTAGACAACAGGGTGTTCTTCCCCGTTGACTTCCTGAGACAGTACAGCACCGAGACCTACCTCGGAGGCATCAGTCTGTACTATAAATTCCCTCTTAAAGACCCACACAGGGCAGACTTCAAAGTGGAGAACGCTTTTTCGGCCTGTTCATTCCACTTCACCATGACAGACTTGCGTCCCTTTAACAGGTCTGTCAATGGTGCCGCTACGGTGGCAAAATTGGGAATGAACCTCATGTAATACCCCACCAACCCCAGAAATGACTTCACTTGGCGGGTAGTGTTAGGAATGGCTTCTATTCTGTTAACCTGGGGCTTGACCACTCCTCGCCCAATCACATAGCCCAGGTATTTTGTCTCTTCTAAGCCTAAGGCACATTTTTTCGGGTTTGCCGTCAAACCAGCCTTCCTGAGGGAATCCACTACGGCTTGGACTTTGGGCAGGTGACTTTTCCAATCCGTACTATGGATAATTATATCCTCCAGATAGGCCGAAGCATACCGATGATGTGGCCGGAGGACAATATCCATTAACCTTTGGAACGTAGCGGGAGCGCCATGTAAACCAAAGGGTAATACCTTGTACTGGATCAGTCCCTCTGGTGTGATAAAGGCCGTTTTCTCCTTGGCTGCCTCAGTCAAGGGTACCTGCCAGTACCCTTTTGTGAGGTCCAAAACAGAAAAATACCTGGCTTGGCCTAGCTTCTCAATAAGCTCGTCTACTCGGGGCATAGGGTAGGCATCAAACTTAGAAATTTCGTTAAGTTTCCGGAAATCGTTACAAAACCGCAACGTACCATCGGGCTTGGGAATCAAGACTATTGGGCTGGCCCACTCGCTCTTTGATTCTTCAATCACGTCTAACCGGAGCATTTGCTGCACTTCTTCCGCGATAGCTTGTCGCCGGGACTCAGGTACCCGGTAAGGCTTCAACTGGATCTTAACCTGAGGCTCCGTGACAATGTCATGTTGGATGACAGAAGTGCGCCCAGGGAGATCTGAAAACACATCCGTGTTTCTGCTGACAAACTCCCTGGCTTCCTGGGTCTGTTTAGAGGAGAGGTTGTTACCAGCTTTCACCTCAACTACCACTTCTCTAACAGCAGACCGAGGGACGGGAAGCTCCATCCCTAACATACCTGGCCGGGGACTGTCACCCACAGGGGTCTCCCTGTCTTTCCACAGCTTCAGCAGGTTTACATGGTACACCTGCTCTGGCTTCCTCCGCCCAGGCTGATGTACCTTGTAAGTCACTTCCCCAACTTTCCCAATCATCTCGTAGGGACCCTGCCACCTAGCCAGAAATTTACTGTCCACTGTGGGTACCAGAACCATAACCCTGTCACCTGGGTTAAAGTTCCGTACCCTGGCTTGCCGGTTTTAAATCCTGCTTTGGGCCTGCTGCGCTGCCTCCATATGTTCCCTCACCAGCGACAACAGGTTCTCTATCCGTTCCTGTAGGTGAGTAACGTACTCTACCACACTTTTCTGGGGTGTGGGTTGCTGTTCCCAAGCCTCCTTGGCTATATCTAACAGGCCCCGTGGATGCCGACCGTATAAGAGTTCGAAGGGCGAGAACCCCGTAGAGGACTGGGGCACCTCTCGCACTGCGAACATCAGGTAGGGCAGCAGCAAGTCCCAATTCTTCCCATCCTTGGCGACCACCCATTTTAACATGGTTTTTAAAGTTTGGTTAAACCTTTCTACCAGGCCGTCTGTTTGCGGGTGGTAAACAGATGTCAGCAATTGTTTCACCTGCAACAATTTACAGAGCTCTTTCTTTACTTTAGACATAAACGGGGTACCTTGATCGGTCAGAACCTCTTTAGGCAGGCCTACTCGGGAAAACCTTTCCATAAGCTCCTTAGCAATGAGCTTGGCTGAGGTGTGTCGCAGGGGTATGGCCTCGGGGTACCGTGTGGCATAGTCCAAGACCACCAGAATATGTTGGTGCCCTCTAGCGGATTTTGGCACTGGACCCACCAGATCCATGGCAATCCGCTCAAAGGGTACCTCAATAACTGGGAGAGGAACTAGGGGACCACGGTAATGAGGCTGGGGGCTGGTCATCTGACATGTTGGGCAGGACTCACAATATCTCTCCACCTCCTTGTACACACTGGGCCAGTAGAAACGTTGTAAAATTTGGTCCAGAGTTTTCTGCTGGCCTAGGTGTCCCCCCAGAACATGTTGGTGGTACAAATCCAACACCAGCTTGCGATAGGGATTGGGTACCACCAATTGTTCCACCACCTCTTCACGTACCTTGTTTACTCGGTACAGCATATCCTGGTGAACCACAAAGCGAGGAAACTGTAACTCCACCACCCCCCAGCTATTGTGGTTCACCTTCCACCTCAAGAACATACTCCCAGGCCCGAGATAGAGTCGGGTCCTGGTGTTGTGCTGTACCAAAATTAACTGTGGAGACATGGAGATCTGCCAACTCTTCCACATCTCCAACCATAACACTCAGTGAGGTTGACTCCCCCTCTTCCAACGTAGAGGTGGTCACCCCTACCGTTGTCCCTCCTGACTCCAATTCCCAGGTTTCCGGGATCACCCCTGAGTAGGGGCAGTCTATTGGGGACACACCCGCCTCACGGGTTTCCAGAACTCCCAACTTGGTACATAGTGACATGAACCCCGGAAAGTCTCTCCCAATAATAAGTTCGTACGGGAGTTTAGCGGCGACGGCGACTTCGTGGTTCCAGCTACCGGAGGCGGTGGTTAGAGTCACTTGTGCTGTGGCATAGTCTCTCAAGTCCCCATGAATGCACAATACCCCGGTTTTCCTCCCCCATGTACTCATCGGGCAGTACCATGGCGGGTCTTACCAGGGTAACCATACTCCCCGAGTCCAAAAGGGCCACAGCCAGGGTATCCCCCACTTTCACCTGACAGAGGTGACTTTGCCCCACAAGCTCAGGGACACCGGCAGCACACAGCCTCCTGGCATACATTGAAGGGCGGTAACCAAAGTTCAAGTCCATGGGCTCCCCCTGGTGGGGACAATTGGCTCTGATATGTCCCGGCTTCTTACACCCCCAACACAACACCGGGGCAGGGACTTTGGGGGGTAGGTCCCTGCTCCCTGTAGAGCCCCCTTGCAAGTTCCTGGTGGCCTCATATCGCTCCACTAGGTCCACCATCTCTAGAGCGTTGTCGGGGGATACCTGGCCAACCCAGCGCTGGAGAGGGTGCGGTAAAGCCCTCCAGAACATGTCCGCCAGCAAGCGGTCCAACATGGCAGTGGGGCTTAATAAGTCTGGCTGCAGCCATTTTTGCAGTTGGTGCAGCAGTTTATAGTACTGGGTTCTGGCGGGCTCTGCTGACTGATAGCTCCACTGATGCACCTGCTGAGCTCGAACCCACACATTCACCCCCAGTCTGGCCAGTATCTCAC
This sequence comes from Gastrophryne carolinensis, assembly GCA_027917425.1. Classification (NCBI taxonomy): domain Eukaryota; kingdom Metazoa; phylum Chordata; class Amphibia; order Anura; family Microhylidae; genus Gastrophryne; species Gastrophryne carolinensis. The sequence continues at coordinate 4,159,036 of CM051236.1, read as the reverse complement.
CCTTCAGAGTCGGGTAGTCAGCGCCTTGGTCGTGTGGAAGATCAAACAACACCTGCTGGGGTCCAGATGCCAAAAATGGAGCAATGACGTCAGCCCACTGGTCATGTGGCAACTTCTCCCTTGCAGCCACCTTTTCAAACACCGCCGGGTAGGTCTCAACGTCATCCGAAGGGGTCATTTTTGTAAGCGCCAAGCAGACAGCTTTCCGGGCATCAGGGACACTTTTGGGCGCTCCTGCAGCTTGCAGCGCTATCACATGTTGCAATAGCAGCTGATTGGTCTCCTGTTGCTGCTTGTTGGCCTCGCGCTGTTGCAGATTCGCCTCCATGAGCGCTTTCACGACAGCCTCCATTTTGTCTGCAGTCATAGGTGGCAGGCTTAATGTAGGACATGCACAAAAAACTTTTTGCTCCTAGCAACGGCCTCACTGCTTTGCCCGCATCCGACACCAAATGTGATGATTAGCTCTGGTAGACAGCAGGATGTTTGCAGTATAGAGGCTCAGAGGCGAAAAGTTAAACTTAAAGTCCGTGTTTATTCACACCAAAATCCATAAAAGCATATGCCCTTTCGGGTTACATCACCTTTTCGGGAAAATGCAGCATAAGTCAATCAGACAGGCAAACAGCGTTTTTAGTCCTTGGGCAAAGTTGCTGCTTTGCCACCGAATCCACCTTGGGTCCGCATGAAACCGCCTGCATAGGAGTTTCCAGCCAGGCTCACAGAGTCTCACTTCACAAGTGAGCTCCAGTCACAGACAGTCCACAGCTGACTCCCCAGGCTATTTATGCGGCCTGTAAAACCCGGACCTGGGTAGTGGGATGGAGTCCCACCCTGCTCTACTCCATCCCAGTAAAACCATCCTGGGTTAGCCTTTCAGCTATACTAACTTCAGCACCAGACTGCCATTAGCAGCTGATGCTGGGAAACAAAACACACGGTTTTACTGCACCAAGGCCAGGTACCTTCCGTCAATGACGGCCCCTTGCACCTTACCACAATATCTAAGAAATTTTCTCCACTCACCTTAACCTCATACATAAAGGTGGCGATTCAGAGCCAGGTGAGAATTTACAGCCGATAGACGATGAAAGTCGACGGCAGTTTTCTTTCCTAAAAAAGGAGAAAGAATTCTCACCTGGCTCTGAATCGACCCCAATGAATCATTTTTTATAAATTTTTATACAATATATTAATTACAATGATTAAAAACATGAATGTATAAGCCCCTGAACATACATTGCAAAAAATGACACGAGTAATAATAGCATCGGCGAAAAATACTACATATCATGTAATTCGAGAGGTTCAAAAATGTTTTTTGTTTGCTGACACGTTTCATCGACTAAACTGACTTGCTCAGAGCAATAGAAGCTTCATGATGCCTATACATCAGAGGTTAGAACCATGAACGTCTGTACACAAATGTATTTGTCCAGAGGCTATAAATAGATCCTCTGATCAACATCAACATCTCCTGCGCTACCAACAAACCATCCTAAAGTATCACCGACAGCAGGGATCTTCGTGAAACTTATCCTCAGCTTTGTTCATCGGAACCATTTCCTAGACTAAGGGCCTGTCTTGTATGTTTCCCCCTGTACATACAGATTGCCCACATTAATCCGGACCTTCACCCTCAAGGAGGATCGAAGATAACCTCAATCTATTTTGCTTTTAAAGAAGCGTTCCTATCGCCGATGTTTAGAAAATCTTCACTAAATCCTCCTCTCGCTGTATGATGATGAAAGCTGCTGTAAGTTTACAGAAAGTAAAAAAAAAAAAGTAAAGTAAAAATGTAAAGGGAAATCCTGGGTTTACATGAGCAGATAAATTGAGCAGATCAGTGAGTGACGGTCCATACAAATCTTCTGCATTCAGATGCCAAAGATTTGTTGGTCAATCGGTCGCTAATGTGATCCCTTGTGTCGCTCGTTCTTTTTTTTTTGGGGGGGTGACCTCTGTTTCCACATTCCAGCGACCGAGCGATGGTCGAGACATTTTTGGTCAGCCAAAACTATGGGCGCCCGATGAAACCAATTCTCGTTCATCATTTGATCGCAGCGGCCTTTTCCACGGTTCGATTATCGTTTAATTGCAGTCGCTTTAGCCATTTCTACCCCCATGTAAGAGGGGCATTAGTCATGATGAACAAAGACATACAGGTCACACAGATCGTGAGGTCCAAAAACCTTTGAGATGCAGTTAAAAACGGGCAAGGTGAGTAAAGGCAGGGCCGGCCTTAGGGTAAGAAAGAGAACAGAAGAAGCTGCTATGTTTCGGGGCCAACTGGGCTGGAACCTCATCCAGAGCCTGTGCTCTCTTCTAACATCCCCCTCAGGTCCCTGACCCTCGAGTCCCCCCCCCATACCCAGCCCCATTATACTCCCCAGCCCATATTTTGCCCCTGGAATTTTCATGGTCATACCCACACCTGACTCCTGAATCGACTCAGTATCTGCCCCTACTTTACTAACGGTTAATTACCATATCTTTAAAGTGGACCAACACCCAGGATTTTGACTATCCTGGGTCTTGGTCCACTTCGGTGGGGCACCCCCGATCGGGGTGCCCCGCTGTGTGAAACCCCCCTGAAAAACTCACCTCTCCCCGCGCCTAGCGCCGACGGACAAGCCGCGGACAAGCGGCTCCTCCGCCGCCGCCTCCCGCGCGTCCCTTTTGACGCGCGCGCGCCGGCGCCGGACATTCGCAGACGAAGATAAGGTAAGGAGTTTGGGGTGTTTGGGGGGGTTTCACCCCGCGGGACATCCCGATCTCGCGGGGAGGGAGGTGATCGGCCCGGGAATCTTATAGATTCCCGGGCCGATCACCCGTGAGTGTTGGTCCACTTTAAAAGCAGCCATCCCAACACTGACCCATGATCTGTCCCTGCAGTGCCATAGCTCCCGCTGATGAACATATTCACTGACTGTCCAGAAGCACCTTGGGGGCGGGGCTGAGCAGCTCATAGGTTGGCCATGGGCTGACCAGGATCACTAAATTCCCATGCTGATTTTTCCCCCTAGTCCGCCCCCGTCTACAACTATCTAAAAGGTTCCTAATTTGAGCATCTGACCTACATGATTCATGAATGTTCTATTGCTCCGAGGAAGTCCGTTTGACTGATGAAACGTGTTAGCAAATAAAAAACGTTTTGAGCCTTTTCATATCACATGCTGTAGTAACAATTTGCTGATGTGATCATAATTCTTGTCATTTCTTTGTCGTGTATTTTCAGATGCTTACATAACTGTGTTTTTACTCATTTTAATTAATACACGTTAAATAATTTAAAAAAATGATTTAGAAGTTTATTCATCAAGGGATAGCGCCAGATAGCTCCTCGTAGCGGCAGGTAGCGAACGGTAAAAGGCAGGCGCTGTACGCAATACCACATTTATCAAAGCGATTCCGGTGAGCAACTCTAACAGCGCCATGTAGCGTCCCATTCATCATCACAGACGGCTCAGCTTATAGTGCCGGTGCTCCGCCTTCCAGAGGGTCTGGTATTATCTGTCACTACCTGTCGCTCTCCCATACATTTCAATGGACATTACCTTTCTTCTCTTTTAACTGGGTTTTCTTTTCTTTTATTTATTTTTTTTGTTTTATCAAATCATTGTGTTACCTCTCCTGGCCTAGAAAGAGTCATTTTTGAAAACTTTTTAGATTTTTTTAATTTTTTACGCAGAATTGTGATTACAGATCTGGCATTAAATTGTTAAATGTCACAGTGTTATAACAATGTCATTCCATGTGTTTTTCGCTTTGACAGACTTTATTCACACAGTGTCTGGCGCTCTGGGCTACAGCGACACAATTTTGAGCGGCAGCGCTGCGAGAGGTTGTTTTTTTTAATGAATACGGTTTGAATCGCTCACACTGACCACTCGCTACCGTTCGCTGTACTAGTGATATAGCGACTCACACATCAAATTTATCAATGCCGGCCATGTTACTACAGCGACTGAGGTGCTCTGTAATAGCGACTAATGGCCGATCAGAGCAACCACCGCTGTACAGACACTCATCTGCCGTTACCTTGCGCTAGTAATGAATCAGCCTGCCCGTGTGTGAGGGCGAGATGCTACTCTAAGAACAGAAAAACGTTTAAAATGTCTTGGCCATAGAGTAAAACTTAGAAGGCCATAACCATAAAAAAAAAAAAAAAACAATCATTCATTTGGCAATTTAAGATAGCAGAGAGAGACGCATCAAACCAACAACAAAAAATTACATGTCGTGTTGACTTGAACTTTTTCGATCAGAGGGGTTGTTTTTACGACAAGGGGTTTTATAAGGGATTAGCCCACCAGTGATTGATCATAGAGAGACCAATGAGGCCCACTCTCTAGATGAGACCCACTCTCTAAATGAGACCCACTCTCTAAATGAGGCCCACTCTCTAAATGAGACCCACTCTCTAAATGAGACCCACTCTCTAAATGAGACCCACTCTCTAAATGAGGCCCACTCTCTAAATGAGGCCCACTCTCTAAATGAGACCCACTCTCTAAATGAGACCCACTCTCTAAATGAGGCCCACTCTCTAAATGAGACCCACTCTCTAAATGAGGCCCACTCTCTAAATGAGGCCCACTCTCTAAATGAGGCCCAATCTCTAAATGAGGCCCACTCTCTAAATGAGACCCACTCTCTAAATGAGGCCCACTCTCTAAATGAGACCCACTCTCTAAATGAGGCCCGCTCTCTAAATGAGACCCACTCTCTAAATGAGACCCTCAAAAGGCTATAAACATAAAAACACACTATAAGCACAGCTACGCTAGGCAGGGCCTGCTCCAGGTTTATGTGGACCCTTAGACAAGAGTCATAGTGGCTCCCTTGCAGTGCATCATGTCACATTTCAGCTGCGTTGCTACTGATGGGTCCTCCTCTGCTGCTCATGGGTTCACTGCTGCTGCTGGTAATCTTTTGTTCCTCACCACTGTTTGAGCTGCTGACGATCACCCCTCTATTCCTCACCTACTTCTCCATCAACGGTATTCATTCTCCGGTCTTAAGGCCAACCATGAGCATCACCAGCCAGTTGGTTCATTCCCCAGCCCAGCTCAAGCCTGAGTAGATCTCTAAAGAGTACAGGAACCCCTGTGCCGGCCCTTGCTCACCCACACTGAGAGCACCAAGGGACTGGGTTGCTGTTAGACCCTTTTTTTGCATAGTCTTGCAGGAAATGGAGGATAGTCACATGGAACAGGCATCAGGTGAGCTAATCGCTGTATGATGTATGATTAAGGGCTGCGCTCAGCCCGAAACGCGTTATACAGGCCCGTGTAGTGGGGTTGTTACATGCTGGAAGATGCATACTGGACTTTAACTACTATTATCAGCTCATATTATCTGTGGATTTGCTGCTCTTTTAAGAATTCTTGGATTTAAAGTTACGTTTTACTTCACCCTCAAGCCAGACATTTCACTAAGCATTATGGTCAAACATCCTTAGCTGTGCACGCTCCCCAGTGACCCAATCAGCAATGAGACAAGAGTCTGGTAGCTCAGCTCCAGAGAAGATCTAATTACACAACCATGACCCCGTGGCAGAAGTGCGAGTCTAATGAGGGCTGCTGGGAGGGCGATCGCTCCTCTGGACATCAGGGAGTTCTCGGTCACACACCTGCCAATTAGTCCTTCATTGTTTAGTCTCCGACTAAATCACTGTTGGATTTGGTTCAGAGAGTATACCAGGAGATCTCTAAGTCCGTGCTTTCAGTTGGTGCTGGGTGAGATGGCTTTGTTTGAACTATACTGCTACCTTTAAGAAATGAAAACTGGTTCAGCAGGCTTCTTCCACCCCCAAAAAGCATAATTTACCAAAATGGTGGAGAAGCCTGGGTGATGATCAGCGAACACTAGCTGGTTACTGCACAGAACATGGAAATCAATGGTGGCTTAGCCCCATCATTTTTCTTTTTACCCTACATTTTTTATTATTTTTTCAAGTAAAAATGTTTCAATTTTTAACGTGTTATCAGTGTAAAATATTGAGAAGAGGAGAGTAAAATAGATGCGTCATGTCTAATGGGTCTTCTAGTACTTGAGACTAGAGATGAGCGAACTTCTTGAAAGTTGGATTCGGGCGATTCGCCAAATTTCCCCAAGAAATTCGGGTTCGCCCGAATCGAACTTTCACGAATCGCTCATCTGAAAAAAAAATGCCGGCATGGTGGGAGCGGGCAGGCCGGCTACGCTGTCAGCGGGCGGCGGAAGCTGAGAGCGGCGCCGGCCTCCACGCTCCGACCATGCAGGTAAGTGTTTGCTTTTTAAACAAATGCCGGCATGGTGGGAGCGGGCTTCCGCCGCCTGCTGACAGCGTAGCCGGCCTGCCCGCTCCCACCTCTGAGTAGAAAATATGGTAGTGGCTCCCTATACTGTAATTTTCCTTTAAAATGGATGTCCAGTCCTAACACAGGACCTCTGGCCTTTATTTGTCTCCTGGAGGCGCGGTTACACCAATAAAACTTTATTCTTCACTTGGGATCCCGTGCTGTCGTTGGTGTGTAAGCGACGTCCACTTGGAAGGTGCACAGAGCAGCATACCCACTCAGTGTGCGCTCCCACCTACTCAATTAAGTAAATATTCAAGGTGAACATCTTGCCATAGCCTATTGATCTTGAGAGGGTTACCTGGTTCCTGTATAAGCACAGCTATTGCAAGAATTTCCTAAATTTCTGGGGCTAGTGGTGGAAGCTTTCAGGCATTAACAAGCCATTAAGGACCCTTGGTACAAGCTCCTCAGGCCCTGCACACATCCCTCAAAAGCATACCTGAGCAGTGCTACGTAGCATATCTACATAAAAACGATGATCTGCTTAAAGAGGACCAAAATCCAGGATTTTTTTTTTTTTTTTTGTATTGTAGTTTTTTATTAGAGAGAAGCAGGTTACAGACCGTAATCAGGGTACAACATCTTATACGGCAGAAATGGTACACCACAGTATGGGAATCAAATACAACAATACACAACAACCATATAATACAACTGGTGAAAGGGAGAGTGATCTGCGTGGGCCAGACCGACTGTAAGGACTGTACCGGACACCAGTCTGTCTTGAGCCGATAATCCCCAGTCTCCACCGCCTCTTCTGCCTATAGACAAGTCCCCGCTTGTAGGAGACGCGGGTTATGCCTCTCCTACTCGGTTACCCCCAGGACTTATAGGGCGCAAAGATTACCAGCTTAAGGTGGAGACTGATGAACGGCAGGGAGTCCCAAGTGAGGATGCCGGAAGTCCGATTACAAGCCAAGGTCGGAGCCGGGAGGTCACGGGGCGAGGTATCCAATGGGAGGTACAGAGAGTAGTCAAAGAAGCCGAGGTCAAATCCAGAAGGTCACAGTGCGAAGTATCAGAGGGGTCAGGCGGAATCGTGGTCAGGCAGGCAAAAGGTCGGTTCAATCACTAGAGACAAGCTAGACAACTAAGTACTAGGCGCTATAACAGGCAATGACACACTGCAGTGGAAATCCCTTTATAGTGGGAAAACCGGCAGGATTGGACAGGGAGACAGTGGCTGGGATTGGTGCACTTAGGATCTGGCGGCGGATTGGAGCACTGGCCCTGTGGTCTGATTGGTGAGCTCTGGGCTGATTGCTCCAGCTGAGCTTCCCAGGCAAACTGCTCAGAGCTGCACCTTCTAGACTTCGTTCTTTTAAACAGCCTCCGGTGGCCATTCTGAGTATTGCACCACCGGAGGACATGAGCTGATTGTATAGGCCAGCAAGCACAAGCTGAGTGACAATGGGCAAGGGGGGAGGACTTACTCGGCGACACACGTGCCGCTGGGGATGGCACCGGAGGCAGAGGCGGCTGCTGGGCAGGAGAAACCCTGGCCAGTTGCCTAGGGACACCACGGGCATGGACTGAAGGCAAGTCATTCATGACACCGACCTGACCAAAGAGCTACATTAAAGAAAGTTCAACTGTATCCTGGACCTTTGGTACATCTTGTTTTTAGGTTACTAAGGTACTCTGAGACCATAGATATACCCCGTTGGGTCAATTGAGGCATGAAATTATTCATATAACTGAGATTCGAAATGGCCTGGGGCCTGCATAGCCCGCCTCCTCTAGCTTTTCTATTAATAAAACAGGGCTAACCGTAGCCCAACTCAGACTAGACAAGGGAATAACTTGTAGACGCAGACAGGGTAAACACACTAGACTAAACTCACAACAAAAAAGGGGGGGGTAGGTAGACAGACGGGGGAAGGGGTGGGGGGGATAGGAGAAAGAATAAAGGGCCAAGGAGAGGAGGGTCAATGGTGTCGTGGGGGGTTGATTACCCACTAAGCATGCCTCCCTACATCTTCAGGTATTCCAGGTATTCCGCCGAGAGGACAAAGCGGTCCCACTCCGACCATATCGCCCTGTACCTATCCGAGGTTCCCCTCAGCAGGGCCGTAAGCCCCTCCATCCTGCAGATATCTTTGACTCTATTCAGCCACAGCGTGGTGGTTGGGGGTTCCCAAGATTTCCAGCACGCCGGAATGCAGGACCTCGCCGCATTCAGGAGGGGAGCGAGCAATGACTTGCCTCGTCTCCGGATAGAGGTAGGGGCGAGATTTAGCAGGTAATTTGCCGGATCTCCGCCCAGATCTACGTCCGTAAGGGCCAGGACAATTTTCCTTACATTGCCCCAGAACCCGGCGAGGTCTCCGCACCCCCAAAACACAGGGAGACAGTGGCTGGGATTGGTGCACTTAGGATCTGGCGGCGGATTGGAGCACTGGCCCTGTGGTCTGATTGGTGAGCTCTGGGCTGATTGCTCCAGCTGAGCTTCCCAGGCAAACTGCTCAGAGCTGCACCTTCTAGACTTCGTTCTTTTAAACAGCCTCCGGTGGCCATTCTGAGTATTGCACCACCGGAGGACATGAGCTGATTGTATAGGCCAGCAAGCACAAGCTGAGTGACAATGGGCAAGGGGGGAGGACTTACTCGGCGACACACGTGCCGCTGGGGATGGCACCGGAGGCAGAGGCGGCTGCTGGGCAGGAGAAACCCTGGCCAGTTGCCTAGGGACACCACGGGCACGGACTGAAGGCAAGTCATTCATGACACCGACCTGACCAAAGAGCTACATTAAAGAAAGTTCAACTGTATCCTGGACCTTTGGTACATCTTGTTTTTAGGTTACTAAGGTACTCTGAGACCATAGATATACCCCGTTGGGTCAATTGAGGCATGAAATTATTCATATAACTGAGATTCGAAATGGCCTGGGGCCTGCATAGCCCGCCTCCTCTAGCTTTTCTATTAATAAAACAGGGCTAACCGTAGCCCAACTCAGACTAGACAAGGGAATAACTTGTAGACGCAGACAGGGTAAACACACTAGACTAAACTCACAACAAAAAAGGGGGGGGTAGGTAGACAGACGGGGGAAGGGGTGGGGGGGATAGGAGAAAGAATAAAGGGCCAAGGAGAGGAGGGTCAATGGTGTCGTGGGGGGTTGATTACCCACTAAGCATGCCTCCCTACATCTTCAGGTATTCCAGGTATTCCGCCGAGAGGACAAAGCGGTCCCACTCCGACCATATCGCCCTGTACCTATCCGAGGTTCCCCTCAGCAGGGCCGTAAGCCCCTCCATCCTGCAGATATCTTTGACTCTATTCAGCCACAGCGTGGTGGTTGGGGGTTCCCAAGATTTCCAGCATGCCGGAATGCAGGACCTCGCCGCATTCAGGAGGGGAGCGAGCAATGACTTGCCTCGTCTCCGGATAGAGGTAGGGGCGAGATTTAGCAGGTAATTTGCCGGATCTCCGCCCAGATCTACGTCCGTAAGGGCCAGGACAATTTTCCTTACATTGCCCCAGAACCCGGCGAGGTCTCCGCACCCCCAAAACACATGGACCATGGTGCCTCTTGCGCTCAAGCATCTCCAACACAGGGGGGAAGATGATGGGAAAATCCTTGACAATCTGGTTGGGACCTGGTACCAACGAGTGAGTATCTTATATGACGTTTCTTGGTACCTGCAGGACATGGAAGAGCCATGGGCCAGCTGTATCATTGCCGCCCTCTGTTCCTCGGAGAAGCCCCTGTTTAGCTCCCTCTCCCATCCCTCCAGGAAATGGGGCGAAAAGGAGTCGGGGGGACGGATCATCTGCGAATAGGCAAAGGCCAGAGCCCCCTTGAAATGGCCACTCCCCACACAGACCCACTCAAAGGGAATCAGGGGCCTGGAGGTCTCAGCTGCCCTGCGTATCGAGTTCTGGTAGTGTGTTAACTGAAGGGTATGCCAGAAGCCCAAAGTGGGCAGAGACTCTCTACGCGCCAGCTCCTCCAGCCCCATCCAGCCCGAGTCATCCCGCATGTGGAGAATCCGGAACCTGTCGAGCTTCATCCAAGTCCTGAAAGTACTGTCTGAAATGCCTGCCGGAAAGTCCGGGTGACCTATCAGAGGCGTCAGAGGCGAGAGAGCTGGAGAAATATCCAAGCCCCGAAACGCTCTACTCACAACTCTCCTAGTGGGCCCAATCGTGGGATGCTTGTTTAGTACAGTAGAGCGGTCCAGAGGAACCCAGGGCAGCCCAGGGAGGGGGACCGGGGACACCTCCTGTTCGACCCTTGTCCACTGCTTTAAATGTGCATGCCTGCACCAGTCAATCACCCGGGCGAGGTGAGCTGCCTCGTAGTACGATTTCCAGTCTGGAAGGCCCAGCCCTCCCCGCCTCTTCGGGAGTACCAAGAGAGAGGCGGCCAATCGATGGGATCTCCCAGCCCAGACGAACCTTGTGCAGATTCCCATCAGTCTCCTGAAGAAAGTGTGAGGGACCTCGATCGGCAGGGCCTGGAACAGGTAAAGCACCCGAGGCAGGATATTCATCTTTATAATGTTAACTCTGCCAAACCAAGAAAAGGCACCTTTATTCCATCTCTGGAGGTCCCCCTCCACCCCCTCAAGCAACCGAGGGAAGTTCAAGCCTTATAACTTTTGGGGGCAGGCCGAAATTCGTGTCCCCAGGTATGTCACCGCCTCGCTCTCCCATTAAAATGGGAAGTTCCCCACAATCCGCCCCAGTCTCTCCGGGGGGATATTAATATTTAGGGCTGAGGATTTTTGATAGTTAATTTTATAATTGGACAAAAGCTGAAAAGTTTTCAGCTCTGCCATAAGATTGGGGAGAGTCGTTTCCGGCCTAGTGATAAAGAACATAAGGTCGTCGGCATAAGCCGCAACCTTATGTTCCACGCGACCCGAGAGGATCCCGGCGATATCGGGGTTTTTCCTGACGGTGCGCAAAAAGGGCTCTAGGGTCAAAATGAATATTAGGGGAGAGAGTGGGCAGCCCTGGCGGGTGCCATTTGCCGGGGAGAAGGGCTCAGATGCCATCCCGTTCACCACGACAGACGCCGAGGGGCATGAGTAGGAGGCCATGATCCAATGGGTGAGGTTGTTTCCCAAGCCGATATGCCGCAGGGTGGCAGATATAAAATCCCACCCGACCCTATCGAATGCCTTCTCGGCGTCCGTCGAAAGAAGCATCGCGGCCTTATCGTTCGTGCGTGCGCGGTGGATCAGGTTGATCACCCTCGTCGTGTTATCTCTGCCCTCCCGTGTGTGAACAAAGCCCACCTGGTCCCAATGTATAATGGAGGGGATGTGTGGGGCCAGCCCGTCAGCCATCACCTTATTGAAGAGTTTTATATCGCAGTTCAGCAAGGAGATGGGTCTGTAGCTCCCGAACTGCGTGGGGTCTTTTCCTTCCTTGGGAACCAGAGTCACATTAGCACGTAGGGTATCCCTGGGGGGGGGCGCCATCCCCCCAAGAGGTTGGCGAGAGGGGCTCGGTCCTAACGTGGGAGCGAGGCGAACCGGAAGGGTAGAAGAGCCCCCCAGCCGACCCCGGGTATGAACGGTGAATCTCCCAGGTGAGCCGTTATGGCCCCCCCGGTGATCGAGGTCAGAGGTGTAGCCGATGCATGTCCCATCCGCAAAACCCAGGAGCCCCCCATCGCCGCCCTGCCCCCCCCCGCCCCTTAGGGGCAAACAGGGGTGCCTCGGGCAGCAGCAGGGCGGGCCACCCCGAAAACGGAAGGCATCGGCCACCGCCCGAGAGCTAAGCATATTCAAGGTACATAACTGAGATAGCATGTGTAAGATACTTTAAAGTAGAGGTTAACATCTGCTTTAATATAGCGGGAGCTTAAAAGGATATTCTGCTGGCTGCGGTACTCAAGTCTCGTGCACCATGGGGCGCGGCACACCCGGTGATCTTCTGGTCCCCCTCCTGCGAGCAGGCGCGCCGCCTCCGGCCCATCGGGCCCCGCGCGGCGGATCACCGCCCCCCCGTCCCGGGCGGGGAGCGGCACGGGGTCAAGCCAGTCCGGCACCGCAAAGGGCTCAGTCTCCAAGAAAGAGAAGAGTTCCGGGAGGTCCACCGGGGATCTCAGTGCGCAAGTTCGTTGGTTCCTCCGGATGAGAAGGTGGAATGGGTAGCCCCAGCGGTAGGAGCCCCCACAGTCCAAGATCTTAGCGAGGAGGGGCTTCAGGAGTCGGTGCATATGGAGAGATCATCTGGAGACGTCGGGGAAGATCTGGATCTGCGCTCCGTCGAAGCCTATTCTGTCTCTCTCCCAGGCCTTCCTTAGTATCTCCTCCTTGATGGGAAAGTGGTGCAGGCGGCAGATAACATCACGTGGGTGGTCCTGGTCAGTTGGGCATTGGATCCGGTCGATGGCGATTTCCGTGTCGGGAGGCCGGCCAAGGATATCATTAAAAATGCCCGTGGCAGTATGCTGGAGCTGGTCTGGACCCGTCGCCTCGGGCAGACCTCTTATTCTGATATTATTCCGCCTACTGCGGTTTTCGAGGTCGTCCAAGTGCAGGATGGTGGCTTGGGAAATGGCTCGCTGGGAAGCCAATCCCCTCTCCAGGGCCTCAATTCTCAGCGTTGTTGAAAGGTGTGATTGTTCCAGGCCCGAAACTTTGGTATCAATACCCGCCACACATGTCTGCAGATCCGAGATGTCCTTCTTAAAGGAGCTCTCCACCCTCGCAATAAAGGATTCTAGGTCCGCCTTGGTGGGAAGGGCTCTAAGCTCGGCCCTGATGTCAGCTAGCATCCCCTCGCGAGAATCCAGGGCGGGGGTAGGAATCGTCTTCATGCCGCCTCCCGAGACTCCATGGTGGCCAGGGGATATTGCACCTGATTCAGCTGGGGTGCGGTAGAGTGTAGCCCCCTGACTCCCACCGGGGGGGGGTCCTCCAGTGTTGGGGCGGGGCTCCCGGGCATGGGGGACCACGTCGGCCCAGTGCTGCGCCACCTTTCTTGGGATCTGGGTTGGAAGCGGGAGGGGACACTGTCCAGTAAGGCCGTCGTTGGTGGACTCTGCGAGGTTCTCCTGGTCACCCGCTGAGTGCCAGGAGGGAGAGGGGGCATCCTGCGTCTGGACGCGTGTGGGGTCCAGGAGGGGAGAAGCCTTCTTCTAAGGCCAGTGCCTTCGTCTAAGGGGCAGTGGTGGTCAACACAACTTTTTGCAAGATTAAGTGACCACATGGCCACACATTGGGCCAGGAATGTGAAACGCTAAACCCTCCCGCCGATGACATGGCATAATGTGCCACCCCTGGCGCCAAACCAAAAATACAGACACCAAGTGTGTGCATCTGACTTAGATTGTAGAAGACCTTCCAGAACAGTAGAGATGTATAAATGATGGAATAAATAAAGGGCTTATCACTCACATGGGTGGTGTTCCTCTCTGGCAGGACAACCTGATTTGGGATGACCCGCTGTGTGTATCCCCGTGGACACCAAGAAAACTCAACTTACCAGCGATTCCATGTTGCAAGCCTGGGCAGGCAGTCAATTAGCACACGTGGCTCAATTCAGTCCAGTTAGCTGTACTGACAACAGAGTGTTAAGCGAGATGAATGGAGCCGAGCACTGCCGTCCGTATCCCAGTACTTGAGACCTCTATACCAGTTCACAGGGCAGGAGGGGCTGACAAGACACTTGACAGCAAGTGGGTGTCATGGCCAACTTACCTGTCTTATCCCTCAGTGTCTGCAGGCGGCGGGGGCTTCGGCGGCTGATGGGCTCTCTCTCCCCACCCGGCAGCCGCATCCTCGGCAAGCGTCGGCTCGAGCGAGGCTGAGTGTGCCCGCCCCCTCCACTCGTCACAGTTCAGCTTTCTTATGTTTCGGTTTAAAGGCTCAATGAGCCCAGGGTTTGTTATGGGCGAAACACCCTTTAGAGTGTGCCCGCCCCCTCCACTCATCACAGTTCAGCTTTCTTATGTTTCAGTTTAAAGGCCCAATGAGCCCAGGGTTTGTTATAGGCGAAACACCCTTTTGAGTTAACTGGGCAATAAGCTCAAGACTAGGTTGTAAGCACCAATCGGAAACATTTCACTTGTCCAGCCCGTTCAGTTTTACCCTATAAAGGTTTTACCCTTCCAGTTTATCGGTGCCCGTAGCGTGCTGCTTGGTGTGATTTTGTCTGAGAGTACTGATTCCTTTCTGCTGCCGACCTTGCCTTGTTTGACCTTTCCGTGATTGCGCCTGGTCCGACCATTGCCTGTTTCCTGACTAAGAATTCGTCTTATCCTTTGTACCCGTGACCTCCCGGCTTGACCCCTGGCTCAATTTTGTACGCTTCCCTTTGGTACTGCGCTATATTGGACAGATAACCTGTGTATGACCCCGGCTTCCCAACATCACCCAGTCTTGCCCCAGGTTCATCCGCCTTTCACCCTGTAAGTCCACATCCTTTGTGCTACGAAGTCCTGGGGGCAACCGTGTCCGGTGAGGTATGTAAAGCATCCCGGCAAATGGTGGCTTGTCTATAGGTGAAGCTAGTAGCAGAGATTGGGGGTTGTGGACTTACCTAGAAGGTTGGTGTCCCAAAGGACTTGACAGTAGGTGACTTTCCCAAAAAAACCCTGCCCAATTATCTGTATCCCCAAAGCAACTGTGTGTGTGTGTGGGGGGGGGGGGGGTTGAAGAAGAGCCCAGTGCTATGTGGCTAATATCAGACCTGCCAATGCTTCAATTTATACTGTTACTACTACCTACCCCTAGACAGTGAATGAGTCAGTAGACTTTCTTGGGAAGCTCTGAGACGTCTTTCATGTATACCTGAAGGTAATGCTATAGCTTGTGTGGGTATGAGGTTCCCATGTCCAAGGTGGGCAGTTGATGAAGAGTCATTGTGTTGGTTGAAGTTTCTTCCTTATGTAACGTAACATACCAACCTGTAAACATTTCCCCATTCTCTTTTTTTTTTTTTTACTTTAATAGATTATGACCTCTTCTTATTCCCATCATTTAATTGCTAATAGATTGTAAGCTCTTTGTTTGATATTTTGGTGCTGTCAGGTAATGGGATCTGACTAGTGAGTGGTGGGTTAGTACACTGTACATAGGGGTCACAGAGGTCAGTGTGATCAATTAGTATTATAGGCCATTGTTATCTGTAAATTATTATTATTTTATTTATAAAATGATATATAAAAATTATATATAACATTTTTTATATATTATAATATTTTTATTTATTAAGTGCCAGCATAGGCTGTGAAATTACAGAGTAAAACAAATGATAGACTTTGATAATTAGCCATTGCTCGCCCTGACATCATAATCATTATGGTCAAACATCCTTAGCTGTGCACGCTCCCCAGTGACCCAATCAGCAATGAGACAAGAGTCTGGTAGCTCAGCTCCAGAGAAGATCTAATTAAACAACCAGGACCCTGTGGTAGAAGCGTGAGTCTAATGAGGGCTGCTGGACATCGTAGAGTTCCCGGTCACACACCTGCCAATTAGTCCTTCATTGTTTAGTCTCCGACTCTTCATCAGTTATATCCCAGGGCTCCTCATGGGCAACCCTGGAGGACCCTGAGTTTAATGAACACACTTCAGCCATTAGGTTTCTCACCGTGGGCTTAATTACGCACAATTAGATCATTTACCTGGTTAGCGGGTGGCTGCGGCCTCAATCATAATGCGAATCATTAACACAATAAGGGCTGATCACCAGCAAACACGTCTGTGTGTGTCAGCTGACACATCAATGCTAGTGAATGCATAATAATATGAATGGTAATAATTATAAAATAAGGGGTAATAAAAATATATACATTAATATTAATGTTCGAAAAATGACATGATAGGAGGAAATTAATAATAATAATAATAATAATAATAATAATAATAGTATAAATAAATATATATATATATATATATATATATATATATATATATATATATTATAAATATATATATAAACCGATGCAGCATTCTTTAAAACTCCTTTTGGTGCACTGGTGCATTGTGTTATCTTACAATTTCAAATGTTAAATGGCTTCTTTATGAGATATCAAAATGGGGTGAGCTGTGACGCATAATGATTTTATTGCATCTGTATATACAGATGTAGCCGCCCTTACTCTTCCTAATGCCTTAACACAATTGGTTATGTGGAACTGGTGAAGATGTCTTATCTGGCTATTAGGCTTGATTCAGAGCCCCTTTTTCACCTTTTTTTGCGTGAATATTTCCATTCTCGTTCATCCCCCCCCCCCCCCCCCCCCCCGTCTGATTCAGCAAAGCCTTTTCTCTGCGAGAACTTTAGTGTGAAATGTTTTCATTTTTGCACGATTTTTCGTTTGGTAGCAAGACCTCCATAAAAATGATGAGAAAGGGGCTCTGAATCAACCCTATTGTGTTGTAAATAGATAAATTAAACTTTGCAGTACCTGTTTTTAAACACCAGATGGCGAATTAAAAATGTGGCTGAGATACATACAGCACCTCTCATGCGTAACAAGGGAGAGAAGAACCATTGATCACTGCTATACAGTACTAAAAGGAGCATACAGGTCAATTTCTAAGGCAGCTTTGGTTTTCTCTGATCATCATTAGAGATGGGCGAACCCGAACTGCAAAGTTCGGATTCATGACAAATTTTGCGAGTTCGGGTTCCCAAACCTGAACAAGGACTTCAGCCAGAAGTCCGTGTTCGAGTTCAGTGCCCAACCTGAACACGGAAAATCTGGTTGATGGCCCATCAAGCTGCTTCACCTATGGTTGCAGCAGCAGGAAGCATGCAGGTCAATTTCTAAGGCAGCTGGCACTAGGAGTGCCCTTACTCATGGGAGCTGACGGCCATCTTCTTGTAGCCCCTGATGGGGACAGATTCAAAGGCTGCTACTTTTGCAGCTGTCGCCACCGCTGGCAGATGAGGATTGCAGGCAGAGATAAGTCACAGCAGCACACTTCTTCTGCACATCTTCAGACCTAAGTCCAATAGAAAATCTTTGGAGGAAGCCAAAAATCAGTGTTGCCCAGTGACAACCAGTAAGAGATCTGGAGAACATCTATATGGAGGACGGCGGACAAAGTTCTTACTGCAGTGTGTGCAAACTTGGTCAGGAACTACTGTGATTGTAAATGTACCGAATATCAAGTTCTGTTTTTCTAGTGTATCAAATACTTATTCCATTCAATAAAATTATTTCATAATCATACAATGTAATTTTCAGGGTTTTTTTTGTGTTTTTTTTTAGAGATTTGGCTCTTACAGTTGAAGTGCACCTCTGTGCTGACCAGGTCTATTTTGTATTATATGAGTCTATTGTCATATTTGTGTATTTCACATATTCTTATTGACCTACAGCCAGCTTGGTATACTGACCCACTGCAGTGTCAGATACCGACCCTCCATAGCCACCAGGTAATTTTCTTTTTCTGGTATACTCACCTATATAGCTTGCAAGTACTGGTTAAAGAGCATCAATGGAGCCCCTGGAATCTAAAAGACCCACTCCTTCGAGCAACCTAAATTGGCATGCCCCACCGTGTAAAGCCCCCAGGATTCCATGTTTCATGTACCTGTTCGAAACCCTTGTCACTTCTCTGCGGCACGGCCTCATCCCCGCTCATCTTTAGCTGTGCAGCTTCCCATGCCAGGTCTTTCTGAATGGGCATCGCGGGCACTCCCACAGCAAAAAACTGAGTAGCGGATGCGGCCGATGGCTCACTCGACTTTCTTCGCTCACATGGCACAATCAGCCAATCGGCTTCGCTAGAGACTATGCTGCCTGAGCTGCTAAGCAGCCAAAGGGAGCTGAACTAAATCACGCACACTTATTGGCTGACCAGCTGCGCCTGTGCCATCAGGAATCATTTTTACAGTGGACATCCCAAATTGAAATTCCCCGCCTAAGAGAAACAATACCCATGAGAGTCAAATTACCGGGTTTTGTCCCTCTTTAAGGCTCTGTTCACACCTTTTGGCCTAGGTCTGTTTCCCATTTGCAAATGAAGGATGGGGTACTTTTATAATGTAGGATGGTAGTATGAAAGGGACTGTGAGGGGGAAGGGGGATGCAGCCATAGCTTTTTGAAAGGTTGATGGGGAGATTGGGTCTTTTGGAAGGTTTAAGGGTCAATTCTCTAATGTAGTGCTTTGTGCTTATGTGCTTGATTTATGGCAGCACGTACACGATTGGCGTCCGTGTGTACGGGAGAAGCGCAAATTGCCTCATCTTGCACCAATTTTCACCTTCTGCAAGGAAAATCGTCTCTTTTGAAGTGCAAATGGCCCCACTCCATGCGCATGTGGCCTTTGATTAAGCCCTTAACTGCTCCCAGTGGCCCCCATGTTTCTCCATTACCATTTGATCTCTCCAGCTTCTGTGTTTTACGCAAATCTCTATTCTCCATTTCGGCATGTGTTCTCTGAAGAACCTATGTCTTCCATTTTTTTAGGTGTTTTTTTGGGGGCGTATTCTGACTCCAGTCAATGTTTTGTCCCGGATGTTCTCTTTAATCCTCCCTGTTTGTTTTGCATATTAATAGTTATTAATTGAGTTATTTAATGTTTTTAATTTTTCTTCCAAACTTTGGAGCCCAATGTCCAACTTTTTTTTGTTTTTAACTTTTACCATTTGTAATATTCGTGATTTTCGGCAACTTTTAAACAATTTTCTTTTATATATTCTTTATTTATCAAGAGTTTTATAAAGTATATGTAACAAACATAAAATTCCAACATCACTACACATGTGATAAACAGTTAGGATTCCGTATAACCTCATGCTGGTCTGTCACGGACAAATCAGATTCCATTTTACCCCTGGAAGCCCACCTCTACCTCCTGCTGCAGACCATTACATCAGCCCGAGCAAGATGGTGACCCCCCCGCCAGAGGCCCCCAGGAGCAAGCCCAAGGACGAAGCCCCATGCGACTCCCGAGCCCCTGCGAGGGGACCCAGCCCCCCACCACCGTAATCAAGGTGGGGGCCAAGGAATAATGTCTGGAGGCATTCAACATATAACTCAAGTAGGCAGTATACACCAGCTGCATGTCCAGCAATGTCCCAACGTATACAGCAAGAAACAATTATAGAAACAATACGGTAAACAGGGTAAAAAAAAGGGGGGGCTGGTCCAATAGGACACCCCAAGAAATTTTCTGCACTCTGGGGACTCCGTAAGCTCTTTCTATCTGTACCAGGTCGCTACAAATCTCTCACATATATTATCCCTGGAAAGCATGAGTTTTTCGAATCTCATTATATCATTCACTCTCTGGAACCATAGTGTGATTGATGGGGGTTCTGCACTTTTCCACATATGTGGAATACAGGCCTTGGCTGCATTTAACAAGTGACATACTGTGGAATTGCAGTACCTTTTTATTGGGGTCTCTGACATATGGAGGAGGCAGAGTGCGGGATCTGTAGGCACTTGTGTGTCCAACACTTTCTGTGCAACATGCCTAACTCTGTCCCAGTATCCCTTGAGCTTTGGACATGCCCAAAACATATGTAACAGATCACCTCTCTCCTTGCTGCATCTCCAACATTCAGCAGGGACACTCAGAAACCATTCATTTAGAACTGCCGGAACCCTATATCACCGAGTCAACAGCTTGTAGCTACACTCTTGATATTTAGTACATATTGAAGTTTTGTGCGATAGTGATTTTTTTACGTTGTTTGGGAGTCCAGGCTGTATTTAGGTCCCTTTGCCATTTACTAAAAAAGGCGGGGTCACCTAGGTCCGGATAGGGGGGATTAGCATCTTGTATGCCTTTAAGAGGGTGTGCCTTTCCAGCCGCCTACTTTGACATAGCTCCTCATAGGCTTTGAGCTTCCGCCCGCATCCTCTACGCACCCGTAGGGAAGAAAAGAAATGTGCCAGCTGCAAGTTTCACCCCAAAACCCGAAATATAACTTGTGGCTGACACTTTCATTGCTAAAAAACATGCCGGAAGCTGCCGGCATGTGTTTTAGGAAAAAAATATACACCTGTTATTTATTAAAGTCGGCAGTTTCCTCCATATTTTTGATGGACAAAATTTACTCTTGACACATTTTCTGCCCTCTAAACACACCATAAATCACATGCAGGCACCATTTTCAAGCAGGAAATTAGCGAATTCTAGTGCACAAAATCTCACGGATAAAATTGCGCATGTCATTTTGACGACCATAAATCAGAAGGAAGCCCGATTGCAATTTGGCGCTTCAAAAAGTGTGCACAAAATCACCAGCACATGACCATGAATCAACCCTTTAGGAGTTTAGTAAACTCTTATTTACCCCTTTAGTAAACAAGCATATCACTTGGTTTAAATAAAAGACAACCCAAGCCACTTCTGATCACTTGCCATCATAGCAAGTACTTATGTACTAAGTACTACTCAATACTACGTATGACCTTCCTTTTGTCTCCACTTTTATGCTTTAGATTGTAAGCCCACTAGGACGGGGCTCTTTCAATATATATATATATATATATATATATATATATATATATATATTTCAGAATAACTATGTATTTGTGCTTTTCTGTCATGTATTATAAGTTAGTTGTTTAACTCTGTTTATAAGTTCACATTGTACGTAAGATGATAGCGCTTTATAAACTTTAAAAATAATAATAATAATAACAATCCACTTTATGTTGAGAGATGTTTGTAGAATTGAGAGATGTGTTGAGAGATGTGTATAGAATTTGTGAATGGTTTCAAGATTTCCAAATGAAGATCACCCTGATTATAGTGTTGGGTGTGATACTATTGTAAGGAATTATAACATTTTTGAAGGGAGGGATCTAGAAGAGGCATAACCATGGTCACTGATTTACCATTTCCACAGTATCTCTTATGTCGGGTTCAGGAGCTCTTCTTTTGAACAAGCATTTGGTTCCACTTTGGAAAATCCCACACAGCTGATCTTTCAGCTTGGTGGTTACATGGATCACATATAGAGTGTGTATGATTGGGAAAATATGAGAGATGCAGTGAATTCCTAAGACATCTATTGTAAATAGGTTATACCATCCAGTTATATTGGTGATAACATGGACAGAAAACAAAAGGAAAGAGACAATAATGAAAGCAAGTGTTCTAAGGTAGGTGGCCATGCTGCCTGTTGTGCTTCCTCCACGTCTCATGATGTACATGTGATGACAGAGAGATGCAGCAAGAAGAGCCGAGGAGGGCAAATAGATGAGGAGCGGTACAATATTCCCCAGAAGCAGAACAGCTGTTTTTGAAAATCCTGATTTCTGAGAAGATATCTTAGCGTTGGTGAAATTGTTGGAAGGAGAAAAATAAAGTTCTAACCTAATAAAAGCAAGAATAGCGCACCATAGAAGACACGCCGCAATGAAAAATCCAACTCGCCGTGACATCATCGTCTTTAGGCGAAGGAAGAAGACCTTGTTGACGTTGGAGATCTTCAAGCAGAAGAGGATGGAGAGCAGGACAGACAACCAGGTATTGGAAGAAAAGGAAAACGAGGAAATGAAAATGATGACCTTCAGTAAGTGGATGTGCATTTGAATTTTAAACGACGTTTGAACGATGCACCAAAAAGAAGTAAAATGAAAGATGAGCCTCGACACCCCGAGCAGGGTGATGATCTGGTCCGTAGCAGACATCAGCCTTCCTTTCAGCCGCTCAGTGACATTCACGGCGACAATGAAGAGCTGAAATATGAGCCCGGATAGAAGGAAACCTCCTGCAGCTACAAATCTCAGGTACGGGATATAATATTCTATCTCTGAATGAGCAGCCATCTTTCCTGCCGTGTACACGATCCCGTCTGATGAGATGCAACTGGTGTAAGATTTCCTTTCGGAAAGTACATAACAAAATATAATGCAAAACCATTACTGCCAACGATCTTTACCCAAATGAGGAATAGGCAAATACATGTGGCTTATTCGCGGATGCTCTATCATGTCAGCATCATTTATTATGATAGGATCACGTATAAGTGTTTGTACAAATAATTATTAGATTGCTATTATTATTTAAAGTATTGATAACACATAGAGTTGTATTTAATTATAGTTTTTTTATAGTATTGATTTTTACGTATGGGATAACAATTTTGGGTTTCAGCAGATTCTAAAAGGAAAATAGATTGGTTGTGGAAATTGTTTACGGATAGCACTTTGCACTTTATATATATATATTAATTCCTATTATTTGTATATATATTTCTTATTATGTAACTGATTGTATTAGAGAGAGATTATCATATCCCCTCTTTGTGGGGGTGGGGGGAGTTCTTTGTATTAATAAAATTATTAATATATTGTAGGTGTCCGCCTGAGGTATTAGATTTAATATTGAACAAGTTTATTTGATTATTACAGTGAGGGAAGACAGTCCTTTTTTAACGTGTCACCCTTGGGTTGTAGCGCCCATTTGTTTGGCTCTAACTAAAGCTGGTGTTTGTATTCTATGGAGATTTAGAGCCGTGGGAGCACCTCCCATTTAAGGGATATTACCAGTTGTATTTTTTGGATGGTGGTGCCCACTCTGTATATGAGTTAGGATTTATTATGATAAGTGTCATTCTGTGAACACCCACCACATTAGAAGCAAAGTATACAGCTCAGCATGAATTTATAAAACACGTAAGAATACATTGCCGTGGGGGTAAAGCGCTTTACATAGCTGAGTTTAAGTGTACTAGGAGATTAGAGCTTCTTGGATACCAGGAAATGCGGAGGTATGATGGAAATACAGATTTGTCCACCTCTATTACCTTGCATTTGGCTCCAACTCCTCTGCCTTTGAAACAATCACAAAAAGTTTGAAGGAAGTCCCACAACTCCCAAATCTACCCCTATAAAAAATGTATCGCACCACTGGTTAAGCTATCAACATAATAAATATTTATTGCAAAAATTGTATCTACACTTAATTGGACATATTAAAAACATATAACACATAAGGATGAGGCCTTCAATTAAGGAGGGGGGGGTTAAAATTGCTGTTTCATGGTCATATATATAATAAGTATATAATAAATAGTACCGGGCTGGCAATATTAAAGTGCTAACTTCAAAAGGGTTTGTCATTTGCCCCACATATCAACTTGGACAAATTCTTGACAATCAAGGATTTGTACCTGTTCTGTAGAAAACTCCTTTTAAAAAAAACAATTCGAGGCTCCACCCCATATACAGGACATCACTTGGCAAGAAGGTGAAGCCTTTGATGTCTTGACTACTCTCTTGGACGAACAGACATCAGATGTAAATATAATGGGTCAACTTCACAAACCTTCTAAAGATACACCCTCTTGGACCCTGAGCCCAGTGGTACATACCTTTTTCAAGCTAGTAAGTGAGAAGATTCGGACGTTACCAACTTTTCGGGAAGGTCCATAATCTGTCCCAGGGAGAGATTGCTGCTATCTCCAGCCTCCGTGCGCGTACAGATGTGGTCATAAAAGAGGCCGATAAAGGCGGCAACATCGTGGTAATGTCCCGTGAGTACTACCGCACGGAGGCATTGAGGCAATTACAAAAGTCTTATTTTTATGAAAAACTGCCAGGGAACCCCTTTACATCTTACAAGGCTGATTATGAAAATCTCGTTCAAGAAGCATGGTCTGATGGAACTATAAACTGTAGGCTGCGTGACTTCCTGCTTGTGGAATTCCCAGTTGTGGCCACGTTTTATATGTTACCTAAAATACACAAAAACCCCCATTGCCCGCCCGGAAGACCTATTGGGGGGTATCGGGGGTTTAACTGAGAAAGCATGGGTATTTGTGGACAGACATCTCCAACCTTTCGTTGTTTCGCTGGATTCATACGTACGTGATTCCATGGATCTACTGAAACAGCTTGAATCAGTTCATGTACCAAAAGACATTCTTTTAATCACACTGGATGTCGAGGCCTTGTACACCAGTATATCTCATGTCTGTGCCGCCCACACGTGCTGATATTTTTTGAGCATGAGCAGCGCAGACCCTCTGCCACTCCAGGAATTTATTCTGGAAATATTGGAATTTGTACTGTCGCACAACGTTTTTACTTTCGATTCCATATTTTATCAACAGGTACGTCGTGCCCCCTCGGTTGCTAATTTATTCCTGGGGTGGTGGGAGAGGGAGATTGTTTTCTGCGATGCTATGCGTAGTCATCACCGACACGTGTTGGGTTGGCACAGATTTATTGATGATATACTGGTGTTATGGCAGGGGAAGAAGCACAGTTTCATGACTTTCTGAATTGCCTGAATACAAATAATTTGAATATCCTCCTTACCGCACAGGTTTCAAACAGACAGGTTTGTTTTCTTGATTTAATGATCACCATCAAGGATGATGGGACACTGAGCTCGGGTCTATATAGGAAGGACACCGCTGTGAACTCTTTATTGTATTATGAAAGTTTCCATCAAACGAGTCTCAAACCTGGAATACCGTCTGGACAGTTTCTCAGAGTTCGGAGAAACTGTTCCAGTGAGGAAGAATTCCTACGCCATGCCAAGGATCTCTCAGATCGTCTATCTAGAAGAGGGTATCCCAAAGGGGTAGTTAAGCAAGCCCTTGAACGGGCTAAACTGACCCCTAGAAATCTTCCTAATCTGAAAAAGAGAGAATGTAAAGAGTTGGAGGTAAGATATATAACACAATATAATTGTGAGTGGCATCAATTAAGAGGTCTGTTGAAGAACCATTGGGATATATTAAAGACAGACCCACATTTGGCTAGATGGATGAGGGGGGACCATGCATGACAGGGCCCCCAACCTACGTGACAGGGTTTGTAGTAGTCACTTTATTGCGCTCCCAAACAGGGAGTCCAATTGACCTCTACCTGAAAACCCCCTTTTTGAACTGTAACACTTAAGTTATTGCAATGTCTTTAGACACAGGCTGATTCGTGTATTGCATTGCTTGTGCACATACAAGTAAAGAAGTAGCAATGTCTGCACAAACTTTTAAACTTAGTAATGTTAGGGACGGGGTACAAATTGGACGGCCTTGACGTGGCTACCTCGCTTTTACATTCATTATAATCTATGTTAACCTCCCTGGCGTTGTGAAAAAGACAAATCCAATGGCAACAAAAGCGTTACCATTGCATTTGTCTCTGACACACGGCTCCGCCCCCATGAGCCTCTGCGGCTCACAGAGACGGAACCCGGAAGCGGAGACGGACGCCGCAGCCGCGGCTCTCACCTGCGATCGCGGCGGAGACATCGCTGGATCGCAGGGAGAAGGTAAGGAGGCTGCGCCGCCCGCTCTTGCTCCCAAATCGATCCCGAGCGTGACTCGGGGTTACCGCCACTTACAGCGCAAATTAACCCCGAGTCACGCTCGGGATCGCCGCCAAGGGGGTTAACTAAACGTCCATGTTCTTAACGAGTGTTAGCTGGGTTTTTCAATAGTATGAGTGTGCAGAGGGTTAACTTTCTTTTTAGAAAGAAATTAAAAGAATAAAAGGAAAGAAACAAAGAATAGAAGTGCTGACATAAATAAATGAAGGAAAAAAAAGAAAGGGTAGAAAGAAATGAAAAGAATAAAAGGAAAGAAGCAAAGAATAGAAGGACTACCCCAAAGTGCCAATCTGACCCCGGCTGACAGTCCTGCCCAGTGGCTGCCCAGGGTACAGGGAATGAGGTGGGCCCCTCAACGTGCAGGGGCCCGGGTTTTCTGCCCAGGTACGCCCAGTGCTGACGCCTGCCCTGCGGCTAATTGTGGCCACCCACTCGGATAGGCATTGACAGTAGAGGGCTATTATATGTTGCAGAGTGTGAGGTAGATAGACAATAGTGGTGTAACGGGAACAGGCTTTACTCACGCATGAATGTCACCTCACACGGTGGCTTCAGAAAAACAAGATCGGAAGAGAAGGACTTGCAATGATAGACTACAGCTCGATCCACAGGAACTAACAACACAGCAGAAAAATGCGCATTGGTCACAGCGCCATCTAGTGTCATAACCTGCAATAACTGCAAACTGCAATAAAACTTAGGGCCTTACTCATGAAGGGATAGCGTCAGGTAGCGGCTGGTTAATGAGAGGTAGCGACAGGTAGCGACTGGTGAACGCCGGACACGGCAACAATTACACATTTATCAAGCAGAATCTGTTTAGCGACTGGGATAGCGCCACGTAGCGTCTGATTCATCATTTTCACAGCCTCTGCGAACAGCGCCAATGTTCAGCCTTGCACAGCGCCAGGTATGACCTCTCGCTACCTGTCGCTCTCCCATACATTTCAATGGACGATCCTTCTTCTCTTTAAACAGGGTTTTTGTTTATTTATTTTTTTACCAAAAATCACAAATAATCCTGTGGCCTCTCCTGACATTGAATAAGCAGTTATTTCACAATTTTTTCATTTTTTATATATTTCCTCAGAAATGACATCACAGCTCTGCCATTAAAGTGTCATGTTACAATGTTGTTACAATGTAATTCCATATGTTTTCGCTTTGTTACTGGTGGATAGATGCTCAAAAACAGACTTTAATCACACAGCCTCCTGCGCTCTGGGCTTCAGAGAAGCATTTTTCAGCGCCAGAGATTTGTGAGGCTGTTTTTTGGCTGAATATGGTGTGAGTCGGTCGCTATGAGCAGTCGCTAACATTCGCTCCCATACAGCGCTGTACTGGTCAAATAGCAACTCCTCACAATGTATTCAACATTACTGAGCCGCTATGAACTAGCGACCCACGGCCGAGCACTGCGACTACTAGCGGGCGCTCTGAAAATGCCGCTACAGACGCTCATCTGTCGCTACCTGGGGTTAGTGATGAATCAGCCTGCCCGTCGCTATAAACTAGCGACCCACGGCCGAGCACTGTGACTACTAGCGGGCAGTCTGAAAATGCCGCTACAGACGCTCATCTGTCGCTACCTGGCGTTAGTGATGAATCAGCCTGCCCGTCGCTATAAACTAGCGACCCACGGCCGAGCACAGCGACTACTAGCGGGCGCTCTGAAATGCCGCTACAGACGCTCATCTGTCGCTACCTGGCGTTAGTGAGGAATCAGCCTGCCCGTCGCTATAAACTAGCGACCCATTACCATATTTTTCTCTCCCTATAAGACGCCCTATTTTTCCCCAAAGGGGGGGGGGGGGGAATGTCAGTGTGTCTTATTGGCTTAATGTAAAAAAAAAAACAAACAAAAAAAGTTAGACTTACATGAGTCTCTCGCCCGGGCCACTGGGAGGCCAGCCGAGCAGTGGGCAGAGGGGCAAGGTGAATAAACTCTGCTCGCTGTCCCCGCTCCAGCTTCCAGCGCCCTCTTAGGTGTCAGCATGCGCCGGCCTGACAGGCAGTGGCAGCTCCAGAAGCCACACCGGGGACAGCGTTCATTTACCACCTGGCCTCTCGGTGGCCGTGGAGCGGGTGCGAGGCTCGTGTAAGTATAGCTTTCCAGGGGGTTGGGATGATTCTGTCACATTGCTTATGGGAATGGGAGGGGGGGAATGCCACACTGAATAAGGGGAGGGGGAAATACCACTCTGCCTATGGGAATGGGAGGGGGGGATGCCACACTGAATAAGGGGAGGGGGAAATGCCACTCTGCCTATGGTAATGGGGGGGGGGGGAATGCCACACTGAATAAGGGGAGGGGGGAAATGCCACTCTGAATAAGGGGAGGGGGAAATACCACTCTGCCTATGGGAATGGGAGGGGGGATGCTACACTGAATAAGGGGAGGGGGAAATGCCACTCTGCCTATGGTAATGGGGGGGGGGAATGCCACACTGAATAAGGGGAGGGGGGAAATGCCACTCTGCCTATGGGAATGGAAGGGGGGGAATGCCACACTGAATAAGGGGAGGGGGAAATGCCACTCTGCCTATGGGAATTGGAGGGGGGGGTGCCGCACTAAATAAGGGGAGGGAGAAATGCCACTCTGCCTATGGGAATGGGAGGGGGGGAATGCCACACTGAATAAGGGGAGGGGGAAATGCCACTCTGCCTATGGGAATGGGAGGGGGGGGAATGCCACACTGAATAAGGGGAGGGGGAAATGCCACTCTGCCTATGGGAATGGGAGGGGGGAATGCCACACTGAATAAGGGGAGGGGAAAATGCCATTCTGCCTATGGGAATGGGAAGGGGGGAATGCCACACTGAGTAAGGGGAGGGAGAAATGCCACTCTGCTTATGGGAATGGGAGGGGGGGGATGCCACACTGAATAAGGGGAGGGGGAAATGCCACACTGCCTATGGGAATGAGATGGAGGATGCCACATTGCCTGTTGGAAAGAGGAGGGTAAATGCCACACTGCCTATGGGAATGGGAGGGGGGAACATCACACTGCCTATGAGACGGGGGGAATGGGATATAGGGACTGCCACACTGCCTGTAATGGGGTGCTTCAGCCCATTTGTTTTAGAAGAATTTTTCTTATTGTCCTCTTCCAAATCCTAGGTGCATCTTATAGGGCAAAAAATACGGTGTATTGTAAAGTGCCCCTTAAAAGCTAGCTCCTGCTAGCTCCTTTCTAATAAACCGTCCCAATATGGGCCTCCGAGTGAATGAAAAAAAAAAAAATATATATATATATATATATATATATATATATATATATATATATGTCAAAAAAGTGCCAGTGTCGCATATTTTGGACTTGCCCCAAGATCAGAGAATTCTGGGGGGAGGTCTTACCCATCATCACGCAGGTCACTGGAGCACAATTTCAGGAGGACCCGGCCCAGGTCCTACTTCATTTAACAAAGCATTCGGTTGGGAAATACAAGAAAACCTTGCGAGTCCATTTACTGAATGCAGCTAAACAAGTGATCCCTAGGTACTGGAAGCAGAGAAGCGCTCCATCTGTGAGGGACTGGGTATGGGAGGAATTAAATATCTGTGAGATGGAAGACCTAACAATGTCACTCCATGACAGAGAAGAGCAGTTTAGGACAACATGGATGCCCTGGATGTTCCAGGAGTCAAAAGAGTTTAGAGTCCTGTTTGGCTAATGGGACCCCGGGATGCGGCCGTGCTGCTGGGCCTGTGACTAGCAAGGTAGGGACACAGTCCCTCAAGAGGAGCCATATTCATGTACCTGGTGAGCTTATCGCTGCCGGGAACCGGAGGCATAGCCTACTGCTCACCGCCTCCCCCCTCTCCCCCTGTCCTTTCACTCCCCCTTTCCCGTTGCCCCTATGTGGTCCCCTCGCCCATTATGTCTCGCAGAGGTGGGAATGATGAGTTTCCGGGTAATCCAGCATAGAGAATGTAAGGAGCTGTCTGGAGACATAACTGGGAGAAAGATATCATGTACTCTGCGAGGATACCCCACTCCCTACCATGGGGCTGTGGAGTAGCGGTGGGATTAAGTAGGCTCTGCTGATATGTGAACTAAGTGTATGATACTGGCATGAGGCCTGGTCTCCCTGCCCCCCCCTTTTTCTACTGTATTCCCTCTATTGTATGTGTTTGTTACAATGTACTTGAAAATTGCTAAAATAAAGAATATAAAAAAAAAAAAAAGTGCCAGTGCAAATATCTATGTACCAATTGTATAACTAATAAAGTGCTAGTGCTACAAGCGCCTAAGCGATATTTTCTGTGCAAATAGAAAAAAAATAATAAGAGGACCAGAGGGGAAGGAAACAAGGGGAAGGTAAAGACAAAAGTATGATAACACCCCCAGTCAATGTGGTCCACCATATGCCCCCTCCTCATGCCCCAAGCGCTCCTCAATGGCTGTACTCATTACTTCCTCAGGATGCACAATGCACTGCTGCCTTGTAAACTCACCCGCGCTCGTGCATCCCCAAGTGACGGCAGGCCGCATGTACGCACTCCGGACCGAAGTGCGCCAGCAAGCCGCCGAGCGCCTAAAGGCGGAAGCACTTCACGAGCAGTGCGTCTCCCGCCAAGGGCAGGAAGGGAGCAGGTCACCTCCCGCTGCTGGCAAGGAGGCTCCCACCAATCCCACCCCCGGCCCGGTAGAATGTAGTGCTACAGACACATTCTATTTGGTGTGATCTATTATTACTATTATTAAATATGTAAAAATTGGCCGAAGACTGTGTTCCAAGATGGCTGAAACCATGCGGCTTGCTTCCTTCGGGTATGTGTGCCTGTCAGGGATTGGATAATAGGATAAAGGTTAATAGGTTACATACAAGGCACTCACCTATTGGACGATTTTGGGGACCTGTGATTGGTCAAGAGGTGTGGTCCTATGTTGGACAAAAGCATTTCCTGCTGCTTTGTAGGGATACTTTTCTTTCTTCCCCTTCAACCCAGAAACACTTGATGGAATTTTTCGCCCTGCCGCTGAAACTTGAAGGACCTGAATGACCATGGGACCGGGACCACTTTACTAAGGCAAGTTTGTTCCTTGCATTTCAAACGAACTACTGAAAACTGTATATTTGTAACTTTGTATTTACTTTGGCTTTATTGCGTTTTTTTCTTTTTTCACCTTATAAAGTAACCTTCAGATTATTCTCGCAAACTAGTCAGACCAGTTCTCTTTGTCTGGGGTCTTGCCTGCTTGCTTGTGGAGTGATGAGTAGAATGTAGCAGTAGTAATCTGTAGCGCATATGTCCTCAGAACTCGTTGTTTTAACCCTTTAAGTGCCAGCCTACCTGGAGTTTTTGTCACACTCTGTTGCCAGACCATTTTGCACTATTTTGCGCTCCCCATGTTCAAATGTGATTTTTGAAGGGATTTCCAGGGATTTCCCAGGAAAATGATATATTGTTTTTTGCAGCAGAGTCTGGGCTTTAACATGAAATGTCTTGTTTGTCATTTGTTAGGTGTATTCTTAATATTTTTGGGTGAAATATGTGCAAAAAAAATAAAAATAAAAAAAATTTTTACATATTGTAGTTTTTTTTGTAATAAAAAATGTAAGTTTGTCAATGAAATCTTATTGCGTGTGAAATCCCAATTTCTCCCGGTTACAGCGGTACCACATATGTATATGTAGACACCCTTTCCTGCCCAGGAGACTCCCCCAAACTGAAACAGCGCTTTAGGGGATTTTCAGAAAAAATACAACTATGCAATGCACTATGCGCACCTTGCAGTTTTTCCAGAAAAAAAACCCTTTACATTTGAAATACCCCCAACAAACTATATATTCTCTGGAAGTACACACCTCAAGCTTTCTAGGCGTACCAGGCTTGTTGATGTGGCCATAGTTTTCTGGAAGTAATCCCTCAATGGATTCTTTGGTTGCAAAGAGTTTCCCTAAAAAAAGGATAAAAAAGCAGAATCAAAGCCACATTTTCCTAAAAAAACTATATACAAACAAGAAAAAACAAGTTTAATCTGAAAACGCAACATCCCCCGAACAGAACAATACCCAACATGCATAGCTACTGTCAAGGGAAGAGTTGCCAAACACCCCAAAGTAAAGCATGTGCGTAACGGTAATTTTACTTGAAAATTTCAGCTCTGCAGACAAAGTGCACACCTTGCGATTTTTCAACCAAAACAACCCTTTACATTTGGAATATCCCCCATAAACCATATATTCCCTGAAAGTACACATGTTAAGCTTTCTAAGGGTACCCAGCTTGTTCTAGTGGGCTCATCTTTCTGAAATTATTACCTCAAAGATTTCTTTGGTTGCGCAGGGTTTCCCTAAAAAATTTATAAAAAAGCTGAATAAAAAACACCTTTTCCTAAAATATAAATATGCAAACCAGAAAAAACAAGCTAAGTCTGAAAGCGTAAGGTCCCCCCAACAGAACGATACCCAACATGCATAGCTACCTTTAACCCTTTTAATTGCCAGCCTACTTGAGATTTTGTCACCCTCTGTTGACAGGTCATTTTTCCCCATTTTGCGTCATGTTTTGCGCCATTTTTGCTGGAACTTTCAGGAAAATTATATATATATTTTTTTGCAGCAGAGTTTAGGCTTTAACATGAAATGTCTTGTTTGTAAATTTTTTTTTTTTTTTTACAATATTATTAAGTAAAAAAAAAAAAATAAATAAATAAAATTTTTTTTTAGAAAATTGACTCCTTTATTTTAAATAAAAAATGTATTTTATTAAGGAAAATCATATTGCATGTGAAAGCCCCATTTCTACCGATTAGAACGGTACCACATATTTATCGGTAGCCCCCCCATTCTTGCCCAGGAGACCCCTCTAACTGAAACAAGTATTTCATAACATTCACAAAAAAAATACAAATACCATCCACACTACAAAGGGTTAAATCGAGAAAAAAAATTACATAAGGTCCCCCCTCCCAGGGGAGGGAGACCCCATTTTTTTTTTGATTTTTAAGGGTTAAAAACCCTTAAAAATAAAAAAAAAAATTGACGTGGGGTCCCCCTTACCCAAAGTAACCAGCCCGGGACCAGCTATGGGGGCTTGTAGGCACAGAGTGGGGGGGCCAGCTTTTGTGGCCCCCCCACCCTGCAGCCTACGAGCCCACATAGCCTATGTGGGCCCGGGCTCTTCTGCCCCCCCCTGGCCTTTGGGGAGGCAGGTAATGGGGGTGCCAGGGGTTAATGGCAAGCCACCCGCTAGCGCAGGTGGCTTGCCATCCCCCCAGCCTTGTGAACTGGTATAGGGGTCATGGACCCCTTACCAGTTCACAAGGGGTTAAAAGTAAATAATCACACAGACACAAGCAGAGAAAAAAAATATTTTATTAATTTTTATTTTTTTTTTACACTGTACTCACCTCCCATCCATCCTGGAGCTCTCTGTCCCTCCCGATCACTGGCTTCTGCTCACTTGCTAGAAGCCTTTTATAGCTGCTGGATGACAGAACACAAAGGGTTAATCAAAAAAAAAAATGACATAGGGTCCCCCAGCTATGGGGGCTTGTAGGCACAGAGTGGGGGGGCCAGCTTTTGTGGCCCCCCCACCCTGCAGCCTACGAGCCCACATAGCTTATGTGGGCCCGGGCTCTTCTGCCCCCCCCTGGCCTTTGGGGAGGCAGGTAATGGGGGTGCCAGGGGTTAATGGCAAGCCACCCGCTTGCGCAGGTGACTTGCCAGACCCCTGAGCCCTGTGAACTGGTATAAGGGGTCACATGGACCCCTTACCAGTTCACAAAGGGTTAACAGTATAAAAAATAAACACACACACAGGTTTTTGTAATAGTTTATTAAAAAAAAAAAAAAATTTAACTTTACTCACCTCCGATGTTCAGATGCAGTGTCCCGCGGCGATCTGTTGCAGGTGACAGCTGGGCAGAGAAGGGGGGAGGTAGGCGATCGGAGGATCGCCTACCTCCCTCCTTCTCCGCCCAGCCGTCACCGGCATCTGAGAAGAGAACTGCCGGGTGCCCCGATGACACCCGGCGGTGACGCCATTAGCCCCGTCCCCGAAGGGGCGGGGCAAAAATCCAAGATGGCGGCCGCCATCGGAAGATGCGACGGAGGGAGGGCTGTTATGCCCCCCTCCAGAAGACAGAAGACCCAGGGGGGTAATCGGAGCCCCCCCCCCCATGAAGAGGAGAGGCGGCGGGAGTCGGCGGGAGCGGAGGTGAGTAACTGTCATTTTTTTTTTTTTTTTTTTTCACAGGCAATCCCGGCGGCTGCTGAAAGGGGGGGGGGCACCCTATTCCGGGCCCTCCCCTGCAGCCGGAGAAGCCCCGATCGGCGATCGGAGCCCCGCTGGCTGAAGAGGAGACCCGGCCGGACAAAACAAGGGGTCAGGTAAGTGACTTTTTTGAAAACTTTTTTTGTGGGATTGGGGAATGCCAGGCACGTAAAATTTACGTGGCTGGCACTTAAGTGGCGGAGAGGCAACCACGTAAATTTTACGTGGCTGGCATTTAAAGGGTTAAATGAACTTTTTAGATAACATGATGAAATTTTAGAGATTTTTGCAGAATTGCATCAAAGCAAAACAGAGACCCAGCGCTACTTGGCGATCTACCGGAGCTGGACGAAGGTGATTAAAAAGGAGAAGATTGACCTAAAGCCTCTATTTATAGATAATAACAAACAAAAGAAGAGGTGGGTATAGGCTAACCTCATCTCACCTATGATTGTGACCCCTAACACCTAAAAGCAAGCACCCTTCAAAAACCCTGGAGATGGTAACAGACTTCAGGAAGAACCCGGCACCCATGTCACCCCTGACCATCAAGGGGGTGGAAATCAAGAGAGAAAAGGAGACAAAATTTCTGGGTGTGACCATCTCCAATAACTTCAGCTAGGATAAGAACACCATGGCTCTACTGAGGAAAGCACACCAGAGACTTTTCTTCCTGAGGCAACTGAAGAAGGCTGGTCTGTCGAGAAAGTTGCTAGTGCTCTTCTTCAATGCTGTCATTGGTTCTGTTCTGTGTTTTTCTTTCTCTGTCTGGTTCGAGGGAGCTACAAAAAGGGAAAAGTGTAGACTCCACAGAACAATAAAGACAGCAGAAAGAATAATTGGACCCCCTTTACCATCCCTACAGGAACTGCACAACCGCAGAATCAAGACTCAGGCAAATAAAATCCTTTGGGACCCCTCCCACCCTGGACACGCCCTATTCCAGCACTTACCATCAGGGCGGCATCTCGCGGTACCAGTCTGCAGGACTTCTAGGTCTAGGAAGGGTTTCTTTCCCTTGGCTGTCCGCATACTAAACAATAGCCAGGCATCATAGGCCCAGGCTCAAGCCGGTATCACTTGCAATTTAGAAGAGTATCTGTACCTGCATCTCTGTTTCTATGTTCCATTCCTATGTTATTGTAACTTTAGTTAACTGTTGTGTGTTTTTTGTTTTTTTTTTGCACTGTGTATATGCCAAAAAGAATTCCTTGTTGATCTCACGATGTACTTGGCGAACAATAAATTGAATTGAATTGAATTGAAGTTACGGTAGGCACATATAAAATAAAAATTAAATTCTTTATTTTGGTTTTCAGTATGATGGGGGGAGATAGTACATCAGTTCCCCTGACAATGCATTATAACACACAAAACACATACATATAGCGACAAGATCAAACAATGGAGTATATCTACATGGATTAATGGACCAATACCACTTGGTTATTGAACTTGGTGACTATTTTGGTAGATCTCCACTTTTTCCGGGTTTAGGTTGTTCCCGGCTTACACATCACACGCCTTTGACCATAACCGCACTTGTTATATGCAAAATATTTTATTTATATACAGTTTAAAAGGAAATTCATCCACGTTAAAAATATTTGTTAAGGTAATTTCAGAAGTTACAAATTCATTGTATGTTGCTATATTATACATCCATTGTGGTTAAAAATAATGTCAATGAACATTACAGTTAGGGATGAGCGAACCGGTTCGGACGAACCGGAATTCGCTCCGAATTTCAGGGAAAATTCGATTTGGCACGAACCCGAATTTTTTTTGGTTCGTGCCGATCGAATTTTCCCTGAAATAAAAAAAAAAATGCCGGCATGGTGGGAGCGCGCAGGCCGGCTACGCTGTCAGCGGGCGCCGGAAGGCGGCCCGCTGACAGGCGTAGCCGGCCTGCCCGCTCCTACCATGCCGGCATTTTTTTTTTTTCAGATGAGCGATTCGTGAAAGTTCGATTCGGGCGAACCCGAATTTCTTGGGGAAATTCGGCGAATCGCCCGAATCGAACTTTCAAGAAGTTTGCTCATCTCTAATTACAGTGCTTGTATTACATTACATGCTCCCCACTGGGTTCTGAGTGGATGCAATTATTCATTGGGAACCCTTATTGGGCAAACATGTTTTGCCTACTGCTCCGGCTTTTTCAATGCCCTTGTATTAGAGAGAGGGAGCAATAAAGCAATAAAGTACTACTATTTTGGTAGTACTAGTTTCGCCCGGTTGGGCTTCCTCAGGGCCAGTCGTCGATAATGTGTGGTATATATATATGTGGATCTGTGACCAAAACAATGATAACAATTAAGAATCGTGCAGGTAAAGTAAAATATTTACACGTTAAATGGACTAAACTGGACTGAATCCTACCTGGTCAATAAGTGAACAACAATCAGAACTGATGAACTATCTTCCCCCCACCTACATTTTACTAAAAACACAAATAAATAATTTAAACTTTTTTACATGAGCCTACCTTAACTTGCTTTTAGGCAGGGTCGCACTCATGATGAGGTGAACACTGGATGGGGACACGTCATAGGTCGGAAATAGCCGACCACATAGGATCGGAGGGAGCCGAAGAGTGTTGGCGGGATGAGACGATGTGATGCTGGGCCAATCATACCTGGCCGACGACTTAGAAACCTTTTGACTACGTAGCATCCCCTGTAGTTGTGAATACCTCTGCATAATTGGTTAGTTTCTGAGAGGGAGTGGCTAACACCCCGGCTTCCGCAGAAGGTGAAGGGTAAGTGTCCTCCATATCGCTATTTATACAATCCCCTTTCCCCAAACCTCATGCCTTTGATAAAGTTTTGGCAACAACGAAATGCGTTAGGCGGAAGGTGTGGGGATTATTGTTTGGATGCAAGTAAGGAGAGAACCCCATTACCATAACCAGGTGTGGCCGCAGTGGAGGATATCAGGTTCACCCTTTGTTTTATTGAGCATTTTAAAGTGACGGCTTTTTGTAAGTGTAATACTTGAGATCATTAAACATGTGTTATCTCTATTCATTGAGTTGCACTAGATTTTTTTTTGTTTTTTTTTACATGCTTATGGAAGTTGGGCCAGCAATACTGAGAATTAAAAGCACCAAAATAGTTTATTTCTTCTTAATTGAAATAGCTTGCTTTATTATGGATTGCTGAATTGCTTTTGTATGGCATATTGAATGAGTGACCGTACACCATTAATCTGGTAAGAGTATATTGGAGTAGTGGTGGGCACAACTGTAAGAGTGCATGCACCGTGGGATTCTCTGAAAAAGCATTTTACTTCCGTATGGACCAAGAAATATTGATGCTCTGTGCCTTATTCTTAGACTGGATGGGGGTAGTCTATACCCACCTCTTCTTTCATTTGTTATTATTGAAGTAACCTAGAGTGTGTACCAGCCCACCCACCAGTCTTGAGGACAGAGTCACGCTACCAATTACTGCTGCCGATACAGCAATAATAACCATAAATCGAGTACTTTGTAGATAAAACTTGACTTACCACTAAATGACTACAAAAATATGAAATACTAACATCTAACTAAGTCCCTCAGGCTGTTGATGAGCACATTTTATATGGCTCATCCTCCAGACAGCCTCGAACTCTTGTTTTCCGAATTCCTAGGCTAGGGAACTTTTTACGTACTAGATATGTCAGTCCTACTGGGATGACATTCAGTAGAGCCATCTGTGTGCAATTAGCCCAATATCACCCTCCATTTTTGCTATCATTTTTTGGACCACATCCCATAATCTCAGTGCTTACATACAACACCAGCATAAATGTTTGACCGTCGCAGTCGCTTTCCTACACCATCAACAGTTGAAAAGGGGGAAGGAAGTTGGGGTTATAATCAGCCATTTAATAGAATCTAGTTATTTTGGTACAGATCTGTAGATTTGCATTACAGACTTATTTGCCTCTTTTCATTCATTAGCTTCTGGCCCAACTTGGAGATCTATGTCCCATCTTTCGTGAAATGTGTCCATCCCTCATGGTGGGCTGACCATCGGACTCTGACCAACCCCCTTACAGAATAATTTCCGTAGCCCACTGCGGATCTGCTGAGCCTTAATTACATAGATTAGGGGATTAATCACTGCAGGAAGCAGGAGGTAAATGTTTCCAAACAGGATATAAAGGGTTAAGCTTGAGTGATTCCCAAATCGGTGGACCACTGAGAGGCCAATGAGGGGGATGTAGTAGATGAGCACGGCGCATATATGGGCAACGCAGGTGCTGATAAACTTCAGGCTGGCTTCCCTCACCAGACTCACCACTGTCTTCACAATCAGCAGATAAGAGATGGAGATGAATATAACGTCCACACCCATGATGGCCAGGATGGCGAGTAGGCCATAGATGATATTGACCTTTATGTCGCTACAGGCCAATCTCATGGCGTCCTGTTGGAGGCAGTAGGACTGGATCAGAACGTTGCTCTTCCACAAGGGCAGTCTCTTGATCAGCAAGGGTAAGGGAATCATAAAAGCTGCAGCTCGGAGAGTAATAAACAGCAATATCTTTCTAATAGTCTCGCAAGATAAAATGGATGGATAGTGAAGAGGGTGGCAAATGGCCAAGTAACGGTCTACAGCCATGGCCAGCAATACTCCAGACTCCAGGGCAGACAGGAAATGCAGGAAGAACATTTGGGTTAGACACAAGTTAAATGAGATTCTCCTGCTCTCAAACCAGAAAATGCCCAACATGCGAGGCATGGTTATGCTGGCAATAAGCAACTCCACCGCCGCTAACACGAAGAGGAAGATGAACATCTGCTTGTGGAGATCCTGGTTAACCTTAATAATATACAAAACCGTGGTGTTGCCCAAAACAGCCACAATATACATGAGGGCAAGGAGAGAACCAAACCACAAGTTGTAGTCCTCCAAACCCGGGATCCCACTCAGTAGGAAGAAACTGACCATGCTGCATGTTGAGTTGTCTGATGCCATCATTCAACGAGACTAGAAGAAGAAGCCACGTCATGTCCAGAAACAGGCAGGACTTAAACTGGACAGATCAGGTTTAAACCTGATATGCAAATCAGATATGATGAATATATGAGATTGCATCAGCTATACTGAGACGGTCACATGAATTAAAATTTGAAAATATGGTTCAGGAGCTTCACCCTCCAGCACATGTCCACATCTAGAAGAGCATTACAAAAAGGTTACCTATGCATGCATGGTAAGATGACATCTTTGTTAGTGGAAATGCAGTAAAAGTGGAGCAATACCCAGGATTTTGCTT
The DNA here is from genome assembly GCA_027917425.1 of Gastrophryne carolinensis. Lineage (NCBI taxonomy): Eukaryota > Metazoa > Chordata > Amphibia > Anura > Microhylidae > Gastrophryne > Gastrophryne carolinensis. The sequence goes on along the minus strand of CM051236.1, from coordinate 4,119,967 downwards.
ATAGTGTTTTTTTGGTCCATGTCCACGATTTGGGATATCCAACTGAGTGAAGCCATGCAGGCTTCAGAGATCCAATGGCACATGTGTGGCTAAGGCAAGCAGTCAGGGCTGCACATGTGCCATGGGATCATAAAAGAGGTGAAATTTCAGGCCACAGCCTGTTTGGACAAGGTTTATAGAATAAAACCTGACGATGGATTGTATTAGAAGGCTTGTACAGTTGTCCCATATAGCAAGAGAGCGACAGATTCCAGCCATGCTATTGTCCCTAGACATTAAGAAAGCATTTGAATCGGTCTCCTGGAAGTATCTGTTTTTTCCTTTTGGAGAGATGGGGGTTCGGACCAGTATTTATTAATGTCTTAAAGACTCTCTAATCGTCCCCTTTAGCATATGTAAAGTATAGTGGTTATAAGTCTGAACCCATTAAACTTTCTAGAGGGACAAGGCAGGGATGCTCGCTTTCCCCCTTCTTGTTCGCCCTTGTTGTGGAACCTCTGGCCCAATTGATTAGAAAATCGGAGAACATAGCGGGTCTGGAAGTAGCGGGTAAGCACCACAAATTGTGTCTGTTTGCAGATGATGTCCTTTTATTCATTACAAACCCAATGGTCTCTCTCCCTAATCTACTCCAAATTATGGATAAGTTTGCAACTGTGTCTGGGCTTCAGGTGAACACGGCAAAATCCAAAGCACTGAATATCACGAATCTCAGGGAGTATCATTTGACTTTAGTTGGGAGGAAAAAAACATCAAATACCTTGGGATATGTTTAACTGGCGTGTATTACTCCCTGGCTTCAGCAAATTACACACCCCTCTTTCAGAAACTCTATAAGTTGTTGGAGCAATGGAAAGACTACAATGTGTCATGGCTGGGGAGCATTGCCGCAGTTAAAATGACGTTGTTGCCTACGTTTCTGAATGTCGCCAGAGTCCTCCCAACTAGAGTTCCCCCACAACAGTTAGAAACATTACAAAGCAAGGCCATGTCCTTTGTCTGGGGTGGTAGGAGGCCTAGGGTCCCCAAGGGGGTCATGCTTAGATCTAGGAAGGAGGGCGGGCAGGGGGTGCCAAATTTTGCAAAGTATTACCAAGCAGCTCAGATTGCACAACTACTTGCCCTCCATTCCACTTCAGATGTGCCAAGCTGGGTGCAGATAGAATCAGATGTATGAGCACCAATTTCAGTGAATAACCTTTTGTGGATTACGCCTAAATTTAGACGGTTGTTACGAAACCCCATTGTTAGACATTCGCTCCAAGTGTGGGATGATGTTAAATACTCGGGTGGACTGGTGTTCCTGTACCTCCCTCTGCTTTCTTTGTGGAACAATCCAATGTTTCCCCAAGGGGCAGAGGACCCTGGTAGATTTAATGCATGGAAGGAGGCGTCCATACGGCGAGTTTCAGATTGTCTGCGATCTTCAGAGGTCAGTACATTCCAACAGATGAGGGATAAATTTCACCTGCCATCTAATGAGCTTTTTCGTTTTCTGCAAGTTTGCCATTTTGTGAGATCCACGGTGGGGAATTGGCAGGAGTTTGAAAAACTAACTTTTTTTGAGACACGCTGCTGTAGGGATCACAGAGGTAGAGGAGCAATCTCAGAGATATATCATAGCTTGGCCTCAAGGGGTACGGGTATATGCCCATCCTATACCAAAAATTGGCTTCATGAACTGGGTAGTGAGATGGATCAAGAAAAATGGCGAAGGATGTGGAACGCTTCCTTTGGTTGCTCGGCGTCTGTGACTTTAATCAAGGCTAACGTAAAACTAATGGCAAGATGGTATATGGTCCCAGAGAGAATGAAACACCTTTCCACTGAGTTCCAGGGGAGCTGCTTCCGGGGGGGCCTCTCTCCGGGGTCGTACCGGCATGTGTGGTGGGATTGCCCAGTAGTTAGGGGATTTTGGTCAAGAATCTTTAGAGTTCTCAGCAAGGTATATGGTAGATCTGTGGTCACAGACCCTTGGGTAGCTCTCCTCAACACCCCAATCCCCCACAGTTCTAGACTGAAAAAGCAGTTGATGTATTATATCCTATCAGGGGCAAAGCTGGTGATAGCTGGGGCTTGGAGGTTTTGTCCCAAATGTTTACTAGCCCTCAGCATGCCGCAACAGGGTGATGGTACACGCAGTCACTCTTTGGGTGACGGCAGAAAAAGCTCAAAGTCATTACCCTGGGTTTACATTAAAGTGAGGGCATGGGTTACTACAATACCGTTCATTTACTCTGGCCATAATGTAATGAAAAACTAGTAGCCAATGGCTGACAGTTGGAACGACAGTTGGTAACTATAGTTACTGATATAACCTATCCTGTGATGCCCTGACCCTGCTGTTGACATTTTGGTGCTGTCTGTCTGTCTAGCAACCAACCTGATCTCTGCGGTGGTCATACCAGGCTGTCTTTCTAGAAACCACCCTGACCATGTGGTGGACATGTCAAGCCTGGCTCTCTGTCTAGGCTAGGCTGTATCTCGGTCTAGTAGCCACCCTGCCTCTACCATGGACATGTCAGGCCTGTGTCTCTGTTTAGTAGCCATCATGCGTCTGCTGTAGACATGTCAAGTTCTTTGTTCTGTCTCCATGTCTAGGCTAAGATGTCTCTCAGTCTAGTAGCCACCCTGACTCAACTATGGGCATGCCAGGCCTGTCTCTCTGTCTAGCAACCACCCTGACCCTACCCTTGGAATTGCCAAACTGTCTCTGTGTCTAGGATAAGATGTCTCTCTGTCTAGTAGCCACCCTGACTCTGCTATGGGCATGCCAGGCCTTTCTCTCTATCTAGCAACCACCATAACCCTGCTCTTGGGAATGCTAAACTGTCTCTGGGTCTAGGCTAAGCTGTCTCTCAGTCTAGTAGCCACTCTGACTCTGTGGTGGACATGCCAGGCCTGTCTCTCTGTCTAGCAGCCACCATAACCCTGCCCTTGGACATGATAAGCCATCTCTCTATCTAGGCTAGGCTTACTGTTAGTCTAGTAGCCACCCTGATTTTGTGGTGGACATGCCAGGCCTGTCTCTCTGTCTAGTAGCCACCCTAGCACTTCCAGTGGAATTGCCAAACTGTCTCTGGGTCTAGCCTAGGCCATCTCTCAGTCTAGTAGCCACCTTGACTCTGAAGTGGACATGTAAACCCTTTCTCTCTGTCTAGCAACCACCATGAACCTGCCCTTGGAATGGCCAAACTGTCTCTGAGTCTAGGCTAGGCCATCTCTCAGTCTAGTAGTCACCCTGACTCTTCTATGGACATGCCAGGCAAAGGGTTACATTATCCCGCTCTCTGCTCGCCCCATGCCGGCTGTCAGGGGTAGCCGCTTCCGCCAAGCTTTTATTCAGCTTGCTTTATATTACTCGGTAACTCCCAGTGAACTCCAACCATTCTTCAGGGCTTCCTCAGCAGCAGATTCTGGGGGGTCATGCTAAATATTTGGTGAAGCCAGTGTGACTCGCAGTGTGCATTGCAACCTGCATCTCGGGGAACTTTTTAGCGATAACACACAAACTGTGCAGCGTTTGTCCTTCATCCCCCCCCCCCCCCCAAAAAAAAAAATCACATGTGCCTGTGACGGCACATTTTTACAGTTTAGGTCCATTATTTTTCCAGTGATATTAGGATGTATTTTTAAAGTCTGGAAATACCAGCAGCCTATGGGCTATGCTAAAGATGTCACCATTTTGTTCTGCATAGCCCATAGGGTTCTGTTGTTTCCAAACTTAAAAACAAATCTCCTGACCTCATTGGAAGAATGATGCTCCTAACCTTTATAAATGCCCCGTCACAGGTACGAAAAAAGGTACAAAATAATATTGAAAGGATGCACACCACACAAGAGTAATTGATTTTGCGCTTTTAAAAGTGTATTATATACAATTCATACAAAAAAGTAGTCACAAGCAAAAGGATACAAAACGGCCAAATCCATAGATGTGATTATGGTCCATAATCCTCAGGAGACTAATGTACCTCATAAAAAAAAGGAAAAATGTATAACCAGTAACCATAAATAGTAATATAGGTCCTTATTCATGAAGCTCTAGTGCCAGGTAGCGCCTGGTAGTGCCTGTACAGCGTCAGGTAGCGTCAGGTGAACGCCGGACACGACAGCAATTACACATTTATGAAGCCGAATCTGTTGAGCCACTGGAACAGCGCCATGTAGCGTCCGATTCATCATTATCCCAGGCTCAACGTACAGCGCCGGCGTTCAGCTTTGCAGAGCGCCACGTCTTACCTTTATTTAGACTTGACTGTAAGGGCACCACTCTCAATAACAATAATAGTGAACTCCCTAGGTAGGTGCACCTTGGATTCTAAGAAATCTACAAGGCAACCAAAAACAGAAAACACATAGGCCTCCATTCAATAAAGGTAGAAAAAAATTCTCATGGTAGTAAAAGATTCAATTCATAAGAAAAAAAGCCTGAGAATTTCACTGTTACTGAATCACCAGCTAAGAATACAATGAAAGTCAATGGCACTTTTTTTACTCCTAAAAGTAGAGAACACTGTAGTAAAAGCTGCCATTGACTTTCATTGTCTTTTTATCTAGTGATTCAGTAACAGTGACATTCTCAGGCTTTTTCTCATGAATTGAATTTTTTACTACCATGAGAATTTTTTTCTACCTTTATTGAACCGATGCCATAGAATCCAAAATGATTTGGGCACTCCGCCAGGCTTATATAAGAACAATCTATTTTATTGTTAAATCATCATGTAAAACAACATAGAAGCACAAGACATATTAAAAACACTAGTACATGGCCTCCAGGTCTCATAATAAATATTGTAAAATTATGAGCATACATTCATTCAACATAGACAATAGGGTCGATTCTAAATGCAAAAGTTAATTAATTTCGGATCGGGAATCGGAAGTTTGGGTGGGTGTTTTTCCCTTTTTTTTGGCCATTTCGTATTCGCACGAACGTTCGGGCCTAGACGTATATGCTCTTTCGATCTTCGGCCGTCAATTGTATTATTTCCGTTAGTTATTGTATATTTCCCGTCCAAATCGTATTTTTTGCGATCAGTCCTAATTTTCCCGTTAATGACATGGGCTTGCGATCAATTCAGAGAGCTGATTGCCAAGTGTTTCTAGGCACATTTAAGGGTTGATTCCCGAACTCTTATCCGGCAGCTTTTTGGCCTCGGGAGTAGCATGGATAGGAGTGAGTTCGAGGAACATCAAGCTCTAATGCTTTTTGGCATCGATTTGATCCGGATGTCTGAGGGCAGATTGCCTCTGCGTCGTCGCATGCACATCGATGGCATGAATGACATTGAGCTGTTCGAGCTGACCAGGCTTAATCGCGCTTCCCTCCATAAATTATATAGTGAGCTGCGGCCATGGTTAGCCCGCACCACAAGGAAGGGGCAAGCAATTTCAAGTATGACCAAGATGCTTGGCTGCCTGCAATTTTTGGCGAACGGCTCGTTCCAGAGGCTGGGTGCCCTCTCTGTGGGGTTTTCCCAGCCTACGCTGAGCCGCGCACTATCCAAATTTTTGGAAGGCATGGCTGCCATAACTCAGAAATATATTTATTTCCCTGATGATATGGTAGCCAGAAACGCCATTAAGCTTGGTTTTTTTAATATTGCCGACATGCCCAATGTAATTGGTGCAATTGATTGTACACATGTGGCCCTCGTTCCTCGTGCAGCCGACGAGTACATATACAGGTAGATATTTGGGGCGCTTTTTTAGTTTAACAGTTGTTTAGCATAAACCATCCTATTATTGATTCCAATGTGTAATATTCCCTCTGATTATTCATCCATATGTTTCTTATTCCATTAGCTTACATATCCCTCTGTGCAATCTTCCCTTCTCATACTAATCCCTATGTGGATTGATCCCCTTATATTTTTTATCCTCGGTTCAAGTTTGCCTCCTATTACTGATGACAATAGTGTTTCATTCCTCTTTATTTTTGTGGTTTGTTTGGCCGTACAATTTAGATCTGTCATTTGTGTGCAGGCCAGTTTTTGATGCCAAATGTGTTGTGCCCTTATGTGTTGACCCTTTTTTTTATGTTTTCTCTTTAGGAATCGGAAAATGGGACACTCCCTTAATGTCCAGGCAGTGGTTGGGCCTGACATGCGTTTTTTGAGTGTCCTTGCTGGCTACCCTGGCTCTTTGCACGATTCCTATATTCTTAGGCGATCTGGTTTGTATCGGCGATTTGAGGCTGGTGAATTTTCTGGTGCATGGCTGCTTGGTAAGTGGGTTTCATTTTTGGCACTTGCTCTTTTCTTTGACTTTTCCTTGACACAAGCGGGTGACAGCGGCGGACAACACAGCGCGTCCTCCGCCGCCTCCCGCGCGCCCCTCTGACAGTGCGCGTGCACGCGCCAGCCCTTCACAAATGCCCGGCGCGGCTGTGCGCACGCCTAGAGGTGCACGCGGGAGGCGGCGGCACCCGCTGTCGCCGCAGATGATGTGTTTTTTTTGTGGTTTTTGGGGGGGGCCCTCATCGCGGGACATCCCGATCTCGGATGTCCCGCGGTGAGGGAGGTGATCGTCAGGGAATATTATAGATTCCCGGGCCCATCCAAACTGGCTGACGGTCCACTTTAATAATATTTGTTTTTTATCTTGAACGTTTGCTTGAGATATGACCCCACATTTGGCAACTGTTGCAACATCTTTCATTATTCTTGCCCAAACAAACAAGTGGTTTCCTGACTTTGTAGTTGTATCTTTTTTGGCGATGTGTGTAACTCCCATGTTTCCAAATCTCTGCTCTACCAGATTGTGCCAAAGTTTATCCCAGTTTCGGCTCCATTTGGAATATTATTCTGTAACTGACATACTCGTGTTTATTGTTATTTGTGGGTGTCCCCTCAGCAGCATCATAATTGACACATTTCGGAGCCCTTAAATATACCCATATTTAATAGCACCCTTGACCTAGCAGATGTGTTACCAGTCTTTGTTGACTTTAAGCATATTATGTTTCTTTTAACCACATCTCTTCCCCTAATTATTTGGATAATGTGACCTGTTATTTTGGCTTTTAATGGATTTTTGTTTGAAATTAAATTAGCTTAGTTTTCTGACTTTCATTGCTTAATTGTCTTTTCTCTTTCTCTTCTTAAGGGGACTCAGGTTACCCTCTGCTTCCTTGGCTCATGATGCCTGTTTTGCGGACCCAGGATGCCGCTCAAGAAGCCTACAACCGTGCGCACCGCAAAACCAGGGCTGTGGTCGAGAGGGCCTTTGGCCTTTTGAAGACCCGTTTTAGGTGTTTGGACCATACCGGGGGCGCCCTTCAATATGACACTAAGAAGGTTATTGACATTATAATGGCGTGTGCAGTTCTGCATAATTTTGCCCTCCAAGAACGTGTCCCCCGATATGTTGATGTTCTGCCCTCTACACCCATTGAAGAGGAAGCAGAGAATTATGTGGGCACAACCAGTGAATCTGGACAATCTGTGCGTGCCAATTTGATTGTGCAGCATTTTTCCTAAATAACATTATTTGTTGGTTGCCTTTTTGTTTTTTGTTTGCCTTTGTTGTCAATTGTGTGCTATTAAATGTTCATTTGTATGCCTTGAAATAGTTCTACTGTGGTTCCTAATGTTTCCTTTGCTTTTAATTCCCCTTGTAAACCATGTTAACGTATACTGTGTTTGTTTTAGTCAAAGGTGAGGTACAATGTTAATTGTAATCAAACCAAACAAGTTTTTAGAATGTTTGAAAATATTTCTTTTAGTCTGACCACAAAAAGCATATCAAAATGTTTAACAACAAATTACACAGTCACCATTCAATTGTGGTTATAAACAAATCAAGACCGGGTTTGTATCCATAAAAAAATAAAAACATCTACACATGGAACTCTGTGGCACACCCAAACAAGGACAGCCAGTCCCATGCCCATCCCAGTCCAGTCATTAATAGTGCCTGTGGCCATGGCTAATTTGGCCTGGCCATAATGTCACCCAAACATGTCTGCAAACCGGAGGAGTCCCAAAACCCCAAATAAATGTAAAGCCATAAGTGGCCCATGTTAAAGGCCACCTACACTCACCATTCCAATATGGCATTGGCTACTGGCCTAACTCCCAAATATAATGAGCTAGATGTGAGCAAATCCTTAACACAACCTGCAGCTCAAACCCAAATAGTATGTTGGCAAAACTCAAACGCCAAGTAAATACAGTGGGGGGAAATCTAAAAGATGTGGCACACAATCAAGGAGAGGTTGCCTTAATAAGGTGGATACCGAAAAAACCCGGGTGGAGGGCCATGTGGCTGGGAGCTACCCTGGGCGAGGGTTGCATTGGTAATCTGCAACTGCTCCAAAATGTTTCTCTGCATATTGAGCAATTCACCCATGGATGCCTGGCTTGCATTAGTTGCATTGACCATGTTGCTGTTGTGGGTCCGAAGCTCACTCAGCATGGCCTGTAAGGTAGCATTGAGGGTGTCCATCTGGGCATGCCTTGCCTCATGCAGATGTTGATGGCGTGCCTCAAATGCTCTCCTCTCCTCGTGCCATAAATCAACCAGGGCATTCTGCCTCCCCAGGGTAATTGTGCGGCGCAAGGGAGTGCGCCGCACAATTACCCTGGCTCTTGGGTGGGCCCTGCCTCGTGGTCTTGGGCCCTCAACAGCAACAGCATACTTTGCAATTCCTCAACAGCAGAGGGAAGCCTGGGGACTGTAGCCTCAGTCTCAGCATGCTGTGCCCCATCTGCATGCTCAATGGATGCGGGTTCACTCTGCTGCTGCGGAATTGACAGAGATACATTTTGGGACATTTGCAGATTCTGAGCCAGGGGGAGGTCTTCGGATGGGCCCAGCATGGTTCCATCTTCCTCCATGTCCTGGATCTCTTCCATGATTGTGTGGGTCTATAGGGGCAGAAAAAGAGCAACAAATAAGTTTGGGTTCTTCATTTAATCCAAAACATTTTAAAACATGCTTCTTCACTTTGTTTCAGTTAATAAACACAAGAAACTTACCAGAAAACTCGGATCTGGACTCCGATGCTGTACAGAAGTCAAAGGCAGATTCAAACTGGGGGGGGAGTCCACACTTGCTGTGGTCTGATGCTGGGCTAAAGAAGAGACAAGGGAAACCAGGTTAACACACACTCAAGCAATGTTTGCTTTAGCAAAGTAAAACAAATACATTAGCTAATATTAATTATTTCTACAGCAACGTGCAAAATTATTGCATTACCCTCAGTTGGAGATCTGTGCAATGGATTGGTTTAACTGCTAAGTGACCTCAGTTCCAAGTTAGGAAGTGGACACAGTCAGCATCCAACTAGCATTGGCCACAAATCGAGTTGCCGTAACATTCTTTAGTTCAGATCTGTTTTGGCCTCTTATTTCTATCTTTGGCGTCAAACACAACTCACACACCCAATGTCCCACACATCCCTATTGATGTGTGTTTTGTGTTTGAGTCTACATTTATGACTTGGCTTAATTTAAATCCTGCTTACAAGCAAAATTTTTGCTCATGAAGAATTAAACTAATGTATCGGGCCAAATCTGTTTGGCCAAAATGTACACAAATATGACCCAACCATGCACATTAGCGCTACCCAAAACAAGCCACAGCAGAGGGGCATAGCGTCAACTGTTACCTTTCTAAAGTTAATTAAGCAACCCACAAGGGAAACATGCATATGAAGGTTACTCACCTTCTGTACGGGTCGGTGAGTCTGTGTCCCTTAGGGCTGCATGGCCACCGACCGCGAATGGATGGAGAAGGCCCAGCACCATTTCCTCAGCAGGTGTGAACTCCAATTTTGTGGGATACCCCCCTCCAGTTTTCATGCTGTAAAGTAAAAGTAGGATATTACAAATTGTAAATTAGCATACATTCTAACACTGACATTTTCCTTGATCATTTATTTACCTATAATTATGCCTTTTGATTTCTTTTTGGTGTACAGCATATTTAAAATCCGATATTTTCCGTTGGATTTGGCCCACATCTTTCTTCTCTTCCCCTGCTGCATTTACTTGGCGTTTGAGTTCTTCCAACATTTCCATTTTTCGCTGCTTGGTTGTGAATTTGGATTTGCTCCCATATAGCTCATCATAGACTAATGTTAGGCCACTAGCCAATGCCATATTTTGGCTATGGGAGAAACGGCCACACAACTGTCCGCGACGCAATGTGCGGCCAGCTGTTTGGGTTTGGGGCTCCTCCATGTGTGCAGACACATGTGGGGACATTATGGACTCGTGGTGGGTTGGGGAATGCCTAGATTGTTGGCTTACCAATGACTGGGCTGGACTGGGCAGGGGGCTGGGTGTTCTTGTGTGGCTGGCCACAGAACTTCCAGGTGTAGATGTTGCAATCAAATGCGGTTGCAAGATGGCCTTTCTTGGCCCTCTTGGGGGGCTAAGTGCCCTGCTTGGCCCTGGGCGTGGACTTCTGTCCCAGGAAGGGCTGCGGGCCCTGGTGCTGGCCCGTGCTGGCGTTCGGCGCCTGGCTGGGCTGCGGGCCCTGGGGCTTGCCCGTGCTGGGGTTCGGCGCCTGGATGGGCTGGGGCTTCTTGTGCTTGCCCGTGCTGGCGTTCTGCGGCTGGCTGGGCTGCGGGCCCTGGTGCTTGCCCGTGCAGGGGTTCGGCGCCTGGATGGGCTGGGGCTTCTTGGGCTTGCCCGTGCTGGCGTTCTGCGGCTGGCTGGGCTGCGGGCCCTGGTGCTTGCCCGTGCAGGGGTTCAGCGCCTGGATGGGCTGGGGCTTCTTGGGCTTGCCTGTGCTGGCGCTCTGCGGCTGGCTGGGCTGCGGGCCCTGGTGCTTGCCCGTGCTGGAGTTCGGCGCCTGGATGGGCTGGGGCTTCTTGGGCTTGCCTGTGCTGGCGCTCTGCGGCTGGCTGGGCTACGGGCCCTGGTGCTTTCCCGTGCTGGGGATTCGGTGCCTGGATGGGCTGGGGCTTCTTGGGCTTGCCCGTGCTGGCGCTCTGCGGCTGGCTGGGCTGCGGGCCCTGGGGCTTGGCCGTGCTGGGGTTTTTTGGAGCTTGCGGGTACAGTGTCCCTTGGTGGTGCCGAGCTGCTAATTACCTTGCTTGGCCGACCCTTCTTTGCTCCTTGTTGGGACCTGGTTTTGGGTCCCTCAGCGGCCTGGCTTGCCTTGGAGCGTTTTGCAGGGATCTTTTTGGGAGCCATTTTCGTTCAAAAGACGGGGAGGCCGATTCATCAATAGCGCCAGGTAGCGACAGATGAGCGACTGTAGCGTGATTTTTTCAGCGCCAGCCAGTATTCACTGTGCTTGGCCGGCATTAGCTTGATGACAGCGACTCAGTCGGTGTGCGGTAATGTTGAATACGGGCTGGGGGGTCGCTGTTTCACAGGTCCAGCGTTGTATGTGAGCGCCTGACAACGAATGGCCAGAGCGAACGGCTAGCTTCATATTCATCAAAAAATCACGCTCCGAATGTGCTGTCGCTGTCCATTCCTTGTTTAAACCCCAGAGCGCTGGCGGCGATCTGTATTAACTAGTTTTTAACCCCTAAACAACCATATTTTTTGAATGTAACATTATACATGTTTTTAGAATCATTTTGTTATATGAATACATTAATCTCAGACCTGTTAGATCAATTCTGCACATATTTTTTTTTTGTTTTTTTTTTACTTAAAAATAAATCCTAACATTGCAGAAGTGGTCTCCGATTTTTTGACATTAAAAAAATTTAAAAAAAAATTATTACCAATTAATCATGAATTATTATAGATTGCTCCATTGAAATGCATTGGACATCGCCAGGGAGCGACAGCTCATACCTGGCGCTGTGAGGGAATTTCCAGCAGCGCTGTTCGGTCCAGGCGGCTTCATGATGAATGCCGCGCTAGCCGTCGCTCTCGCCGGCGCTAGCCTCATTTTGCTTGATAAATGCGTCATTGTGACAGCCGCCGGGCGTACTTGAGTCGGTAGTCGCCGTTACCTGCCGCTACCTGGCGCTCGTCAGACACTACCTGGCGCTATCGCTTGATGAATAAGGGCAAAAGAGAAATTAGGTTGGGGTGCAGGGACCTTTAAATAAGGCGCACAGCGTCTGACGCCTATGCGCTCGCCTACGCGATCTTACGGACGTACGTTCGTGCGGAACCAGGAAACCACTGGGGTTTGACTTATTTGCTGCCTTGAAGAAGCATAAACATGGCGCCCACTATCTTCACCCGTCAACAAGAAGAGATCATGGTAAGTGCCTTTCTCTGCCTTTTAAGCAAATACTAAATGATGGACTACATGTTAAGGATGCGCTTGGACCAAGTTTGGAGGATCTTAATGTTTCCCAAATACATTCTAAAGCAAAGGCACACCACACACGTGCCAAACAACTCTTAAGGCCAAAGCAAATCTTGACTTGGACTCTAAATGTGTGTGTTAATGCCATTAACTTTGCAAATTCTGCTTTAACACATATGCCTAGGTGTGTTAAACTAAATGCTGTGTTTAAATTATGTTTTTCAGACCATGCTTGTGCGCAGGTATGACTTCGTGCCCAATTATGTTGAAAAACGCGCCATCGCCCTGGAGATCATCAACGAAATCCAGCGGGTCACCAGCACCACCTTCACCCACACGCAGATTATGCAGCATTGATCGGACCTCAAACGGCTGCACATGGGCCGGGTGCGGAGGTTTTGCGGGATCCATTTCCCAAGTAAGTACATAGCGATTGCATGGTATATGTTAAAAAGTCAGAAGTTAGGCCTTTATTTATAATGACATTTCTGCCTTAGTGTTGGAAATGTATTCCCGCATTCGCCGCACCCGGAGGCGCAGAGGCCGACCAGTGCTGCATGAATCTGCAGCTGGAAGTGAAGGTGGTGGGTCTCCAGGGCGACGGACCTACCCCTCCTCTGTTGGTTCATCAGACCAGCCCCTGGACCTTACAACAGAGGAGGGGCGGAACCGCGTGGGCACGGAGTCATACCCTGCCATGCATGCGGAAGCCTCTGGTATGTCACTCTTCATGTATATGCACAAATATATACATGCAAGATCAGACAATAATTAGTCCTTAATTCTGTATTTCTAAATGCTTCGGGAGCGGGTGAGGTAGTGGGAGAGGAGGCAGCAGAGATGCTTGAGGATGACCCTGGTGAAGGTGAGTGATGTCAGCCAGAGTGGGACCCAGATATTTGGGGAATAGATACTCAGACCATAAAACTAACCCTATTTCCCATGTTTCTCAAGGGTCTTCTTCACACCAGAGCCAGGACCAAGGACATCCTGTTGGCCCCAACCAGCCATCTGTCGGCCACCAACCAAGTAAGTAGGCATGCCATTATTGTGACTTCTGTGTTAGTTGCCAATAACACACACATAAATAAAGGCGTAGCCAATGGGTAGTTAACACTTTCCTGTGGGCACTTCCTTAGCTTAAAGCGGACCTTCAATCTGAATAAGAGCCTAGCTTATATGTTTCCCACAACCTGGACATATTGATTTCTCACATACACAATAATCCGACCTGCATCTACTGCATGTTATGAGCCATTAAAAATCAAAGATGGCGGCTTAGGGAAGGTGCCATCTTTCCAGGCATCATGCAAACCGGAAGTGCCTTATGAATGTGCTGCCCTGCATTCTGGGACTGCTGACCTTTCCCTGACCCCAGCTCTGGTCGGTATTAGCAAAGCACAACTATAAGCTGCTGCCCTGGACCTTATCCCACTCTCCTCTCCTCAGTAAGTGTTAGGCTTCTGAGTCCAAATGGTGGCGCACGTATCCCAAATTCAGGAAGAGAGTTGCAGCACAGTGGTGGAAAGAATAATAATTTATGTTATAAAAATGTAACTATTAAAAATATGATATGGGGGCAAATCATTGGGAAATAGTTGTTGCTTTAAATAAAATCATGTTGAAGGTCTGGGTTAAGCACTTAGAATAGTTACCTGTGCTAAATTCCTTACCTTAATTACTATGAAGAATGACATATGTGATGGATTCCGCTGGATTTGACTAACAAACAATCAATCCGCAGCCTACAAACCGGTCTGGTAGTACTATTTATGTTTATTTCTCTATTGGTTATTGGTTATTGGTGCAGGCCATACAGGCGACGTTGGGGCCAACTGAAGAAGATGATTAGTGCCCTTGGTCCTGGCTCCATATTGTAAATAGTTTTTTAAAATTTGTATACATTTTAAATATTTTTATTAGGCCAAAAATTTTTAAAATAAATATATATTGTTAAAAAAATAAACATTTTAACATTCTAAAATGACTCATTTCTATTTCTAACATACATTACATTTTGCTAAACAAGAAAAGGCATGTTTTAATAAATAAATACAGATGTACTTTAAGTGGTTTTGGTAATATTTATGAACCACACAAATAAGAAGAATGGAACCGCCAAGGGGTTTGGGTCAGTTTTTGGGTCATCAAAAACAAGAAAAAAACAACCGCAAAGGGGTTTGGGTAAGTTTTAGGGTCATCCAAAACAAGAAAAATCCAACCGCCAAGGGGTTTGGGTAAGTTTTAGGGTCCTGGAAATGAAGAAAAATCCAACCGCCAAGGGGTTTGGGTAAGTTTTAGGGTCATCCAAAACAAGAAAAATCCAACCGCCAAGGGGTTTGGGTAAGTTTTAGGGTCATCAAAAACAAGAAAAAAACAACCGCCAAGGGGTTTGGGTAAGTTTTAGGGTCATCCAAAACAAGAAAAATCCAACCGCCAAGGGGTTTGGGTAAGTTTTAGGGTCCTGGAAATGAAGAAAAATCCAACCGCCAAGGGGTTTGGGTAAGTTTTAGGGTCATCCAAAACAAGAAAAATCCAACCGCCAAGGGGTTTGGGTAAGTTTTAGGGTCATCCAAAACAAGAAAAATCCAACCGCCAAGGGGTTTGGGTAAGTTTTAGGGTCCGGGAAATGAAGAAAAATCCAACCGCCAAGGGGTTTGGGTCAGTTTTAGGGTCCGGGAAATGAAGAAAAATCCAACCGCCAAGGGGTTTGGGTCAGTTTTAGGGTTAATAAAGGTACGTGTAAGAATGTCGCAAAGTAGTTTGGTTGAGCTAGGTAGTGTACGATATGGGCCACATTAGTTGAGTGTAGCTTGTATTGCGCATGCGCAAGATCTTCCACATTTACGAGCGCACGAGTGTTAGAGGTTAAAAAGCAGGAAAAACCATTGGGAAACGCAAGAAATACGAAGAGGTGGACGATGGAAGAAGGGAAAAATAACATGCTGCCGTCTCAACAACAGATCACTCAACCGAAAATTTACGTTTGGAAATGACTGGCCCAAGGTCGGGAGATAACATACGAACGGACGGGAATTTTACAATAGGAAACTCATTAGGTTATAGAATCACTCGCAAGTTCATACGAATGCTCGATCGTTCGGAAATAATACCATGATCGGCAACAAAATCAAAGCTTTGACATGTTTCTTTGAATCGACCCTATTGTCTTAAATAGTTAATATAGTAATAAATATTAATACTGGCGGAAAAAAATATTTAGATCTACTGATATAAGTCAATTTCGAATATAGCAAGTCATCCTCAATATTATTACCACTTTGAGAGAAGCAACCGGACACGAGAAGATATAAATAATAAATATGAATAGAAAAACAGTGTAAGAGTGTAAAGCTCCATTAATAATAACTAATCCCAATTAAACTAGTAAACAGTGTAAGAGTGTAAAGCTCCATTAATAATAACTAATCCCAATTAAACTAGTAAACAGTGTAAGAGTGTAAAACTCCATTAATAACAACTAATCCCAATTAAACTAGTAAACAGTGTAAGAGTGTAAAACTCCATTAATAATAACTAATCCCAATTAAACTAGTAAACAGTGTAAGAGTGTAAAACTCCATTAATAATAACTAATCCCAATTAAACTAGTAAACAGTGTAAGAGTTTAAAACTCCATTAATAATAACTAATCCCAATTAAACTAGTAAACAGTGTAAGAGTGTAAAACTCCATTAATAATAACTAATCCCAATTAAACTAGTAAACAGTGTAAGAGTGTAAAACTCCATTAATAACAACTAATCCCAATTAAACTAGTAAACAGTGTAAGAGTGTAAAACTCCATTAATAACAACTAATCCCAATTAAACTAGTAAACAGTGTAAGAGTGTAAAGCTCCATTAATAATAACTAATCCCAATTAAACTAGTAAACAGTGTAAGAGTGTAAAGCTCCATTAATAAAAACTAATCCCAATTAAACTAGTAAACAGTGTAAGAGTGTAAAACTCCATTAATAATAACTAATCCCAATTAAACTAGTAAACAGTGTAAGAGTGTAAAACTCCATTAATAACAACTAATCCCAATTAAACTAGTAAACAGTGTAAGAGTGTAAAGCTCCATTAATAATAACTAATCCCAATTAAACTAGTAAACAGTGTAAGAGTTTAAAACTCCATTAATAATAACTAATCCCAATTAAACTAGTAAACAGTGTAAGAGTGTAAAACTCCATTAATAACAACTAATCCCAATTAAACTAGTAAACAGTGTAAGAGTGTAAAACTCCATTAATAACAACTAATCCCAATTAAACTAGTAAACAGTGTAAGAGTGTAAAGCTCCATTAATAATAACTAATCCCAATTAAACTAGTAAACAGTGTAAGAGTGTAAAGCTCCATTAATAATAACTAATCCCAATTAAACTAGTAAACAGTGTAAGAGTGTAAAACTCCATTAATAATAACTAATCCCAATTAAACTAGTAAACAGTGTAAGAGTGTAAAACTCCATTAATAATAACTAATCCCAATTAAACTAGTAAACAGTGTAAGAGTGTAAAACTCCATTAATAATAACTAATCCCAATTAAACTAGTAAACAGTGTAAGAGTGTAAAACTCCATTAATAATAACTAATCCCAATTAAACTAGTAAACAGTGTAAGAGTGTAAAACTCCATTAATAATAACTAATCCCAATTAAACTAGTAAACAGTGTAAGAGTGTAAAACTCCATTAATAACAACTAATCCCAATTAAACTAGTAAACAGTGTAAGAGTGTAAAACTCCATTAATAATAACTAATCCCAATTAAACTAGTAAACAGTGTAAGAGTGTAAAACTCCATTAATAATAACTAATCCCAATTAAACTAGTAAACAGTGTAAGAGTGTAAAACTCCATTAATAATAACTAATCCCAATTAAACTAGTAAACAGTGTAAGAGTGTAAAACTCCATTAATAACAACTAATCCCAATTAAACTAGTAAACAGTGTAAGAGTGTAAAACTCCATTAATAACAACTAATCCCAATTAAACTAGTAAACAGTGTAAGAGTGTAAAGCTCCATTAATAATAACTAATCCCAATTAAACTAGTAAACAGTGTAAGAGTGTAAAGCTCCATTAATAATAACTAATCCCAATTAAACTAGTAAACAGTGTAAGAGTGTAAAACTCCATTAATAATAACTAATCCCAATTAAACTAGTAAACAGTGTAAGAGTGTAAAACTCCATTAATAATAACTAATCCCAATTAAACTAGTATCCATAATAGTAAAGCGCTTAGCGCCATTATTACAAGTATAAATAGATGTGTGCCAAGTATAATACAAAAATTAAAGCGAATATGGAACAAAGGCTTGCAAAGAGAATTTAAACCATGAGATCAAGCATTACAAAGAATACAATTAATACCGCCATATACAAGACACAGGAACCCTGGAGGCCACACCGCTGCCCCCGCGCGCTCCGCCGTGCGCCCACAGCTTCAGAAGGGGGTGATTCCTTACTCACCTGTTGCCTCCTTTATGCTCCAGGAACGAGCCTCGCACCGCGCCATACAGCGCCCCCCGCCGGCGGCTGGAACGCAGCCCTCGCCGTCCGGCAGACACGCCCCCCGATGACCCAGGCGCCGTCATCAGCAGAAAGGGGAGGCGAGTTCGCCGGGCAGAAAGGGAGACGTCTTACCTGTCGCTACCTGGCGTCTCCCATACATTTCTATGGACGATACTTAAATCTCTTTCCTGATCCCAATTTTTTTTCCCTTAAAAAAAATCCCAAAACTGACATGTATTCTGGGCAAGAAAATGACATTTTTGAAAACGTTTTGGATGAATAATATTTTTATGCAGAATTGTCCTGACACATCTGGTATTAAAGTGTTCATGTTACAATGTTATAACAATGTCATTCCATGTGTTTTCGCTTTGTTACTGGTGGATACATGTTCATAAACAGACTTTAATCACAAAGTGTCTGGCGCTCTGGGCTAGAACGATCTGATTTTGAGCACCGGAGCTGCGTGAGGCTGTTTTTTTTTTATGAATGTGGTGTGAGTGGGTCGCACTGAGCTGACGCTACCGTTCGCTCCCATACAGCGCTGTACTGGTGTAAGAGCGACTCATACATCGTATTCATCAATGCCGGCCAGCGACTGAGGTGCTCTGAAACAAAGAACCATGGCCGAGCACAGCGTCTACTAGCGGTCGCTCTGAAATCCTCTCTACAGACGCTCATCTGCCGCTATGTGGTGTTAGTAATAAATCAGCCTGATAGTAGCCGGGCAGGCTGATTCATCACTAACGCCAGGTAGTGACAGATGAGCGTCTGTAGCAGCATTTTCAGAGCGCCCGCTAGTAGTCGCTGTGCTCGGCCGTGGGTCGCTAGTTTATAGCGACGGGCAGGCTGATTCATCACTAATGCCAGGTAGCGACAGTTGAGCGTCTGTAGCGGCTGTCCAGTAATGTTGAATACATTGTGAGGAGTCGCTATTTGACCAGTACAGCGCTGTATGGGAGCGCATGTTAGCGACTGCTCATAACGACCGACTCACAACATATTCAGCAAAAAAACAGCCTCACAAATCTCTGGCGCTGAAAAATGCTTCTCTGAAGCCCAGAGCGCAGGAGGCTGTGTGATTAAAGCCTGTTTTTCAGCATCTATCCACCAGTAACAAAGCGAAAACATATGGAATTACATTGTAACAACATTGTAACATGACACTTTAATGGCAGAGCTGTGATGTCATTTCTGAAGAAATATATAAAAAATAAAAAAAATATGAAAAAACTGCTTATTCAATGTCAGGAGAGGTCACAGAATTATTTGTGATTTAAAAAAAAAAAAAAAAGTTTAAAGAGAAGGAAAGGATCGTCCATTGAAATGTATGGGAGAGCGACAGGTAGCGAGAGGTCATACCTGGCGCTGTGCAAGGCTGAACGCCGGCGCTGTTCGCTGAGGCTGTGAAAATGATGAATCGGACGCTACATGGCGCTATCCCAGTCGCTAAACAGATTCTGCTTGATAAATGTGTAATTTCTGCCGTGTCCGGCGTTGACCAGTCGCTATCTGTCGCTACCTCTCATTAACCAGGCGCTACCTGACGCTATCCTTCTTAAATAAGGGCCTTAATCTACAGTACCAGCCAGTCATGGACCCAAAGAAAGTACAAAGTGCATAAATAAGGAACAATGTACAAATGTACAAAAAAGGATATTTAAAACCATGAGCCAGGCAACAAAAACCGATCCACAATTATCAGAGGGGGGAGAGCAGAGGGGACACCTGCGCACGCGGCCGCCCGTGCCACTTCAGCTGGGTAAAGACGGGTTTTCTTAAAAGAATGCAACAAAGTAATAAAGATTTAAATTAGGGTAAAGATACAAATCTGCTACAACCTGCCAGACTCTTTGGGCCTTATTTATCAAGGGATAGCGCCAGGTAGTGTCTCACTAGCGCCAGGTATCGCCAGCTATCGCCGGCTACCGACCCCAGAACGCCCGGCGGCGGACACAATCACGCATTTATCACGCTAAATGAGGCTAGCGCCGGCGAGAGCATCAGCTAGCGCGGGATTCATCATGTAGTAGACTGCAACGAACAGCGCCGCTGCTAATCCCATCACAGCGCCAGGTATGACCTCTCGCTGCCTGGCGCTCTCCAATGCATTTCAATGGAGCAATCTTTAATTATTCATAATTAATTGATTTTAAGGTTTTTTTTTTTTTTTTTTAAATGGCAAAAATTATGTGACCACTTCGGCAATGTTAGATATTTTTTTTAAGGTAAAAAAAAAAAAAAAAAATTGTGCAGAATTGATATTACAGGTCTGATATTAATGTATTCATATTACAAAATGTTTAGAAAAACTTGTTTAATTCAAATTTTAAATAAAAAAATATGGTTGTTTGGGGGTTAAAAACTACTTTTAAGCCATCGCCGCCAGCGCTCTGGGGTTTAAACATGCATTTCACAACACGAGAATTATTTGAGCGTGATTTGTTAATGAATATGCTGGGAGCCGTTCGCTCTGGCCATTCGCTGTCAGGCGCACCCATACAGCGCGGAACCTGTCAAACAGCGACTCCTAACCCCGTATTCAACATTACCGCACACCGACTGAGTCGCTGTCAACAAGCGAACTACGGCCAAGCACAGCGAATACTAGCTGGCGCTGTGAAAATCACGCTACTGGCGCTCATCTGTCGCTACCTGGCGCTATTAATGAATCGGCCTCCAAATTCCGCAAAAAGTCCAAAATGAAATAAATGTATGTAGTTTACATTGAACTCAGATTAAAAACTCTTTCTCTGTGCCTTACCATACCTTTATACAGAGCAGTTGGCTACATATTAAATGATAAAGCATCAGTAACACGAATTAAAATACTCAGTGTTATTAGAGCATAGTATGTTAGGCAGATATACTCGTAATACTGAGAGTGGATCGCTAAAGAGGGAAAAAAGGAAGAAAAAACATTTATTTAGCACTTTTTGTGTCTAAACGCTGAAAAGCTCCCCGAGATGCAGGTTGCCATCCACAACGCAATGCACACTGCAATCCACACTGCACGTCACACTGGCTGCACCAAATAAATAGCATGACCTCCTTTGAGTATTAAAGGATGGAATGATGAACTCCACAACAACTTGATATTTTCAAAGGAAGTGGGTAATATTTAATTAGATTTAGTCAGGGCTGGAGGGGCGCGTGTCCCGGGGCCTCCACCACTTGTCCTGCAAAGGGGGCCTCCACTAACCTTTGGGTTGTGGTCTGGTTCAGGAGGCTTTTCAGTCCATGGTTTGGTGGCAGTGGCGGCACGCCTGGACAAGCCTTTTTTTTTGTTTCTGCACACCTGCAGCCAAAGCCACCACAGGGCAGGACGGAGAGTCTAGAGCAGCAAAGCCGCCGCCAGCGACGCTACAGTGATGGGTGCAGAGCTGTCACTCAAGCACAGCCGCTGGCAGCTCAATGCAGGGGACTATTCTGCTGGACCAGCCGGGCGACTACACTACCCCCCACCCAGAATGGCAAAGCAGGAGTTCCCAAGCAGCACGCACCCGCACAAGGGGGGCACAAGGGACTCCATCTGAATTTCCAGTAAGTAGGCGGGTGCCAGACAACCACCAATCAGTTACTTGGCTGGACAATTATTTTATGCTGTATCTGGGGCCTCCACCAGAATTAATCCGGCCCCGGATATAGTGCAAAACACACACCAAAAGGTATTATATGACAAATGCAGTATCAATAATATACAAGTTATGGGAGATAAGCTTGCAATTGTTAGAGTAATAATAGAGTATTAGAGTATTGTAGAATACCTTACATAATTGCTGGTATTTATTTTTCTGTTGCCTATACGTTGTATGTTTTTTCGTGTTTTTTTACCATGATATAATTCACCTTGCCCGCGCGCCCTTGCGAAGCACGGGCACCTGCTAACCTAGGTCACCTGTTTCCAACATTTAACCTCCCTGGCGGTGTTCCCGAGCGTGACTCGGGGTTAATTTTCGCTGCAAGTAGCGGTAACCCCGAGTCACGCTCGGGGTAGATTAGGCAGAGGAGCAGTCTCCTTACCATTTCCCTGCGATCCAGCGATGTCCCCGCTGTGATCGCAGGTGAGAGCCCCGGCAGCGGCGTCCGTCTGACTTCCTGGTTCCGTCTCTGTGAGCCGCAGAGGCTCATGGGGGCGGAACTGGGCGGCAGATTTAAACGTAATGGTAACGCTTTGTGCACAAAATCGCACATATAATCATAACGCCAGGGAGGTTAAAAAGTACCCCAAACATGGCGCAGCTCAGTGCCGACGATAGGGTCTACGCCAAAATGGCAGGCGTAACCCCGCCAACTCGGCGGACTCACATTACCCACGGCAAAATGGCGGGCGCAACCGCGCCAAACTCCGCACAGCCGGAAACTACGCAAATATGGCGGCACCTCTCCCGCAGCCTGGGCCGAGGGCTGCCCGCGACGGAAGTGCACAGATCGCTCACTTCCGGTTCCAACATCCCGCCCACACGAGCAGCCTGCACGAAGGCACCCTCTGTTTTGGAAAAAGGGCGTCCATGGAGCAGGCAGGCGCACAGCGCATATGAACTCCACGCTGACACGAGCCGGGACGCACACAGCGCATACAAAAACACCCCGGCAACTATACGCTAACTGCCCAGCACCAGCCATACATCCGGGCACCACTTTAGGGAGCTGATCCAAGTGGCACCGGACAGCCCAGCATGCGGCACCGCCATATACAGGTACCTACCTTCTCCATACCTTTAACTGGCACAAATCTTTCCACACTTATTGACTAAATGGGCACTGTCTCCCCACAGATCCCTAGGAAACAGAGAGACCAGTCCAAGGTTAGCAGGCTCCTCCAAACGTACACAGTGAGTAATTTATTCAATGTAACTAGACCAGATCGCACCCACAGGGGCAAATATACTATATAAATATATTGCACTGAGGAAGCTCTCTGGAGCGAAACGCGTTTGCAACTGTACAACTTGCTACAAACGAGGGATTCTGAACCCCCAACGCAATCAACTTGCTACAAACGGAGGCACCAAGTAAAATGACTTTACGGGGGGGGGTAAGGCACAAGCTTGTGCCCACCTTTTCAGATACCACTTGCCCAGCCCACAGGGCAAGAAGGTTTTGGACTGTATTTTTTAATCTTATTTTCCTTTGCTCACTATAATACAGCTTTTTTCACCACATAAGATACCATGCAGAAACGTTGGTTTTGTTTTTTCCTTCTTTGAAAATGGATTGTACTAATAAATGATAATCTTAATTGAAAGCATGATAATCACTTTTAGAATAAATAGGCGCATTTTGGCTACCCTCTCCTTTAGAGGAACCAATCCCAAACTTTCCCTGCTGCCTATACATCATTTTCTGCCCCAGGTTCCTATATACCCGCCTATACTATATTGCACATGTGGTGGTCACTTAAACAATGGCTTATCTCCCATAACTTGTATATTATTGATACTGTATATGAAAGAAAGACAAGACGGTCCTGGTAACAGTGAGTGCTAGATTCCCTGGAACCAGAAAAATCAGTTTAGGCGCGCTTTAAAATGTTAGAGGCATTTATGCAGCAGAGACACGTTAATTGTGACTGGTTGTTGGTCAAATGCTTCTAATTGTGACAGTGGTAATTTATGCTGTGTGGTTTTATTCATACAGCTGCTGGATATTTAACCCAAATGCATGAAACATAAAAGGTTACAATGAATGATGGATTTATTGAAAGGCACTCACCGCCACGGCCCGGGGGTACGCCGACCTACCCATGGCCCTTGAGGATCTATCGCCTGGATGTGAAGATATGCACAATATGCTAGGAAATCTCCCCGATATAAAGACGAAGGCGAAGCAGAGGGCAGAAGACTTTCGGTAGCAGAAAGAGATCTCGGTTCGACCCCAAAGCTCAACACATTCACTCGGGTGCAGAAGTTCCGAATTGAGTCTCTGCGCTCGGTGGTGCCGTCTTTATATCGGGGAGATTTCCTAGCATATTGTGCATATCTTCACATCCAGGCGACAGATCCTCGAGGGCCCTGGGTAGGTCGGCGTACCCCCGGGCCGTGGCGGTGAGTGCCTTTCAATAAATCCATCATTCATTGTGTAACCTTTTATGTTTCATGCATTTGGGTTAAATATCCAGCAGCTGTATGAATAAAACTAGAGATGAGCGAACTTTTGAAAAGTTCTATTCGGCCTATTCGCCGAATTTCACAAAGAAATTCGGGTTCGGCCGAATCGAACTTTTACGAAGTTCCCCATCAAAAATGCCGGCATGGTGGGAGCGGGCCGGTAAAGCCGGCCGGCCCGCTCCCACCATGTCGGCATTTAAAAAACAAAAAAAAAAAAAAATGCATTTTTGCCGGCATGGTGGTAAAGCCGCCCTCTGATGACGCGCCCTAAGATGACAGCTGAGAGCGGCGCTGGCCTCCACACTCCGGACCTGCAGGTAAGTGTTTGCTTTTTTTTTAAATGCCGGCATGATGGGAGCGGGCCGGCCGGTTCCGCTGACAGCGGAGCCAGCCGGCCCGCTCCCACCATGCCGGCAAAAATGCTTTTTTTTGTTTTTTTGTTTTTTAAATGGCGGCATGGTGGGAGCGGGCCGGCCGGCTTTACCGGCCCGCCGGCCGGCTCCGCTGTCAGCGGAACCGGCCGGCCCGCTCCCACCATGCCGGCATTTTTTTTTTTTTATTTCAGGAAAAATTCGAACGGCACGAACCACAAAATATTCGGGTTCGTGCCGAATCGAATATTTCCTGAAATTCGGAGCGAATTCCGGTTCGTCCGAACCGGTTCGCTCATCTCTAAATAAAACCACACAGCATAAATTACCACTGTCACAATTAGAAGCATTTGACCAACAACCAGTCACAATTAATGTGTCTCTGCTGCATAAATGCCTCTAACATTTTAAAGCGCGCCTAAACTGATTTTTCTGGTTCCAGGGAATCTAGCACTCACTGTTACCAGGACCGTCTTGTTTTTCTTTCATATACAATGGAATGAGGTATGACCCCCCATTATAGGCAGCAGCTTTCACAATAATTCCTAAGGCACACCTTAAACCTCCTTTGTTTACACATTATTGATACTGTATTTGTCGTATAATACCCTTTGGTGAGTTTTGTGCACTATATCTAATTAAATATTACCCGCATCAATTGCATATATCAAGTTGTAGTGCAGTTCATCCTTCTATACTTTAATTCTTGATTGATGGTACGTGTTGGGCCAGACACATTCATACATTTTTATTTATGCTTTTCAGGTTACAAAAACACCGTTACATTACCATTACAATTGCGATTGCATCTACAATTGTATAAGCAACCAAAAAAGAAGGGAAACAGACAAGCACATTCACACTGGACCTCGCCTGCTTTTTTACAATTATCTTTATGGAAGGTAGATTAGTGCCCTGGAGGGTGAGTCACAGGTAGTTCTTAATCACTAGTGGAGCTAGGGGTGTTAAACCACGCCTCCCAAACTCGTTCAAACTTGTCCGGGCATCCTCTGGTCTGGTAGGTCATCTTATATAAAATCAATTTACCATTGACTAGACTCTTCCAACCTGAAAGACTCGGTTTGTTCAGGTTCTTCCAGTTTAAAGTAATGCATTTCCTTGTGTAGAACATCAGTAGACGCAGCAGGGTTTTTTGCGGGCCATCATCCAACATGGGCTCAACCAAACTTAGAGGCCGATTCATTAATAGCGACATGTAGCGACAGTTGAGCGACTGTAGCAGTATTTTCACAGCGCCCGCTAGTAGTCGCTGTGCTTGGCCATTGTTCGGTTGTTGATAGCGACTCGGTCGGTGTGCAGTAATGTTGAATACGGGGTGAGGAGTCGCTATTTGACAGGTTCCGCGATGTATGGGTGCGCATGATAGCGACTGGTCAGAGCGACCGGCTCCCACCATATTCATCAAAAAATCACGCTCAAAAAATTCTCGCGCTGTGAAATGCATGATTAAACCCCAGAGCGCTGGCGGCGATGTGTTAAAAGTAGTTTTTTAACCCCCAAACAACCATATTTTTGGAAACCAAAAAAAAAAATTTTTTAAATAATTTAGTAATATGAATACATTAATATCAGACCTGTAATATCAATTCTGCACAATTTTTTTTTTTTTTTACCTTAAAAAAATTATCTAACATGGCAGAAGTGGTCACAGAATTTTTCACATTTAAAAAAAAAAACATTAATAACAATTAATTATGAATATTTAAAGATTGTTCCATTGAAATGCATTGGAGAGCGCCAGGTAGCAAGAGGTCATACCTGTCGCTGTTCAAGGTCGGACGCTGGCGCTGTGGGCTGAGGCTGGAATAATGATGAATGAGTCGCTATCTGGCGCTATCTCAGTCGCTAAGCAGGATCGGCTTGATAAATGTGTGATTGTGGTGGGGAGCCGGCGTTCTCGTGGCGGGGCCCGTCATTATTGGCCGCTCACCAGTCACTACCTGACGCTATTCCTTCATAAATAAGGGCCTTAATAAGCACAGGGACACTGACTTCCTCGCCAGGAGGCCCATGGAGACAGACATAAAGTTGGATATCACGTCCCAGAATAACGAGATTATCGGACATTCCCAGATCATATGTAGCAGAGAGCCGATGCCAATGCTACACCTAGGGCAATGATCTGTCTCTACTAGGCCCATCCTCTTCATTCTAACCGGGGTCAGATACACCTGGTGAAACCACTTAGCCTGAATTTGCCTGTCCCTAGCGTCTATGACTGAGGATTACAAATTGTCTACCGTCTCTTCCCAATCATCCTGATGATTATCTGGGATCAGTTCTGCCCATTTTATCCTTGTTTTCTCTAAAGGGGATGGTTGGCTTAAAAGAAGGGCACTGTATAGCGTGGTGGTGGGCTTATTTAGGTTTGCAGGCCTTATCAGGGATTCAATCGGTGATTCCACCAGCTGCAGGCCCGCTATAGGAGTCTGGGACCTCAAAGCATGCCGGAGCTGTAAATATCAAAATAAATCTTTAGACACATTTTTTAGTTAGCATTGGACCCACTGCTATATTTCTATTTTTGCAAGGATGTGCTTTGATCACGTGGTCAAGTGTTCTAATAAACAAGCCCTTGTGGACTCCATACATGCATGTTTTAATGCGAGGGTGCCTTCAGAAGTCATTTAGTTTTGGGGACCCTGAAAAATGATCAGAAGTGAGCAAGTTCTAAAGGTTGTATCTTGGAATGAAAGCTGCCACCCCTGACAGCCAGCATGGGACAAGCAGTAAACGGCCTAATGTTACCCTTTGCCTGGAATGTCCCTTTAAAAAAAATCACACAACCACCTACATACATAATAAAATAAGATTCAGGTTGTGTAATAATGCGCTATAACTTACAATGAATTATGGTTTTAAAAAATCCCAGCAAACTGTAGATCTATCATGTAGCAGATCACATGGTTTAGAACTTCTACGTTACGTTCTTTGGAAGGGAGTATGGCTGTGTAGCAGGTGAGTAGAGTAGGGTGCGGCTGTGAAGTAGAACTTCTACGTTACGTTCTTTGGAAGGGAGTATGGCTGTGTAGCAGGTGAGTAGAGTAGGGAGTGGCTGTGAAGTAGAACTTCTACGTTACGTTCTTTGGAAGGGAGTATGGCTGTGTAGCAGGTGAGTAGAGTAGGGAGTGGCTGTGAAGGGGTGCAGAGTGTGCAGGAAAAGTGCTGCTGTAACTTACCTAAGCCCTAATCCTCTTCTGCCAGGCGGAGCAGCAGCAGCGCTCTAACCTGGCCCCGGCTGGGCCTACAAAAAGATGGCCACCGGCTCCCATTATTGAGGACAATTCTGTTGCCAGCACTAGGAGTGTCCTCACTCTTGGGAGCCGGCGGCCTTCTCTTTGAAACTCCAGCTGGGGCAAGTCTGGAATGCTGCTTCTACCGCCACCCCAGAAGAGGATGGGGGCTTAGGTAAGTTACAGCAGTGCTTCTGCTGTTGCAACTTTAGGTGAAGCTGGTTGGTGGGCTGCACTTCTGGCTGAAGTCCGTGTTCGGATTTGGGAACTCCAACTACCAAGTTTGATACAATCCCGAACTGCCAACTCTACAGGTGAGTCCACCGACCTGCGATCAAAGCATGGCACAGTAATAAATATGTAATTCCTATAGTGAGTGAGCCAAAAACAGCTTAGTGAAACTACTGTGCCGGGCTGCAGGGCCGGCTCCAGGTTTATGTGGGCCCTTGGGTGGCATGGTCTCAGTGGGTCCCTTTGTGGTAAAGAGTCGCATCACATCACTGAGAGACGTCCCAAATCTAGATGCCCTCTAAGGATCAGGCCATTTGGACCAAAGCTCTAGTTTTGGTCTACTTTGAAGCACACCAAACCCCTTTAAACCTGACCTCGGAGTCTAAACAAATCTAGGTTCTTCTGATTTTAATTCCCCCTGTGTGTGACTCCTCCCCCTTTGCTCATTACTTTCCTCGAACTGGCGAATGCACTGTGGGATCGTGCATGGAGCAGCGGAACCTTATTGCTGCATAGTGTTGTCCCCGTCCGGCGGGGAAAAGAAGTTGCACCGCTACCTCGTACTGTATGGAGATGTGGGCACCAGCTGTGGCGGTGCCCTCCCAGACCACTGCCGGTCAAGCGCTGTCCGGCCTGTCAGTGGGCTCCCGGCAGATGCCCCGCCTTGCCGTGTGATGACGCCGGCCCTGCCGGGCTGTGTTAACCTATTCCGGATCAGAACAGCTATAACTTATATAAATCAGGGCCCTGGTGTCTGACTGTCCTAAGCATCTTATATTGACCTGGAGAGCAAGTACTGAACCCCCTCCTTTTAGTCCAGTCCCATCATGCTCTATAGTAACAAAAACACAATAGTCACTCACCATTGTCGCCCCCTTTGTTGGTGTCAGTAGACACACGGCTCATGCTCGGTGTTGTTCTTGGTCCTTTAGTCCCGGGATCTCCTATGTGTACAGTGTTTATATCTAACAAATGTTTGGCCTGTTCCTGGGCTTTCCAACTTTATTTGGGTGAAATATTAGAATCATGGGACCCCTTATACTAATTCAACGGGTGGCAAACCACCTGATCAACATGCTGCCGCTTCGCCTGTCCATTCCCCGTCAGCCTATTGACTGTTCTCCCACTGGCCAGAGGGAGGTGCGGAAGAGCCTTTGTCCTCTCATCCTTGGCCTGGTGTTCTTCCAGGGGTGGCAGTAGATTCCCCTGGAAAAGCACTGAACATGTGCTGAAGGAGAATAGCGTGCCCCCCCCCCCAAAGTTTATAGACCTGATACACTTGGTATAGGGGCTAGTAATCTTGGGTTCAAGTGCAGAACTTCCGGCCTCGTCAGTGGGCCCCCGGCAGCTTCCCCGTCTTGCCGCATGCTGACGCCAGCCTATGCCATAACAGAACAGCTATAAATCAGGGCCCTGGTGTCTGACTGTCCCAAGCATATTACATTGACCTGGAGAGCAAGTACTGTACCCCCTCCTTTTAGTCCAGTCCCATCAAGCTCTGTAGTAACAGACACACAATAGTCACTTACCATCGACGCCCCCTTTGTTGGTGTCAGTAGACACGGCTCATACTCGGTGCTGTTCTTGGTCCTTTAGCCCCGGGATCTCCTATGTGTACAGTGTTTATATAGGGAAGCTGAGGATCCCGGAGGGGAAGACAGTCTCCAGTTCCCTATTAAAGGAAATCTAAGGGAAATCTCTGCAGGCGGTGGTCTCTGGAGCTCTGGGAGTTGGACAGGTAACGAGTCAGGAATTATAATTGGAAATAAACACTTTTAGAATAAGAGAAGTAATTCAAATAATTTTATAGAAGCAACTGTGAAATACTGAGCTGGATGCACTTTGTTTGAGTGTCTTAGTTCTCCTAACAAATGTTTGGCCTGTTCATGGGCTTTCCATCTTTATTTGGGTGAAATATTAGAATCATAGGACCCCTTATACCAATTCAAAGGGTAAAGGGTGGCAAACCACCTGATCAACATGCTGCCACTTGTTCTGTCCATTCCCGGCCAGGCCATTAACCGTACTCCCACTGGCCAAAGGGGTCCGGAAGGCCCTCAGTCCTCTCAGCCTAGGCCCAGTTTTCTTCCAGGGGTGGCAGTGGATTCCCCCTGAAAAAGCACTGAACATGTTTGGCCTGTTCCTGGGCTTTCCATCTTTATTTGGGTGAAATATTAGAATCATGGGGCCCCTTTTACAATTCAAAGGGTAACGTGTGGTAAACCATGTGCTCAAAATGCTGCCTCTTGGCCTGTTCGTTCCTCGCCTAACCATTGACCGTACTCCCACTGGCCAAAGGGGTGCAGAAAACCCTTAGTTCTCTCAGCCTGGCTCCGGTGTTCTTCCAGGGGTCGGCAGTGGATTCCCCTGGAAAAGCACTGAACATGTGCTGAGGGGGCATAGCGTGCCCCCCAAAGCTTATAGACCTGGTTCCCTAATATAGGGGCTAGTAATCTTGCGTTCAAGTGCAGAACTTCCAGCCCTTGGCCCTAATATTAACCAGCCCCTATGTCCTTCAGCACATGTGCTCTTCCAGTGATATCAACCTAATATGCCTGGTATAGGGGCTAGTAATCTTGGTTTCAAGTGCAGAACCTGGCCCTAATAATAACCAGCCCCTATGTCCTTCAGCACAGGTGTTCTTCCAGGGGTATCAACCTAATATGATTGGTATAGGGGCTAGAAATCTTAGGTTCAACTGCAGAACTTCCAGCCCCTGGCCCAATTATTAACCAGCGCCTATGTCCTTCAGCACAGGTGCTCTTCCATGATTATCAACCTTATATGATTGGTATAGGAGCTAGTAATCTTGGGTTCAAGTGCAGAACCTGGCCCTAATATTAACCAGCCCCTATGTCCTTCAGGGGTATCAACCTAATATGATTGTAATCTTAGGTTCAACTGCAGAACTTCCAGCCCCTGGCCCTAACATTAACCAGCCCCTTCTGCACAGGTGCTCTTCCAGGGGTACCAGGTACCATGTTCAGGGGAACCTGGCTCTTCTGAACCCCCCAGGCAGTGCGGGGTGTTGACAAGCCAGATGCTAGAAATTCAGGCAGGTGATTTGCTGCCCCCCTACCCTTTGAACTGGTATAGGGGTCATTGGACTTAAATTCACAGTACTCACACCTGCGTGCAGGGGTAGACTGGCCAAAGGAAGACCCAGGCAAATTCTCAGTGGGATGCACTGCTTTGGTGCAGTCTGGGCTGCTACCTTTACTAACACTCTCATCCAATCCCAGCTGCCCATCCCCTTTGCACTCTATCCCTTCACCCTAGCAACCCCAGCCCATGTCCTCACCCTAATGATATAGCCTCAGTCTTGGAGCCAAGTAACCCCCAGCCCATGTCCTCACCCTAATGATATAGCCTCAGTGTTGGAGCCAAGCATCCCCCAGCCCATGTCCTCACCCTAATGATATAGCCTCAGTCTTGGAGCCAAGTAACCCCCAGCCCATGTCCTCCCCTAATGATATAGCCTCAGTGTTGGAGCCAAGCATCCCCCAGCCCATGTCCTCACCCTAATGATATAGCCTCAGTCTTGGATCACACTGGTTGACTAGCCAGGAAGCAGCAGAGATGCCACTGATTGGTCATGGGCAGGCCAGGACTGGTAAAATCCCGGGCCTCAGTCCGCCACTGCCTGCATGCCTATAATCTCCTGTCCCATGTGGGGTGGTGTCTTCTCCACAGGTCCGATGGTCTCCTGATGCTCACAGATCCCCCTTACATTTACCTTGGTGTCCTGCCAAGGATAATGATGGACTACTGGGGAGAAAATCTTATATACCTGGACTTACATAAGCTTATAGAACAATATGACTAATTACGTCACTGGAGGGGAAGGACATGGCTTGGATTCATATATCAGATCTCTATTACAGGGTGGGAGGAAAGGTGGTCAACATGACGGTGGTGATCAACATGACGGCCTTAGTGGTCAACATGACGTTCTTAAGTGATGCAGGCATTTTGACCATACTGCCCCCATTGCTGGGGCAAGGGAGTGTCAGTGAAGAAACCAATGCCATCAGGCTATGAAAAAAGACCGGTATAGTCATTGACACTGTAACCATGAACCCAGCAGCCCCTGCCCTACTCACCTTGGTTCTCACAGAGCTCAGGGATCTTGTCCACTGCGTTTCAGGGGCAAAGATGGTAAGCTGCATTGCATTGCCGCACTTATTATAGAGGGATTGGGGGATTCTGCCACATTGCCTATTATAGGGGTATTGGGGGATTACTTAGACTGGACTGTCCCTTTAAATGCTTTAAGGTGATCTACTCAGTTCTGGCTGAACATTTAGGTAAACGAGGAAGAAAAGCGATATCTGACTTTGGTGGAATGGATCCAGGACCATCCAATTACAATCTAAATTTTATTATGCTCCCAACCAGAACCTGATCATTAAGGTCACAGTTGATGAAAGGTTCCAAAGAATCGTATGTGGCAATTCCAATGAGATTATATTCTGATGAAGTGGTGAGGGGGTTCACCACGCAACGCGTCGTGTGTATACGTTGTTGGATGGGGGCTATCATACGGTGATGTATTAGAACGGCATACTATAATAGACTATTAGTTCCCATAATATCTTGTATATTTATGTTGTTTTTTCCAAATTCACTGTTAATAACGAGTTTTGTAATATCTCCCAGCATTTTGGGATGGTAACAGCACTTGTCACTTCAAATAATGAAATCACACTTGTCACTTTAATTGCACAGGTCACTTATCTTTTTTGATAAATTGTTGTATATATATGTATTGCACTATATTTTCTTAGATCTTCTTTATCTTTTTACTTATCATCCTTTATTTAACCCTGAACTTCTTAGATGTATATCTGTGAGGGAACTTAATGATGATATATTACATAGATATAAACCACCTGATAGCCATCCCACCGCAAATACTTGGGGCCTTTTAATTGTGTTTTTAGATGTATGTATTTTTTGTATGTAGGATCTGACTAAATAAATTACCATAAGTTAATCTAAATCTCTATAGTGTGCGGCACATTCTATTCGGGCAGTGTTGCTGTTTGTGGTTATCTGGTAACCCACAAACATATCTTTCTGTAGAGATTATATTTTTGCTAACACTGGGTCTAACTGCGTCAAAAGGCACATTTTCCAACTCTCCGGCTATAGAGTTTTGTACTATATGGGAACGGTATCAGCTGGTTGACACTTGGAGGGAATTGCTCCTGGCCCAGGGATATTATTGTAATCAGGATGTAACCAGCTCTCAGTTCGTGATATCCAAATATAACACGTCCTTTTATTGAAAGGTCATTAAAATCTCAAGTATCTGTGAAGACATCCATAGAGCCTTGTATTGGGGCATTGCAGGATTCTGTCACACTACCTATTATAGGGGGGTTGGGTGATACTTACACACTACCTATTATAAGGGGATTGGGGGGGGGGGGTTCTCCACAGTACCTGCTATAGAGGGATTGGGGAAATTATGCCACACTGCCTGGGGATTGGAAGATTGTGCATGTTGTCTGCAATAGAGGGATTGGGGTGATTCAGCCACATTGCCTCATAATCTTAAAGGGGTATTCTGCCACACTGCCAGCTATAGGGGGATTGTGCCACATTGTCTGCTATAGGGGGATTGTGCCACATTGTCTGCTATAGGGGGCTTGTGCCACATTGCCTGCTATAGGGGGCTTGTGCCACATTGCCTGCTATAGGGGGATTGTGCCACATTGCCTGCTATAGGGGGATTGTGCCACATTGCCTGCTATAGGGGGCTTGTGCCACATTGCCTGCTATAGGGGGCTTGTGCCACATTGCCTGCTATAGGGGGATTGTGCCACATTGCCTGCTATAGGGGACTTGTGCCACATTGCCTGCTATAGGGGGATTGTGCCACATTGCCTGCTATAGGGGACTTGTGCCACATTGCCTGCTATAGGGGGATTGTGCCACATTGCCTGCTATAGGGGGATTGTGCCACATTGCCTGCTATAGGGGGATTGTGCCACATTGCCTGCTATAGGGGGATTGTGCCACATTGTCTGCTATATGAGGATTGTGCCACATTGCCTGCTATAGGGGGATTGTGCCACATTGCCTGCTATAGGGGGATTGTGCCACATTGCCTGCTATATGAGGATTGTGCCACATTGCCTGCTATAGGGGGATTGTGCCACATTGCCTGCTATAGGGGGATTGTGCCACATTGTCTGCTATATGAGGATTGTGCCACATTGCCTGCTATAGGGGGATTGTGCCACATTGCCTGCTATAGGGGGATTGTGCCACATTGTCTGCTATAGGGGGCTTGTGCCACATTGCCTGCTATAGGGGGATTGTGCCACATTGCCTGCTATAGGGGGATTGTGCCACATTGCCTGCTATAGGGGGATTGTGCCACATTGCCTGCTATAGGGGGATTGTGCCACATTGCCTGCTATAGGGGGATTGTGCCACATTGCCTGCTATAGGGGGATTGTGCCACATTGCCTGCTATAGGGGGATTGTGCCACATTGCCTGCTATAGGGGGATTGTGCCACATTGCCTGCTATATGGGGATTGTGCCACATTGCCTGCTATAGGGGGCTTGTGCCACATTGCCTGCTATAGGGGGATTGTGCCACATTGCCTGCTATAGGGGGCTTGTGCCACATTGCCTGCTATAGGGGGCTTGTGCCACATTGCCTGCTATAGGGGGCTTGTGCCACATTGCCTGCTATAGGGGGCTTGTGCCACATTGCCTGCTATAGGGGGATTGTGCCACATTGCCTGCTATAGGGGACTTGTGCCACATTGCCTGCTATAGGGGGATTGTGCCACATTGCCTGCTATAGGGGGATTGTGCCACATTGCCTGCTATAGGGGGATTGTGCCACATTGCCTGCTATAGGGGGATTGTGCCACATTGCCTGCTATAGGGGGATTGTGCCACATTGCCTGCTATAGGGGGATTGTGCCACATTGCCTGCTATAGGGGGATTGTGCCACATTGCCTGCTATATGGGGATTGTGCCACATTGCCTGCTATAGGGGGATTGTGCCACATTGCCTGCTATAGGGGGCTTGTGCCACATTGCCTGCTATAGGGGGCTTGTGCCACATTGCCTGCTATAGGGGGCTTGTGCCACATTGCCTGCTATAGGGGGCTTGTGCCACATTGCCTGCTATAGGGGGATTGTGCCACATTGCCTGCTATAGGGGACTTGTGCCACATTGCCTGCTATAGGGGGATTGTGCCACATTGCCTGCTATATGGGGATTGTGCCACATTGCCTGCTATAGGGGGATTGTGCCACATTGCCTGCTATAGGAGGATTGTGCCACATTGCCTGCTATAGGGGGATTGTGCCACATTGCCTGCTATAGGGGGATTGTGCCACATTGTCTGCTATAGGGGGCTTGTGCCACATTGCCTGCTATAGGGGGATTGTGCCACATTGCCTGCTATAGGGGGCTTGTGCCACATTGCCTGCTATAGGGGGATTGTGCCACATTGCCTGCTATAGGGGGATTGTGCCACATTGCCTGCTATAGGGGGATTGTGCCACATTGCCTGCTATAGGGGGATTGTGCCACATTGCCTGCTATAGGGGGATTGTGCCACATTGTCTGCTATAGGGGGATTGTGCCACATTGCCTGCTATAGGGGGATTGTGCCACATTGCCTGCTATAGGGGGCTTGTGCCACATTGCCTGCTATAGGGGGCTTGTGCCACATTGCCTGCTATAGGGGGATTGTGCCACATTGCCTGCTATAGGGGACTTGTGCCACATTGCCTGCTATAGGGGGATTGTGCCACATTGCCTG
The DNA here is from genome assembly GCA_027917425.1 of Gastrophryne carolinensis. Taxonomy (NCBI): domain Eukaryota; kingdom Metazoa; phylum Chordata; class Amphibia; order Anura; family Microhylidae; genus Gastrophryne; species Gastrophryne carolinensis. Next base: position 4,084,436 of record CM051236.1, on the reverse strand, counting down.
CTATATGGGGATTGTGCCACATTGCCTGCTATAGGGGGATTGTGCCACATTGCCTGCTATATGAGGATTGTGCCACATTGCCTGCTATAGGGGGATTGTGCCACATTGCCTGCTATAGGGGGATTGTGCCACATTGTCTGCTATAGGGGGCTTGTGCCACATTGCCTGCTATAGGGGGATTGTGCCACATTGCCTGCTATAGGGGGATTGTGCCACATTGCCTGCTATAGGGGGATTGTGCCACATTGCCTGCTATAGGGGGATTGTGCCACATTGCCTGCTATAGGGGGATTGTGCCACATTGCCTGCTATAGGGGGATTGTGCCACATTGCCTGCTATAGGGGGATTGTGCCACATTGCCTGCTATAGGGGGATTGTGCCACATTGCCTGCTATAGGGGGATTGTGCCACATCGCCTGCTATATGGGGATTGTGCCACATTGCCTGCTATAGGGGGATTGTGCCACATTGCCTGCTATATGGGGATTGTGCCACATTGCCTGCTATAGGGGGATTGTGCCACATTGCCTGCTATAGGGGGATTGTGCCACATTGCCTGCTATAGGGGGATTGTGCCACATTGCCTGCTATAGGGGGATTGTGCCACATTGCCTGCTATAGGGGGATTGTGCCACATTGCCTGCTATAGGGGGATTGTGCCACATTGCCTGCTATAGGGGGATTGTGCCACATTGCCTGCTATAGGGGGATTGTGCCACATTGCCTGCTATAGGGGGATTGTGCCACATTGCCTGCTATAGGGGGATTGTGCCACATTGCCTGCTATATGGGGATTGTGCCACATTGCCTGCTATAGGGGGATTGTGCCACATTGCCTGCTATAGGGGGCTTGTGCCACATTGCCTGCTATAGGGGGCTTGTGCCACATTGCCTGCTATAGGGGGCTTGTGCCACATTGCCTGCTATAGGGGGCTTGTGCCACATTGCCTGCTATAGGGGGATTGTGCCACATTGCCTGCTATAGGGGACTTGTGCCACATTGCCTGCTATAGGGGGATTGTGCCACATTGCCTGCTATATGGGGATTGTGCCACATTGCCTGCTATAGGGGGATTGTGCCACATTGCCTGCTATAGGAGGATTGTGCCACATTGCCTGCTATAGGGGGATTGTGCCACATTGCCTGCTATAGGGGGATTGTGCCACATTGTCTGCTATAGGGGGCTTGTGCCACATTGCCTGCTATAGGGGGATTGTGCCACATTGCCTGCTATAGGGGGATTGTGCCACATTGCCTGCTATAGGGGGATTGTGCCACATTGCCTGCTATAGGGGGATTGTGCCACATTGCCTGCTATAGGGGGATTGTGCCACATTGCCTGCTATAGGGGACTTGTGCCACATTGCCTGCTATAGGGGGATTGTGCCACATTGCCTGCTATAGGGGGATTGTGCCACATTGTCTGCTATAGGGGGCTTGTGCCACATTGCCTGCTATAGGGGGATTGTGCCACATTGCCTGCTATAGGGGGATTGTGCCACATTGCCTGCTATAGGGGGATTGTGCCACATTGCCTGCTATAGGGGGCTTGTGCCACATTGCCTGCTATAGGGGGATTGTGCCACATTGCCTGGTATAGGGGGATTGTGCCACATTGCCTGCTATATGGGGATTGTGCCACATTGCCTGCTATAGGGGGATTGCGCCACATTGCCTGCACACACACCATCGAGCATCGGCCACGCCCACCTGCTGAACGGTGGAGGGTGTTTGCGATCTGCAGCTCACCTAAAGAACCACCGCATGACAGGGAAATGACATCCTGATTTTTAAATAGAACGAAACTTTCTTTAAAACGTTTCTTTATTGTGAGCTAAGGGAGAAAAGCCCCGACTGTCTCTCCAGAATAAACCAAAATCATTCGGGTAACCTTCATTTCCTACCAAGAGCTGTGCCTGAAAGTCGTCGTCCTTGAAAAGTTGAGATGATAAACCCATTTGAGCTAAGCCAAAGTTTACCGTATTTTTAGCCGCACAAGATGCACCTTGGATTCGGAGGAGGAAAAAAAAATTTTGAACCAAATGTTGTGCTCAACCCCCACCCCCCCCTCCAAGAACCAAATATAAGGCAAGATGCAGAATCCCCCACTTACAGGCAGAGTGGCATTCGCCCCATTTCCTCATAGATAGTGTTGTATTCCCCCCTCCCATTCTCCATATAGGCAGTGTGGCATTCCCCCTCCCATTCCCCATATAGGCAGTGTGACATTCCCCCTCCCATTCCCCATATAGGCAGTGTGGGATTCCCCCTCCCATTCCCCATATAGGCAGTGTGGCATTCCCCTCCCATTCCCCATATAGGCAGTGTGACATTCCCCCTCCCATTCCCCATATAGGCAGTGTGGCATTCCCCTCCCATTCCCCATATAGGCAGTGTGGCATCCCCCCTCTCATTCCCCATATAGGCAGTTTGGCATTCCCTCCTCTCATTCCCCATATAGGCAGTGTGACATTCCCCCTCCCATTCCCCATATAGGCAGTGTGGCATTCCCCTCCCATTCCCCATATAGGCAGTGTGACATTCCCCCTCCCATTCCCCATATAGGCAGTGTGGCATCCCCCCTCTCATTCCCCATATAGGCAGTTTGGCATTCCCCCCTCTCATTCCCCATATAGGCAGTGTGGCATTCCCCCTCTCATTCCCCATATAGGCAGTTTGGCATTCCCCCCTCTCATTCCCCATATAGGCAGTGTGACATTCCCCCTCCCATTCCCCATATAGGCAGTGTGGCATTCCCCCCTCTCATTCCCCATATAGGCAGTGTGGCATTCCCCCCTCCCATTCCCCATATAGGCAGTGTGGCATTCCCCCTCCCATTCCCCATATAGGCAGTTTGGCATTCCCCCTCCCATTCCCCATATAGGCAGTGTGACATTCCCCCTCCCATTCCCCATATAGGCAGTGTGGCATCCCCCCTCTCATTCCCCATATAGGCAGTGTGGCCTCCCCCTCCCATTCCCATAGGCAGTGTGGCCTCCCCCTCCCATTCCCATAGGTAAAAGAAAAAAAGCTAAACTAAAAAATAAACTCACATATACATCGCTCATGTGCTGTTTGGCCGGGCCACTGGAGGCCAGAAGATGGATGAGCAGCAGGTGGGCAAGCAGGTTAACTGATCACTGCCCGATGTCCCTGCCGCCCGTGCTTCCACCCGTCTACGATCCCCGCTGTGCCCACAGCCGTCGATGCTTCTTCTCTGGTGGTGTGAGCAAACACACCCGGTCTGAGCAGTGGGTGGGCATGACCTGTGCTGAGCGCCAGCCACACCCACCTGCTACACAGAGCCGGGTCTTTCCTCTGTGCCTTTGTGCATGCCACCGAAGGGGGACACGAGGCGGGACACTGGGCAGGGATCAATTACCCTTCCTGCCCATCTGCTACTCCTCCATCTCCTAGCCTCACATCCCAACAGTGCGGGAGCGATATATATGTGAGTTTACTATTTTAGTTTTTTTTTTACATTCGCATGATAAGACGCATGAACACCCCCCCCCCCCCCACACACACACATTTGGGGAGAAATAAGTGTGTCTTATATGGTGAAAAATACTGTAATATCTGATAGTCTGTATCATGTAGAAATTGGGAGAAACGTGAGATGGGAAAGCTGATTTACAAGGCGTCGATGTCCCACAATGCCACTTTGTCCTCAGCGGCACTCAGGGATGTCTCAGGCTGGCCTGTTGCAATCCAGGGCAGATTTTTGGCCCCAGTCTGCCACTGACCAACAGGATGAACATTTCCATTGTGTAACAAGGCACTGGTGAGCTTATAAAAGATGCCATTGTTATAAATGACATAACATTATATGTACTTAAACTATATCATATGTAATTATAAATTACATAACTAGTGTAAGGAAAACCCCAAAGTTCGGGTTGGGCAAGCTTAGACGAACTTTGAACAAAAGTTCGGTTTGGGTACCCTGACTTGAGCCGAACCCAAACCTGGTCCACAATAAAATCAAACTTGGGGGGGGGGGGGGGCTATTCTGTCTCTGGGCAAAATTGCGACTGTGTAAAATAAAAATTGTGGTGCATGGGAGGGGCGCTTTAACCTGCAGAGTGTGCAGCAGGAAACGAGTCCTGTGATCTTGTCGGTTGTGGGTATTCTGCTGTGCTGTCAAATAGGCTATGGGCAGGGCTACAGAAAGATGGCCGCCACTCCCATGAGTGAGGTCATTTTTGTTATCAGCAACTTTATTTTCAAATGACATAAAAAACACCCAAAATGTTTCAGAAAGCCAAAACTTCACAGATGTTGCTAACTGCTGTTAGGACCCAGGAAGACTTTTTATACCTCGCACCCAGGGAAACATGTAGTGGACATTCTTGTGATTATCATCTATAGGGATGAGCGAATCGGTTCTAACGAACCTGAATTTGCTCCGAATTTCAGGGAAAATTCGATTCAGCACGAACCCGAAATTTTAGTGGTTCGTGCTGACCGAATTTTCCCTGAAATAAAAAAAAAAATGCCGGCATGGTGGGAGCAGGGAGACCGGCTGCGCTGTCAGCTGTCAGCTGTCATCAGAGGACGCGTCATCAGAGGAAGCCGACTTCCTCTGATGACGCATCCTCTGATGACAGCTGACAGCACAGCCGGCCTCCCCGCTCCCACCATGCCGGCATTTTTTTTTCCATTTCAGGGCTTGGTGGGAGCGGGGAGGCCGGCTGCACTGTCCCACTGACAGTGCAGCTGGCCTCCCCGCTCCCACCAAAGATGAGCGATTCGCTAAAGTTCGATTTCTTCGATTTCTTTGAGAAATTCGGCGAATCGCCCGAATCAAATTTTTGAGAAGTTCGCTCATCTCTAATCATCTATTTATCCTGAACTCCCTCCTAGAGAAAGTGAGGTGCATGCATTTTATTGGATGCCCCCCCGCCCCCAATTATATAATAATTGTATCAATGTGTGATTTAGGAAACAAAACACTAGCCTCTGGCTAGCGTCTGTCAGGGATTTCCCAATGGGACTGTGAGACATAAACTGATATGCAACAAACCGTGTTTAATGGTAACAAGTTACCAGTGAACCACACACACATCAAATGGGCTGCTGTACATATATATATACTTGTGGAGTCAGAGTGCATAAATACAAGATTCAGATACAGGTTCAGGTTCAGAAGTCCAAAGACAATGTCCGGGTAGACAGTTCAGAAGACAGATTCAATGCTGATCCACTGAGGCCATGTGTGGATCAGCTTATATAGACCAGGCAAAGTCACAGGTGCGAGCTGATTTCCAGGAACGCTACAGAACAGCGCTATCTGCTGGTAAAGCTGCATATAACAGAGAAAAGTCCCAGAAAGGAGCAGCTGAAAGCTAAGGAGGAACTCCAGGCATGACAGCATCTTATTTAACACCAGCACCCAAAATGTTGTAGCGCTGGACGCTCTGGATGAAGCAGCACCATTTGAGACCTGTAGTTTGAGGTCAAGATCACACAAAGCCCAATGGACAGAACTGGATTGAAGCGTTTAATTCTTATAATTGATATTACACACATTTATTCGTACAGAACTTGCATTGTGGTCTGTCAGAAATTGAAATGCTGGACCTAGATGGGCCAAAATGTTTTTTTGGGGGGATTATTTACAATTACCTTCTTTTGCTTTAAGGAGCAGTATCGCGAAATTTGCATTAAAAAAGATAAATAATGAAATAGCCACACAATAGCTTCTAACATGTGTATAAATAATGTGGCGATAGAAAAAGGAAAAAATATCTGCCTTTCTTTTAAATTGTATAATGACAATGGCTCAGTCCATTTGCTGAATAGGGGGATCTGCTGGGTTGCATTTAGTGAGCTGCTTCATTTAGCCCACTGGTCTCCTAGCAACACTTTACCTCAGAGGCTGACACTGTAATCAGTGGTAACGGCTGTGTGTGTGTGAGGTGAGACCAGGTGACTCAAATGTGTAAAATCTATACAAAATAAACTAAACTGACTGAAAATAATTGAAATTCTTCTTTGAATAACTGTGCAGGAAAATCTAAAGGTATTAAAGTGGAACAAAACCCCGAGTGGCCGACCCTGAAGTCTATAAGACCCGGCCATTGACCTTCCCCCCTTGGGCATCCTAAATCGGGATGCCCCACTGTGTGAAACGACCCCTGGATAACCACAGATCCCCCCATTTTTCTGGCGCGCTCACGCAGATAGTCATTTAGACAGGCCGGGCGGCCAGGAAGGTTACTGCTCAGGCTCCCCATCTGCGTGCAAACAGCGCTGATTGGATGAGAGCCCGCGCATGCGCTGTGGGACAGGGAAAGGCATAGCGCCCGTTTTTAAGTGCCGTCTTCTCTTGCTTTTTTGGCATTGCTCTTTTGTCAGAATGCCCATTTTAACTGATTCGCTTTCATTGATGCTCCAGGTATTGGCCGGCCTGTGTCAGCAACTGCTGAGCGTGAATGCCAAGAATAACAGTGCCAGTGAGTGCTGCTCTGTACCACCAATATTTAGGCGCTGCACACCATATTTATTACTTTTTGGCATGCTGAAAAGATTGGTGCTGTATATAACAAGTGCTGTTCAGTGTTTCTTCATTACAGTGGCATCTCTGCTGCTTCCTGGCCAGTCAGTGTGCTCCAAGACTGGGGCTATATCATTAGGGTGAAGGCATGGGCTCTGGTTGCTTGGGTGAGGGGATAAAGTGGTGAAGCAGGTGAGGGGGCTGGTATTGAATAGGAGTGTTAGTAAAGGTAGCAGCCCAGACTGCCCAAAAGCAGTGTCCCGGCATCATGGTTGGAGGCCCTCAGCAGGAATGTCTCAGGCTGGCCTGGTGCAATCCAGGGCTGATTTTTGGCCCCAGTCTACCACTGGCCAACAGGATGAACATTTCCATTGTGTAACAAGGCACTGATGAGCTTTTAAAAGATACCACTGTTATAAATGACAAAACATTATATGTACTTAAACTATATCATATGTAATTATAAATTACATACCTAGTGTAAGGCAAACCCCAAACTTTGGGTTGGGCAAGCTCGGACGGACTTTGAACCAAAGTTCGGTCCGGCTACCTGAACTTGAGCTGAACACAAACCTGGTCCACATTGATTTCAATGAGGACACAAACTTTGGGGGGGTATTCTGCCTCTGGGCACCATTGTGGTGGTGGGAGGGGCGCTTTAACCTGTAGATTGTGCAGCAGGAAGCACTGTACAACTGACCTAAGTCCTGCGATCCTGTTGGCTGTGGGCATTCCGCTGTGCTGTAAAATAGGATATGGGCAGGGCTACCGAAAGATGGCAGCCGCTCTCATGAGTGAGGTCATTTTCGTGATCAGCAGCTTGATTTTCAAATGACATAACATACACCCAAAATGTTTCAAAAGGCCAAAACCTCACAGATTTTGCTAACTGCTGTTAGGACCCAGCAAGACTAAGGCTATGTCCAGACAAGTCAAACCTTTTATACCTCATACCCAAGGCAACATGTAGTGGCCATTCTTGGGATTACCACCTACTTATCCTGAACTCACTCCTGGAGAAAGTGAGGTGCATGCATTTTGTAGGATGCTCCCCCAATTTGTATCACTACTGTAGCTATGCTCTCCCTTTATTGTTGAATTTAGGGGAAGGCATCTAAAGTAGACTTAAGCTCTGCATATGGTTCCACGGGTAAATCAGGGGTTAAAATGGCGATTGCGGTTGAGCCATGGCTCCAAATGTTGACATCACCATGGCTCCAAATGTTGACATCACCATGGCTCCAAATGTTGACATCACCATGGCTCCAAATGTTGACATCACCATGGCTCCAAATGTTGACATCACCATGGCTCCAAATGTTGACATCACCATGGCTCCAAATGTTGACATCACCATGGCTCCAAAAGTTGACATCACCATGGCTCCAAATGTTGACATCACCATGACTCCAAATGTTGACATCACCGTGGTCCAAATGTTGACCATCACCATAGCTCCAAATGTTGACATCACCATGGCTCCAAAAGTTGACATCACCATGGCTCCAAATGTTGACATCACCATGGCTCCAAATGTTGACATCACCATAGCTCCTAATGTTGACATCACCATGGCTCCAAAGGTTGACATAACCATGGCTCCAAATGTTGACATCACCATGGCTTCAAATGTTGACATCACCTTGGCTCCAAATGTTGACATCACCTTGGCTCCAAATGTTGACATCACCTTGGATCCAAATGTTTACATTCAGAACAGCCACCCTATTTAACTCCACATGTAAATGTACCCTAGTGCATCTGGACATAGAGCAGACCCCAAAATTTCCATTTATTCAGCTGGGAGTATATGGTAGTTTCATCAAAACAAGTAATCACAGTCTAAACTATAGAATTTGTTGTATCTTGCAGAACGCCTAATTTTTGCCAACAGGTCAATATTGGGTCGCTAGACAAGTGTAAAATTTAGCTTTTGGTCCTTAATACATGACTCAAATCTTGAAGAAGACGTGACCTTGAAAAAATGTCAACCACCTTTTGTCGGATTTCGCTTGTCCTGATGCCATAGATGACCGGATTTAGCAGCGGGGGGACAAGAACATAAAGATTCGCAAAAATAATGTGGAACTTAAGAGAAATGTATTTGTGGCCAACTCTGTGAGTTATAAAAGAAACATATGCCGGAACATAGAAGAGAATGATCACAGAGACATGGGACACGCAGGTATTAAAGGCCTTGACGCGAGCGCGGGAGGATGGGAGTCTCAGAACAGCTGTAATAATTATAGAATAGGATGCTGCAATAAGACCCAAGTCTATGGGGCCTACAACAAAGGCAACGACCAGCCCATACAATATATTGACCCTTATGTTCGCACTGGCCACTCTGGCCACCGACATGTGCTCGCAGTAGGTGTGCTGGATCACATTGCTCTGCTGGTACGGCAGCCTCATGAGTAGAAAAACAAACGGTAATACTAAACATAAACTTCTGAACACAGCAAACACGGCCATCCTAATTACTACAGAGGGGGAGAGACCCACAGCGTATGTCAGCGGGTGGCAAATTGCGTAATAACGATCGTAGCCCATTGAGACCAAGATGGCGGCTTCCGTGATAAATGCAAAGTGAATGAAGAACACCTGAGTGAGGCATCCGCTGTAAGAGATTACATGGGAATCAAACCAGAACAGACTGAGGGTCTTGGGTACGGTGGAAGCACCGAGGATGATGTCACACGCCGCCAACATGGCAAGGAACATGTACATGGGCTGGTGAAGAGCTTCATTGGCTGAGATGACCGCTATCAAGATGAGGTTTCCAATCAGAGACAGAAGGTACATGACGAAGAACGGGATGGAGATGAGGAGATGTGAGGCTTCCAGACCTGGAATCCCGATCAGATAAAAATAATTCGGGTGAAGACTGCTGTAATTTGACATGATGTAATTTGACATGATTTTCCAGACAACAATCCTCTCCACTTGGCCTTACCAAGAAAGAAAAGCGAGAATAAGTCACTAAAGAGACAAATTAGTTACCCCCCAGCCCTGACTAACCTCTGGCTGAGGGCCACTTGCTTCCGAGGGATGCAACTGCTATGGGGTGGGGCCTTTGTTATTGGTGGTTTGTTGAACCACTACTGTGTCAATGCTGTAAACGTCCTGGCATTCAGATGCAGCCCTCGGTAGGGGAAGTATCCATCCAGTGGAGGTGCATTCTCGCTCACGCACCACGTCCACATGTTCACGCTCCATCCCATTTCATTGACCCCTCTCGTGGCTGCTGATTGCGCCAGTGATAGCGGCGCCTTAACGTATACACTGATCCGGTGGTGTCTATGGAAGGGGAGGCTGAACATCCGGACATTTACAGCAATTGGCTCTGTTGGGTTTAAATGGCAAGCCCCTCTGGCAGCACTTTACCCAGGCGAAGTGACCTTGCAGTCACGTAGCGCGTTGGTATGTGTTGTGACGGGGGCGCCATTCATCATTTAACGGCATGTATCAGCTTTTTTGCTACTAATTGTGACTTTTTGTAATTACAGCTTGGGAGTATCTGAGACCCGTTCATTTTTTTTTTTTTTTTTTATTCCTATGACCTTTTTTTGCCCATGTCTTAATGTTTTTACAGATTAGTGTTTGTGGAGAAATGGCCCAGCTTCAACCTCACATATTCCCAGTCTGGAGCTCTTCTTTAAGCCCCTTGTTCTAAAGACAAATGCACAAGTATTTTAGCTATGCAGGAAGAGATAATTAGCATGTAACAGCAGCAGACTTTCACAGACCCCCTGTGATGCCGCTTTCCTGCCGATGGTCACACCTTAACTGGGAAGCTGCTAGCCAGTCTATAAGTCACTGGACCCCTCGCTGTGAATTGCCACATGAAACAGGGACGCCACAGTTGGAGCGGCACCAATAGAATTCAGACCATAACTCCGTGTCTATGTGTCCTAGCACCAAACCGGGTACAGGATCAGAACCGGCTCACAAAACCGCATAAGGGCATAGTAAATTGCGGTCATAGAAGCAAAGCAAAAGCATGTAAACGGAGGACTAAGTTTCCGGTCAGAATAAAAAAACGATTTCAGGACTCATTGCGAGCGCGGCGTCTAGCCCGATAGTTTGGTACCGCTTACAAGGCCAGGCGACCCCCCTGCTCCGAGTTATAGCCTCTAAAGTGTTCTAGGGTGAAAGCCCACTCTAAAACAGTGGGAGGTGACATCCCCGCCCACGGAGGGGAGGGGCGGTCTGCTTTGCCTTAAACCAAGAATCGGTGTGTCCGAAGGCTGTGAGTCTGGTATCCCTGATAGGAGAGGGATTGGACAAAGGGTTTTTGGGAACGCGATCGGTGTGCACGGAGGTCCCTGGTTGTAGTCGGACCTCGTGACGCCCCAGTTCCCTGACAGTGTTGTTATGTGTTTTTTGACACTCATTTTTGATTATTTTTCGTGATGTTGGTGGTGCTCTCTCTTTTTCCATATGGTATTAGAGGTATGTCATTACATAGTCTCTAGTGTGAGGGAGCGCATCCTTTAATTATCTTTTGCTGGTGTAGCAAGTTTTTCCCAACTCAGAATTCGCCCTGAATTTCAGGAAAAACTCAATACTGCTGCATTGAGTTTTTCCTGAAATTCAGGGCAAATTCCGAGTTGGGAAAAACCCGCTACACCAGCAAAAGATAATTAAAGGATGAGAATCTGTATTTCTTTGGGATTTATGATCAAGTTGTTCCTGAAACTATATGTCACCTCCACCGTTTCTCGGGTCCAGTGGCAGACGGTTGGCAGCGGTCACTGGCAGCATGGCCGGCGTGTACAGGCATGTATCACTTTTTTTGCTACTATTTATAACTGTGTTATAATTGTATATTGTCCTGAGGAAGTGACGCCTGTGGCGTCACGCAACGCGTAGACGCTGGGGCAGTGGGCTGGTGGTCGTATTCACTGTAAGTCACGTTTTCTGTTATATGTGGGTGTTCATTTTCCTGTTTTTTCAGGCATGTCCTCCTTGTTAGAATAGATTATAGGTGGGGAGATATAGGTTTATAGTGGGTTCAGGTCATTCTTTATATTCAGTGATATTTAAAATATAGATTTATAAGTTTTATGTATTTATTTTTGAATTGAATTTGCACTGTAGCACTTTATTATGCAGGAGCCGGTATGCACAAAAAGCTGTATAGGAACAATGTAATTACTGTTATTAACCCCCAGCCACCTGCCCCTCTATTATAAGATCCTGCCCTTCCCTTGTACACATGTCTTTGTCAGTGTGTTTTTTAATGAGTCCTTAGTGTTTCAATGATGTTCATATTGTGATTAATAAATTATTATTTTTTACCATATTGCTGTAGTGGTGCCATACTATGTAGTGGGTTTTTGAAGGTGTGGGACCTTCAGACTTCTTTGTAATTAGATTGTGTACCCCTATGTGCACACGACTTTTCTTTGATAAGTGTTAGTTCAGTGCAGTCTCATTTTTCTTGTCTCACTAGTGTTATAATTGTGTTATTACAGCTTGGGGGTAGCTAGGATATGTGCCTTTTTGTTATTCCTATGACTTTTTTTTGCCCTTGTCTTAATGTTTTTACAGATTAGTGTTGTTATGTGTTTTTTGACACTCATTTTTGATTATTTTTTGTTATATTGGTGGTGCTATTGCCTCCCTCTACCAGGGAGGACTTCCCTCTTATTCTCTTTTCCCATATAATATCAGAGGTATGTCATTACATAGTCTAGTGTGAGGGAGCGCACCCTGTAATTATCTTTTGCTGTTGTAGAGGTTTTTTTTTTTTGTGAAAGATACCAAAATCGGAATTCGCTCTGAATTTCAGGGTAAACTCGATTCAGCACAAATCTGAATTTCTCGGGATTTATGCCGATCACTTACCTGCATGTAGGCTCCACTGTTGCTCAGGTCCAGTGGCAGACGGTTGGCAGCGGGCACTGACAGCACAGCCGCGTCTCCCTGCTCCCCTGCTGCTGTGGGTACGTAGCCGACTGCCCCCCCCCCCGTCGCTCCAGTCTGGTGCTTTCTCAGCAGCGCCAGCTGGCTCAGCCAATGGTGTGGCCGGCTTCTCCTGTTCCCCTCTTGCTGTTCAATACACACAACAGTAGAGGAGCACAGGAAAGCTGCCACTGGACTGGAGCGATGGAGGAACTGATGGGGAGTAACAACATCACATGGTGCTGGACATAGGTGAGCTTTTTTTTTTACCAGGGCTTCATTAAGAATTAGATTCAGATATACCAAACTTTGACTAGACCCAAGAACAGGAGACCCGTGGTGGTTGTGTAGGCCTTGTGTAGGCGGCAGGCATCTGGCAGTAGCTGAGAAGCACTCTAAAAATTATCCTATTTTATGAAAGGTATTAACGTGATTGTCTTCCTGAAAACTGAAGAAGGACATTTCCATTGCCCCATGCAGATTTGTGATGCTGCTCCAGGTGCCTATGTAGAACCTTGGTTCCCAGTCCTAGATTTGTGCCCTGGCTGTGGCTAACTTTCTGCTTGCAGATCTGGCACTGTACTAGGCTTCGTTCTCCAGGGAAGGTACAAAAGAATTGTCACACGACAGCGTACCGTAAAAAAGAAGATCTAGAATATCCGCCACCTGATTTTGCTCCTCCTCTGCTTTTTTCTGGAGTCTGCAAAAGCAGCATCAGTGTCACCGTCACCTGCTCCTGAGTGAACCAGACCTAGCCCTGTGCCCTGTGCTGTTTTGTAGATGATCTGGCCCTACCTCGACTCAGCTCTTTGTCGCTGCCAATGCCAGAAGTACCCTCCTGCTCTAATGATGTTCCTTCCTTGTTGCCTGCTTCCCAGGTCCTGTCCAAAACTACATCATCATACACTTCCTCCTGATCCCCGCCACTTCCCTGTTCTGATGTTTCATCATGGTCTACTTGCCTCCCCCACACCACAACCACCTTCCTAACTGTCAGTATGTCCATGTCTTCCTCCTCCTTAGATTAGCATGAGTGGGTCAACCAGTCCACGATGGATGCATTGTCCAAAATAACACGTCCACTGGAGGAAATGGCCAACTCTGGCTTGCTGATGCTGCTACTACTACCACGCCCTTTGCTGCTGCCACTACTATGGCTGGGCCTGGGCAAATGGATGCTTCCACTACTATGGCTGGGCCTGGGCAAATGGATTCTGCCACTACTATGGCTGGGCCTGGGCAAATGGATGCTGCCACTACTATGGCTGGGCCTGGGCAAATGGATGCTGCCACTACTATGGCTGGGCCTGGGCAAATGGATGCTGCCACTACTATGGCTGGGCCTGGGCAAATGGATGCTGCCACTACTATGGCTGGGCCTGGGCAAATGGATGCTGCCACTACTATGGCTGGGCCTGGGCAAATGGATGCTGCCACTACTATGGCTGGGCCTGGGCAAATGGATGCTGCCACTACTATGGCTGGGCGTGGGCAAATAGATGCTGCCACTACTATGGCTGGGCCTGGGCAAATGGATGCTGCCACTACTATGGCTGGGCCTGGGCAAATGGATGCTGCCACTACTATGGCTGGGCCTGGGCAAATGGATGCTGCCACTACTATAGCCGGGCCTGGGCAAATGGATGCTGCCACTACTATGGCTGGGCCTGGGCAAATGGATGCTGCCACTACTATGGCTGGGCCTGGGCAAATGGATGTTGCCACTACTATGGCTGGGCCTGGGCACATGGCTGCTGACCACAGTGTTGGTACTGGCACCAACATCCTTATCCTTAGTGGCAGAAGTGGGCTGACTTTTCCTCTATCCCGTCTTTTCCCACCCTTTTCTTCCCCAGACATTTTACTTAGTATTTCCAAAAACAGATGTTTCCTAAAATATTTCTTGGCAGGAGAAAAAGATTTAACAAAGAGGCACCGTGGACCCCAACTTACAGAGAGATGCACTTAAATCAGAGCTGCCCCTTGTTATTTTAACTGTATTAAACACTGAGGCACTGTGCACCCCAAGTTCCCCAACACAGTGACGGGGGCCAACTATACCAGACAGATGTGGCCAAAAAATAAAAAAAAACCCTCGCTGAAGTTTACAGGGTGGACAACAATGAGCAGCAGAACCCAGCGCAGGCAGATGCAGCTTTTCTGTGCAGCACACACCCCTCTCAGCCTCCCACTGGGCCCACTTACTTTTCTGTCCTATGCTGTGGTTCAAAATGCCCTAAACTGTCCCTGCTCTATGAGCAATGATCTCCCTGCAACAGTAGGCTCGATAATGGTGGATGGTCGGAGCATCATGTGACTACGTGTTCTACCATAGAGCCTTCTCATTGGCCCAGCTACCATGACCTCTTAAGCTGCAACCATGTGACCCTATCTCTCTGCTTCTCCTTGGCTGGCAATGACCTGTGGGGTAGTGCCGGTGAAATCCTGCCAGGTTCGTCCTTCGTGTTCCATCACGTAAAGTTCCTGAAATTCGGGTTGAAACCGGTTTCTACCAGTTCAGTTCATTTATCTCTAATAGGAAGCAGATGCTTTAATCTTAGGTTCCCTCCCCATTGCAGGGGATTAGGTTTAGACACTCGCTAAGGGACCTGCCCACCTAAACACTGGTTGTTTCCTGAGTCTGTACATAAGATCCAGGAAGTGTTTGAGGTTGTTGTAGGGAGATGGTTGTTGGAGATGAAGAAGCTGGGTGGCTGGAAGGTGGAAGACCAGTGAGGGAGCAAGGGTGCTTCGGGGGTGTAAAGAGTGCACCCCAGTATAACTTTCTACCTGGAGGACCTTGGTGGTCCTCCCTATAATGAGCAGGAGACAGACCAGTTGGTGGACATGGGTCGCGCTTGGATGGACTTCCGGAAGGTGTACCAGGTAGGGGCCAATCAGTGGAGGTGGGTACCCGAGGAGAACCCAAATAAAGGGGCCGCCTGTCTGAAAGTTACTTTGATTGTTTCTGGACTCTTTTCTATTTTCAAGCACACCTACATTCATCTAGGAACCTGCCAGAGGAATGGCTTTCTAGACTGGCCGCCTTCCCCTGTGTTTAGTCATGGAGGAACTTTTCATACACCTTGGTTCTCCTCAATGACCACTTCCCACACATATCCCCAAAAACAACTTATAGTGGGCATCTCAAAGACCATGGATGTGTTGACTACAAGGTGAATTTAAAAGTTTACAGAAAATAGGCCGCACCAACTTAAATAACAAAGAAAGTGTGCACACTTGAGCAAACACCTCAGCAAAACTACACAGGGAGGTCTCCACACAACCCCCAAACACTCAAGAAGAAAACTGCACCACTCTGAAATTCACTTTTAAATTCACCTTGTAGTCAACACATCCATGGTCTTTGAGATTCCCACTATAAGTTGTTTTTGGGGATATGTGTGGGAAGTGGTCCTTGAGGAGAACCGAGTAGTGCAGTTTTCTCCTTGAGTGTTTGGGGGTTGTGTGGAGACCTCCCTGTGTAGTTTTACAAGGTGAATTTCATGTACATCTCTGGGATTTTTTACATTGGACCATCCCAAATGGGGCCTAGAGTCTTCTAAACTGTAGGATGGTGGATGATCCTCTTCAAAGAGGAACAACACTGAAAAATGATTGTCATCTCCTTGTTAATTAGTAGATGATGGATGTCCTGCACCACATACCTTCTGGGGAAACCTGTTCCCTCGCGCCATTACTTACCTTCACGCGTCCCATGACCGCCTTTGAAGTTTGCCGGCCCAGCTCGAACACCTGGACTAGTAGGGACTTGGTCGGGCATTTGGCATGAGCATTCCTGGAAGAGGTGAGTACTGGGAAATTTTGGCATATTTTGGCAGTGTGCAATAATTGCATGCCACCCTCCATTATATTTTAAAGGAGGAACAAAACTTATTTTAAGTGTTCTTTGACTTTAAAGAAGCTCCATCACCAAATTGTCTGATATTTAAGTCCCTTTCTTGGCAGACAACAGACCCACATACTCACTTTTTGTCTCGGCAGCTCATCCGTCCCAATACATTTCAATAAAACATTACTGATTCCATGTCTCCTATTCATTTTATCTTTTTGCTCTGTGTCCAAAAAGCTGATCTGAGGATCACCCGACACCCCACCATCACCCCACCCGACACCTTCTTGACTGCCCCTCCCTCAGGAGCACCCACACTCTCCACTAACCAGCCCTCACCCCAAACTAACACCCTACTATTATCTTTACTGCCCACCCACTAACCACCAATAATTACCCCACTGCTGACACTCCATCATGTGACAGCCTCTATGTGCTCTGTACAGCGCTATATAATTGTATGTCATAGAACCAGGACTGTTCCTCTTGTTCCCCAGCAGAGGGCACAAGGATTCCCGTGCGCTCGCATTTTCACGCAAAAATGTGCTCGCTTTTGCGCATGTGCAGGGGCCTTTAAATACTGGCGAGTCCTGACCTGCATTACCAGTTGGTCATTTCTCCTGCCTGTTCCTGAGTTCCAGTCTTCCATTCCTGTGTACTGACCCAGCTTGTTCCTGACCTGACTCCTGTTCTCCTGACGACCTCGGCTTGTTTATGAATTTGATCCTGTTCTGCCTGCCCTCGACCTCGGCTTATATACGACTTTGATCCTGTTCTGCCTGCCCTCGACCTCGGCTTGTTTACGACTTTGATCCTGTTCTGCCTGCCCACGACCTCGGCTTGTTTATGACTTTGATCCAGTTCTGCCTGCCCACGACCTCGGCTTGTTTACGACTTTGATCCTGTTCTGCCTGCCCTCGACCTCGGCTTGTTTACGACTTTGATCCTGCTCTGCCTGCCCTCGACCTCGGCTTGTTTATGACTTTGATCCTGTTCTGCCTGCCCACAACCTTGGCTTGTTTATGACTTTGATCCTGTTCTGCCTGCCCTCAACCTCGGCTTGTTTACGACTTTGATCCTGTTCTGCCTGCCCACGACCTCGGCTTGTTTATGACTTTGATCCAGTTCTGCCTGACACGCACAAACACGCACACACAAACACGCACACACATACACGCACACACACTTACACAAACACACACACACACACAAACACACACACACACACATACACATACACACACGTATGAAGACACACATACACTGAATCAACAGCTTATTGAGTTATGGAATTCTGTGTGTCTGCCTGCCCTCGACCTCGGCTTGTTTACGACTTTGATCCTGTTCTGCCTGCCCACGACCTCGGCTTGTTTATGACTTTGATCCTGTTCTGCCTGCCCACAACCTCGGCTTGTTTATGACTTTGATCCTGTTCTGCCTGCCCATGACCTCGGCTTGTTTATGACTTTGATCCTGTTTTGCCTGCCCACGACCTCGGCTTGTTTATGACTTTGATCCTGTTCTGCCTGCCCACAACCTCGGCTTGTTTATGACTTTGATCCTGTTATGCCTGCCCTCAACCTCGGCTTGTTTACGACTTTGATCCTGTTCTGCCTGCCCTCGACCTCGGCTTGTTTATGACTTTGATCCTGTTCTGCCTGCCCACAACCTCGGCTTGTTTATGACTTTGATCCTGTTCTGCCTGCCCATGACCTCGGCTTGTTTATGACTTTGATCCTGTTTTGCCTGCCCACGACCTCGGCTTGTTTATGACTTTGATCCTGTTCTGCCTGCCCACAACCTCGGCTTGTTTATGACTTTGATCCTGTTCTGCCTGCCCTTGACCTTGGCCTGTTTGCGGCTCCGATCCAGATCTGCCTGCCACAACTTCAGCTTGTTCCATGCTTCCAGTCCAGCTCTGGTCTGTCTTCTATCCAGAACTTGGCAAAATCCACTCCTAGGTTGCCTGACTCGGGGGCCTTCCTGCAGCCAAGACTATCCTCACCATTAGAGGCTTTAGTAAAAACCAGGGTGGTCCTTAGACTTCAGGCTTCCCGGTCAGGAGGTGAGCCGGTTCTTAGTCTCTGCAATCAGGGTTCACATCTGGTAGCCTGACATTGTATAATAACAGTGTGTGAGCATGGACATTAGAGCTCCTGAGCTGTGGTCTCACCTGGCCTGGATGGGGGGGGCCCAGAGTGGATGTGGGAAGTGTAGAGGTTGGTGAGGGGAGGAAGGCCCGAATGATCCAGGCCAGTGTGCCGCTCGCCCCATTTATCCTCCATGATGTGTAGAATATTCCTCAGGGGCGGGGCTGAGTTTGTCTCCAAAGACGCTTTGTCTCTACAGGAAGCAGAGGAGAGGTCTCGCTGTGTCTTGTTAAAGTTTTAAATCTAAATCTCAGTGGACGTAAAAACTAATTAAGACAAAAAAAGAAGCAGCTCACATCATGTCAATAAAATAAATTCCTGGTGGGAGTTACATGGAGGGGCCTCTGTCTCCAATGGCTGATCGAATAAAATGGAGAAGATCCTGCAGGGACAGCCTTTCTGATTAAGGTGGTCCACCCCCACAAAATGCATTGCCTCTATTTGTATTTTACAGGGACCACATGACTGATTTTTTTTAACGTATCCCTTGGCAGCCTTACTGGACCTTTTCGATTAAAGCAGACCCCCAGTTAAAAAATGTTTAGTTTTTATTATCCCCTAACCCCTCTCCACCGCTGGTGTAAGCTGTTTGAAAGTGCTTAACCCAATGCAGATGTTGTGGAATAGCATGCAGGTGCTGTGTTTCTGGACTGAATGGGAGCGGCCATCTTGCTAAACCACTGACGATCCTGCTTACAAATGAGCAAGAGGAGGGAGCTGAAACAGCAGCAGCCCAAATCAAACTAAGAGAGAGAGATATATTTCTTAGAAACATGGAGCAGCATCTCTGTCATGCTGCACACACACAAACATGCACACACTTATACACACATATACACACACATGCGCACATATACACACACGCACATGCACATACACACACACACATATACGCACACACATATACGCACACACATATACGCACACATGCACACACACATATACGCACACACAAACACGCACACACACACACACACGCGCACACACATATACGCACACACATATACGCACACACATATACACACACACATATACACACACATGCACACACACATATACGCACACACATATATGCACACACATATACACACACACATATACGCACACACATATACGCACACACATATACGCACACATGCACACACACATATACGCACACACATATATGCACACACATATACACACACACATATACGCACACACATATACGCACACACATATACGCACACACATATACACACACACACACATATACGCACACACATATACACACATACACAAACACGCACACACACATATACGCACACACATATACGCACACACATATACGCACACACATATACGCACACACATATACGCACACACATATACGCACACACATATACGCACACACATATACGCACACACATATACACACACACATATACACACACACATATACGCACACACATATACGCACACACATATACGCACACACATATACACACACACGCATATACGCACACACATATACACACATACACAAACACGCACACATGCACACACACATATACGCACACACATATACGCACACACATATACACACACACATATACACACACACATATACGCACACACATATACGCACACACATATACGCACACACATATACACACACACACACATATACGCACACACATATACACACATACACAAACACGCACACATGCACACACACATATACACACACACATATACGCACACACATATACGCACACACATATACGCACACACATATACACACACACACATATACGCACACACATATACACACATACACAAACACGCACACATGCACACACACATATACTCACACACATATACGCACACACATATACACACACACACATATACGCACACACATATACACACATACACAAACACGCACACATGCACACACACATATACTCACACACATATACGCACACACATATACACACACATACACAAACACGCACACATGCACACACACATATACTCACACACATATACGCACACACATATACACACACATACACAAACACGCACACATGCACACACACATATACGCACACACATATACGCACACACATATACGCACACACATATACGCACACACATATACACACACACACATATACGCACACACATATACACACATACACAAACACGCACACATGCACACACACATATACTCACACACATATACGCACACACATATACACACACACACACATATACGCACACACATATACACACATACACAAACACGCACACATGCACACACACATATACTCACACACATATACGCACACACATATACACACACATACACAAACACGCACACATGCACACACACATATACTCACACACATATACGCACACACATATACACACACATACACAAACACGCACACATGCACACACACATATACGCACACACATATACGCACACACATATACACACACACATATACACAAACACGCACACACACAAACACACACACACATACACACACACATACAGAAACACGCACATACACACACACATACACGTATGAAGACACACATACACTGAATCAACAGCTTATTGAGTTATGGAATTCTGTGTGTATGAGTGGGAGGGAAGCTTTGTTACTCTCCCAATATATCTAAAAGTGAACCAAAACCCATGGAGATTGGCCCAGGAATCTATAAGATTCCGATTGATTCCTTCCACCGGGGCATCCAAAATCGTGTTGCCCCGCTGTGTGAAACCCCCCAGGTCGCCCATACACTTACCTTCTTTTCCGTTCCAATGGTGAATGTGCGGGCCGCATCTCCGCAATCCCTCTAGCAGGGTGCGTGCCCGAGCCAAGCATTTGTTAATGGCCGGTGCAGGCACGCTCCCTGTTAGAGGGAAGCGGGGGAATGCGGCCATCAGCGGGCTCGGAGCCGCTGGCCTCAGATGCGCTGACATGAGTGGATCCGAGCGGGCCGATTGGATCAGAGGCCACGTAAGACCGGGAAGAGGCCACGTAGGACTGGGAAGAGGCCACGTAGGACCGGGAAGAGGCCACGTAGGAGGTGAGTTTGTCCAGGCGACCTACGGGGTTTCACACAGCGGGGAACCCCTGGACGGGGTACCCCATAGGCAAGGACCAAAACCCAGGATAGTCAAAATCCTGGGTTTTGGTCCATTTTAATGGTGCATCGACCTTAAAGCATTGAGACAGTGGAAACATTGTATCTAGACGCCATCAGTTGTAAGGACTCACCATTGCTCTGCCCACAAATTAATGATGAGTCATTACAGCTGATGTCGTTCTTTTTCTGGCTAATGAGAAGTGCTCATTGCACAGAAATCTGAGCCAATTGTGACCGTGGGGCTATCAGCTGTGTAGCAAGATGGCCACTCCCCCATGCAGTTCAGGAGCGCAGCATCTGCATGGTATGCCACACACATCTGCATGGGATTACGCCATCTCAAATAGCTTACATTACTGATTGCCAGAGGGGGGCATTAGAGGAGCAATTAACTAAGCTTTGATTGTTTTACTGGAGGTCTGCTTTAAAGTTTCAAGGCGGGGAGAGCAGCTGCGTACCTGGTGGCACCAGTGACATCATAAATGTAGCTGTTCCTTCCTTCTCCAAATCTGAACAACAAAGTATTCAGCCATTATCTTTGTGGTTCTTCAGTGTGGTAGTTCATATCTGTCCTGCAGTTGCGCTACATCACCACAAGTTGGCCCTGTTGGATAGCTAATGGATTGTGACACTGCAGGTCTACCAAACGTTTGACTAAAACCTAACCACATAGGAGTACAGCTGAGCTGCCATTGGCTAAGGTGAGTAGAAGCTAGAGAAGGTTCTAGAAGCCAGTTAGGGGAATCTATATAGGGATAGTTACCTCAGAACGAAGTGGTCTACAAGATGTAGTTCTCTATTGTAGTAACCAGGAGTGAAGAAGGTACCAGCAGGGTCAACTGGGAGCGGTCAGAAGTGTAAGAGAGAGCAGAGGAGCCACATTCATACCTAACAAGTGACCACAGGAAAGGTGGACCTTTCTACCCCTAGATGCTGATGGAGGAAGCTTAAGGCCGCAGTATTCTGCTACGAGATCAGGATGAGTGACCACCACCTGTTGACGTCCACCTGGTTGTAATGCTCCGCTATGGAAACTGCTGATGGAACTGCTGTGGAAAGACTGTATGACCTGCTGTGAGGCCTAAAGTGTTCCTGAAGTCCTGCTAATAAAGTAAGTGCCCTTTTATAAAGTCGGTCTCGTTATTGGAATCAAGCCCACATCAGGAGGTCCCCCAAGCCCATTAACAAAGAACCCACTCCCCATACGCCTGAGTAGCTAAACCCCTCAGGGACCCGTATGCTACATGTATATATCTGTACAAACATATTGAGTTGAGACCCTATATTGCGTGATGACCCTTCCTGCACATATATTTGTGGCCCATTACTAGTGATCAGCTGAACATGTCAGACCCCTCCCCCTGACCAACTGTGGTGATAGCGTTAGGAGCAACAGAGGTTCTTGGACTTGGGTTGGGTGACACTGGCCAGGTGTGGGGTGAGGTACACTTCAACAACATGGCCGACCACTGGCATTCTCCTCAGGGAATCCCAAAGCTGCGTGAAACTAGTAATGAGTGGAATAGAGCCCCTATACTCAGGGCTGGATTATGAGGGGGGGCACAAGGGGCATTACCTCCAGTGGCCTCCACCACTTGCCCAGTGACAGGGGCCTCCACCAACCTTCGGGTTATGGTCTGGTCCAGGAGAGCCCCTATATTGCTAAAGCTGCCCATCTTGTTTTTGGTCTGCTGGATCCCGAAAGCAGACGGAAAGCGCTGCACACACCACTCACTATTAGGTTAAGCTTTTCTGGGTTCGGGCCAAGCTCGAACATGGACTTCTGGCTGAGGTCCACATTCTAGAACCCAAACAAGTGAAGTTAGGTACAAACCTGCACTTTGTGGTTCGGGTTGGCCCAATACTACTCATTATGGGTTCACCTTCTTGGGGCAGTCACGGCCTAGAAGTAAGGAAGCGCCCTTGTGAGCGCAGGGTTGCAGGTTTGATTCCAGGCCATTTTTGGGTCCCAAAGTTCGGGTCGCTATTGATCTCAATAAGGACTGGGTTCGGGTCAAGTTCAGTACCTGAACCAAACTTCTGTTTCATCCGAACTTGACGAACCTGAAGTTATAGAGGTTCGCCCAACACTAGTAATGAAAGGAAAAGAGCCCCTATACTCAGGGCTGGATTATGAGGGGGGCACAAGGGGCCGTGACCTCCAGTGGCCTCCACCACTTGCCCAGCGACAGGGGCCTCCACCAACATTAGGGTTATGTTCTGGTCCAGGAGGCTTTTCAGTCTTTGGTGTGACGGGCCGCGGGGCTATCGGTGGCAGTGGCCCCCCCCCCCCCGCACCTGGGCAGCCAAAGCAACCACAGGGCAGGATGGAGAGTCTATAGCAGCAAAGCCGCCGAGAGAAAGAATAAAAAAGAGAGAGAGAGAAAGAAGGAGAGAGACAGTGAGAGAGAGAGAGAGAGAGAAATAGAGAGAGAGAGAGAGAGAGGAGGATGGGGGAGAGCTGGAAGAGACAGGAGAGAGAGAGAGAGAGAGAAAGAAAGAGAGAGAGAAAGAGGGGTAGATAGAGAGAGAGAGAGAAATAGATAAAGAAAGAAAAAGAAAGAAAGAAAGAAAGAAAGAAAGAAAGAAAGAAAGAAAGAAAGGAGAGAGATAAAGAAAGAAAGAGAGAGACAGAGAGAGAGAGAGAAAGGAAGAAAGAGAGAAAGAAAGAGAAAGAGAGAGAGAAAGAAAGAAAGAAAGAAAGAAAGAAAGAGAAAGAAAGAAAGAAAGAAAAAAGAAAGAGAGTGACAGTGAGAGAGAGAGAGAAACAAAGAGAGAAAGAGAAACAGAGAGAGAGAGAAATACAGAGAGAAAAGAGAGAGAGAGAGAGAAAATAGAGACAGAAAGAGAGAGAGAGACAGAGAGAGGGAGAAAGAAAGAGAGAAAAGAAAGGGAGAGACAGTGAGAGAGAGAAAGAACGAGAGAGAAATAGAGAGAGATAGAGAGAGAGAAAAAAAGACCAAGAAGAGAATTAGAGAGACAAATATATATATATATATATATATATATATATATATATATATAGAGAGAGAGAGAGAGAGAGAAAGAAATAAATAAAAAAAAAAAAGAAAGAAAAGAGAGAAAGAAAGAAAGAAAGAAAGAAAGAAGAGATATGAGTGTGGAAAGAGCGAGTCCATGTAGTTTTGGGTCATGTGACCAGCATAGAGTTTGGCACACCAGGGGCATCTCAATGCTTATCTCTAGTGAGGGATGATGGGAAATCCTGTAACTCTCCCACCTCCACCATCTTGGACAGTCAGATGGATGCCTGGCAATGGCGGCTGCTCATGTGATGGCGTTGCTATAGCAATAATCTCAGCACATCGCCGGGTTCCCATCTTGTGTGTACGCGGCCTGCTGATCAGGGGAAAGCCTGCCTGGCAGTGAGCCGGTAACAGGGGGGTTAACGTAAGACACACCCACCACATGCCTGCCTGCTCCTGATTGGCTCTCTAGGCTATAAATACAAGTCCTCTGGGGTTTCCCTCTCATTTTTACCTCAGAGCCGGCTGCAGCTGAGCCCATGTTACAGAGCTGTATCACCTCCTGTGTCTGTCGGCCATCTTGGTTAGGCCTTAGCTGAAGTTTCACTCTTATGCTGCTTATATTACAGATTAGATTAGCTGTATTGCTTTTATTTTCAGATCTTTTATTCTTATTCAATCTGCAGCTGAGGCCTCCAGAGATTTCACTTTAGCTTTTACAGGGAGTTACAAAGATTTTTTTTTTTTTAATTTTAATCAGGCTCCAACTGAGGCCTACTGAGTAAACTGAAGAAATGCTGCCACTAATGCTTTCCCTTCGGCCATCTTGGTTGGTCAGTCTGCAGCTGAGGCCTCCTGAGCTCATGTTACGTGTACTACATCCTCACATGCTTCACAGTCGGCCATCTTGGCTGCAGCTGAGGCCTCCTGAGCTCCTACAGCCTTTAACACACAACTCAATGCATTGGTGCAGGGCGGCCATCTTGGTTAGGCCTTAGCTGAGGGGTTGTTCTGCTCATATTACACACAGCTTAGTTTAGAGGAGGCTTCTGTTAGACTTTTATTTTCAGATCTTTTAGTCAGGCTGCAGCTGAGGCCTCCTGAGCTCGGGTTAGAGTTACAAAGATTATATTTTTTTATTTTAATCAGGCTCCAAATGAGGCCTACTGGGCATATTGTAAAGAAATGCTGCCACTAATGCTTTACCTTCGGCCATCTTGGTTGGTCAGTCTGCAGCTGAGGCCTCCTGAGCTCATGTTACGTGTACTACATCCTCACATGCTTCACATTCAGCCATCTTGGTCAGGCTGCAGTTGAGGCCTCCTAAGCTCATGTTACATGTACTACATCCTCACATGCTTCACATTCAGCCATCTTGATCAGTCTGCAGTTGAGGCCTCCTGAGCTCCTACAGCCTTTAATACACAACTCAATGCTTTGGTACAGGGCAGCCATCTTGAAACCTTTAATGCCTTTCAATGTCTTCTGTGCTGAGATAATCAGTTGAGCTATACTTTTATTTATTGCACCTGTATTAAACACACTTTAGCTTGTTGGAGTTGGGCCCTGTCAATATCTTCAGACTATTTGGTCAGTTTGAGGCCTCCTGAGCTCATGTTACGTGTACTACATCCTCACGCTTCACATTCCGCCATCTTGGTCAGTCTTCAGCTGAGGCCTCCTAAGCTCATGTTACGTGTACTACATCCTCACACGCTTCATATTCAGCCATCTTGGTCAGGCTGCAGCTGAGGCCTCCTAAGCTCATTACGTGTACTACATCCTCATATGCTTCACATTCAGCCATCTTGGTCAGGCTGCAACTGAGGCTTCCTGAGCCCCTACAGCCTTTAATACACAACTCAATGCATTGGTGCAGGGCGGCCATCTTGAAACCTTCAATGTTTTTCAATGGCTTCTGTGCTGAGATAATCAGTTGAGCTATATTCTATATTTTCCTTTTTGTACTGCACCTGAATTAAACACTCCTTAGCTTTATTGGAGCTGGGCCCTGTCACTATCTTTAGACCATTTGGTCAGGTTGAGGCCTCCTGAGCTCCAGCTGCATCTCCTCATGTTCAGGCATCTTGGGTCAGGTTGCAGTTGAGGCCTCCTAAGATTCTTGCAGACATTTCAAGTTTAGCTTTACAGGGGTTGAGTCAAAGTTTTTTTTTTAAAAGACCTTTTAGTTGGGCTACAACTCAGGCCTACTGGGTAAACTTGATAGAATTGCTTCCCCAAAGGCTTCTTATTTGGCCATGTTGGTCTGTCAGGCTGCAGTTGAGGCCTACTGAGCCCATGTTTGGGAGCTGCATCCAGGGATGTAACTACAGGGGGTGTAGAGGTAGCAGCCACAATGCGGCCCATGAGGTGAGGGGAGCGAGTTATGGTTGCTCCTCCATCGTATGAATCCTATTCATGGCCACATGGCCTTACGCATTTGCTTTCGTAATCAAATTGTATCTAATCTACATAGACATCAGGACTTGATTATGGTAACCTTGAGGCCCCTATTTAGCATTTGCACCAGGGCCCCATCACATTTTAGTTACGCCACTGGCTCCCACCTCCCTTCATGTTTAGCGTTCAGCCATCCTGTCTGCATCCTCCTAAGGTTTGTTCAGCCATCTTGATAATCAAGAGACTCTGCACCACAAAATTTAAAGCAAGATTATGTGAATGGCTGAGATGTGCCAAAAGGAGGCACACCCACAACAATGGTCGATATCCAAAGTCGGGGCCGTCTCCACGTTTGTGGGGGCCCTTGGGCAAGACAGTCTTAGTGGGCCCAAAGTAGTGAGTCACGTGACGTCACCTTTCAGCTTTGCTGCCACAAATGAGTCATCGCCCTCCAGGCCTTGTCAGTTGCCACCTGGTTCTTTCCACCTTCTGAGCTTTCATCAATTGCCCTTCATTTCAGGCCACCTTCTCCAATGTTGCTGACTGGCCGCTGTTGTGGAGGTCAGCCATGAGCAGCTCTGCACCCAACACCGAGCATTCGGGGGGATGGGTCCACTGTAAAATACCATGGGCAAGAGTGAGCCTGAGGGGGGCCCTGAAGATGCCATGGGCCCTGGCAATTGCCCGGTTTGCCCTGTGCTGGCGCCGGCCCTGTCTAAAGTGATGTTGTCCCCGCCAATAGGCAGCCCCAAGAAATCACAAATCAATCAAATCACAGTAAATTGAGTTAAAACATGACACATGACCTATAACTAAAAGCAAATGCCACAGTAGGGGCATCCCATCTAGACTAGTACAATACAGACCACCTAAGATACTCGGCCATCTTGGTCAGGCTTCAGCTGAGGCCTATCGCCACCTAAGATACTCTGCCATCTTGGTCAGGTTTCAGCTGAGGCCTATCGCCACCTAAGATACTCTGCCATCTTGGTCAGGCTTCAGCTGAGGCCTATCGCCACCTAAGATACTCTGCCATCTTGGTCAGGTTTCAGCTGAGGCCTATCGCCACCTAAGATACTCGGCCATCTTGGTCAGGCTTCAGCTGAGGCCTACCGCCACCTAAGATACTCGACCATCTTGGTCAGGCTTCAGCTGAGGCCTACCGCCACCTAAGATACTCGGCCATCTTCGCCACCTAAGATACTCGGCCATCTTGGTCAGGCTTCAGCTGAGGCCTACCGCCACCTAAGATACTCGGCCATCTTGGTCAGGCTTCAGCTGAGGCCTACTGATGTTATAGATATTTCAGTTTAGCATTATGGGGGCCCAAGTTACAAAGCTGGGGCAGACGCCTGCTTTTTTTTTTATTCCCCAGATATTTTAGGCTGCTGCTGAATCATACTAAGTACCTATGAGGGAGCAACATCAGCCATCTTAGTTGGTCAGGCTGAGGCCTAATTAAACCCCTGTTACAGCTACGTCTCCTCACACTTGTTTAGCCATCTTAGTTAGTCAGGCTGGGGGTACTGAGCACATGTTGGGTGGGGGGGTTAGTTTACGGATTCCCTGAAGCCTCCAGAAACCTTAAAGTAACCAACAGTCAAAAGCCCAATCTCAACTGATTGCACGGGTTGATGAGACCGGCCAATCACATCCCACGTGTCACGTCCTATTGGCTACATACGTGCTGCCACCAGAACACGACGCAGCGGCGTGTTCTCCACTATCTAAGGACACACAACACAATCAGATTGAACAAATTGATCAGCCCGGTGCCACTTTCAGGCGGGGGGCGATTGAGTGTCCTAGGCAAGTAATGTAGCTGGGCTCTTCAGAACTAGTGGAATCATACTAAGCACCTATGAGGGAGCTATGTCGGCCATCTTAGATGGACGGGCTGAGGCCTGCTTGAGCAACTGTTACAGCTATGTCTCCTCACACTTGTTTAGCCATCTTGGGTTAGTCAGGCTGAGGCTACTGAGCACATGTTGAGTGGAGGGGGTTAATTTACAGTTTCCCTGAAGCCTCCAGAATCGTTAAAGTGGACCAACAGTCAAAAACTTGATCACAACTGATTGTATGGGTTGGTCAGACTTCTTGAGCATCCATCTGATCAAACCGGCCAATCGCACCCCACGTCATGTTGCGTGGTTATAAAATGCTGCCACCAGAACATGAAGCAGCGGCGTGTTCTCCACTATCTAAGGCCACACACAACAATCAGATTGAACAAATCGATCGGCCCACAACCACTTCCAGGCAGGGGCCTACTTGAACACCTGTTACAGCTATGTCTCCTCACACTTGTTTAGCCATCTTGGTTGGGTAGGCTGGAGGTACTGAGCACATGGTGGGTGGGGGGGGGCTAATTTATGGATTCCCTGAAGCTTCCAGAATCCTTAAAGTGGACCAACAGTCAAAAGCTTGATCCCAACTGATGATTGTATGGGTTGGTCAGCCTTTTTGAGCGTTCATCTGATCAAACCGGCCAATCGGACCCCACGTGTCACACGTCATCCTATTGGCAATATGCGTGACTATAAAATGCTGCCACCAGAACATGAAGCAGCGCCGTGTTCTCCACTATCTAAGGCCACACACAACACAGACTGAACAAATGGATCGGCCCACAACCATTTCCAGGCAGGGGGCGATCACGCGCCTTAGGCAAGTAATGTAGCCCGGGCTCTTCAGAACTAGTGGAATGGTACTAAGCCCCTATGAGGGAGCTACGTCGGCCATCTTAGATGGTCGGGCTGAGGCTTGCTTGAGCAACTGTTGCAGCTACGTCTCCTCATACTTGTTTAGCCATCTTGGTTAGTGAGGCTGAGGCTACTGAGCACATGTTGGGTGGAGGGGGGTTAATTTACGAATTCCCTGAAGCCTCCAGATTCCTTTTATAGTGGACCAACAGTCCAAAGCATAACCTCAACTGATTGCACGGGTTGATGAGACCTCTTGAGCTTTCATCTGATCGAACCGGCCAATCACACCCCACATGTTTTACTGCGAAGTTAAAAATCCAGTTGCCAACCCCGCGTGTTGCATCGTTCTATTGGCAATATGCGTGGCTATAAAATGCTGCCATCAGAACATGAAGCAGCCGCGTGTTCTCCACTATCTAAGGCCACACAAACAAATTGAAGAACAAAATCGATCGGCACACGACCACTTCCAGACAGGGGGGTGATCGAGCGTCTTAGGCAAGTAATGTAGCCGGGCTCTTCAGAACTAGCGGGAACTTTTTTGTAGATCCTTAATGCATTAGTGACCCGTTGCTGTGTTTTCATTGTTGTTTGGGAGCACTGGGGCTTCCAGGCCTAATGTTGGCATCTGGGGGGCTGTGCTCGGGGCAGGAAGGGACACACCATCACCAGGGAAGAAGCACAGGGGCCCAGGGGCATGGATTTCCATTGCATCTGAATTATTGGGCAACACCGGTATTTGGCTGTCCATGTTCCCAGGGAATCCATCTTTTCCAGCGCCTGGCGCAGGCATTGGAGGAGGGACTTCTGTGATCAGGACACCAGCAGCCATGTTTCCCACGTGTTGGCGAGTAAGATGAGGGGCCCCGTATGTGGCCGGAATGACCCTCATGTTAGGCCAAGGCGCAGTTTGCCCCATCTCCCCTGATCCTTCTCGCCTCTCACTCAGCTTTGATACAGGCTGCCCTGGGATCTGCATCACATGGATCCCAGGAGCCAGGGATTGTTCCCTTTGCCACAGCCCCAGCTTTGGGACCATTTGGGAAGTCTGCGGTTAGACGTAGGCCCTCCCGATTCGGCCCAAATGCTTGGTCACCTTGCTTACCCGGGGAGCTGGAAGCTATGCTTCTGAACTGCCTTCAGGGTTGTCCATCCACAGCGCTGGCTGCAAGGTGGCACTACAAGTCCCGGCCCACTGCCCCGGGCGACCAGGAGCAGGGGTTGAGGCCTGCTAGGAGAGGAGTCAGTGGGCTCAGGGCAGGCCAAACCGCCATCTGTGTTGGGGCTTTGCCTGACAACCCTAGACTCCAGTTCTGCAACCTTTGCAGCGCTGAAGAGGACAGTCAAGTTAGGGGTTATCCCCCCCAGTATTGTTAAACTCTCTATCTCCATCTATGTGACTGCTCTCCAGACTAATTCCAGCATGAAGAGTCTGTTCCAGGGCAACTCCACACTTTCTAGCCACCCTATCAACGCCCACCTGAGGGCCCACCAGCACTGACACAGCTGGGGCCTCAGATGTCGGTTGTGCAGTGTCTGTCTGAGCACCTGCCGGCACTGACATCACCAGGACCTCAGAGCTGCTCTGCACAATTTTATTACGGTAACACTTAGGGGGTTCTACAGGTCTACTACCTACCCCTTTTCTGTCCCCCTCTCTGGGAGATCTGGGTGTCCCAAACCCGACTTCCACCCTCGGCCCACCCGCAAGGTACCCTGATGCCACACCTGCACCTTTGCTTAGTACCCTTAAGTGCCCCGAAGGTTCGGTTGGTAACCCCAATGCACCTGCTGAGGGCATAACAAGAGACCAACCGACCCAGGTCTCTACCCAACAGCACATCCTTGGGAAACTCATTTGAGAGCCCCACTACTCTGCTCCCTCTGCCCATTCCCCAATCCATATACACTTCAGCAAGGGGCACATGTGAACGGACCCCTCCCACTCCGGTGAGGGTGAGGAATTGTCCAGGGACTATATTTTCTGGGCCCACCAGTTCAGGGTGAACCAACATGATCTCGGCTCCTGTGTCATGAAATCCTGAGACCAGACGGTTGCCGACAACGGGCTGCAAGTTTTCATCGTCGCTCCAGACACTCTGACGGACAAACAGCACAGAGGTGCCCATCTGGCCAGCTGCAGCAGTCACTTTTCTCTCCGGACAGTTGGGTTGGAGGTTTCCGACCTTCCCACAGTTGTAACAAGCGCGAGGTTCAGCAGGTGCCCGCTTGGCACCAGAGGCTTCCCAGAAGGGTTTCTGGAAGGTCTGACTGGCCGATGGTGACTGGCAGACAGGTGATGGTCTTTCTTCTTTCCAGCTACTAGAGGGCGCACAACGGCCATCAGACACCCGAGTGTGTACATAACTGTCGGCCAGTTCTGCTGCTTCTCTGGCCGAATTAGGTATGCGCTCCAACACAAACTGCTTGAGGTCACGGGGGCAAACATGCATGAATTGGTCTTGCACCATCAAGTCCTCCAGGGTATCAAAAGTGTCTCTTTTGAGGCCATGGACCCACTGCCAGAAGGTGGTACGCAGTCGGGCCAACAGGTCTAGGTAACTGTCCGCCGGTCCCTTTTTTGCAGTGATCGGAACAGTCGGCAATAGAGCTCTGGGGTGAGCTGATACTTTTCAACAATAGAGTCTCTTATTGCCTCATAGTCCCCATCTTTCTCAGGAGGCAGCTCAATGAATGCCTCCAAAGCCTTGCCCTTCAGCCCTGGGGTTAGGTACAATGCCCACAGACCGTGGCAAATGATGCTGGCAGCAGATCTTCTCAAATGACTGCAAGTCCACGTCGCAGTTTGTGTCCATAACTGGGAACTTTGGGGCAGAACCCACAGTTAGAAATGCAGAGTCCACTGAAGGCAAGCGAGGTGCAGGGTCAGGGTGGTTAGTCTGATCTTAGCCATTTCCAGCTCATGATGGCGGGCAGCCTCCCGCTCTGCCTGGCGCTGTGCAGCCTCCCGCTCTGCCTGGCGCTGTGCAGCCTCCCGCTCTGCCTGGCGCTGTGCAGCCTCCCGCTCTGCCTGGCGCTGTGCAGCCTCCCGCTCTGCCTGGCGCTGTGCAGCCTCCCGCTCTGCCTGGCGCTGTGCAGCCTCCCGCTCTGCCTGGCGCTGTGCAGCCTCCCGCTCTGCCTGGCGCTGTGCAGCCTCCCGCTCTGCCTGGCGCTGTGCAGCTTCCCGCTCTGCCTGGCGCTCCAGGAACTGTAGATAGGCCTGCGGATCGGTGGCACCTAGCTGGGTCAGGACCGATTGGAGCTGGGAGTTTCTGCCAGAAGCAGAGAGGCTGGGGCTGGGAGACCCAATGAGAGCAGGCACTTCCGCAGCTTCCCGCTTCTCTGGCCGAATAAGGTTTGCGCTCCAACACAAACTGCTTGAGGTCAGGGGGGCAAACATGCATGAATTGGTCTTGCACCATCAAGTCCTCCAGGGTATCAAGTGTCCCTTTTGAGGCCATGCACCCACTGCCGGAAGGTGGTACGTAGTCGGGCCAACAGGTCTAGGTAACTGTCCGTGGGTCCCTTTTTGCAATGATCGGAACTGTCGGCAATAGACCTCTGGGGTGAGCTGATACTTTTCAACAATAGTCTCTTATTGCCTCATAGTCCCAATCTTTCTCAGGAGGCAGCTCAATGAATGCCTTCAAAGCCTTGCTCTTCAGCCCTGGGGTTAGGTACAATGCCCGCTGAGACCGTGGCAAATGATGCTGGCGGCAGATCTTCTCAAATGACTGCAAGTCCACGTCGTAGTTTGTGTCCATAACTGGGAAATTTGGGGCAGAACCCACAGTCCACTGAAGGCAAGCGAGGTGCAGGGTCAGGGGTGGTTAGTCGGATCTTAGCCATTTCCAGCTCATGACGGCGGCCAGCTTCCCGCTCTGCCTGGCGCTGGGCAGCCTCCCGCTCTGCCTGGCGCTGGGCAGCCTCCCGCTCTGCCTGGCGCTGGGCAGCCTCCCGCTCTGCCCGGCGCTCCAGGAACTGTAGATAGGCCTGTGGATCGGTGGCACTTAGCTGGGTCAGGACCGATTGGAGCTGGGGGTCCCTGCCAGAAGCAGAGAGGCTCGGGCTGGGAGACCCAATGAGAGCAGGCACTTCATCCACCACCTCAGTCTGGGACGGATCAGCTGCACTGGAACATGCAAGTCTATCTGTTACAAGCCTCGTTGGTGCCTCCAGATTGGCTTCATAGAGCGATTGCACAAGCTGTTCTTTTGTCCGATCATAAACAGGAAACTGTCTGCGCTGGCATTCATTGATCAAATCGTCTTTGCTCATTCGCTTGTACTGCGCCAGCCCAGACATTTCAGCAAAAACAAAACAATGGGACAGAAAAAATGAGGGGGGCCAACAATTGCTATCTACTTATTTACCGTCAGAACTATTCACCAACTAACTAACTGATTAACACTTATGCTCTAAATTGAAAGAAATAAAAAGGTGATCCCACAAGCTGCCAACCAATTTGTGACGGGTTGATCAGACCTATTGATCGTTCATCTGATCAGACCAGCCAATCGTACCCCACGTGTGTCACTGCGGTTCTTCAATTGGCAACACACGTGGCTATAAACTGCTGCCACCAGAGCACAAACAGTGCTCAACTCTATAATATCGTACAGGCCACACACAATACAATCAGTTAGAACGGATCGATCGACTCACAACCACTTCCAGGCGGGGGCGATCGAGCATCCTAGGCAAGTAAGGTAGCCAGGCTCTTCAGAAATAGCGTGAGCTTTTTAGATCAGATCAATTCAGAGCATCTGCTGTATTTTTAGAATTTATTTAAACAAACAGAAAAACACAAAAGCAACAAGAAACACGAAGCAAGGTGATAAAAACAGAGTTAACCATAAAACACGGTAAATAAGTATATTTTTCACCTTTTCTTATTTTGCATTGCTATTTATCTTGAGTCCGTCTGGGCTGAGTTCTGTTCGATCAAATAGTCCCCACGCGCTTTCTGGTCTTATTCTGCTTGGATGTTAAAAGCAGCGTGTGTCTCTCTTGATGGTCAAATTCGAGTCTCTTGTCCCCATTCTGCAGCTCACCTTATTCCCTCTAACCAGGGGACAGCTTCTGACCCCTCCTATGGGCAGAGCGATTGGAGTCACCCACTGATTGGTGCATCTGGGATTCTCCATCTTTGAGGACCTAAAAATTGGTTCATATGACATCCCCCATCTGTTCTGGGATTCCACAGGGAGGGGGGGGGGCACTTTGGGACTTTGTGATATGTTGTTTATTTGGTTTCCACACTGGGGGGGGTTTATTACCTCCAACCACTCTCGTATTTATTACTAGGTGGGAGGGGGGAGGAAGCGGGTAGGAGAGGGTTAGATAAAGGTTAGAACCAAGTGGGAGGGAGGACAGGAAATCAGGGGTTTACACCAAAGGCCAGCTAAAGTCTATAAAATTATATATATATTACACCAACCTACACACACAGAAATAAAATACACCTAGGATGTTCTGTCACAGACCTTCCTTGTGAAAACCTGTTTTGCTGGACTTTAGGTGGGCAAGTATCGGAATTCCTCAGCCAATGAAACTGGATTTGAATATTCTCAGGATCTGCCCTCTCAAACTTGATTTGAAAACGTTTTTTTAATAGGGTGGGGGGAAAGGAATGTGGGCTGAAGAGCCTATGGGCCTGTGAGGGACATTGTCCTGCCTGAATGACCTGACTTGTGTATGACTGGTCAAATGCAGAGGTTATACCTTATACATTACACCAGGGAAATTTGTCCCATGTGTTGGCCAGTATGATGGGGGGGGGGGCCTATATGTACGGAACAATCCTTATGTTGGGCCAAGGGATAGTTTTCCCCATCTCCCCTGATCCTTCTTGCATCTCACTCGGTTTTGGTAGGGGCTGCCCTGGATCTGTGCCACATGGCAGATCCCAGGGGCAAGGGTTTTTACCTGTCACCACAGACGCAAGGTGGCACTACAAGTCCCAGTCCACTTCCCTGGGGTGACCAGGAACAGGGGTTGAGGTCTGCTTGAATCAGAGTTGGCTGGTTCAACGCAGACCAAATTGCCATTTGTATTGGGGGTTTGCCTGATAACCCAGGACTCTGGCTCTGCAACCTTTTTTCAGCGTTGGAGAAAACAGTCAGGTTAGGGGTTGTCTCCTTTAGTAGGATTAAACTCTCGGATATCGCCAGCCTGAAGAGCCTGTTCCAGGGCGGCTCCACACTTTCCAGCCACCCTACCAAAACCCACCAGAGGGCCCACCAGCACTGACACAGCTGGGGCCTCAGATGTCTGTTGTGCAGTGTCTGAGCGCCTGCCGGCACTGACATCACTGCGACCTCAGCTACTCACAATTTTATTAAGGTTATGCTTAGGGGGTTCTACAGGCCTACGACTGTTCTGTCCCCCTCTCTGGGAGATTTGGGTGTCCCAACACCGGCTTCCATCCTTGGCCCACCCTCAAGGTACCCTGATGCCACACCTGCACCTTTTGCTTAGTACCTTTACGTGACCTAAAGGTTCGGTTGGTAACCCCAATGCACCTGCTGAGGGATCAGAACAAGAGACCAACCGACCCAGGTCCCTGCCCAACAGCACATCTGTGGGAAACATATTAGAGACCCCCACTACTCTCATCCCTCTGCCCATTCCCCAATCCATATACACTTTAGCAAGGGGCACGTGTGAATGACCCCATCCACACCGGTGAAGGTGAGGAATCTTCCAGGGACTATATTTTCTGGGCCCACCACTTCAGAGTGAACCCACATGATATCTGCTCCTGTATCTCGAAATCCTGAAACCAGGCAGTTGCTGACAACGGGCTGCAAGTTTTCATCGTCGCTCTGTACACTGACTGACTGACAAACAGCACAGAGGTGCCCATCTGGCCAGCTGCAGCAGTTCTCTAGTTGGGCCAGAGATGCCCAACCTTCCGAAAGTTGTAACAGTTGTGGGGTTCAGCAGGGGCCTGTGTGTCACCAGCGGCTTCACAGAAGGGCTTCTGGAAGGTCTGACTAGCCGAAGGTCCTTTCCAGCCACTATGGGATGCACTACGGCATCAGACACCCGAGTGTGCAAAAAGTTGTTTGCAAGTTCTGCTGCTTCTCTGGCCGAATTGGGTGTATGCTCCAACACAAGCTGTCTGATGTCAGGGGGGGCACATGTGCATGAATTGGACTTGCATCATCAAGTCCTCCAGGGTGTCATAACTGTCTTTTTGAGGCCATGGACCCCCTCAGCCCTGGAGTTGGGTATCGTGCCCACTGAGACCATGGCAAGTGATTTTGGAGACAAATGTATTCAGATGACTGCAGGTGCACTTCCACATTGCAGTTTGTGTCCATTACGGGGATCTTTGAGGCACAACCCACAGTTGGAAGGGCAGAGTCCACTGCAGGTGACCGATGAGCAGGGTCAGGGGTGTTTTGCCGGATTTTAGCTATTTCTAGCTCATGACTTTGGGCAGCTTCCCATCCAGCCTGGTGCTCCAAGAACTGTATATAGGCCTGCAGATTGGTGGCACTCAGCTGGGTCAAGACCAATTGGAGCTGGGGGTGCCTGCCAGAAGCAGAGGGGCTGGGAGAACCAAAGGAAATAGGCGCTTTTCCCACAACCACCTCAGTGTTTGTTCAGCAGTGCCAGAACAGGCAAGCCCATCTGTTAAGGACTGCGTTGTCTCAAAACATCCTCCGGGCAGCATACATATGAGACCTCATGTCTCCTCCCATAGGATGGAAAAGGTGACCACCAGAATTGGTTAAAACTTTAGCCCAGTCTCCAATTGTCTTCGTGTTCCTGCCCGAATAGGAGTTCATTCTGAGCGGCAAGGGGGTGGGGGCTAAATGGTGTTCCCCTTCTATGAAGGATGACATTTTGGAGAAAGTTGAAATGGCTGGGTCCCGCCCTCCCTCTCCTTCTCCCTCCACTGCAGGAGTTGGTTTCCCAACCCCCCTTCTCTCCTCCCATTCCTCCCCGCCTAGGGTGTGCTCATCGGTCAGCTGGCGGGAGGGACGAGAGGACCATCTGTTAAGGGCTGCATTTTTGTCCCCAAATCGGCTTCATGAAGTGATTGCACAAGTTGTTCTTTGGTTCGATCATAAATGGGCAACTGTCTGCTCTGGCGATCATTGATCAAATCATCTTTGCTCATTCGCTTGTGCTGCGCCAGCCCAGACATGTAAGGAAAAATAAAACAATAGAGGAATAAAGAGGGGGGTTACAATCGCTATCTGCTTATTTATCATCAGAACTACGCACCGATAGAAGAATGGCTTAGTTTAAATATAGTCCTTTAACACAGTGTTATTTAACACCGCACTTATGCTCTAAATTGAAAGCAAGTGATTCCTACAAGCTGCCAATCAATTTGTGACTTGTTGATCAGACCTCTTGATTGTTCACCTGATAAAACTGGCCAATCGCACCCCACGTGTCACTGCGACATTAGCGGTTGTTCAACTGGCAACATGTGTATCTATATAGGGCAGCCACCAAGAACATGAACAGTGGTGTGTTCTCCACTATCTAAGCCATGCACCACACAATCAGATCGAACAAATCGATGGACCCATGACCACTTCCAGGCACAAGGCAACTCGTCCTAGGCAAGTAGCCAGGCTCTTCATAACTAGCATGAACTTTTTAGATCCTTAGTTCAGAGCATTAGTGACCTTCATTTTTAACATTTATTAAAAAAAAACAACACAAACGATTTAAAAGGAGCGAGGCAATACAACATGAATAACTATAAACCTGTTGCAAATAAGTAGATAGAAATACAAAAAAAAGGAGAAAAAAACGAATCAATTGTCTCGGTCCTCACACATTTTTCCAATGACCAGTGGTTCCTGGTCTCCTCCTGCTTAGATGTTACAATGGAGCATGTGTCACCCTTGATGGTAAGATTCAAGTTCCTCTGGCCATTGTTGCCAGCCATGCTTATAGGCCCCAGAGAGGGGGGTCTCCCTACCCCTCTACAAACCCCTGGGGTAAACTACACCAGGTTAGTCTTTCACCTCCGGATGAGAATGCGAAGAGTGGCTGTGTCTCGGGGTCCACAGGGACCCCAAAAACGCATTCTTTAAATCAAGAACACTAAAGAATTTGGCTTCATGAGGTATGGTTGTTAACAGAGAAGGAATGTCAGGCACCACAGGGGCAATTGGTACTATTAAATTAATAGGTCTGAAATCCTGCACAAATCTAAATGCCCCATCAGCTTTTCTTACTGGATTAATGGGAGTGTACTGACTAGGATACCTTTTTTTAAGACGTCTTCTATTATGGGCCTAATACCCTCCTTTTTCCTTTGACAGTGGATATTGCTTGTGATACACTGGACTAACCCCTTCCTTTAGCTGTGCTTTGTAGGGTGTACAGGGTATTAATCCTACATCTAGAGGTGACTGTGCCCACAGTTCAGGGTTTACTTGTTGGTCGATTTCATTTGGGGGCAAACAGGGATATATGCCCATGGGACTATGTTCTATTTGAATTTCTTTAGAGGACGCCACAATTCCTTCTTCAAATGTTTTCCTGGACCCTTTTAACCTCTAGGTGTGGCGTCAGAAAAGTTTTAGTAAGTATCCCATTTATCCCCATTGAACGCTCAGCAGGTGTTAACTTTCCTCTGTAATTGTCCTTACAAAGGACACTACAAGTGGCCCCACTGTCCAGGAGGAAAGGCAAAGGCTTTCCTTCTATCCTCAAGGAGATGATGGGGGGCCTCACTAAAATCAAAAATGAACACTGAAAGACAAGGTTTAGCGTGGGACTGACACATATACTATTACATGAATTTAGTGTTAAATACTCAAAGCTTTAATGAATATCAAAAGGGCACATTAAACATACCATCAAACAACATACAAGTTAAAAAACATGAAGGTGACAATAAAAAAACGGGGGCCCCCATATGCAGCTATTACAGCCACACATACACGTCACATCCACTCACAGTCTCACTACACAAGCATGCCTAAATTGTAGGGAATCCACATCAGAGGTACCCCTTCCGGGGAATATTTTGAGTAGTCTCTCCCGCCGCTAACGTTGGAACTGGCCAGTTCTACTCAGCAGAAGGGACACAAGGATCCAAGTCAAGAGCCCTAAGCCACGGGTCCAGGGATATGTGCCCCGCCTCCTGAAAATATATAAGGGTTCCCACAGGGGCGAGTCCTACTAGCTCAAATGGAACTTCATTACTCTGGCACAAATGCACTGACTGCACAGATCCCGCCCGTGTGTACGGCGTGTACTTAGCTGTATCCAATGAAACCGTCACGTCGGCATGTCCTCATTTTCTGTCTGACAAGCGTGTGGGGACAAGGCGCCAGCCGTATCTCTGCTGGTAGGCTGTACTGTGGCGCACCAACGTCCTCCCAAAGGCCAGTAGTAATTACAATCACAGGCGCCAAGGCATCAAGCGTGTGAGGCTGTAGAGCGGAGACGCAGGTGGGCCGGCCGTCAGCCGGCACGTGTTTCGCTCCGCCCACCGGAGCTTCGTCAGGGTGGGGAGTGGGCAGATCCATCTGGTATTTAGCTGCTGTCACGATCCTCCTCACCAGTGCCGCCGCCAATTGGCATCCACATCCCAGTCGCGTCACATACAGGGTGCAATTGGCGCGGACTACAAATCCCAGCAGACCCATCTCACACAACACACCGCCGCTGCTCCCCGCTACAGGTAATTCAGGCTTGTCAATAAACCAATAGCCGTTCAGGGGGGCCACCCGATTGAAGTCTCTTTTTCAGACTGTACATCCAACGCTGCCTCATTGTTCACATGAACTTACAATTTTAGTCATCAGTCAAGCACAGTACCATCCACGTCCTAGCATTTTGCACCATCAGTGAGAAGACACGGGAATACTTCTTCAATATCACCAACCGCACGCACAGTCAAAAACGATGAGTCAGGCCTTTGTTAGCAGCCGTTGCTACGGGATATGTACAGGGACAGACATAAACACCTAGGCATATTCAAGCACACCAAAAGCCACCACTCAGACATTACGCTCACCTTGCCACAACATATAGATCTTTTAGGCAAGCTGAACTACAGCCTTGACGTTTATATAATTATTTCCCTAGTTTCAGGGAGTGGGGGGAGGGGTGAGGAGGGGGGGGCACACCCTAAATCATCTAACTTTACCAACACATTAATGGCATAGACCCAAACAGGGTCAATAAGCACCCCACCACCGAAATAATAATCCACCCCATTATTTCTTACCCTCATAATGACAGATTTGAAACTGTCCTGATTCTGACCAAACCCAGGGACTTTCAACAAAGAAACCAATACCTGATGCTCCCCTTTATACACTCAACACTATAAACCTTCAGCTCTCATAGAAACGCATTGAGCCCTGACTCTATGTTAAGGCCATGGGGGGTCATTGTGCCCATTTCATAAATGAGTCGGGCCTCCTGTTGCAGCAGGCATTGGTCCTGGAAACCCCTTCTGCCCCCCCCCACACGAAGGGCAAAAATCCCACAAACCTTTAGGCCCGTGGGATTGCCCTGATGGAACTGGCGGAAATGTTCAGCCACTGGGCTGCGCTCACTGCCCTTCCTGATATCCCGCACATGCTCACCCACCCGTGCTCGAAGCTCCCGCTTCGTCTTCCCAATGTACTTCATACCACACGGGCAGGTGAGCATGTATACCACCAGGGACGTGGCACAACTTATGAACCCCTTAATGGGACGTGGCCTATCAGCACACTTAGGTCCCCAGAACATTGTCGCCCTCTCCATAAAAGAGCAAGTCCTGCAATGACCGCATTTAAAAGACCCATTCAATTTACCTATAGACTTCATCCTAGCCTCATCCGTCAAGTCACTATGAACTAAAAGATCAGATATTGGGGGCCCGACGTGCAGTCAACAGAGGCCTGGGGCCCACTATTCTAGCAATAATGGGATCCATACAGAGTATATGCCAATTCACTTCCAAGATTGAAAAAGGGGGGAAGGGATATACCCTTAAAAAGGGCCTAAACTACCTTAGAATTACTAGTGGTTGCTCCAATGCCCTAATCAATGGACATTTGGAATATACCACTGGTCTTCCCCAATTCCACTTCCAAGATTGCACGGAACTCCTCCCAGTGTGAACCAAACTGGGTGATGAGTCTCATTGGCTGGTTCGTAGAAGGACCATATCTTTTGTTCATTTTTGCAAGATTATTGCCTCTCAATAAATCCTCCCTGTTTTTCTCATGCGCCTTCTTCACACATGTCCTGAGTAATCGGTGTGGGTACCGCCTATCCCGAAACCTCCTAGTCAATTCACGGGCCTCTTGTTTAAATTCATGTTCTGTTCCACAATTCCTGCGGATACGTAGGAACTGACCAAGGGGAATTCCACGCCTCAAGGGGAGTGGATGATGGCTAGTGAAGTGTAGCAACGTGTTGCCCGCCGTGGGCTTCCTAAACGTCGTAGTCAAAAGTCTGTCCCTGTCCCGTCTAATCGCAAGATCCAAAAATTCCAAATCGTTGGGCCCTATCTTGAAAGTCAGGCGTAAGTTACGTCCATTAGAGTTCAATTGGGTGACAAATGACTCAAAAGCCTCCGGGGTCCCCCTCCATATCACCAGGATATCATCGATGTAGCGCAACCAGAGGGCTACCTGCGCCCCAAAATCCGCCCGCCCAAACACCTCCTCCTCCTCCCACTTACCAAGGTGCAGGCAGGCGTACGATGGCGCGCAGGCCGCCCCCATAGCGGTGCCCCTAATCTGGTGGTAAAAGTCCCTGTGAAAGCGAAAAAAGTTAAGGACGAAATCCAGCAGTTCCACCACCAGTTCGTTGTATGCTGCATCACAGGGACCCAACTCATCCAAAAACTGGGACACCGCTTTTAGGCCCACCGTGTGGAGAATGGAGGTATAAAGACTGCTGGCAAGAAGCCAGTCCCCCGCCAACGTAAAGGGCAAGATCTTCCGGAGGACATCTCTGGTGTCCAACACAAAGGAAGGTAATACCTTCACTAGAGGTTTTAGGTTTTCATCAATAAATTTAGCGATGCCCTCGAGGGGACCACCATTCCCAGACACGATGGGCCTACCTGGTGGCATGGAGGGGGACTTGTGTATCTTAGGCAAAGTATACAACACCGGGGTATTGTAGTCCCGTACCCGAAGAAATTCAAACAACTTAGGCGTCAGCAACCCCTCCTCCTTCGCCCAGTCCAATTTGTCATTCAACCGCTTAACTACCTGGGGAAAGGGGTTAGATTCAACTTTCCTATATGTTGTGTAGTCACTCAGTTGTCTCTGAATCTCTCCAATGTAATAGTCTCTGTCCAAGAGCACCACATTTCCTCCCTTATCACTGGGACGCACAATCACATTGGAGGCCCTTTGTAGATCTTTCAGAGCACTCCTTTCCTTAGCAGAGAGGTTATCACCAGTCTTAAATAATCTCCAGTTCCCTTTTGTCAGATCCCTCTGGACCGCTTGTAGGAACAGCGATATATAGCGATTTGAAGATAAGGGAGGAAAGCTCTTAGACCGAGGCTTCAGGCTCCTAAGGTTAGGGAGCAAGTCAGGAATTTCTACATCTTCTTGCTCGGGTACATCGGTTGGGTAGTCACCAATCTCATCGTCACTCACCGCTAAGTTGTTTCCTTCTTCTCCCAGGACAGTCCCTATCAAAGGTACCTCTGATCGGGAGAACATACTCTTAAAAAGGAGAAAAAGGGAAGCATCTTTAAAAAGGGTAAATTCATCCCCTCCAATCACAGGGGAAAAAGACAAACCCCTTGCCAAAACTGACCTGTGGCGATCTTCTAGGACAGAGATAAATTAATGACATTTAATGTTGCCTCTTGTCGGGCCCCCGAGGTTAGGAGGGCCATCTTTTCCCCGGTTTCCGTATCCCCCTGAGGGTTTTTACCCGGTTCGCTACACTGTCCCCACCTCCTTCGTCTCCTTTTTCTCCTCCTTGATCTAAAAAAGGACACTGTCCTGCTTGATTTTCTCTTGGGACGTGGGGGACTGTCATCAGAGACTTCCGTCTCACATCCTGACAGGTCACTCGACACATCTTTCCAGTTCCGTTGGCGGCTCCCCCCAGGGCGAAAGCGGGGCCTAACCTCTAGAAACACCTTACCTTCCTCAAATTCAGAGACATCCCTCCAAAATTTCTTCTGCTTTATCTCTCTAACACTTTTCTGCACCCGTTCTACCTATGCTTTTACCAGATCATTTAATTTCTGGAAATCCCGGTGCATGACTCAGCATATCTAGTTTGGTACAACTATCTTTTATTGCCTCATCTATCTCAGAGAGCTGAATAGTTTCCTCTTCGATTATAAGTGCCATGACTCTAAGTCCATGATTTAAACTCTCCTGCTGCCATTTGGACATGAACCTATCTGTCCTTAAATGTTCAGCTGGAATAATCCGCTCCCGCAGACCTCGCGGGATAGCTTTATGTTCAATGTATTTCTCAAGGGTGCATATGTCCCAGTATCTCTTCAACTGTCTTATGACTAAGGATTTATGTTTTCTAAAATTAATCCTGCCTCTAAATGTACCTCTGTTTCTTCTTCTAGAACTTCCTCTTCCTCTCCCCCTATTATCCTGCCAGTGTGTTTGCACCAGGGTAGTTTTACTACTAGATGGCAGGTCAAAACAACCCGCTGCCTCTCGCTGTAATATGACCTTTTGTAAATCATAGGGAGTAAGTTCTGGCCATTCAGGTATCTGTTTAACTGTCAGGGCATACTTTGGATTTAAATTGCCCATGAATGTTTGTATTAATAAGGGGTGCATGTCATCGTATAATCCCAACCCCCCTTCTATTGTCCAGAATCTTTAAATCTTTTGAAAAAATCTGAAATGGACTCTGCTGCCTTTTGTTTACAAGCCAGTGCAGCAGAGAGAGAAGGTTTGTTGGGAACAACTTTTTCAAACCCTTTTTCTAATTCCTGCCACATTTCCTCTAGTCCTTGCTCTGTATTTAAAGAGTATGTGGGGGCTGAAGCATCTTGCTTTATGTATATACTAGGTATTTTGGTCCAATCCCAACTCGTGTAGGATCCTATAATTTGGTCTATTATTAATCTCATATCTTCCTGTGTAAAATTC
This sequence comes from Gastrophryne carolinensis, assembly GCA_027917425.1. Classification (NCBI taxonomy): domain Eukaryota; kingdom Metazoa; phylum Chordata; class Amphibia; order Anura; family Microhylidae; genus Gastrophryne; species Gastrophryne carolinensis. Next base: position 4,039,706 of record CM051236.1, on the reverse strand, counting down.
TTCCCTTTACAACTTCTCTTAAGGTAAGCAACCGTAGCCCTGGAACTGACTTTTGGTTTAAGACAATGTTTTATAAGGTCATTAAGTTCAGTTTGGCTTTTTAATCAAAGTTTGTCCTGCTGTCAGAAAAGGGACTTGTAATATTGTCTCTCTTCCCTTCTTTCTACTCATAGACCTAGTGACTCTATCTAAACCCTCATCTTCTGACTCTGATCCTTCTAGGTCAGGCATGCCTGTATTTGCATCATTAACTTTGACAAGATCATCCATTTGTGTGCCTTCCCCTTCTATTCCTGTTCCTGAAGATTTTTGTTTTATCTCCTATTTTTAATGTAGGCTTAAATGTTTCATTTTCTTTTGCCATCATAATGGCAAATATCTTATCCTTCAGGGAAGGATATAGACTATTTGCTAGAACGGAAGTTCCAGGAACATAAGGTGGAGGGGCACTAGGTGGAATGTAGGGTGTTTTGCCCTTAACTTTCTTTTCATGCAGACCTGAACTCAACAACTTATTTCTAGGATTTTCTAATCTCCTTCTACTCTTCCCAGGTCTATTAAACCAATGAGGGGCCACCCTTAACCACTGTTCTCCCCCTTTCCTCGTATAGTCTTTATCCCAATCTGGAAAAGCTGCCTGATCCCCAAAACATAAACCCTTGATCATATATATAAGAAAATAATCATTATCTCTAGAGATGAGCGAACTTTTGAAAAATTCGATTCGACTGATTCGCCGAATTTTCCGACAAAAATCGCTTCGACCCGAATTTATTCGCGACGAATCGCTATTAAAAACGCCTATTTCTGAGCCTCCTAGAGCCTCAATAGGGTTGTAAACCATTCTGCCTTGCTGTAACACGCATAGGATGCGTGCTGGGTTAGTTAAATAATACTTTGAATAAATATCACATGCAGATCAGAGGCATCGCTAATAGAATCGCAGAGCGGCACAATTGCAGAGAGTTGACGTTTCATCACTATGAGGGGCAGGAGCCCAAACATTGCTTTAAAGAGACACTGGAGTTGGCAGCAGCAGGAGCCCAAAAATTGGATGAATCGCACCCTGGAGTTGGCAGCAGCAGCAGCAGCAGCCCAAACATTACTTTAAAGAGACACTGGGGTTGGCTTCAGGAGCCCAAAAATTGGATGATTCACACCCTGGAGTTGGCAGCAGCAGCAGCCCAAACATTACTTTAAAGAGACACTGGGGTTGGCTTCAGGAGCCCAAAAATTGGATGAATCACACCCTGGAGTTGGCGGCAGCAGCAGCAGCAGGAGCCCAAATATTACTTTAAAGAGACCCTGGGGTTGGCTTCAGGAGCCCAAAAATTGGATGATTCACACCCTGGAGTTGGCAGCAGCAGGAGCCCAAATATTACTTTAAAGAGACCCTGGGGTTGGTTTCAGGAGCCCAAAAATTGGATGAATCACACCCTGGCGTTGGCAGCAGCAGGAGCCCAAATATTACTTTAAAGAGACCCTGGGGTTGGCTTCAGGAGCCCAAAAAATGGATGGATCACACCCTGGAGTTGGCAGCAGGAGCCCAAACATTACTTTAAAGAGACACTGGAGTTGGCTTCAGGAGCCCAAAAATTGGATGAATCACACCCTGGAGTTGGCAGCAGCAGCAGGAGCCCAAACATTACTTTAAAGAGACACTGGGGTTGGCTTCAGGAGCCCAAAAATTGGATGATTCACACCCTGTAGTTGGCGGCAGCAGCAGCAGCAGGAGCCAAAACATTACTTTAAAGAGACCCTGGAGTTGGCTTCAGGAGCCCAAAAATTGGATGAATCACACCCTGTGGAGAGTCATGTGGAGAAAAAGTAGCTTAGTTAGTAATATCTACATAAAATTATGAATAAACAAATGCAAAAGTATTGCCAAAGTGAAGTTTTGTTTGAGGGTGTGTTTCCACCTTTTAATTAAATCAGAAACAACAAGGTATCATTGCCTCTGACTAATTAGCCCTCAAAAATTCTTGGAATTTTTAATCTGGAATCATGTCTAATCCGTCTTAGCCGAAGAATATTAATAAAAAGTAAGAGTAACGTAAAGGATTTTTTATCAATACTTGTGGTCCGATGCGGAGGAATGTCTGTAACTGGAGAGCAGCTCCTTAAATCTGTTTTGCATGATCCATCTTTCTTTAGTGTTGGTCTGGCCCCGTCATCAATCTACTGGAATACATCAGGCATTGTTGGGAGGAGAGCTTGGCTGATCCATGTGCCATTCATTTCCACGCAGGGCAGTCTCTGGAAAAAAAAAGTGTGTATAAACCAGGGTCTTTTTCATATAAAAACAAATGGTTATTTTTGCTTTTAAACCATATGTTCCACAGCTTTACCAGTCATTGTGTCAGCCAATGAAGCAACTTTGTCTCGAAGTGCTGCAAAAGCAGTCCACTGCATTACAAGTGGCATCTGACACCCCCAGTCAACTGTCTGTTGTCTGTCTGTTATGCTTTGGGTTCAGCTCCACTATCCATTGATGAAGATCTGATAATCATAAAATTCAGCAGCTACTGCCCAGCCAAGAAGTGGAGGAGACACTCGCCTCTTCTTCCACTAGCCGGCAATTAGTGATGAGGAGAGTGTCGTGGGAGGAGGTGTTGCAAGCCGAGGTAGTGGAAGAGGGTCCCTGGAGTCAGTGGTGGCGGCGGCAGCAGCAGCAGTGAATTATTGGGGACTGTTGATAGGAAAAATCAGCTACTCAGCGATGTGGCAGTTTTTCATGTAGCATCCACAATCCTGTGGAGAAAAAGTAGGTTAGTTAGTATATATACATAAAATTATGAATAGACAAATGCAATAGTATTGCCAAAGTGAAGTTTTGTTTGAGGGTGTGTTTCCACCTTGTAATTAAATCAGAAGCAACTAGCTATCATTGCCTCTGAATAATTAGCCCTCAAAAATTCTTGGAACTTTTAATCTTGATGTCTGAGGGATTTCTCCTCTCAGACAGCGTCACCATAAGTCCAGCCTGCTGCATTACCCAGTGGTGGGCCTTTCAGAGAACTGATGGCTTGTGCCGAGCCAAGGTGGAGAGTCCCATGGTATCATTGCTTTGCGAAGATGGCAGTACCTGCCCTGTAAAATGTTGTTGAACAGAAGGTGGGCCAGTCCTTTAGCCTGTCAGTGTGTACCAAAGTGCACAGTGTTGTCTACGTCTGGGGCTGTAACTATGGACTCATGGTGGACAATATATATACTTTTAGGCCCCCTTGGTGATTGTGGTTTCACGCTGTTCTTCACATGGTTTACCTTGAGTCACACATGGGAGGAATTACTAAAAATGAGAACTCAATCCATGAAATCATTGCTTAATCCACGAAAACAGCAAATTTGGACCCATGGTGACTGATACTTGGAAGAACATCTTGTTTGCGCTGCGACAAGGAAGCCAGAGTCATGCGTCCTGTCATGGCACACGTGTTCAGTCTAGTTTTGAAGTCTTGCCCCCATCTGAAAGACATCCGAACAACAGGAAAGAAAGTTAGCATGCACTTCTGGCACTTCTACACCACCAAGCACAACCTTATTGAGCTTCAGCGTCAGAACGGTGTACCCCAACATAGTCTGATTTGCGATGTTTCCACCCGTTGGAATTCCACCCTCCATATGCAGGATCCACTATAGGAACAGAGAAAAGCCATCACGGATTTCTGGATGATCCAAACGGATAGGGGGACACCCCTGTGTAAATTCAATGTAAACCATTGGCAGCTCAGACGTGACACCGGCCGTTTGCTCAGGCCCTTTGAGGAAGCTACTTTATTAGACAGTTGCCAGGACTATGAGATGAGCGATGAGATTCCACTGCTTCATGTACTACAACACGTTGGAAACCATGGCTGGTCAGGGCACTGGAGACATGGCACATACATTTCACAGCCACATGAAGCCTGTGGGGGCTGAAGTGGAGGAGGAGGAGGGGGTGGGGCACAGCAAACCACAGTTTAGGTTTCACAAAATGAAATTTTATCTAGTCATCTGACAGGAGAGGAGGAGCAGGAGCAGCCACAGAAGCTAGAGGGTTGTGAGGAAGGCGAGACAGAGGACCCAGACACACCGTGGCAGTTTACAGTGGAGATGGAGACAGGTAGTCCCTCCGAGTCACTTGCACAAATGGCACGATGCATGCTCACATGCTTGCGTAGTGACCACAGAATTGTCTCCATTTGTCAGCAGGATGACTTCTGGCTCTCCAACTTATTGGACCCTCGCTTCCGGCACAAAATGGGGGCATTTTTTTACGCCCACTGAGAGGGAGGACAAACTGACCTACTACAGAGACATCCCACGTAGTCAGTTGGCGATGTCTATCTGTGCCATGGCCCATACTCCCGCAGGTCTGACTCGGGGGGACCTCTGCGATCACCTTCCACTGCCATGGCTGCTGGGGGGGGTGGAAGGAGCAGCAGCAGCAGCAGCCTCAGTCTTCAGTCGCTAGTGAGTAGCTTTCTACACCCGCATAGTGAGTCTACTCATGAGCAGCAGGAAGACCTGGAGCTGGACCTCAAACGGCAGGTCATGTCATACCTTGACATGACCATGCCAACACACCTTCAGGATCCACTGGATTTGCTGGGAAGCCAAACTTGACTTGTGTCCGCAACTAGCAGAGTTTGCCCTGGAAAAGCTGTACTGGCCGGACAGTAGTTGATTTACATGGCAACTGGGCTGCTCTATATAATGAAGCAAAATGGCAAATTTACCTCACAATATAAGCTATTGCCCCTCAGATTTACACAGGGCCTGCTCTATATTATGCTGCAAAATGGCAAATTTACCTCACAATATAAGCTATTGCCCCTCAGATTTACACAGGGGCTGCTCTATATAATGAAGCAAAATGGCAAATTTACCTCACAATATAAGCTATTGCCCCTCAGATTTACACAGGGCCTGCTCTATATTATGCTGCAAAATGGCAAATTTACCTCACAATATAAGCTATTGCCCCTCAGATTTACACAGGGGCTGCTCTATATAATGAAGCAAAATGGCAAATTTACCTCACAATATAAGCTATTGCCCCTCAGATTTACACAGGGGCTGCTCTATATAATGAAGCAAAATGGCAAATTTACCTCACAATATAAGCTATTGCCCCTCAGATTTACACTGGGGCTGCTCCATATAATGGTGCAAAACCATGAATTTACCTTATAATATAAACTATTGCCCCTCAGATTTACAGAGGGGGTGCTCTATATAATGCAGCAAAATGGCAAATTTACCTCACTATATAAGCTATTACAGCTCTATATAAAAAATAAATAAAAAAAGGGCCTGCAGAAGCTTATTTAGTATAACAGATAGGGTGTCATGTGCTGGTTTGGGATGCCCATATGGGCTAGTGTTTTGGCAGCAGTACAAAAACCAATGCAAAATGCAATAGCTTAATAAAGCTGATGCTGATCAACGCTTATTTAGTATAACAGATGGGGTGCAACATGCAGGTTTGGGATGCCCTGCGGCCTGGTGTATTTAAAACAGACCAAAACCAATTCAAAATGCAATAACTTAATAAAGCTGAGGCTGTAGATGCTTATTTAGTATAAACAGGTAGGGTGCAAGGTGCAGCTTTGGGATGCCCTGCGGCCTGGTTAAATGAAAGCAGTCAAAAAGGAAGTGCAAACTGAAGTAGCTTAATGAAGCTGATGCTGATCAACGCTTATGTTGTATACCAGATAGGGTGCAAGGTGCAGCTTTGGGGTGCCCTGCGGCCTGGTTTATTAAAAGCAGTCAAAAACAAGTGCAAACTGAAGTAGCTTAATAAAGCAGCTGATGCTGATCAACGCTTATGTTGTATAACAGATAGGGTTAAAATAGCATGTGCCTTGGGATGCCCATGTGGCCTGGTATATTTTAAGCTGAACAAAAAGTAACAATAATCAAAGTATGAGAAATAATTTTGACCTTCTTTACAGCGCCATACTTTAAAATAAAACCTTAATTTCATGCCGATCAATCCAAAGGTCAATGCCCCCAACAAAAATAGTGTTCGGCATAAGTTTTCCTTCTGGAAGGACGTAACCTTTAGTTTACATGGTTGGTAGAGATGAGCGAACTTTTGAAAAATTCGATTCGACTGATTCGCCGAATTTTCCGACAAAAATCGTTTCGACCCGAATAAATTCGTGACGAATCGCTATTAAAAACGGCTATTTCTGAGCCTCCTAGAGCCTCAATAGGGTTGTAAACCATTCTGCCTTGCTGTAACACGCACAGGATGCGTGCTGGGTTAGTTAAATAATACTTTGAAGAAATATCACATGCAGATCAGAGGCATCGCTAATAGAATCGCAAGCGGCACAATTGCAGAGAGTTGAAGTGGCATCACTATGAGGGGCAGAAGGAGCCCAAACATTGCTTTAAAGAGACACTGGAGTTGGCAGCAGCAGGAGCCCAAAAATTGGATGAATCACACCCTGGAGTTGGCAGGAGTTGACAGCAGGAGCCCAAATATTACTTTAAAGAGACCCTGGGGTTGGCCTCAGGAGCCCAAAAATTGGATGAATCACATCCTGGAGTTGGCAGCAGCAGGAGCCCAAATATACACTGGAGTTGGCTTCAGGAGCCCAAAAATTGGATGAATCACACCCTGGAGTTGGCAGGAGTTGACAGTAGCAGCAGCAGGAGCCCAAATATTACATTAAAGAGACCCTGGGGTTGGCCTCAGGAGCCCAAAAATTGGATGAATCACACCCTGGAGTTGGCAGCGGCAGGAGCCCAAATATACACTGGAGTTGGCTTCAGGAGCCCAAAAATTGGATGAATCACACCCTGGAGTTGGCAGGAGTTGACAGCAGCAGCAGCAGCAGCAGCAGGAGCCCAAATATACACTGGAGTTGGCTTCAGGAGCCCAAAAATTGGATGAATCACACCCTGGAGTTGGCAGGAGTTGACAGTAGCAGCAGCAGGAGCCCAAATATTACATTAAAGAGACCCTGGGGTTGGCCTCAGGAGCCCAAAAATTGGATGAATCACACCCTGGAGTTGGCAGCAGCAGCAGCCCAAATATACACTGGAGTTGGCTTCAGGAGCCCAAAAATTGGATGAATCACACCCTGGAGTTGGCAGGAGTTGACAGTAGCAGCAGCAGGAGCCCAAATATTACATTAAAGAGACCCTGGGGTTGGCCTCAGGAGCCCAAAAATTGGATGAATCACACCCTGGAGTTGGCAGCAGCAGCAGCAGGAGCCCAAATATACACTGGAGTTGGCTTCAGGAGCCCAAAAATTGGATGAATCACACCCTGGAGTTGGCAGGAGTTGACAGTAGCAGCAGCAGGAGCCCAAATATACACTGGAGTTGGCTTCAGGAGCCCAAAAATTGGATGAATCACACCCTGGAGTTGGCAGAAGTTGGCAGCAGCAGCAGCAGGAGCCCAAATATTACATTAAAGAGACCCTGGGGTTGGCCTCAGGAGCCCAACAATTGGATGAATCACACCCTGGAGTTGGCAGCAGCAGGAGCCCAAATATACACTGGAGTTGGCTTCAGGAGCCCAAAAATTGGATGAATCACACCCTGGAGTTGGCAGGAGTTGGCAGCAGCAGCAGCAGGAGCCCAAATATACACTGGAGTTGGCTTCAGGAGCCCAAAAATTGGATGAATCACACCCTGGAGTTGGCAGAAGTTGGCAGCAGCAGCAGCAGGAGCCCAAATATACACTGGAGTTGGCTTCAGGAGCCCAAAAATTGGATGAATCACACCCTGGAGTTGGCAGAAGTTGGCAGCAGCAGGAGCCCAAATATACACTGGAGTTGGCTTCAGGAGCCCTAAAATTGGATGAATCACACCCTGGAGTTGGCAGGAGTTGACAGTAGCAGCAGCAGGAGCCCAAATATACACTGGAGTTGGCTTCAGGAGCCCAAAAATTGGATGAATCACACCCTGGAGTTGGCAGGAGTTGACAGCAGCAGCAGGAGCCCAAATATTACATTAAAGAGACCCTGGGGTTGGCCTCAGGAGCCCAAAAATTGGATGAATCACACCCTGGAGTTGGCAGCAGCAGGAGCCCAAATATACACTGGAGTTGGCTTCAGGAGCCCAAAAATTGGATGAATCACACCCTGGAGTTGGCAGGAGTTGACAGTAGCAGCAGCAGGAGCCCAAATATTACATTAAAGAGACCCTGAGGTTGGCCTCAGGAGCCCAAAAATTGGATGAATCACACCCTGGAGTTGGCAGCAGCAGCAGCAGGAGCCCAAATATACACTGGAGTTGGCTTCAGGAGCCCAAAAATTGGATGAATCACACCCTGGAGTTGGCAGGAGTTGACAGCAGCAGCAGCAGCAGGAGCCCAAATATTACATTAAAGAGACCCTGGGGTTGGCCTCAGGAGCCCAAAAATTGGATGAATCACACCCTGGAGTTGGCAGCAGCAGGAGCCCAAATATACACTGGAGTTGGCTTCAGGAGCCCAAAAATTGGATGAATCACACCCTGGAGTTGGCAGAAGTTGACAGTAGCAGCAGCAGGAGCCCAAATATTACATTAAAGAGACCCTGGGGTTGGCCTCAGGAGCCCAAAAATTGGATGAATCACACCCTGGAGTTGGCAGCAGCAGCAGCAGGAGCCCAAATATACACTGGAGTTGGCTTCAGGAGCCCAAAAATCGGATGAATCACACCCTGGAGTTGGCAGGAGTTGACAGTAGCAGCAGCAGGAGCCCAAATATTACATTAAAGAGACCCTGGGGTTGGCCTCAGGAGCCCAAAAATTGGATGAATCACACCCTGGAGTTGGCGGCAGCAGCAGCAGCAGGAGCCCAAATATACACTGGAGTTGGCTTCAGGAGCCCAAAAATTGGATGAATCACACCCTGGAGTTGGCAGGAGTTGGCAGCAGCAGCAGCAGGAGCCCAAATATACACTGGAGTTGGCTTCAGGAGCCCAAAAATTGGATGAATCACACCCTGGAGTTAGCAGGAGTTGACAGTAGCAGCAGCAGGAGCCCAAATATTACATTAAAGAGACCCTGGGGTTGGCCTCAGGAGCCCAAAAATTGGATGAATCACACCCTGGAGTTGGCAGCAGCAGCAGCAGGAGCCCAAATATACACTGGAGTTGGCTTCAGGAGCCCAAAAATTGGATGAATCACACCCTGGAGTTGGCAGAAGTTGGCAGCAGCAGCAGCAGGAGCCCAAATATACACTGGAGTTGGCTTCAGGAGCCCAAAAATTGGATGAATCACACCCTGGAGTTGGCAGGAGTTGACAGCAGCAGCAGCAGCAGCAGGAGCCCAAATATTACTTTAAAGTGACACTGGGGTTGGCTTCAGGAGCCCAACAATTGGATGAATCACACCCTGGAGTTGGCAGAAGTTGGCAGCAGCAGCAGCAGGAGCCCAAAAAATGGCCTAAAGACATAAATATGTTTTGCACCATTTGGAAAGTGTAAAACGTGGCACCATGCTGAATCTAGTCGCATGCATCAGGCATTGGTGGGTGGAAATCCTGGCTGATCCATCCCTGATTCATTTTGACAAAGGTGAGTCTCTCCACATTTTTAGTTGACAGACGAGTTCTCCTCGCCGTAACTATGGCCCCCGCCGCACTAAACACCCGCTCAGATGGCACGCTACTTGCCGGGCAGGACAGCTTTTCCAGGGCAAACTCTGCTAGTTGCGGCCACAAATCAAGTTTGGTTGCCCAGAAGTCCAGCGGATCCTCAAGGTGTGTTGGCATGGTCATGTCAAAGTATGACATGACCTGCTGGTTGAGGTCCTGCTCCAGGTCTTCCTGCTGCTCATGAGTAGCCTCACTATGCGGGTGTAGAAAGCTACTCATTAGCGACTGAAGACTGAGGCTGCTGCTGCTGATGGAGCTGCTGCTCCTGCCAACCCCCCCAGCGGCCATGGCAGTGGAAGGTGAGCGCAGAGGTCCCCTCGAGTCAGACCTGCGAGAGTATGGACCATGGCGCAGATAGGCATCGGCCAACTGCCTACGTAGAATGTCTTTGTAGTAGTTGAGTTTGTCCTCCCTCTCGGTGGGTTTAAAAAATGCCCCCATTTTGTGCCGGAAGCGAGGGTCCAATAAGGTGGACAGCCAGAAGTCATCCCGCCGACAGATGGAAACAATTCTGGGGTCACTACGCAAGCACGTGAGCATGCTTCGTGCCATTTGCGCAAGTGACTCGGATGGACTACCTGTCTCCATCTCCACTGCATACTGCCACGGTGTGCCCGGGTCCTCTGTCTCGCCTTCCTCAAAAACCTCTAGCTCCTCTGGCTGCTCCTGCTCCTCCTCTCCTGTCCGCTGACTAGATAAACCAGCCATTTCGCCAAGCCTAAACTGTGTTTCGCTGGGCAACTCCTCCTCCTCCTCTTCCTCCTCCTCCTCCAGTTCAGCTCCAACGGGGTTCATGTGGCCGTAATATGTAAACGCCATGTCTCCAGTGCCCTGACCAGCCATGGTTTCCAACATGTGCTGTAGTACATGAAGCAGTGGAATCACGTCGTTCATCCCGTAATCCTGCCGAGTGACAAATAAAGTGGCTTCCTCAAAGGGCCTGAGCAAACGGCAGGTGTCACGTATGAGCTGCCACTGGTTGACATTGAAGTTACACAGGGGAGTCCCCCTATCTGCTTGGATCATCAGGAAATCCGTGATGGCTTTTCTCTGTTCATATAATCGGTCCAACATGTGAAGGGTGGAATTCCAACGGGTGGAAACATCGCAAATCAGACTATGTTGGGGGATACCATTCTGACGCTGTAGCTCAAGAAGTGGCTGAAGTGCATGCAAAGTTTCCTTGAAGTTGTTAGGATGTCCTGCAGATGGGGGGAACACTTCAGAAACCGCTTGACAACCAGATTGAAGACGTGAGCCATGCAGGGGGCATGGGTCAGGCTTCCTTGGCGCAGCGCAGACAAAATGTTCTTCCCATTGTCGGTAACCATGATTCCCATTTTAAGTTTTCTCGGAGTAAGCCATGTTTGGATTTCCTGATGAATACATTTAAGCAGTTCCTCCCCTGTGTGACTCCGTTCGCCAAGACAAACCATGTGAAGCACTGCGTGACACCTCCGTGCCCTGCACACATGGTAGACTGGAGGGGCACTGAGACTTGAGCCTACAGTGGAGGGTGAGGAGATGGCGGAGGATGAGGAGGCCGAGTCGCACGGTGTCACAGGTCCAATGGGCAGAGAGCGCGGAGGCCGAAGCGGCGTGACCTGTCCAAGTTGCTGCTGCAAAGGGACCACATTCACCCAGTGGGCCGTAAACGACATGTACTGCCCCTGACCGTAGTTACAGCTCCAGATGTCGGCGCTGCCATGTATTTTGCTACACACCGACAGGCTCAAGGACTGGCCCACCTTCTGTTCAACAAAAGTGTGCAGCGCTGGTACTGCCTTCTTGGCAAAGAAATGACGGCTTGGGACTCTCCACCTCGGCTCGGCACAAGCCATCAGTTCTCTGAAAGGTGCAGATTCCACCACCTGAAAAGGGAGCGACTGCAGCACCAGCAACTTGGACAGGAGCACATTCAGCTTCTGCGCCGTAGGATGAGTGGGCGCATACTGCTGTCTCTTGGACATGGCTTCGCTGATGGATTGCTGGCGGGATGCATGACTTGGAGGAGGAGGAGGAGGAGCAGGAGCGACAGAGGATGGGTATGACGCACAGCTGCCTTCGGCTGAGGTGCTGGAGCCTTGGCTGGCAGAAATTGGGAGCTCACTTGGTGAGGAAGCAGACTGGACCACCCCTTGGGAGCCTCGGTTCTCCCAGGTCGTTTTATGGTGACGCATCATATGTTGACGCAGGGCCGTGGTGCCAACATTTGGACCCTGGCCACGCTTCACCTTTTGCCTACATATCTTGCATGTGGCCATGTTACCCTCCTGCGGATGCCTCAGGAAAAACTGCCACACTGCCGAGTAGCTACTTTTCCCACCCCCTGGCCTCACTGATTCACTGCTGCTGTTGCCAACTCCAGGAACCCCTGCTCCACTACCTCCCGATAAGGTAGACTGCCGCACAGCAGGTGCTCTACCCCGGCCCCGGCCGGCTCCAGCCTTTGGAATTGTGCCCCCATGCTGACTGCTACCACCTTGCTGCCTCAGCTGCTGACTCCGGGGCAACCTGCGCCCTTCTTCTCCTGATGATGACGATGAAGCCCCTTCATCACCCGGCTCCCAAGTGTGATCGGCTTCATCGTCATCATCATCATCATCACCGAGTTGTGGCTGTACGTCACTGATGTTCGTGGATTCGTCAACAGTGTCTGGCGCAGGAGCTGGAACGCTCGCAGCACCCACGACACTGTCCACATCACTATTTGTCTGCCTAGCTAAAGAAGCCACCTCCATTTCTTGGCTGGGCAGTAGCTGCTGACTGTCCTCCTGTATCTGATCGTCCTCCTCACTAAAGAGTGGAGCTGAACCCAAAGCATAGGATACGTCGCAGGGGGAGGGAACGGCGTAGGACAGAGGCAATGGGAGGACAGGGACTGCTCTCGGGGCATGCCAACTCAGGGTTGTGTCAGAGGAACCTACCGACCCTAGACTGGGGGTCTCAGACGTAAGTTGTGATGATGTTGTTGATGAGCGCGTCAACCAATCTACCACGGCAGATGCGTTACTGGTGGAGACCCGACCGCTAGCAGATACTGGCAGATTAGGTCTCTCAGCGTGACTCCTGCTGCTACTGGCCCCCAGTCTGATGCGAGCTCTGCCTGCGGAATCTTGGCCTCTGCCACTCCTCTTTTCACTTCCAGGCACTTGTCTGCCCGACATAGTCTAACTGGCGTGGTAGTAGGTGATATTTTAAGATCCCCCGGGCAGCGGTGGGTCTATATGAAACAGAATATAATGCACACCAAAAGTGAGCAGTAACACTCAGCCTCCAACAGGCCTGCTTAGTGTAAATAAGAGAGCTGCTTAGTGTAAATAAAGAGGGGTATGCTATGTTACAGAATGGGATGCCTCAACAGAAGTGCACCTGGCAGGCAGCAGTAAGCCTATGCCCAGCAAAAGTGTCTTATAATATAAATATAATAAGAGCAAATGGTTATATGGTCTTAAACAGAGGCTGCTTTAGTCACAGAATGGGATGCCCCCAAAAGAGATCCAGTAGTACTATGCCCAGCAAAAGTGTCTTTATCAGGCTAATTTCAAATATAATAAGAGCAAATGGTTATATGGTCTTAAACAGAGGCTGCTTTAGTCACAGAATGGGATGCCCTGGCAGGGACAAGTAGTGCTATGCCCAGCAAAAGTGTCTTTATCAGGCCTAATTTCAAATATAATAAGAGCAAATGCTTATATGGTCTTAAACAGAGGCTGCTTTAGTCACAGAATGGGATGCCCCCAAAAAAGATCCAGTAGTACTATGCCCAGCAAAAGTGTCTTTATCAGGCTAATTTCAAATATAAAAAGAGCAAATGCTTATATGGTCTTAAACAGAGGCTGCTTTAGTCACAGAATGGGATGCCCTGGCAGGGACAAGTAGTGCTATGCCCAGCAAAAGTGTCTTTATCAGGCCTAATTTCAAATATAATAAGAGCAAATGCTTATATGGTCTTAAACAGAGGCTGCTTTAGTCACAGAATGGGATGCCCTGGCAGGGACAAGTAGTGCTATGCCCAGCAAAAGTGTCTTTATCAGGCTAATTTCAAATATAATAAGAGCAAATGGTTATATGGTCTTAAACAGAGGCTGCTTTAGTCACAGAATGGGATGCCCTGGCAGGGACAAGTAGTGCTATGCCCAGCAAAAGTGTCTTTATCAGGCCTAATTTCAAATATAATAAGAGCAAATGCTTATATGGTCTTAAACAGAGGCTGCTTTAGTCACAGAATGGGATGCCCTGGCAGGGACAAGTAGTGCTATGCCCAGCAAAAGTGTCTTTATCAGGCTAATTTCAAATATAATAAGAGCAAATGCTTATATGGTCTTAAACAGAGGCTGCTTTAGTCACAGAATGGGATGCCCCCAAAAAAGATCCAGTAGTACTATGCCCAGCAAAAGTGTCTTTATCAGGCTAATTTCAAATATAATAAGAGCAAATGGTTATATGGTCTTAAACAGAGGCTGCTTTAGTCACAGAATGGGATGCCCTGGCAGGGACAAGTAGTGCTATGCCCAGCAAAAGTGTCTTTATCAGGCTAATTTCAAATATAATAAGAGCAAATGCTTATATGGTCTTAAACAGAGGCTGCTTTAGTCACAGAATGGGATGCCCCCAAAAAAGATCCAGTAGTACTATGCCCAGCAAAAGTGTCTTTATCAGGCTAATTTCAAATATAATAAGAGCAAATGGTTATATGGTCTTAAACAGAGGCTGCTTTAGTCACAGAATGGGATGCCCTGGCAGGGACAAGTAGTGCTATGCCCAGCAAAAGTGTCTTTATCAGGCTAATTTCAAATATAATAAGAGCAAATGCTTATATGGTCTTAAACAGAGGCTGCTTTAGTCACAGAATGGGATGCCCTGGCAGGGACAAGTAGTGCTATGCCCAGCAAAAGTGTCTTTATCAGGCTAATTTCAAATATAATAAGAGCAAATGCTTATATGGTCTTAAACAGAGGCTGCTTTAGACACAGAATGGGATGCCCTGGCAGGGACAAGTAGTGCTATGCCCAGCAAAAGTGTCTTTCTCAGGCTAATTTCAAATATAATAAGAGCAAATGGTTATATGGTCTTAAACAGAGGCTGCTTTAGTCACAGAATGGGATGCCCTGGCAGGGACAAGTAGTGCTATGCCCAGCAAAAGTGTCTTTATCAGGCTAATTTCAAATATAATAAGAGCAAATGCTTATATGGTCTTAAACAGAGGCTGCTTTAGTCACAGAATGGGATGCCCCCAAAAAAGATCCAGTAGTACTATGCCCAGCAAAAGTGTCTTTATCAGGCTAATTTCAAATATAAGAGCAAATGGTTATATGGTCTTAAACAGAGGCTGCTTTAGTCACAGAATGGGATGCCCCCAAAAAAGATCCAGTAGTACTATGCCCAGCAAAAGTGTCTTTATCAGGCTAATTTCAAATATAATAAGAGCAAATGGTTATATGGTCTTAAACAGAGGCTGCCTTAGTCACAGAATGGGATGCCTCACAGCAGACTTAAGATCAGTTCAGTATATATGCACAGTTAGTTAGTATAAGCAGCCTGAAAACGCTAACAAAGCCTGTCAGGCTGGATGAAAAAAAAAAAAAAAAAACTGACAGCCTCCGATTTTCCATTCCTTTCCCTGTTTTCCGCTGACTTTCTGTCTGTATCCTGTCTGTCTCCTGCCTGTCTCCAGCCTGTCCCTGTCTGTCCCTGCCTGTCTAACTGTCTACCTGTCTCTCCCTCAGCTACACAGCGTTCTGTCTCTCACGAATGCAATAGAGAAATGAGGCAGGAAAGCAAGATGGCCGGCCTTAAATACCGCTGTGACGTCACCGGGCTTGCTGGCTGCTGATAGGCTGCATGTGACTGTCCCAGCATACACTGCCCCAGCTTACATGTCTGGACATGTCCCGTCCGCCATCTTAGAATGCCTGTAATGTAAATGAATGGATGTTAAAGGAAAACTTCGAGCGATCGAATCGCGGGGAAATTCGGATTCGATCCGAATCGAATTTTTCCTGAAATTCGGATCGAATCCGGGTTCGTCCGGATCGATTCGCTCATCCCTAATGGTTGGGGTAGGTTATCTTAATAATGGACAGAGAATTTTACCACCAAATTATAATGAACCAATTAGCAGACACAACAGTATATAGACAGCTCTTGGAGAACCCTCTGACGGCTATTAAGACTGAATTAGACCGTCTCCTGAAAAGAGCAGTAGATGATGAGATCATTGATAAGAAACTATATGCGTTCATGACTGTAGAACATCCTGTAACACCTGTGCTTTATGTTCTACCTAAAGTTCACAAGAATCCGGTCAACCCCCCTGGACGTCCAATTGTGGCCGGGACGGAGTCGATATTCCAAAATGTGGCTACTTTTTTGGACCGGGTGTTACAGCCCAAGGTAATCACTACAAAATCCTACTTACTCGACACAGGCGATTTTTTGAATCGCATTACCAATTTGGGACCATTGCCTGAACATACCCTACTATGTAGTATGGATGTATGTTCGCTATATACATCGATCCCACATGATTTAGGTATATTGGCAGTTACAGAAGCACTTAGCACACTTGGAACAACCTCTTCATTCAATGAATTGTGTACTGATTTGCTTACTATGGTATTGACTAAGAATTATTTTCTTTATGGTGATAAGTACTATTTACAGTTACAGGGCACCGCCATGGGGTCAAATGTGGCACCCTCCTATGCGAATCTATTTATTTATGGACCGTTTTGAACGGACTTTTGTCTACAATGACCCATACTTTCAATCCCATGTAAGCCTTTGGTTAAGGTTCATTGATGATATTTTTTTCTTGTGGCAGGGCTCTGAAAACGATCTACTAATTTTTACAGATGGCCTAAACCACAGACTATCTACGATCACTTTCACTTTGGAATCTAGCAAGACTGAGGTACACTTCCTAGATGTTATGATATCCATTGCTAACAACACATTAACAACTGATCTGTATCGTAAGCCGACAGATCGAACAACTTTCTTACATCGTACAAGTTACCATACGGAAACTCTTAAGAAAAGTTTACCATACAGCCAATTTATACGCCTACGACGCATCATCACAGATAATGATACTTTTGATAGAAGATCACAGGAACTTATCAATGAATTCATGACAAGGGGCTATACATATGCAGAATTAATAACAGCTAGCGACAAGGCCAAGGTAAAGGATAGATCAGAACTACTGAAACATAACCACCGAGAGAATCCACAACGCATTCCAGCCATTCTAACTTTTCTCTTTCTCCTAAGATAGAAAAAGCCATAAAAAAACATTGGCATGTGCTAGGGAGTGACCCTAAATTAAAACAGATTTTTTCAGACTCCCCGATGTTCATACGGAAGAGACCAAAGAATTTACGAGAAAATCTGATTAGAGCAGACACACATATTCCAACACTAAAATCTTTGACTCAACGTACATGGATGCCATCACCTCAGGCACTCCAGGGAATGTTTCGCTGCGGAGGATGTGCGCAGTGTAATTCTGTAATTAAAGGGGATACATTCAATCATCCACAATCAGGGAAACAATATAGAATAAAACAGTTTTTTAACTGCAAGTCTACCTACGTGGTATATATTTTGAAATGCCCATGCGGTAAATTATATGTGGGTAAAACTAAAAGGACACTTAAGACCCGTATAAGTGAGCACCGAAGTGCTATAAGACGAGGAGATACAGAGTCATCGGTTGCTCGACATTTCATGCAAACAGGTCATCAAATCTCACAACTTCGTTTTATGGCCATAGACTATCAACCGGCAGCGAGAAGGGGTGGAGATAGGGATAAAGCTTTATTAAGACGTGAATTGAATTGGATATTCACTTTAGACACCATGACCCCGAGGGGACTCAATGAAGAGCTGGATTACACACCTTTCATATGAGACTTCTTTTCTTTTTCTTTTTTTATGATTCTCTTTAGTATTTCCCTTCCCTTTACCCGCTTCCCCTCTCCATATGGGTCAACCATCTGTATGAGTCCTTTCCATTATTATATAAAACCAGAATTTTTTCTTGTACTATATACCGTTGCATCAATTTAAGCAGGATTAAATTGAGGAAGGTCTATAGATATCCAACTTTATTCAAACTGTGTGGGCGTCTCTTGAGAAATATCCCACGTTAGGATTTCCTGTAAGGATATGGATAGTGAGACTTCACTGCCTTCTTGAAATTCAACATCCAAGGTAGAACCCTCAAGTAATACATTTTGAACTTATGAGGTTCACAATAAAATATTTTATGTCTTCCTTGAGGTAACATCACTATTGACAATAGGTATTATCACAAATGGAGCAGTGAAAAGTAGGCCACATGGTATGTGCCCCTATAACATATAGATCGGATCTAATATACAATATCAGAAGAATTTATGCTGGTCAGCTGACTCATATTTAAATGATGAGAAATGTGGTAATGGAATATATAAATCATTCAGACAAATTCGCTCATATTTGTTGTTTTTATAAACTTTTAATTTTTTTATTATTATTATTTTTGCAGATATGCAAGACCAAACCCAGTTGTCCCCTTCTAAGAAGTTTCCTCCACAAGATTTCGCCTTGTCAGACAATGTGGACGTATACATGTTTGTCCCTCTTATATTGGCTTAAGTTTGCAACAATTAATTCTGGCGAAACCCTGTGCGCGGCACCCCGAGCGCCTCAGGACGCAGTGCGCATGTGCGGGAGTGGGCGCTGTCCCTGCCAGCCAGTATGTTGCTGACTGGAGGAGGCGGTCGTCACTTCCGCCCACCAACGCTGTTGTTTTGGGCCGGGACGCCGCCACCGGATGTGACGCAGTGAGCGGCTACAGGAAACGCCGCTCACTGCGATCACGCACTGGCCGGCCAGGGGGGAAACTGGGATCATAAAAGCGCGCGCAGCCTGCAGTTCCAATGTCGCTACCCTGATGAAACGGCCTGCGGCCGTGAAACGTCGGTAAATTATCCTATGAGCGATCATTCACTTTTGGCTCTCATGTAACTGTCATGTCATTAGGATTCTGCTTTTGTATAGTTGCATATTTGTTTGTATATGGGGCTTCTCTATTCAAATCCAGTTAGTCAGTGCTATGTGTGACAGCCACAGCGTGTGATTATAAGTGGCAGCTGGACATGTTATTTTGCATTTCACATTGATAGACAGCATTGCCTTCATAGCTTGAATAGATTGTTACATAGTGTAACAAGCGTATGTTTGAACTGGTGATACTGTGGAAGCATTACAATTGAAACAGTGTATCATATATACAGAGATTAAATGTTATTGCATGGCCATTTTTTGCTGTTTACAAATGCAACCCAGCCTCTCTATTTAAACATATGGCTATATTGTATATAAATGATTTCTTCACTAGAGATTTGAGATACCCCACATACTCTAGTTATTATGTGTATATATGTGTATAGAAATGAAATATTTGTACTTTCCATGTAAATATTATTTTTCATAATATAAAAACCTTTTTTTGCAAATTATAACTATTTGGTGTGCGCCTACCTCTATGTACATTTTTGGTAGGTTATCTTACAAATTGGGATACCCCACTGTATATGAAACCGAATGTAAATGCACACCCAAAAGTGGACAATCAGCATCCAAGAGGCCTGCTTAGCTTAAATAAGAGAGCTGCTTAGTGAAAATAAGAGGCCTGCTTAGTTTAAATAAGAGAGCTGCTTAGTGTAAATAAGAGAGGTAGGTTATGTGATGTTACAGAATGGGATGCCCCGAAGCAGACTTGAGATCAGTATATATGCCCAGCAAGAGTGGATAAGCAGGCTCAAACAGGCCAAATTATTTTAAATAACTGTGCAGCTTACAGTAAATTCAGAAGCTAATGGTATGTTACAGAATGGGATGACCCAACAGCCAGCAGTGCACCTGGCAGCAGTAGTACTATGCACAGCAAAAGTGTCTTTATCAGGCCAAATGACTTTTAGAATAAGTGCAAAGGGTTATAGTAAATAGAGGCTTGTGTAGTCACAGAATGGGATGCCCCAAAAGCCAGCAGTGCACCTGGCAGCAGTAGTACTATGCACAGCAAAAGTGTCTTTATCAGGCCAAATGACTTTTAGAATAAGTGCAAAGGGTTATAGTAAATAGAGGCTTGTGTAGTCACAGAATGGGATGCCCCAACAGCCAGCAGTGCACCTGGCAGCAGTAGTACTATGCACAGCAAAAGTGTCTTTATCAGGCCTAATTTCTATTAGAATACGTGCAAATGGTTATGGTATTAAATAGAGGCTGGTGTAGTCACAGAATGGGATGCCCCAACAACCAGAGAGCACCTGGCAGCAGTACTACTATGCACAGCAAGTGTGTTTATCAGGCCAAATTTCTATTAGAATAAGTGCAAAGGGTTACAGCAGTAAATAGAGGCTGGTGTAGTCACAGAATGGGATGCCTCACAGCAGACTTGAGATCAGTTCAGTATATATGCACAGTTAGTGTATAAGCAGCCTGAAAACGCTAACAAAGCCAGTCAGCCAGCCAGTAACACTCAGGCTGGATGAAAAAAAAAAATCTCCCTGTGACTGCCTCCGATTTTTCCTAACTTTCCCTGCTTTTCGCTGACTTTGTCTGTCTCCTGCCTGTCTCCTGCCTGTCTCCTGCCTGTCTCCTGCCTGTCTCCTGCCTGTCTCCTGCCTGTCTCCTGCCTGTCTCCTGCCTGTCTCCTGCCTGTCTCCTGCCTGCCTGTCTCCTGCCTGCCTGTCTCCTGCCTGTCTGTCTCCTGCCTGTCTGTCTCCTGCCTGTCTGTCTCCTGCCTGTCTCCTGCCTGTCTGTCTCCTGCCTGTCTGTCTCCTGCCTGTCTGTCTCCTGCCTGTCTGTCTCCTGCCTGTCTGTCTCCTGCCTGTCTGTCTCCTGCCTGTCTGTCTCCTGCCTGTCTCCTGCCTGTCTGTCTCCTGCCTGTCTCCTCCCTGTCTGTCTCCTGCCTGTCTCCTCCCTGTCTGTCTCCTGCCTGTCTCCTCCCTGTCTGTCTCCTGCCTGTCTCCTCCCTGTCTGTCTCCTGCCTGTCTCCTCCCTGTCTGTCTCCTGCCTGTCTCCTCCCTGTCTGTCTCCTGCCTGTCTCCTCCCTGTCTGTCTCCTGCCTGTCTCCTCCCTGTCTGTCTCCTGCCTGTCTCCTCCCTGTCTGTCTCCTGCCTGTCTCCTCCCTGTCTGTCTCCTGCCTGTCTCCTCCCTGTCTCCTCCCTGTCTGTCTCCTGCCTGTCCCTGTCTGTCTAACTGTCTCTCCCTGCCTACAGCAGCGTCCTGTCTCTCACGAATGCAATAGAGAAATGAGGAAAAGCAAGATGTCCGCCGACTTAAACAGCGCTGTGACGTCACCGGGCTTGCTGGCTGCTGATAGGCTGCATGTGACTGTCCCAGCTTGCACTGGCGCGGGGTTGATGTCTGGACATGTCCCGTCCGCCATCTTAGAATGCCTGTAATGTAAATGAATGGATGTTAAAGGAAAACTTCGAGCGATCGAATCGCGGGGAAATTCGGATTCGATCCGAATCTAATTTTTCATGAAATTCGGATCGAATCCGGGTTCGTCCGGATCGATTCGCTCATCCCTAATTATCTCCATCCCAGGGAAAAGGACAGCTACTACCCATGGCCTCTGTCCAACCTGCCAGATTGTTTAACCAGGGGTCCGTCAAATTTGTGGAGCCCGTGACTCTAATTATATAACATTTGCATGTTTTCTTACACTGTGATTGTCCCATAATGATATATTCACAACAGTAAGCGTCTATCTGCTCACCCTCAGACAGATCAGCCTTACACAACAAATAATCGTATACTTCTATGCGACAGAAAGAAAAGCAAAGACAGAATTTCAAGACACTGAAGACCTTGTCAGGGAGACCATATAACTAGTAGCTACTTTTATATCTTACTTTCCTTCGGCACGTCTCAGCGTCCCTGTATTATTACTGTCTTCCAAGACAGTTAAACCCCCTATCTACTCTTTCTATTCCCGTAAATCTCTTTGGATCCGTCCTATGGCACATATCCCGGTAAGAGAATTCAAAAATATAAAATTCAACTTACCGTGATTATAGTGTGCTGATGGATCCCATCCTCGTCGCCAGTAAAACTGTTGGGGTTTCTAAGTCCTCCCTCGTCCAAGGTCTGCCAGTTCTTGACAACAGTTGTTGGAGACGAGCTTATTCGAATAACGAGACACACACAAAGTGATATTCAAAAAGCTGTCTATTTTAATGATGGTCATATGGCTCTTTTATGCAGAAAAAAAGAACTTCAGCCTCCCACCAGTAGGGTGTGGGCCGAAAACGTATCAGGTAAAACACTTGTGGAGACACTCCCTAGAACATACATTATTGTAAAAAGCAGCATTTGCAAAAAGACAGGGTCTTTATCTATGGCTAACGGCCTTTCTGCCAGCACGCCCAAAATTGCAGTGCTTTCATAAGCAATTCTTCAGAAATACATCTCAGCAGAAAAACAACAAAAGCCATATTCTAACCCTCTATAAATACATAAAATGGCAATTAAAGTTATGTCTACCCTTATGGACAGGTCAGCCAAGGGGTATGTATGTATGTATGTAATCAGCTTTTATGAGGAGGTAAGTTCAAGATTGGATCAGGGGGAGTCATTGGATATCATATATCTTGACTTTTCTAAAGCATTTGATACTGTGCCACATAAAAGGCTGGTACAAAAGATGAGAATGCTTGGACTGGGGGAAAACGTGTGCAGATGGGTGGGAAATTGGCTTAATGATCGGAAGCAGAGGGTGGTTATCAATGGTACACACTAAGATTGGGTCACTGTTACTAGTGGAGTACCACAAGGGTCAGTTCTGGGACCAATTCTCTTCAATATATATATATATATATATATATATATATATATGACATTGGGTATGGATTAAACAGTAAAGTCTCAATCTTTGCAGATGATACTAAGCTGAGTAAAGTAATTAAAACAAAAGATGACAACAGGCAGCTACAAACAGATTTAGATACATTGGAAGCATGGGAAGTTAAATGGCAAATGAAGTTTAACACAGATAAATGTAAGGTTATGCACATGGGAAGGAGAAATCTGTGTCATGATTACACACTAAATAAAGAAACACTTGGTAAAACAACAATGGAAAAGGACCTAGGAGTTTTAGTTGACAATAAGCTCAACTGTAGTAATCAATGCCAGGCAGCTGCTGCCAAGGCAAATAGGATCATGGGGTGCATCAGGAGGGGCATAGGTGCTCATGACCAGAGCATCATTTTACCCCTGTACAAGTCACTAGTCAGACCCCATATAGAGTACTGTGTACAGTTCTGGGCACCTGTGCTTAAGAAGGACATATCAGAACTGGAGCGCGTTCAAAGAAGGGCAACAAAGTTAATAAAAGGAGTGCGGGGGCTAGAGTACCCGGAAAGATTGTCCAAGTTAGGTTTATTTAGTCTAGAAAAAAGACGATTGAGGGGTGATCTAATAACTATCTATAAATATATTCAATGTCAATACAAGGATCTGTCCCACAATCTATTTATACCCCGGAGTGTAACCATAACCCGGGGGCATCTACTAAGGTTAGAGGAAAGGTGCTTTCTCCACCGACATAGGAGGGGATTCTTCTCTGTAAGAGCAGTGAGACTATGGAACTCGCTGCCAGAGGAGGTAGTAATGATGGATACAGTAAAAACGTTCAAAAATGGCCTTGATGCCTTCCTGGCATGTAATAACATTTCCGGCTATGGCTACTAGACCATTATAACACACCTGCTTCAATTAGGCCTCAATTAGGCCTCAGCAGGAATCCCGGAAAGAGAAAAAAAACTTTTTTTTTTTTTTCTTTGGTTTAAATTTGTGCCAGCATTAACACACTGATTCACAAAAATAAAACAAACACAGTTTACTATATTTTACTTACCAAATGAGCTCAGTTTCCCAAAGCTTACCACAGGAGATCCTGCTTTAACTCACCACTTCCAAGCAGCCACTTACAGAGTCAGCCGGTGAAGCCTGTTTCAACAAAGAAAGGTTTCCCCCCTTCTGGGTATGCAAGGCATGGGGCCTGAATGAGTCTAGTTTTTAGCTCAGTTACAGCTTCCTCATGACATTCATTCCATTCCCATTTTACGTATTTGTGCCAAACACTGGTCTATATATGGTACGGGCCACCCAGACATGTATACCCGTTTATTTAACTGCCTAAGGTCCGTACATAGACGAAATTGACCATTTGGCTTGAGAATTGCCAATATAGAGGAGTTAAATGAACTATGCACTGGGTGTATGATACCCCGCGCTTCCAAGTTCTTGACAATTTCCGCTAACGACTCATAAGCGGTCAATGGAAGTCGGTATTGTTTGACATATACAGGTGGTCCATTGGGATCTGTTTGGATTCTTGCTACATGTAGGTCAGTGACCCCACAATCATATGAATCCTTGGCAAACATATCTTGGAAATCTATGAAGAGTTTCTTTAACTGTTGGCGCTTCGATTCATCAGAAAATGCATCAGCTAAAGAAATTTGCTCTGCGGCCTGTTCCTCAAATTCAGGAAAAATTTCAGGTTGACTTAACTCATAAGCTTCTTCCAGCTCAGTTGTTAAGTCGCCTTTAAGTCCGCTTACCTTTTTCTTTTCTCGTTGGTATGACTCATATTCCTTTTCATCACTCTCGTGATTGAAAACCAATGAGGCTTCTTCAATATGGCATGTACCTTCTTCAGAACTGAAAGGATAAATAGAATGAATATTAAATAACCCTTCAGGTATTGAGAAAAAGTGTTGTTCCAATAGTTCTTCCTCTGATAGATATTCATCAGGGATAAGTTCAATAACCTGATTCTGAAATCCAAAAGTGTAATATTCAGAATCCATACCTAAACCAAGTATAGTTCCTTTCCGTAAAGCTATACTATGGGAAGCCATGTTATGAATAATTATATTCAATGAAAGTTAAAACAGAAAGCACAGAGCTGAGAATAGTAGCCCTTCAAAAAGTCTTTGAAGCAAAGAAAGGGCAAATCTTCAATAACTTCAGTAACACCCTGTGATTATTTCATCAAGTGCCAGTCCACCACCCATTAGATTGGAGGCTTACCAGAACGTCCAGAATATTGAGCTTTCAAACCTCAAAGGGTCTCAGATAAATAAGAAGACTCGTCAATCATGCAGCATGGGGTTTTCTTCCCATGTATTCAATGCTCCAGCTCTCCACATTCAAGGTAACAGAAGTTAGAGATCCAACTCACATATGAGGAGAAATAGAAAGGACAGAATCTAGTGCAACAACGCTACTTTTAAAAACCACTTTAATCTAAAAAGTTTTGCACTCACATTTCCATTCATAAGTAAAAGGCACATATAAAATTTGCAGAGCTTTGACGACTCTCACCGCAAGTGCTCCCAATCCAGCGATATATTCAGCCAGAGCAGTAGCTTGATAATAAAAAGGAAGAGGTGCTGCTCACCAACGCGTTTCACCCCAATAGGGGCTTTAACCAGGTTTGCAGCAACAGATCTAAAGGTTGTTTAAATAGTTCCGGGATTTTAAGCACCAGGAAATGTATTCAAATCATTTCCGGGTTAGACACATAGACATAACAATCACATTCCTCACCTCGCATCAGCTGCGCCTGCGCTCATTGCTCAAGTTGTTGTAGGATAAAGTAAAATGGCCGCGGCGGTGCACCGTTCCTCAGTGCGCACGCGCCGTTTGAGTAATAGTGGTAGACATAGCAAAATAGCCGCAGTGGTCAATAAAGAACCACTGCGCATCCCCCAGCCTGCTATCAACGGGACGTCAGCTGATGTAAGCTAGTGTAAGACGCCCGCTGCTGCGAGATAAAGCAAGATGGCCGCGGCGGTGCGCCATTCCTCAGTGCGCACGCGCCGTTTACAAGATACTAATAGACAAAATGAAATGGCCACATCAGTCACTGAAGGGCCACTGCGCATGCGCCAACCTCCTGTCAGCGGAACACCAGCTATCAAAGCCCCAGCATAGATGAATCACCCATCCCCGCTAATTCTCTACCACCAACAAAGGGCTCCCATTATACGCACACCTACAGCCAACATGTTAAATATTAGCGTTCTCATCCGCTCAATAAAGGGAGGGCGCATGATCTAAGAGGGAGCAAAAAATGCATATTAAGCTGCATATATGCCAATAATATAAAGGTGCACTTTAAGTTCCTCAGAAGTTCAAAGGTCAAAAGGTGCGATGGGGAATGGGGGAAATGGAACTATACTAATAGTGACCTGACACATGATAACATAATCGGACATTGATGGTCAGATCCTAAAGAGACACCTATTATGATCGCATGCCAAGGTGACAGTCACCACCATAGTTCGCTTATTCAATGTAACCAATGAAAAAAGGAGGATGCGGAGTCCTCATGGTGAGAGTCCTCAAAGACAGTATTCAACAGTCAAATATAAGAATAAAAAAATATATACATAGACAGTATTTCCCTACACAATGTCTAAAATGTAAATTAAAAATCAGGAATTGTCAATGAAACAATTGAGATCATACTCAATATTAAGGCCATGAGGTGATAGGGTATTTAAATCAAAAATCCAGCGACTTTCTAGCCGAGATAAGTCCCTCACCATATTATTGCCACGCCAATGGGTCTTAATCCTATCCACACCCATAAAGGACAGAGGGCTAGGGTCCGAGGCATGACATTTTTTGTAATGAGCTGATAGATTATGGCCTTCATACCCCTTTTTGATGTTATAAATATGCTCTCTAAGGCGTATCTTCAATGGTCTGGTAGTCCTACCTACATAGAGTAGACCACAAGGGCACCATATAACGTATACTACAAACTTGGTACTGCACGTTATTAGGTGCTTTATTTTCATCGGGGCGGTCATACCAGTCACAAAGTGGGTGGACATAGATTTATTTAACTTCTTTCCCACTTTGCATCCACAACATAAACCACATCTAAAGAAACCAAGAGGGGGGTTGTTCACTAACTGGACTGGTTTTGGTGGATCAACATAACTCCGGACCAGCCGATCCTGTAAGTTAGGTGCCCTCCTAAAGATACACATTGGCTTTACTGGCAATGCAGGACCAATCACAGGGTCATCCCTAAGAATATGCCAGTGCCTATTAAGAATCCTTTTTATTTGCCAATGCTGAAGATTGTAATCCGTTAGGAACGCCAAGTCAGTCTTATTTTTTAGGGGGCCCTTCCTGCCGTTTAAGAAGTAGGGACCGATCCAATTCCCTGACTTGATTCTTCTGAATCTCAATATCGTTCAAGGGATAGCCCTTCTCCTCAAATCTTTTTTGGAGTTGGAGAGATTGAGCATCATATTCAGCTAGACTGCTACAATTTCTTCTTAATCTAACAAATTGTCCCTTGGGTATGGCCCGTAGCCAATTGGGATGGTGGCAACTTACCTTTGGGACATACCCATTCCTGTCTGTTGTTTTGAAGTATGTACACGTATTGAGAATAGTATTCTCACGTTTGATTACCAGATCCAGGAAGTGTATTTGTGACTCATTAATGTCCGCAGTGAACTCCAGATTAAACTCATTGGAGTTCACAGACTCAAAAAAGGCTTCTAACGATGCATGTGATCCCTCCCAGATGACTATGACATCGTCAATGTAGCGACGCCATAGCTTCAAACCCGGCCAAGGTCTACCAAAAATAAATCTGGATTCCCATAATCACACAAACAAATTGGCCATACTGGGGGCAAATTTGGCCCCCATGGCTACGCCCTTGATCTGCAAATAAAAGTCGCCTCCGAACCAAAAATAATTGTGTTCGAGGGAAAACTTAAGACAGGCAATAATTAACTCAATCTGTTGTGGGGGGAGACCAGATTGTTCTTCTAAAAAGAACTTCACCGCTGAGATCCCTAATTCATGCGGGATTACAGTGTAGAGCGACGTAACGTCTGCTGTAGCTAGTAAACACCCTTTATTGACTTCCATTTCTTGGCATATGGTTAGGACCTGTCCTGAATCTCTCAGGTATGCAGGTAGTGAGACAACCAAGGGCTGTAGAAAATTATCCACGTAGGCGCCCAAGCGGCAAGTAAGTGAATCAACGCCACTAACTATAGGGCGCCCCGGGGGTTTCGTCTGGTTTTTGTGGATCTTTGGGAGCTGATAAATTGTCGGAGTCCGAGGTTCCCTAATATTTAAATATTTATACTCCCTCTCATTTAGTATCCCCAAATCCAAGCCCCCCTTTAACAGTTCCACCAAACCTTGTCGGTACTCTGCTAATGGGTTTGCCCCCAGTTTAACATAAGTTTCGGCATCGGAGAGTAGTCGCATTAACTCAGCTACATAGTCTTGTTTATTTAAAATCACCAGACCTCCGCCTTTGTCTGCAGGCTTCACCACAATTTCAGTATTCTTCTCCAAGTTTTTAATAGCTCTAGTTTGGGAAATAAGCTGTTTTCTTTTTTTCACCTTTATCCCTCTCAGGTCCCTAATCACTGCTCCCTTGAACACCTCCAATCTCGAGTTGGACGTATTCAATGGATTAAAGACTGATTTATTCTTCAGACCTGTATGTTTAAATAGTGGGATATCAAAACCATCACCTTCTTTATTAACCATCTTCTTTATTAAGGAAGAATTTTTTTATATTTAACTTACGCATGTATTTTAAAAAATCTATGTGAACATTGAACTTGTCAATGTCTTTAGGGGGTGCATACTTCAAACCTAAATCCAAGGCTTTTAGCTCATCTACACTTAATTGTACTGAGCTCAAATTGAAGATCCCTTGTCCTATCGCCACCGGGTTCTTCTTATGCTTTGCCCCTCCTCGTCTTCCCCTTCGTCCCACCCTTTTCTCTTTACTGAACCCCTGCCTGATATGGGAGGGCTGCTTAATTTCCACCTGTCCTTTTAAGGGTAGTATATTCAATGGTTTATGATGGATATTTACCATAGGAGTATGTGTCACCTTAAGTCCAAGTTGTTGTATCCTGTTAGACAAATAGATCAAAGCGTCTGTATTCTTTAATGTCTGTCCCTTTTTGACCTGTATGGGAAGAAGAAAAGGCTTAGCTCCTTCAGGGATCTCGACATCCTCAGCAACCAGAATACTTACGGCATAAGGCATCTGTTGTCCCCATTTCAGGGTTTGTTCCTCATTTTGAAATCCCTCTGGATCCCCAGATAATCTAGACCACAAATTATTATTCACCAGATCAATCTGCGCAGCAAATCTGTGTAACAGGTCGTTACCTATATATATCTGGTGCCGTGGTTCATTCAATACAATGAATGAATGTTCAGTGGTCTTATGTCCTATGGAAACGGATAATACACATCTCGCAATTACATTATGACTCTGGGAATCACCATCCAGATCATGAACCCATTGGTCTTGTGGAGGGGAATATCTAATCATTTTAGGATTGGCGACCTGTTTCAAAAGACCTAGGCTAATATAACTGGCTTCGGATTTTAAATCCAGCTTGGCATATTTCATCCGAGCCATATTGTTCACCTGTACGGGAATCAATAGGTTATTACTTACCTTTTCAATCCGGGTCATGGATTGAGTATGCCTGGTCAGGTCTGCTACCTCGGAACATCTCCCTTTAAGCAAAATGGTTAACACATCCTCATTCAGGGTCACCTTTTTAATCCTATCCTTCTGGATGGTTATAGTGTGTTTTGTATCCCTGATAGCTTTCTCAGGATCACCATTTTTCAGGATCGTGATGTCCGGGTTCTGATTGTTCCTAAAATGAACTTCTATAAAATTAGGCCTCTCTTCAACCACATGGCAGTTATAGTGGGTTTGCATATTGCAAGATCGGTCATAGGCAATAGGTGCCTTCACTTGAGTCCAAATTGCTTCATTAATGAAGTCAATAATGGAGCTCAATCTTTTCAAAATGTCAACTCCTATGATTAATTTATCATTAGGAATATCTACAAGGATGGTGGGATGTCTTATTATTTTCTTGCCAATCGTAAACTTTAACCATGCTGTGCCTTTTACCTGCAGAGTATCTCCACCTACACTTATCAAAGAGCCATCAAATGCTTTTAATTTAGGCTTTTTCTCTGTCCTATCCATAATTTGTTGGAAATAATTAAAGGACAGTATAGTAGCTTGTGATCCTGTATCAATTAAACCTTTGATGGGACCTATACATTCATCTTGTAGGTAGGAATCAATATAATATCGGCCATCAACATTAAACAGGTCACATAAATAATTAGAATGCTCTCGCATTTGATGTTTTTTAAGGCTATGGTTCTTCTGTAGGGATAAGACCTCTGATGAAGCTATGTCATTCCCGCTGCACACAGCAGCCCCCACCTTTGGGGATACCTGGATTACATCACAGTTTACAGACAATGGCTCACAGCTTGACGCTGACATCAGCTTTTCACTCTTTGTAGAGGAATCTTCAGCACACACATTCTCATGGTTAAGTTTCAAGATAGGTAACATATTAGACCCATCCCCCTTCTCGGATGAGGGGACAACAATTTGACACACACCATCTTTGGCCACTATTTTAGGATCAACAGCATTGCAAGGCAAAACAATAGTAGAAATCACATCAGATTTACCTACAACCAATTTAGTAACCTTGCACAGGCCTAAGCTTTGATCCTGCCCTGACAATTTTATACAGTTGGACTGGGACCTGCAGCTGTTGCTAAAAAAGGCTTTTGGTTACTCTCATTGGAAGCCTGAGCCATTTTACTAACCATTTCAGTTAGCTTGGCTACCTGATCGGCCAACTTATCGAAACGGTCGCTAAATTTAGGCCTATCTTTGTTTTGAGGCCTTCTCCTGTTATCAGTAGGTGACCGACCCCCATGTGAGGTATGTGATTCAGGCCTATTATCCTTTTGTGATCTAGGTTTATTATCCCAGCGCCTGTATCTTGGGGGACCCCCATTGTTATATCGGGGACGGAAGAAATATCTTTTATTACCGCTATTTTCCCCCTCTGACCTATTGGGACTACGAGGCTTTGTTGGCCTGGGTCCTGATTGGTTCTGCTGGGGCTGTTTGGATAGTTCAGCAGGCTAAGGATACTTACGCTGCTGCGTTTCAAATCCTAATTTCTGATCTATCCTAGTCTCAGCTACATGTTGATCTGAGGACCTGTCATACCTTCTCTCACCTGTAGGGTTACACTCACTGATGATATACAGTTTAGTGGCAGCAGTCACTAACCTGTCTAATGGGGCATCAAGATCAAGATCTCTGGCCAAACTAAATTTAATTTGAACCGGCATCGCATCATAAAATAACTGCTTAAATTCACAGGACTCCCAATCAGGATAACTATATGCTAAACCATAAGCATTTTTAAGAACATACAAAAACTCCCGGGGACTTTGATGAGGTTTGCATCTTAATTTGTAGATGTCACGTCTGGCCGCCATAATGGATTTATAAGGCCCAAATTCCATTTTAACCTCATGCAAAACATCCTGCCATTTCCTAAGCCCCCTTTCTCTGAATGAGGTGAAATAATGGCGGTACCTGTTTTCAAATGCCCATGGTAAAAACCTGATTCTATCTGCGTCAGCATATAATTGCAATGAATCCATAGTAGATTCATACAATTCCAGATGGTTAGCAATTTTGATAGATCCCTTTTTAAAAAATTTTGGGACAGTGGCATTTAGGAATTTGATAATCCCAGATGAATTCTGATCCCCCTTTGGAGACTGAGTGTCCCTCTTTCTAGGGGAAGCCTGGTTATCATGTCTTAAACTCTCATCCCTCTTACGGGCAAATTTGTCCCTGCGGGTTGATGAATATTCTTTACTCCTCTCCCTGTCAGTATCAAAATCATTACTGCTTTCCTCGTAGTAATAAGATACAGGTGATTTAATCCTTACAGCCCTCTCTGGGGAAGAGTGAGATACTTCATGCCTCAAGCCTTTTGTGTCATTAGCACCTTGTAATGCCAATACTCAGTCGTTAATTCATTGGTATCTAAGCTATCATTTTCTGATGTCTGACTAACAGGATTTTGGTCTGATTTTGCTTTAAGAGCATATGATTTTGAGGGAATATTTTGGGGTGGTTCTGGGAATATTCCACTGTCTGGCAAAGCACTTTCCACTTTGAATGCAGTGGGGCTTTGTATTGCTTGCTGCAGCCTATAATAACGATGATTCATTTCATCAGCTTCTTGCTCTAATTTTTGACATGCCGTTTTACAATGGTCAATCTTACTTTGTAATTCTGCTAACTTTCCTGATTCTACTTCTTTTTCTAAACGGTCTATATAAACTTGTACATTACTTAGATACATATCCCTTTTAGTTAAATGTTTATTAACTTCTAGTAGTGCGAATAAAATTATTGGTACCAATCTTAATGAGTGTAGATCCTTACTATTATTGCTATTAAGTGCAGACATATGTTAAATGTCTTCTAACCGTTCCAGACAATGCCCATACATCTGTACATTCTCTCTTGGAATCTTGGCATAACCTCTGTTTCCAAGCTTCTATATCCTCACTTAAATTCAGTCTCTCATGTACATATTCCATGATACTATAGATTAATTGTTCCGGGCTAGATGGACCACCCAGAGCGGCTTCACAGGAGCCGGTATCGCTATTGACGGTACTCATTTTTACTACTGATAATTTCAGATTACAAATATGTCAATATAAATATAGAATCAAGATGAATATAGAATATAGTATAGAGTTTTACTATTGCACAAACAAATTAACGCTACAAGATCTCACTGAGGCCTCCAAATTATGTCGGGGTTTATGAAGCAATGCTCATAAGGTTGAATCTATAGCTAGGGTTAAATTCTAAGGCGGACATAAAACACCTTATAAAAGAGATCTCTTGAGGTAATTTAGTAGTGCAATAATAAAATCTATCAACGGTTAAAGATAAATAACAAGCATTTATTATAAATACAAATATAGTAATCAATAAACCAATAACCAATAAGCAAAAACAATCAGATTACAAACATATATATCCTGTACTTATCAAATTTAGCCACAAGATGGCTCACTACTATTACCATAAAATATCCTTTTAATCAATCAATTCCTAAATCGATCTAATAGACAATTTAACTTAAAATTTAAAGATTAAAAATAAAATAATTATCCCCAGAACACAATGCTCTGACAAGTATAAAATTCAACCAAAGATATTTTGATAGTATAGTTCAATTACTGGACTGGAATTTAGCTCACGGGAAGATGTGTTCCAGTAAGAAATTTCGCAATGCCCAGCTAATTAACTATTAATAAATAAGAACTATACGTTACCAGAATCTCTATGGTAGGTCGGTCTTCAATTATGCAAGGCCTGTGGGATATGTAGATCTGATATGCAGTCACCAAGTTAGCTAGAAGCTGAGAGAGCTGAGAGCTTGAATGCTGGTCACTGAGCTTGGGATCTTTCTGTTGACCTCTGCTGATGATCTCTGCTGGTGAATCCTGCTCTCCCTGCTGCCAAGAATTATCCCCATTATATTTAAATTTCTTATCTAAATCCATCCCTCTTGCAAACATGATGTCATTGGGGCATGGCTAAGTGTCCGGTGACTTGACCAATTCCATGTCCGGCCACAAGGGGTCAGTGTAGGATAAGAAATTAATTTTGCACTATGTTGGAAAAATATTTAAAATCTAGGATAGGGAAATTACATATACCCATATATACCCAGGTGTATGGACTATTAAAATGTATATAGATATACCCAGATCCATATATATATATACTCCCACATATCCCAGTATTGTCCCCACATAATTCTTCAGCATTAACTGGAACTAAATGAATAATTATTTGTCTTAAATGACATTCTATCGACTATAGAATTATCCTGGGGGGTAATTATCATGGTGAATATTTTATACATTTAAAATCCTATAACATATCTACAATTTATGTACTAAAATATGGACTGGACGTGCACAGCCCAAGGTTATCACCATGTGGGGGTGCTAGGCCAAAATGTGCCCATCTATACCACTAACACAACCAGTTGGAGGGGAATTTCTGGAAATCCCCACGGGTCCCCAGATGGTCCGCACTCTATCCACAAAACACTTTATAATGATATTGCACTGCAGTCACTAGTACTAAACAAAGTATAAATTTTTATTAGTAATTAAAAAGGACTCATATGAGCACTGATGTACATAAAATACAAAGAATGACAATCTTAAAAACCATATACACAAAAAACATATATACACAAAAAATACAGAGAGGGGGGGTTGAGAGGAAAATAGGGCTAAATCTGTATGCAATACAGTCGGTGTACTTTCTGCCAATAAAACTCTATCACTGCCCACCAATATATATATAAGCAATAAAGTGCCCTAATTATACAGGTAATTATCCCAGGTAAGAATCAATACAAAATATAAAATACATGTGTACAATCCAATCTATAGAAATACCGGGGAAATGTCCAGTGAGCAGACTATAAGGCACTATTCAATACATGGCAGTGAAAAGACAATCAAAGCACAAGTGTAGCAAACACAAGATCTACATTACCACATGATGTCTCTTGCCCGCCTCAGAACCCCCGTGTATAACGGCCCGCCGACGCATTCCGTGGACTCCCCACTTCACCAGGGCGCAGGAGTGGCCATGCTGTGTCCCTGCCTCCTCCCTCCCTAAATATGCGAGGCGCGCTGATGAGCAGACGCCCACCCGATCGTCCAGTCAGGGACAGCCATCCGGTGTGACGTCAGGCAGCGGCCGCACAAGCCAGCACAACCACGCTGACACATTCTGCGGCGGGCGCGCGCCCCCCCCGAACACACTCCCCTGCAGTGGGAGGTGCCGGATCAGCGCCAGCGGAGGCACTGCCCAGACTATTCACCAGTACTGGACATGCGCCCGCGCCGAGCCGATCACACTCCCCTGCAGTAGGAGGCGTCGGCGGGGGGGGCGCGCCCGCCGCTGCGACAGGATGCCTCACACAGGTGAGGACATCCTGAATGTTAATCAGTGCCTGAAGGGGAGGGGGGGGAGGAGACAGGGAAAACCAGCCCGATCCCATGTTGACCAAACATGAAAATCAGTTCAAACACAAAAATTACAAGAATTAACATATATATATATGTGCATCGCCTCTGTTGAGTCTCTCCCATCTATACAGCACATTTCTACTCCAAATTACATTGTACTTTAACATAGACCAATCACAGAAAAATGGATATGTTCTACTCTGTTTGTATTACACTCTATTTATTACTCTGTTAAGCAAATACAACTTAACATCTATCCCTACTGTTGCAGAAAACATCATCTACTCAACGGTCATGTATTATTGTATTATTGCATAATCTATTCTACTATCTTCAGTGAATCAGCTCGTACACAATGTTACTTAAAACATAATCCCCGCTATAACTACAATGAATAAAAGTTACAGGCTGTCCATGATTAAGGGATCTACATACATGTGATTATACTTATGGGCACTATCATGTGTTTGAGTTGAAAAAAAAAAAAAAAGCACCTTAAAGTGGACCTAAACTGGACCCACTTCTATTTTTCATCATATTGCTTGGTCTCTTTCAATGTGCCAGCCGTATAAACCTGTGTACTACAAGATATCCAGTGTACTATGTACACCAAATAATCATTCCTAACACGGATTAAAAATATTTATATTAGTGATAAAAGTGACCATGATCTAACTAATATAAAAAATTTATGAAAAACTATGTGAAAAACCACTGCAAAAATGTAATCACTACAAAAATTAATCTATACAGTGCTAACGTGATAAGAAAAAAAAAAATAAAAAATATATAAAATATATAATATATATCAAAAAGTGAAAAATGTGTACTTCCAATCCATCCTAAATATATCTGCTGTGGAAAAAAAGTGCTAGCTAATTCGACCTATATTACAGTGGGTACCCCGAGCAATGGCCCATACTATGAACTACTTAAAGGTCCCCTTCTGGTGAGAACAGTGAACTCAACAAAGTACTACCTAAATGTAAAAAAACCAACAATGCAAATCCTATGTTTGCAGGGGATGTGGGCCTCAAAATATGAATAACTAAAAAGAACATATCAACCCATAGATTCACAAAGTAAAAAATTCCATAAACATGCTATCTAATATTGATACTCTTGTGTAAAAGTTAGCAATAATCTACACAGTGCACATGATTATACGCAAAATACTCATTAACTAGGCAGATATCATATATACAGCCACTCTTCTTTGGAGGTGTTGACGAGTTAGTCCAAAGCTGGTCCACTCCCGAGAGCAAACGGCACGTGGGATCCCCCAGAGGGGAGTTTTTCTTCTCACTTGTCCAGACTTCCATTTACTATACCATCCTACTCCACTGCAAGTACAGCTTGGTCTGTGTACAATCCTTTATTCTACAAAACAAATCATATGGTGAAAGTGCATCCATAACCACAATTCTGTGCTCCCAATATGCTTTCCAAAAATAATTATGAACAAAGTGAAGAAATATCTCTTAAGGGTATAGTGCAAGCAATGAAGAATTTGAAAAATGTCTAAAATAATAATAATAATAATAATAATAATAATAATAATAATAATAATAATAATAATGACAACAATATGTGATGGGGGTGTGATATATAAGACAAAAGAAAAACCAACCAAAAAACTATTCCAACATATATGTTACGGTGAAATACTAGAACTACTGTTAGATGGAGCTGTTCCTGTCTGGATCCAATTCCCGCCTGGGGACCCATAAAACCTATTATAGCTTCATCTACCCAAAAAGGGGATGAAGGAAAATTCTTCGTTAATTCCCATCGGGGCCCGACTCTGTAACTTATACATCCACTGTGCCTCCTTTTGTAAGAGCAGTTTTTTTTTTTACATCGCCTCCTCTGATACCCAGGCGCACTTGATCAACCAAGAAGATCTGAGTACCCTTTGCTTTACCTTGGTGATGTTCCAAATAATGTGCGGCAACTGGAGTAACTGGTTGTGACTCTCTTGTATCCCTTTCTGCTAGTCTAATGGTAGACAGATGTTTTTGCAGCCTTAACTTAACCACGTTTTTAGTCTCTCCCACATAATCAAGAGGGCACGGGCAACGGAGTACATAGATCACCCCCTTTGATTGACACGTGAGGGGGTGTCTGATCTTAAAAATCTCATTAGTTCTCAGATTACTGATGTGGTCCGTTTTTACAATCAACCCACAGACATTACAATGTCCACAGGGTCTGCTACCTCTACTCTTACTCCCTCGTTCCAGCCAGGTGGGTATTGTCTCTAAATGGCTCCTGCAGAGCTTGTCTTGTAAGTTCGGTGCCCGTCTGGCCGTCGGGGGTCTGATTGCAAAATCTTCCAGTGTGATCTAAGTATATGTTTAACAGAACCCCAATCATTATTGAGTGTTGTGATAAACCTCCCCTGATTGTGCCGTTTCTTTCGTCTGTATTGAAGTAACTCTTCTCTCGGGGTGCTTTTCGCTCTTTGTGTGGCTTTGTCTAAAACCCTTCTCAGGTATCCTCTATTCTGGAAATGTATTTTCAGTTTTTCCGATTCTGCCTTAAAGTCCTCCTCTCTGGAGCAATTCCTTCTGATCCTGAGCCACTGCCCGATTGGTATTCCATCCTCTAAGTATTTTTGATGAAAGCTGGAGTAATGGAGAATACTATTCGTGGCAGTTTTCTTCCGAAACAGGGTAGTGGTTATCGTGCCATCATGTTGTAGTTGTAATTGGAGATCCAAGAATTCTAGATTGGTAGAAGAGATGTGGTGGGTCAGGCGTATGTTGATGTCATTATCATTCAACTTAGCAATGAATTCTTCACACAGGGATACAGATCCATGCCACAGAAGCAGGATGTCGTCTATGAACCTGTAGCAGCCCAAAATATGGGGCTGGTACAGGTTCAATGCCTCACCCCACACCTGTTCACGCTCCCACCATCCCAGAAATAGGTTGGCGACAAATGGGGCACACTTGCCACCCCCCTAATCTGGAGATAGTGTTTGCCGTTAAACACAAATGCATTGTGTGTCAGTGCAAATTCCAACAGTTCCAAGATAAATTTGTGATGTTCCCTGTTCTCCGTTGACTCCATGGTCAAAAAATAACGTACCGCTTGTAAAGCCAAATCATGTGCAATACTTGTGTACAGGGATTGTACATCGCAAGTCACAAGAAGTGTACCTTCCGGTACATATAACATGTGTACACGATTTGAGGACATCCGTAGTATCCCTGATGTATGATTCCAGTGATTGCACATGTGGTTGTAATGTTTGATCCACGTAAGTGCAGACTTGTTCGGTGAGACTGCCAATGCCCGAAACAATAGGCCTTCCTGGTGGTCTAGTTAGGTTCTTATGAACTTTTGGCAAAATATAAAACGTTGGACTTCGTGGAAAGTCCACTCTTAGGAAGTCCCGGACTGTGTCCGTAATGATGCTGGCATTGAAGGCCCTATCTAGTAGTAGATCTAGCTCTCGCTTGAAGGCAGTCACTGGATTATTTGTTAGTAGCTTATATGTACTGGTATCCCTCAGTTGTCTCTGGACCTCACCTATATAGTAGTCACGAGTCATCATGACTACATTCCCCCCCTTATCCGCTTTGAGAACCAGATCCTCTCTTTCCTGGAGAGATTTAAGAGCTAGAGATTCTTCTTTTGTTAAGTTCTTGTGATATTTTCTAGGTTGTAGTGCTCTAATATCACTACTCACCAGGTCAAAGAAGATCTGTAGCGCGGAGATATTGTGCCAAGATGGTGAAAACGTAGAGGGTCTCTTGAACCGGGTGATCTCTGGTGATTCCTGTTCCTCCAGAAGTTCTGTTAAGTCCTTTTAGGGCTTGAATCTCAGTACTGTTCCAATTGGGCTCAAATTGTGCATGTTCTGTGTCGGAGAAATGACATTTCAATGCGAGTTGCCTACAAAACATGAACAGATCCTTTACAGTATCAAATTTGTCGAGTGTGTGGGCGAGAAGCTAAGACCTTTCGACAATGCACGTCTTTGAATCTCTGTGAGGGGAATTTCAGTAAGGTTAATTATTTCTAATTCCGGCGATTTTTCCGCCGTCTTGGAAATGGCGGAGAGACCTCTCTCCTCCCCCGTACTTCCCTCGGTCTCAAGCGATGGTGTTCCCATGTCTCCAACCGGTCCTTTCTGCTGTCTATTTCTCCTCTTCCCAGTCCCCCTCCTTGTCCGTCGGTGCTGAGCTGGTCTAAAAAACTTGATTCCGAGGAGTTGGACTGGTCCGAGGGAAAATCTGTTTTAGGGGGTGAAGGTCCCCATCCAAACCTGTAAGTCCTATATCGTAAGTTATCCACCTGTTTCATGTTGGATCTTCCTCTTGGATCCCTGTCCTGTCTAAATCCAGGATTCCTATGATCTATATCCCTCTTATTGCCGAAATGATACCATTTGTACACCCTCCCCTGAGCCAAATCCTGTCTATCCCTGTCCAATTTGTGATGTTTGTGTGAAACAATCTCCTCTTCATATTTGTCCAATTCATGAGCAAGTGATTCCATCAGACTGTTGGAGCGTGCGTCTAAAATAAGCTGATTAAGTTGCATATACAGTTCTTTCAATTTTAATGTTGATTGCTTCCAACAGTGTCTTCTTTAATTAATAGGTCAATAAGACTAAGGGAACAGGTCAGAAAAGTAGACTCCCACTCCTTCTTAAAATCCCCTGAGACCTCCCAAGAGGGAAAAATTTGTACTCTTAGACCTCGAGGGACAATCTGTTGTTCCTTATAAATCTGGAGGGCATGGAGATTCCATCTGACTTTTGTGTATATGTTTTTTAAGATTGTCATTCTTTGTATTTTATGTACATCAGTGCTCATATGAGTCCTTTTTAATTACTAATAAAAATGTATACTTTGTTTAGTACTAGTGACTGCAGTGCAATATCATTATAAAGTGTTTTGTGGGTAGAGTGCGGACCATCTGGGGACCCGTGGGGATTTCCAGAAATTCCCCTCCAACTGGTTGTGATAACATATCTACTAGTCACAAAAATATGATTTAGTAATACTATAAATCTATAATATAGATCATTCCATCTATAATAACTAACTTAAAAGTCATAACATTACTGTCACATAAATTTCAACATATATATAGCTATAAAATAGCTACTAAACCTACTTAATCGATGCATCAATTCTTCATAAAATACAATCATTATTCCTACCCTGGGCATTAAATATGTTATCTATATATATATAAAAATAAATGGCATATTCTAAAGGACGACATTATGAGTGATACTAGTTTTAACTGGCAAGACATTCCTTCAGTCTAGAAAGATGTTTATTTGTCTTGTATTCACAGATCTCAGGGTCTTGTCTTACAGTAGGGCTTATGAGCTTTTCCTCAGTTCAGCAAACACTTCTCCTAAAACTCCATTGTCTCAAAAATAACCCTTATTTGGGAAACTGATAATGGTGATCCCTGTAAGCTTTCTTCATGGAACACAGACATAAAGTCTGGTCTTATATTGTGAGGACTTCTTCTCGCCAAATAAAGCCTATGTCTGTGAAACCATAGACTTAGCAGATGCGCAAATATGCAGGTTTCACAATAGTGAATTCCTGACATCAGCAGAATCGATATTGAAAAACATGTTTTAGTATGGCCTCACATAGGCCTCCTAAGGAAAAAAAATATATATGTATAGTCCATCACTAGGCCATGGGTTCTGCTAAATTTGTGTATAAAATCATACAGGGGTAGGTATATTGATATCTAGAAATAGCCTTACACACTTCAGTCATGCCCCATGGCAGGGAATTAAACCTGCCACCTTCCGGTCACAAGCCTGTTTTCCTAACAGCAATACACAACTCTGTAGTGATTGAGAGGAGTGCTGTGAGGATAGGCACGGTGGGTCTCATGACGGAACTGTGAAGGGGCTCCGGTGCAGACATTTGGGCTGTTTACACCGATCCACTTGCACTGACTTGGGCAACGCAGCCTTAACACAGGGAGAAAAGCTGCCTGGTGTTCAATAGGCCAGTTCGCTTACCATTGCGGTTAAACAACTACAAGCAGTGAGTACACACATGCTCGGAGCGGGGAAATGCCCAAACCATGCCACCCAGGGGAGCAGTTGGGAGGGTTAGGCACTTTGCTGAAGAGCAGTTTATTTCCCAGCCAGGAGCAGAACCTGCAACCCTCTGGTCGCGGGATCGGTTCATTAACCACTATGCCATGACTGCCCCTTTGCAAACATTCTGCAATCACCATGCTAGAACAGGTCAAA
This sequence comes from Gastrophryne carolinensis, assembly GCA_027917425.1. NCBI lineage: Eukaryota > Metazoa > Chordata > Amphibia > Anura > Microhylidae > Gastrophryne > Gastrophryne carolinensis. The sequence goes on along the minus strand of CM051236.1, from coordinate 3,998,850 downwards.
AGTAGTCCACATCAATGCAAATACTGTGCACCTATGTTGCCGTAGGCAGAGGTCCACGTTTGTGCCGCAGGAGCATGGAGAGGGGTTAAGTTGGAAATTCTGGGGCATCCCAAATTGGGATTGTGACAGACTCTGCCATTGGATTTTAAAGGCACTGTTTTTGCATAGACCCATTACTTTCATTTTCTTGAGCATGTCCCAGACAGACTGCCATTGTATTTATTGATTGTGTTAGACTGCTATTGTTATACTGATTGTGCTACAGACTGCTATTGTTCTACTGATTGTTACCGGCAGAGTTGAGGGATTGTGTGTCCTGCTCCCATTGGTCCGTGTGTTTGTCATGCAGTCCTCCATCAGGTCCACGGGGGAGGTCCCCTTGCATGGAGCCTTGCATATAAGGCACAGGGTGGCACAAATAAAGTGAAGTTCATCTTCACCCTCAATACTGAGTTCTGTCTCTTATTGGGGGAAACGCTATATTATAATTCACTAGGCCTTGTAAGGGCTGTTCCTGGTTCCTCACGGACGACTCTGGAATTCCTGCAGCACCTCTCACCATTGGGAAAAGGACGTCTCTGGCGGGGAAGCCCTCTGGCGATAAAGGTTATCGCTACAGGGATGATCTGCTGAAGCCGACCAAAACTTAAGAAGGGATTTATAATCTCTATGGGTTATGGAGGGGCACCGACTATACAGTGTGTGGACACCATCCAGAACATGTGTTCTGAACTCGATATATCTCAGTGCTGGGATTGCTATATTTGTATACATCCCATAGTGTCTGGGTCCCCCATAAAATATAATGCAAGTACCCATGGCAGCCATTCATTTATAATGCTCTAGCTCCAAGCATTGGGCCCAGCCATCACATATAAGGTTAGGGGGGCAGGGTGAGAACAAGAGCCTTAAAGGGGCCCCAATATGGCTCATACATTAACCTTAGTTTTCATTGATCTGGGTGAAAATGGGCCCTTTTTAACATCTGTGCATTATGCCATGGAAGCTCCAATCTGATAAATTTGATAGTGGGGTAATCTGGGGCCCGCTGTGGTCACTATCTTTGTGCCCCCTGTAGATACCCCCCTGGTTGCTCTGTAATAGCATCTTCAGTATGTCTTTTATGCAGTGATGCTGGAGCTTGTAGTGCTACAGCCACAGCATGCTAAATTGTCGCCGACATTTTACATCGCTCACTGACAAGGACCTGGTGCAAGCAAGGATGGGGCCCCTGTTCCAATCTCATGTGGCATCCTGTTAGACACGAGACAATCGTCAGTGTTCTCCACATCACAGAAAGCTGTGAGAAAGCTGCAAGCTATTTACAACTCAATAGCAGCCTCACGAATGATTTACGATGTATCACAGTTGATTACAATAGAAACAATGAAGATACAACAGCCGCAGACTGGCTGTTACAATGTAGCTCTCAGCATGGAGCTTGCAGGCTGTTAAGAATGATTCATCTTGTTAGTCACAGCAGGAGGGGAGACATAATGCCCCTTCGTATATGGCACTGTGAGATCTGTTCTCTTTCTATTTGACCCTGAGATGGAGGATGGGAGCGGCATTATTTTTAGTTAGGTTTTCATTGCTGCACAACACGCTTCATAAAGTTGAGTGATCACAATGGGGCCCCCTGACCTTACAGGTGCTGTTGCAGCTGCTCCTTGGATGGATCACCCCAATGCGGTTCACACACTGCATTGGCTCTAAAAATTCCCAGCAGACTAAAATAATGGCTGAAGTGGGGCGGTAAGGTAAAGCTGCACGAGGGGCAATCCTTCGTCACACACCAGGAACAAGTACGTAATGGGTCAGGCCCCCCCCCCCCCTCAATCAGGGTCAGAGGCTCACAAAGGCACTCCATACAGCATACTGAGCCTAGTAGATGCCTACTCTGTGGTGGCTTTAGGTGTGGCAGTAATGCAACTTTTTTATAGCCAACACAACTCCTAACCAATCATTTAAAGCGGACCTAAACCCTCCCTTGTTGCTTAGTTACAAAGAGCCAAAAAAAAAATTAACATCCGCTAACAACTTCAGTGAGCCCTGCATTAGAGAGACACACTTTTTTCCTAGCAGAGCTCCATCTGATGGGGGACAGGAAAATAACCTCATCTCCCCCCCCCCCTCACACCATAAGTGACCCCCGCATTTAAGTATATTTGCAGCCTCCAAATTAGGCAACTTAAGGGCTCATATACATATATATCTCTAAAATTACGCCTCATTTGACTAAAAGTTCATATAAAACAATGAGTTCCGAGGATAAATTCACTGTAAGATAATTTATCACTCCACAAGCAAGCAGACAAAGACCCCAGACAAAGAAAAACAGGTCTGACTAGTTTGTGAGAACAATTGGAATGTTTCTTTGAGAAAGGAACAAAAATGCAATAAAACCAAGTAAATATAGTTACAAAAAATGCAGTTCACAGTAGCTTAACAGTAGTTTAACAAACTTATCTTAGTTAAGTGGTCCTGGTTCCAGGGTCATTCCGGTCCTTCAGGTTTCAACAGCAGCAAAAGGTTCATGAAGTGTTCAGGTGGAAAGAGAGAGACCCAAAAAACAGCGTGCAATGCCATTTGTCCTGCATAGGACCACACCTCTTGACTGTCACGAATGACTTACCTTCTACCCGTGCCTGTGGTGTTCCTAGGCAACGGGTTCGGGTTCCTCCTGCCCAGGAGCCGCTTATGCCTCAGTTGCCATCCCCAGTGGCGCATGTGTCGCCGAGTAAGTCCTTCCCCCTTGCCCATTGTCACTCAGCTTGTGCTTGCTGGCCTATTCAGTCAGCTCATGTCTTCCGGTGGTGCAATACTCAGAATGGCCACCGGAGGCTGTTTAAAAGAACGAAGTCTAGAAGGTGCAGCTCTGAGCAGTTTGCCTGGGAAGCTCAGCTGGAGCAATCAGCCCAGAGCTCACCAATCAGACTACAGGGCCAGTGCTCCAATGGGCCGCCAGATCCTATGTGCACCAATCCTAGCCATTGTCTCCCTGTCCAATCCTGCCGGTTTTCCCACTATAAAGGGATTTCCTCTGCAGTGTGTGATTGCCCGTGATAGCATGCTGCTGGGTGTGATTTTGATCTCTGTTTCCCTTACGAATCTTGCCGTGTATGACCATCCCTGATTGCTGCCTGGACCGACCTTGCCTGTTTTTGACCACGATTCCTGCCTGCTCCTCTGTACTGCGTATCTCTGATTCCCCGGTGTGACCTTTGGCTAGTCCTGACTATTCTTCTATCTCAACCCTCCTGTACCGTGCTTTCTTGGATTGATCTCCTGTGTATGACCTTAGCCCGATTGACTCAACCCAGTCTAGTTCCTGGTTCATTTGCCTTCCCCTGCATAAGTCTGCATCCTTTGTGCTAACAAGTCCTGGGGGCAACCGTGTCCGGTGAGGCGTGTTCTGCGTCCCGGCAAACGGGGGCTTGGCTATAGGCGAAGAAAGCAGCGGAGATTGGGGGTTGCAGACTTATTGGAAGGTGGGCGTCCCTCGGGACCTGACATTGACCAAACACAGGTCCCCAAATTTGTCCAGTGGGTGAATGCCCTGTATGCAACCTATTAACCTATATCCTATTTTCCAATCCCAAATCGACACATATACCCAAAGGAAACAAGCCACATGGTTTCAGCCATTTTGGAAACAGTCTTCGGACATTTTGTAACATTCCAATTCTTAAACAATTTATACATATTTTATAGCAGATCAAACCAATAAATTGTGTCTGTAGCACTATAATCCACCCTGTTGATCTTGATATTATATGGAACATTTGTTGCAACCATGCATCTGGTGGAAATAAAAGGCATGCCCACTATACCACAAACATAAATTGCAAAGTCTGTTGACCAAAACAGTCTGTGTCTCTATAAGCTCTCAGGGGTACTCTATTCTTGCTCTAATCTTCTCTCATTCAGGGGTGGTCTTCTGGATGGCCTCTCAAATGGGGGATTATCTGTTCCTTGTAGAAGTACAAAAACAGTAGATCCAGGTCCTTCAGCTACAATCTCACCCTTTTACTGGTCTTTTGCATGGGTCTCTAAATAGCACTTTGCCTCCAACCTGTACCCATTTATTATCCTCCCAAATAACATCAATAGGAAAGAGAGGAAATACACCAATGCTACCAAAGGGAGTCTTGCTATGTATTTTTAAAGATTTGGGATTATACAGTTTCACCATCCACTCAGACTGGGAAGTATCAATTAACCAGTGAACCTCCCAAGTCTTCCTCTTCCAGAATAGGGTCTAGGGAGAAACCGACCTCAAATTTCCCCACTAGATTGCCCCTAATTCCCAAATAGTTGTCAACTGTCGTCAGGTCTGTCGCAGTTTCAATGTCGTGTGAAGCCATGACCATGAATCTATTGGGCCCTAACTTTTGTGGAACTTCATTTCTGTATTGGAGTCCATAGATCTGCTCCCACTATCTTCTCATAGGGGGTGATTTTGGCCTAGAGTTCACTAACACTACAGCCTGTGTAAGGACCCAATCCCACCCCCTCAGTTTGTAGTTGTGAGTTTGCGTATCTGATCCTTTGATAACCCATTGTATCTTTCAATCAAATCAGCTGCCTGCGGATGGTATGGGACATGGCACATTTGGTACACCCCTGAATCTTTGGCCCATTCTTGAACAGTTCTTGCAGTGAAGTACATTCCTTGATCGCTCTGAACTTCCTTTGGAACCCCATAGGCTAATGTCAGTTTCTGGAGCATCTGAAGGGTTGAAGCTTAAACTGCTCTTTTGCAAGGATGTAAAAGTTCTGAGAAGGTGTCCACTGCAGTGCAACAATAACGCAGTTCATTGCTCCCTCGCGGAAGGGGGCCAATAAAATCCACCTGCAAAATCTCAGCAGGCCTAGTTCCTCTTTATGGATCAGGCAGAACATTTTTGTAATGGCCACTGTCGAACTTCTCCACATACGGTGCAATTCTCTATCGTAGTCTTTATCATGTCCATGTTTATCGACAGGCCTCTCTGTCAAGCCCATTCATATGTGGCTTTCTGACCCAAATGCCCTGACTGTTTGTGGGCCCATCTAGCCAAGTTCATTGTAACAGGATCAGTCTCTTTAACCAAGGCCACCTTCGAAATCTCATCAGCCACCTGATTAAAATGGTCAAAATCTGGTACTAAGGGTATGTGTGCATCAACATGCCCACCCTTATGGGGCGGGAGTGAGCTTGTTCCCAAATGTACTCCCACAAGTCTTGGCCTCCCCACTGTCGAGCTATATAAAGCAGAGCTTTATGTACTTTTTAATTACTCAATAATTAACCATTAAATGATAATCAATTATTAACCAATTAAAGATAAAATGAATTCAAATAACTCAGGGAAAACCTTAAACAAGTGGACACAAAACACTTGATAGGTTTTAGAAGAGATCCATGTACAAAACCAAAATTATGCAACAATACAATCTCTGGTTAAAAGATAAATAACAACACATTTATTATATACAATAAAATCAACAAAAACAATCCATTAATCACAATTTTGAGATTTAGCCACTAGATGGCTCACTTTTTAGTAGACCATTACCTTTAGTTAGAAAATGACTAATATTGTGTAATCATACAGTATAGTATTACTTGAAATAAGAATTATGAATCAGTATAATTATCCCAGGATTTATAAAGCTCCTAAAGTCTATAACCAGTTGGAGATTAATAAGAAATCTGGCTTAATTTAAGCCATCAGAAATAATATATCCACTTTTAAGAAGCATCGCATCTGACAAAAGCCTTGGTATCAGATATGAGACCTTTAAAAGGGCATTAATATGGTAGCTTAAATATATATAGCCATAGAAATTTCAAAAGATTTAAAAATGAAATTAATACTTTACCAAACGATTACTGGATTGTAATCAATTAGGGCTGGATAAGCTAGCTTTCAAAATGGCTACTTTGATATCCTGGTTCAGGTCTGTAGATCAGGTGTGTTGTCCTCAGGTGTGTTCCAGATGTGTTATAGATGTGGTGTCCAGATGTGTGTTTTCTATATGAATGAGCCCCTAGCTTATATGCAAAACCCCAGGCCTTTCCCCCACCCATAACAAATAACACCCAGGGGTGTGTTTGGGGCGTGTTTAAGAAGATTCTTTACTCAGTCACATCCTATATTGACCACTAGGGGGCATCATTAGACAAGAAATTCCTTCAACCATTCTTGGTAAATAATCGTCCAAAATATATTTTCAACCTCTGTTTGGAATTATATATAAAGATATAGAGAGAGAGAGCATTCATATATAAACACACAAGCAAACAACCACTTATCCCCACCTAATCTACATGATGGTCTCTACCATTATATTAATTATTTGATTATTTTCAATAATTCCTTCCTTTTCTTAACAACTAACTATTTATAACCAATATATTGGCATGTCCTGGGGATAATTATAAGTGATCATAACTGATAAACAATTGAAAACGTTACATTCAAATTATCTTTATATGGGATATTGGAGGAGATAAAATTATTCCTGCAAGTCTAATAATGTAAAAATGAATTATCCCCTATTTAAAAATACACATAGGATTATTCTTATCCTAACTCATATAGATTATAATAACACATTTTTTTATAATGCAACCTCTAATATATATATTCATTATTTTAAAGATATAAAATATTGAATGACCTTAATTTGATACTCATATAATAGCCTTATTTTCCCTTATATATATTTAGACATGCATTCAAATAAAACCCTTAAAACTAATAATAAATCCACATGAAATCGGTATTATATAATATAACTATGTTAAGACATATTTTAAACATATATAATAAGAAATCGTTCTCAATCATTATTACTAGAGATGAGCAAACTTCTTGAAAGTTCGATTCGGGCGATTTGCCGAATTTCCCCAAGAAATTCGGGTTCGCCCGAATCGAACTTTCACGAATCGCTCATCTGAAAAAAAAAATGCCGGCATGGTGGGAGCGGGCAGGCCGGCTACGCTGTCAGCGGGCGGCGGAAGCCAGCCTGCCCGCTCCCACCATGCCAGCATTTTTTATTTTTTTATTTCAGGGAAAATTCGATCGGCACAAACCAAAAAAATTTGGGTTCGTGCCGAATCGGTTCGCTCATCCCTAATTATTACTACCTTGGCCATTTAACATGCTATCAATAAAAAATAAAATGGCGTTTCATATACGTTTAACTGATTATGGCAAATCTATGAACACTAATTTTAACTGACAAACCAGGTTGTTTGGCTAGTAAAATGGTTTCGTGTGAAACTCCATAAAACTATGTGATTAAACTATGTGATTACCCAGTCCATTGTCCTGTGAAAGCTATCAGGCCTAAAAACACACTATGCTAACTTACATATTACACATTTCAACCTCTTGCCCAAGTCCTTCATTGTTAATTCTAGACAGACACACCAGGAATAAACTTATTTTGAATCCCTACAAACAATGGATCTCAACTATCCATGTGTATCTTTCTCAGACAGGGCAAACATCTAACTTAGACCTTCCTTTGTTTCACTTAATTAAACAGACTTGTATGTGCGTGAATCGTAAAGCATGGCCTTGCATAATCCCAACAGAGTTCACAAGAGAGTGAGACAGTTCAATCTTAGTTCATAGCATCTGCTAAAAAGAAAAATCATACACTAATATATATATTGATATCGAGAAATGTCTGAGCCTGACACCACACAACTTTTCAATGGATTTTCCAGTCATTTGATTTCCATGTGGGCATCCAGGCCGTGAGTCCCTTAAAAACTGCCCAGCTGTCAGTGTAGATGTTAATGCTGGGTGAAAGATCTTCTTGCAAACTCATTAACACAGCTTTTAGCTCTGCATACTGGCCTGATCCTACGATACCTGTCTCCTGAAGGACTGTGTCAGAACTTGGGTTCTATGCAGCTGCGATCTACTGATGCCCTGATAAGTTGATTGTGGCAGAACCATCAGTGAACCATGCTGACTCTGGTCCACTGACAGTGATTCAAAGGGTGGAGCTTCCTGGATAGGAGAAGTCTTTAGGACAGGAACTTCTTCCTGTGACTCAGTGCTGGTAAAAGTGACAAGCCCAGCCAACTGTCTGGAGATTTCTCTGTATTCCCAACTGCAATTCCCCCTCTCTCCTGAAGATAACATTTCCACTTTGTCAATGTCTGGTTTTGGGCGACAGTTGTCCTTGTGGTCAGTCCATTATCTCGCACACACCCTGCGATGTGCAGTGTGGATGGTGACTGGGTCTCTACCAGTAATGGGCTCTACATGCAGAAGTGCCATGTATGCCCCAAGCAGGTACTTTTCAAAGTGCATATATCTTTGTGCCCAATTTAATTGTTTGGACCAAAATCCAAGGCACACTGTCCTTTCTTTTCATTGGGTTGCCACAAGCTCCAGGAAATCACGCTGTTCTCCTCCACTACATCCAACTGAAATGGCACGCCTGGTCTCACAGGCCCTAGCCCTTGGTGCTGCAAAATGGCTTCTTTAGCAGCGAGAGGCAGTTTGCTGTTCAGGACCCCATAAAAAATCTTTTTTCCTCGTTACATTGTAGATGGGTCTGAGAATCAGTCCAAGGTGTGGGATAAATGACCTCCAGAACCCCACTACTCCAATGAACCTCTGTGTCTCATTCTTGGTGCTAGGGGGGTGACAGTCCTTGAATAGTCTGCCTATGACTTTCTCAGGAATTCTTCTTGTTGGGCTGGTCCACATGATCCCTAAAAACCTAACCTTAGTGGCAGGTCCCTGAATTTTGTCCTCATTAATAGTCCACCCTCAGGCTTCCATATGCTGCATCAGCAAAGGCAAAGCAGCAGTCACGTTTTCCTCTGTTCCAGAGATCATGATGTCATTTAATGTAGTGAAATACAGCAACTTTCAGATTCATCATCTTCAATCTCGGGCCACTAATCCATGGCAGATGGTAGCCGAGTGCCTGTAACCTTGGTGGATGACTTGGAAGGTGTACTGAAGGCCATCCCAGCAGAAGGCAAACTGGTTTTGACTTTCTGAGTCTATTGGGATAGAGAAAAAGGCATTAGAGATCGATTGTGGCATTATATTTTCCAGTCTCTTTAGTGATTCTTTCGACTATGGAGATCATATCGGGTACAGCCGTGCCAACGAGGGAGTCACCTTGTTTAATCCCCTGTAGGTCCCAATCATCCTCCAGGAGGCTTCTTTACTGGGAACACTGGAGCATTGAAAGGACTTACAGCTGATCTAATGATTTCTACCCGTAACAGTTCTTGGATGGTTTCTCCAATCTCTGTGTGACCTCCTGGCAGCTTGTACTGCTTAAAGCATACCGGTTTCTCTGGTGGGGGGATGTAGACAGGGGTCCATTTCACATGCCCTCTTACTACGGCCTTCACTGCCCTCATCAGATAGGTGTCACGCTCTGGGTACTACAAAGATCCGCTTGAGTAACTCCAGCCCTCCAGGTAAGCCTTCAACCCCCAATCTCCGCAGCCAGCTTCACCTGTAGGAGCCCCCGCTTGCCGGGACGCAGAACACGCCTGCCCGGGATCGGTTGCCCTCAGGACTTCAATGGCTCAAAGGATGTAGGCTTACTGTACGGAGGTCTGGAGAACCTGTGGCTGGAAGCGGTATTGAGTAGCCCAATAACTGAGCGTTAAACGGAAGTCCAGGAACAGGCTAGGAGGTCGGCAACGAGGAATTCGAGATGGCAGCGGTACAAAGGAGTGGGCAAATCGTGGTCTAGGTTCAGAGCAGGGGTCGGCAACGGGAGTACAGATCTAGGAAGGTCAAAAACAGGCGGTGGTCGGCAACGGAAGTTCAGATCTAGGATGGTCAAAAACAGGCGGTGGTCGGCAACGGAAGTTCAGATCTAGGATAGTCAAAAACAGGCGGTGGTCGGCAACGGAAGTTCAGATCTAGGATGGTCAAAAACAGGCGGTGGTCGGCAACGGAAGTTCAGATCTAGGATGGTCAAAAACAGGCGGTGGTCGGCAACGGGTGTTCAAAACAATCTCAGAGACTAGCAGCTAACTAGGTTCAAGGCGCTATAACAGGCACTGATCATCTGATGGTGTGAACCCTTTATAGGAGACTACAGTGATAGGGGCTGGGGAAGCTGCGTGTGTGATTGGTGCGACTGGGAACTTGGTAACTATAGGTAGAGCCTGGGAATTAGCCCAAGCCCTCCTATGGGCTCATTGGCCCAGACAAGGAAGGGGCGTGAGCCCCAGGGTGGTTAGGACTCATTGGCCCTTTAAACAAGTCCTCCGGCGAGCACGCACAGAACAGCGCCGCCGGAGGGAATAAGATATACGTGCTCGCGCCTGCTGGAACCAGAGAGGGGCGTGGCTGGGCACCGCACGAGACGCCTTCGCCTGAGCCGACGCCGCACGGCCAGGACGTCGGGCCGAGAGCTGCGCTGCCGGATGCCCGGGGACGGCGCAGGAACGGGGACACGGTGAGTGAGAGCTGACAATAGGTTTGTGTTGATAGCCAAAAGTGAATTTGCCCAATTCAGTTTTAAGAGACTGACCTAAAAGTACATCTATACCAAGGGTGTTCTTTTACAGGTCTGAAACATACATATTTGCCCAGAAGCCCAGTCCTTTACCAATTGTTAATTTTACTCTCATTCGGACTGCTGGTGTTGTCTGCCCTCCCAAACCTTCTACGGAAATGATTTCTCCCTTGTAACTGGAAGGATTCCCCTGCAAGTGGGCGACTTTGGCTCCAGTGTCTACAAGAGCCATGACATGAGTGGGGCAAGATGATTTTCCCCACCAAACAGTGGCAGGTACGTATGGGTGTTGGTCTCCCGTTGTCACTGCCCTCATTGCTTTGGCCCCTTAGTATAAGTATATTTGCAGCCCTCAAATATATAAGGCAACATAAGAGCTCAGATACATATATATCTCTAAAAGTATGCCTCATTTGTCTAAAAGTTCACATAAAACAATGAGTTCTGAGGATAAATTCACTATAGGATAATTTATCACTCCACAAGCAAGCAGACAGAGAGCCCAGACAAAGAAAAACAGGTCTGACTAGTCTGCGAAAACATTTGGAAGGTTTCTTTGAGAAAGAAACAAAAATGTAATACAACCAAGTAAATATAGTTACAAAAAATGTTCACAGTAGCTTAACAGTAGTTTAACAAACTTATCTTAGTTAAGTGGTCCTGGTATCAGGGTCATTCCGGTCCTTTAGGTTTCAACAGCAGCAAAAAGGTTCATGAACTGTTCAGGTGGAAGGAGAAAGAGAGAGCCAAAAAACAGCGTGCAATGCCATTTGTCCTGCATAGGACCACACCTCTGGACCAATCACAGGTCCCCAAAATTGCCCAATGGGTGAATGCCCTGTATTATCTAATCCCAAATCGACACACATACCCAAAGGAAGCAAACTCCATGGTTTCAGCCATCTTGGAACACAGTCTTCTGCCATTTTTGTAACATTCCATCTCTTAAACAATTTATACATATTTATAGCAGATCAAACCAATAAATTGTGTCTGTAGCACTACAGTCTGATTAGTAGGTGTAGACCTCTCGGAATATGTAGACCTTTAGGTATTCAATTAGTGTGTCTGAGGTTGATACTGAATAAGTTTCTTTAAATTGTTTTTATAAAGCCGTGTTATTGACCAATGGGATGTCGGCCCTGGAATATTGAGGTTATCAACCTCTGACTGGCTGAAGGCCAGGGTGTCAGCCTGATGCCTGGTAATTGATGTATTTTTCCCTTTTTTTTTACCAGAGAGAATGTAGCACAATGTATAGCACTGCGAGTGCTGTAATCCCTGTAGATAATTCATAAAATGCTGGTTACCATGCCTCTCATCCCAACATAGGCATTAACCTAGCAAGATGAGGTACATTGGTCCCTGAGCAGGGGTGGCCTGGGGATAAAATCAGCCTTGGAATTGGCCAGTCCTGGCCATGCTGGTGAGCAGTGAGCCCCCCACCCTAGTGCGCTGACCATGTCAATGAGCTGCTGAGTCCCCTCATCCCAATGTGCTGGCCATGCCGGTGAGCCGCTGAGTCCCCCACCCCAATGCGCTGGCCATGCCGGTGAGCCGCTGAGTCCCCCACCCCAATGTGCTGGCCATGCCAGTGAGCTGCTGAGTCCCCCACCTCAATGTGCTGGCCATGCCAGTGAGCTGCTGAGTACCCTCATCCCAATGTGTTGGCTATGCCGGTGAGCTGCTGAGTCCCCCACCACAATGTGCCGGCCATGCCGGTGAGCTGCTGAGTACCCTCATCCCAATGTGCTGGCCATGCCGGTGAGCTGCTGAGTACCCTCCTCCCAATGTGCTGGCCATGCCGGTGAGCTGCTGAGTCCCCCACCCCAATGTGCTGGCCGTGTCGGTGATGGTAGTGTCTTAAATGGAGCCAAGGAGAGTGTGGAGGGGGATGTTGAAGGGAGGGTGTTAAATGCCGAAAAAAATAAGTCTGATACATGCTCTGTGGTGGGCTATGCTCCCAAAGCAGTGCGGTCCAACGGGAATTCTACCTGTGATCCCTATGGCCACCCCGCCCCTGCACATATTTTTTTGTAAGTAACACTAACATTTTAAAGCTTGCAGAGTGACACAAGACCATTACCAGAGCAGTACAGACATTCCAGCCAATCTCCTGTCGTATGTGTCCCACCCGACATTTCCACTGTTTTTTGGGGGTGGGCGGCATATATGGCCATTGTATACTTACGCACACACTGGAATTGTCTCCTCTGCATTTAACCCATCCCATGCATTGTGACACACACAAGCATTGAGTGTACACATGCCCAGGTTTGGTGCCTTGTTGGTGCCTTGTGCCACTTCAGTCAGGTGCTGGCAAGGAATTGAACCTGCAGCCCTCTGGTCACAGCTTCTTTAACTCTAGACCATGACTGTCCCTTATTTGTCACCGGCCTCTTTCTAGTTCAAATACTTGCTCTCCTGCTATCTTTTTTCTGGTGACCACCCAGGCTAGGGATACAGACTTAAAATGTCTGTCTCGGTTCCCTGATACAGAGGCGATTATTCTTTATTGTAAGAAAACAAACTCACAAACCACTGAAAGCTGTGACCTGTTTATAAAAAAAAAAACATGCGGCAGCTATTAAAATGTCGTAGCAGGGGTGAAGCTCTTGTTAAAAAAAACATCAGCCACAGCCTGGATGTTACAATGTGTTACAGAGCCGGGAGCTGGCTGTTTTTTTTCAATGTAACAGCATGACCCATCTCCACTTACATTGTGAGGAAGAGTCAGCAGCATGCGGTAAACCTCTCGACATGCTATTCGGTACATGATGTTGCCTCTGTAGCTACAGTATGAGTGCACAGGGCCTGTAAAATACATGTCCAGGCAAGTCAAACTGGCCCGCAATTGTGTACATCTGCCGCTCTGAAATACCAGCTCGCCAAGTGAGTTGTGAGTAACCGTATGAGAGAGCTCTAGTATTGTACTTGCAGTCATACAGGCCTATTATATACATTACATTAATATACAAAATACAGTTAAAACTCCAAATTGGGATTAGAACCTTTTCAGTGGAATAGGCCCTGACCGTTAAACATCTGTTATAAGTGGTGTAACGAAATTCATACCCTCCAACTTTTCAGGATGGGAAAGAGGGGCAAGACCTCTGACGAGCTTCAGTCCAGTGGTTGCTTGCTGTAGCTATAGATCAGGAGTATCTCTGGTATTGCTGAAGCCAATAGCGACGTTGAAGGCGGGTTAAAGGAGAGTTGGGCTAGAGGATGTAGCAGGACACTCTAAAAAGATGCATTTTTAGGGAGCATCTAAAACAGATTTTGTTGTGGGTTACTCTAATTGTTTTGGGGAGGGGGCATTCCAGAGAATTGGTGCGAAGAGGTCTGGCTTTTGGTGGTTGTGGTGAACATAAATAAGAGATGCGAGTTCAGGACCGTGGAGAACTGTAGCAACGTATGTAAGGCTGAAAAAGTCCATCCAGTTCAGCACTCGTATAAACACTCATAGACCCCAATGTAACGTACAACCACTTGCTATTACAAGTAGCTTTATGTGTAAGAGAGCAGCTTTCTGCATGTGCTATGTGAAGGTTATAGGATTGTCTGAAGGGGTGACTTTTGAGGGGACTTTTTAAAGGCTTGAAACAAAGAATCATAGAAGGGTGATGGCAGAAGGAGACCATACGCTCCATCTAGTCGGCCCTTATGTATATACTGTATGTTCTCTTTATCTTATGATAGATGGAGGCTTATCCCAGGCATGTGCTCACTTACTGTTGGTTTTTATCAACTACCTCTGGAAGTTTGTTCCAAGCATCTACTATTTCTGTAAAATATTTTCTAACATTGCTCCTGATCTTCCCTCCGACCAACTTCAGGTTGGGCCCCTTGTTCTATCATTAAGTTTCTTCCCTCCTAAACCTTATTCCCTCCTGTCACATATATAAAGGTCTCCATGTCCCCTCTCTCCCTTCTTTCCTCCAGAATGTACAGATTAAGTTCTTTAAGTCTCTCCTGTTTTTAAGTTTTTAAAGTTTTAAGTTTAAGCCCTACCACCATTTTTGTTGCCGGCCTTTGGACACGTTCTATTTGAATAATGTCTTTTTGCAGGGGAGGTCTCCAGAACTGCACACAGTATTCTAGCTGTGGCCTCACCAGGGCTCTATACAGCGGCATCACAACCTCCCTCTTCCTACTGGTGATGCCTCGAGCTATGCAGCCGAGCATCCTGCTTGCTTTTCCCACTGCCTGGCTACACTGTCCAATCATCTTGCAGCTTTCAGTAATCAGTATCCCTAAATCTCTCTCCTCCGAGGCCCTGGATAACACAGAGCAGGGATTCCTTCCTTCTACGCGAGTGCAGAATTTTACATTTAGAGACATTAAACTCTAGTTTCCACAGTTTTGACCATTTATCCAGTAAAGCTAAATCATTTTCCATGTTGCAGACACGTCCAGGAATATCCACCCTATTACTAACCTTTGTATCATCAGCAAACAGACAAACTTCTCCTACCAAGATTCAGTGTAGTGTCCAGCCGTTCCAAGATAAAATATAACCTTTAATTCATCCAATTAAAAATTGCTCATTCCATGGCAGAAGCATGTGTAGTACAATGACATGAGAACCCAGAAAAACAGCAAAAATGCAAGACACATGTGACGCGTTTCGAGCCTAATGCGGCTCTTAGTCATACACGTGCGCCTCATTCCGAGGCGCAGTCACGTGGTTTCTGTGAGTGGGGGCGCGCGCACTTCCGGCCGGAGTGCGCCGTCCCGCTCACAGTCCGGGGCCGGGCGCGGGAGCGGTCGGGCAGGTGCGTATTTAAGGGACATGGATGCACCATGCCCCCAGCCTTGTAGATCAGGACGCATCTGGCCGTGAGCAAGAGTTCATTTTTGAACTCGAAACGCGTTGGGTCTTAGCCCGGGAGGATCACCTGCTGGTCATCAGAACAGTAAGCACTTGTTTGATTATGTGTTGTTTTAGCTGTCTCTCTCATATGGAACGCCTTTGAATATTTTTGCACAGATTTTTTATTTGATATGGAAGCACTGGCACTTTATAAGGGATGAAGTAGGATAGGAGTTTTTTGATGTTCAATAATATATTGTTTTGAGATTAATATATGTATATAATCTATTGTTATTGGGTGTTATAGTTATATGAAATCACTGCAGCTCACATTGATGGTTTAAAATAGAGAGCAGTTGCGCCCCCCGGTGTCTAAAACATGCATATGGCCTGAATCTAGTGTTTTTAACTTGGTTTCAACTCTAATTACAATAAAATGATTTGATCTTTTGATACTATTTGAGTGCAAGAGTAAGTCTCTTTTTGGGGGAACATAAGGGTGTTTTAGGGGTCACCCTGTCTGGAATCCTCTTAGTCATACACAGTATAAGTCACTCAGAGAAAAAAAAAAATATATATATATATATATATATATATATATATATATATATATATATATTTATTATTAAAGGTGGCTTACCTGGAGCCAGATGTCATGTGAAAAAAATGCAGCCTGTTGCCTGGAAATGCCCGTCATGACGTCACTACAGACCAGACAGTGATTGGCTACCATTATATCAATAGCATATTTTATCTTTACTATATACTGGATATGTAGAAAAACATAAACATATTAACCCGCCAATGTTTTTAGCGTATTGCTAGTAACAAACGAAAAAATAAAGAGGGGGTTAAATGTAACAGTGTCTTGAGGCCCGGAAATGTCTGCTGCGGCTCGCATTCTAGCCGTAAGCGGATTGGCTGGAGAAAAAGCCAATGGGGAGATCCATCTGCGTATATTACGCCATTTGCGTATAAGGTCCCCTTACGCTATTCTCCCACCCACCACACGTATGCTCTATGCAAAGAAGTGAATTTGTGTACGGCACGCAAATAGCGTATATAATCCCCATAGACTGTTTCTTAGCTAGGGATATAAAAGTGTGGACCTATGTATTAAAGCACTGATATATTTGGCAAGCAATTTAAATGATATAGGACTCAGGCAAAAAGGCAGAGCAAGCGATGATAGCATAATTCTGTCTGCTACTAACAAATATACACAGCGGGCAATTTAAAATATCGGGTGTACATAACGAAGCAATATAAAGTATAGAATCATACTGGGAGGACAGAACTGGGGAACAATAAACCAGAGCTTGATGCACTCCATAAAAGAAAAAATATATGAGCCCTTTATGGCTTAATATGTAGCCTACTTCTTGATAGTTAGAATGGATCTAAAAATTACCTGATCCCAAGTATAAGGAAAACCTTGAAGTCAATTTCATGTTTTTTAGATATAATCAAAAACAAAAAATTATCCTATTAAAGTAGACCCTAACTGAAGTTATATCAAAAAGTATTATTGAGTTCTTATTAAGCTGTAGCCCACTGTAGGATTATTATATTGAATTATATATGGGGTTTTTGTTTAAGACAGGCCCATGACAGGCTCATTAGCATATATGAAAAAATAGGGCTCAAGTGAACCCAGACCTATCGTTTATACTAATTCTCTAAAGACCTGGCTGTGTAATTATGAAAATGACAAAGGCTCCAAAAATATCATCTAAGTGACCCATACTGTCAAAACAGTGGCCAATAAAAATATTAAAACAATCTTATATGCATACTTTAAAACCAAAATTGCCGTCATGTAAAATTATTAACAATAATGGTAATAGCACACCTAAATCACAGATAAGCAGGAGAAGGTTAAGAGGGTGGGTGCTAATCCTTCCTGGGATCGTCTTCCACAAAAAATCCCAACAACACTAGAGCAGCTAAAGATAGTTGAAAGGTCGCACACCACACCAC
The DNA here is from genome assembly GCA_027917425.1 of Gastrophryne carolinensis. Classification (NCBI taxonomy): domain Eukaryota; kingdom Metazoa; phylum Chordata; class Amphibia; order Anura; family Microhylidae; genus Gastrophryne; species Gastrophryne carolinensis. The sequence goes on along the minus strand of CM051236.1, from coordinate 3,981,545 downwards.
CACCACATAATCCTCAGGGGTTTAGTAGACCTCATATGAAAAAAGGAAAATAATGGGTTAGCAGTAATATACAGTATTAGAACGTAATTGGCTAGGTAATAAATCATTACCCATAATGACAAGAGGCCATCGCTTAAAATTCTCCTGAGGGTTATTTACCAGCTGGTTATCTGTACATCAATAGTTAAGGCATAACAAGTAACAATAATACATTTGTAAGTACAGAATAATGAGCTGTGCCATAAGTGACAAGCAATCAGTACCAGTTAATGCATGAGTATAACAGAATCACAGCATATTAAGATAATAGTTTTATACCACAATCTCATAAGTTGGATCGCATGAGAGGTGCCAACATTTCAGGGCTCACAGCCCTTTTGTCAGGGCAGCGATGGTTAGAATGAGCATGTTACCTGGCTTTTAAAGTGCTATGTGCTGCGTCTCCCCCCCGACAGACCGGTCTGTGTGGCGTCCCGGAAGAGTTCGGATGGCTGCTTCCGTTGCGTCACATCCGGTGACGCTGTCCCAGCCCTCGGCCGACCTCACCCCGATGGGCAGACACTGCTGTCAGTCAGTGTGACGTCAGCTTTGGGCGTGCGGGGCAGCCATCCCCGGAGCTCACTGAATAAAGAAGCTTTATTAGTAAAAAACAGGCGCACAAAGCAAATCACTTCCAAACGCGAGCGGAAAGATTTTCATACATGTAGCAGCAGTTGTATCTGAAGGGGGAGTAGACTGGTGATTTTTCTTGCTCTGGCCGCACTCTAAAAAAGGAGAATTAAAAACATTATAAAAACAAAGTTGTGAGCAATTCCATTACTGAGATATCAACTGGGAATTGAAAGATAATTAGAATGAGTAGTAGCAGAGCGACAGTGTTCAAGCAGGAGTCTGCCCAGCCTATACCTATCATATTCCTGAGTACACTTGCCTCACCCAGACCTTCCTAGGTTGTGAAGCAAAGTGAGATGTACTATGCAATGAAGCCTTCTTATCGGGGTCCGGACAGCCGTCCGACCAATCAGTGCTTTGAAGTGGACCCAGAGTCATCAATTTAGAGTATATAATATGTAGAAACGAGGTAAGTATGTCATTATATAACATATGTTTCCATAGAAGTACCACCCTCACAGGGGAGAAAAGATTTCTTTTGGCAGATATGGGGTTCATAAAGCGGACCCAAATGGGTAACTCAAATGGACCCAAATGGTCCTGATCCCATGCATTGCATGGGCAGCTCTAGGCCACCAAGATGGGAAAATATCCAGGGGACCCTAATAAAGTTTACCTAATGCAAGAATAAAAAGCAGGGAGTGCATCTAAGGAGTTAGAATTACTGATTTTTATCCAGGATACCTATGTGGGCTTATTACCTATTATAAGAAGGGGGAGTAATCTATTTCCTCATTAAGGCCATGAGGAGATTTGGTATTGAGGGTGTAAATCCAGAATAATTCTCTTTTAAGTAGAAGTCTATCCCTATCGCCACCTCTTCTAGGATATCTGACTTGGTCGATTGCCTGAAACCTCAATTGCGAGATTTGATGACCTGCGGTCATAAAATGTCTGGTCAAGGGAGAATCTGTGTCGCTACGCCTGATGGCGCTCCTATGTTCACAAATTCTTGCCTTAAGTGCTCTTGTGGTCTTGCCAACATAGGCCTTTCCACATGGGCATTTAATCAAGTAAATGACATGCGTGGAGTTGCAGGACCCTATCTTATATCTTTTGCCTGAGTGAGGGGGTGTGAATTCGGGGCCCTTAGTCACAAATCCACACTGTGCGCAATGTCTGCACGCATACATGCCTTTCGGGGGTGGAGTGGCATTTAGCCACTGGTGGGTGTGTGATTGTTGCTGTATCCGGGGAGGTGTTATGTCTGCCCTAACCAGTTCATCTCTCAGATTACCGGCCCGCTTGTGCACAAACATGGGTCGGTCTTTAAAAATATCTCTTAGTCGGTCGTCACCGGAAAGTATTGGCCAATGTTGCTGAATGATCCGCTTTACGGCTGATGACATTGTGAGTAAGTAAAAACTGCTGGAACCCTATGGGGAGTGTCCCGGGAAGTATGTCGAAGTAGAGTTATCCTGTCTTTATTGAAAGCCTTATTCCTTGCTTCAGTTAATGTGGATGAGTTGTAACCCCGGGCAACAAAGTCTTTGGATAGGGTGTCTGATCTGTCAAGAAACTTCTGATCATCTGAGATAATTTGTCGTAGATGAATAAACTGACTGTAGGGGAGACTATCTCGCATGTTCCTAGGATGGAAACTGTCGTAGTGTAGGAAAGTATTACGGTCAGTCTCTTTTACGGTATAGGTCAGTGTGTATGGTATTATTTTCAATATTGACTAGAACGTCCAAGAAATGTACCTGTTGTGCACTGTACTCGTTCGTGAAGGAAATGGTCAGGAGGGCCTTGTTTAATCTGTCCGTGAATGTGAGAAGAACGGTTTCAGAGCCCTGCCATAAAAAGAAAATGTCGTCAATGTATCTGGTCCACAGCAGTACATTTTCAAATGCCACGTCCGTATATACAAACTGTTCTTCAAACATATTCATAAAGAGATTGGCATAGGATGGGGCCACATTGGACCCCATCGCTGTGCCTTGTATCTGTAAGTAGTAATGGTCACAATACAGAAAATAGTTTTTGGTTAATACCAATGTCAATAGGTCCATACAGAATTTATTGAATTGCCATCCATCTCGTTTAAAACCGTGTATATTGTTTGTAGTCCCAGGTGGTGTGGGATCGATGTATACAATGAACTAACGTCCATGCTGCAAATAATGACCTGGTCTGGTAAAGGGCCTAGATTTTGGATCTTATTTAGAAAATCCCCAGTATCTTGTAGGTATGACCTGGTCTGCATTACCTTTGGCTGAAGAACCTTATCCAAGAAGATAGCTGGGCTTTGGAAAAGCGAATCAGTTCCTGTGACAATTGGTCTGATGGGTGGGATGCTTGTGGACTTTGGGTAAGATGTAGAAAACAGGTGTTATTGGGTAATCAGTAATCAACAAATCTTTCAGTTTTTTTTATCTATAATGCTTTCATTGAATGCTTTCAAGATGATGGTATCTAGTTCATTTTTAATATTAGGTAATGGATCGTTAGATAGCCGACAGTATACTGTCTGATCATTCAATTGTGACATAATGGTGGCATGGTAAAAGTCATAGTCCATCACAACTATTGCCCCGCCTTTGTCGGCTGGTTTGATTACTATTGTTTGGTCCCGTGAGAGGCCAGTCACTGTTAGTCTTTCTTGTTTTGATAAGTTATATTGTGAGGGGTATGTACGGGGGGGAGGGGCCCAATGTAAGTTATCAATGTCCCTTTGGACCAATTTAATAAAGGTTTCTACAACCGGATTTGTGGTTGGGGGATTCCACTTACTCTGTGGTTTGCAGTTGGTAAGGTCAACCCCAGTAGGTATAGCGGGTGGTGGGCTGTGTCCCATTTCTGTGGGAGAAGTGGCAAAAAATGTTTTTAATCATACAGACCTATATAGGCGCTGCAGGTCTATCTGTTTGCATATGATCACCAAAAAAGTATGGTACATAACCCAATCCTTTATTCAATACCTTTGTCTCCACTGATGTTAGTATCCGTCCTGAGAGGTTGATCACTAGGTCCTGGTTTGGGTCCGACTCTGTGTTTGTATCTGATTGTCTGCAGCGTTTTTTACCCCTCCTGTTCTTCCGCGTCCGGGTTGTTTTCGACCTGGGGGTTCCCCTAAAAAATAGGGCCTCACGTTATCAGATCCACTGCTTTGTCGCTGTCTGAGTGTTGGGGCCGGTTGGTGTATATGCATCTATTTCTTCTAGCCTCCCTCCACGTATATACAAGGTCCTCCTGATAATCCTTTGTGTCCCGTCTGTATTTACTGAGTTTAGTGTTTAAAGTGTCGGTATGATATTTTTCAATCTGTATCTTGGTCTCTTCTAAATATATCTTTAGGTATGCAGGGGAGATATTTTTCTCTAAATTTGATTGTGCTTCCCTTACCGAGTTTTCAATGTCCTGTATTTGGGATTGTATCCCCTCTATAGTGAGTGCAATAAGGTCCAAGCTACATTTATTAAGGATTCTGTACCATTTGGCGCAGAACTCTTTGTCTTCCTTACAGAAAGTGGGACGTATAGCCAGTCGTAAGCCACGAGGGATGTGTTTTACCTTAAGATATTCTACCAGTGTTATAGAATGTAACTGGTATTGTATTAATTTCTTTTTAGTAGATTCAAAATGTCTCTTAAGAGCAATATAGTCTAAGGAGAAGGGGCTGGTCTGACTACCATACTTGGCAACTACCGAATCTAGTTCAGCTTGAGTATAGGCCAAGGTACCTGCTTGTCTATCATTAAGGGTGTTGAGATCCACATGTAAAATTAACCGCATGGTAACAAAGGATATGTCTTCCACTTTCAAACTAGTATAGTAAGTCTCTCAGAGATTTGTGAACAATGAAAGGTCTAGCCTGTTATTCAGTCCATCAGGGATGCGGATCACCAAATTTAAAAGCCATTTTACTTCTGTCCTTAGAAGTTTTTTATATGGATCACCTCCTCTAATATGTGGGATAATTCTCTCAATGGCTGGATCTCCAGAATGTTCATTCTGGCAATGTTTTGCCACATTGGACCTAGGCTGGGAAGATTTGCATTGGTATACGTGTTCCATGAACCGATGTTTGAGTTTACGGGTTGTGCAACCTACATATATTGTAGGTTGCAAATTGTGCAGATAACCACATATACTATTTTACGTGAATTGCAATTTAAAGTGTCCGTAACCATATATCTTTTTTTCGTGACACTTGATTCAACGTATCCCCCTTTCTGTATAAATTTGCAACACGAACACCTAATTCTGACCACATGCAAAGCATCCTTTGCAAGTGAGCCATGTTCTGGATTTAGTTTGTATGGGCCGAAGTAGAGAAGGTGACAATTTACTAGCCAAAGTCGGTGCGTGTTTCGACACAACCCGTACTCCATTTTCTAATAAGGGTTGTAAATCGGGATCCGACATCAGTATTGGGAGATTTGAGTGAACAATCTTGCGGATAGCCGTGAACTGCTTTACTGTAAGCTGTAACCATTGTCAAAGGATTTTCTTTTGGTCTCTATTGTTTCCTGGCATTTTTTCTTAAACAGGAGATTTTTTCCTGTCCATGGAAATAACTTTTGTCTCAGCCTTCTTGATCACTTTGGGATTGTATCCCCTCTGTTGTAGCCTTGTAGTCATAAACTCGTTCTTCTTGGATGATTCCATACTGCAGTTTCCGGCTGCCCTAAGAAACTCTCCATAAGGTATAGCTTCTCTAGTGTGATGGGGGTGGCAGCTAGTTGCATATAAAGTTGAGTTCCCTGCAGTGGTTTTGCGGAAGGTCCTGGTCTCTAAAAATTAGATTTCCTTAGATTGAAAATTTTGCCGTAAATTTTAGATTCAAATTATTTGAGTTGAGATAAGTCAGGAAATCATCCGCAGATACAAATAAGGTCGTCGATGTATCGAGCGTACCAAAATAGGTGTTCTTGAAAGGGATTCTTCTCTGTAAAGATGACCTGTAGTTCCCACCATGCCATATATAAATTCACTAGAGATGGTGAAAATGGTGCCCCCATTGACGCGCCACAAAGAGAATCTCTTCTTCTTTAAAGTTGGTATATTTTTGTAGCATATATGTTGCTAAAATTGCCTTGTCATGGGATACACGAGTATAAAGATGATACGTCCATCGTGATCCAATTTCCTCCCACCGGCCACTGCAACCGGTCAACTGCTTTTAAAACTTCGGTGGTATCTTTGATATAGCCAGGAAGACATCTGACCAATGGTTGCAATATGGAATCAAGCCATTGTCCTACTCTTTCATTTAATCCACCTATTCCTGCTACAATCGGTCGTCCCCGAGGGGGTCTCTCAGGCTTGTGAATCTTTGGCAAGTGATGAAAGATGGGAGTAATGGGATGTTCTATTTGTAGTTTTTCAATAAGCTCAGAAGAAAACAGTCTTACGGCCAGTCCTTCCTCAAATACAACCTGAAGATCCTTTCTGAAAGTCTCTATTGGATTCCCTGTTGAACATACGTATTAGAATCACCCAGTTGTCCGGCTTCCTCAATGTACATACTTCGATCCATTATTACAATGGACCCCCTTTATCTGCACTTTTTATGACAAAATCGAGGTTCTCTTGTAGTTCTTCCGCTACAAAGCCTTCTATGTCACTTACACACATACTGCACAGAATGGGGCCCAGGAGTGAGCCTTCTCCTATGCCACTTACACACATATTACACAGAATGGGGCCCAGGACAGAGCCTTGTGGCACACCACTTGTAACTCACCTTTGTTCAGATTGCACACCATTAACATCAACTCTCTGGCTGATCCTTCAGCCAACTGGAAATCCACTGAACAATCCAGGGATTGAGTCCTACCTTCAATAACTTATCTATGATCTTTATGTGGTACAGTGTCAAAGGCTTTGCTACAATGCAGAGATGCGATATCCACAGCACCACCTTCATCCAACACTTTTTAGTGTCAAAGAAATGAATAAGATAAGTTACATGATCGGCCCTCAGTAAAGCTGTTTTGGTTCCGACAATGAATAAATCCCAACAAGTTTGCCAGCTTTAAACGCACGGACATCCAACATCAGCTCACAGTAATGGGGAGTGCTCACCTCTAGTAAAGTAAAATCCAAAAGATTGTAGAGCCAGCCAACAATGCGAAAACCATAAAATCTAGTCTTTATTGTGCAAGTTAAAAAGCCATCAAAGCAGCATGAATGGTAAAAGGCATAAGGATGAATGGATCCTAAAATCAACGCGTTTAAGGCTGTCCTCACATATGACAAATAAACTGCTGAAACACACAATATATGCAAAAATAATTAATGAGAACATTTAAGGCACCTGCGAGTCAATCAAGACAAATGCGCGCACCAAAAATAGCATATTCTTACCTTGCAGCCCGTAATGTTGTCCGGTGTGTAACTCCAGAGTGAGTCCCGGAAAGTGTCACTGTTCATTCCTCCAATAGAAACAATAGAAACATAGAAAGTTGACGGCAGAAGGGGACCATACGGTCCATCTAGTCTGCCCTAATCACCACAGAGGGCCTACGTATCCTCCCACCATAGGTTTAAAGCCCATGACACAAGACTATTGGCAGCAGCAATCTACATGTAAGCTGCCAGTCAGAGCAAAAACGCTGCTAAAGCACAATAAAACATCTAAACATGTCCGTCCTGATCAGGAGGATAAAAGCCTGAATAAAATGGTACCACACCGGCTCACCAAATGGTGCGCAGCCCAAAAATATTATTATACGCACCCCATGAATACAACGGGGAAAACAATTAAAGGGGGATAATGTCCCTATCATAATATTGTCCCGTCGAGTCGGGGAAGGGAGAAAAGAAAGAAAAGCAGGCATTATTCCTGATAAAACAAATCATGATGTGCGAAATGTGTCAGACACCCGCATGTAAAATTCTAACTTCTAATGAAATCATAATCATATACAAGAATAATTCTAGATCCACATACACAAAGTGTGCATTAATAACTGAGTACACACTATACAAACAAAAATCTCCCTGTCAAAAAGTGAGATTAATATTTAAATATTACAATAATATATAGACAGGAAACACATATAGGAGTAGAAGGTAATCAACACAAATGAAGAATGAAAAAACAAGAGGAAAAATAGTTGAAAAGAAGCAATCTGACTAGGATTATATATTGTCAGAAGTAGAAAGTAGAAGTAGAATATATAGGATGGCAAAAAAGAGTAGGGAGCAAATTAGCTATAGTATGTCATAAAGGAATTTTCGGTCAAGTATCCTAACCTGGTGATAACCTATGCATCCAGGTCCCTAAAATAATCCTACAGACAAAATTATAGCATGGACTCAACCTTTCAGATATAAATCCACATCTTGACTTCAAGACCGAGGGGATACGAGTTCTTAGCTTTAAAATCCAATAGACCTCTCGTTGGAGTAATTTTTCTTGTAAATCACACCCTCTCAGACCTAATCTCACCCTCTCTATTGCCATACATCTGAAATGTGTGAGATCCCCCCATTTGTAGTTTGTAGTTTGTAGTAAGCGTATCACCCGTGAGTATATACAGAAGAGTGTGCAGACGTTTCGCAAAAAGAATGCTTCTTCAGTGCACTCTCTATCAGATATATAACAATCATTAGCTGATTTTTTTTTTGCACATATACTTTAGTTCTAACAGTCATGTATGCTATAAATGCTTGGTACCTCTGTTTAAAGTGCTGTGAGGAAGGGGAGCGCTTGTTTTCCTGTTGTATTGGAGTCTATAGGAAAGTATTAGATTGGTTATTATGTAAGGTCAATACAAGGACTGTATTAACTTTTATGTTTTGTTATAATTTACTACGGCAGCTTTATGTAAAGGTGATGCCTTGTTTCTGGCTGGCGCTATAGAGTTACTGCGGGTTCAGTTAGGCGCTGCAAAGAATAGTTTATATTAATGTTAATATAGTCATTAGTTAAATGGTAGTGGGGGGTGGTAGAAGGTCCACTTATCTCTTCCAGTGTCTCATGCCGTTTAGTGAAACGGCTGGTACCTATGGTCCCGCCGCAACCTGTGTGCTGGGTGGCGCGCCACTCAGGGTGTTAATGGCGGTGCGCGGTTTAAAACAGCATGCAGGCGGTGAGAGGGGGGCGTGGCTATGACAATCGGGGGCTGCTCGTGTACGCCAGGTGCGTCCTGATGCATATGCCGTTGTCTAAGCAACGGACTGGGGAGTGACACATAGGTGCGTGCTACTTCCGGGCCGGGCGGCCCCTTTAGGCTCTGGATTGTATGGAGGTTTAGACCGGCGCCATTTTGTTGGAGCTTGCTGTCAGTATTAACTGATGTTTGCAAATGGGGGAGAATATTTTTTTTAAAAAAGAAGCGCTCCTCCTTGCTCACAACACGGGAATATTAATGATGTACAGAAGAAAGAAAAGGGCAACATTCAAATTTACATAAAATATATATGCATGAATCATTTGGTATAGTAGGTAGAATTGTGTCACTTTCTGGTCACTCTTTTTTTATTTGTTTATTACCTTAACTGTGTGTACTGTCGATGCCTGTTATCTTGGGGTATCTTGGAACATATGGCTAGTTTGCAGCCAGTTAGCTAATTTTCTTGTGTGTTATCTTTTGTTTATCTATCTTGTGGTGTGGCCTGGAAGGAATGGGCGGTGTCAAAAAAGGATTTGGGGCTTTGTGTACTTATTCTATGTGTGTAGGGGGAGGTTTTGGGCAAGGTTATCCCAGGAAGGGTAGCTAAATGTTTCATTTAAACCCGGGGGGGTGCATGCTTTAAGTCTGGAGATCCACATGGTTTCCCGCTGTAGAGTATTTTTGCGAATGTCTCCCCCTCTGGGATGTTTATGTATTCTTGGAAGAAAATACCGGTCGGGTTTCCTTTATGGTGGTGGGTCCAATGCCTACCTACGGGAGTCAGCACATTTTTATTTCTGATGTCCCTGGTGTGTTCATAGATACGGTTTTTAAGTTTTCTATTTGTCTTGCCTATATAGAAATTAGGGCAGGTACAGGTTAAGATGTAAATAACGTCAGTAGTGTTACGATTTGCAGTTTCTTTGTTTTACGGTCTCTCCACTTGGTAATTCTATATCCGTACCCATTTTGATGTATTTACAAGTGGAGCATCCTTCGCATCTATATGTGCCTGTGACCCTGCAGCAGCTCTTTTTTCCTTCCTTGGTAAAGTGACTGCCAGTTAATTGGTCCTTAATCGATCTCCCTTTTCTAAATGTAATCTTTGGGGCATCCGGGATAAAGGTCCCAATTTCAGGGTCTCGTTGTAGGATGTGCCAGTGGGTATGTAAGATGTTCCTAATCATCTGGTGTTGTGCATTATAGGTAAGTATAACCGGTGTATATTCTAGTTTCTTCTTCGTTGTTGTGTGATCCCGTTTCTAGAAGGGATATTCTGTTTCTCGTCTGTGCTTTTTGATACGCTTTTCTCAGGGTTCTATTCGAGTATTCCTGTTGTTTTAGTCTCTGTCTAATCTCATCTGCTGCTGCTTTATAGTCTAGGGGACTGGTGCAGTTTCTTTTAGCCCTAAGGTATTCTCCGTAAGGGATGCTCTTCTTTAGAGAAGTGGGGTGTGCGCTCGTTGCCCTTAAGATATTGTTGGCTGCGGTAGGTTTCCTAAAGAAATTTGTGGATATGGTGCCGGTATGGTCTTGTCTGATTTTGAGGTATAAAAAGCTGATTTCCTGAGGATGGTGTTCCTAGTGAATCTCAGGTTAAGGGTGTTTTGAGTGTGAACAAATTTTACCAGCAGGGGGGTTGTGCCATCCAAATTATAAAAATATCATCGATGTAGCGGAACCACGTAATCACGTGTTTCATGTACTTTTTGGTGGCTTCTTCATCCCATATCTCACCCTCCCACCAGCCCAGATATAAATTTGCGAAAGATGGTGCACAGATAGTACCCATCGCTGTCCCTTGTTGTTGGTGGTATAACTGGTTTCCAAATAGAAAGGTGTTGTGTGTTAAAATAAATCTAAGCAATTCCAGGAGAAACTAGTTGTGATCATGTTCAGTCAGTTCCAGTTGGTCTAGATAATACTTTACTGCCTCAGGCCCTGGGTATGGGGAATGCAGGAGTAAAGTGCTTCTACGTCAAGAGTGAACAGTCTCGAATTTGGAGGTACTGTCATGTCATGGAGGATTTTAAGTAGGTGCGGGGTATCTTTTATGTATGATGAGAGTGATTCTACAAAGGGTCTTAGGAAGTGGTCAACATACTCACTAGCTTTGCTGGTGAGTGAGCCTATCCCCGCGACTATGGGGCGTCCTGGAGGATTATTTTTGTTTTTGTGTATCTTAGGTAAAGCGTAGAGCGTCTGTGTCACTGGGTCGGTGACTGTCAAAAATTCCCAGGTGGACTTGGTTATAACTTTGTGTGTATGCGTGGGTTATGATGGTGTTGTATTCCTCTTGATCAGTTTTTAGTTTTTGTATGGATGCTTTCTGGTACCACTTTTTGTTGTCAAGGATCTTATGGCACATTCTCTCGTATTGTTGTTTTGTCATGATTACAGTGTTTCCGCCCTTGTCCGCTGGTTTTATTTCTATCCCAGTGTTTATTAATTCTTTCAGGGCTTGTTTCTGTGCAGGGGTAAAGTTTGTGGCTCTGCTTCCCTTAGTGTCAATTTCCTCTATATCTTGTGACACCAGGTTGATAAACTTCTTAATGCTTGAGTTCATTGTGAGGGGCGGGAAGTAGGTTGATGGTTTTCTAAAAATCCTGGTGTACCTTGTCATGTCCCCTTCTACATTCTTATTCTCCCCTGGATTGTCAGTTAATGATTCCAGGATTTTTATGCTTGGCATATCTCCCTGTATTAGTTGCATCATGTTTGGTGGTTGTGTGTTAGTCGAATATTGTTGTTTAAGTAAGATTTTTCTTGCGTATAAGTGTACGTCTTTTATGGTTTCAAATCTATTCATATTTTGTTCAGGGCAAACATTCAGTCCCAGCTGCAGCACCTCTATTTGGGCTTTTGATAAAGGTAATTCTGCCAAGTTGATGATGTTGTTGTTTGGTGTAGTATATGTTGCCTGGGTTTTGGTGGGTCCTCCGTGGCGATTGTCATGGGTCTGGTTGTGTTTAAGTACCTTTTCTTTGTCTGCTGTGTTACTATGTGTGGGTCTCCTAACCCTCTTGTTTCTAAAAAAATATGCCCCTTGGGGATTGTATTGGGGGTCTCCTAGGGAGTCCAGGGAGGGGAGGTTTTTCCTTTTGTCCCCTCTTGTTATAGGTTTATTTGTTGTGTCCGTTCGGGCTTGGTATGTGCTCTGTTGCCCCCCCCTGTGCTGTTTTGAAAATAGTTTATATTGTTTCCTTGGCTAGTCTCCTGTGAGGGAGCTGTCTGAGGAGGAGGATGAGTATTGTGATGCGTATGGGTCTATGTTGCCTTCTGGGTGTCTGGATACGCTCACTCTCCACCTGTATGCTTGCTGTTCTTGGTATGCCCTTCTATCTCTTGTTAGCTTGGTGTTTTTGTATTCCCAAACTTCTTTAATAAGAGTCTCTATTTTGTATTTAATTTTAAGGTTGTTATCTTCAAAACTGCTCCAGCTTTTATGTATGTTGAGGTCCTCACATAACTTTTGGTATTGGTCTTCTACTTTTATTTAAATAAGTTCTTGTTGTTCTATGAGTAGTTTTAGCATATTAAAGGAGCAGGTTTGGAGATTTCTTTCCCATTTTTCTTTGAAAGACTGGACTATTTCGCTTATCTGAGGGAATATCTTAATTCTCAGACCAAACGGTACTATTCCTTTTTCTAAGTATCTACGTAAATATACTATATTCCAGTGAACCTTAGTTTTCTTTCATAATATTCCTTCTAGGGATCTAAATTTTTCCTGTATTGATTCATAAGTTCCTCCTGTGTCTGTGCTCACAGTAATGGTCTGTGAGAAATCCTTAAATAGCTGGTCCCATTCCTGGCCAGATAGTTGTGTCATTACTTCGTAACCTTGTCCTAGTCTGTGGATTGGTTCTGGTTTTAATATCTATATATTGACAGTATCTGTCTGGACTAACTTTGTTTGTGGGGGTAACCCACTAGTAGATACATTTCTGAACGGGGGCCCCCTATGGATACCCCACTCAGGGAGTACCAGGGAGACAAGAGGAAGGTAGTCCAGTCGTATGTGTCCCTACTCTATTTCAAACAAAAAAACAAAATGTATTGCATAGCTATCAAAGTCACAAACTGGAGTGCAGGCCCCAAGCCACCCAGATACGTAGTATCACCTAATGAACACACCAAAGTAATGAGCCTGCCAGCGAAAGCTCAAGCAGGTGCCTTGAAAATGAGGCCGCACAAACCAAAGTAATTCAATGTATTTAATATCAAAAAAAGTACCAAAACAAAAATTATATACACATACATACATAAACAAGACTCTTTAAAAACATAAAAAGACAGTGCCCTCCGGTGGCGAAACCCTAAAAATGACTCTACACATATATATTAATAGCCTGTCTAGTAAATTCATATAAATGTTTGGGACCACTTGTGTGCAAAAAGATAATATAAATACAAAATAATATAGATTAAACAAATAAACACACAGTGCCAAAATAGGCCAGTCTGTGTATTTATATGTGAGCCATACTGGTAATCCAGTCTGGTTAAAAAGTGCAATGTGCTAAAAAACTTCTGTGCAAAAACATATTGAATATACCAACTCAGCAATATCAGAAAAGTGCTATGTGCAATAAAAACATCTAAAGTGGAATGTGCAAGCTTTATGTAATAAACAGTCCTCTTATCTACTCAGTTCCCAAACCGTTATTTGTAGAGATATAGATAAAGACAGGCATAGATAAGTAATTCTCATATCACCATGATACAGATGAGTCCCAGGTGCCACCGAGGGGTTACCGGCATCTACGCGTTACGTGGCCTCGCCCACTTCCTCAGGATGCTGTGATCATGTCTTTGCATCTCTCTGCCTTAAATAGCAAATGATGGTATGAATAGGCCAATACCGGCCTCAGGCACTGGCCCGCTCGCACTTCAACCCGGAAGTGCGGCGCGGCCGACTAAAGTATCACGCCCCCATCCGGCGGTGCCTTTCCATAGAGAGGACGCTGCATCCGCATGACGCACGCGCGCCCGCGCTCCCGCGAACCGCCCCCGGGCGCCTACCCCTGCAGTAGGAGGCATCCGGGAGCGAGCGCAGGGCGCAGCGCGCATGCGCCAACGAGCGCAGCGTCTCTCAGATGTTATACCAGGAAATCACCAAGTGACATGCTGTGCCGCAGCAGAGGGATGCAAGTACACTATACGTAGATGTCATTGTGCTTATCTAGGACAATACACTGGTACTATACATCAAAATATATCCACTAATATGGTCCTAATTGTAAAAATAGTTTCCAATAAAGCATGTATATATCAAAGCAGGGCTAAATATACATAGTGATCAAAGTAAGATCGGTCAATTTGACTCAACTAACCTCACATTATTATATAGTGATCCCATTATAATGCTGATACAACAGTATTTACAGAGTGAGAATATTGCAGCATGCAAATTACACCAAATGTGCAACTCTCTCAGTGATATATTGAAGATATCATTGCTTGCTATGTAGGGCTCTCCAGAGTGTCGCATCACTGAGTTCAATGAATAAAACGGACTCCAACCATGCATAACTGGCTGATAGTGTTGCCAATATCCTTCTGGTTACTTAAATCATCCAGGTAAGTATGTAAAAAGTATCACTAGTTGTTGTATATGGATTCTCCACAGTGTGATATCACTGGATTCAATATATGGACAGACTTCAAACATATATAAATGGCCAGAAGTGCTGTCAATGTCCTTTGAGTTACTTGGATCATCAGGTGATCAATTGAGTACAACTTGATTGGTGCCTGTCTCATTGGGTATCGAGGGGGTTCAACAGCATTCTCTTTTGTGAACAAAAGTCATCAGGGGCTCCATTGTTGTTAATATCCACATTCACTCCCGGGAACTTCCTCTGATGACCTTCTGCTTCGTAGGGAAGAGGATGCCTGCTATGCAATCCCTGTTTGAGAGGGTATCTGAGGGATATTATACTCTAAAATATTGAATAATAAATGTTACTTAGTGTACATAAATAAACTAATGTGACTGTGATACCACCACCGTGAATAAAGGTAAAATAAAAGATTAATTATTAATGAGCCAAAACCGTGCTACCCACCAACCCAATACTACCCCCAGTGATGAGCAAATCAACCATCCCGCCCCAAAAAGGGAGAAAATGAAAAATCCTCATTAATACCAAAAGGTGCCCGTGTGTTTAAATTAAATATCCACTCAAGTTCCCTCTGTTCCAGTCTTCTTTTAAAGTTCCCACCTCTACCACTCAATGTGACCTTCTCAATGAATGTCACTTGTAAGTTGTCACACTTGCCATTATGCTTAGTCAAAAAATGCGCAGCAACAGGGGTAAGTGTTTTACCCGCCTCTTTGTCCCTCCTTGACAATTTTATGTTTGATAGATGTCCTTGTATACGTACCTTTGCAGCGTTTTTGGTTTCGCCGACATACTGGAGAGGGCAGGAACATTGTAGTATATATATTATCCCCTCTGTGCGACAGTTTATGTGTTGTCTAATCATATATTGTTTTGGAGAATTTAATCCCATAAAAGACTCACAAGTAGTGACATAACGGCAAACATTGCACTGGCCGCATGGTCTACTGGAGCCCCTATTTGATCTAGGTGTAAGCCACATTCTCGGGCGTGTATAGTGGCTCTTGCACAGACGGTCTCTTAGGTTAGGAGCACGTTTTGGGGTCATAAGTGGACCCCCTTTGGTCCATCTTGCCAGGCAGGGGTCCGTCCGAAGTACGGGCCAGTGTCTTGCAAGAATGGACCGAACAGAGGCCCAATCATTGTTAAATCTGGAAATAAATCTCACCTCATCCTTAGGCTCCCGTTTCTTGTACTGTAACAGTGTCTCCCTCGGTGTTCTATCAGCTCTCTTTGCTGCTGTCTTTATTACGCCACTAGGATATCCAGGTTGTTTGAAGCGTTTCTGTAATTCTTGTTTGGCTACCCTGTAATCTGATGTTTCAGAGCAATTTCTCTTAATCCTCAGAAATTGGCCCACATGTATCCCCCTTTTTAAATTTGTTGGATGTGCGCTTGAAAAATGCAGGAGACTGTTTGTAGCTGTGGCCTTCCTAAATAGTTTGGTCTGTATGGCTCCATGATCTGTCACAGTTAGATCCAGAAATGTGGCCTGGTGGGGGGAGATTGCATGGGTCAGGTAAATATTGAAGTTATTCACATTCAAGTTAGAAATAAAGTCATTACCCATTTCCATGGACCCACCCCACAAGATCAAAATATCATCAATAAATCGGTACCAACCGAGAATATATTGGTGGAATGGGTCCATGGTCTCTGCCCATACAATCTCCCGTTCCCACCAGCCCAGGAAGAGGTTCGCCACGGAAGGGGCACATCGTGCTCCCATGGCGACCCCCCGTACCTGTCTATAGTACCCAAGATCAAACAAAAATACATTGTGACCAAGGACAAAGTCCAACAATTCCAGTAGGAAAGCATGAAGTTTGCTTTTATCGACCGATTCCATCTCTAAAAAGTACTTTACCACACGTAGGGCCATGGTATGGGAGATGTTAGTATACAGGGATTCCACGTCACATGTGATCAATAAGGTACTACATGGTACAGTGACCGAATTGAGCCTGTTAAGAACAAAGAATAGGAAACTATTTTTACAATTAGGACCATATTAGTGGATATATTTTGATGTATAGTACCAGTGTATTGTCCTAGATAAGCACAATGACATCTACGTATAGTGTACTTGCATCCCTCTGCTGCGGCACAGCATGTCACTTGGTGATTTCCTGGTATAACATCTGAGAGACGCTGCACTCGTTGGCGCATGCGCGCTGCGCCCTGCGCTCGCTCCCGGATGCCTCCTACTGCAGGGGTAGGCGCCCGGGGGCGGTTCGCGGGAGCGCGGGCGCGCGTGCGTCATGCGGACGCAGCGTCCTCTCTATGGAAAGGCACCGCCGGATGGGGGCGTGATACTTTAGTCGGCCGCGCCGCACTTCCGGGTTGAAGTGCGAGCGGGCCAGTGCCTGAGGCCGGTATTGGCCTATTCATACCATCATTTGCTATTTAAGGCAGAGAGATGCAAAGACATGATCACAGCATCCTGAGGAAGTGGGCGGGGCCACGTAATGCGTAGATGCCGGTAACCCCTCGGTGGCACCTGGGACTCATCTGTATCATGGTGATATGAGAATTACTTATCTATGCCTGTCTTTATCTATATCTCTACAAATAACGGTTTGGGAACTGAGTAGATAAGAGGACTGTTTATTACATAAAGCTTGCACATTCCACTTTAGATGTTTTTATTGCACATAGCACTTTTCTGATATTGCTGAGTTGGTATATTCAATATGTTTTTGCACAGAAGTTTTTTAGCACATTGCACTTTTTAACCAGACTGGATTACCAGTATGGCTCACATATAAATACACAGACTGGCCTATTTTGGCACTGTGTGTTTATTTGTTTAATCTATAATATTTTGTATTTATATTATCTTTTTGCACACAAGTGGTCCCAAACATTTATATGAATTTACTAGACAGGCTATTAATATATATGTGTAGAGTCATTTTTAGGGTTTCGCCACCGGAGGGCACTGTCTTTTTATGTTTTTAAAGAGTCTTGTTTATGTATGTATGTGTATACAATTTTTGTTTTGGTACTTTTTTTGATATTAAATACATTGAATTACTTTGGTTTGTGCGGCCTCATTTTCAAGGCACCTGCTTGAGCTTTCGCTGGCAGGCTCATTACTTTGGTGTGTTCCCTACTCTATTTACTACAATTGAAGGGGGGGAAAGAGGGGGTGCCTTCGTTGAGGACCCTCTTAGAAATGAGTAGTTTATCAGACTAATAATCAAGTATAATAAAGAGTAACATAATTAATTTAGCACTAATAAATGTATTGCTTCATAAATTCATGCAAGATGTCATTTCAACTTAATTGTCATACACTTCCGGCCCGGAAGTGACACGCACCTATGTGTCACTCCCCAGTCCATTGCTTAGACAACGGCATATGCGTCAGGACCCACCTGACGTACACGAGCGCCCCCCAGGTGCCGAAGCCACGCCCCCCTCTCAACGCCTGCATGCTGTTTTAAAACGCGCACCACCATTAACGGCCTGAGCGGCGCGCCACCCAGCACACAGGTCGCGGCGGGACCATAGGTACCAGCCGTTTCACTAAACGGCATGAGACTCTGGAAGAGGTAAGTGGACCTTCTACCACCCCCCACTACCAAATGACTATATTAACATTAATATAAACTATTCTTTGCAGCACCTAACTGAACCCGCAGTAACTCTATAGCGCCAGCCAGAAACAAGGCATCACCTTTACATAAAGCAAGGTAACTGCCGTAGTAAATTATAACAAAATATAAAAGTTAATACAGTCCCTGTATTGACCTTACATAATAACCAATCTAATACTTTCCTATAGATTCCAATACAACAGGAAAACAAGCGCTCCCTTTCCTCACAGCACTTTAAACAGAGGTACCAAGCATTTATAGCATACATGACTGTTAGAACTAAAGTATATGTGCAAAAAAAAAAAAATCAGCTAATGATTGTTATATATCTGATAGAGAGTGCACTGAAGAAGCATTCTTTTTGCGAAACGCACAGGAGACAAGCCAAGATCCAATTCTAATTCAGAATATCCTTTAATTTCTCCTCCTCATATTTTGTAATCAGATGCATAAGATCCAAAGAGGCTTGGGTGAGAATAGCATCCCATTCCATTTAAAGATTCTTAGAATACAATTTGGTTGGAATTTTGCAGATGTGCAGCCCTCTAGGGATCATGTATTTGTATGTATTTAGTCAGTGAGCTTAAGTTCCACCAGGTCTTTAACTCCTTTTTTTTATAGTTTCCTCATATTCTTTGATCAGATTCTTAAGATCTGTTTGCACATCTGTGTGGAAGGATCTGACAGGAACACTGAGTCAAATTAATCCTATGTGCTGTGTCCCCATAATGTGATTTAACTCTTTCCATAGTATCACAAGTGCGCCTAAACCGTTCAGCTGTGAGTCAAATATGCAAGGCCTCAATACTTTTAGGAAATTGCTTCACTGATCCACAGGTCCAAGTCAAAGCACGGCTGAGCAAAACACACAATGAATAAATCTCAACAAGTTTGCCAGCTTTAAACGCACGGACATCCAACATCAGCTCACGGTAATGGGCAGCGGCTCAGAGTGCTCACCTCTAGTAAAGTAGAATCCAAAAGATTGTAGAGCCAGCCAACATTGCGAAAGCCATAAAGTCCAGTCTTTATTGTGCACGTTAAAAAGCCATCACAGCAGCAGGTCCAACAGGTTAATTTTTAGATGGGATATTATCTGTTTTTAAGAGTTTCCATTAGTTTGACCACTATAGATGTTTCACTAACTGGCCTGTAATTACCTGCTTCTTCTCCCCCCCCCTTCTTATGGATTGGTAAGACATTGACCATTCTCCAATCATCTGGGACCTCACCAGTTGAAGGGGAATAGTAATAATAAGTAAATCAGTCAGAGGGGCTGCAATCACAAATCTGAGTTCCCTTAGAACTCTGGGGTGGATTCCATCTGGACCCATCACCTTACTGACCTTTTTAGATGTACCAGCTCGGCTAAGACATCAGCCTCCAAAAAATGCAGGGCTTGGCCCTTCCAACTAGATGCTATGCTATGACCATACCTGCTATGGGTTTGTTAGCCACAGCCTTATCTCCGTCAATATAATTATTTTCCCTATTTCTAATTTTTGAGACTGCATTGTTTTTTCTTCTTTCTGTCACCAACAAAAGGTTTTATCTCCCCTTTTCATAGATTTGGCCTTTTCTTCCTCCTTTTGCACTTTAGCAGTCCTTATCAGTTTTGTTTCCCTCTGTTTAATTTTATATGCCTCTGTCAGCTACATTTTCACTTACTTTATACTTCTTATAGGCAGACTTCTTATCTTTTATGATAGTGCTGACTTCCCTAGTAAACCATAATGGTTTCTTCTTCCTTTTTCTTCTTGCTAGTTTTTCACATATTGCTTAGTTACCTTTAAGATGGCCATTTTTAATAGTGACCACTGGGCACTCACTTCTGCTGCTCTGTTCCACTCACCTAATTTTCTTTCTACATACTCCGCCATTTCCTTGACGTTTGTCTTAAAGTCTAACACTTTGGTTCTGGTGTGTGATTGCACAATGTCTGTTTTCATTCTGAACCATAAGCATTGATGGTCACTGGAACCCAGATTTTCTTCAACCCTGACCTCGGACACCAGATCCTCATTGGTCAGAACTAAGTCCAGAATGTTATCTCCTCTAGTTGGCAATGTCACAAGTTGTTTTAGAGACGCTCCATTAAGTGCCTCTAATATTGTCCTGCTCTTGCATGTCGATGCACTTGGGATATTCCAGTCCACATCAGGCATGTTGAAGTCACCTGTAATGACAATGTCCCCCTTCTCTGCCATTCCACGGATTTCATCTATTAACAGATTATCTAGATCCTCAGATTGTCCAGGGGGCCTATATATCCCCTCCTCCTTAATATGCATGGTAACCCAGAGAGTTTCTAGTTCATTATGTGTATGCTGAATTATTGTTGATTGAAGGGTAGTCTTGACATAAATGGCTACTCCACCGCCCTTTGTATCTAATCTGCCTCTTCTGTACAATGTGTATCCAGGTATGGCTATCTCCCAGTCATTGTGATCCTTAAACCAAGTCTTGTTATTGCAACAAGATCTAATTTATCTCTGGATATGAGCCATTAACTCAGAGCTTGTTGCCTAAGCTGCAAGCATTGGTACACATCATGTGGAGGGTGTTGGTATTGCATTCTAGTTCTTGATATTTTCTACCTCTATCCTACCACTGACCAGGTTTCATTTTTTAAAAATGAATGATGCTGGATTGTTTCCCAGTAGCATCAAGATGTACCATCCACGAGTGTGCTCAATAGTCCTGCATAGTAGCTTTTCACCTTGTTCGTTTAGTGATCTGCGGTCCTGTTCT
The DNA here is from genome assembly GCA_027917425.1 of Gastrophryne carolinensis. Classification (NCBI taxonomy): domain Eukaryota; kingdom Metazoa; phylum Chordata; class Amphibia; order Anura; family Microhylidae; genus Gastrophryne; species Gastrophryne carolinensis. The sequence continues at coordinate 3,960,827 of CM051236.1, read as the reverse complement.
GGAAAAGTCAGTAACCTTTTGGGTCGTTGTGGTATCCGAAAGGGGAATTTCTGCTTGAGGAATAGTCCTAGCGCTTGCAGCGCTGTTGTAGAAAAATGGGCAGCAGCCTAGTTTCCTGCTTGCTGAGCTAATTTCACCAACGCACGTTTCGGCTCCTGCCTCTTCCGGGTGTTTGAGAGAAAAGTAGTGGTCTTTAAATTTGCCCATTGATAGATCATCGGTGGCTTTGGTGAGGGCAGTGGAGTGACTTGAGTGGAAACCAGACTGGAGGGGGATCTAGGAGGGAGTTAGTAGATAGAGAGCTAGTTCTTTGTGGACATGCTGTTCAAGAAGCTTGGATGAGAAAGGGAGCAGAGAGATCGGGCGGTAACGGGGGGGGGGGGGCAGAGGGGTCCAGAGAGGGTTATTTGGTGAATGGAGTTCTCTGGGAAATGGGTGTCATGTGATCTTGAACGCACTTCTCTAAATTGCCATCCCTTTCACCAGCCCAGCAGACTACAAAGCTCAGCGAGGCCACGGACACACAGATTCTTGGCTAAGGTAAAAAGATTGCTCAATTTAAATTAAGATGTTAATGCAGTAAGCACACTAGGCAGTTATTACAGGTAAGGGCATTTACTATAACAGTCTGAGAAATGAGTTACAGGTAAGCGAATTGTAAGTAGAGGTACAACAAATTTCAGATTTACCTTAAATGCATTCAGATGAGATTAGGCAGATCGGCTTTCAGGGGCCTAAAGCTTCCTGCTGTGGTGTTGGAACCTCTTCTGACACGTGCTAGGTGATCCCCACCCCAGGACGAAGAACCACCTGCCCTCTGGTGTTCTGGGATTGAACCTGGAGCGGGACACGCCAATGACCTCTGGGAGCAGGATCCAGCTCCACCTTTGATGGGAGCTAGATTGTAACCTACGAACACGAATATTGAACCCAATTCCTAAACCAAGGCTGATGCCAGCCCAATTCTGCATTAAACTAATGGGCTAGTTCCACATCTTCCGGGTCCAGGAATTGGGATGTAAGTTTGCCCAAAACCAGAGTTCTTAATTTCCTCAGGCTTTGCACTGCACTATAAAACCTATTCCTGTGTATGCCTATGTTTTAAATTCTTGTCTTACATAGACACATGCCTCCCCCTTTCCTTTTTGCTCTGTCTTTTCTAAAGAGAGCAAAACCTTGAAGATTGACAGTCCAGTCGTGTGGAATCCAGACATGTCACAGCCACACCAGTAACATCAATATTTTCTTCCAGTACCAGAGCCTCAAGCTCCCCCACTTTACTAGCAAGACTTCTGGCTTTTTTTGAACATACACTTTAGGTTCCTATCTAGTTTAACACATTGAGCACATGGCTCTCCTTATCCATCATAGCAGTCCTTCCCCCTTCTAATTCTACACCCACCATCATATGCTATCCCCTAAATAACCTTCCCCTTTGTAAAAGGAAGATTATGAAATATGATTAAGATGAATATTAATTATAAATATTTCATAATCATAACTGAAAATATGATTTAGTTATAATTATCAATCTCCGTCTATATACTATTATATCCCTTGGTACTTGTCTTCTATCTATACACACATCCTGTCCTGTAATATACGTCACATATACACAGTTGTATGCAAAATTACAACAGATTTATTAGATACAATCTTAACCCAATAATGTAGTATACAGACTGAATATACAAACAAAACCAACCCCCAATAACAAGAAAACTATGCAACTCGTTATTAAAACATTAATAAACACATACATTTACCGCCCCACACTCATCTACTAAACTAAGCTGTCCCTAGATTCTACAGAGAGGGAGTTACACAAGTATAGAGGGAAAGAGAGATTAGGGATGGTTTAGAAAGGAATTGTGGGAGAAATAAAGGTAAGGAGAGGCTTAGAGAAAAATTGAGAGAGACAGATATTGAGAAAAGTCAAGGTAGCTTATTGAGACATAGAAAGAAGGAAGGCTTGGGAGAAGTGGAGAGAGATTAAGAGACAAAGAGGGAGAGCGAGATGATACTTAGTATATGGATATTCTCTTGTATGTTGTTAATGGCTGTAGGTCTCTCTGGCAGTGGGGGGGGGGGGGGGGAGATCTTTCTATGGTCTGTCTGGACCCTGGCATTTTGTGTCCCTTGACAGCAAGAGGTGTGAAATGGTTTACACCTCTTGTGGGAGTTGGCTAGTAAACAGAGGTAAATATTTCTCCGAATCTGATCCACATAATAACTTTTCCCGGATATGTCCCACAATTAATACAATGTTTTCTTACTCGGCAAAATATGGCCCTTCATTTGATACCAAACTTCAAATGTCTATGGCTTATGACATTTGAGTATGATTTTCTAGCCATGATCGGTGTACTAGCAATTTAATGGTTGGTATGACATGAAAGTGCAATACCTGCTGCAACTGTTTGTGTCATTTGTATTTAATATCACATGAATGTAACTAAAGTTATCTAAGAAGTTTGTGATACATTTCAGAGTTTAAACCAGACTTTCTAGAGGCTGCCAGGAAGTACATTCTTTACTATGTTAATTTCGTAGGATTTCACAGGGAAGTGTTAACTTGGGAAAGGATGTTGTTTAGTGTGTAGGTGTTGTTTCCCGGGAATCTGCTCACAAATAGCTATATATACAAAATATATAAATACATATATATATATATATATATATATATATATATATATATATATACCAAATGAATTTGTTCCACCCTTTAACATTCCCCGTTGTTGGAGACCCGACAAAAAATGATTGGTTCGACTGTATTTACCTCCTCAACTTTCCATAATGTGGTGTCGATCTCAGATGCACTGAAGTATAATTTGAGTCCAGGTACTTAGACATGCCCCCGTCTCACAGGTAAGTGTCACTGCCATCCCTTGTAACCTGTCATACAGTGTCCACGGAAACTGTTCACTTATGAGTTGACGTTAGATAGAAAAGGGTTGTCATCTTGTGGTGCCAGCTGTTTAGAATGGCCTATCCAGATTCAACCTTAGGATAACCCCTCTCTCTGTGCTCCCCTGTCAACAGCTCACCATGACAACATGGGACTCATTTTTGGGTTAGTTACCCAGGCCTTTCTGTCATTCCCACATATCAACTACCTTAACTCAGTGCACAGGCACAAGGCCTAGGTGGGATTGGTGGACTGATGACTGCATCCTTACATGGCAGCATGTAATCCCTGAGAGCTGTTGATGTCTAAATAGTTGGTGCTATTCTCATCCCTTCATGACATTCAGGACATCTTCATTAGAATATTACAAACCTATTAATTAAAAAGGACAGAGAGATCACCAATTTAAAGCCTGTGCACTGCCACTTGTCTTGCATCAATAGCGTCCCACTAACCAAAATTGATAACTCATACACACCAACACACACAAAAGACTAGGTTAAGTGTGGGACTGGCACAAACAGCTTCCACTCAGAGGGTTGCCACTCCAAACAAATTTATTAAAGTATTGCTTACTTACATGTGGCACAAAACAGTATAAATGAATTCCATATCCAAAGATAATAAGACAATCAAGTGTGAATTAAAAATATATACGGGCCCCCCCCCCCCCTGCAGTCATCACAGCCACACTTCCATCCACACATCCCCCTATATCTTCACTGTAGTATCGGCCGTTTATAATGAGCAAGCTCAATTGAAAAGATGTTGCAATCAACGTAAAGAGCACAGTTCCGCACAGTTGTTTGGATTCTCTCAAGAATTTCAGTGCAGCATAGGTTAAGCATGAGGCAGACAGCAGCTAATGCCTTCCATCAGGCATCGCCCAGATTCCTCTTAGTGTTAAAATTAGTGTTAAACCGTACCTCCCAGGCAAGTCTACTGGGGATATGAGACTATCTTGTCTCTGTATGCTTCACCAACATGCCTCTTAAGAACTGCGCATATAATCATTTGCATCGCTTCAATCACATGGCTGTTACTTATCTCACTCTGTGATTCCCAGGCCTGGGTTAGTTGCGTAATCGATCAGCTGCTAAGTCAGAGTGTGGCGAGCTGCTGCAGTGGAGATTCAGGGAGACGTGGGCGTGAAGGGGCCGGCTGTCCACCGACACGTGTTTTGCTCCGCCCACCGGAGCGTCATCAGGGTGAGGGGCAGCCCAATTCACTCGGTATTTTGTGCAGCAGGGTTCAGTCCCTTTTTGTCTGTCCTCCAATCCACACGCAGCTCAATAAGCGTCACTGTGTTCATTAGCAGAGGCGGACTATGGGTCTCAGCAGATCTCCTGGCGAGATCACAAATCCTCATCCCGAGTGGACTTCTTAGTGCAACTAAACATAGCGGAGCCCCCATTAGACATACGGCACACAGTAACACACAGTCAGAGATGGACAAAGGTAAAAAGCTAATTCTCCGCAGCAGACATACTTCTCATTCTCCCACATCCACTCAATCCCACTCAACTCTCCTGGTATAAGGATGGAGCAAGGTAAGTATATTTCATATTTTGTCCTTTATTATGTCATTTGATATTATCTATGCAAGCACCTATGCCCATACCAGCAGGAGGGGGGGGCAGGGAATAAAGCAAGAGATACCTAGAGAGGAAGCACATAGGAAGTAAATGGTAAGTAGTGGGAGGCACACAGGGGGATAGGGGAAATTCTGCCTGGTGGCAGCGGGGGGCCTATCCTTCATATGGGGAAGTCACCGTGTTTAAGGCTTCAGGTATACCTACAGTGGCCTGCTCACGTGTCAACATCAAAACAGTTGTACCCGGGGATATGCTTCACATATATATATTTGGGGCAGGACCACTGCCTCATTGGCACACCCTTACTGATAGTGGCATCACGCCTTCAGCTGGCTAGAAACTTGCTATGTCAGGCATCATAGGGCAACGATCACCTGGTATTCTTCTTATTCCCAGGGGGACCTAGGGATGCTAGGCGTCCATCTCCTTGAACCTTACACCTATACTCATTGTCCCTATTTTTAATCCTCAACACCTAGGATAACCACACCTCTAGTTATTGTTGATCTCCTATCACTAATTTGCCTGTCCTTTAGGCCTATTCTTTCCTAGTTTTTGTTTATGATCTCACCTCGCATCCTACCTCACCTCCTACTTATATACAGCACTATAAAAAAGCATTTAACCCTAAATCAGTATTCAGACCTTGGGGGGGACAATGTACCCAATTCAAATATCAGTCGTGATTCTTGTTAGAGGAGGCTCCTATCCCAGAATCCCCTTCTTCCTTCCTTCTTCAAGGCAAATATTCCACAAACTTTTAATCCCTTAGGGTTTCCCTGATGATGGATCCTGAAGTGTTCTGACACTGGATTTTTATCATTTCCCTTTTTAATGTCTCGCACATGCTCACCTACCCGCGCCCCCAGTTCACGCTTGGTTTTGCCAATATATTTTAGACCACATGGGCAGAGGAGCACGTATACAACAAAAGTGGTCCCTTAATGGGACGGGGAGCCCCCAAGGTCCCTAGGACCTTTTCGAAACTGGTAGATTTTTCCATATAGGGACATATACTACAGTGGCCACATCTGAAAGAACCATTCAGTGTACCCACTGAACGTATACCAGAGCTCACTACTAGGTCACTGTGGACTAAAAAATCTTGTATGTTCGATGCTCGTCGTGCTGTAAGCAGCGGACGCGGGCCTACGCACCTAGCCACTACCGGGTCTAGTAGAAGGATGTGCCAATGGGATTCCAGAATAGTACGGAATTGTTCCCAATGTGTCCCAAATTGGATAATCACGCGTGTTGGTTGGTTCTTTGAATTACCTTGACTACCCTTGGCCATCTTTTCCTTTTTATTTCCTTTCAGTAACTTCACGAATGGATTCCAAGGCTTTTTTAAAACAGGTGCACAGCAATTTATGCGGGTATCCCCTGTCACGAAATCTCAACGTTAACTCCCACGCCTCCCGCACGAAATCCTGCTCGGAACCACAGTTCCTGCGTATCCACAGGAACTGTCCCAGAGGGATTCCGCGCCGTAGTGGCATCGGGTGGCGACTCGAGAAGTGTAAGAGTGTTACCCACCGTTGGCTTTCGATACATGGTCGTAACCAGTCTCTCATCCTCCTGTCTAATCAACAGATTATTATTATTACTATTATTATTGTTTATTTATATAGCGCCGTCATCTTCCGTAGCGCTTTACAAAGTAGTAATTACAGACAGGGTAGAAACATACAGTACATATACTATTTCAAATGCAATTTTACAGAGTTGACAATGGATATTCTGAGTACAAGATACAATAGGGGAGAGAGCCCTGCCCTTGCGAGCTTACAATCTAAAGGAAGAGGGGTGAAGACGAGGGGGAAGGATCACAAACAGTCAGTATTGAGCTTTGTGGCATGCGCCCTTTAGAAGATTGGTTAGGCCAGATTATATGCTTGTCTGAAAAAGTGAGTTTTAAGAGCACCTTTGAAGGTTTCGAGGGTTGTGGAGTGGCAGATTGGGTGTGGGAGGGCATTCCAGAAGATTGAAGTTGCATGTGAGAAGTCCTGGAGGCGGCCGTGAGAGGAGGTGACCAGGGTGGAGGACAGGAGAAGGTCGGCAGAAGAGCGGAGGCTGCGTCTAGGTTGATATTGTTGGATTAGAGATTAGATGTAGGGAGGGGCCTGGTTGGAGAGAGCTTTGTATGCGAGAGTTAGAGTTTTGAACAGGATTCGCTGTGGGACTGGCAGCCAGTGTAGGGATTGGCAGAGAGGTGCAAAACTGGAGGAGCGAGAGGAGAGATGGATGAGGCGAGCAGCAGAGTTCAGGATAGATTGGAGGGGTGCAAGTCTGTTAGTTGGTAAGCCACAAAGAAGGATATTGCAGTAATCCAGACGGGATATGACCAGGGCATGCACTAGCATTTTAGTGGTGTCAGGTGAGAGGAAAGGCAGGATGCGGGAGATGATTTTAAGTTAGAGGTGACAGGAGGTGGCCAGGGAGTGAATATGTGGTTTGAAAGAGAGGGCAGAGTACAGAGTGACTCCCAGGCACCGAGCTTGTAATTGTTGACAGAAATAGACATGTTAGAGAGGGGAGGAGGAGAGGGGAGGAGAGTTAGATGGTGGGAAAATGACCAGTTCTGTCTTGTCCATGTTTAGCTTGAGGTAGCGAGATGACATGAATGAAGAAATAGCTGAGAGGCAGTTGGGGAGGCGAGATAGGAGAGAGGAGAGATTGGGGCCTGAGAGATATATCTGAGTGTCATCCACATAGAAGTGGTATTGGAAGCCTAGTGAAGTTATAAGTTTGCCAAGGCCATGGGTGTAGACTGAGAAAAGTAGGGGGCCTAGGACAGAACCTTGTGGCACACCAACAGAAAGGGAACGTCAGGATGAGACTGTGTTAGAGTACAATACACTGAATGATCTATCCGAGAGTTAAGAGGTGAGCCAAGAGAGTGCAAGCCCTTGAACCTCAAGAGAGGAGAGAATATCAAGAAGCAGAGAGTGGTCGGCAGTATCAAAGGCTGAGGAGAGGTCAAGAAGGATAAGGATGGGGTTGTGACCTTTGCTTTTGGCAGTGAGCAGATCATTGGTGACTTTGGTGAGGGCAGTTTCAGTGGAGTGGTTACGGCGGAATCCTGATTGTAAGGGGTCAAATAAGTTGTTAGTGGATAAGTATTGTGACAGTTCTGAGTGGACATGTTGTTCAAGAAGTTTGGAGGAGAAAGGGAGTAGTGAGATAGGGTGGTAGCTGGAGAGGGCAGAGGGGTCGAGAGAGGGTTTCTTGATTATCGGAGTAATAACTGCATGTTTGTAGGAAGAAGGAAAGGTGCCAGTGGAGAGAGGTTGAATATGGAGGTTAAGGCTGGAGTGAGGGATGGAGACAGTTGAGGAATAAGGTGGGATGGAATAGGATCAAGGGAGCAGGTGGTCAGGTGGGCCCTAGAAATGAGAGAGGTTAGTCCAAGCTCAGTTATTGGAGTGAAGAAAGTAAGAGAGTAAGGTGGGGGGATTGTTTGAAGTGGTGAGGGATTCTGAGGGGCAAAGCCAAGTCGAATGCTGTCAATTTTTCCTTTGAAGAATGTAGAAAATTCTTCTGCTGCTGTTTGGGAGGTTGAAGGAGGAGGTGGTGGGCGGAGTAAGGAACTGAAAGTGTTGAAGAGTTGTTTTGGATTCTGGGCTTGTGCAGAAATCAGTGAAGAGAAATAAGCTTGCTTAGCAGATGAAAGGGCCGTCCTGAGTTCCTGAAGGGCTTGTTTATAGAATAGAAAGTCATGATTGGCTTTGGTTTTCCTCCATCACCGTTCAGCAGCTCGAGACAGCTGTTTCAATCTGGTTGTGCTTGCATTTAGCCAGGGTTGGGGGGTTTTGGTGCGGGGGCGGCTATAGGTGAGGGGGGCGACAAAGTCCAGAGCTGAGGAGAGAGTATTATGGTAGTGTGATGATGCAGCGTCTATGTCCGTGAATGAGGTCAAGGTCTGAAGAGGTTAAAGTGAGGCAGAAAAGGACTGAGGTCATAGTCAGCAGATTATGGTCAGAGAGGGGGAGCAAAGAGAACGAGAGGTTTGATAGAGAGCAGAGGTTAGTGAAGAGGAGGTCAATTGTGTGGCCGTCTTTGTGGGTGGGTGCAGTAGACCATTGCTTGAGGCTGAAAGATGAGGTTAGTGACAGTAGTCTGGTGGCAGCAGGGTTGCTAGTGTCAACAGATATGTTGAAGTCACCCATGATGATTGCAGGGATGTCTGTGGACAGAAACTGAAGGTGCCAGGTAGAAAAGTGGTCGAAGAAGAGAGTAGTAGTTCCAGGAGGGCGGTAGATGACTGTGATTTTCAGGTTACAGGGGGAATATAAGCGGACACAGTGAACTTCAAAAGATGAGAAGGAGAGAGATGGCAAGGCAGGGAGTGGGTTAAAGGAGCAGAGTTTGCATAGAAGGATGCCGACACCCCCACCCTGTTTGTTGTTGGATCTGGGGGTGTGGCTAAGATGTAGTCCCCCATGTGAGAGGGCAGCGGGTGAAGCTGTGTCTGATGGGGTAAGCCATGTTTCTGTGAACCCCATGAAGGTAAAAGAGTTAGAGAGAAACAGGTCGTGAATATAGGAGAGTTTATTGCGCACTGAGCGTGCATTCCACAGTGCGCAGGTGACAGTGGCGGGAAGGGATGGAGAGTGACTAAGCTGTATCAGATTAGATAGGTTGCGTGTGTATCCCGGTTTAACACGGTTGTAGACTTTTGGCTTTGATGAAAAATGAATAGTTATGGAGGAGGGGGATGGAGAGAGTGGGCCTGGATTAGGACTGATGTCACCGGCGGCAAGTAAGAGTAAAAGGAGAGAGAAGAGATGGTTGTGGCTTTTGAGGGTAGAATAATGTGTCTTGTGCTTGGATATAGAGGTGGTGTGTGATTTTGCCAAGGAAAGGAATTCGTGAGCAGAGAGGTAGGGGGAGGACAGCAGAGAGGGGGGGATATATAGGGACTTACCAGGAGCAGGGGGATACTGTGAGCCTAGGATTCTGAGGGTAAGAGGAAGCAGTGGGATGAGGTAGAAGGTGATCATTTTAGTTGATGCTGGGCTATTCAGACAAGCAGAATCCGGTGCAGGTTTCCTCCAGGTTGAATTCAGGTTAAATTCGCTGCAGACTTAGAAGGGTTCAGACTTGGAATGGAGTCTGAATTGCAGCCATAGTGGCTTTGCAGCCACTGCCACTCTATATGAAGTTTCTAAGTGCAATTGATTAGCTCATGCACAACATTTGGGCCTAAAGGGTGGGGCTAGGTCAGTCCTAAAAGTTTGGTCAGGGAGGGCACATAAGGTAATAAAACTTCAAATGGAATGTTGCTAGATGCTATGGTTAAGTGAACACACAAGGGGCAACATTGGTCAGTTTGAATTTAGGAGATAGTAACAGATGATAGTATAACACATATAGATATGGGCAGGGGAACCAGATGGGGCATTCAAAATAATTACATAACTCTAAATAAGGCATATGCACAATTAAGATGACAAGGAAAAAATCAAGTTTTAAATAATGAATCTGATGAGAGATTGGCAGCAGGTATTACACAGGCAGGAAAGGGTTAAAAGTTGCTGGTGAGATCAAAATGCGTACCAGGATGAGAGATTGGCAGCAGGTATTACACAGGCAGGAAAGGGTTAAAAGTTGCTGGTGAGATCAAAATGCGTACCAGGACGAGAGATTGGCAGCAGGTATTACACAGGCAGGAAAGGGTTAAAAGTTGCTGGTGGCTGGTGAGATCAAAATGCGTACCTGTGAATGAGAGAGGAGACATATCAGAATGCAGGTGGTGGTGATGTGGATGGAGGGTGGTGTGGTTCTGGGTTCATAGAGTGAATTCGGGTTAAATTCGCTGCAGACTTAGAAGGAGTCAGACTTGGAATGGAGTCTGAATTGCAGCCATAGTGGCTTTGCAGCCACTGCCACTCTATATGAAGTGATCCAAGAACTCCAGTTGGTGAGGGCCAATTTTAAAGGTGAGGCGAATGTTGCGCTCATTTTGATTTAGATGCTCCACAAATCATTCAAATTCATCTTGGGGGGCCCCTCAACACCACCAGGATATCATCAATGTAGCGCAGCCAGAGGGCCACCCGCGCCCCAAAGTCAGCCTGCCCATACACCTCCAGGCTCTCCCACAGCCCCAGGTTCAGGCAGGCGTACGATGGGGCGCGGGTGGCCCCCATGGCTGTGCCACGTATCTGATGGTAGTAGTCCCTGTGGAGTCAAAAGAAGCTGTTCTTTAAAACAAACTCGAACAGTTCTAATACGAATTCGTTATAAGCAGCATCGCAGGGGCCAGTTTCTTCCAGGAACCAAGATACTGCTTCAAGGCCCACCGTATGGGGAATGAAGGTGTAGAGACTTTCCACATCGATGCTGGCTAGCAGCCAGTCACCTTCCAGTTCAAAGGACATCACTTTGCGGAGAAAATCATTGCTATCAAGCACGAAGGATGGCAACACCCTCACTAGGGGTTTCAAGTTTTCATCCACAAAATTTGCGATACCTTCTAAAGGACCTCCATTCCCCGATACGATGGGCCTCCCTGGTGGTGCAGAGGGACATTTGTGTATCTTGGGGTTCGTATACAAAACAGGAATATTAAAATCCCTAACTCTCAAGAAGTCAATTAGCTTAGGGGCTAGCAAATTTTCCTCATATGCCCAATCTAGTTTGTCATTCAAAGTTGTAACTACTCGCGGGAATGGATACCCCGCTACCCTGCAGTAAGTCGTGTCATCCCCCAGTTGTTTCTCAATTTCCTTAATATAGTAGTCCAAGTCTAGCAGGACCACATTTTCCCCCTTGTCACTCAGACATATGATGATATCCTGTGCTTTTTTCAACTCTTTTAGGGCTATCTTTTCTGCCGGGGTTAGGTTATTCAACCCTCCTGGATCTTCCCAGTTGCCCTTTTGTAAATCGCGTTGTATGGCCTGTAAAAATGAGATGTGTTGATTCAGGGACAAGGGGGAAAATTTTTCAATTTTTATTTAAGTTTGTTTAAATTATGCATCAAGTCTGGGATTTCCACCTCATCCTGTGAGGCAGATGTAGAATTCTCTGTTGAACGAACATCATGGGTCCCCACCGGTCGGGGGCCACCAATCGCCACCCCTGGCAGGGCCTCTTCATCCTTTGAGTACATAGTTTTAAACAGTACTTTACGTAAAAATAATGCAGTGTCTTTAAAGAGTGTAAGTTTATCCCCCCCCCCCCCCCCCCCCCGCAGTGGGGGAAAACGATAGACCCCTCGCCAGCACGGAAACATTTAAAACAAAACTCGAAAGATTAATGATATTTAAAGATGTCTCTCCTCCTTCACCAACCACTATGGGGGGCCATCCTGTTCCCGTTTTCCTGATCCCTTTTAGTGTTTTTACCCTGTTGGCGACACTGTCCCCTCCGCCATCTTCACCTTTTCCGGATTGGTCTAAAAAAGACACCAAGCAGCGGGGCTTACAAGACGAACAGGGGGGGGGGAGCCTGTCATCCGATACCTCGGTTTCACAGCCGATAGATCGCTGGATATTTCTTTCCAGTTTTTTTGACGCCCCCCCCCCCCCCCAAATCGATATTGGGGTCTAAACTCCAGGAAAATCTTCCCCTCCTCAAATTCAGCAATAGCCCCCTGAAACTTTTTTTGTTCTCTTTGACACTCTTGTACCCGTTCCACTTCGTTTTTAACTAAATCATTGAGTTTTTGAAAATCAGGGGCATCCCCAAAAGTGTCTAATTTCGTACAACTCTCCTTGATGCTTTCCTCTAACCCCGCTAGTTGTAACCTTTCCTCCTCAACAATCAGGGTCATAATCCGTATTCCATGCTCTGCATTCTTTCTGCCATTTAAGCATGAATCTCTCAGTACGCAAATGTTCAGCCGGTATCACACGTTCCCGAAGGCCCCGCTGGATGGCTTTATGTTGTTTGTAGTTTTCTAGCGTACAGATATCCCAGTATCTTTTAAGTTGTTTTACTACCAGGGATTTATGTTTTTTGAAAAGGGCCCTCACTTTCGCTCCTTGTGCAGTGGCTGGTCCCCCTTCCACTGTATCAAACGCTGCTTGAATATTAGATATACAGCCTTTATCCAACTTAAATGCCATATTCATCAATCAAAAGTGGTCACTGTGTATCATTTACACTATCTTGTTAACAGAAATCGTGCCCTCCTTTTATACTCTTTACAAATTACAGGGTTCTCTAACAGGACCTAATGGAGGAAACTACATCTCCAACACCATGAAATATTACAAACCTATTAATTAAAAAGGACCGAGAGATCACCTATTTATAGCCTGTGCACTGCCACTTGTTATGCATCAATGGCGTCCCACTAACCAAAATTGATAACTCATACACACACACACACACACACCGCACCTTGAGAGAATCCAAACAACTGTGCGGGACTGTGCTCTTTACGTTGATTGTAACATCTTTTCAATTGAGCTAGCTCATTATAAATGGCCGATACTACAGTGAAGATATAGGGGGATGTGTGGATGGAAGTGTGGCTGTGATGGCTGCATGGGGGGGGGCTGTATATATTTTTAATTCACACTTGATTGTCTGTGTTATTTTTTTATATGGAATGCATTTATACTGGTTTGTGCCACATGTAAGTAAGCAATACTCTAATAAATTTGTTTGGAGTGGCAACGCTCTGAGTGGAAGCTGTTGGTGCCAGTCCCACACTTAACCTAGTCTTTTGTGTGTGTGAGTCATCTTCATTAGAACTATACCTTTGGAAAGTCATGGTGGTAATCACGTTCACCTTCTCTGTCCCTAGTGGTTCCTGTCTATTCCTCCCATGCATTATACTATAGACACCCCTATATACATATATATTCACCCCCACATATATAGTACTTAAACTATGAAAGAACTGTGAGTGATTAGGTCTTTAACCCTTGTCTCCGGCTGTGTTTGTGGTGCTCGGCCAGACTTAGTCGCAGTTGAGAAGCCAGGCCTTTGATTCTTCTGTAGATTAGGAATAGACCCAAATACAATAATATAACAAGAGTGAGGAGTATAATCACTGGATGCATAAGGAAATTAAGGAGGAATGTGGCTTTAGGACTGTAGCCGAATAGGATTTCCCACCATGAGACGGCTGAGTCCTTTTTTTCAAGCGCATGTACAATGTCTGTGTATTTAGTTGCATCGTGCATTAGCTGGATAGTAGCTTGATCCTCAGACTCTTTTAGCTTTTGCACAATCTCCTTTTCCTCACTAAAGTCCATGAGAATACATTGCAGTTCCGTGCCAAACCCAAGAGGAAACTTCTGGAGTCTCACCGGGGTGTCTGGCCGTATATCTACTTTCTTCTCAAGAGTAATTGTTGTCCTCCCTTTCAAGTCGGCTACATCGATGCCTAAAACAGGATTGAGAGTAAAATATGCCCCTGGGAGGAATTCTCCTCTTTCGGTACAGTTTGTTGTGTATATGGTATATGAAGCAATTTTTATTTGATACCAACACCAGTACCCTTGACCCAAGTATTTTAAATGTAAAGAGGGTATCGGGTTCGCCTTCATCTGACAAGACCCTTTGGTATCCCAACACTGTTGTTTAAGCACCCTCTTATAACTACCTTGACAGAGGATAGCATCCTCCTTTTCTCCAGCATCCCTGGATCAAACAGATATGGTTGACGGCACTATATCCTTGTGTAAACAATTAAATATTAATAACTAATATTAATAATATCTCCTAGCTGGCGCAAGCCAATTATGTTAACAATACAACCTCTCCTGAATGGCACCTGCCAATTATGTAAACAAATTAAACTATTAATAACTAAAATATTAAATATATATATATATATATATATATATATATATATATATATATATATATATATATATATATCCATCCTGCCCGGCTCGACTAAAATAGGCAAACACATATGCTAATATTATCAATATCTGGCCAATGATCACACAATGGATACACGCATAAGACTGTAAGACTGTAGGTTCTTTCGACTTCTGGTATATGCAGAGGACACCGAGACAAGTAGTAAATAAAGAGATATATTGTAGTAAAAACAAAATGGCAAAAGACAATACAATTTACTCTACATGCGACCACAGATATATTAACCCCTAATGGGTGCATTTACAGCATCAATACCATACTGAGACAGAAAATTCACACAAGGAACTTACAATTAATCATGCAGAAAAGAAAAGAGGAAAAGAGCCACACAAGTTAAATGGACACCCCAATACAATGCTAGACGTAAAGGTTTTGGTAGGCAATACAGCAATATCCCCTGATAGCACTAACCAGTGTTAGCTATGGCACAACATCAGTAGCAGCTCAGTTACCTGCCTGGGAATCTCTATCCTTTCTCTGCAGTTCCTCTTAGTCGCCTCAGTGGATCGTCTCTCTCAGCGTTATCGCAGGGCCCTTCTCATGTGCTCACACAGACTCTCCTTCTCACCTTCCCTCCTTTTACCCCCAGGTGCAAGCCGTCTCCTTCCCCCCGCTCTTCCTTTCTTCTGTGCTAGCAGTCTCCCCCTTGCCTAAGGTTTCCCCCAATTATACACAAAAAAACCTTTGATCTCTGGTCGTCTTTGATGACTGGTCTTTCAACTCTTTTACGACCCTGGTCATAAGTTTTATGTTCTCCTAGTCCCAACCTTTGTTTGGATTTAATTGTCTCAGAATGCTGATACTATCTGCTTGGAAAACCTGCCCTAGGCCTTCCCACCTCATGTCATGCCATGCTGTATATATATATATATATATATATATATATATATATATATATATATATATATATATATATATATATATATATATACAATATTGATTTTCCATAAAGGCCCCTTATTTACATATAAAATTTGTAAACAATTATTATTATAAAAACCTCAATAAAAATATAAATGATTAATATAACAATAAATGCCCACTGTAGGTTCTAGGTTGTGGATGACATAAGGAATCACACCAATGAGAATGTATAAAAGATTGTATTGTGCACAGGCTTATGATAAAGGACAGCAGTACATATGTAAAAATAATACAAAATGTATATAAAAATAAGGGCCTAAACAGTTACATTAGCCACTAGACAGTGTAGGTATCACCGGGACTAAACAAATACATAAAACAATTTCTAAAATGTACTATTACTAAGTACAATTGCCAACTAGGCCTAAAGTTACTTGCTGATAATTACCAATACAGGGACCTCATGCCACGCGTCCTTGCTCTTCCTTGGTCCCCTCTCCACTCCCCAAAAAATATCTCCCATTCTTTTAGCTACCTCACTTCCTGTTGGGAAGGGCTAGCCCCTCCCTGTAGACTGCACCTCTGCTCACAAAGGGATTCCACGGGCAGGTATTGACTTGATTTACTTTACATAGTTAGGAATCCTTTATACACCCAAATCCATTGTGTCCACCCGACCGCAGCCAAGATGTCTGAGATGATACCAAATTAGCATCTAAGAGGCTCAATTACCATCCTAGCCGGGGAAGCTACTTGGAGAGCTATTTTAGATATTCAAAACGTATATATCTAATATTTTATATTTCATGGGAATTCTCTATTTCTTACAGTCGCCCACTTGAGAATGAGATTATATATATATATATATATATATTATATAATCGAATTCTCACCAAATTAAGTTATAACGATTGAATAGCACCAATATGGATTTACTGAGATAAACCAGAGACTCAACAAATGAAATTGATAAGTTTTCTTTGCCACCTCTAACGCTCTTCTTTTGCAGCCACCTAGTTGATTCCATCTGTAGTGATCATCTCTCCACAGTCCTTTTCTGCTAATAGGTGGAGTGACCAAAATTATTCCTGCCTCCATATGAAGATGCACGTGTTGAATGTAGTTCCTTCCTTTCTCCCCTTGAATATGTACCATCTGTCCAATACTGGAGATATAGGTACCTTAAGGGAAACAGTTTCTTGAAATTCCAAGAGACAGTGAAAGAGCCGCTGGTACACTGAGCATTCCAAACTTGCGGTGCTCACTTAAGCAGTTCCATGCGAATCACATGGGTAGCAATAGTTGATTGTAGAAGGTTTAATAAGACAACAGTCGGCAGTTCATAGCAGGGTACTGGTCACATAGCAGACACCACTGGCACCTTTAGCCTCTCAAGTGAAAATGTCATAGGAAAACAAGGACAAAGAACAGGGGATATGGAGTGGTATTGTGGCTGGGAGTTTTTCTCGGCGGTTGCTTGGTACAACACTCTACCTGTTACTAAAATCATATCTATCTCTGCAAATCCATACAAATGGCACCCATATTGCCCTGCAAAATGCTACATTTATCCAAACATATCCCACATTTAGTGCTGGACCTTTCGGAGACACAGGGTATTAAACCAAAGTCATATTTATGACTTAATATGGTCTGTTGGCAATAAATCATACTACTTAAAAAAAACACACACAAATGACTCAAATCTTCTTGGGAGAAAAAGCTTACCCCCACTGCATGCATTTTTGTTTTAAACAAAAGAAAACCCATAAACTGTACTTAAAACTACAGGTTGACTACCAAAACAAAATGTCTAATAGAAAGAAAAATGTTACCCCCTCCAACAAAAATTATATACCCGAAGAAAATCAAAACTCAAAAAAAATGTGACAAGCCCATAATTTTAAAAACATTAACTCACGATTAACCCACCAACGTAGTACATTATATGTCCAGGTGACCCCTTTAAATATTACATATAATATAGTACAATTAAAAAGGGACAATCTCAGTTGGGCTTTACAACATTGCAAGAATATCAGGAAAAAGTATTCGCCCACTTCATACATTTACAAAAGGTAACAGTAAAAATGAAAAAACCTTATTAAGACCACAAAAATAATAAGGTTTTGTGTGCTTTTCTTTGGAAAAAAAAGTATGCCCTAAAAAAATCAATAAAAACAAAGCTTGCATAAAACCCCAAAAGCAAAGCACCAAAAATGCCATAAGCACCCACTAAATTCGAAATAAATTTATAATGCTCCATTTTAGTGGTCCAAAAATATTGAGACTATTCTCGATACCTAAAACAAATTGCCATTGAACTATGAAAAAAATACAAAAATTCCAACAATACAAATGCAAAATAAGTATCTGTGACCTCCCTAGTTTCACTGAGGGTGTGACTGTACTATAAACAAAAGAAAACAAAGGACAGTTTTCCCGCTCTTAGTGCACAGATACAACAATGGCAACTCCTACTAAAAAATACCACTAGGCTGGCCTTAGATGAGCACATTTTAAACTAAAAGGAAAAAAACTATTACTCACCCACCTAACAAATCCCCATTTTCCACACCAGCTGGCAGTAAGGCATTTTAACCAAAATAACCTACAAAAATAATTTAGAATTTGAAATCCTTACTGCAGTGAACAAATTTATAATTTGGAGCTTGTCTTTAACATTGGAGTAAAAAATAAAAATAAACAAACTCCATGTTAAGGTCTTCACAATACCTTAGAGCTTTTCTAATACAGACAATATGGATAACAGTGCTTTGCCATGGTCATTCTTCCTGCAAAATAAAATCCAAAACCATTAATAACCTCTATGCAGACAATCTAACTGGGCTCACAGGGACTGGGTTTAACTCTCTAAGCCTTTGATCTTTCCTGAATATTTGAATCTCCTGTTGAAAAGCCCTATGCTGCTCTGCAAAGCGCCCCCTCTCCTCCTTTAACTGCCTGTTTTCATCTAGTAGACGGCCATTTTGGATCCTAAGAGCTTTTAAAGAACCCAACATGGCGGGTTTACTAAAACCTGTATGGTCCCTTACAAACTTTCTCTGATTGTAACTCCCATTACCCCACCTAGCGGAGTAGACCATGGCTTGTCTTCTGTGGGTTTTAACGTGTGGAGGTTTATTAACAACCTGCTCTGTAAACTTCAATTTGCACCATTTAGCTACATGTCCTAAATGACCACAAGAAAAACACTTAACTTTTCTAACACTCTTTAACCGAGGGTTATTCCTGCCCTGAGAGCTATGCACAGCAAATACCTTCTCTATTGCTCTAACTTGCTGTGTCTGGTGGCCACATTTAGTTTGGGGGGCCTTCTCTAGCTCATTGCTCTCATCTAAGCTTTGTATAGGCTCCTCTACCTGGATACCCTTTTCAAGCTTAACCACCTCTTCTGCCTTTATCACCTCTGATGGTTTAGCACTCTGTGTAGCACATGAAAGTATTTTTGCCTGTAGGTTACTGTTGGTTGCAGCCAAATTCTTAATCTTACAGTCTGCAGCCCTCAGTTCCTCCACTAACAAATCTTTTTCAGTGTGCAGCTTTTTGTTTTCCGCTTCAAGTTGCTGAGCATCCACCTGGACCAGCGTTTACCTTCATAAGATTCAAGGCCTTCTTGAGAAATTCTACCTCATTCTGAAGGCTTAATTTTTCCTCATTTATTAATTCGCACTGTTTTGCTATCCAGCATGCAGCATAAATTAATGAATGTTTACCCTCTGACTTAGTGAGTTTCCTACCAACAATTGCAATTGCAACATATTCCTTAGCTACTGACCACGGCTTGAGAGTTTCCTCCATTTTCTTGATAAGTTCAAGAGGGTCTTTTACTCTAAACAATATCTTGTTCAGACTTTCCATTTTGCTCCAACACTAATGGACAACTGTACTCAAAATATATTTTACTAGTCCCTGTGTTCTCCTAGTACAACTTACTGTACCCACACCACAAGCTCTATGCACAACAAAATAATACACAATCACTAATATGATCCCCAGTCACACCAACAAACCTCCTGCCTGGCTCGCCAAATATATCGCCCACTAGAGACAGAGATATATACATTATATATATCAAGGTCTCTCAAATATATAAAATGTAAGTCTTAAAAGTGATTCAAATTTGCTGAGACTGATGGGACCCGATACATTACCGCACAATGCTATCACAACCTACAGTATCTCAAGTTACAGCCCGCATCCTTCAGCCACCACACACTGTTTTAATGCCACACCTTCTTCAACAGATCATCAAACATATTTCATATTTTTACACCATCCAAACCCGCTTATGTGATTTTGGGTGACCAAATCTGGTAACATCCGGATTTATTCACTGCTGCTGGTATTGACAGACATCAGTCGACTTCCATTGTAAGTTGCAGACAATGCTTTATCAGCTGTCACTGAGTCTCCAAGGCCTGTATTATCAACGAAGTGGGTGCACAAGGTGACAGTCCATAATATACTGAGTGCACTGCCTCAGAACTGTCCATATTGTTATGGGTGTACATCATCAGAACAGTCCATATTGTTATGGGTGCACATCATCAGAACAGTCCATATTGTTATGGGTGTACATCATCAGAACAGTCCATATTGTTATGGGTGTACATCATCAGAACCGTCCATATTGTTATGGGTGTACATCATCAGAACAGTCCATATTGTTATGGGTGTACATCATCAGAACCGTCCATATTGTTATGGGTGTACATCATCAGAACAGTCCATATTGTTATGGGTGTACATCATCCGAACAGTCCATATTGTTATGGGTGCACATCATCAGAACAGTCCATATTGTTATGGGTGTACATCATCAGAACAGTCCATATTGTTATGGGTGTACATCATCAGAACCGTCCATATTGTTATGGGTGTACATCATCAGAACAGTCCATATTGTTATGGGTGTACATCATCAGAACAGTCCATATTGTTATGGGTGTACATCATCAGAACAGTCCATATTGTTATGGGTGCACATGTACTTTGACAGTTCACACAGACCATAGGGGTTACAGCAACAGTCCATCTGCCATATTAGCAGCAATCGGTGATATACTATCCAACACAGTGATACACAGCAGACTCCAAGAAATAGAACTTTGGTCACAGAGCAGTTAAATCATGCAAAACAGCAAGCAGCTTATTAAGGCGAAATGTCTGTAAGAAAACCTTGAACAAAAGAAAGTGTGACTCTGTAGATGTGGCTTTGAGGATTCAAGCTGTAACCAAAGAACAATAAGGTTGCCACTATGCTATATCAATAATCCCCTCCGTCTCTGCAAACTCAAATCAAGGGTGTCTCTGGGCTATCTATGGAAAAATACTGTTTAAAGGTTATGTTTACAATACACAACATATTAAAACAAACATCCCTAAGATATTAGGTCCGCCTAATGCAGACCTGGTATGTTGACCATATTGTACAATCCTAAATGGTAACCTTTGCCCACTTCATACCATTTCAAAAGTAATGCATTAGCAGGAGCTGGGTAGAAAAAGCTGCTCCCCCACTTCATACCATTCAAAGTAAAGAAACATAAACAAACAGACAATTTCAAATTGTGTGCCTGTGTACAAACTACAAAAACAGTTACTTAGGAAAAAAAAATGGTTCCCACTCTAATAACCTAACAGGAGAAAAAAACGTACAAACACACAATTTAAAATGATTGATCCAATGAACAGGCTAAAATATGAATTTTAACCTTTTCATTGTTCATTGTAAAAGGAAAAAAAGCTTTTAAACCGGTTCCCAAAGCATTGTCACTGAAGACACTAGCTGTATAGGAATGCTAATCGGCCTGGGAGTGACCCTCTGCAGTCCCAGCAACAGAGCATTCCACACAGCATGTCAGTGACACCTGGGAGCAAAACCTACATACACTAGGCTGGCACTAGTTACTAAATATGCGCAATCTGTAAAATATAGCACAATCACAAAAAAACACAAAATTTACACATTAATTGGAATCAGGGATAATTCAGAAACCCTGTCCATGCCAGCTTAGCAGTTCAGGTCTTTTAACTAAAAAAATAAAAATGAATTTAGATTTTTGATAACCTGACTGCTTTTATCAAATTAATCTTTGAGGCTTATCCTAAACGTGTGCACATAAAAAAAAACCCAACACAAAAAAGCCCACGTTAAGGTCCCCAAAAGCTAATGGGAAAATCAAAGCATTAATCGGAGACTTAGCCGGGGTTTTATCCAATGGACCTAAAAGACAAAACACATAGAATTAATAACACCTAACTGGGTGCCTATCTAAACCCTTTTGTGTAAGCCTTGGCTCATCCGACCTTAATTTCCCCAATATACTCACCTCCTCTCTGGCCATAACCTGTTGTATAAGGGAGCTCATATCACTCCTCAACTGCAGATTTTCTGCCATAAGGTATTCATTTCGGGCTCTTAACCATTTTACTGGGACACACTTTACAGGTTTGCTTTGACTATAATGCTCCCTAGCAAATTTCTTATGGTTAAAGCTCCCTGTCCCAAATCTAGCAGAATACACCATTGTCTGCCTTTTTGTGGGTTCTATAACCCTGGGTATTATTACTATACATTTATTTTGCAGAGGGGCAGAGCCTGGAAATGTGATCCGCTTGGCCACAAGAGTGACACTTCACACTTCTAGCTCTCTTTAAATTGTCTCTGCAGGTTACAGCAGAGTTAATTAGTCTAGGCATTGCTTTTTGTAATGGGGACCTTGCGACTGCCATTTGAGCTTGTGAGACTGCACTTACCTTTGCGGCTACCTTTGGGTAATTTTCACTCATACAATTACCCTGCACCCCTGAATCTATACGCTTATTTGGTGAAGACCCACATGAAACCTCCTCAGCAGCACTAGGAAAGACATCTTCCTGTCTCCTGATATCCACAGACACAATTTCAACTTCCTTTTCTGTGGCTATCAGCTTTTCTGACATTACCTGATTGTTTCTGCGCAATTCTATGCTCTCTGCTCTCAGCTGCTCCACAATTGCGCCCAAACTTTCAGCAGATGCCGTCATGGCTCCTAGCGCTTTACCCAGGGAGGTCACCTCCTCTCTGAGGCTTTCATTTTGTATTTTCACCAAAACAAACTCCTTTGCAATCCACACTGCCCCATAAATCAAAAAGCATTTGCCCTCTGATTTGGAGATTTGCTTAGCAGCAATGCATTTGGACACATAATCCTGGGCTTCAGCCCATGGGTTACTGGATCCCTGCATTGCTCTAATAATCCCCTCTGCATTCTTTATCTTGTTCATCTTTTTTACAAGACCCTCCATGTCTATACAATAAGGCACTTCCAATCAATTGCAACACTTTAAAATATGCTACACTCACCAATAGCAACAGCGGTCTGTGAACTATAGAAATTGAATTGCACAATGTATTATATACCACAATACACTCAATATTCACCACAACACAGTGCTCTGCAAATACACAAGATGCCTCGTGCCTGGCTTAGCCAAATATGTAAACAAATATTAATAACTAATATTAATAATATCTCCTAGCTGGCGCAAGCCAATTATGTAAACAATACAACCTCTCCCGAATGGCACATGCCAATTATGTAAACAAATTAAACTATTAATAACTAAAATATTAATAATAATAATATATATATCCTGCCCGTCTTGACTAAAATAGGCAAACACATATGCTAATATTATCAATATCTGGCCAATGATCACACAATGGATACACGCATAAGACTGTAAGACTGTAGGTTCTTTCAACTTCTGGTATATGCAGAGGACACCGAGACAAGTAGTAAATAAAGAGATATATTGTAGTAAAAACAAAATGGCAAAAGACAATACAATTTACTCTACATGCGACCACAGATATATTAACCCCTAATGGGTGCATTTACAGCACCAATACCATACTGAGACAGAAAATTCACACAAGGAACTTACAATTAATCATGCAGAAAAGAGGAAAAGAGCCACACAAGTTAAATGGACACCCCAATACAATGCTAGACGTAAAGGTTTTGGTAGGCAATACAGCAATATCCCCTGATAGCACTAACCAGTGTTAGCTATGGCACAACATCAGTAGCAGCTCAGTTACCTGCCTGGGAATCTCTATCCTTTCTCTGCAGTTCCTCTTAGTCGCCTCAGTGGATCGTCTCTCTCAGCGCTATCGCAGGGCCCTTCTCATGTGCTCACACAGACTCTCCTTCTCACCTTCCTTCCTTCTGCCCCCAGGTGCAAGCCGTCTCCTTCCCCCCTGCTCTTCCTTTCTTCTGTGCTAGCAGTCTCCCCCCTTGCCTAAGGTTCCCCCAATTATACACAAAAAAACCTTTGATCTCTGGTCTTCTTTGATGACTGGTCTTTCTCCTCTTTTACAACCCTGGTCATAAGCTTTATGTTCTCCTAGTCCCAACCTTTGTTTGGATTTTATTGTCTCAGAATGCTGATACTATCTGCTTGGAAAACCTAGGCCTTCCCACCCCATGTCATGCCATGCTGTGTATATATATATATATATATATATATATATATATATATATATATATACCATTATTAACAATATTGATTTTCCATAAAGGCCCCTTATTTACACTTGTCTCACCTTACCAAAAATGGGAGCCAAGGACGAGGCGGTACATGTGAGATTGTGGCAGCCATGCCACTGAGTTACCCACCAGTTGGAGTGGTTGGCAGCGAAAGATGAAACAAAAGGGCTTACCCTTTGCCGAAGGTTGAATGGGTAGTGGCTGTTATATAAAGAGGATACAATATTTCAATTTCAGGTTGTCTGAGAGTTCTCCCTGAACCTGTGTACATGCTAGGGCAAGTTGAGTTCTGTCCTGTTGTTCCAGGAGACCCACTACTAACCTTCTTACCCTCTCTCGTAAAGCAGAAGAAAGAGAGGTGGTTGCATCTATATGCAAGTGCTGCAAACCTTCAAGGAGTCTTAAAACCATCACTAGCATGTTGTGCCAGGTTCCCAAGTTTACTCCACAAGACTTCCAGATCCATAGTGTTCATAGCCCCTATTCCCATGGCCCCTCCACCTAGAACCTTGGCGATAAGATCCCTTGTCCCCCAGAATTTTCCATATCTAATATTATCCTTCCTCACTACTTGTCCTGCCTCTACCCACCCTCTAATCATATCAATTTGGTTCTTTACAAACTCATTACATCTGTGATCCCAGTGGTCTACCCTGAAATCGTCCAACGAAATTCTCCATGTATACAGGACAAATTTGACCCCTGTGATAATTTTCTAGGGAGATAACTGAGGCGTTATAGGATCTGCCACTAGGTGTGTAGGGATGTTACAAGAGGCTGTATGTGGCGTAACTGGTTGAAAACTTTCTGCTTCATAAGGGACCCTCACCACGGTTACACATATTTGACCCCTCCCTTTGAATTGGTATCTTTGGTCACTGTCTCCAGCCTGTAACACTAGGTTCCGGGTGGGTTTTGTATGTGAGAGGTAGACCCATTGTGTAAAAGGTCCAGCACCCCTCATGGACTCACAAAATGGCCATTTGAATGAACCATCTATATTGATGTCAAAGTTAATATCCCTACCTCTGGGGTCCTTCCAATCGGAAGATACATATTTATTCTGGTATTCCTCGGTCATAGGGGTCCCATCCATTCAGATGTTGATTACTGGAGTATCTACCCGTTACATACAATGTCCCATCTCCAGGGGTTAGTCTCTCACATTACCATCTGTGTATTTGAATACCAGTGGGCATAGGTGACAAAGTAGTGTCCTGTCACCTCTGGTACACAGTTTTCTCTCATTATGGTAATCATAAAAGACCGTATAGATGGAGACCCCTCTATTTGAGTGTACCATTGATCCTGTGCATCAGATCGCACCTTTAAAACTGCTGCTTTGTATAAGCCTTCCAGTTTCACCGGGCCTGCTCTGGTCATTCCACAGTACTTGACCCAAATTAGTACAGTTTAACATCAAAACACTGGTCCTCAAATAATCTGTGGGCATGTGTCCTTGTGCACATTTTGATTCCCTAGTAATCAACATATGGGAATCCCGCAACATACAGTAAGCCTTCAGGGTTTGCTTTTACAAGTATGGGTCTATCAAAATAGGTTCTTAAACTCAACCCATCTTGAGCATTATGTTTTATAAAAACAGGATTGAGGATGTACCATCCATTATACTCTGCCCCAGTCACATCTTCAGGACTCCCGTCCTTGGTGCACAGTACCCTTGTATTTATAGCCACTTGCCCATAAGGATGCAAGTGGGAGTTCCTTGTCTCCCATCTAATGGACTTTTAGTTGTTGATTCTGAATCCTGGAAATGTCTATATTCTTTGAAGCATAGGGCATGTAAGCCATGTTGTATGGCAGATACATTCTCCACTGGGGTTTAGTGTTGAACAACACCACTAGCAAAACCTTCCCTCTGGAAACCACACAGATACCACTCTCTTGGTAAGAATGTAAAATTATGGTATGGCTCCAGAAATTTTCCTTCTAAACATTCTGCTGTTAGAAAACTTGACATGCCAGGAGATCTCACATTCATACCGAAGGTGAGTTCCAAACTATCCTCAGCAGGAGAAGAATCCGCCTAAATCATGCTCATCACTAGTATCACAAACCGGAGAAAGGGCCCTTTTCAAATGAGTCTTACACTAACCAAGTCTTGGTCCCTCGATGGTCTTCTGTACTGTGATCTAATAAGGTATAACCAGACAGTGATTGCAAATGTGATATTTACATTTATTACTTATGTGACCCACCCCAACACCCCAATCTAATGGCATAGCCAATATTGAGTTGGGGAGGCTGGGATAGCCTTTGCCTGATCTATATGTATCCTAAGGGTAGTTTGGCAACTATTGGATCTTTTCTTAGCTGTCGTTGGCCTTTGTACTTTTAGCATGGTGTCCCCCATCACCTCTAAAACCTTGTAAGGTTCTTCCCAGTTGGCATCCCAGGGTCCTGCTTTGCGAAACACCTTCACCATAACCATGCTTCCTACAGAGGCATGGGGGTTTCCCCCTTTAGATATGGTTTGTGCATACCTATGGCTGCATATGGCAGCAGTTCCTTCAGGTTCTCTTTAACCTGTTGTAGGAACATATCTCTGGCAATGGCATTTGTTATAGGTTCAGAGACACAAGGCTCAATGGGGAAGCAGACTGGCATCTTGCGTCCTGTCATAAGCTCAAATAGAGTGATGCCAGTGGTAGATGCTGCAGTGGCTCTGATGCCTGTCTGGCTCACCAGTGAAATAGGGGGAAATATGATTTAAAATATTGCAAATACTAACAATCATATCAGCCCAGCAGCCACTAATCTGATTCAAAACAAAGGCAGCTGAGGCTGTCCTTATACAACCAGTGACATTAAATACTTTGCAACTGCAATCTATTGTGTGAGAAATTATCCACTACACACACAGTAAGATGTATAAATTAAAACGGGTTTAATTACCAGCACAGTAAATAACCTTACTAAATCAATATGTTCCTAAAGTTTCCCCTAAGATAACCTTTTATATAGGCAGTTGTTACATTAGTTACGGTACAATATACATTAGTTACAGTACAATATATGTTATAGGGGATATAGATGTTATAGTGGATATAAAGAGAGATAATGCAGAGACAGATAGAGATACTTATGGTTTCATGGTCATTGGTCATCATCAGGTAAGGCGTCCATCCATTGACTGACTGCCTGTCCCCCTGCATGCAGCTTAATGTATTGAACAATAGGCAAGAGTGACCACAGCATTCCCCGTCTCGTGGGAGTGTCTGCCTAGGTCGGCCCACATCAGGTCTCTATGAGATTAGATGTATATTTCACAAAGGGTATAACTCCCACAATATGCATGTTATCATATTGTAACCAAGAGATTCATGATCCCCATTAATTTCTTAGTTAAATGAACCCAAACACCAAATGTATATCTTCCAGGGTTCCGATACTATGTGGATTATCAGGTTCTGAACAACATATACATGTTTGATATCAAATGAAAGGTCTCGTAGTCCTGAATAAGACCCTCTCATCAATATAGTCATAAAGGCCATATCTCAAGAGTTACAGTGCTTCCCAGAAATATAATCTAATGCCAATGTGTATTCGCAGTGTCTGCGTCTGGAGACCTAATTAGGAATTCAAGGCTTCCTTTTCAAGGCAGAACCCCCCAGTGGTTGGAGGTAGCTTTCTGGCAGCTAGGTGTGAATATAGATGTCTATTGTCATGGTCTGTTTACTGTAGACATGGCAGGGTTCTTCCAGCACACACCCTATTTTGAGTGTTAGGAATTCAAGTGACTCATTCCCCTTTAACATTTTCTTTCTTGCCCTCCCCCCTCATCTCTAGTTTAAATACCCCGCAAAAAAGGGCACCCATGGAAGCCCCTTGTTTGTTGTAAATAAAACAAGGAAAATTTAGTGACCATAGTGATAAAAAGGCATAAATTTTGGTTAAAGTCAGAGTAATATTGTAGATGGAACTGTAGGGCAACAATCACTAGGTTGTGTGGAATGGAGGAATAAAGGGATGAAACGTCCATTGTGCATAGTATAGATCCTGTTTCACATTTGATGGTAGACAGGATTTTAATCAAATGTCCTGTAGGAAGCTAGGGAGACATAGGACTAAGGGCTGAAGCATGTTAACCAACCACTGCCCCAGGGGCTTAATAAGGCCCCCTATGAATGCCACAATGGGCCTACTTTTTCGTGGATTATCGTTTTTTGTGTATTTTAGGTAGGTGATGGGACAAAGGGATCACTGGGTCATGAACCTTAAGGTGTTACCCAAATTTAGGTGCTAGAACACCCAGTGACACCCCTTCGTCTACCAACTTAAAACGTTTTTTTCTTGGAATATTTTGGTAGGGTCCACCTTTAAGGTTTATGTGGTGATGTCAGACAATTGGCCTAAGGCCTCATCCCTATAGGCTAATCTATTGAGTACAACAACTTTGCCACCTTTTGTCAGTCTGTCCAATGATCATACGTTCAATGTTTTGAGAAGTTCTTTGGACTCATCTGATGACATTACAAGTCTGTCTGTCTGTGTGAGTTTCAAGGACCAGTAGATCACGCTCCACTGCCTCTTTAAATAGGGCTAAATTTGCCTCTAGATTGCACCGGATAAAAACCCACCAATATTGAAAAGGTTGAGCAGATTACTTCATTTAAGGGGTCACAAAATGTCCATTTTCTGCCTGATTTATCACAGATTGATCAAAGTGCATGTAATATATCGCCCTTTGTGATATTGTTCTTTTTCCTTGTTTGACTTTTTAACAAGGACTGGGCCAACCAAAAAATGATCTCAGCTATGATACTTCAAGGAATATATTGGCCGAAACCAAAAATTAATAAATGGATTTAATTAAGATAGCCAGTTACAGAAAATAATATGAATGATGTAAATATGTTATAAAGTTGCAAGGTCCAGAATTGTAAGCCATCTCCATAGAAAAATGAGGCAATTTCTCAGGCTAATCAAACAGGCTTTCTTCCCCCCCAACCCCCACCATACTGCCTATGTGGCAATCTATTAGTCTTCTACATGTTGTCCGTTCACAGAGCCAAAGCAGAGAGACCCCACCAAGAGAAGAGTGACCCCTTCCCCCACATTCTCCTTCTTAAATGTTATTCCTCTGGTCCACTTAAATCTCTACTCCCACAAGGGGGGAGCAGACATGTAACAAGCATATGGTTCCAGTTAAATAGTTGAAGTTAAAGTAATTACCAAGAGAAAACTAACCTGAGTCATATATATATCATTCAACTGTGGGTTGACTCACCAAGAAACATGATTCCAACCTCAGAACTAGCTGAACCAAAGGCATACATTTTTTTTTAACTCTGTCCCTTTTACCATTTTGATTTAATTAACAAGTTACTGCTAAAACTACTAATCCAAATTCTAAACTAAATGAGCTAATATTAAAACATGCAAAAATATATTATCCTAATTTACAAAACAAACAACAAAAAACAAATAAAATGACTCTCTATCAATTGATGGTTATAACCCTTCCCCTCCAAAGTACCAATCATGTTCAATTCATTCCAGGTTTTTACAATCATTGGCTATTGAATATCCGCTTGATTAACTAGACCTCTAAATTCTGTACTTCCTGTGCCCATTCTCTGAGTAAATTTAACACATATGGAAGTATGAGATATATCTCATTTATCATTTACCAGTATAAGAGAATAGGACAATTCCTGTTAAATGTAGACACCTCTAGTCTTGATACTGTATAATGAGGTCTCGTACTCCAAATGTACCCAGGAAATTCTAAATAATTTGGTTATCCCCCTGTTTATCATTTTTTTAAACTAATTAAACAACCTGGATTAGAAATGCAAACCTGATAACATACTCCTCAGTTCAGGCTTTGGCCTAACAAAGTCATAAGCAAAAGCACAATATTCTCCATGATAACAAGCTAAACCCTTGTTTCATATTATTCATTTGCTCATAATCTTGTTCTTCCAAAGAGGAATGAATCCCCTTTTTACATCTGCACTCCCAGTGACAAGTGTATGAGTATTAAAAGAAAAATCTGATCGTGATAGATCAAAGAAGAGTCAAGACTCAGAACTAAATTCTTTAACCCCGTCTGACTCCTCCTCCCGACCTACTATGAACATATTTACTCTTTATATTAGTGACCCAGAACCAAAAATCCTTTCAACCCCTATGGTTACATTTCATAAGTACCCCTATTCACCTCCACTTATTATGCTAATAGGTAATCCTTTAGGTGGGTGTAATGTTCTATTTTGGTTCCCTAAAACCCAATGTAAATATGTAAATAGGTGTCGCTGCCTTAAAAAAAAAACGAATTCACAAAATTTTATATAACAAATTTCTTTTGCATCATGGTGTCACTGTTTAATCTTCCTTTCATTCTATTCTTCTTCTTTTCTGCCTTGGGATGATCACTTTGGCAAGACTTTGTCAGATCATTCACTGCGTTCTCATACATGGAGGTGTTAATTGCACTCTTGAGTTGGTTTATGTATCTTCATTTCTTCTATGATGAAACAGGAGTCTTCATGATATTTATCATATTCTTCTCCTTATGGTGAACGTTTCATCATGGCTTCTTGTCATGTTACTCCCTTCTTCTCTTTCCTTCTGACTTCAGGGCTTTGGGTAATCATTTCCATCATCATTTCTTATATAGTCAGCCTCGGTTTTCTTTCCTTTAACATAACATTTAGCAGCATCAATTTATTTAAGCAAATAATTTCATAGCGTTCTTATCTAAATTCACATGAATTATACTCCAATCCAATTTCCTTGTGGAAATTTCCTTAATATGTTAAGTTTTAATCGGCATCATAAATACTTCATAAGTGCATTGTCATTTTAAGTTAATGAAGTTGGGATAGAATTGAGCACAAACTAAACAATATTGTATGACGTCAAGTACAATTTGCTCAATTTCTTCCCAGTAACTTATGTCTTGATCCCATTCTTGTTACTAAATTTTTGAAGAAAATGACTTAGGATAACAGAAGCATATCTCCCACTCAAGTCATGTCACCAGAATCTTTTCTCTTGAAAACAAGCTTCTGAGACACCCTCTGATCAGCTTATATGAACATGCATCAGTGAAAACATGAAATATATACTTCTGTTTTCCTTCACATTTCTATACAGACATTTCCAATTCAAATCTAAACTTAAAAAAAAAAAAAAAAACACAAGCAGATGCATATCTCTCATGTATAGGATCTGTTACTTGACTCCATCCAGCTGTTTGTTCCTCCCACTAGCCCTATATTCCCTTAATCCTTTAAAAGTATGTGGGAACCTAAATTTCTGGTAAATACTGTTAAGACCCTTGCTTTAAAAACTTAATAATAATACCTACCTTTTATTTTAGAAATATTAACAACATTCATATGAATTTTACCTGCTTATATTAGTTAGGGAAGTGTTGTTAGTGTTGATGATTCCTTTAAAAGTACATTCATCTTCTGAGTCTAATGACCATCTGTTGGTAATTATCCAACAAAGGAAATTCCTCTAGTCAGACTAGCTCTTGAAGCAAATATCTGTGTCACTATTGATACTGGTCTGATCAGATACAATCTGATCGCTCTACTGGACAATCTATTGAATCTTGAGGTGAGCCCAAATAATCCTTACCCTCAATATTCTATTTCTTCCCTACAATTATCAATATACAACTTACTTCTAAACTTAATTTACAATTTTACATTTCTTTGCTCCACAGGAAATGAGTCAATCGAATCTGTCCATCTATGGTCTTCTAAAATCACATCTGTTACACAAATATATTTTCCACTCTAACCCTTTATAGAATCATTTATATCAGGTTATTATCTACAATCAATTATTTAATTAAATTAATTTAAACACAACCTTTTATACCTATGAATGACTTTTAATGAATTTAATCCGACTAAAAAAATAGTTAATACCCATATATTCTAGATGTTATATCTCAAATAACCATATTTGAAATAATGCCTTTAAAACTAGTAAACCCTTTTAGCCATATATGATGTTCTTTGTACCAGTATCCTTTTCACCCTACACTCTTACTGTTAAGTTATTTCAGAAGAAATGGGCATCTCCCATCCTCTGCCATTAATCAATCTTTCCTGCTAAGTCTCTAAATGTTCAGATTTCTTTGGGCAGAAGGAACTGAAGTGACATCACTAGTCGCCACCCACTTGGCTTGGGCAAATTTCAAATTTCCTAGCTGCTTTCTTTGTTTCCAGACCTTCCACAGATAAGATGTAGGCATATTATCAATCTCTGCTATGGGCACACCACTCTGTATCAAATCTAGGAAGATTTGTGTTCTTGTGCCCCATCTTCTTTCCTTTACATTCCTATGTGCAGCTCTTTCTCTGGTGTTTCCAAAGAAAGGAACTCTCTTTGTTTGAGAATTATGCCCCCAGCGTGGTGTATACACTTCTGTATTTCTTTTATACGTCCTGAAAGTCTTAGGCTTATTATTTCTAGTGTGCTTTTCATTATGAAAACTGTTGCAACACCTAGAAACATGTCCAATTCCTCCACAAGAATAACAATGAACATCCCTAGTTCTTACTTCAAATTTACCACCTTGTGCAACAGGAACTGTTTCCAGTTCAGAATTAATCTGCTGTTTCTGGGGCAACACATTTGCACATTTATTTGCCTCATCTAGTATGGAAACATATGAAACATATTTTGTTGTACAATCTACAACCATTGTATTATCAGTCAGCATCCCATTCTATTTGCTGTACTCAATATTGTCTGCATCTTCTTTAATTTCTTCCATAC
This sequence comes from Gastrophryne carolinensis, assembly GCA_027917425.1. NCBI lineage: Eukaryota > Metazoa > Chordata > Amphibia > Anura > Microhylidae > Gastrophryne > Gastrophryne carolinensis. The sequence goes on along the minus strand of CM051236.1, from coordinate 3,928,272 downwards.
AGATAACATCCTGCGGATTTATCTGCCTTTCCCTGTGATACCTATAGGTGGCAGCAGGAAGAGTTTTAGATCTCACTTGCTGAATAGGTTCATCCCTCTTTTGAATAGTTGAGATAGTTGCCTTATTTGTGTTGTATTTGAACTGTCTACTTATTTTGTCTATAAATGCTGCAGCTTCCTGCATAGTATCTTTTTCACTTGCTAACATTTTTGAGACTGGATTAAGGAAGTTAAATTTCCTAACAAAGGCTTTTATCATGCTGTTAGGCTCCTCATCCTCAGGAATTCCTATTATTAATCTATATGCCTGTTGAAATTTTTCCATGAAGGCATAAACATCTTCATCGGGTGAGGGTTTTAAGTTATTCAACACCTTTTTAACCCTTTGAGTGCCGGCCTACCGAGATTTTTTTGTCACAATCTGTTGCCAGACGACTTTTCACGTTTTTGCGCTACACGTGTGCAACCTTGATTTTTGAAGGGATTTCCAGGGATTTCGATGAAAATTATATATTGTTTTTTTCAGCAGAGTCTGGGCTTCAACATGAAATGTCTGTTTGGCCTTTTTTTAGTGTATTCTCAATACTTTTGGGTGAAATATTTGCAAAAAAATGAAAAAAAACTATTTGTTACAATTTGTAGTGTTTTTTTTGTAATAAAAAATGTTTGTTAATAAAATATTATTGCGTGTGAAAGCCCTATTTCTCCCGGTTACAATGGTACCACATATGTATAGGTAGACACCCTTTCCTGAAACAGCAGTTTAGGAGATTCTAGATAGGATACAACTATGCAATCTGATTGCATAGTTGTAAGGGGTTAATTAAAAAAAAAAATGACATAGGGTTCCCCCTCCCAGGGGGGGGGGGGACCTCATTTCTTTTTTGGAATTCTAAGGGTTAAAAACCCTTAAAATCCCCCCCAAAAAATGACATAGGGTCCCCCTTACCCAGCATTACTGACCCGGACCAGCTATGGGGGCTTGTAGAACAGGGCGCAGGGGCCAGCGTTGGTGGCCCCTGGCCCTGCAGGCTACTAGCCCACATAGCCACGTGGCCCGGGCCCTTCTGCCCCCCCTGGCCGTTGGGGAGACAGGTAATGGGGGGCTGGGGGTTATGGCAAGTCACCCGCTTGCCGCAGGTGACCTGCCATACCCAGAGCCTTGTGAACTGGTATAAGGGGTCTCATGGACCCTCTTACCAGTTCACAAAGGGTTAAGTTAAAAAAAAGACACCAGACAAGTTCTTTATTATTCTATTTTCACTTATACTTACCTCCCATCCAGTGTCCCACGCTGCTGCAGATGACAGTTGTCGGTAGTGATCAGAGCAGGGAGGGTGGCAGGCAGGGAGATCAGAGCCAGCCACCCTCCCTGCTCCGATCGCTGCTGACAACTGACAGATCGGAGCCCGGGTGCCAGTAACCCGAGGAGCGGGATGACGTCATCAAGTGGGCGGAGTTAGGGGCGGGGCTAAGGGTTGGGCCAGCACCGGCCGAAGAGGATGGTGATGGCCCGTTTCTGGGCCCTCACAAGCAGCATGGAAAGCCCGGGGGGGGGGATCGGAGCCCCCCCTGGTGAAGAGAAGACCCGGGGAGAGCCATCGCGCTGCCAGGTGAGTAAATGTCATTTACTGTTTTTTTTTTTTTTTTTTCAGATGTCGGCGCGGGGGGGGGCTATTACGGGCCCCCTCCTGAAGATCAGAGGCCTGGGAGCGGAAATCTAACAGCGGATTCTTGTCCAGAATCGCTGGCCCTTTGAGGGGTAAGGTAAGTCTGTATGTGTTTTTACTTTTTGTTTTATGGGCCTCTAAAGTCAGCTACGTGACTCTCACGTAGCTGGCACTTAACGGTTGGAGAGGCAGCTACGTGAGAGTCACGTAGCTGGCACTAGAAGGGTTAAAATCTGTAAATTCACCATCAACAAAATGTATTAACTGCCTTAATCTGTCTGCCTTAGAACTATGAATTGGTTCTTCACCATCCTCAACTCTAGGTGTTTGTTCTAATCATCTGACCCTATTTGATGGTATCCAGAATATCTGTCAGTAAATAATTCAAACACATCTGTATTTCCAAATGCATCAACATTCTGGTCATATGCTGGAATATACTTTAAAATCTTCATTAATTGCTTGTGAATCTTAATATAACCTTTAACTGAACTATCCAAAAGTTTTTTTATTCATAATCTCCATTTCATCCTCCTTAATAGTCTCCAAATCTAAAGAGACCAAATCAGGAATATAAGATTCCTTCTGTATGCCTGCTTTTGTTCTTGATGGACCAGGCTTACCTGCTTCCTTATCAGCTTTCTTAGTGTTTGCTGATATGACTTTCATTTTATTGCTTAATTTTTCTAATAGCTGTTCCCTGGTAGTTAACTGATTTTTTAAGTTCCTTTATATATTCTGCCAATAAAGGGTAATTTTCACAATCAAAATTTACTTCTGATGCTCCCTGCTCTTTTATTGTCTGCATAGAAACACGCTGGGGAATCTTCTCTCTACTAACATTAGCACTTTTGGAACCAGCAGGGGGTACAGTTACAACTTGCAGCTTCTCCTCACAACTATTCCGTAAATTAGAATCAATAAAAGGCATTGTGGCTTTACAATCAGATATACACATTTCATCTGGATTAATAATTTCATTATAAAGTTTAAAAAACTTAAATACATTTTGGATCTTCGTCTTAGATTTCTTTCATAAAAATCTAGAATTATCAACTTCTAAGTTAGCCTTTATGAGCTGAGTATACATTACTTTCCAAGGCTCTCCATCACTCTTCTGATAAATCAGATCAACAAATTCTAAGTTACTCTTATTAGCAATATTATTAATAAAATCCATTACTCACCGTAAGAAAATCTTCCTCTTTCACAGCATGAATTATGAATTATGTTCTCCACTGACGATCATACTGGATTCTTCTAGGTTCATTTGGCTTCATGATACCATGTCCCCCTCTTTAAACTGAAGTAGGCTCCAAAATAACTGTCCGCTCGCCATTGTAAAATATCGCCCTTTGTGATATTGCTCTTTTTCCTTGTTTGACTTTTTAACAAGAACTGGGCAATCCAAAAAATGATCTCAGCTATGGTACTTAAAGGAATATATTGGCCGACACCAAAAATCAATAAATGGATTTAATTAAGATAGAGCCAGTTACAGAAAAATATGAATGATGTAAATATGATATAAAGTTGCAATGTCCAGAATTGTAAGCAGTGTCCATAGAAAAATGCAGCAATCTTTCTCTCTAGGGCTAATCAAACAGGCTTTCTTCCCCACAACCCCCACCATACTGCCTATGTGGCAATCTATTAGTCTCCTACATGTTGTCCGTTCACAGAGCCAAAGCAGAGAGACCCCGCCAAGAGAAGTGACCCCTTCCCCCACATTCTCCTTCTTAAATGATATTCCTCTGGTCCACCTAAATCTCTACTCCCACAAGGGGGGAGCAGACATATAAGAAGCATATGGTTCCAGGTATATATATATATATAGTGCAATTCACCAAAATAAACCTTTTATTATATGTGCATTATTTCCTTTTGAATTAACCAGCCCCGGATCAGAATCATAATAACCAGGTAAAAATCCACAGACTCCATTCATCCAAATTACTCATTTTTCAGTAATAATGATTTAATAATTCATTAATAATTGAGATCATAAACATTTTATTCCTCTGGAACCTTCTTTCAGTGCATCAATCACTTTACTCCACACTCCAATATCTTAATGAGGGTTTTTGAATCTGGTCTTTTTGGTTTTTCAAGTTTTCTATGTATTAGATCTTGGCTTGTTCTTCATAGTAGCTCCTAAATGTGGCCTCTACATAGTCAATGCTCTTTGTACAGCTTTGGTATGTATGAATGGCGCAACCAATGCAGCTGGCCAAGCGACTGCGATAGAAAGTCCAATAATCCAGTTTGCGTTGTGTCTGCCTTCGAGTTGGTGCTACAGTCAGAGGTGGCTTGGTGCTTGGTAAGAGATCTTCGTTCACCTATTTATTTTCAGGCTCCCTCTGGTGAAATTGGCCAAAGCCTGAAAATTAAGAGGTAATTCATTTAGCTTTGTGGGAACAAATAGACTAAGACCTACCCATTTTTAATCCCTACCTTTTCATTAAATAATGCTCACCCTCCTCAGGGATGCCCAGGGAAGAGAGTGGTGTTAGTTCAAGCATTGTATAGTGGATACCAAATGTATCCAGCTGCAACCAGGTTCACATAAAATGTAACTTTTAATGTAGATCCATTAATATAGAAAATGTACCTGTGCAGGTGCAACTATCGTGATAACCCCCTGAATATGTGATGAGTTTGGGGGGTGATCAAAAACTCACCTGCTTTAATTTTTGGGACATAGATGGCCATTGTATGCTTGCACACACATAGGAATTCCACCATGCAATTAACATATTTGTGCAGTGTATGCCCGGAGTGTTGGGCTGCCCTAATTATGGCGGCTGGAAAGCAGTTGGGGGTTAGGTGCTTTGCTCCAGAACACTTCAATCATGATCGGTAATCGAGTCCTTACCACAAGGCCACAACTGCCCCCACTAATAGACAGGCCCTCTGTTATCCAAAGGCTGACCAGTTTGTTCATAACCTGGGTGCATTAACTAAGTAAGGGGGCAGTGCAGTGCGGTTAGTCTATGGTAGTGTGAAGCTGCAGTGTCTACATTAGTGAATGAGGACAGGATGTTAGGGGTTGTAGAGTGTCAGAGTTTAGAGGTCTCAGTTTCTGGGGTTCCTGATGCTCCTGTGCAGAATAGCAGCTTTGTGCGCAGAGGGGGCAGTGTTGAGGGAAGAGAGTGTTAGGATGTTGTGATCAGAGAGGGGAAGTGAAGTTAGACTGGACACTGCAGAGGTGAGTAAGGAGTAGGTCTAGCGCGTGTCCGTCTTTGTGGATGTGGGTAGCAGACCATTGATTGAGGCCAAAAAAGGTGGTTAGCGATAGTAATTTTGTGGTTAGAGGGTTGGTGGTGTCAGCAAGTATGTTGAAGTTCCCTATGATCATAGCCCGGATGTCGGTGGAAAGGAAGTGGAGGCTCCAGGATGGAGAAGTGGTCCAGGAAGAGTGGGGCAGGACCAGGAGGGAGATAGATAATGGCAATATTAACAATTCTAATCAAACCACTAATCAAACCCTGCAATAAAATTGTTTACCTTTTCGACGACACATTCGCTACCTGGTTCATCTTCAGCAATATCCGTTTTGATTTCATTTATTACTCACCGTCCAGTAATAAATGGACAGTAAAAGATGTTACAGTGTAGTCGGGGATACGGCTCCCAGCACGCTTTGTGCCTCTGCCTTTTACTGTATACTTAGATGGCCTGACGTCAACAATCTCACTGAATGAACTATACGCAGCACACATGCTTTTGTTCCAGCAATAGTTTAGTAGCTTTTTTTTGACAATCTTGTGGTTTTCCCACACTGTGCCATCCAAAATAGGGGTTTGGTAATGCTAAAGGAGCAAAACACAGTATAGTCCTAATACGTGTGTTTGGTCCCACATAATCCCAGTACATCTGGTTTTGTTGACAGCTGCCTGACCCGCTACCCTATCTTAAAGCATAACAACCATGATTTACACTATCCCGGGTATGGGTCTTTCCCCGGGGCAACCACATCCGGGCTGCCCCGCTGTGTGAAACCTCCAAGATCAACCGCCGAACCTCGCCTCGATCCTACGCAGAATGCGCAAGTGCTCGTCCAATCATAGAGCTCATAGACGCAGAGCTATTTATGGATAACATACGTACAAGCTCAGTGGGCCACAGCTCATTGACGGCCACATCTCACGCTTCCCTCTAACGTAGTGCGCCCGCGCTGTCTAATCAGAAATGGCCAGCGAGGTACACGCCTTGCTCAAAAGAAGTGCGAGATGCGGACACGGCCACACATGCACTGTTGGAGCGATGATCTGGTAAGTTCAACGGTCGTACAAGGTGGTTTCACAGTGTCCCATCCCGAATTCTAATTGCCTGGTGGGAGGCAATGGATTGGCGCGGGGATCTTATAGATTGCAGTGCCAGGTCATTCAGGGTTGTTTTCATGTTAAAACCAAAAAATTTACCTTTTTTACCGTATGAGTGAATACAGTGCAGTACCCAACTTCTTGAGACATAGATTACATTAAATAAAGTAAACAAAACACGTCTTTACTATCAGCAATTTTAATTTATTCAAACTGAAGAGAGGTAGTGAAATTTATATGGGTTTGCAAATATAAAAACAATTAACATTGCTGATGAAATAAAAAAAAAAATTATAATTCGTACGTGATCCAAGATTTGTAGAAAAGAAGTATTCCTGAAAAAAAAATATTAAGATTAGAAGTGGTTATAAACTGATAAATTAATGAACATTAGGTTGTTTCGATACTGCAGATATCCTCATTTGCGTACATTCTATACATCATACATTTAGAAAAGGAAAAATTGATATTTTGATGCAATAAATTATATGAAAATAACATGAAAATCCATTTCCTGCAGAACTTGTAGACTTTAGGAATAATTGCATCCCAGTAGTCATTTAAGACTTGGCCCAATGACGTCCTTGTGGAACATCACAGACAGAAATATAAAACACTATTGCTCACTGTACTAAAATTCAAATGCCCTGGCGGCCTTTTCCACCGTTACAAGTTACAAAGAGTGTTAAGTCACCTGGCTTTCAGAAAGCCACGGTGCATGGAACGTATAATGTTCAAAGTTATGACGGCCGTGATGCTCCGGCTGCTGGCACATATATATTCCACCATTGTTCCACTTTATTGTGTCAGCACAAGAAATTTTAGTTCAACACTGTGTGAAACCTACCTAGGTCACCGGATACATTTAAAGTGTACCAACTCCCAGGATAGTGACTATCCTGTGTATTGGTCCCCTTCCCAGGGGAACCCCGATCGGGGGTGCCCCGCTGTGTGAAACCCCCAGAAAGCCCCAAAAACTCACCTGTCCCCGCTCCCACGTGACCGCTGCAGCCAATCCCCACCGATGGACAAGCGGGAGGCAGCGACGGACAAGAGAGAGCGGCCGCAGCCGCCTCCCGCACGTCACTCTTACAGGGAGCGCGCCCGCTCTGATCATTCTCAAACGGCAAGTGCGGGAGCGCGCCCTGCTAGAGCGATTATCGAACGGTGGCGGCAGTCGCCGCTGAATTGAGGAGCAGGTAGGGATTTAGGGGCCTTCTGGGTGGTTTTCACACAGCGGGCCACCACCGATCGGGGTGGCCCACACGCCCGATGCTGATCGGGCCCGGAATCTTATAGATTCCCGGGATGATCAGCATCGGGTGCTGATAGACTCTAATACATAGTAATAGGTTACAATAAAACAATTTTTTAAATTTTTAATGATAAAGTAAATGTAACATTACCTCCGACTTGATGCATTTGAAGCCTCCATGCCGTCAAGAAGCTGTAAATCTTGATAGGTAACGTTATAACAAATTCTAATAAAAAGACAAATCTTCAATAAAAAGGGAAAAAAAATGTAAAATTTAGCACAATTTTTAAAAGGACATCTTTTATTTTTTAATTGCCTTTGTCTTGTTTATTGTAATAAACAAACCAAATGCAAAAGACAATAAATGCCATGCTATATATAAATAGTTTCTGTTAAAAAACAAAAAAAACAAAACCATTACAGTGGACCAACACCCAGTCCGGATTGGGGAATCTACAAAAAAAGATTCCTGTGCCGATCAAATCCCTCCCTCCGGGTCATGTGAAACAGAGATGCCCCGCTGTGTGAAGCCCCCCCATGGAAGGCCAGAACAACTTACCAGATCCCGCTTCCAACGGTGCACGCGCGGGACTATCTTATGTTGAATCAAATAAACTTACCGAATGCTAAACACGAAAAATTACATGTGGGATGGAATTATTTCCTTAAAAAAAATAAAAAAGGAAAAGCATTACACTGGACCTACACCCAGGCCGTATGGGGACAGGAAAATAATTGATTCCAGTGCCGATGAAATGCATCCCTCCGGGTCATGCGAAACAGTTGGACAATTGGATGTCATTCTTCCCCCTGCAAACTGCAGGGAAGCTTCTAGAATATTGGACATGTGATCCAATTTTATGGGCTCAAATACTTTCCGACATTTTTTTCCACCCTTCGAATAATCCAACTTGTGTCTGGGAGCTTCAGCGACGTCACTTCCCTCTCTTGGATGATGGATTATAGCTTGTTTTCTCCCAACATTGTTGTTATGTGTTAGGATAGCCAATCTAGTCCTGGCCTCCATGGAGTCCAAAACTGTAAGTGAGTCTTTTCGGCCTGTACTTGAGTACCATACTATGGAAGGTCTCTAAAGGTTCCGTTTGACAAAAATAAGTTAGATGCTTTATGCCTTTTTCCAGTTGTTTGTCTGTGACAATATTGTGTAGTGCCTGATGTGCATCGGAATTGGGGATAAGCCATTTGGGTCTGTCTGCTGATTCTTCCAGCGGTAAGTGGCCGCAGTGAAACTCAACAGATCCTTCTTTCCAAGAATGTTGGTTAACTACATGGTACAAAACACCATACCATAGTGAAAGCAATGTCCGTTCATCTCCGTGGCAAGTGCGACAACACCAATAAAAGTGATTGATGATGGGAGATATCCATGGCGCCAAATCTTGGGAGGCAGACTTACGGGAAGCCAAAACTAATTTTCGGCGTAAGGATCTGACATAGTGCCAGATGTCAAACTGGTGATCGATCTCTGTATATTTTTCTGACATAATCTTCCATATGCCCTAGTGTTTGTCAGTCCCGACCATTATGATGTCTAGATGTTCCTCTAACACTCGGTCCAGACATATGTTAAATGCCAGCTTCTCCATTGCAGCGGATGATGTAGCTTGGGTCACCTGCACCACCTCAAAATCAACAATATGTTGGCTCTTCAAATTGATAAAGGTGTACACACAATATTTTGCACTATGACCGGGTGAATCACACTGCCCATCCCCGCCTAGGTATAATGAGCGATGTCCGATTTCCATCTTGACTCCAGTTTTTTCACGCAACCAAATTTCATAAATTGATGGCAACAGAAAACGAGACTGGTATTGATTGAATGATGTATTCCCGAAAATGTGTACACCGGCAAAATCAAAAAGTTCTTTAACTTTTGTGTAACTCGAACCACTGAAAAGTATGGATGCTGCAATAAAAATGTTTCCTGCTAGGAATTTATTAGGGGTTGGCTTTCCCAAAATTTGTATTCGTGGCCATCTCTGCACTTTCCAAAAACTGTTATCATAGATCCTGTCACCAATTTGCGTTATTGTTTGACTTTTAATAGACAATTTTCTTGGGCACAATATTGAGAATAAAACAATCGATCAAGGCACTTTTCGAAAACAACTTGCGATCAGCCATTATGGATTTTTCATCGCCATACATTGGTTTGGCTACAGGTTTGGGTGGTGAAAATTGAAAGCTATGTCGAATTCATCTGTTGCAGCCTGTAGGTCTTCTGAATGTATAGTGCCATCCAATTCATAGTTTCTGCGTTTTTTGGCTGTTGGAAATGCACTGTTTGACAAATCAGTTATTTGGGAATTCTGGTCATCTAAAGCTTCAGTGGAATGCACTTCGAAAGTTGATGCTTCTACACATGGTGTTCTGGTAGGGAATGTATGGGAGAGAATGGAAGGGAACGAACAGTTGACTTTATCTTGTGTGGAGTGGAATGAACTTGAACACCAATGTTCCTTCAGAAATGTTTTACATTGTGGATTGAAATGTTGTCCGTAGCTCTGTTTGACTATACTTGTCTATGACATCAGTAACTTCAGTTTGGGTGGAAGCATTTGTGGTGTCAACATTCTTAACAAACTGTGAAGCATGACATTCACAGCTACAATGGATGGGTCCAGTGGTCAGAACCATTGGTATTTCCAATTCGACCAAATCTATTGGGTAGTCGTACAATATTGTAGTTGAAGAAGTACCTGGTTGGGGTTCTGGGCTGGTGGTAGAATCTGTTTGCTTCTTACTTTTGCGAGTTCTTGGTAGTAAAATATTTTCAGTTTCCTCAGGAAAAATCGATGGTATGGCTGATGGCAACAGAATTTTTTTTTTTTAATTTAGTTTTAACACATTCTTCCGAGAAATGCTTTGAACACATCCGAAACTTGTCAGAATGTTTGTCTTACTGGATTAAGGGGAGTAATTCTTTCTTGACATGTACATTTGTTCCTGCAGCATCCAGCCATTTCTCCATTTTCTCCAAAGATTTTGGGAAAACATGGAGATGTATTACTGTGTCCCCAATTTTATGTTGACTAACAGTCTTGCACTGCTTGACAATGCACTTAGGCATTCTAAAAGAAGAAGAAAAAAAAAATTATAATCTTAAGCGAAAAAAATAAAAACCATCATATATAAAACATATACTGATCTAAAAATATAGTATAAACTCATTACTTAAATTATAAACGACATCTAGAATTCTTTTTCCTATCGCCTCGATGGTGGCTTATAGGAATGGAGGTGCATGGATACGATTCTGCGACAGCCATACTAAGAGGCCTTGGCTCGGTAATTTTGATTGCTCTGCCTTTGTTATATGAATAAATGGGACATTACAACTAGATTTTAAACAGGATGAAATGCTAAACCAGCCATACTCAACCTGCGGACAACAAACACCCCATTATAGACAGTGTGCAGAATTCCCCCAAACACACCATTATAGACCCCACATTACAGGCAGTAAGCAGTATTCCACATTAAAGGCAGAAAGGGCCATCCCACATTACAGGCATTGAGCGGTATCCCACATTACAGGCAGTGTGCCGGCATCCCCAATACAGGCAGTGTGTGCTGGCATCCCCAATACAGGCAGTGTGTGCTGGCATCCCCAATACAGGCAGTGTGTGCTGGCATCCCCAATACAGGCAGTGTGTGCTGGCATCCCCAATACAGGCAGTGTGCTGGCATCCCCAATACAGGCAGTGTGTGCAGGCATCCCCAATACAGGCAGTGTGTGCAGGCATCCCCAATACAGGCAGTGTGCTGGCATCCCCAATACAGGCAGTGTGCTGGCATCCCCAATACAGGCAGTGTGCCGGCATCCCCAATACAGGCAGTGTGCCGGCATCCCCAATACAGGCAGTGTGCCGGCATCCCCAATACAGGCAGTGTGCCGGCATCCCCAATACAGGCAGTGTGCCGGCATCCCCAATACAGGCAGTGTGCCGGCATCCCCAATACAGGCAGTGTGCCGGCATCCCCAATACAGGCAGTGTGCCGGCATCCCCAATACAGGCAGTGTGCCGGCATCCCCAATACAGGCAGTGTGCCGGCATCCCCAATACAGGCAGTGTGCCGGCATCCCCAATACAGGCAGTGTGCCGGCATCCCCCAATGGCATCCCAATAGTGTGCAACATCCCCCAATGTGCAGCATTAAAAAAACAAAAAAAACAAATCTTACCGTGTACTCCCCGTTCTTGTTGCTGCAGGCTCAGAGCGGGCCGATTCCTGCTCAGGGGGGCGTGGCCTGTGACTCCTGCCAGCGTGACGCTGGTAGGAGACACAGGCTACATCCACCCCCGCCCGATGTCAGCTCACTGTGCTTGCTGTGAGCTTGCGGCTGACTGCCGCTCACCGCCGCCACCCCCCCCAACTGCTCTTACACTCAGAGACTGTGGGGAGCGGCACCGGGAAGCAGCAGTCAGCAGCAAGTTCACAGCGGGTCGGCTCCAGCTTCTGGGTGGGCGTGGCCTGTGATGCCTGTCAGCGTCACAGGCCATGCCCTACCCAGGGGCTGGAGGAGGCAGATGGGCAGCGGCAACTACCAAGACTGCGGGGGATACACGGAATGTAATTTTTTTTTTTTCTTTTAACATTTGCCCGTTAAGACACATGGATATTCCCCCCCCCCCCCCCACACACACTTTTGGGGGAAAATAAGTGCGTCTTATAGAGAGAAAAATACAGTATTTTTGGGTGCAATAAAGCAATTATTGCATGGACAATAAAGCTTGGATTATTAACTTGCCAAAAACATTATATATTGAGAAAAGGTACTAGCTTACTTGTTAAAATGTGAAAAAAGCAGGAGTCCAATCCGCAAGGGTCAGGAGAGGATCAATCAATCAATCACTTGGAATAGAAATCCAACGAATATCTTTGAATAAATGCTGCTGAAAAAAATGCAATATAATTAATTTGGTTAGTGATTATTGCAGAGCACTCATATTAACCCATATAAATAACGGAGATTTACACCCGCATACCAGTTAACAAAATTATTTATTTTATACAGAATTTTAAAAGTATGTTTTCCAATAAACCATGATGCCCATGAGTGCTTTGCTGAAGATTTTGAGATGCCCCCCGATGACCGAGCATAATATCCTTGAACAAAATGGGATGCTCCTGGTGGCCGTGAGTGATTGTCTGTACAGTTATGGATCCCACTGGTGCCCGTTAGTGATTGGATGTAAATTTCGGGATGACCCTGGTGGCCAAGCATAATTGCCTAGAACAAAATGGGATGCCCCTGGTGGCAGTGAATGATTGGCTGTACAGTTTAGGAGGGCACTGTTGCCCCTAAGTGGGCATACTTTATCTTGATTGCAGTGGAGAAGTAGTTTATTGTGCAATAAAGCAATTATTGCATGGACAATAAAGCTTGGATTATTAAGATGGACCAACACCCAGGATTTTGACTATCCTGGGTTTTGGTCCACTTCGGCGGGGCACCCCCGATCGGGGTTGTCCCGCTGTGTGAAACCCCGAAAAACTCGCCTGCTCCCACGTGACCGCGCCGTCCAATCCCTGCCGACGGACAAGCGGGAGGCAGCGACGGACAAGAGAGCGTGCCCGCCGCCTCCCATGCGTCACTGCTACAGGGCCATTCACAAACAGCCGGCGCGGGTGTGCGTCCTGCTAGAGGGACGCACGGGAAGCGGCGGCGGGCGCCGCAAATATCGAGAATCAGGTAGAGATTTAAGGGTTTCTGGGGGTTTCACACAGCGGGGCACCCCCGATCGGAGTGCCCCGCAGTCAGGGAGCCGATTGGTCCGGGAATCTTATAGATTCTCGGGCCGATCGGGGGAGGGTGTTGGTCCACTTTAACTTGTCAAAAACTTTATATATCGAGAAAAGGTACTAGGTTACTTGTTAAAATGTGAAAAAAGCAGAAGTCTAATCCGCAAGGGTCAGGAGAGGGTCAATCAATCAATCACTTGAAAAGAAATCCAATGAATATCTTTGAATAAATGCTGCTGAAATAAAATGCAATATAATTAATTAGGTTAGTGACTATTGCAGAGCACTCATATTAACCCAAATATGTTACACCAAAGAAAAATGATTAGTTGGTATGTAAATAACGGAGATTTACGCCCGCATACCAGTTCACAAAATTATTTATTTTAAACTGAATTTTTCAAGTATATTTTTCAATGCCCCTGGTGCACGTGAGTGCTTGGCTGTACATTTTGGGATGCCCCCTGGTGGCCATGCATAATATCCTTCAACATATTGGGATGTCCCTGGTGGCCGTGAGTGATTGGCTGTACAGTATGGGATGGCACTGGTGCCCGTGAGTGCTTGGATGTACATTTCAGGATGCCCCCTGTTGGCCATGCATAATTGGCTACAACAAAACGGGATGCCCCTGGTGCCCGTTAGTGATTGGCTGCACAGTTTTGGATTGCCCTATCGGCCAAGCTTAATTCCACTAAATTATTTGGGATTCCCTAAGGTATCAGTTTGCCCAGTATTCTAGGATTGCCCTCCTAGGTGTGCATAACACAGTTAATGAATAAAAAGTATGGCATGCCGTTTTGTATGGAAAAGGCTGTGGAATAATCATGATTCAATGTATAATTGATACTATAGAATTGACAAGACTGAATAAAGGTTTGCATATAATATGAGCAGAAGTGACCAGGCTAAAGTAACATTTGAATATAATTGAAGTAGAAGTCACCAGATGGAATTAACATTTGCATATAATTGTAGAAGAAGTGACCGTATTGAATTAACATTAGCATTAAACTTTTTTTCATTAGTGTGTGAATCGGGTCATGCTGCGTTTTTTACATATCTTCAAAAGAAAAAAAAAAGGGGCAGGGTGTTGGTCCACTTTAATGAAAGCTCAAACCCTTAAAAAAAACTATTCCCCAGCATCTAACATTAATGTTTTAAGTTTTTAGTAAAATTCCAATTTAGGAACGCACACCACAAAAATAATTTGCTAAATGCAAAAAGAGTTTATAAATCCAAAAATCAGAACTAATAATCATATTATGCTAGTCAATTGACCAGAGCTCAAAAGCAAAATGACATAACTAGTCAGGTATAAACAAGGGGACAACACTGACACCTGGTGGGCCTATCAAAATACAGCAACCATATGTACAATGAATAGGGATACGTCCCAAAAATGAAATATGTCTAGCATAAACAGATGAATGATGTGCCATCCATAGTTAAGTGCTGTCCCATGTAAACTAGAAAACCAGAATATGCACAAAAAAGTACTTTGCCAATATTAGCAGATAACAGAAGTACAGGTTAAATCAGAACATATACTGAAGTGCGCAGAAACGGTACAAATACACAATGAACAATGTTAGAGACACATGATCTTACATATTACCATAGGTGTAATGATCGCTCTCTATAGGAACGTTTCGGGGTGGTGAGACCCCTTCATCAGCAGAGCGATGCCTCTGCACCGCCTGTCCAGAATACTATAAAATGCTTGGGCATATTCCACCAAGGGATTTTTTTTGGCAATTTTTCATAATTATCCTTGTCCCTAAGTTGCCACATAGCTTCTTTCATATAATCTTCTGTGCCCCACAGGACAATATTCCCACCTTTGTCCGCTTCACCGATTAAGAGGGAATCATTTTTGCTAAGTGATTGTATAGCTTGATATTCATCCCTACAGAACATAAGAGTAAACACCTACAGAACAAAAATAAATCATTCGTAACGTCAAATTTACTAAGGGTATTAGTTGGAGAAAAAGAGAGAGCACTTTCTGTAGGACTGACCTCTCATCAACAGATAATGAAGTTTTTGTCAGGTTAATGATCTTTTGGGGAACCAGATCCCAAGGGAAGGACAGGAGTATTCAAAGGTGGGGGGTGTGGGGGGGGTGGCACAGGCAGGGCAGGTGGGGTATTGGTTAAATCTATTTGTAGGGTAGACATGTCTGTCTGCCATATCCCCACCTCCTGCGATCCTTCAACCTGAGGTCTAGATCGCTCCCCCCTAACTCATCTGTAGTATTGCTCCATGATAAAAAAGAACTGTAATTGTGATAAGCTTGTTGTTCCACTCCTAGGGTTAGGATGTTGCTCCCTTAGGGGATGTTCTTGCCTATTATTTCTAGGTACATAACTCCGATTCCCCTTATGTTGCCAAGACTGTTGCTACCTGAGTCAGATGATCCTCTCAGCTCAGGCTGAACACAGGAATGTCATCTAGATAGGACACAGCACAATGTTCCAACCCTTCCAGGAGACCATTAACAGACCCTTTGAGGGGTGGTGGGTGCATTATTTATTCCAAAGGACATTACATTGCGCTCATGGCGGCCAAATGGGGTGATAAAAGCAGACCTCTCCCTAGCCTCAGTGGTCAGATGAATCTGTACTGAAGCAGTACTCTGCTTATTTCCATGATTGTTAGATAGCTGGCAGAGGCCAGCTTATCCAGCAGCTCATCCACCCTTGGCATTGGGTAGGGGTCTGCAACTGTAATGGCATTAAGTATTTGGTAATCCACATAAAACCATGTGGTCTGATCTGGTTTTGGACACGATAGAGGCACTCTGTAATTTTCACCCCCAGGGCTAACATTTCTTCTATTTCTCTTTTAATATCAGCCTGGACCACTTTGAATACCCTGTAAGGTGACTGCCTAGATGGTGGATGGGTCCCAGTGTCCACATGATGAAGGGTGGTTAAGAATGGGTGGGCAGTAAAGGTCCCCCGATAGGGTTCTAACACACCTGACAGTTCTCCCCATTGCTTTGTGGTCAGCTGAGGGTTGATCTGGGCCACCTTAATGGAGTCTTGTTCCTTGGTGGCAGCTAGGAGATTGACTAGCCCTGTCATGGTGAGACTTGATCATGTTGACATGATACACTTGACCTGGTCATCCAGAGTTATTACATAGGTTACATCATTGAGCTTTTTCTGTATGGCCCCTTCCATGCAGTCTGCAGCTTGTTATGCAGCATTGGGACCAACACCCTAACTTTCTGGCCTGCCTCATACATCCTTTCCTGAGCAGTACCATGATACCATTGTTTTTAGGAGACCTGGGTAAGATTCTCCTGCACCAGTCCCACTAGGGTGTCCATTTTCTCCTGGAGAACATATTCCAAGACTGAGCCACCCAGACCCATGCTCTGCCCCTCCCAAGCCTATCTGAGATTAAGGGGTCCTCTAATGTGCCACCCATACAAGAGCTCAAAAGGGTAAAATCCAGTAGATGCTTGGGGCACCTCCCGGTAAGCAAAGAGCAGGTAGAGCAGATATCTTTACCAGTCCCTTCCTTGAGATTCCACAAACTCTTTGAGCATTTGTGACACTGAATCATTCACCTAGGCCATTCATCTGGGGGTGGTAAGGGCTTATGAGCAATCTGCAACAGCAGTTCCGGATACTTTTGGGGTACTACCACCTGTGTCAATTCTTGGTTAGATGGTCCAGAGGGGATAGCCTCCCTGTACAATCTGCCTTGTTCCCAATACACCCTCATAGAAACAGAAAAGGTTGACTGCAGAAGGAGACCATACGCTCCATCTAGTCAGCACTTATGTGTCTACTGTATGTTCTCTTTATCTTAGGATAGATAGAGGCTTTATTTATGTTTAAATTCACTGACTGACGATTTTTCAACTACCTCTGTTGGAAGTTTGTTCCAAGCAGCTACTCTTTCTGTAACATATTTTCTAACATTGCTCCTGAACTCCCCCCCCCCCCCCCCGAATAGCTTCAGGTTGGGCCCCTTGTTCTATCACTAAGTTTCTTCTTAAAAACGCCTCTCTCCTGAACTTTATTCAATTTTTTCACATATTTAAAGGTCTAAATCATGTCCCCCCTCTCCCTTCTTTCCTCCAGACTGTACAAATTAAGTTCTTCTTTTTTTGGGGGGGAGTGTTTCCATTAATTTGACCACTATATATGTTGAACTAACTGGCCTGTAATTACTGGCTTCTCTACTCCCCTTCTTATGGATTGGTACGACATTGATACAGCCATTCTCCAATCATCTAGAACCTCACCAGTTGAAAGGGAATGGTTAAGTAAATCGGTCAGAGGGGCTGCAATCACAAATCTAAGTTCCTTTAGGAACTATGGGGTGGATTCCATCTGGACCCATCGCCTTACTTACCTCTTAGATGTGCCAGCTCGGCTAAGACAACAGCCTGCAGAAACTCCGGAGCTGTGCCCTCCCAGCTGGATGCTGTGCTATGGCCATGCCTGCTACTATTTGAAAATACCGAACAAAAGTAGCTATTCAGATGGTCAGCCACAGCCTTATCTCTGTCAATATATTTATTTTCCCTATTTCTAATTTTTGAGACTGCATTGTTTTTCTTCTTTCTGTCACCAATATATCGGAAAAAGGTTTCATCTCCCATCTTCATAGATTTGGCCATTTCTTCCTCCTTTTGCTCTTTAGCAGCATTTAAAATCCGTTTTACTTCCTTCTGTTTATCTGCCTCTGTCAGCTACACTTCCACTTACTTTCTACTTCTTATAGGCAGACTTCTTATCTTTTTATGATAGTGCTGACTTCCCAAGTAAACCATAATGGTTTCTTCTTCTTTTATTCTTGCTAGTTTGTTTCACGTATTACTTAGTTGCCATTGTTAATAGTGACCACTGGCCACTCACTTCTGCTGCTCTGTTCCACTCACCTAATTATTTTTCTACATACTCCGCCATTTCCTTGAAGTTTGTTTTCCTAAAGTCTAGTCTGGTGTGTGATTGCACATTGTCTGTTTTTATCCTGAACCATAAGCATTGATGGTCACTGGAACCCAGATTTTCTTCAACCCTGACCTCGGACACCAGATCCCTATTGATCAGACCGAAGTCCAAAATGTTATCTCCTCTAGTTGGTGATGTCACAAGTTCTTTTAGAGATGCTCCATTAGGTGCCTCCTAATATATTCCTGCTCTTGCATGTCCATGCACTTGGGATATTCCAGTCCTCATCAGGCATGTTGAAGTCACCCGTAATTACAATGTCCCCCTTCTCTGCCATTCTACTGATTTTAATCTATTAACAGGTTATCTAAATCCTCATATTGTCCAAGGGGGCAATATATCACCAATTCTGACCACAGCTCCCTCCTTAGTCTACATGGGGACTCAGAGATTTTCTAGTTCATTATGTGTATTCTGAATTATTGTTGATTGAAAGGTAGTCTTGACATAAATGGCTACTCCACCGCCCTTTCTATCCAATCTGTCTTTTCTGTACAATGTGTAACCGGGTATGGCCATCTCTCAGTCATTGTGATCCTTGAACCAATTCTCTGTTTATTGCAACAAGATCTTGTACAACTCCTTGTTTGACCACTTTCTTACATCATGACTAATACATCCAAAGCCTTTGTCTTCACACCACTGATGTAACCACACATTGAACTTGGCGATGTTGATTGGCCTTTTTTTCCTGATTATAAACTGGCAAAACTTCAGAAAAGGTGATAGAACCTGTTACTTTGCAAAGTTCCTGATTAAAATGTTGGAAGTCCCTTTGTACAACAAACAAATCTTTTTGGGATAGATCATTTATGCCAAGATGTAGCACAATGTTCGCTCGGTTATATTTGCTTGCAGCCTTGACAATATTTGGAATATGTTTTTTATCCCTATTAACAGTGGCACCTGGGAGACATCTCACCTCCTTTAGCTAATCTTTATCCTGTTCAAAGTCCACACCTCTAATTGTTACATCGCCAACCAGGAGATGCCTTCTCCTATTGGTTGGTTTGGTAACAGCTGCTTGCTGCACTTTTGCACTCATTTTATTTGCTCCCTTTATTTAAGTCCACTTCCTTTGATCTTTCCAAATCCTGCCCAAACTGATCATTGCTTACATTAGCAGATACATCCACATCAAGCTCAGAAAGATCAGCAAAAGGGTTATATTGGCTTAGTCCATCTTCTGCTGGAGACCTATCAGCCAGACTCCTGAGTTCCTCCTGATTGGTTTCAGTTTTAACAGCCTCAGAGAACTCGGAGCTATCTGTGACAGGCTCCAGAGTGGCAAAAGGCGGGTCAAGCTCCTGCCTTTCATAGGTGGGTGGGTCCAGTCCATGTACATCAGTATTTTAAGAAAGCCGTGCCTCGCCGGTGCACGCTGTGGGTCACCACTTTGGTAGAGGGTTTGCTCTCAGTGTAAATGATGAACGAACATACTTCTTAGATGTGAGACCTCTGAAACAGGCCTCAACTCATAGGACTCCCTAGAGTCAGGACTCGGCACACAGTCAGTTATTTTAAAATTGCTCAAGGCCAATTAGTCATTTACCAGTAATTTTAAGGGGCCCTGGGCCACAGACATGGGCCATCATTTGCCCCAGATTAGAGCCCAATAATACATTGGCTGGGATGTTATCTGTGACCCCCAACCTCTTATGCCTCACCCAGCACCAAAGTCTAGGAAGACATGGGAACTGAAGGGTTCAGAGTTAGGAATTGGTAGTCAACACACCATACCAGTGAAAAATGGAGAGAAGAGAGTCAAGATGCTGAGGGGGTGCTAAGCTGATCCTGAGGTGCCTCACCACACTGCACCTCCTTGAAGCACACGGTATATGTTTTTTGTTGGATCAGAAGCACACCAAAACACAAGTATTCATTTGCAAGTGAAATCTGTATTAAGGTATCACAGCAAAGTATCAATACATAGATATAATAAAGAAAAAAGGATACAATCAGCAAGTATCTGTGAAAACTTCGATTCAGGATGTCATCAGGAGCATTTTAGTCACCTCCAGAAAAAAAAGGAATTAATCTGTATTAGAATTAACATGTACAGTATATACAGGAGTGCTATAGTAAGGTAACCAATCAGTTACCATGAAAGTCTATGAGGTGATTTTGCGACGATCCTGTTCCTGCGTACTGAGTTAAGGAAATAGCGCATAAATCAAATGTACAATAGGTCTATACAGAGATAATATTCTGGTCAGTCAAAACCTTCCGCCCTGCATCATACCAGAAGTGAACCAAATGTAATAAATGTACAGTATGTCATCGTTACACCATGTCAGAAATCATTACATGTCAAACAAATTCATAAAGTCATTACCGTTAGGCAGTATGCAACCTGTGATCGCAACTAACAATGCCCACGTTCCGGAGCACACAGCCCCTCTGTAAAGGCTTGCGATAGCTGTGTTACCTGAGTGGTGCTGTTATCTCCCCCCCCCCCCCCCCCCGGCCGGCCAGTGCCAGCTCGTGGAGCGCAGCCCGGGACCTCCCTTTCTGGTTCCACGGTCCCGGCCTTCGCCATTTCCGCTATCGGCTGTATACAGTGCCAGCCAGCGGCAGAAGTGAAGTCGGCACACAGGGACGTCGTTGCCGGGTGACAGCGCGTCGCTGGATCGAGAAAGGTAATATTATGAATATGTGATACAGTAAGGTTGCAATGCAGAATAAAGTTGCTGTCTCAGGGGAGTTCTTATTTCTTTCATTAGGGGAGAGCCAATCCTGGACTTCAAGCACCGGTGAATCTAAAATAAAAATGTGCACCCATTAAAAACAAGAGAGAAAACCAACAATCCAGGTTACTGCACAATATTGTGGAAATATGTTTAAATAGATTGTGTTGCATAGATAAAGTGGGACAGTAGAGTCAGAGATGAATGTGGGAAGGGCATCCTTCTTTGGGATGCCCCACATGTCAAATAATAGCTAGAAAGAATGAGCGTGAGATGGAATATTTATTTGGGATGCCTCACATGTCTCCTCTTCAAATGGTCTCAAAGGTGGAAAAACAGAGTAACTGTTAACCAGCTAGAAGTTTAGTGTGGATAGAGACTAGAGGGGTCCAAGTGTACCTAGGTAAGAATGAGCAAGTCTAGACAGATGGGAATTGATCCAATTAAATTACCTCCTAGTGCTTATGAGGACCAGTGTTGGAATGTCTATTTGTGACCATGATGGAGTCCATGGGGGCATCCCAAAGCGGAGTCTGCTGCATGTTGAATATTCCTAAGACAAGAAGGTTGAAAAAGTAAGCATTGTGTAATAGAATGACAATAATCATGTTGAAGGGAATACAGACCTTTTCGGAGGGAAAAAAAGGGGGGCTATTAGTTGGTGTGGAATTTCTTATAGCCCCGGATTCTGCAATTTTGGGCACCTGTGTGTGGGTTTTCAGAAAACTAAGATTTTAAAGAAGGTTCTAAACAGGGTAATTAGTTCATTGGAGCTACAGGAACAGAGAAAAGTCTACTTCTTCATTTAAGCCCCTAGGGGCCTGGGTTTGGAGGGTATCGATCTTGTGTAGCTCCCAGCGGAGCAGAATCCTATTCCTGTCACCGCCCCATGTGGTGGTGATATTTGCTCAATCACTTGGAAGCGTAATTGAGATCTGGTGGCCAGCCTCCAGAAAGTGACGGGTGAGGGGTGACTGTCGGACCTACGAATGGCGCTATGGTGCTCACTAATGCGGGTACATATTGGTCGTGTGGTCTTGCCCACATATGCCAAGCCACCAGCATTCGATTGGAAATTTGTGCCCAGTGTGGGGATGTGTAAAATGGTCACTTCTAGCAACAAAACCATTGTACACAATGTCCGCAGGGGAACATACCTGTAATTGGGGTTCCTGAGCTAAGCCACGTTTGTGCGGAAGGTTGTGGCGTGGTCCTTGTAGTTTCTGCTTTAATTAGTCTATTCCGTAGATTTCTGGGGCGTTTATGGACAAATAAAGGGGGGGCACTAAAGGTGGATTGGAGTCATTCATCACCTGTTAGGATGTGCCAGTGTGTTTCAATGATGCACTCGATCTGAGGTGACATTCTGGAGTAGGTAAAAATGGCAGGTATACGTGTATTGGTCTTCTGGGGTTTGTAACATAACAGGGAGTCTCTGGGTTATGAATATGCCATCATTTTGGCTTCCTGTAGGATTTCCGGTGGGTATTCCCTAACCAGGAAATCTTTTATGAGGGTGTCGGCTCTTTCAAGATAAGTGTGATCATCAGAGATAATGCGTCATAATCTAATGAACTTACTGTATGGGAGGCCTGTCTTCATGCTGGTGGGGTGGAAACTATCAAATCGTAGGAAAGTGTTCCTGTCAGTTTCTTTTTTATATAGGTCAGTGTGAATCTTGTGATTTTTGATGGAGATAAGGACCTCTAGAAAGTGTACCTGTGTGTCGCTGTTTTCAAGAGTGAAAGAGATTGGCTGTGTTGAGATGGGCTGTGAATTGGGAGTAGGTCATCTAGGTGGCCCTGCCAGAGAGAGAGAAAATATCATTAATGTACCTTGCCCAGTACAGTACATGAGTTATGAACGAGTCATCGGTGTAGACATGTTGTTGCTCAAAACAATCCATGAATAATAAATTGGCATAGGCAGGTGCCACATTAGAGCCCATTGCCGTTCTTTGAAGCTGTAGATAGTATTCCTTGTCATAACAGAAATAATTTTTGGTCAAGATAATGGTTAGTAAGTTAATGCAAAGTTGTTTGAATTCTGACAACGAATATGTAAAATATGTAAATATATATATATGTATATAAATATATGAAAATATGTAACCCTTACCTATCAACAAAAAATGCTATATCACTCCTATAATTGAGTCCTTGGGGGATTCTGATGCCCAGGGCAAAAATCCAGTATGCCTCCCGCATCAAGAGCTTCTTGTGGAGGTCACCTCCCCTCGATCCTAGTGCCACCTTTTCAATGCCTCCTATTCCTAATTTAGGTGGCTGATCCGCATGACAGTCATTATGGTGGCGTGCCACGTTCAAATTGCGAGCAAGATCATGGCATGCCACCCCTTGAATGTGCTCCGAATACCTGATTTTAAATTTCTGTTTTGTACATCCCGCATATTGTTTGGAGCAATAACCGCACATAGTCAAATAGATTACGCACTTAGAATTACAATTAGCAATACTCTTGATAGTGTATTCTTTGCTGGTGGTCATGGAGGTAAAATGCTTACCCTTAATCCCTTTATTGCACATCCCACAGCGGCTGCCACCACAGGGGAAGCACCCTATCGTGGCCAACCACAATTGCTTAATAGCCTCCTCTGTTGTAAACAGACTGGGAGATCATTTATTCTTATTCGGCCGGAGTAGATATTGTGTGTAGGGGGTTGCAACTTGATGCCAGCTAGATGTTATTACCCACTGTGGGCTTTCTATAAGAGGTGGTGCGAATTCTGCCCATTTCCTTGTCACCTATCAACATTCAATCAAGAAACTCTGAGTCCCATTACTGTGCATAGTAAAACTAAGATTCAAGTCATTAACGTTGCAATAGGCAACAAAATGGTGTAGGTCCTCCTTTAGGGCTCCCACACCAACAGGTCATCTATGTATCTGCGATACATGACAATCTGCACAGCCATTTACATAAAGGTGCTCCAACCACCCCATGTAAAGGTTTGCCAACGATGGAGAAAGGGGGGCCCCATCGAGGCTCTCCTAATTTTGTAGAAAAAATTGTGAATTAAATACGAAATAATTGTGTGGGTAAAAATCATGTAACTGTTACTATATATTCAAACTGGTCTCATAAGTGGGAAATAAATTCAAATTCAAATTAAATTGTAAGTCTACAATTGCTAAATCCTGGGGGATACTGGAAGGGACGAGCCTCCATGGTGCACAGGATGTATTCTTCCTTCCATTTCACATGCTTCAGTAAATCAATCAAGGGACCAGTGTCTCTCAAGATACTAGGGAGACCCAAAACCAAAGGTTGTAACATGCTATCCAGCCATTGGTCCAGGGGCTCATTCAAACCCCCAATACCATGTATTGTGGGCAAATGGTCGAAGAGGGGTACCACTGGAGGCCTCATCTCTGTAGGAATTTTTATTAAGAACCACTACTTTACCCCCTTTTGTCTGCCTGTCTTGTAACCATTTTAATGCTAAAACCTCATGATGGGGAAGATTTTTAGATCCAGTTTGACGAGTTTATTGGTCAAGTGCCAACAAATCGTGTTCAACCTTTTCTTGAGGGATCCCTAGTATGTCCCCCCTGGATTTAAAGTGGACCAACACCCAGGATTTTGACTATCCTGGGTCTTGGTCCACTTCGGTGGGGCACCCCTGATCGGGGTGCCCCGCTGTGTGAAACCCCCCCGAACCCCCCGAACAACTCACCTCTCCCCGCTCCCAGCACCGACGGACAAGCCGCGGACAAGCGGCTCCTCTGCCGCCGCCTCCCGCGCGTCCCTCTTGACGTGCGCGTGCCAGCGCCGGCCATTCACAGACGGGCGGCGCGGGCGCGCGCACGTCTAGAGGGGCGCGAGGGAGGTAAGGTAAGGAGTTTGGGGGGGTTTCACCCCGCGAGACATCCCGATCTCGGATGTCCCGCAGGGAGGGAGGTGATCGGCCCGGGAATCTTATAGATTCCCGGGCCGATCACCCGTGGGTGTTGGTCCACTTTAATAGGGTAGAAATCTGGATTCTTGAACCCAAATGGATGTGGGGTAGTGGGATACAAGAAAGCAGATTTCTGACCTATCTCAATTTGTAATTGCTCTATACCGACTTGTAAACAATCTGAGAACCGGCTTCCCCTTAATGATTTTATATCCCCCTCTTCCTTGTTAGAGGGGTAAATAACTGTATTGTTCTGATGCATTGTGTCACCCCCTCCCCTAAAAAAAATGCCTTAGTAGAGTGAGCGATCGCCCAAGTTTATTAACATCAAGAATTGTATGAAACATGTCAAAGTGTAAATCTGGGTCAAATGATAGGCCTTTGGACAGTAGAGAGATTTCACTAGCTACCAATCCGAAGGCCATATCCTTGTTGTCCGTCTGTTTCTCCTACCCCCTCTCCTGCTATTTTTCTTATTGATCGTGTCAACACCAGTGTCTGCTGAGTTGACCCTAAAAAATCCTCCCTATCTGGTTGTGTACTCTGATTGTCCTGCCATCCTGTGGGTGCCCTATTACTTCTTGGTTTTGGGTGACCCACTCTGGCTGGCGGCAAATTATCAGGCATCGGAGATCAGGAAGCTAACCGTTTTTTGTATAGTGGGGCATTTCAAGATGGATCTTGGGGCTTTTTTTGATTTATGATGCATATTCCAATCATAGACCTTATCCTTTTGGTAGTCCTCATTGTTCCTCTGGAACTTGTGTCATTTCAGGGCCACGATGCTGGCTACTAATTTCTCACTAGAGTCTATCGTCCTTTTGTATAGGGAGTTAAATTCAGTCTGCATTTTGATTTATTCAAATTTGCAGTTGATCGTTCCAATGAGGTTTGCAAATTATCCAGTCTATGACCCTGAAATTCCACCAGGATCTCGGTGAGAGATAATGAGGCTTCTGTTAGAACATACCATCTGCTTTTATAAGGCTCAGGGAATTCAAATGTAGGGAATTTGCTTAATCCTCAGTCCTCTTGTGATCATCCGATCATCAATATATTTCGATAAGTTTGACATATCCCACCATATTCTAGTCTCTTTATTTAACAAGTCTTCATGATTCATGAGGAACAGGGACTTTAGGTCAGCTTGGGGTCCCATCACAGGAGTAGAAGTGATCAAAAATGTATTCAGCTGTTGCATGCATTTATGTTTATCCGCAAACATCAGGTCCACAGTTGATAAGTCACCAGCATTATCCATACAGGTTACCACTGATGGTGCAGTCATTATGGCCACACAGCACAGAGATATAAAGCACAGGAGCAAAAAAAACAGGCGTCCAGAGGAGAGCAGACTCCCCATAAATATCCTGGAACTTAGAGACAATTGGACGGTGGTGGCAAATATCAACCACCAGGGGTGCACCAGAAGCCCTATACATGCACTAGGGGTTCCCAGGAGTCTATCTTTCTGTGTCACGACACAATTGGAAAGTACTGAAGTTTGTTTCATGGTCCAGGGATCTTCAAGCATTCGCAACAGATGCCCTGACTCTACTGTGGTTAGCATTCAGGCTTTTTTATGTATTCCCTCTGATTCCACTCCTGGGTCAAATACAAAAAAAGATAGGAGGTTGCGCGCTGAGCAAGATCTTCTCACACAGGGGCTTCCAAGGCACCCAAAAGAGGAAGAGTGTAAACGCACATTGGGAAGTGGGTGCAGAACCTGGAGCAATCCCTAGCCCCACAAAATAGTCCAAACAATCCGAAGAGGTCCGTACTCCTTAAAACATCCAACGCTTTTTTGTCAAATCCGTAAAAACATATCCAATGAAATAATGCAGCTTAAAAACCAGTAAATGACCAGTTCAATTGTTGCCACGCATTCTCTAATGCGTTTCGGACGCTAAAGTGGGTCCTTATTCATAGATAAAAGCGTGGCAGTGAAAATACAAATATATAGAAAAATAAAAACTCACCACAGCCGCAGAGAACACCGAACCGTCGCCGCCAGAAGTCGGGTGACGTCACCGATGATGCGGGGAGCCTAGGCACCAATGAGGGGCCGGAGCTGTTGACCAATCGGAGAGGAGGAACCCTCCCGTCATGGTACAGGGCCAGCCCACTAGAGTTGCAAGGCAACGGCGTCACCAGACCAACGCCAGCAGCGGAGAGAGAACAGTCCGTGGCTGCAGCCTGGGAATATAAAACAGTTCAAGCAAACAGACAAAATAAGCAAACTTCCACAGACTTATTTAGCCAACAATATAAATAACAATAAATAATAATGATAGTATGAACGGTGATAATCAATATTAACATTAGGTATTGAATATTAAATGTACAATAAAATTATTGCAGCATAAATATATCTATTTCTAAACATGAATTTCGGGTTACGTATCCCTATTTTTTAAAATTAGTCTCTGATTATGACCACACTTTCGTTCATTTAAAAGTTTCTTTACATTTATTTAGTTTTTATAAATACATTCATATAATACACCATTTCCATGCATTAAGTGTACATTCAATTACATAATAGTCATCAACCATCAGATTACTTTTAGTGGTTATTCATTCATTGTTGTCATTTTGAAAAAATACCTTACAGGTGGGCAGACATGTTTCGCCTTACTGAATAGGCTTTATCAATGCCCCTTCACCTGAATAAAAATATAATACAGTATATAAGACCAAGTATATTCACACATATGGCTGACAAAAAATCATTATATCAGTCTTTAAAATGTTTGTGCAATATCAAGTACATAATATATAAGTAAATGAACAATTATATACCTTATTGTGTTTATTCGTTCTCTGTTTGTCTCTTCTGTCCAATTAATGGTTATTCCTGAGAAAGGTCTGGTCATGAAACACCTTCTTTTTTGCGGCCATGAAAGAGACCTTTTGCTTTTTATATATGTATTGTGCTGTCACTTTAAATGGACTTTTTTCACTTGTCCTTGAAAGGGTTAAAGCTTTTAATTAGTTCTCCTTGCCTGTTTGTTTTAATGCATGAGCATCTTAATTGTATTTATCTTACCTCTGTTGGTGTATGCTCGTTTTTAGAGGAATGTGTTCCTTTTTTTCTATGTTGATATGAGGCTGGCGCTATCCCACTATGCACCTCGCCTTATTATCCAGCTGCATTCTATTCTATGAGGAAAAGAAGGCATTGTGTAATGAGCTGTACTTTTTCTCAAGATTCTTTGCCCCTTAGTTGTAATAAACCAGTGCATCTTTTGCTTATAGGCATTGTTTCTCAGGACCCTTACCTTGTTTTTTGGCAGTTGGGGCGTTGAGGAGATTCTCCCTTTCTTTTGTTGTGTCGGGCGGCGCGCTCGCCCGCCGCTCATACCTGACCACGCTCCCCCGGTGACGGTCCATTTATGCGCCCAGGTCCGGGTGCACCTCACATCCCCTCCGGTTTCAAAGCCGGAAGTGATGTGGTGCGTTCCAGGCGCTGGTGCGCACTCGGCGTCACCCCGGCGTTTCCGCCGGAAGTGACGCAACGCGTCACCGGCCAGTTTGCTAAAGACATTGTGAGGCTCCATTTTGTTGGAGACCTCACTGTGCATACCCATATATTGATTATATTCTACCGCAGAGTACTGGGTATCAGACCAGACCGTTTTCAGTTTCCAAATACACATCCATATATTTGTTGTGCTTACATTTATCATTCCTTTATGTTGTTTATATACCATATTTTGGACTTGTTTCCCTATTGCATTAACTACTACATTATTGTACTATGTGAACTTATCATTGTTTAATCATTTTCTCCCTCCCTCCCCACGTGCATCTTTTTCATCTTCTCCTAATCCCTTCCCATGTTAGTTGTTTCTACAGAAAAGGGGCAAAACTTATTGTATCATTCAATCCTGGGTATTTTGTTGCCCCCAGTTTGTATATCCATTTTGTTTCTAACTGCAACGTTATCTTTTCTATATTTCCTCAACGTTGGGATGCATGTATCCGATCTAGGCCAAAGACTTTTAAAGAGCTAGGATCATTGTTGTGGTATAGGGCAAAGTGGCGGACCACTGGTAATTTTTGGTTTCCATTTCTAATATTATATTGATGTTCGTAAATCCGCCTTTTTAATTGGCGGTTTGTTTTACCTACATAGTAGCGCCCACACCCACATGTTAACAAATACACTACATTAGTAGTTTGACAGTTGACGAAGTGTCTCGCTCTGAATTCCCCTTTATTTGTGACTGTTACTGACGGGCCTACTTGGATGTAGCGACATGTGCTGCATCCTCCGCATTGGTATGTGCCCTTTTGTTTACGGCAATCTTCCTTTAGATTGGTATTGTGGTGGCTATGGACCAGACGGTCTCTGATATTCTGAGATCGTCTGAAAGTGAACCTTGGTTTCTTAGGTAGAAATGTTTCTAAAAATGGGTCATTCAGCAAAATTCTCCAATGTCTTTCCAATATCTGGCGTATTTTTGCTTGTGATGGAGTGTATGTTAGGATTAAGGCTGGGCCTTGTTGTCTTTTTGTTTTTCTTGGTTTGTATAATAGTGTTTGTCTGTCTGATTTTAATGCTTTCTTGTATGCTGCCTTCAGAGTGGCTTGTTTGTAGCCTCTATCTGCCAGTCTATCCCGTATTGTTTTAGCTTCCTCTTGAAAGGATTCTATCGTGCCGCAATTACGTCGTGCACGTAGATATTCCCCGTACGGTATACTATTCAGCAAGTGTGATGGATGGGAGCTACTTGCCCTTAATGTTGTATTTGCTGCGGTGTCCTTTCTATAGAGGGTAGTTGAAATGTGACCTGACCTGTCCTTGCTAATGGTTATGTCCAAGAAGGTGACTTTTGTTTGGCTGTAATTGCAGGTGAATTTTAGGTTTACCGTATTTATGTTTAATAACTGCACGAACTCATCCAGTTCCTGCTTCGGCCCCTCCCATATGACCAGGATGTCATCTATGTACCTGTGCCACGCTACCACAACCCCATCTCCCATCAGCCCAGGTACAGGTTAGCGAACGATGGGGCACAGGTCGTCTATACCTAACAAAACCATTGATAATCTGATTGACAATACTGATGTGGGTATTTTAAAAAGAACATAACACTGAGGGGAGGACACCTCAAGAGCGGGCCCATAACCTCAAATATCAGTCATATAATAGGGCTTACACAGGGAGCGACCCACAATCGCAACAACGATGGAAAGGGAACAATAATATCTGTGACCGTAGTCATCTGATAGTAATAAATGCTATGTCCCATTTATAGTTGAGACCCTGAGGAAAACGTGTGTACAATGTAAAAATCCAATAAGCTTCTCTTGTTAATAATTTTTTATGAATATCACCACCCCTCGGTCCCAAGTGAACTTTTCAATGGCCTGTATTTTGATTGAAACATCACAGCCATAATGCTGTTGATTGAAGTGTTTAGCAACATTGGAGTTTTTCATAAGATCAGATCTACCTATTCCTTGTAGGTGTTCTGATATACGTGTTTTTAATTTGCGTTTCGTGCATCCCACATATTGTTTGTGACAATGCGTGCATGTAATAAGATAAATGACTACTTTAGAATTACAGTTCAGCAAAGATTTTACCGAAAAGCTTTTGCCCGTGGCTGTAGAGGTAAACTTGTCACCTCTATCCACAAATTTGCATAGGCCACAGCGGATGGTACCGCACGGAAAAAATCCTGTAGTGGCCATCCACGTGGATTTATTGGGGCTGGACATCTGAAAAATGCTGGGTGAGAGGGAGTTAGCCAAACTGGGGGACTTATGACTGACCACACGGACACCCTTGTCTATAACTCCTTTAAGGAGGGGGTCAGCCTTTAAGATAGGTAAATTATTTTTGATTAGTCTACTAATCTGCCAGAATTCAAGAGTAAAGGGGGTGCTAAATGTCACTCCTTCAAATGCAGTTGAACTGTTCCTACATTTATTCTGGTTATCCAAGATAACATCTCTTTGTTTAGATAAGGCAATATCTTTAGCCCTGCATAACATCCAAGGAGGATACCCCCTATTAGCCAACCTAGACTGTATTTGGGCAGAATCCAAACGGGAACAGTTCCGTCTACTACGGACCATTTCTCCAACTGGAATAGATTTAATGGTGTGCAGAGGGTGGCAACTAGATGCCCGTAATATATTGTTGCCCGCAGTGGGTTTACGGTAAGTTGATGTAACTATAACATGGTCCCGTTCATCTGCCATCAATTTAAGGTCCAAGAATTCGATTTCAGCAGGATGAATATGGGCTGTAAATTCTAAATTCAAATCGTTGCGATTGCAATGCTCAATAAATGTTGTCAGATCCTCCTTGGTGCTTTTCCAAACTAAAAGTAGGTCGTCAATGTACCTATAAAAAATGACGATCGATGATCGCCACAAATTAATGTCACTATATATGGAGTGGTGCTCCCACCAGCCCATGTATAGGTTCGCCAAAGAGGGCGAAAACGGGGCCCCCATAAATGATCCTCTCATCTGTAAATAGAAATTACCATAAAAAACAAAATAATTATGTTGTAGCAGAAAGACAGTGGCCATGATAATAAAGGAGCATAGGTCAAAATGGTAATCTGAAAAATGGAATTCAAGGGCCTTAATCGCAAGATCATGTGGGATTGAAGAGTAAAAGGACGAAACGTCCATAGTGCAAAAAAGTGACCCTGACTCCCATGCTATATCAGATAATAGTTGGATGAGGTGACCTGTATCCCGTAGAAACCCAGGGAGTTTAAGCACCAGTGGTTGCAGCATGGTATCCAACCACTTACCAAGGGGCTCGTTGAGCCCTCCTATACCTGCCACAATAGGTCTACCCTTGGGGGGGTTGTCCTGTTTGTGGATCTTGGGTAAGTGATGCTTTTAAGATCCACCAGAGCCTTCACCTTTAATAGAGATAGATTACTGTTATGGCCCAAACAATTAACCGTTTTAAGGTCCAAAAGGTCCCGACTCCACTGAATCCTGAAACAGGGTCAAAATGTCACCCCTAGAGTTTGGATTCCCAAAATGGGGTGCGGGAGGGGCACTAACGCATGAGAAGGCGGACCTCTGACCGAGTTCAAATTCGGTTAAATATCTGTATTTCTGCATAAGTCAGAAAATTTAGGGGTAAGGGTAGTGAGTGTATAAATTGTAACAGTCGGGGACTCATCCAAAGCTCTGACAGCCACACCATGATTAGAGCCCTGAATATTACTCATGGTATTGCCCGTAGCACCACCTTTATGGTCAAAGCTAGAGTAATGGCGTTTCAATGTCAATGACCTTACAAATTTATTGACATCTAAAAGAGTATAAAAGGGGTTAAAGTGGACCAACACCCAGGATTTTGACTATCCTGGGTCTTGGTCCACTTCGGTGGGGCACCCCCGATTGCACTCACCTCTCCCCGCGCCGACGGACAAGCCGCGGACAAGCGGCTCATCTGCCGCCGCCTCCCGCGCGTCCCTCTTGACGGGCGCGCGCACGTCTAGAGGGGCGCGAGGGAGGCGGCGGCGGCCAACCGCCGCCGAAGATAAGGTAAGGAGTTTGGGGGGGTTTCACCCCGCGGGACGTCCCGATCTCGGATGTCCCGCGGGGAGGGAGGTGATCGGCCCGGGAATCTTTTAGATTCCCGGGCCGATCACCCGTGGGTGTTGGTCCACTTTAAAGTGGGTATCGGGAATGAAAGACAGACCCTTAGATAATAGTGAGGATTCTGCAGGAGACAGTACATAGTCAGATAAATTTAGGACATTGCTTGACCCTAATAGCGAATTCTTCTGTGGGCCCTGTCTTGGCGCCACATTTATGTCTGCGACCTACCCTCCTGCACGGTCTTTGTCTGGATCGTGTCATCATACAGGATGACTGACTGGGGCCATGATCTTCTAAAAAACCGTCATCAGTGTTATCTCTGGTTCTATTATTTCCACGGGGGATAGATTGATAACCCATACTCCTCGATTTTCTCGTGGTATCAATAGGGCCCACCGGATCATAATCCGGTTGATCCAAATCAGAATCAGATGTGAGAAATGTCACCCTTTTATGTCTCGCTGTACGTTTCAGGATGGGTTTAGGGCTTAGTTTTCTAGAGCCATAAATATTCCAGTCATAAACCTTATTGTCCAAGTAACCGTTAGTATCCCTCTGATATTTTCGTTTTTTTGAGCTGACAATATTAGCTTCCAGTTTTTCTTGGGTATCCAACATTTTTTTGTATAAATAATTAAAAACCCAATAGGGTCTTTTTGTTCTTCAGTTCCATGGTGGATTTTTCAGGGGACACCTGGAGATCGTCAAGTCTCTGTCCCTGATATTCCACCAAGATGGACATAAGTGAAAGAGACGCCTCAGTGAGGACATTATTCCATCTTGTTTTGAATTCCTCAGGAAGTTCGAAGGTAGGGAACTTTTTTTATCCTGAGACCACGGGGGATCATCCGGTCATTTATATATTTTGACAAGGTGGACATGTCCCACCAAATTATCATTTCTTTATTCAAAAGATCCCCATGGATTTTAAATGATTGTAAATCCACCTGAGACCCCTTGGGTCCAACCTCAAGTTGGGCTAATCGCTTACGCTTGTCTGTGAATAGAAAATCCAAATCCGAAGGGCTGTCAGGGTTGTCATGAGAGCCTGCAGATGCCAGAGTAGCCATATTGTAGGATACTTAGAATGGAGAAGCCAGGTGCAATTTACATGGGAAATGTCCAAACAAGCAAAAGAGGAAGAGTGTAAACGCACACTGGGAAGCGGGTGCAGAACCTGGGGCAATCCCTAGCCCCTTCTAAGGCACCCCTGTTCACGAGTTCTGGTTTTGATGGCCTGGCTATTGAAACTTTCATCTTGGAAGAAAGGGGCTATTCTGCCAGAGTCATCCAGACTATGATTCAGGCCAGGAATAAATCTTCATCAATGATCTACTATATGATCTACTAATGATTACTTATATTTAGAAATAAAACATTCCAAATCTAACAAATCCCCCTGATTATGATGTATTAATTACCGTACCTTAATAATTAGAACATTCACACTCCAATCAGTGTGTCATTCATTCTAGTTCTTGTTTTGTTTATCCATCAGATTCTTCTATCATCAAAATCCTGATATCAGGGCCCAGTGAAAGCAGTTTCCTCTGTAACACTTTTCCACTCTGTGAAATGTCTTTCTTAACTAATCTATGAAGATATTTAATTCTAACTACTAAAATTAATTGTATTATGATACATATAACTACTATGATAAATAAGGGTGCATTAAAACATTCCCCATTGCTGTTGCAACTGAGAACTTAGGCCACATATTTATTGATTTCTTGAAGTTTCCCCAACAGGATGCTCCAGAGAAACTACACCAATCATTTTGATTGATTTTAAAACTCCTTGTTCATGTTTAAAAACAATATCTGCTTGCTAAATCTTTTTCTAATGCTTGTAAAAGTCCTGCAGTCCATTCTTGATAAAGAAATTCATCAAATTGAGAGAGATTCAATTTTGGAGGGAAGATCTTTATCTTTCTACTCTGATTTTTATGTCATTAAAATCAATACTTGCTAATTCACCCACTATACAATATATAGATATATATGTGTATCTGGATAGGCAGAGGAACTCAAGAGCTTTGGCTAATTCACTTTCTGTTATAATTTGGAAACAAAATTGCCTCTGACATGAGTAAATGATTCAATGGAAGTTTTAACTTCCTCAGTTCCTGCTGTACACAGGCTATGATTATGAAAGCAAGAAGGAAATATTTCCTTGATTAGGCAAGCAGGTGACCTTTTGATTGAAAATGTAAATGTGATGATAGGTCTTGTTGCTCAGGCTCTGTCTGGCCAATGTCAAGAGCAAAATCCTTTTATACTGCAGCTAAAAATTAATAAGTTGGGTGTCGCTCACCGGTATTCCTAGAACAGTGACTGGCACCAACTCTTGTTGCTAGCCTGCAATTGGAATTAGAGAAGTGCCATAACTTTCCCCATACACACATCCTACCTCTCACACCCAGGCGAATAACATTGTTGGGCATTCATGGATTAGAAACAGAAAAAAAGAGGGGGTGTGGACCAAATAAAATCAGCACCACATAAAATCAGTCTGAATACTTTATTAAAGAACAATAACACCAAAAAACACACACAATCATACTAAACAATATACCTTTAAAACAGGCCTTCCCTTGAAAAATATATCAAATTCATCAATAAATAATTTGATAGTAATGATAGCTGGCCGGAGGACCCCCCCCCCCCAAGAATAATAAAGGGACCTTATATAATTTTTCTGCAATTTGTAATCACTGCCAATCACTGACAATGTACCCTAATAAAGTGACTCGGGCAAATGTAACAATTTATAAGTGAACCCCATATTCAAGTGATCCAATACAAAAACCGCAATACGAAATAAAAAAAAATACAAAAATATGAACCAACTCATCTTCAGACAATTAATACGCAAAGCCATAAAAAGCTGCTCATGTGATTATGGACACAAAGTGCAATTGTGCATGTAAACAAGGGATTCACAAATTGCAAATGACAAAGTTACCGCATTAATAGTAAATGGCCAGCACAACCGTCCTAAGAGGGGAAGGAACAGCAGGGGGCACCTGCGCATGCGGTTAGCCGTGCTGCTTCTGCTGGCTGAAAACACAACAAAGCCATTGCTCCTTTCTACTCCCCCCTCACCTACTCTCCTCCCATCCTCAAGTCTATAACACGAGACTGAACAGACTCAGTCTGCAGATCCGGAAGTGACGTCATGGGTGGCGCGCTCGTCAC
This sequence comes from Gastrophryne carolinensis, assembly GCA_027917425.1. Taxonomy (NCBI): domain Eukaryota; kingdom Metazoa; phylum Chordata; class Amphibia; order Anura; family Microhylidae; genus Gastrophryne; species Gastrophryne carolinensis. The sequence goes on along the minus strand of CM051236.1, from coordinate 3,892,882 downwards.
AGAGACACAGAGCTACACCGTCGGGCCCCCAGAGTGTGCACACTGAGCCTCGGTCCCCATCCCATGCCAGATACCCGCACACTGCCCTCACACTGTAAAATGGTAACCGCAGCCCAATATAAGCGGGAGGGCAGTTTGCTGCGTCCTCGCAAACCAAGACCGCGGTCAGACATGGGGGCACAAAACTGGGACTCCAGCGTAGCGTAGGAGGGCCAAAATGGATAAGAGGCATCAGCAGGGAAAGGGAAAAACAAGGGGAAGGGGAGAAAGCAGAGAGAAGGAAGGAAGAACATAAGGGGAAACGTAATACAATGAATATGGAGAAAAGGAGGGAGTGTGAAAAGGGGGAAAAGCATATTGGGGACAAACCAAACACACTGAGTATAAAGAGGGGGACAAAAAGGCCGGGCAAAAAGGGGGAAAGAGCAAAGGCGAGAATAACAATGAAAAATAAGACATTTACAAATACTTTATTCAATAATTCAGAATACAGTATCCATATCATAAGGATAAATAAAATAAAAGCAACCCTGATAGACACACAACAGGGACAACACTATAATAATACCATGAGCACACATATTATAGAGATGGACCTAAATCTAGCTACCACTAGATTATTGTGCATCCTAATAATCAAACTCTGGGTAGGCCCTTTTTCAATGAAGAATGAAAAGGTGTATATATAAGAGAATGATATCCGAGTAGCCAGTTATTTGGGCGAACATCTTGTAATCTACAAGGCAAAGTCTTAATCTAATTTAAAACTGGCAGACTCAAAAGATGGATTGAAAAAAAAATAATAAAGAGCCAGAGGTGCATACAGATGTTTACTTGGAAAGGGGCTCTATTTGGCCTATGCAGACTTACCCGAAGTAGGGTATTCTATATTGCTATAAGGTGAACCCAAACCTGATCATCACCCATTGTACTCTGCATCATGGTGAATAATCTCAATGTGGGCCTAATAGTAAATCTATGACCCAGAGTTTTACTATGTGTTACAACCCACCACACTTGGGTCTGCAGAGGCCAGACAAGTACAAAATAGCCCAACGGGCCAGAGATATTTAAATAATCTCCAAGCTATAGAACAGTAAGGAGGGGCCTCAAGAGGTATGCCATAAATAACTTTCTCTTGACCGCTCTCACGTTCCCGCTCTCCTCAAACACAATTCGATCCGAATAAAATGTATCCCAAAGGATCAGTGTGAAACCAAAAATGCTTAGTAAGCAATGCTGTAAAACACAAAACACACACAAAAAAAGTGAGAGAAACATATGTGATAAACAAGGGGCATGACATTGCCCAGTGAGAAAAACATATCAAAGCATACCAGTGACCTTTTCGTAAAAATTAAGTGCTATGATGCCCAAGTGAAAAAAACAAAGAGAAGGGGGGAGGGAAATCCTACTCCCCAAATCTACCAAGAGGACCAACTTTTAGAAGAGAGCCCCAACTGGGATTCAAAAGGGGCTCATCCTGCCGGATGCCCTTCACCTAAGGGGTACACATCCGAAAGCGGCCAAGTGCTGCCAAGATCACATTGCCCACAAGCACCCTCCCAAAAAAAACAGGAATGCATTTTAAATTTGGCCCAAGAATAGCCCAAATGACCAATCTTCATTAGATCCATACCGTCCGGTCCCAAGGAAAACCTTACATCCAGAAAGGTGACCTCCGTCTGTGACATGCTTTAAGTTAGAGCAATGTTCAGATTATTGTTGTTAAGATGGTCCATACAGATAAAGCTGGTGAGTCATGCTCTTTCATTGGACTCTCCGGAAACTTTGCGGAGCGTAGGGCTAGCTGGTGTGGGATAATAGTATAGAGTGACTCTACATCAGAAGTAACAAGAAGGACATCAGGTGGTAGCTGTATATGTTCAAACTTCTGCAAAAGATCCACTGTGTCCCGAACAGATGAATTCAAACTTGTGACATGTGGTTGTAAAAATAAATCAACAAACGTGCATGCTGGTTCCAATAAACTCACTATGCCCAACGCGACTGGTCGACCAGGAGGGGGGTCAAACTTTTATGTTTTTGGCAACACAAAATGTAGGTGTTACAGGGTGTTGTACAGTAAGATATTTAAAGTCATGTGCATTGATTATATCCAATTGGTTCACCTCACCCTAGAGCTGGTCCATTTCAGCTTTAAAGGCATTGCCTGGAATGCTGGTGAGTCGCATGTAATTGCGTTTGTCCATAACTTGTCGATTAACCTCCTGGACATAATCTGTCGTGGCTTAGACTACCACATTACCCCCCATATCCGCTTATTTTATCATAATTGCCTTGTTGTTTTTGAGGCTGGTAACAGCCTGACGTTCCCCTTGGGTTAAGTTCTCCCCACCATAAGCATGGGGCAGTCCCATGACATTCTTGACCACCATATTAAAAAACACCTGTACTGGTGGGGATGTACCTAGAGGCAGACAAAAGGTGGGGATCGTTTGAATCCACTCGTGTTTCTGATCCAGGGTCAGGGATGGGTCCTGTTCTTGCAATAGAGTGGAGTTCCCAAAAGAGCATCACAATCTTCAGGGCCCAAAGAGACCAAGCTTGCATCATTGTCTGATGAGCCAAACTTCTTTCTGAGGAGTATCCTCCTACAAAACAAGTACAGATCTTTAAAAAGGGAAAACTTATCAACAGCCCTTGTCGGGTCAAAAGATAACCCTCGGGATAATACTGACATTTCCGGAGGACTGAGGGCATAATGAGATTGGAGGGGGTTTGAATCAGATGGCCCGGCCTCAGGGCCAGTCGTTTGTACCCCCAGCGGTCCCTGTTTCTCAAAGTTCTTTGGTCTGCGCCTCCCACCCCCCAGGTTCTTAGACTAGCTCGCTTCCCGATGATAAACAATGCACATCACTGCGGGAGCTGTTTTGGGAGTCTGGGATGTAGTCTTACAGGGGCCTCTACTATTTCTTCCCCCATTTATTACCTGTGTGCTACCACCTATAGGCCCCTTTTTTGTGCATAATCAAATGTGTCCCTTTGCAATGTCTTTGTGTTCATAACCACCTGTTCGTGCCTATTTAGCTCAATTTGAAAGAGACCCCATAAACAGTTTAACTTGAATCCGCTGATCAAATTGCATATGTATGTACACTTGTGATGCTTTCAATAAACCTTGTTCCCAGGTCTCTTTGAATGTAGGGTCCACCCCCCATGCTGGAAAGAGCTAGACCTGTCATAATCCCCTCGGACAAATATTTTGGTGAGATATAGGTCTCAAAGCTACTGATGTTCCACCAAAGGAGAGTAGAGTCTTTATGTGCCTGTTTAATTTCCCTAGTCAAAGTCAAAAAGTCACCAGATTTGTCTAGAGAAGCCAGTGATGCCATGTCTCGTGAATGTTTGTCATTTATTGGTCCAGGCTGCTTCCCTGTCCTAAAATGCCATAATGGTGTGCAGACCCCAATGGTAGAGCGGAAAAGGAACTTTCCTCACCCCTCAGACCAACCAAAAACGACCTAACAGTGTAGGAATACACTACCTTCCAAGTACAGTGTACTCACTTATAAGCTGGCGGTGTCTGCCCTGTATCTCTGTAATGAGCGTAGCACCTGTGATGTCACTTCCGGGTCTGCGGGCTAAGGCGCCAAATCCATTCAGTCTCGTGTTAGAGACTTGAGGATGGGAGGAGTGTAGGTGAGGGTGAGTACAAAGGAGCAATGGCTTTTGTTGTGTTTTCACCCTCACCCAGCAGAAGCGACATGGGTAGCCGTGTGCGCAGGTGCCCCCTGCTGTTCCTCCCCCTCTTTGGATGGTCATGCTGGCCATTTACTCTTAAAGCGGTAACTTTGCTATTTGCACTTTGTGAATCGTGAATCCCTTCTTTACCTGCACATTGGACTATGTCCATAATCACATGAGCAGCTTTTTTATGGCTTTGTTTATTATTTGGTGTAAAGGAGTTATGAAAGAGCGCTGGAGATGTTGTTGAGCGGCTGCCACTAGTAAGGGGTCACTCCCTGACTTATGTAGTGATGTAGGTGTTAGAGATCCTGACTCCCAACTAGACTGGTAGGCTGCTGAGAGAGGGGGATGTCTGATTTGTGGCGCGCTAAGGGATATCTCTGAACAAGGGGGGTTTGTTCTGAGAGAGTTAGTAATGTACCACTAACTGGGATGTTTCCAACATAGAGGTATTATTAATATGTGCTGTCAAATACAAGGTGACTGTATAATGAAAACAGACCTTATTAGTATACAGCAAAACTTATGATTAGTATACAGTAAAAAGCCTTTTCGCTTAGTATGATATACTGGAAATAATGTGCAAGGGCACTTACCGCCGGGGCCCGGGGGTACTTGACCTGCCCATGGACTCTGAAGTTATAACGCTTCGGTTGGGGGAGGTTAAAAACAAAACTATTCAAAAATGTTTAGTAGTAAATTCACAGTTCTATGCAATGGGTTATTAACTCAGGCAATATATAGGATCATTTTCTTGAAGGTAAATGAATGAATACATATGTATTGTGGGTGGCCACACCTGTCTAGGTATTATGGCGTTATGTTTTTCAAATTTATCCAATTCTTTTGGATCGATCCCATTTTTTTCAAAGAATAAATAAATAAGTACATAAATGAAATATAAATATATATTGTGGGTCGCCGCAACTGCCTTGATATTGCGGCATTGTATTTTTCTTGTTGTTGTATCTATATTTATATCAGCTTGATGCTGGGAACATCATATTTTAAAGTAAAATTGGATTTAAAAGGAAATAAGAGTTATTTATCTGCTTTTGCTATGTTCCCATTTAGTGAGATCAATTAAGGGAGGGATATGTAAGAGAGGTGCTGAAAGTAGGAGAGTCAAAGTTGGATGAATAAAAGTCTATAAGAAATCGATCAAATAGGTCTGACTGTGGAAATAGGTATTGATAAGGTTAAAATAATGAAGTATGAATGTAACTATAAAATTGTAGATATAAATATATATAAATTTGATAATATAAAAGTATATGATATAAAAATATGATGATATAAAAATATAATATCATAAAATAATAATAGTAATAATATGGAAGTTATAATTCATAATAAAGTTCAAGGTATAAACAAGCATGTGTGTGGTTAGAAACAATAGTGGGCTTTAGTTTCAACCATGGTTCGATGGTAAATTTTAGGGTTTTTGCAAAAAGCAATTAAGATCTATTTCAATATTTAATCCATTTGGAGTGAGTGAGTTGAGTTCAAAAATCCAAAAGGTTTCCCTTTTTGACAGCTCAGTGTCAATATTTGAACCTCTCCAGTTGTTGTTAATTTTTTCTATGATCCAATAGTTGAGGTGTCTGGGATCTTGGTTGTGATTGGTTTTAAAGTTGTCTGAAAGGCTGTGAGTCTCAAGGCCTTTAGTAATGCTTCTAATATGTTCTCTTAGATGGGTTTTGAATTGTCTCTTGGTACGGCCGATATAAAGGAGGTTGCATGGGCATTGTAGACAATAGATTACTTCTTTTGTATTACAGGATGTTACACCTTTGACTTTATATTCTTTTCCTGTTTTGGGATCCTTGAATGTCGTTACTTGCGTGGGGTGGGACGTGTGTTTTAATCGCTGTTTTACAAGCTAAGCAATCTCTACATTTGTTATATTTATTCTTCCCTGTAGTGGGAACCACTGGGGGATTGATGTAACTCTTAACAAAATGTTGCGAGAGAGTTTTGGGTCTTCTATAGATGAAGTGTGGTTGATTAGGGATTATGTTCTGTAGGGTGGGATCAATGAGCAGAATATTCCAATGTTTCTTGAGAATAGCTTCAATCTGTTTGTAGTTCCTATTAAAGCCCGTGATACATTTTTTGTAAATATTTTTGTCTTTTCAAGCTCTTTGGGGTTTTTTGTGTGTTTGAATTTGTTCTGTTTTTCTGAAGATACATCTGTAATGGTGTTATTGATGGTTCCTGGGTGGTATCCTTTTTCGACAAATCTGGTTCCTAAAGTTTGGGCTTGATCTTGATAAATGGCCTCATCTGTACAGTTTCTTTTTAATCTGGTGAACTGTCCTTTTGGGATGTTTTGTAGCCATTTAGGGTGGTGGCAGCTGTCGGTAGGAATGAAGCTGTTACGGTCAGTTTCTTTGAAGAAAGTTTTGGTTTTTAGCTGATGCTCCTCTTTGTAGATCGTTAGATCCAGAAAGTTTATCTCGGATGTGCTTGCTTCATATGTGAATCTTATATTCCAATCATTTTGGTTAAGAGTTGAGAGGAAGGATTCTAGCTGTTCCTTCGGGCCATCCCATAAAAAAATGCAGTCATCTATATATCTTTTGTATAGCAACAATTCCTTTGGTCTTTGCTCTTGGAGGATTCCCAGTTCTCATTGCGCCATGAACAGATTGGCCACGCTTGGGGCAAATTTGCCCCCCATCGCGACACCAATCTTCTGTAAGTAGTAGTGGCCTTCATACCAGAAGTAATTGTGCATGAGAGAAAACTGTAGACAGTCAACAATGAATTGTGTTTGTTTCTGTGGAAGTTGATTTGCTCTATTTAAAAAATATTGAACAGCGTCTAGACTTTTTTGGTGTGGTATAATCGTATATAATGAGCTCACGTCAGCTGTTGGATATTCCAGGCTTGTTTTGAAAATTTTGGATAATTTTCAGAAGATCTCCTGAATCTTTTAAGTATGCTGGGGTCTGAATGACTAGAGTTTGTAGAAAAGAGTGTATTCCCCAATTCTGCTGGTTAAGGATCCAATGCCGCTGACGATGGGACGTCCAGGTGGATTGTTCTTATTTTTGTGAATCTTGGGAAGATGGTAAAGCGAGGGTATTCGCGGGAAATTGATGTTTAGGTAATTGTATTCACTTTTCGATAATATTCCTTCATTTTTTTCCTTTATTTAAAAGACTTCTAAGCTCTTGATCAAATTGATTGGTTGGGTCTCCTCTTAGTTTTTCATATGTTTGGGTGTTGCTGAGTAGTCTATCTGTTTCTTGGATGTAGTTTTCTTTGTTTAAGATCACTATTCCGCCTCCTTTATCTGCCGGTTTTATTATTACTTCTTTTTTCTCCTTAATATTTTTTATGGTTTTTACTTCCTCTTTTTCTTTGTGAATAATATTCTTGCTGGTTTTTGGTTTGAGTCTCTTCAAATCTCTTATAACTGCTTCCTTGAAGATCCTTATTGCACCATTGTTTTGTGGATTCAAGGTGGAGTTATTCTTTAGACAACTGTGCAGGATTGTTTGGTCTGCAGGATGGGTGGGATTAGTTGAAGATTCTAATGGCTCCACTTCTGGATTTGTGGGGTGATTCGTGTGTGATGTTAGGGTTTCTTTATCAGCAAAAAATTTTTTGATGTTGAGTTTTCTAGTGAACTTTAGAATATTTATGTAGGTGTTGAACTTGTTAAAACTAGTGGTGGGTGCATATTTGAGCCCTTTTTTTTAGGAGGGCAATTTCGTTACTCTTGAAGGTGGTATTGCTTAGATTGAAGAGGCCATTTGTTGTTTCTGTGTTTTGAGTTATTACATTTCTAGCTCTCTTCTCTTTTTTTTCTGTTGAATTCTGATTCCTGATCTTCTTCCTCTAGTTCTGCTTTTTTCTCTTTGGGGTGTGAAAGGCGTTAAGGTCTAAAAAATCCTCTGGATGTCTGTGTGAGCGATGGTCTATGGTGGTGGATTCTGCCTGGAGTTGTTCAACACGGTGTGTGCGATGTCTTGTTTCAGGTTCTGATTTTCTCTTTTGTTTGTGATCTCTAGGATGTGGAGTATTAAGTTGGGGTTGAACTTATTAGGATAGTATTGGCATTCATTTTTCTGATATTGGCTTTCGTTGTATCTTGGTGGGGGCCCATTTGAAAAATGGGATCTAGTGGGTGTATTGTAGTTGTTCCATCTGTTTCCTTGTTGGTTGGATGGTCTATATTGATATTTGGGTGATTGGGTTGGTCTAAAGTAGGTTCTTGGTTTATGGTAATCTGGTGTTTCTTGTTGGCGATTGGGATGCCAGTAGTTTGTTCTTGTATGTATTTGAATTCTGTTTCTATTTCTGTCATTATTTCTTGATGCATACTTAGATGTTCTGCTTCTGTCTCTGTTTGGTCTGTGATATGGCTGCCATGGGGTTGTACTTCTCTCTCTTTGATATCTTCAGTGGTGATAAGAGTGTACATTCTGGTTTGGGTATCTGTTTCTATTCCAATTATGCTTGGGTTTTGGTGTGTGGTTGACTTGTCTGTGTGTTTCTTCATCTAGTATTCGCTCTTCTAAATTTCTTGGTGTTATGGTTTTTTGCCATTTGTAGACCATATTTGTCTTATGGTCTAATGTATCTCTGGTGAACTTGCATTGTTTTTTGTTTTTTTGTTCATTTTCAAACCGTTTTAATTTTTCTTTTATCCTGCAAATGTGTTCTTGATATTCTGTGAGCTCTTTACAGGGTGCAAGATTGGTCTGAAGTTCTTCTAGCTTATTTACTATTTGCTCCAATTTCCTCTTTTTGCGTTTGATTATTAGTTTCATTAAATTTATGCTGCATTCTGTGAAAAAATCCTGCCATTCCTCTACATTTGGGATGTTTCCTTCGTTATCTCTTTCAGGAGTTACGTCCCATCGTAAACTTCTAGGGATTAATTTCTTATCAATGTATATCTCTAGGGTATTAATATGCCATCTAATGGCCATTTCTTTATGTAAGAGGTCGTTCACGGTTTTAAGCACCTCATCAAAGCTGTCTGAGATTTCTTGCATGTCTTCCTCTTCTTCTATAATTAGATTTGACTTGTTGAACCCTTTTCTAATCTGTGAAATATCCATCTCTGTGCTGCTCTTTCTTAGTGACAAAGAAGAATTGTATGGAGTAAAGGAGTTATGAAAGAGCGCTGGAGATGTTGTTGAGCGGCTGCCACTAGTAAGGGGTCACTCCCTGACTTATGTAGTGATGTAGGTGTTAGAGATCCTGACTCCCAACTAGACTGGTAGGCTGCTGAGAGAGGGGGATGTCTGATTTGTGGCGCACTAAGGGATGTCTCTGAACAAGGGGGGTTTGTTCTGAGAGAGTTAGTAATGTACCACTAACTGGGATGTTTCCAACATAGAGGTATTATTAATATGTGCTGTCAAATACAAGGTTACTGTATAATGAAAACAGACCTTATTAGTATACAGCAAAACTTATGATTAGTATACAGTAAAAAGCCTTTTCGCTTAGTATGATATACTGGAAATAATGTGCAAGGGCACTTACCGCCGGGGCCCGGGGGTACTTGACCTGCCCATGGACTCTGAAGTTATAACGCTTCGGTTGGGGGAGGGCTTTCTTCCTGGTTGTTGGTTATCCTTCTTCTGTGTTCAACCTTGTAGTTTTACCAGGAGTGTTGTCTGATGTGGGTTCCCACGATGGATTGTTGCTTGCACTAAGCTCCTTTGTATGTGCTGCGGTTTTAAGGTAAAAAGGATGTTATGCTGAAGCGGCGTTTCCCGCTTTGGTTTGCTGTCAGTCTATATGAAGGTGGTTTTGCTGGAGCGGTATCTTACGCTAGACTCCAGTATCCAGAGTCTAATCCTTGTGCTGCGGTCTTGATGTGAGAAATAAGGTCCTCTGTGGAGAAGTATCCCGCGGTGTTGAAATGTCTATCTATAAACAGATGATCAGCTGGAGCGGCGTCTCCTGCCTGGCTCCGGTATCCGACGCGTGTTTCGGTGAGGTCACCGTCTTCAGGGTACTGATGAATGGCTTGTGTGTAGTCTGCGTTTTTATTGGTGTAGCAGGTCACATGGTGTTTGTAGAGGATCATGGGGGATGTAGTTTCATTTTGTGGCAGAAGGTTTTCAGCTGGCGTCAATGTTTCAATAAGACGGCGTTGTATCTTTTTTCTGTTTCTTCAGAGTTGTAACAACCTTGAGTGGCAACCTCTGTCTTTAATACTGCGGCATTGTATCTTTTTTATTGTTAAGGCTGTGCTGTGTCGGCTTTGCCGATGGGACAGAGGAATGGAAATAGAAATTTAAAGAAAAAGAAATCATTGAGTTGAAGGTTAAAAACAAAACTATTCAAAAATGATGTTTAGTAGTAAATTCACAGTTCTATGCAATGGGTTATTAACTCAGGCAATATATAGGATCATTTTCTTGAAGGTAAATGAATGAATACATAAATATTTATTGTGGGTGGCCACACCTGTCTAGGTATTATGGCGTTATGTTTTTCAAATTTATCCAATTCTTTTGGATCGATCCCATTTTTTTCAAAGAATAAATAAGTACATAAATGAAATATAAATATATATTGTGGGTGGCCGCACCTGCCTTGATATTGTGGCATTGTGTTTTTCTTGTTGTATCTATAAATATATATTGTGGGTGGCCGCACCTACCTTGATATTGCGGCATTTTTCTTGTTGTTGTATCTATATTTATATCAGCTTGATGCTGGGAACATCATATTTCAAAGTAAAATTGGATTTAAAAGGAAATAAGAGTTATTTATCCGCTTTTGTTATGTTCCATTTAGTGAGATCAATTAAGGGAGGGATATGTAAGAGAGGTGCTGAAAGTAGGAGAGTCAAAGTTGGATGATGGTGTTGGCTAGGGGGGGGAATAAAAGGCTATAAGAAATCGATCAAATAGGTCTGATTGTGGAAATAGGTATTGATAAGGTTAAAATAATTAAGTATGAATGTAACTATAAAATTGTAAAATTGTAGATATAAATATATATAAATATGATAATATAAAAGTATATGATATAAAAATATGATGATATAAAAATATAATATCATAAAATAATAATAGTAATAATATGGAAGTTATAATTCATAATAAAGTTCAAGGTATAAACAAGCATGTGTGTGGTTAGAAACAATAGTGGGCTGTAGTTTCAACCATGGTTCGATGGTAAACTTTAGTTATTTTGCAAAAAGCAGTTAAGATCTATTTCAATATTTAATCCATTTGGAGTGAGTGAGTTGAGTTCAAAAATCCAAAAGGTTTCCCTTTTTGACAGCTCAGTGTCAATATTTGAACCTCTCCAGTTGTTGTTAATTTTTTCTATGATCCAATAGTTGAGGTGTCTGGGATCTTGGTTGTGATTGGTTTTAAAGTGGGCGGAAAGGCTGAGAGTCTCAAGGCCTTTAGTAATGTTTCTAATATGTTCTCTTAGATGGGTTTTGAATTGTCTCTTGGTACGGCCGATATAAAGGAGGTTGCATGGGCATTGTAGACAATAGATTACTTATTTTGTTTATTTGTCTGAAGATGTGTTCATTTTTTTTTTTTTTTCATGCTGCATTTTTTTGTATTGGATGACTTTAATATGGGTTTCACTTATAAATCATTGTTACATTTGCACTAGTCACTTTATTAGGGTACATTGTCCCCCATTCTTAGATGGGGTGGCATTGATTACAAATTTTTTGTGCCGGCACAAAAATTATATAAGGGCCCCTTTAGTATTCTTGGGGGGTCCTCCATCCAGCTATCATTACTATGAAGTTAGTTATTTATGAATTGAATATATTTTTCAGGGGAAGGCCCAGCTTTGCTTTTAAGGTGTCTTGTTTATTATGATTGGGTGTTTTTTTTTGGTGTTATTGCTCTTTAATAATGTATTTAGATTAATTTTATATTTTTGTGTGGTGCTCAGGTGTGGCATTTGGTCCACACCCCATCATTTTTGCTGTTCCATTTGAGTTTATATCCCTGGTTTAGGGCTCGGAACCCGGGTCAGGAAGGTAACTCTAAGCCAGGCAGTAAATTCTTCCCTGGAGGCCATAACCAGGGGTCACTGAAGGAAGCTAGGAAGAAGACTGTAAACTGAAGGACAGAGGATAGACAACCCATCTGTTCCACCAAAGAGGCAAGCTGCTGACTACCTGGGACATGGGTGGTACGGTACTCGGAGAGCCCATAATCCACCAAGTTCTTTAGCAGGGCCTCTAAAGGTGGGGATGCGCAGGCCCTGGGTAGCCCGTTGATGGTTGCAGACTTGGGGGAAGAGAAAACACAGGGCAAGACATACACAAGACACAAACAAAATGATCTAGTCCCCAGTGCAGTCTGTGGAAAAGCTAGACCTCAGTGCAGGCTGTGGCCCTTCAACAAAGGGCTCAAGACACACAGCAGCAGGCTCCAATACAGAAAAAGACACAACTGTTATGAACCACAAGACCCAGCACAGATGGCAAAGACAGGAATTAGGAAGGGCAGTAAGTCCCAGCACAGACAAAACATGAACTAAGGAAGACCTGAAGGCCCACAAGGACATGGAGATATGCAGGGAGGTTGGAGAGCATGGCAAGGCTTCGAAGAGACAATGCAATGATCCAACAACAGGGGTTGGGCCAAGCACATGCATTTATAGGAACTTCAACAACATGATTAATGCCAAGTGAGGTCAAAACATGCAGCTCTAGGACCCAGGGAAGAACCACACCACTCCAGCAGAGACACGGCAACCACACCACAGCAGATGGCACAATGGTGAGAGCAGCAGACTTGGAACGATGATGGATGGCAGATCTCAGGCAGCCAGCCCTGACACTACCCACTTATTTACCCATAAATCAATATGATTTAAAGCAAATGATGTTTAGAGGGTAGGCTATGTATAAAACTCAATGGTGTATTGCCATATTTGGAAATCCTGGGCTATGATTTTAAAATTAGTAGAATATTCTACCTGTATTTCTCTTGCTCTATGCTCTTGCTACTTGGGAATGCACTAGTCATCAATGCCATTATCACTTCTTGAAGATGAACAGGAGGGCCCACTACTGTGGCAGTTTTCACAACCATAATTTGTAAAATCTGATTTATATTCGGCTGGGTCTATATGACTCTGCTTCCTAATAACCCTGCAGACTCCAAATCATACTTAATGTATCGATGTCTGTGCTGATTGTTCTACCACTAACATCTGCGGCACCACCAATGATCCCTTTTATTGCTCCTCTCTTGTTCTTTTGATTTAGAGTTTTAACAAACTGTGCCATACCCAAATCCATATTTATCAGATGCTCATGACATTTAGGTTATTGGGTGGAGACTTTCCAATCAGAGATGTTACATTTCCAAACGATACTGACAAAATTCCCATCCTGCAATAAGTACCTGGTCTGATGATTTATCTGGAAAGGGCTTGCAGGGTCGAATAATTTACCCAGACATTTGTTTATTTCCGGTGACTCAACTAGAACGATAGATGATTTACACTGCTTTACTTGATTTTTCCATTGATATGCAGCAATTATAAACACCAGATCCCTGGTTAAAATAGATAAACCCTTCTTTAGATCTACTTACTACTCCCATGGGTCCTCTTTGGATCATATGAGTGGTACCTAGCGTTACAATGTACCATCCTTGTCCCTTGATATTAAAGAGTCTTGAGGAAATTGCACATTTGCTTTTGATATCAATTTTAAATAATTTTTCCCTCTCTAATTTTTATAGATTCCGGAGAAACATTAGTCTCTGGCATTATCTGATCTAGAATCATAAGATTTAGTACTATTGTCACTGCAGAATTATCCTTTGCGATCATAAAATACCAGCTCTTAACTACATCTCCTATCGTTTATTTGTATAGTGTTTATTTGTAAATTACTTTGGTCTAGGGAAGTCAAAACATTTCCAATCTTAAAACAGTGTGTCCATTTTAGGCTGTATTAATCCGTTCCAAATCAATATTTCCTGACCATTTAGCCGGAACCTCCCCCTTTATCTCAACACTTCAAAACCCTATATTTTTCATTTCACCTGCCCATGAACCTGTTCTACTGTTATGAATAAAGGTTCCCTGTAAATGTGAAATGTAGTTTTGGTGTCTATACAAGTTTGGATCCTATACAGATGTTGCCAAAAATATCAATTGTCTCATCAACCAGAGAATTTTGCCATTACATCTCATCCCATCTTCTTTTCCTAGAAAAAGAAACACTCTGTTCTGATGTTTAATTTGGCCTCTGGGTCTTCCTCTGGAATTTTAAAATTGTTTATTGCAACACCTATGTTTGAGTTCCTATGAGGATGAAAAGGCAAACATTCTCCACTTAGTTGCTATTGCATCTTTTACGCTCAAGGGCTGCATGGTTTCCATTCCTTCCTTTAAGATAGAGATGCAGCATCAGTCATCTTGGCATAAACAATTTACATTGATCCACATGCACCCACATTTTGTGTTCTAGCCTCGCATTTTTATTTGGCCGTTGGATTTGGATCATTATTTGTCCCATAGCATCAATAATTTCAAAAGGACCCTCCCAATGGCTCTGCTAAGGGCCACTCTTGTGAAATGCTTTTACCATAACCATGGCTCCCTTCACAAATTTTGATTGATGTGGAGGAACCATTTATTTTTTGCATCCACTTGGCTGCATGTGGCAGGACATTAGATTATCCTAAAGCAACTGCAACCATTGAGACTTTGCTTATTGCATCTTTTGTGGTGTTGAAATGAAAAGTTCATGTGGGAATATTCATTTTTCATCCTGTCATTAGTTCAAATAGTGCAAACTGAGTAGTGAATGAAGATTTGCCCCTTAAACTCATTAAAATGAATGGTAATGAATCTATCCAGGTGTTCCCCCTGCTTATAAGCATTAGCTATTGTTTTTATAGTCTGGCTCATTCACTTAACAATACCAGCTGACTGAAGATAGTAAGCCACATGAAATTGTTCAACTCCCAAAATCCCACACATTGCCTGCATGATTTTACCTTTAAAATGAGTTCCATGGTCTGCTTCTAACTTAAAACAAAAACCACAGGTAGGAAAGGTGTGATTCGCCAAAGCCTTGGCTGTGCTTATTGCACCACCCCCCCCCCCCCCCCGGTAAAATTTCAAATCACTTGAAAAATTAATTTACCACTACTAAAGAATCCATTCTTCCCTGTGGGTCCTATGTAGTCTATTTGTAAAGTTTTCCAGGGGCTGTCAGCTGATGGAATTTTTAATAAAGGTGGCTTTTTTCCTTTTTGATCTGGGATTTATTTGTGCACAGATTAAACAAGATTGCACCACTTTCTGCACCGTTTTCTTTTTTTGTTTTTTTTTTCCCAGTAAAATTTTCCTATAAGAATTTCTAACAACCTTTGCTGACCAAAGTGACCTTAACTTTCATGATTATGTTTTGTAAATTTTACCAGCAAATGATTTGTACGGGTATTAAAATTCCATTTGAATCATGGCATATGTCATTTTCCAAGCTAAAAGAGGGCCTTAGGGTCTTGTTGAATTGTGGGCAAGTTGGAATCTTTAGCCTGTTCCTTCACAAATAAGAGGCTCCTGCTCAGACTTCCGCATTGCAGGCTTTGTGTCATTGTCCGCCTCAGTGCCACCAATAGTCTCCCCCCTTTAATGCTGCTTCCTTAGCTAAGCTGTCAGCTGTTCTGTTCTCAATGCTCAAGTCACTATTGTCCTTTCGATCCCCAGGGACTTCTATTATTGCTATGGCTACGGGGGTACTTAGATGCAATTTCAAAAATTGTTTCCAAGGTTTTGTTGTGGGCAAGCTCTTTATTGGCGTAATCAACAAACCCTCTTCTTTTCCAGATTAGAAGGTAATCGATGAGTGATTGTACACTCGCTGAACTATCACTGTAGATTTCCTTGATCTTCAATGATCAAAAGCATGTTAATCAAAATGTGTTATGGTAGTATGAAGATGCAACGTCTACATTGGTGAATGAGGGCAAGGTGTGAAGGGGATGTAAAGCTTTGGAGAGAGATTGAAGGTCTATGTTTCTAAGGTTCCTGTGCAAAATAGCAGGTTTGTATGCAGGGGGGGGGGGGGTAGTGGCAGAGGAAGAGTGTTAGTAGGTTGTGATCAAAGAGGGGAAATGGGGATGAAAAAAGATTGGATACAGAGCAGAGTTGAGTAAAGAGTAGGTCAAGCATGTGTCCATCTTTTGTGGCTGGGGCTAGAAGACCATTGTTTGAGGTCAAAGGATGTGGTTAGGGATAGTAATTTGGCGGTGGCAGGTGTAGTTCGTGTCAACGGGTTGGTTGAAGTCACCCATGATTATAGCCAGGATGTCAGAGGACAGGAAGTGGAAAAGTGGCAGGTCCAGGAGGGCGATAGATAATGGCAATATTTAGGTGACAGGGAGATTAGAGATGGAAATTCAATAGAAGTGAAGAAAAGGGAGGGTAGGGCAGGAGTTGGGCTAAATGAGCAGTGTTCTGACAGAAGGATGCCAACACCTCCAACACTGTTTGTTGCATGATCTTGAGGTGTGGTTGAACTGCAAGCCACCACACGAGAGGGCAGCGGGTGAGGCTGTATCTGGGGGAGTGAGCCAGGTTTCAGTAAAGGCCATGAAA
This sequence comes from Gastrophryne carolinensis, assembly GCA_027917425.1. Taxonomy (NCBI): domain Eukaryota; kingdom Metazoa; phylum Chordata; class Amphibia; order Anura; family Microhylidae; genus Gastrophryne; species Gastrophryne carolinensis. The sequence goes on along the minus strand of CM051236.1, from coordinate 3,876,586 downwards.
GTGAAAAGGTTGTTAGTGAAGAGGTCATGGATGTATGCCAGTTTGTTGCACACTGTTCGTGCATTCCACAGTGCACAGGTGACAATGGTGGACATGCGTGGGGAGGGGGTGATTGTTATGAGGTTGGCTTGATACCATGGTGAAGGTTTGTCTGATGAGTTGGGGGTGTAGAGCAGCAAAGTTGTGAAGGAAATGGTCCTGGGTTTTGAGCAATGTCACCAGCGACAAGTAGGAGCAGATAAAGGGAGAGGAGATGGCTGTGGGATTTAAAAGTGGCAGAGCGTGTTTTGCCGGTGCATGGTGAAAGGGAGAGAGATTTAACCAGTGAGATAAACTCATGCGAGGATACAAAGATGTGTCATAGTACATAAAAAGAACCACATCACTGGCTATGAGATGTGTGACCACTGGGAGAAATTACAAGTTCTTGTCAGCAGATAAGTCCTTATGCGGTTATGTTTATAAGAGAGAGAGAGGCAGCATCAGTAGGAACAGCATGGAGAATGAACAGAGCAGTTCAGGATGCAGTTATATTCGGGCTTAATTCTTCAATGGACTTAAAAAATCAGAAATCCAGGACTGCAGCCCAGGCTGACATGCAGCCATGCTAACATAAGATATACCACTTGTGAGGGGCCTTAATTAGCTCAGTGAAGCAGCTTGGGGGTAGCTGGTACTAGGGCAATAAAGTTGCTCAGCTGGGGTTATCAGGAGGGGGAGCTAGGGGATTGCAAAACAAACAGTATTTATGTGAACCAGGTCATTGCAAAGACAAAAAGCAGTGATGGGTGACAGCCCTGGTACAACACAGTCATATTGCAATACATATAGGACAATACATGAGCATACAGAGATGTGTCATAATACATGATGTAGCGACCACCCTTATCGCCGGAGGGCTTCCCCGCCAGAGACGTCCTTTTCCCAATGGTGAGAGGTGCTGCAGGAATTCCAGAGTCGTCTGTGAGGAAACAGGAACAGCCCTTGCAAGGGCTAGTGAATTGTAATATAGCGTTTCCCCCCCAATAAGAGTCAGAACTCAGTATTAAGGGGGAAGATGAACTCTACTTTATTAGTGCCACACTGGGCCTTATATGCAAGCCTCCATGCAAGGGGACCTCCCCCATGGACCTGATGGAGGACTGCATGACAAATACACAGACCAATGGGAGCAGGGCACACAATCCCTCAACTCTGCCGGTGACGCAATCAGCAACACAATAGACGTCTGTAACACAATCAGTCAGAACAATGGCAGTCTGTAACACAATCAATCAGAACAATGCCATTGTCTGTGACGTAATCAATCAACACAATGGCAGTCTGTAACATGCTTAAGAAAAGGAAAGTAATGAACCTGTGTAAAGTCCAAAGGGGCAGAGAGTCTGTCACAATGCCCCCTTTTTGTGGAACACCCGGCAGACCCGGATTGACCCTGTTCGGGTTAACGTGGGGCTGTCCGGACTCTTGTTATGGGCAGAGTTCTGTTTGCCGGGATAATCCATCTGCATTACCGTTTTGTCTACCGGGCCTGTATATATACACACACACACACACACACACACACACACACGTACTCACAGGGTGCTGGTCTTGTACACACACACAGTTGTACTCACAGGGTGCTGGTCTTGTACACGCACATGTACTCACAGGGTGCTGGTCTTGTACACACATACAGTTGTACTCACAGGGTGCTGGTCTTGTACACACACACAGTTGTACTCACAGGGTGCTGGTCTTGTACACACACATGTACTCACAGGGCGCTGGTCTTGTACACACAAACAGTTGTACTCACAGGGTGCTGGTCTTGTACACACACACAGTTGTACTCACAGGGTGCTGGTCTTGTACACACACATGTACTCACAGGGTGCTGGTCTTGTACACACTCTCTTAGCTCTGGTTGCAAGGCATTGAGAAAATGTTCTAGTAAAAACAACTGTAGGCTTCCGGGGTGACAGCGTACCGGGCTAACAAAGCCTCCTTTACCAGATGGTAGTGTGGTATGTCCGCATCAGGGATGGCCCGGAAAGCATCAGAAGCTTTCCCAGATAGTTTCCCTGATAATATGGTGACCCATTCCTCCGTGGGTACCCGGTGTAAAGCTCACTGCCGTTCAAAATCGGCCAAAAATCCGTCAATCTCGTCGTCACTTTCCTGGAAGGACTTAAATGCTGCAAATGGAATCTTTCTCCCCCCAGTGTAACTGAGGCTTAGAGGCTGCTGGGTTGAAAGTCGCCGATCTTCCCTTCGCTTACTGGCCTCTGCCTCCGCTGCGGCGAAGACTCGGTCGATCAGTTCCTGTGATGGATTCGGCCATAGACCGACAATCTGTTCCGAACCGCTTGAACGAGAGCAGCGTCTTCATCGGCCTCTATATTGGTTTCGGTCCTCACTGCTACACGATCCATTTCGATCAGCTCGGCTATCAGTTCCTGACGTGGGCGGTTGCTAGCTGACCTTCCCCGGCTCTCGAGTAGATCCTTCAGGGTCAGCCTTTTCAACTTGTCATACTGACTCTCCATCAGGGTAGCACTCTCTCTGGGTAGAAAGGACCATCCCTCCGCTTGCCACCAATTGTAGCGACCATCCTTATCGCCGGAGGGCTTCCCCGCCAGAGACGTCCTTTTCCCAATCATAAGAGGTGCTGCAGGAATCCCAGAGTCGCCTGTGAGGAAACAGGAATAGCCCTTACAAGCATTACATGTAATATAGCGTTTCCCCCCCAATAAGAGACAGAACTCAGTATTGAGGGTGAAGATGAACTCTACTTTATTAGTGCCACACTGGGCCTTATATGCAAGCCTCCATGCAAGGGGACCTCCCCCATGGACCTGATGGAGGACTGCATGACAAATACACAGACCAATGGGAGCAGGGCACACAATCCCTCAACTCTGCCGGTGACACAATCAGCAACACAATAGATGTCTGTAACACAATCAATCAGAACAATGGCAGTCTGTAACACAATCAATCAGAACAATGCCATTGTCTGTGACGTAATCAATCAACACAATGGCAGTCTGTAACATGCTTAAGAAAAGGAAAGTAATGAACCTGTGTAAAGTCCAAAGGGGCAGAGAGTCTGTCACACATGAAAAGGACCAAAACACAGGCTATGAGGTGTGTGCCTAGGGGACATACCCAATTGCTGACCCAAACTGTCTGGCAGTGAAGGGGTTAAAAAGCAGGAGATAAGTCATTGTGCCCATGGGGACATACCCAAATGCAGACCCAAACTGTCTGGCAGCGGCTTCACTCCCTCTCTGCTTGCCTGGCAGCGGCTTCACTCCCTCTCTGCTTGCCTGGCAGCGGCTTCACTCCCTCTCTGCTTGCCTGGCAGCGGCTTCACTCCCTCTCTGCTTGCCTGGCAGCGGCTTCACTCCCTCTCTGCTTGCCTGGCAGCGGCTTCACTCCCTCTCTGCTTGCCTGGCAGCGGCTTCACTCCCTCTCTGCTTGCCTGGCAGCGGCTTCACTCCCTCTCTGCTTGCCTGGCAGCGGCTTCACTCCCTCTCTGCTTGCCTGGCAGCGGCTTCACTCCCTCTCTGCTTGCCTGGCAGCGGCTTCACTCCCTCTCTGCTTGCCTGGCAGCGGCTTCACTCCCTCTCTGCTTGCCTGGCAGCGGCTTCACTCCCTCTCTGCTTGCCTGGCAGCGGCTTCACTCCCTCTCTGCTTGCCTGGCAGCGGCTTCACTCCCTCTCTGCTTGCCTGGCAGCGGCTTCACTCCCTCTCTGCTTGCCTGGCAGCGGCTTCACTCCCTCTCTGCTTGCCTGGCAGCGGCTTCACTCCCTCTCTGCTTGCCTGGCAGCGGCTTCACTCCCTCTCTGCTTGCCTGGCAGCGGCTTCACTCCCTCTCTGCTTGCCTGGCAGCGGCTTCACTCCCTCTCTGCTTGCCTGGCAGCGGCTTCACTCCCTCTCTGCTTGCCTGGCAGCGGCTTCACTCCCTCTCTGCTTGCCTGGCAGCGGCTTCACTCCCTCTCTGCTTGCCTGGCAGCGGCTTCACTCCCTCTCTGCTTGCCTGGCAGCGGCTTCACTCCCTCTCTGCTTGCCTGGCAGCGGCTTCACTCCCTCTCTGCTTGCCTGGCAGCGGCTTCACTCCCTCTCTGCTTGCCTGGCAGCGGCTTCACTCCCTCTCTGCTTGCCTGGCAGCGGCTTCACTCCCTCTCTGCTTGCCTGGCAGCGGCTTCACTCCCTCTCTGCTTGCCTGGCAGCGGCTTCACTCCCTCTCTGCTTGCCTGGCAGCGGCTTCACTCCCACTCTGCTTGCCTGGCAGCGGCTTCACTCCCTCTCTGCTTGCCTGGCAGCGGCTTCACTCCCTCTCTGCTTGCCTGGCAGCGGCTTCACTCCCTCTCTGCTTGCCTGGCAGCGGCTTCACTCCCTCTCTGCTTGCCTGGCAGCGGCTTCACTCCCTCTCTGCTTGCCTGGCAGCGGCTTCACTCCCTCTCTGCTTGCCTGGCAGCGGCTTCACTCCCTCTCTGCTTGCCTGGCAGCGGCTTCACTCCCTCTCTGCTTGCCTGGCAGCGGCTTCACTCCCTCTCTGCTTGCCTGGCAGCGGCTTCACTCCCTCTCTGCTTGCCTGGCAGCGGCTTCACTCCCTCTCTGCTTGCCTGGCAGCGGCTTCACTCCCTCTCTGCTTGCCTGGCAGCGGCTTCACTCCCTCTCTGCTTGCCTGGCAGCGGCTTCACTCCCTCTCTGCTTGCCTGGAAGCGGCTTCACTCCCTCTCTGCTTGCCTGGCAGCGGCTTCACTCCCTCTCTGCTTGCCTGGCAGCGGCTTCACTCCCTCTCTGCTTGCCTGGCAGCGGCTTCACTGTCTCTCTGCCTGTCTGGCAGCGGCTTCACTGTCTCTCTGCCTGCCTGGCAGCGGCTTCACGGTCTCTCTGCCTGCCTGGCAGCGGCTTCACGGTCTCTCTGCCTGCCTGGCAGCGGCTTCACGGTCTCTCTGCCTGCCTGGCAGCGGCTTCACTGTCTCTCTGCCTGCCTGGCAGCGGCTTCACTGTCTCTCTGCCTGCCTGGCAGCGGCTTCACTGTCTCTCTGCCTGCCTGGCAGCGGCTTCACTGTCTCTCTGCCTGCCTGGCAGCGGCTTCACTGTCTCTCTGCCTGCCTGGCAGCGGCTTCACTGTCTCTCTGCCTGCCTGGCAGCGGCTTCACTGTCTCTCTGCCTGCCTGGCAGCGGCTTCACTGTCTCTCTGCCTGCCTGGCAGCGGCTTCACTGTCTCTCTGCCTGCCTGGCAGCGGCTTCACTGTCTCTCTGCCTGCCTGGCAGCGGCTTCACTGTCTCTCTGCCTGCCTGGCAGCGGCTTCACTGTCTCTCTGCCTGCCTGGCAGCGGCTTCACTGTCTCTCTGCCTGCCTGGCAGCGGCTTCACTGTCTCTCTGCTTGCCTGGCAGCGGCTTCACTGTCTCTCTGCTTGCCTGGCAGCGGCTTCACTGTCTCTCTGCTTGCCTGGCAGCGGCTTCACTGTCTCTCTGCTTGCCTGGCAGCGGCTTCACTGTCTCTCTGCTTGCCTGGCAGCGGCTTCACTGTCTCTCTGCTTGCCTGGCAGCGGCTTCACTCCCTCTCTGCTTGTCTGGCAGCGGCTTCACTCCCTCTCTGCTTGTCTGGCAGCGGCTTCACTCCCTCTCTGCTTGTCTGGCAGCGGCTTCACTCCCTCTCTGCTTGTCTGGCAGCGGCTTCACTCCCTCTCTGCTTGTCTGGCAGCGGCTTCACTCCCTCTCTGCTTGCCTGGCAGCGGCTTCACTCCCTCTCTGCTTGCCTGGCAGCGGCTTCACTCCCTCTCTGCCTGCCTGCAGCGGCTTCTTTCTCTCTCTGCTTGCCTGGCAGTGGCTTCACTTTCTCTCTCTGCTTGCCTGGCAGCGGCTGCACTCTCTCTCTCTGCTTGCCTGGCAGCAGCTTCACTCTCTCTCTGCTTGCCTGGCAGCGGCTTCACTCTCTCTCTCTGCTTGCCTGGCAGCGGCTTCTTTCTCTCTCTCTCTCTGCTTGCCTGGCAGCGGCTTCACACTTTCTCTCTGCTTGCCTGGCAGCGGCTTCACCCTTTCTCTCTGCTTGCCTGGCAGCGGCTTCACTCTCTCTCTGCTTGCCTGGCAGCGGCTTCTCTCTCTCTCTGCTTGCCTGGCAGCGGCTTCTCTCTCTCTGCTTGCTGCATGATGAGCTGTAGTTTCTTCTGTGGTTGACAGTCCCCCAAGCACTGTAGAGCAGCCTATAGAGAGGGGCTCAGTCCACTTGACAAGGGATGCTGCTTGGGGCCCTCATTGGGATTAGATGCAGGTTCCTAGGAACTCTCTAGGTTTGGCTGGGGAGCACAATCCCGTGAATCAGGTGTCATGGCCAACTGATCTTGGTCATTCTCAGTCAAGGCACTAATCAAAAGTTCTTTTGTCTTAGATGCATCACTGTCAAGGCCTCTTTGCTCACAAAGACTTAGTAGTTGCTCCTTGGAAAATTGTTTGTAGGAGGCGGCCATCTCCGTCCTTTCCTTTGGAAATAAATTAAAGATAGAAAAGAAAAACAGGGAGGGGGAAACTGTTTCCAAGAAACAAAAATTTGCACAGTAGTTCCTCCTTGAAGGCTGCCAATCCCTTAGGGGGAATACCAACATTAGTGTAAGATTTAACTTGTTTAAACCAGACGCTAATGCTCTAAAAATGTATAGCACACGCTGCCACCAATATGTCACAAAATCACACCAGAAACACCCACACACCCGTTACAACAATCTGCCACCACCAATGTGACTATGCTTTAGACAATTAAATTGGGCAGATGGAACCCTCCTCAATCACTATCCGATCAAACTCTGCTGGCAAGTAATCGAGACGGTCACCACACACCTACAAACCCCTCTCCACTTACAAGCAGGGCACACAGGCAATCCACACTTATTCCTTCCCACACTTACCCTGTGGAGAGTCTGATCAGTTCTGCTGTCGAACGATCAGATATAATCCGCTTGCAACCTGCTGGTTCCCACACCGTCACCATGCAGCATTGCGAAGTAATTGTGAGTCATTCACCCTTGTTACACTATACGATTTACGCTTTCCCAATCATACAATGGATTAGATACAATCGATCTTGCAGTCTATGGGGCTTATAAACATTTACAAGCATACAATCTTCAGAAACCAGGGTAGTTTAAAAGCTCTAAGTGAACCAGGTTAGAAGATTTCTAATTGCCAAAAATGTAGGCCCATGCTTAGTCGGAAAATTTTAATTAAAAAAGACAAATACAAGTAATAAACAAAGAAAAGACAATATACAAACGTGCAGAAAACAGTCAGAAAATAAAAGGGGAGAAAACACTTAAAATCCTATACCTCATAAAGGGATACATAGTCTTCAGCTTCCCAGGGTTGGATAAGCAGTTGGGTTGGACCCTCTGTATGTGACCAAGAAAACAGTTTCTCCCCCTGGATCTATGCTGTGCTCCCCTTACCTTTTCCCATCAGTGTTTGTAACTGTTTCTGGAAGGAATTTATTGCCCTGTGTCCAGGAAGTTTCATATGGATCAGGGTGGTAAGGGTAAGCACCAGGGTCTTTGGGTGCTTTGGGGTGTCACTTCTGTTGTCACAGTTCTGCTTTAAGGAAAGGTCAGCCACAGGTTTATGTCTGGTGAGCCTGCAGGGGGGATGAGGAATCCTTTATCCTCTCTTACTGTTTTTCACACAATTTTTATTTTTATGTTTTCACTTGACTTGACCACTAACAAGCACTTGAACAAAATCTTTGCTAGTATCTTTCTATAGACATTGAGAAGGCTGATGGGGCTCTACCAGACAGCAGGTAAAGACCTCCACCAAATGGGGTACCAGAGTGGTCTTAAAACATTCCATCTGGCGCAACCTTTTAAAGGCAAGATAATCAATCGCACTAACCACCTCATCGGCAGTGGCTGGTTCTGTCAGACTAGTGATAGAAAGGTCACCATTTCCTAATCTTGGAGTAGAATCCAGGAAACTTTCCATCCTTGTCCGGTCAAAAATCTTTCTGCCCAAGAGGTCAGCTCAAAAAGACCTAATAATCTCCAGGGTCCCTGACTTAGATCTTACCAGTGAACCTGTGCTATTCTTTAGGCCAAGGACAATCTTGAGAGCTGCAGCCTGCCTGATTCTGATAGGGATCGGGTGAGTGGTATTTCCGCCCCAATCCCTCTCCAGAACCAGAGGATCATGCCGGTCATACTGACACTTCCTGAGGAGAAAGTTGACTTCAGAGATTGCCCCCTGATCTCCAACATTTGAGACAAGGATGTCAAGTCTCCTCCACAAGCACTTGTAGGCAATGTACAAGCTGTTTTCTTTTTCCTAGGCCTCTTTTCCTAAGCCTCTTTTCCTAAGCCCAGCAATTCTCATGTTGGTCAGCTCCCACCACCGCTGCTGCAAACATCCTTGATAGAAACCTGTGCCTGAAAAAATTCCTTGAAGGATTGTCTTATCCTCTCCTCCTCAAGGAGAGACAAATTCATTCTCCAGAGGCCCCTTCCCCCTGGGGGTGTATCAAGGCTATTGATAGTAAAAGGTAATCAGTGAACTCGGCCTCCTGCAGCTTTGGAGGCTAAGAAGCTGAGCACTCCTTCGAAAAAAAAAAAGTCTACCCTACTCTGACTGCCAGCTTGCTGATAAGTGGAGCCGTGAGATCTGGGGAGTCCTTAATGTACACATCCTCTTGACCAGCCTCTCTAACCATACTATTCAAAAAGATACTATCGCAGCACAGCTTGCCTATAAAGCCTCTCCTGTCCATGGGCCTAGTTGGAGCCCATTTCTATGGAGGCGTCCTCAGAGAAGACCTTTGACCAGTTGGAGAGCTGCACCCCGTGGCTCTCCCCGGTCATTCTCAAGAAACCAATAATTCAGATACACAGGAGAGAGTACAGACCACTCTGCCATGGGGTCTGAACTCCCACCCTGCTCAGAAGAGGGTCCAGGATCACCTAGCCTTGCCCTACAAGATCTTATAATGGGGATTCCAGCAGGGACCGCTTTTACCTGGACCCCCCTGGTACTTGCAGTGCCAGCCCCCATAGTTGCCTCAGCTATTACATAGCGTTATCTAACTTTAAAAGTTACTGACTTGGGGACAGACTGGGGATTCACCTTAGGGCCACCTTCAAATGGCACAGGGGCCTCAGGAACCCCCAGCTGAGTGGGGGAATGACCAGGGGTGGGGGCATGGGGACAGTCCTCCTCATCCAGCCGCAGCATTTCCTGCTCTACTTCCTTGTCCAGGTTGTACCATGCCTCAGGACACCAAGGATGGCCAAGCTGGTTACACAGATTAGTGGATGGTATTAGTCCTTAGCCAAGAGTCCCAAGCCCTGGCACAACAAGCCCCTCAGAAGTGAGCCTTAAAACCTTAGCCTGACCAAGATAAAAGATTATCAGCCGATCACGACCAATATAGGTGGATGATGGCAGGGCGGTGACCTGGTTGCCATTCCTGTGGAGCCTCAGGGTCACTGACCAGCCCCCAGTCCAGATGTCCCAAACATCCATAATCATTTTCAGGGGAGTGAGAACATCACCAAATCGCTTTGGCGGTCAAATCTGAGGGAGATGGACTCATTTCTTACCAGGATGGTGATATTTTTTATGAGCTGTTGTCTGGAGACCTGGATGGGAGTTAACCCCTTCCAGGTAGGATTTTGCTTCAGCAGCTCATATTGCTCCTTAAACAAGTCCATTCCCTCCAGCCTGACAAAGCTCAGGTCATGCTCTGCCCCCCCACTGGACTGATCAGGACAATGATGTCTGCGGCTGTAAATCCCATACCCAGGATGAGATCCACCACGGTCCGCCTGATAACTGGCCCCTCCCCCTCCCACCTAATCTGGACCAGGTTGTGCCTATTAATTCAAAATATCAAGTGCACACCAACTTAAGCTTATAAAAATGTGATTTAATTTTCACTTTTTACTCTGCAATTAGGGCTTATATTTCTTCATATAAGCAGACAAATAGTAATACATCACCAAAATATTTACATATACAGCTAATTACAATAGTGCATCCAGATACAGATCTATATGGACTGACACTGTGGTTTAGGAGAAAATGAAAAATAGTAGCTACTTTGTGTTCAAAAAAAATCTGAATGGCAAAAAAGTGACATACCACAGTGATAGCCTGTTAACATTCCGAGTATGAGCTATACAGCATCTCCATAGCAGCAGTGTATCTGTTTCAAAGGCAGACAGGATGGCAAAAACTGTGTATTTATAACATAGAGCATGTCAGTTTGTCTCAAAGCACACCATTTAAGAAACAGCTGCTTTCATTAATAGTAGAAAGTATTGAGCCAGCCAGCAAATGTTGTAAAATCCTTCAGCATTTATTGTCTTCGTTTAAAATCAATAATCCAACAGGTCACAGCATAGATTAATATGTACATGATAAGCCCTAACGCCAACGCGTTTCGGACAACAGGTCCTTAATCATGACATCCAATGAAGCAAGTAAGTAAAAACCTTTAAATCTCCTTCAAAGGGGTTCCCATCAGTCATGCGTTCAACAACCCTCCTGTAACTAATTAGGTTGATTCATGGCTTTACTGGGCGTCATCCCAGTTGAGTTACTACATTAACCCAGAAGGGTCAGGAAACTAGTAGTTGTCTGGAATATATAAAATATTTCCAGGACGCATGAGAGAGAGGAAATTAATTATAACAGCCCCTTTAACAGTTCATTATATTACATCAAATATGCATTTTATATTTCATTTATTAGAAAAAACACAATAATTCATAGAAATACCTAAAAATACATGTCAAGAGTAGACTTCACTGCGGTAAATAAGTTTCTCCATATAAAACAGTTGTGTGAGCTCGTTCAGGGCTCAAGTAACCTTAAAGCTGACAAATATCTTTACAATGTAGCAACTTTAACAGATCGATGTATTCCACCCCTCCAGCTGGAACAACATTAGAGAAGTGAAATACATCAGCTCGGCAACCACTAGATACTATTGCTACATTTACCACTGATACATAACTTCCGTTTAATACACTAAGTTGTTAACCTTTTTCTGGCAGAATGCCCAGTGGTTTAATAGCACAATCCATCTGCTCATTAAAGTGGGTCAAAAGGAAATTTTATTTATCTACAAATGAAAAAATATCCCCATATTCCTCTGTTTCAACAGGTGCAACACCATCATCTTCATTTAATTTCTACTTATTTCCTTATTCTAAGTTTATTATTTAAAGGTCACCTAAACGCAGAAGCCTAATGCTACATCTACCATGAGTCTTCAAAAATCATTCTTTCTCAGAGATCCTTTAGCAGCTCCAGATTCAGATTCCATCTCACTTTCAAAAGAAGGACAGTGTATTCCCTTTATTTCAAATATAAATCAACGTCCCAGCGCGAATTCATTCCATTTGGGATACGAGTCCTTAAATTAAAGATCCAATATACTTCCCTCTGGAGTAGTTTCTCCCGGGTGTCACCCCCTCTTATATCTGGCACTACTTTCTCTATCCCCTTGCATCTGAGGCTCCTTACATCCCCTCCATGTATATCTTTAAAGTGTCTGCTGACATTAGACCGTATCGTCCGATCTTGTTGGGCTGCCGATAAATGTTCCCAAATCCTTCGTTTTAAAGGTCTTGTTGTACAGCCCACATATTGAATCTGACAAATTTCACATGATAGCAAGTAGATTACCTAAGGGGTATTACAATTAATAAAATTATTAATTCCATATGTTTGTTTAGTGACCGATGATAAGTGTGTCCCTCCTGACACATATTTGCATAGACCGCATCGCGATCCCCCACATTCATAAAAACCCTTGCAAGAAAGCCAGGTTTTTGTACAGATATCCCCCTTCCTATAAAGGCTGGGAGATAATCTTTGTCCTAAGGTGGGCGCCCGTTTGCTGACCACCTTAATCCCATTCTCAACTATTTGTTTCAATTGGGGATCACATTGCAATAGTGGTAGATGTTTGTAATATTCCTAATTTTTGGGAATTCTATGCTGTATGCGGTGGACACAATAAGGGCCCCACTCTGGTTATAATCACGAGGACTCTGTTCTCCCACTCCCCTCTCTCTTGGGGCTCCATTTGCGACCACCTCTCAGCATAGTACCCCTGTTTTTTTACCTAGCTATTCCTTTGGCTCTTTCCAATATATTTGCACTATAACCTCGTTGCAGTAATCTGCGGGATATGGTCTCTAATTCCCCTTCAAATACTGCCTCCTCCGTGCAGTTCCTGCGGGCCCTAATCATCTCTCCCACAGGTACTGCCTCCTCCGTGCAGTTCCTGCGGGCCCTAATCATCTCTCCCACAGGGATAGCCTTTATAGTATGAATGGGATGACAACTCTCCGCTCTGAGCGTGGTATTCCCCGCTGTCTCCTTCCTAAATGTGCTTGTGACAATCCTAGTATTATCCCCTGATAAATATAAGCGCAAATCCAAAAATGAGATGGAATCCGTGGAACTTTCTGAGGTAAAACGAAGATTAAAAGTGTTATCATTTAAGTAAATGAGAAATTGTACAACCGAATCTTCATCCCCCTCCCACACAAAAATAAGATCGTCTATATAGCGACCAAAATATTTAATATTAGCCATAAAAGGGTTGTTATTACCATAAATAACATCCCTCTCCCACCAACCCATATAAAGGTTGGCGAGAGAGGGAGAAAAGGGAGCCCCCATCGATGCTCCACAACATTGCAGATAGTATCCTCCAGCAAATAAAAAAAAGATATGACTAAGCAGATATTCTACTGCAATAATCAAGAATGTCATAAGTTCCCTGGAATAAAGTGAATAGCTCTTAAGATGAAAGAAAATTGCCTGCAGTGCTAAATCATGGTGAATTACTGAGTACAAGGAGGAGACGTCACAGGTAACCCATCTATATGTAGATTTCCATTGAAAATCTTGGAGATGTCGCATCACATCTCCAGAATCCTTCAGATAGCCCGGCAATCTCCTAACCAACGGTAGTAAATGGAGATCCACCCATTGCCCCAGCCTCTCATTCATGCCCCCAATACCTGCCACAATAGGCCGACCCATAGGGGGGCGTTGTGGTTTATGGATCTTGGGGAGATGATGGAAAACTGGGGCAACGGGAGAATCCAAATACATCGCATCAATGTCCTTCATCGACAAAATACCTAATTCTCTGCTTTCATTCAAAATGCCCTTTAAATGTGTTTGGAAATAATTTGTGGGGTCCTGCGCGAGTTCCCGATATGTGTAAGGATCACTAAGTTGTCTATACGCTTCAGCCTCATAGTCCTTCGCATTCAGTACTACAATGCAACCGCCTTTATCGGCAGCCCGTATTACAATCTCCTTATTACTAGACAAACTTTTAATGGCTTTCCTCTCGCCACTTGATAAATTATGCTTAATATTCGATTTGCCTACATCTGCCAATTTAATAAGATCATGTTCGACTACTTCCTGAAAAGTGTCCAAAATACTATTCCTGGATTGCACCGGATAATTTATCTACTGGTCTGGGAATATATGGGGGTAAAATCCTGTCAGGACCCTCATCAGACATATTATCTAAGAGCATTTTTAATGTCAAGTCCTGGAAGGCGAGATTTTCAACCTCGGTACATAATTGATCAGACCCCATAACAAATGATCCTTGTCTCGAATCATCCATCTCAGCATTATCATTATATAACAAATCATCACCTTCAGGGGAGTGGGGGAAGCTCCAAAAATGTTTGCGGAGGGTTAAATTCCTCCCAAATCTATTTATGTCCATGACAGTGGAAAAAAGATCAAAATGACACGTAGGCGCAAACGAAAGTCCTTTAGCTAAAAGTCTCATTTCATCATCTGTGAGAGTATAGGAAGAAAGGTTAACCACACTTTCTATGTTAGCTACGTTTTGCGTTCCCTCAGAGTATACCGATTGTTTGATTCTGTGTTTCCAACCCGCTCTATGGCATCTCTTTGACGCTTTTTCTGGACCGTGACGGCACTGGCCCTGTAAAATTTCGAGAATCCATTTCCAAATCAGACTGGTCGCTGTTTGATGACCAGTCTGAGGATTCAGATAAATTTAAAGGAAACAACTTTTTTTCCATCCACATTTTTCAGGATGGATCTCGATCTTGGGGATCTATTCCCATATCTCCGCCATGTATATACTCTGTTGTTCTTATAATCATACAAATCCCTTTGAAATTGATTACGTTTTACTTTCATTATCTCCGATTCCATTATTTCCATTGACTTCTTAATATTATTCATATAGTCCCCAAATTTAGGATCTGTTTCATGTTGTTTCAAAGTATCTTCCAATGACGTTAGTGGTAGTTTGTATTTCTTTTAATTTGTCTTCTTCATATCTAATAATCAATTTCATCAGTTCCAATGATGCCTGTGTAAGTATAGAGTCCCACTCTGTTTTAAAAGCCTCTGAATATACAGTTGTCGGGACTTTACGAATCCTTAGGCCCCGTGGGACCATGTCATTTTGTTTATATTTATTAATAGATCTTAGGTCCCACCAAGTTCTCAATTCTTTCTTCATTACATCTTCATACTGTCTAATTGTTTTCTTGAAATCATCCGGATATGTATTAATGTCCACTGTTTGATCTGCAGTGAAGACTGACTCCAACTTATCTTTACTTTGTGCCGTATCTCCATATAAAGATTTTACCCTCTCCATCGTCGGGCACTGGAATCAAAAGCGCTTAGTGTCTGTTGTATGATATTCTGTGGATAGTATCCATGAAGATAAATGCATAACCGCCGTGTGCAGATCAATCCAATTCGGACATTATAGTATCAGCCCGGTAGAAGCACGACTGAGCACGTTGTGAAGCACACAAAACAGAAAGAAAAGTCAGCTCTACTTTTGTTGCAGTCTCAGTTTCATTAATACACATATATAGAGCATCACTTTGCATGATAATGCATCTGTGGTACTTTTAAATAGAATGGGCTCAAAGCTCTATCAGCGTAAATAATAAACACAATACATAAGCAGAAAATATGCAAATAATGCATTACCCGTGATTTTAATATAGTAGAAGTGGGGGGAGGTCTTCCCACGTTTCGGGGATCATGTCCCCTTTATCAAGGAATTGTGCCCTACCTCTAGAAGCCACATGCGTGCTTTTATTTGTATGTCGGATCCCCCGGCCGCCCACGTGATCTGACGCGGAACCGTATCACCTCCGGAGCGGTGCCGCACGTCACGTCCGGTCTCGTGAGGTCCCAGTCAGACGTCAATCATGAACTGGGCTGGTGACCTTACTGTCTGGGAGGCGCCAGACACCAAGCTCGCTACTGCGCAGACGCACGGGGCCCGCGAGATTGGGTTTAAATTTGAAGCTAAAAAATGACAGTTCCGCATATTGTACAAAGTGATTTGAGATCGAGGATCCTCTGTGGGGATATTCTTTTATTGTCTTGGCTACATTATCTACAGAATAAACATAAAATACAATATGTAAAAAAATGTAATTAAAAACGGTACTAAAGGGTATACATGAAACAGTTATACTGCCACCTACAGACCTAAAGGTGGATGTTTTGTACTACGTTTATTGGTTCCTGTCAACTAGTTATTAAAGCGGACCTTCACTCTGAAAAAGAGCCTATCTTATATTTTTCCCACACCCTGCACATACAGATTGCCCACATTAAAAATCATACTACCTGCATCTACTGCATATTCTGAGCCTTTAAACATCCAAGATGGCGGCTTATGGAACATCAGGCAGCCTGCAAACAGGAAGTGCATTCTGGGACTGCTGACCTTTTCCTGACCCCAGTTCTGCTCTGTCTGATCAAAGCACAGCTATAACCCTCTGCACTTTATCCCACTCTCCTCTCCTCAGTAAGTGTGATGCTTCTGAGTCAAGATGGCGGCACCCGTATCCTAAAGTCCTGAACAGAGTTGCAGCCCAGTGGGGGAAAGAATAATAAGTAAGTGACTAAAAACTTAAAATATATTAATTTTAGATGCTGGGGAATCATTTTATAAGGGTTTGGGCTTTTCGATAAATCATGATGAAGGTCCGGTTTAAATAGCAAAATGAATTTACCTATGTTGAACAGTAGCTCTTGATTCCATTAGTATGCACAATATTTCTTCTATAGGAACGGGGAAAAAATTATATATCCTCATTAAGTCCTAAAGGCGATTTTGTTTTCAAATAATAAATCCAATGTAGTTCTCGAGACAGTCTTTCAATGTCACTTCCTCTCACAGGTTTTCTAACAACTTCTACTACTGTAAATCTTAATTGTGATACTTGGTGTCCCTCCTGCCAGAAATGTCTGGCAACTGGGGATTCACCATCACATCTCCTTATGACATCTCCTTATGACATCACATCTCCTTATGACATCTCCTTATGACATCTCCTTATGACATCTCCTTATGACATCTCCTTATGACATCTCCTTATGACATCACATCTCCTTATGGCATCTCCTTATAACATCTCCTTATAACATCTCCTTATAACATCTCCTTATGACATCACATCTCCTTATGACATCTCCTTATGACATCTCCTTATGACATCTCCTTATGACATCACATCCCCTTATGGCATCTCCTTATGGCATCTCCTTATGGCATCTCCTTATGGCATCTCCTTATGACATCTCCTTATGACATCTCCTTATGACATCTCCTTATGACATCTCCTTATGACATCACATCTCCTTATGGCATCTCCTTATAACATCTCCTTATAACATCTCCTTATAACATCTCCTTATGACATCACATCTCCTTATGACATCTCCTTATGACATCTCCTTATGACATCACATCCCCTTATGGCATCTCCTTATGACACCTCCTTATGACACCTCCTTATGACACCTCCTTATGACACCTCCTTATGACACCTCCTTATGACACCTCCTTATGACACCTCCTTATGACACCTCCTTATGACACCTCCTTATGACACCTCCTTATGACACCTCCTTATGACATCTCCTTATAAAGAGGACCTGTTTCTACCGAACGCATTATCTTTAGCGTTTTGGACGACATCAGGGGGATAACCCCTCTTCAAAACATTTTTTGACATTGTCTGCTTGCTGTATAAATGTGATGTCGTCACTAATAATGCGGGGTTCCGGATAGAAATGCTAGGTAGGTATTCCGATCAGTCAGTTTCGTGTAGACATCCATGTGTAGTACATTCTCCATATTAGTAATTAACATGTCCAGAAAGTGTACCTGTTTTTGGTCTGCATCAATTGTAAAGGAAATTGTGGGGCAAGCCTTACCTAGGTCCTCTTTAAATTGTGTCAATTTATCTTGGGGACTCTGCAATAGAAAACATATATGTAGTGAACCCACAGCAATAGATATTAATTCTAGTAAGGGTATGTATATACATAATGAGATTCAAAATGGGCCATGAATAAGTTGGCATAAGATGGGGCCACATTTGACCCCACCATTGTGCCCTGTTCCTGCAAGTAAAAGCAATCCCTATATTGGAAATAGTTCTGTCTTAATATTAGGGTCATTAGATCCATAAGAAATTTTCTTATGGCCACTAGAAAGTCCCATGTCATATAAGGTGGAATCAATGACTTCTAGGCCCAAATCATGCAGGATGGACGTATAGAGGCTATTTATGTCCATGCTACAAAGCCAGCAGCTATCCAGTAATGCCCCTAGGTCTTTAATCTTATTAAGAAAATCTCCTGTGTCAACTAGATAGGATTTAGTAGAGATGACTTTTACCTGTAAAATCTTAGCGATATATGTGGCTAATGGCTGAAAGATAGAATTAGTGCCAGCTACAATCGTTCTCTCGGGAGGTCTTTTCGCATCTTTATGGATTCTGGGTAGGATATAAAATAAAGGGATTAGTGGATTATCATATGGAAAAAGTAAGGTTAGGAGTAATGCACACCACACACAAAGTTTGTCTCTGATTATAAAGATATATATTTTGAGAAGAAATGTTAAATGTGTATATACCATTAACCGCATAAAAATTACAGACTGAGTACAAATGTTCATCAATTAGTTAACCGTCTGATCACAACAAAGTGTCTAGTTAGTACAATGAATCTCGGATGATGAACTACATATTGGGAGACATCGGGTTTTATACGAATACGTGCACCAGTGTAGAGCAAAGGATGATTTCTCCTTGCTATATGAAAATTCAATACAGATTGCAACACCCTCTAGTTTCCCAAACGTAGTTCTAACAAAACAAGATATTGTGCTGCCCCCTGGCTGTGTATGACTTACAACATGTCACTTGATCAGACCCTCAAGCATCATAAGAACAATAACAAGCAGATATTGAATCATATTGCTGAAAAGACCTAAACTGATCTTAAATCTATGACCATATTTACATATACACATAAGGTTTTATAACCAAGAAAATGGCGATGACGCACGGGGCGGCGACAGCCGGAGCCCCAAATAGCTTTATTGTAACAGGATTACAAACAAAACGGACACCATTGCGATTAGTGACGCCGCTGCGAGGCTTTGACAGGGAAGATACATTTTCTTCATGGGGAAGTCTGCTGAGCTGTACAGGATAAATTTGCATACTGAAAAATAACCATGGAAATAACATATCAGTGCTTTGGTACATATGGCAAAGTTTTATATAACAAAACATATTAAGATTATACTGAATGATGCTTCACTTTGATTCCTTATAGCTGCTCATACACAGGCAGACTTATCCATAGAAATCCTTCATGCAATGTTATGGCATGCTTATGATATTATATGATCATTTCTATTAAAGTCATCTTAGTGGTGTTTATGAATACTGATGACCTTCAATTTTATACAAAATCCCTACAGAAGCAGACTACACTATAGAATCCTTTATACAATAAGTTAGCTATTAGGGCAAAAGGGGACCGGGGAGGGTGTTTCAACATCTATTCAGATGTAAATACAAAAATTGAATGAATACAAAAACTCTAGTTATGAACACCATCGGGATTAAAGCAAATGCCTGGAATAGAGTGTGTCATTTATTCAATTAAAGTGTACCTAAATCCTACATATATTGGGTAAAGTCAATATCTTCATTCAGACCACGAGGATACTTAGTCCCAGTTTATAAATCCACCATAATTCCCTCTGTAAGAGTAGCTTTTCCAGGTCGCCCCCTCTACGTGGTGGTCTGATCTGATCGATCACCCTGAAACGCAGTTGGTGAACCTGATGGTTGTGTTCCAGAAAGTGTCTGGCCAGTGAAGAAGTAAGGTCAATACGGCGTATGCTACTTCTATGTTCGCTTATACGGGTACGAACCTCTCGGTTGGTCTTCCCTACATACCCAAGTCCACACGGGCACTTAATCAAGTATACCACGTGTGAGCTTGAGCAGTTAAAAACTGTTTAATGGGAAATCTCTGTCCTGAATGGGGGTGCGAGAAGGATTTGCTTTGCAAAACATAGCCACACTGGCTACAGTGCCCACAGCTGAACATGCCAGCCGGAGCCTGTCTGTCAGTCAGCCATTGTGAACCCTGAGGTATATGAGTGGATTACCACAATTCAAATAATCAAAAAGTTGTGCCTGTTGAAGCGGCTGTCAGGAGCATTGGCCTCACTGGGTACATATGCCCCCTCAGCAGCTTCTCCTTCACTCCTGGGCATAGGACACAGGGGGCTGCACTGCAGTACCAGCACCACCCCGCTGGATAAAGTATATGGCAGGATGCCTTGCAGCTCCAGCATTTGATGGCACAGTCTTGTTAAAGTCCACATGAGGGGCAGACACAGAGGATAACTGGGGAGTCAGAGGCCTCATCCACAGCAATAGCAGTCACAGTCGGGAGCTCAACAACAGGAACAGAATTACCAACTGCAGTAGACATGGGGGAATGTTCATCAGTAACCAGAGGGGAAAGTTCAGTAGCAATAGTTACATTGGATAGGCGGGCAGCAGTCACAAGAGGCAGGCTAGAAACAGGAAAAGGGGACAGGCTGGCAGGCACTAGACACATGAGGCAGTTTGGCATCGGATGCAGCAGCAGTGACAGAGTGCAAGCTAGCAGCAATGGTGATAGGGGGCAGGCCAGTAGAAGGCACAGGAGGCAGACTAGAAAGAGACAGAGAGGGTAGGCTGGCAGCAGACACACCAAGGGATGCAGGAACATTTGAAGCCTTCCCAGCCAGACCCAATCCTGCAGGTGAAACACCCATTGTCCGGTGCCCACCAAGTTTAGCATACCCCAGACCCGGGATAGGTGCCAGGACAGCAGTTGAGACTGGCATCCCCCCCCCCCATCCTTTGTGGGACAAGGAGCACCAAAATCCCAACTACTACCTTAAACAGCACGGTCAGCGCCATCCTCAAGCTGGCTGGCTAAGGAAACATCATATTGAGCTGGCATCAGTTCCTCGCTTACCTGCTGATGGTCACCCTCTGCTAGGTCTCCTCCACTGCACACACCTGGTGAAGTGCTCCAGACATAGACGTTACATTCACCCGTTCCAAAGGCCCCAACTCTGCCACTGTCATGGTGAACATGTTGCCGGTGAGTCCTTCATTGGCGTCTCCATCACATGGTCAGCCTCCTCCTCCTCTATGGCATGGCCTGAGCACTGAATGATCTTAAATCTTATATTTCTCTTGAAATGCACCACTGCTTTCCTTTATTGACGTGACCAACCTCTCCTGTTGCTTCACCTGCACCTACAAATCTGTCATTTGCAACCTGGCAATCCGACCCTTTCACTCTGCCGACATCTGCATGTTTTTTTTTAAGGACAACTTTAAATTGCAAAGTTTCTCCTCTTCCCAAGCCACAGCCATAATATTACATATGTGCTTTCGAAAAGCCGATAAATTCTCATCGGATGATGAATAGATGAAGTCCTGGGATCTGGTGGTGATATTTCTCTAAGGGTAGTGGCGGGACTTTCCCCAGGAATCGTCCATCCTATCTGGAAAGGCTTTCCAAGGAAGACCCCAGGCTTCACAGGTCTCTGGTAGTAAGATGCGGTTAATAGTACTCAGCTCTTCAGGCAAGGCACCTGGTGACCGCACCCACCTGATTTCCCTAATAGATTGTAACTTTTTTTTTTAGTAAAATCAATCCATATAAAATATATACAAAGTTACAATAAATAAAATAACTAAAAAAACAAACAGGCCTAACAATTCAGCATTTAATATATTACATATATTATATATACATTCCTATACACAACCTAAGACTACACTATACGCAATTCAGCAGGAAGACTAGAAGACCCCGTCACCTGTGCACACAGCTGAGCTTCAATAATCTGCCACTGTTACCAAATTCTACAGGTGATTAGAAACAGAAAAGCCCACCCAGAAGGAAGTCATGAGGACTAAGGAGGCCTGATATTTCTCCACGCCCTCGTTTCCACCTGTCCCCCTCTCCAGCACCCGGATCTTCCCCACCTCATGCAGGATGTCATGCACCACCACCAGGACAGGGAGGACTTTCTTCATAATGCAGAGCTGGCACCATGCATTACAGGTACAGTGGATCACTAGGCTAACTAAAATAAAAGTGTCCAAAGAAACCCCCCTCTGTTCTTGAATGCCCCATACACCCACTCAGCATAGGAAATCTGGATACTTCCTCCAGCTGGAGCTGGAGGAAGTTTTTTCAAGCACAGGGCAACATAGGCTGGGAGCTGACCCTGAGGAACTCGAAGGCTTTTCACCCAACCATCAGTCTCTCAGACTCGAAGGAAATGCTTTAACTAGGACTGGAAATACATGACAGGTTGACCATTCCTTGGCTACCCCCCCGCCTTGATACGTAGGTAACAATTTCATCATGCAGTTTTCCCTTAACATCTGGAAAAACATGCTGTAGACCCTGGTGTAGAGATACTGGCTAAATACAGACAAAGCTGACGTATCAAAGATCGGGATCAGGTAAGTATTGATAAGGTCAACACTTCCCTGAGAGACATTTTCCAGCTTTTCCAGACTGCAATCTTGGCATTGGCAATTTTCAGCCTGTGCTCCCAGTTTTTATGGCCATAATTGTCAGGGCCAAAATTAATGCCAAGAATTTAAATTTCCTGCTGGGGCAAGGTGTCCGGAAGCCCTCACCCTTCCGACCCATCCAGAAAACTTCTTGATAGAGCATGGAGCCCAACGCTTCTGCATACTGTGCTATCAGAGAGGCCACCTCCTCTGCCTCGTTTATCCCAGAGACAATCACAGATACATCATCAGAATTTAGCTTCAAAGGAGGCTCACCATGCTCACTCAGGGGAATCCAACATAACATGCTGCTTTAAACCCTCCTTATAAAGGCATCAATTGCGAAAACATACAGTAGGGGTAAGAGTGGTGTTCTGATTTAACTTTTTTGGGTCACTTTATGGGATAGCCAAGCAAATTAAAGAGTTTAGGTGCGCATTAAGGACTGTCAAAGGTAAGTAAACCCAAATATATACTATAGCTGGGATAAGATGAATATAACCTTTAAGAGTTTAGCTATGTGTCACCTTTGTGACTTTAGCCTGGGTGTTGGCACAGCTGTTACAATTTAGAAGTAAGATTTATACAATCAATGTAATAATTCAGAGTTAAGATTGATTAAAAGGTACTCACCGCTTAAGGCAGAACTTAAGCTGTGGGTGCGGCCCAGGGGGGTTGCAAGACCTACCCAGGGCCCCTGAGATTCCAATATTCCCTCGGTGGCAAATCCTCTCACAAGATGAACAGTTGCACTTTAGTTCTGCCTTATGCTGTTCCAGGTAAGTAGCAAAAAATAGATGACATCTTCCTTAAATTTCGTAATATCTTTATTGTAATGGTGGTGTTAAGAAACTTATACTTAAAATCAGGGTTAGGGACATAAAAAAAAAAAAAAAGAGGTGACTGAGGTAAAATCTTGCGGGAATGGTAAGGGTTAAAGTCCTCTGTGTCTCAGAGTAAATGAGAATCCGTGGGTAGTATCCTGGAGCTTATTAATGATTGCTCCTTGATGGTGGGATGTGTAGAGTGTTAGGTATCCAAAGTTCCTGGCTTGGCTGGTTTAATAAAGTCCTTAGGAGTTTAAAGAAAGCATTCTTCAAGTTCAGCACTTCCAGAGCTTGCGGTGAGAGCTTTCAAGTAGTTTTCTTAGACAGCGAGTGCGCGGTTTGCTGTTTATCTGACTCTTCCAACACGCGTTTCGGCTTCTGCCGTCTTCAGGGTGAGTTTACTAGGCATGCGTGTCTAGGCATTTTCTTATTGGTGGTGTCCTCTTAGAGCATGCTGGGATTGGTAGTTTTTCTTCCTTGTTCATTCAATTGTCGGCTTTTCTGCGCTGTTTTACAGCTCATAGATAAAGGATAATAACGGGTTATTTTGGTTACAGCAAATGCTATATCAATTATATAAAAGATATATATATATATATATATATATATATATATATATATATATATATATATATATATATATATATATCTCAATTGTGAACAGTGATTAAAAAACTTGGTTAAGAATGTTGTATATAATTAACTTTTTGCTCGCTGTCTTATGTATATAAAGTGTGTATGTTTTTGAACTAAGGAGGCAATGTTTATTAGTAAATGACAGGTGTAGCGCCTGTGAATTATAATATGCGGTTCATAATCAACTATGTTTGGAATATGAGCATATGAATGAGTATTTCTGAAATTTACAAAACATGATTTATAATGTGATTGTAAAGAAGCAAAAATAGAAATAGAAAAAGAATTAGCTATAATATAAATATAAGCTGATATGAATGAAGTGTGATTGGCCACAAGTAGATATAAAATGAGTTATGTTTGAGATATGGTGTCGGCTTTTGTGATGCAAAGTACCAATTATTGTTGCAATCAAGATAAATAGTAAAACAATGACAGGTGTAACGTCTGTGAACTATAAGATGCGGTTATTAATTAACTATGTTTGGAATATAAGAATACTGTTGATGATGGGTGTTGAGTTTTAAAACATGATTAATAGTGCGCTTGTAAAGAAGCAATAATAGGCATAGAATAAAAATGTAATAAGAATAATCTAAAAGCTGGTATGAATAAAAAGTGATTAGCAAAAAGTGGATATAAAATGAGTTATGCTTCAGATATGATGTCGGCGTTTGTGATATAAAGAGGAGCGATAATATAATGCTCAAGATTTGCAATTGGTGATTAATAGGGATGAGCGAATCGATCCGGACGAACCCGGATTCGATCCGAATTTCATGAAAAATTCGATTCGGATCGAATCCGAATTTCCCCGCGATTCGATCGCTCGAAGTTTTCCTTTAACATCCATTCATTTACATTTACAGGCATTCTAAGATGGCGGACGGGACATGTCCAGACATCAACCCCGCGCCAGTGCAAGCTGGGACAGTCACATGCAGCCTATCAGCAGCCAGCAAGCCCGGTGACGTCACAGCGCTATTTAAGTCGGCCATCTTGCTTTTCCTTCCTCATTTCTCTATTGCATTCGTGAGAGACAGAACGCTGTAGTGAGGGAGAGAGGCAGTTAGACAGACAGGGACAGACAGGGACAGGCTGGAGACAGGCAGGAGACAGACAGAAAGTCAGCGAAAAACAGGGAAAGTTAGGAAAAATCGGAGGCAGTCACAGGGAGATTTTTTTTTTTTCCATCCAGCCTGAGTGTTTGTTACTGGCTGGCTGACTGGCTTTGTTAGCGTTTTCAGGCTGCTTATACTAACTAACTGTGCATATATACTGAACTGATCTTAAGTCTGCTGTGAGGCATCCCATTCTGTGACTACACCAGCCTCTATTTAAGACCATATAACCATTTGCACCTATTATAATTGAAATTAGGCCCGATAAAGACACTTTTGCTGTGCATAGCACTACTGGTCCCTGCCAGGTGCACTCCTTTTTGGGGCATCCCATTCTGTGACTACAGCAGCCTCTATTTAAGACCATATAACCATTTGCACGTATTCTAATTGAAATTAGGCCTGATAAAGACACTTTTGCTGTGCATATTCTTACTGCTGCCTGCCAGGTGCACTCCTGTTGGGGCATCCCATTCTGTGACTACAGCAGCCTCTATTTAAGACCATATAACCATTTGCACCTATTATAATTGAAATTAGGCCTGATAAAGACACTTTTGCTGTGCATAGCACTACTGGTCCCTGCCAGGTGCACTCCTGTTTGGGGCATCCCATTCTGTGACTACAGCAGCCTCTATTTAAGACCATATAACCATTTGCACTTATTCTAATTGAAATTAGGCCTGATAAAGACACTTTTGCTGTGCATAGTAGTAATGCTCACAGGTGCACTGCTGGCTGTGGGGGCATCCCATTCTGTAACATAGCATACCCCTCTTTATTTACACTAAGCAGCTCTCTTATTTACACTAAGCAGGCCTGTTGAGTGTTACTGCTCACTTTTGGTGTGCATTATATTCTGTTTCATATAGACCCACCGCTGCCCGGGGGTTCTTAAAATATCACCTACTACCACGCCAGTTAGACTATGTCGGGCAGACAAGTGCCTGGAAGTGAAAAGAGGAGTGGCAGAGGCCAAGATTCCGCAGGCAGAGCTTGCATCAGACTGGGGGCCAGTAGCAGCAGGAGTCACGCTGAGAGACCTAATCTGCCAGTATCTGCTAGCGGTCGGGTCTCCACCAGTAACGCATCTGCCGTGGTAGATTGGTTGATGCGCTCATCAACAACATCATCACAACTTACGTCTGAGACCCCCAGTCTAGGGTCGGTAGGTTCCTCTGACACAACCCTGAGTTGGCATGCCCCAAGAGCAGTCCCTGTCCTCCCATTGCCTCTGTCCTACGCCGTTCCCTCCCCCAGCGACGTATCCTATGCTTTGGGTTCAGCTCCACTCTTTAGTGAGGAGGACGATCAGATACAGGAGGACAGTCAGCAGCTACTGCCCAGCCAAGAAATGGAGGTGGCTTCTTTAGCTAGGCAGACAAATAGTGATGTGGACAGTGTCGTGGGTGCTGCGAGCGTTCCAGCTCCTGCGCCAGACACTGTTGACGAATCCAGGAACATCAGTGACGTACAGCCACAACTCGGTGATAATGATGATGACGATGAAGCCGATCGCACTTGGGAGCCGGGTGATTAAGGGGCTTCATCGTCATCATCAGGAGAAGAGGGGCGCAGGTTGCCCCGGAGTTAGCAGCTGAGGCAGCAAGGTGGTAGAAGTCAGCATGGGGGCACAATTCCAAAGGCTGGAGCCGGCCGGGGCCGGGGTAGAGCACCTGCTGTGCGGCAGTCTACCTTATCGGGAGGTAGTGGAGCAGGGGTTCCTGGAGTTGGCAACAGCAGCAGTGAATCAGTGAGGCCAGGGGGTGGGAAAAGTAGCTACTCGGCAGTGTGGCAGTTTTTCCTGAAGCATCCGCAGGAGGGTAACATGGCCACATGCAAGATATGTAGGCAAAAGGTGAAGCGTGGCCAGGGTCCAAATGTTGGCACCACGGCCCTGCGTCAACATATGATGCGTCACCATAAAGCGACCTGGGAGAACCGAGGCTCCCAAGGGGTGGTCCAGTCTGCTTCCTCACCAAGTGAGCTCCCAATTTCTGCCAGCCAAGGCTCCAGCACCTCAGCCGAAGGCAGCTGTGCGTCATACCCATCCTCTGTCGCTCCTGCTCCTCCTCCTCCTCCTCCAAGTCATGCATCCCGCCAGCAAGCTATCAGCGAAGCCATGTCCAAGAGACAGCAGTATGCGCCCACTCATCCTACGGCGCAGAAGCTGAATGTGCTCCTGTCCAAGTTGCTGGTGCTGCAGTCGCTCCCTTTTCAGGTGGTGGAATCTGCACCTTTCAGAGAACTGATGGCTTATGCCGAGCCGAGGTGGAGAGTCCCAAGCCGTAATTTATTTGCCAAGAAGGCAGTACCAGCGCTGCACACCTTTGTTGAACAGAAGGTGGGCCAGTCCTTGAGCCTGTCGGTGTGTAGCAAAGTGCATGGCAGCGCCGACATCTGGAGCTGTAACTACGGTCAGGGACAGTACATGTCGTTTACGGCCCACTGGGTGAATGTGGTCCCTTTGCAGCAGCAGCAGCAACTTGGACAGGTCACGCCGCTTCGGCCTCCGCGCTCCCTGCCCGTTGGGCCTGTGACACCGTGCGACTCGGCCTCCTCATCCTCCGCCATCTCCTCACCCTCCTCATCCTCCGCCATCTCCTCACCCTCCACTGTAGGCTCAAGTCTCAGTGCCCCTCCAGTCTACCATGTGTGCAGGGCACGGAGGTGTCACGCAGTGCTTCACATGGTTTGTCTTGGCGAACGGAGTCAAACAGGGGAGGAACTGCTTAAATGTATTCATCAGGAAATCCAAACATGGCTTACTCCGAGAAAACTTAAAATGGGAATCATGGTTACCGACAATGGGAAGAACATTTTGTCTGCGCTGCGCCAAGGAAGCCTGACCCATGCCCCCTGCATGGCTCACGTCTTCAATCTGGTTGTCAAGCGGTTTCTGAAGTGTTCCCCCCATCTGCAAGACATCCTAACAACTTCAAGGAAACTTTGCATGCACTTCAGCCACTCCTACACCGCCAAACACACCCTTCTTGAGCTACAGCGTCAGAATGGTATCCCCCAACATAGTCTGATTTGCGATGTTTCCACCCGTTGGAATTCCACCCTTCACATGTTGGACCAATTATATGAACAGAGAAAAGCCATCACGGATTTCCTGATGATCCAAGCAGATAGGGGGACTCCCCTGTGTAACTTCAATGTCAACCAGCGGCAGCTCATACGTGACACCTGCCGTTTGCTCAGGCCCTTTGAGGAAGCCACTTTATTTGTCAGTCGGCAGGATTACGGGATGAACGACGTGATTCCACTGCTTCATGTACTACAGCACATGTTGGAAACCATGGCTGGTCAGGGCACTGGAGACATGGCATTTACATCTTACGGCCACATGAACCCCGTTGGAGCTGAACTGGAGGAGGAGGAGTTGCCCAGCGAAACACAGTTTAGGCTTGGCAAAATTGCTGGTTTATCTAGTCAGCGGACAGGAGAGGAGGAGCAGGAGCAGCCAGAGGAGCTAGAGGTTTTTGAGGAAGGCGAGACAGAGGACCCGGACACACCGTGGCAGTATGCAGTGGAGATGGAGACCGGTAGTCCATCCGAGTCACTTGCGCAAATGGCACGAAGCATGCTCACGTGCTTGCGTAGTGACCCCAGAATTGTTTCCATCTGTCGGCGGGATGACTTCTGGCTGTCCACCTTATTGGACCCTCGCTTCCGGCACAAAATGGGGGCATTTTTTAAACCCACCGAGAGGGAGGACAAACTGAACTACTACAAAGACATTCTAAGTAGGCAGTTGGCCGATGCCTATCTGCGCCATGGTCCATACTCTCGCAGGTCTGACTCGAGGGGACCTCTGCGCTCACCTTCCACTGCCATGGCTGCTGGAGGGGTTGGCAGGAGCAGCAGCAGCAGCAGCCTCAGTCTTCAGTCGCTAATGAGTAGCTTTCTACACCCGCATAGTGAGGCTACTCATGAGCAGCAGGAAGACCTGGAGCAGGACCTGAACCAGCAGGTCATGTCATACTTTGACATGACCATGCCAACACACCTTGAGGATCCGCTGGACTTCTGGGCAGCCAAACTTGATTTGTGGCCGCAACTAGCAGAGTTTGCCCTGGAAAAGCTGTCCTGCCTGGCAAGTAGCGTGCCATCTGAGCGGGTGTTTAGTGCGGCGGGGGCCATAGTTACGGCGAGGAGAACTCGTCTGTCAGCTAAAAATGTGGAGAGACTCACCTTTGTCAAAATGAATCAGGGATGGATCAGCCAGGATTTCCACCCACCAATGCCTGATGCATGCGACTAGATTCAGCATGGTGCCACGTTTTACACTTTCCAAATGGTGCAAAACATATTTATGTCTTTAGGCCATTTTTTGGGCTCCTGCTGATGTCAACTCCAGGGTGTGAATCATCCAATTTTTGGGCTCCTGAAGCCAACCCCGGGGTCTCTTTAAAGTAATGTTTGGGCTGCTCCTGCTGCTGCTGCCAACTCCAGGGTGTGATTCATCCAATTTTTGGCCTCCTGAAGCCAACCCCAGTGTCTCTTTAAAGTAATATTTGGGCTGCTCCTGCTGCTGCTGCCAACTCCAGGGTGTGATTCATCCAATTTTTGGGCTCCTGAAGCCAACTCCAGTGTCTCTTTAAAGTAATATTTGGGCTCCTGCTGCTGCTTGCAACTCCAGGGTGGGATTCATCCAATTTTTGGACTCCTGAAGCCAACCCCAGTGTATATTTGGGCTCCTGCTGCTGCCAACTCCAGGGTGTGATTCATCCAATTTTTGGCCTCCTGAAGCTAACCCCAGTGTCACTTTAAAGTAATATTTGGGCTCCTGCTGCTGCTGCTGCTGCTGCCAACTCCAGGGTGTGATTCATCCAATTTTTGGACTCCTGAAGCCAACCCCAGTGTCTCTTTAAAGTAATATTTGGGCTGCTCCTGCTGCTGCTGCCAACTCCAGGGTGTGATTCATCCAATTTTTGGGCTCCTGAAGCCAACCCCAGTGTCTCTTTAAAGTAATATTTGGGCTCCTGCTGCTGCTGCCAACTCCAGGGTGTGATTCATCCAATTTTTGGCCTCCTGAAGCCAACCCCAGTGTCTCTTTAAAGTAATATTTGGGCTGCTCCTGCTGCTGCTACCAACTCCAGGGTGTGATTCATCCAATTTTTGGGCTCCTGAAGCCAACCCCAGTGTCTCTTTAAAGTAATGTTTGGGCTGCTCATGCTGCTGCTGCCAACTCCAGGGTGTGATTCCTCCAATTTTTGGGCTCCTGAAGCCAACTCCAGTGTCTCTTTAAAGTAATATTTGGGCTCCTGCTGCTGCTGCTGCTGCCAACTCCAGGGTGTGATTCATCCAATTTTTGGGCTCCTGAAGCCAACTCCAGTGTCTCTTTAAAGTAATGTTTGGGCTCCTGCTGCTGCTGCTGCTGCCAACTCCAGGGTGTGATTCATCCAATTTTTGGGCTCCTGAAGCCAACTCTAGTGTCTCTTTAAAGTAATATTTGGGCTCCTGCTGCTGCTGCCAACTCCAGGGTGTGATTCATCCAATTTTTGGCCTCCTGAAGCCAACCCCAGTGTCTCTTTAAAGTAATATTTGGGCTGCTCCTGCTGCTGCTACCAACTCCAGGGTGTGATTCATCCAATTTTTGGGCTCCTGAAGCCAACCCCAGTGTCTCTTTAAAGTAATGTTTGGGCTGCTCATGCTGCTGCTGCCAACTCCAGGGTGTGATTCCTCCAATTTTTGGGCTCCTGAAGCCAACTCCAGTGTCTCTTTAAAGTAATATTTGGGCTCCTGCTGCTGCTTGCAACTCCAGGGTGTGATTCATCCAATTTTTGGGCTCCTGAAGCCAACCCCAGTGTCTCTTTCAGCCAATGTTTGGGCTCCTGCTGCTGCTGCTGCCAACTCCAGGGTGTGATTCATCCAATTTTTGGGCTCCTGCTGCTGCCAACTCCAGTGTCTCTTTAAAGCAATGTTTGGGCTCCTGCCCCTCATAGTGATGCCACTTCAACTCTCTGCAATTGTGCCGCTCTGCGATTCTATTAGCGATGCCTCTGATCTGCATGTGATATTTATTCAAAGTACTATTTAACTAACCCAGCACGCATCCTGTGCGTGTTACAGCAAGGCAGAATGGTTTACAACCCTATTGAGGCTCTAGGAGGCTCAGAAATAGCAGTTTTTAATAGCGATTCGTCGCGAATTTATTCGGGTCGAAACGATTTTTGTCGGAAAATTCAGCGAATCAGTCGAATCGAATTTTTCAAAAGTTCGCTCATCTCTAGTGATTAATAATTTAAGGTGAGTTTGGTCAAAATGTATAATGTGAGAAATGAAGGT
Organism: Gastrophryne carolinensis; assembly: GCA_027917425.1. NCBI lineage: Eukaryota > Metazoa > Chordata > Amphibia > Anura > Microhylidae > Gastrophryne > Gastrophryne carolinensis. The sequence continues at coordinate 3,845,760 of CM051236.1, read as the reverse complement.
TATAAAATGGATATTTATGAAGGTTAATAAAATGGTTAAAACAAGGGCAATGTAAACTTTAAAAATGAGATTCAATGAGTGGCAAAGAATGTGAAATAATAAGAATGTGGAATTGCGTGGATAACAACGCCGGCTCCCTATATGAATAAAATTTTGATTTTAAGTAGACTAGATGATGGATTTTAAAAGAAAGGCAGCCCTAAGCAATTGGGGGAATTTGTGATAAGTGGTAATGCTTACATAATTAATTGGAATAATTTATTTCAATGAAGAATTGTTTTAATAAAGAATTGTTCTGTGTAGCAAAAGGGAAATGTCAGAAGAATGTGTTTTTTTTTTTTTTTTAAGGAAGGTAAAAAAAATTGTCAAAAGGTTTCGGATGATGGTAGAATTCCTATTGGTTGACATTATTCTACATGTTCTTGTTGCAGAAGAAAATGGTTGAGGTCTGATATTATATATAATATTAAATTATTCTCCAAGAAGCAGTTTATTTCAATATTGAGTCCTTGTGGAATTAAAGTGTCCAATTTAAAGATCCAATAAGTCTCTCGTCGGGATAATTGGTTTTCTACATCGGTGCCTCTCCAATTGGGTACACTTTTCTCAATGATCCAATATTTGAAACCACTTGGGTTCTTATTGTGTTTTTCTTAAAAAGATGAGTGGAGAGGCTGTGTGTTTGTAATCCTTTGTTAATATTTCTAATGTGCTCCGCCAGGCAGACCTTAAATTATCTTTTTGTTCTGCCTATGTAGAGTAAGTTACACGGGCACTGGAGGCAATATATTACTCCTTTCGTGTTGCATGATGTAGCACCTCTAACCTTATATTCTTTCTTGAATATTGGATTCACAAACATTGTTACATTAGTGGGGGTTATTGTATGTTTCAATGATGCCTTGCAAGCTTTGCAGTCTCTGCACTTTGTGAATTTATTTTCAGATTTATTGCTTGCTGGGGGGTTTGTATAACTTTGTACCAGATGTTGTGATAAAATCTAGGGTTTCCAGTATATGAAATTGGGTTGTTTAGTGATGATTTTCTGTAATGTAGGATCTGTCTGTGGGTTTCTCCAATGTCGTTTTATGATGGTTTCAATTAGTTTTTAATCCCTGTTGAATTTGGTGATTGAAAGGTATTTTGAGTGTCATTTTTGCTGGTGGATGTTTGGGATGCAATTAGGTTTTCGTTTCGGGTTTTAGTCTGTGTTTGGTTGGTTTCCATGATTGCTCTATTGATGTCTGGTTCCTGGTATCCTTTTTCTAAGAATCTCTTTCCCAAAATGTGTGCTTGGTCTAAGAATTTGGTGTCTTCCATGCAGTTTCTTCTGATCCTTGTGAACTGTCCTTTGGGTATGTTTTTTAAGCCAATTTGGATGATGGCAACTGTCCGCTGGTGTCAGGGATTGTGGGTCACGTGATCCAACTATAAACCAGGGACCTCCGGACACACCGACCGCGTTCCCCAACAACCCTTGTCTGAGTCCTCCTATCAGGAATACCAGGCCCGAAGCCTGCGGACACACAAATTCTTGGCTTAAGGCAAACAATTCCGTCAAGTTAAATTTAAGTTTTAATGCTATAAGCACACTAGGCTGTGATAACAAACATTTGGCTATGATGGAATATGAAATTATACAAATGCTGTTCTGAGAAGGTTACAGGATACAGTAAGTTATATGAAGAGAGACAATGGTCAATTACCTTAATATGCAGTTGCAGAGTAGTGGTGATGGAGAGCTCCCACAAGTGGTAAGTGGCAAGCTTGTGAATGGACACCTCCAGCACATGTGAACCGTGACCTCTCCAGATAAGTGACAATGTTCTCATCCCCTTGGCCTACTTTTAAGCAGGTCTCTCCCCTCCACCCCCTCCCATCTGTGGGATGGGTTGTCACCTCTCACTGTTCTAGAGCGTGCTTTAGCCCCTAAAACCCTTTAGGGGTTATAACTTTGGGCAGGGGGGTCGTATGGCTTTGGATAGGGCACCAAACAATTGGACTGGATGCCGGGCATCCGATGAGTCCGGAAATGGGGTCCCTATGTGGGTCAGAACCTTAGATCTCCATTTTCCTGGTTTTTTCCTTTATTGCCGAGCCCGGAGTAACCTACCTCCGTGTGCGGTTTTGTGAGATGGTTCTGATTCTGTACCTGGCTTGCTGCTGGGTAGAGATGAGCGAACTTTTGAAAAATTCGATTCGGCCGATTCTCAGAATTTTCCGGAAAAAATAATTTTGGTCCAAATGTATTCGCGATGAATCGCTTTTAAAAATGGCTATTTCTGGGTGTCCGAGCGCCTCCATAGGGTTGCAGAACATTTTGCTTGGCTGTAACATGCATAGTATGCATGCTGGGTTAGTGAAATAATATTGTAAAGAAGTATGACATGCAGATCAGAGGCGTCGCTATTAGATTCGCTGTCGCAGAGCAGCACAACTACAGAGCCTTGAGGTGGCAGCAACATGATGAGCCCAAATAATGCCTGAAAGACACACTCTGAATTTGGAAGCAGCATAGGGAGCCTGAAAAACACACCCTGGTGTTGGCAGCAGCATTAGGAGCCCATATAGTGCCTGAAAAACACACCCTGGTGTTGGCAGCAGCATTAGAAGCCCATATATTGCCTGAAAGACACATTGGAGTTTGCAGCAGCATTAGGAGCCCAAATATTGCCTGAAAGAGACACTGGAGTTGGCAGCAGCATAAGGAACCCATATATTGCCTGAAAAACACACCCTGGAGTTGGCAGCAGCATCAGGAGCCCATATATTGCCTGAAAGACACATCTGGATTTGGCAGTATCATTAGGAGCCCATATATTGCCTGACAAACACACCCTGGAGTTGGCAGCAGCATTAGGAGCCTATAAATTGCCTGAAAGACACATTGGAGTTGGCAGCAGCATAAGCAGCAATAGGAGCCCATATAATGCCTGAAAGACACATTGGAGTTGGCAGCAGCATAAGCAGCAATAGGAGCCCATATATTGCCTGAAAGACACACCCAGGAGTTGGCGGCAGCAGCATTAGGAGCCCATATATTGCCTGAAAAACACATCGGAGTTGGCAGCTGCATTAGGAGACCATATATTGCCCGAAAAACACACCCTGGAGTTGGCAGCAGCATTAGGAGCCCATATATTGCCTTAAAGACAAATTAGAGTTGGCAGCAGCATAATAGGAGCCCATATAATGCCTGAAAGACACATTGGAGTTGGCAGCAGCATAAGCAGCAATAGGAGCCCATATATTGCCTGAAAGACACACCCAGGAGTTGGCGGCAGCAGCATTAGGAGCCCATATATTGCCTGAAAAACACATCGGAGTTGGCAGCAGCATTAGGACCCCATATATTGCCTGAAAGACACATTGGAGTTGGCAGCAGCCTAAGGTACCCATATATTGCCTGAAAGACACACCCAGGAGTTGGCAGCGGCAGCATTAGGAGACCATATATTGCCTAAAAGACACATTGGAGTTGGCAGCAGCATTAGGAGCCCATATATTGCCTGAAAGACACATTGGAGTTGGCAGCAGCATTAGGAGCCCATATATTGCCTGAAAGACACACCCAGGAGTTGGAAGCAGCATTAGGAGCCCATATATTGCCTGAAAGACACATTGGAGTTGGTGGCAGCAGCATTAGGAGCCCATATATTGCCTGAAAGACACATTGGAGTTGGCAGCAGCATAAGCAGCAATAGGAGCCCATATATTGCCTGAAAGACACACCCAGGAGTTGGCGGCAGCAGCATTAGGAGCCCATTTATTGCCTGAAAAACACATCGGAGTTGGCAGCAGCATTAGGACCCCATATATTGCCTGAAAGACACATTGGAGTTGGCAGCAGCCTAAGGTACCCATATATTGCCTGAAAGACACACCCAGGAGTTGGCAGCGGCAGCATTAGGAGACCATATATTGCCTAAAAGACACATTGGAGTTGGCAGCAGCATTAGGAGCCCATATATTGCCTGAAAGACACATTGGAGTTGGCAGCAGCATTAGGAGCCCATATATTGCCTGAAAGACACACCCAGGAGTTGGAAGCAGCATTAGGAGCCCATATATTGCCTGAAAGACACATTGGAGTTGGTGGCAGCAGCATTAGGAGCCCATATATTGCCTGAAAGACACACCCTGGAGTTGGCAGCAGCAGAAGGAGCTACCATGCATCAGCTACTCGCATGCATCAGCTATTGGTGGGTGGAAATCCTGGCTGATCCATGCCTGATTCATCTTCACAAAGGTGAATCTCTCCACATTTTTCGTGGATAGACGAGTTCTCCTTGGTGTTACTATGGCCCCTGCAGCACTAAAGACCCGCTCAGATGGCACACTACTGGCCAGGCAGGACAGCTTTCCCAAACTCTGCCAGTTGCGGCCACAAGTCAAGTTTGGCTGCCCAGAAGTCCAGTGGATCCTCAAGGTGCATTGGCATGGTCATTTCAAGGTATGACACTACCTGCTGGTTCAGGGCCTGCTCCAGGTCTTCCTGCTGCTCATGAGTATCATCACCTTGAGGGTGCAGAACGCTACTCATTAGCGACTGAAGACTGAGGCTGCTGCTGATGGAGCTGCTGCTCCTGCCACCCCCCCCCCCCGACAGCCATGGCAGTGGAAGGTGAGCGCAGAGGTCCCCCTGAGTCAGACCTGCAAGAGTATGGACCATGGCGCAGATAGGCATCGGCCAACTGACTACGTAGAATGTCTTTGTAGTAGGTCAGTTTGTCCTCCCTCTCAGTGGGTATAAAAAATGCCCCTATTTTGTGCCAGTAGTGAGGGTCCAATAAGGTGGACAGCCAGAAGTCATCCCGCTGACAAATGGAGACAATTCTGCGGTCACTACGCAAGCACGTGAGCATGCATCGTGCCATTTGTGCAAGTGACTCAGAGGGACTACCTGTCTCCATCTCCACTGCATACTGCCACGGTGTGTTTGGGTCCTCTGTCTCGCCTTCCTCACAACCCTCTAGCTCCTCCTCTCCTGTCAGATGACTAGATAAACCACCAATTTTGCCAAAACTAAACTTTGCTTCACTGTCGTCCTCTCTCCTCCCTCCTCACAGGGTTTATGTGGCCATGAAATGTATGCACCATGTCTCCAGTGCCCTGACCAGCCATGGTTTCCAACATGTGTTGTATTACATGAAGCAGCGGAATCATGTCATTCATGCCATAATCCTGGCGACTGACAAATAAAGTAGCTTCCTCAAAGGGCCTGAGCAAACGGCAGGTGTCACGTATGAGCTGCCACTGGTTCACATTAAGGTTACACAGGGGAGTCCCCCTATCTGCTTGGATCATCAAGAAATCATTGATGGCTTTTCTCTGTTTGTATAGTCGATCTAAAATATGCAGGGTGGATTTCCAATGGGTGGAAACATCGCAAATCGGACTATGTTGGGGGATACCGTTCCGACGCTGTAGCTCAAGAAGGGTGTGCTTGGTGGTGTAGGAGTGCCTGAAGTGCATACAAAGTTTCCTTCCTGATGTTAGGATGTCTTGCAGATGGGGTGAAGACTTCGCAAAACGCTTGACAACTAGGTTGAACACGTGTGCCATGGCAGGACGCATGGCTCAGCCTTCCTTGTCGCAGCACAGACAAGATGTTACTCCCATTGTCAGTCACCATGGGTCCCATTTGCAGTTTTCGTGAGTAAGCCATGTTTTGATTCATTGATGAATGAATTTCAGGAGCTCCTCCCCTGTGTGACACCGCCATGCCCTGCACACATGGTAGGCTGGAGGGGCATTGACATTTGACCGTACAGTGAAGGCTGAGGAGACGGCGGAGGATGAGTCGCACACTGTGACAGGCAAAATGGCCTGGGAGCTTCAAGGCCGAAGCGGTGTGACCTGTTCAAGTTGCTGTGCAGGAACCACATTCACCCAGTGGGCCATAAAGGACATGTATTGTCCCTGACCGTAGTTACAGCTCCAGATGTCGGCACTGCCGTGCACTTTGGTGCACACTGAAAGGCTCAAGGACTGGCCCACCTTCTGCTCAACAAATTTGTGCAGGGCTGGTACTGCCACCATTGCAAAGAAATGACGGCTTGGGACTCTCCACCTCGGATCGGCACAAGCCATCGGTTCTCTGAAAGGTGCAGAGTCCAACATCTGAAAATGGAGGGACTGCAGCACCGGCAACTTGGACAGGAGAACAATTTAGCTTCTGCGCTGTAGGATGAGTGGGCGCATACTGTTGTCACTTGGACAAGGCTTCGCTGATGGATTGCAGGCAGGATGACTGACTTTTAGTAGGAGGAGCAGGAGCATCTGGAGTGACAGAGGATGGGTATGATGCACAGCTACCTTCGGCTGAGGTGCTGGAGCCGTGGCACTGGCTGACGCGACAGGCTGGACCCCCACTTCGGACCTTCGGTTCTCCCAGGCCGCTTTATGGTGACGCTGCATGTGTTGCCGCAGGGCCGTGGTACAAACATTGGGGTTCTGGGCATGCTTGACCTTCTGTCTACACATCTTGCATGTGGCCAGGTTACCCTCCTGCGGATGCTTGAGGAAAAAGTGCCACACTGCCGAGTAGCTAATTTTCCCGCCAACAGTCCGCACTACCTCCCGGGAAGGCAGCCTGCAGCACAGCAGGTGGTCTACCCGCCCCCGGCCACGTGTGGCTCCAGACATTCCAATTCTGCCACCATGCTGACTGCCAACCCTACTACCACCTTGCTGCCGACTCTGGGGCAACCTGGGACCCTCTTCTCCTGATGATGATGAAGCCCCTTCTGCAGTGGGCTCCCAAGTGCGATCGGCTTCATCATCGTTGAGTTGTGTCTGCACGTCACGGATGTCCTCCTCGGTTTCCTCAACAGCATCTCCTGCAGGAGCTGGAATGCTCGCCACACCACCTCCCATGCCACTCTCCTCCTCAGTGTTTGTCTGCTTAGTGGAATAAGCAGCGGATGTCTCCTCCATTTCTTGGCTGGGCCGTAGCTGCTGACTGTCCTCTATCAGATCGTCCTCACTGAATAGTGGAGCTGAACCCAAAGCATAAGATACGTCGGCTGGAGGGGGGGCGTAGGACAGAGGCAATTGAAGGACAGGGGCTGCTCCCGGGCCATGCCTACTCAGGGTTGTGTCCGACCCTACCGACTGTTGACTGGGGGTGTCAGATGTCACTTGTGATATGGTGGATGACCACGTTAACCAATCGATGACGGCAGATGCGTTGCTGGTCAAGGCACGACCGCTAGCAGATACCGGGAGATCAGGCCTCTCACCGCGACTCCTGCTGCCACTTGCCCCTAGTCTGCTGCAACCTCTGCCTGATAAATCTAGACCTCTCCTCGGTGCACATCCTGGGACATCTCTGCCTGACATTTTTACTGCGTTTAGAAGGGGAAAACAATATACTACACTACACCTACAACAGTATTTTTGTAACAGCAGGTGTGTAGAAAAGTTAGATCAAAATAGGCAGACACTGTAGCTAAAAGCTAATGCAAAAACACACTGTCAGATGGTCTTACACAGGATGCCCCTGGTCAGAGTTAAATGCTCCACAGGCAGTTTTAAAACTTGTTTTTTGTTCAAAATGTAAAATAGGTAAAGATGCAGGTACTCTTAAAAGCAAAGTGCTAGTATTCAGTATGCCCCCCGGTGAAAGGCAATGGCTGCTTTAAACTTGAAAAACAGACTTTTTTTTACAAAAGGTTAGTAGGCAGGTACTCTAAAAAGATAAGTGGTAGCACTGACAATGGCCCCCAGTGAAAGGCAATGGGTGCTTTAAACTTGAAAACCAGACTTTTTTTTACAAAAGGCAAAAGGTTAGTAGGCAGGTGCTCTTAAAAGATAAGTGGTAGCACTGACAATGGCCCCCGGTGAAAGGCAAAGGTTGCTTAAAAAGTGACTTTCTTTACAAAATGCACAACGTTAATAGACAGGTATTCTTCAAATATTTATGCTAGTATTTGGGATGCCCCCCCCCCCCGGCGAAAGGCAAAGGTTGCTTAAAAAGTGACTTTCTTTACAAAATGCACAATGTTAATAGACAGGTACTCTTCAAATATTTATGCTAGCACGCTTTTTAAAGAATGACACCAGAAAAAGGAAAAGCTAAACAGGCAGGTGTGGTATTAACACTAAATAGGCTTGAAAGCTAATGCAAACACTTTAAACTGTCCCTGTCTTTCTCTGTCACTGTCACAGCCTCTCTCCTTCTCTATCTGTCCCTCGCTCGGCTTCTTCCTATCTATCTATCTATCTATCTATCTATCTATCTATCTATCTATCTATCTATCTCTTGCTGTATCTGTCTGTCCCTGCCTGATCTGCTCTGGCCGCAATACAGTGCCGAAATGAGCTTCCGCAAGATGGCCGCCACTCGTATAGGGCTGTTACATAATCGGTAAGCCTGTCTGCTGATAGGTAGCATGTGACGCCTACCCAGGATTCCTTGCCCCAATGGGACATGTCCTGACATGTGGATCCACCATTTTAGATGGGCTGGATAGTAGTAAATTGAGTTTTAAGGAAGTGATTCGAGCGGTCGAGTCGTGGCGATATTCGGAATCGTTGCGAATCAAATTTTTCCTGAAATTCGTAACGAATTTGGGTTCGTCAGATTCGCTCATCTCTAGTGCTGGGACACATGGTGGTGCCTCTATGGTCCGATTTATGTTGGTGCCGCTTGTCTGCGGTCCTCAACTTTTGATGTGACAGATTCACTGCCAGGGGTCCAGCTAGCTGCAGACCCACTGGAGCATTACCAGGCTTGAGGTGTGAGAGGTTCATCAGGCAGTCTGTGATCTGCGCTGTTCAACTCATAAATGCTAATTCCTCTTCCTGAGGAGATAAGGACCTGTGCATATTGATGACTAAGAGCCTTAACAGGGGGAAATAAAGGGGAACTCCGGACTTGCATCTGTGATAAAATGAAATGGAATATTTGCCCTGTTTTTCACACCTCCCCTACTAAAAGGGCGCTAAGGTGCCGCACTTCCTAGTGCTGACCCCTGCATCCATGTGCAATCTATCCCTGTCTGGAGAGCTCTGTGGCAGCACCACGGCCATAGTGCTGACTCGTGCTGAGGATTTTAGGCAAGGTCCAAATGCTGTGGGACCTTGAGGGGGGGTTTCCGCTCCCAGCCTTGCAATGCTGCCCCAGAAGGGAGGCCCGAACCATACATGGATAGTTTCAGGGGTCCCCTCCAGGGTTTATGTGCCAGACTGCAGTCCACATCCCTCCAGAGTAATGGTTGGACCACTCCCGGAAGGGGTGTAGGGTGGCCCATAGCTGGGACCATGGGTCCACAGTCTGCCAATGGCAACTCATCCCTTTCTGCTTTACCCGAGCCAGAGGCCTTGGTGCATGTCGCCAACACTGTTTAAGGAGGTAGCCCTGAGTTGGGGCTTGCCTAACCCCCAGCGCCATGAACTAGATCCCCTGGATGGAGAGTCTACCCTGGGGGGAATCTTCATAGGGAAGGATCTCCCACAGGGCGGTACCCACCCTGTCAGCCCAGGTGAGTGACAGGGCCATTGAACGTGGGCCCTGGGTGGCATAGTCCACCGCCATTGGTACGAACCTCTTTCTTTGTGGCAGAGTTTCCGGTGGGCTGCTGGGACTTGGCCCTGCCACCCCCACCCTCTGACAGGTATGGTACAAATGGCAGTGGGCAGCCAGGTCAGGCCCCACTTGCTTCTTGGTGATCCCTATGTGCCCAATCGTCCAGCCCTCTAAGACATAGCACTTCTTGGCCCTGGATGGATAGGGAACCACCAGCTGCTAATTCTCAGGCCACTCTCCTGGTGACCCTGGCTTGGGTACAGCCGCCCTTGTCTCCAGACCACCCGTCTGGGGCCAGAGCCCAAGGGAAGCTGCACCTCCTGTTTGGGGAGAACTCTCTGGGGGTCATCAGTGTCTGATGCTACCCCACATCTCTGCCTAGATATGGTCGGGATTGTGGAGACCACCACATCTTCAGTCTGTTTCCCGGGACCCACCTCTGGGCTTCTGGCTGTCTCAGCAGCCTCTTGGGAGGAAGGGAAGGAGCTATCAGTCCCCTGAGGGGAGCCTGGGCCTCTGCTGTGCTTGTCAGCGGTCTCAGCCGCTGACGTCCCAGATATTTACTACTTCCACCCAAGTTGTTTGTTCAGGCAGAACACCCTGGTCCCTTAACACCCTGGGTGTGATGAAACACTGCAGTGGGCACTTACCTAGGGGTCCCATCTCTCCATGGACAGCCCACGCCCCACCTGTAGGTTTCACCGCCACTGCTTTTTGGCCTGGACTGGTCTCCTCGGGTTGAGGTGGCAGGAACCCCGGACATGAGGTGGTTGGAATAAAAGAGACCATTCCATCCCCTGTCCATTTCCCAAGACCTCCCTCCAGACCTCCTTTGGCCCTGGCAGCCACTTGGTTTGGAGGAAGGGAGCCATTAGACCCCTGCGGGGCTCCTGGGCTACCAGCACTTCCACTATGCATGATAATGGCCAGAGCCGCTGTGGCCTCAGGTAATACCTGTCCCCCTTCCATTCCCATCCAAGCTGCCAGTCCAGACAGACCAGTCTGGCCCTCTGACAACCCAGTAGTGGAGAAACCCTGCGATGTGGACTTACCTAGGGGTCCCACGTCTCCTGGAACAGCCCTCACCTCAGTCGCAGTTCCCTCCCCAGCTGCTGGGTAACCCTTCTTCCTCTGGGAGGAAGAACACTCTATACTCCCTACCCCCACATTCCCTGTAGCAGCGAGGTTACACACAACTCATATTAATTGCACACCTTGGAGTATACATGTTATTACAATCTGGGGGACCAGACCTCGGGGATTCAATGGCCACATACTGAGACACTAGCCATCCAAAGTCTGTCCCTAGCAAAACACTGGCAGAGATATTTGCCGATACCCCCACCTCCCGCACACCCCGCCTGGCTCCCCAGTCCAAATAAGCCTTTGCAATGGGCAGTGCCGGAGACTGAGACAGTCTTTCCGGGGATGAAGTCCGGTGGGAACACCATCTCAGGGGGCACAAGAGTCGTCTCCGCGCCTGTGTTCCTAAGTCCCACTGCCACAGCTTGGCCCACAGTGACGAGTTGCAAGTTGCCCCGGGACCTCCTGGCACCCCTACCCACATACTGCACCATGGAGGAGTTCTGGGATGGGCCCTGCTGGTTCTAAGGACATATTGCTTTGAAGCATCCAGGTTGGTTGCAGTGGTGACAGGGGGAAGTAGGGGAAAGGGGCCTTGGGCTGATAGGCATGGACAACAGATGTCGGCGGTGGCTTACCCTCTTTCCAGCTGGCAGGTTCTGGGTCTCGGGGGCTCTGTTGTGTTGGTACTCATCTGCAAGTGCTGCAGGTGCTGAGGCCCCCTTTGGCTTCCGGTCACGCAGAAACTGCTGCAGATCCTCAGGGTGTAAACAATTTAACTAGCATAAACAATTTATTAACTATATATTAATTTCTAATTACAAATGTCCTGCCTGACTCGCATAAATAGGCAAACAAATATATATAAAGAACATCGATATCGGCAAATGATAAAGCAAGGATACACGCAACTACTGTAGGCTCCTTTAAACATCGGATAAATGAGGAATGTCGAGACAAATGGTAAAAATTAAAAAAAATTATGAAACAAAAGAATGCCAGAAGAAAATACAATTTCACCAACATGCAACACCACATATAATAGCCTAAAGGGTGAATTTACAACACCAACCACCAAAGTCACACAGGGTATATATGGTTGCCAAACATGCAAAGAGGCAAAAAAACGACACCGTTAATGTAAAGACCCCAAAACGATATTAGAATGAAGCATATAGTTTGCCACACAATACCCCCTGGCAGCACTAACAGGTATTAGTTATGGCACTAGTAGATATCTGTTACCTTCCAGGGTCTGGGACCTGTCCTGTATATCCGCAACTCCTATAAGCTCTCCTCTCTGCCGTCCTGTCGGGCTCTGCTCTTTTCTCCCCCCTCTCTGGCTGCCTCCCCTTAATTATACCTCCCCAGCCCTTTGATATCCAATCCTGCTGTCCTCTCCATCCTCGGGCCTGTCTGACCTGTTATGCTAAGAGGGTCCATCACGGAAATTCCCAGCAGCCGCTTGTATATTTCGTGGTGCCGGAGTCTATTGTCTGTCTACCTTTTGATGTCCCACCCGTTTTGCTAAGAGGGTGCATAATGGAATTACCCAGCAGCTGCTTTTTCAGGCCTTGTTTTGCATGTCTATTTACAACAGATTTATGGTATGGTCACAGAATGTCGATATTATCTAGTGCCCTCTCACATCTCTTTTGTTCTTATTGTCTGGTTTAGAAATGCAGATATTATCTAGCTGCCCTTTCATACCTGCTGCTGTTCTAATCAGCTTGCTCCTTATGTCATGCATAATATATATTTTTTTGTATAAATCATATATAACATAAACCTATATGGTATATGACCCATATATCACTGTATATTTACATATCCTCCGTTTGAGGACATTCATATCTTAATATGAAAAGCCCTAACTTTGCTCTTTGGTTATACACCAGTCTCTCGACCATCCGTTACAGCACAATGCTATCTCAAGTTACAGTCCGCCTTCTTCAGCCATCACACAAATGTTTTAATGCCACACCTTCTTCAACAGATCATCAAACATAGTTCATATTTTTCCAACATCCATAACTGCTTATGTGATTTGGGTGACCAAATCTGGTGACATCTGGATTTATTCACTGCTGCTGGTGCTGGACACACATCAGTCGACTTCCATTGTAAGTTGCAGACAATGCTTTATCAGCTGTCACTGAGCCTCCAAGGCCTGTATTGTCAGTGAAGTGGGTGCACAAGGTGACCGTCCATAATACTGAGTGCACAGCGTGACAGTCCATAATATACTAGGTGCACAATCTCAGAACTGTCCTTATTGTTATGGGTGCACATCCTCAGAACTGTCTATGGCTTCATGGGTGCACAGCATCGGAACCGTACATAATATCATGGGTGCACATCATTAGAACCGTTCATACAGACCATAAAGAGTGACAGCAACAGTCCCTCTGCAATATTAGCAGCAATCGGTGATATACCTCCGACACAGTGATGCACAGCAGACTCCACGAAATAAAACTTTGGTCACAGAGCAGTTATATCATGCAAAATAGAAAACAGCGTATTACAGCGAAATGGCTGTAAGAACCTTGAGCTAAAGAAAGTGTGACTCTGTAGATGTGGCTTTGAGGCTTCAAACTATAACCCAAGAACAACAATGTTGCCGCTATGCTATGTCAAACCCCCTCTGTCTCTGCAAACTTAAATCAAAGGCGACTCTGGGCTATAAGATATTAGGTCCACCTAATGCAGACCTTTTCTGTATTTATAATACTTGTACACTACTAAACGGTAAACCTCGCCCACTTCATAACATTTTAAAGTAATACTTGTGGAGAAACTGGGGAGAAAAGCTGCTTGCCCCCCTCATACCCTTTAAAGCAAAGAAACATAAACACACAGACATACAGTTTCAAATTGTGTGCCTAGGTACAAACTACAAAAAAGCTACAAAACAAAGTGACTTAGGAAAAAAGTAATGGTTCCCAACCCCATAACACAAAAAAAAGCTTACCAAGCACACAATTTAACAAAAACGTAACCAATGAACCAGCCAAAATATGAATTTTAACACTTTCATTGTTTATGGTAAGAGGGAAAAAAAGCTTTAAAACCGGTTCCCAAAGCATTGTCACTGAAAAGACACTAACTGTATAAAAACGCTAGTTCGCCTGGGAGTGACCCTCTGCAGTCCCAGCAACAGAGCATTCCACACAGCACGTCAGTGACACCTGGAGAAACTGACATCCACTATGCTGGCACTAGTTATTATCCACTGCGCAATCAATAAAATATTGCGCAATCACAAAAAAATACTAAATTTACACTTTAATGGAAATCAGGGATATCCGAAACCCTGTCCATGCCAGCTTAGAAGTTCAGGTCTTTTAACTAAAAAGCAAAAATGAATTTAGATTTTTGACATCCTGACTGCTTTGATCAAATTAATCTTTGAGGCTTATCCTTAACGTGTGCACACAAATAATCCAACACAAAAGCCCACGTTAAGGTCCCCAAAACCTAATGTAAAAATCAAAGCGTTAATCGGAGACTTAGCCGGGATTTTATCCAATGGACCTGAAAGACAAAGCACACAGAGTTAATAACACTTAACTGGGTGCCTCTCTATAACCTTTTGTCCAAGCCTTGGCTCATCCGACCTTAATTTCCCCAATATACTCACCTCCTCTCTTATGGCCATTGTATCAGGGAGCTCATATCACTCCTCAACTGCAGATTTTCTGCCACAAGGTATTCATTTCGGGCTCTTAACCATTTTACTGGGACACACTTTACAGGTTTGCTTTGACTATAATGCTCCCTAGCAAATTTCTTATGGTTAAAGCTCCCTGTCCCAAATCTAGCAGAATACACCATTGTCTGCCTTTTGTGGGTTCTATAACCCTGGGTATTATTACTATTCATTTGTTTTGCAGAGGGGCAGAGCCTGGAAATGTGACCCGCTTTGCCACAAGAGTGACACTTCACACTTCTAGCTCTCTTTAAATTGTCTCTGCAGGGTACAGCAGAGTTAATTAGTCTAGGCATTGCTTTTTGTAATGGGGGCCTTGCGACTGCCATTTGAGCTTGTGTGACTGCACTTACCTTTTGGGGCTACCTTTGGGTAATTTTCACTTATAGAATTACCCTGCACCCCCGAATCTATATGCTTATTTGGTGAAGACCCACATGAAACCTCCTCGGCAGCACTAGGAAAGGCATCTTCCTATCTCCTGATATCCACAGACACAAGTTCGACTTCTTTTTCTGCTTTTCTGACATTACCTGATTGTTTCTGCGCAATTCTATGCTCTCAGCTGCTCCACAATTGCGCCCAAACTTTCAGCAGATGCCCTCATGGCTCCTAGCGCTTTACCCAGGGAGTTCACCTCCTCTCTGAGGCTTTCATTTTGTATTTTCACCAAAAAAAACTCCTTTGCAATCCACACTGCCCCATAAATCAAAAATCATTTGCCCTCTGATTTGGAGATTTGCTTAGCAGCAATGCATTTGGACACATAATCCTGGGCTTCCGCCCATGGGTTACTGGATCCCTGCATTGCTCTAATAATCCCCTCTGCATTCTTTATCTTGTTCATCTTTTTTACAAGACCCTCCATGTCTATACAATAAGGCACTTCCAATCAATTACAACACTTTAAAATATGCTACACTCACCAATAGCAGCAGCGTTCCTAGAATACTAGAAATTAAATTGCACAATACGTCAATGCAAGGATACCTTAATATCTACCACCGCTCAGCGCCCTGCAAATACACAAGATGTCTCCTGATCTGTGGCTCGTCCAATTATGTAAACAAATTAAACTATTAATAACTAAAAATATTAATATCTCCTGTCTGGCTTAGTCAATTATGTAAACAATTTAACTAGCATAAACAATTTAATAACTAGATATTAATTTATAATTATAAATGTCCTGCCTGACTCGCATAAATAGGCAAACAAATATATATAAAGAACATCAATATCGGCCAATAATAAAGCAAGGGTACACGCAAGGACTGTAGGCTCCTTTAAACATCTGATAAATGAGGAATGCCGAGACAAATGGTAAATATTAATCTATATATATATATATTTAATGGAACAAAAGAATGCCAGAAGAAAATACAATTTCACCAACATGCAACACCACATATAATAGCCCCTAAAGGGTGAATTTACAACACCAACCACCAAAGTCACACAGGGTATATATGATTACCAAACATGCAAAGAGGCAAAAAAAAACTACACCCGTTAATGTAAAGACCCCAAAACGATATTAGAATGAAGCTTATAGTTTGCCACACAATACCCCCTGGCAGCACTAACAGGTATTAGTATAACACTAGTAGATATCTGTTACCTTCCGGGGGCTGGGGCCTGTCCTGTATTTTCGCAACTCCTATAAGCTCTCCTCTCTGCCATCCTGTCGGGCTCTGCTCTTTTCTCCCCCCTCTCTGGCTGCCTCCCCTCAATTATACCTCCCCAGCCCTTTGATCTCCAATCCTGCTGTCCTTTCCACCCTCGGGCCTGTCCCACCCGTTATGCTAAGAGCGTCCATCACAGAAATTCCCAGCAGCCGCTTGTATATTTCGTGGTGCCAGAGTCTATTGCCTGTTTACCTTTTGATGTCCCACCCGTTTTGCTAAGAGGGCGCATAATGGAATTACCCAGCAGCTGCTCTTTCAGGCCTTGTTTTGCATGTCTATTTACAACAGATTTATGGTATGGTCACAGAATGTTATTATCTAGTGCCCTCTCACATCTCTTTTGTTCTTATTGTCTGGTTTCGGAATGTAGATATTATCTAGCTGCCCTTTCATACCTGCTGCAGTTCTAATCAGCTTGTTCCTTATGTCATGCATAATATATATATTTTTTTTGTATAAATCAAATATATAACATAAACCTATATGGTATATGACCCATATATCACTGTATATTTACAAGGGCAATTCCAGAGGAACTGTTCTGTGGCAATCAGCTCCTTCAGTTGCTGGATGGTGGTGATTTCTAAGCCGGCAGTCCACTGCTCGACTGCTCTCTGTAGCGCCCTCATGTGGTCAGCCCAGCTGTCGGTGGGGTCCCGTTGCAAACTCTGCAGTTTCTTGCGATAAAATTCCCGGGTAAGGTTATATTGATAGATCAGAGCTTGCTTGACCCCCTCGTAGCTCAGGGTGGTCTCACTGGGTAGGTACCCAAAGATTTCCAGGGCTTTACCCCTGAGTTAAGGGGTTAAGTACCTGACCCACTGATCCTTCGGTACATGGTATTGATGGCAAACAGTTTCAAAAGCCAGCAGAAAGGTGTCCAGATCTGTACCTGACGGGGAAATCCTCCGCACGCAACTTTGGGGCCTGGTTCTCAGGGGGCCCGCTACTAGCTGTGCCGGGTTGCGGGTGCGGAAGCTTTAGCTGTAGTACTTGGAGCTGGTGTTCATGTTCAACTTGCTCACGGCGTTCTGCAGCCTCGATTTCTCCGCTTCACTGCGTTCTGCAGCCTCAATCTGCTCACATTCACAGCGTTCCTTACGTTCCGCTTAGCGCTCGGCAGCCTCAATCAGGATCTCATAGGTGGCGCGATCTCCAGCCTGGAGACTTACCAGAGCAGCGTGCAGGAGAACATCTGAGCCTGTCTGGCTGGGGTGACCGGCAGGCGGGGCACGGTCCTCCGGGATGCTAAGGGCTGGTGATTGGCTTCTGGGAGAGCCCTGGCTGGGCCCCTCCACACCTAGTGCAACATCGGCAGCCTGCTTCTGGCCCTGGTGCCACTTGCCATGCCTGCAGATGCTGGTCACTGACAGATATTGCACACTGTTGTAATCACACAACCTACTGTAACCACTCTCAGAATATGCCTAGTGTTGAGCTGATCTTAAGATCTCAGCAACAGAAAAGCCACTGCTGGTAATCTTTAGTGTTAGAGTATGGGGCCCACACTCACACTATTTGCCTTATCCCACCGCTGCCATCAATTTGTCAGGGAACCGCGGGTCACGTGATCCAACTATAAACCAGGGACTTCCGGACACACCGACCGCGTTCCCCAAAAACCCTTGTCCGAGTCCTCCTATCAGGAATACCAGGCCCAAAGCCTACAGACACACAGATTCTTGGCTTAAGGCAAACAGATCGCTCAAGTTAAATTTTTAATGCTATAAGCACACTAGGCTGTGATAGAAAACATTTGGCTATGATGGAATATGAAATTATACAAATGCTGTTCTGAGAAGGTTACAGGATACAGTGAATTACATACAGAGAGACAATGGTCAGTTACCTTAATATGCAGTTTCAGAGTAGTGGTGATGGAGAGCTCTTACAAGTGGTAAGTGGCAAGCTTGTGGATGGACACCTCCAGCACGTGTGAACCGTGACCTCTCCAGATAAGTGGCAATGTTCTCATCCCCTTGGCCAACTTTTAAGCAGGTCTCTCCCCTCCACTCTCTTCCATCTGTGGGACGGGTTGTCACCTCTCACTGTTCTAGAGCGTGCTTTAGCCCCTAAAACCCTTTAGGGGTTATAACTTTGGGCAGGGGGGTCGTATGGCTTTGGATATGGCACCAAATGATTGGGCTGGAAGCCGGGCATCCGATGAGTCCAGAAATGGGGTCCCTAAGTGAGTCAGAACCTTAGATCTCCATTTTCCTTGTTTTCCTTTATTGCCAAGCCCGGAGTAACCTACCGCCGTGTGCAGTTTTGTGAGCCGGTTCTGATTCTGTACCTGGCTTGGTGCTGGGACACATGGTGG
This sequence comes from Gastrophryne carolinensis, assembly GCA_027917425.1. NCBI lineage: Eukaryota > Metazoa > Chordata > Amphibia > Anura > Microhylidae > Gastrophryne > Gastrophryne carolinensis. The sequence goes on along the minus strand of CM051236.1, from coordinate 3,827,425 downwards.
TGCAGCTATGGTCCGATTTGTGTTGGTGCCGCTTGTCTGCGGCTCTCATCTTTTGATGTGACAAATTCACAGCCAGGGGTCCAGATAGCTGCAGACCCACTGGAGCCTTACAAGGCTGGAGGTGTGAGAGGATCAGCAGGCAGTCTGTGATCTGCGCTGTTCTACCCATAAATGCTAATTCCTCTTCCTGATGAGATAAGGACCTGTGCATATTGATGACTAAAAGCCTTAACAGGGGGAAATAAAGGGGTACTCTGGACTTTTATCTGTGATAAAATGAAATGTAATGTTTGCCCTGTTCCTCACAGTTGGTATGAAACTGTTTCGGTCTGTTTCTTTAAAAAAGTTTTTTGTTTTTATTTGGTTATTGTCTTTATAGATAGTGATGTCCTAGAAATTAATTTCGTATTCGCTCACCTCGTGGGTGTATCGAATGTTCCAATTATTATCAATTAACGAGGTGAGAAAAGATTCTAACTGTGCTGTAGGTCCATTTCATAAAAATATACATTCATCTATATACATTTTGTAAAAAAACAGTTCACTTGGTGTAATTGTTCTTAAGACATCATATTCCCAGTGTGCCATAAAAAGGTTCGCTAGGCTGGGTGCAAATTTGCCTCCCATCGCCACCCCGATTTATGTAGATAAAATTCTCCTTGATACCAAAAGTAATTGTTTTATAATGAAAATTCAGGGCAATCTATAAGGAATTGAAGTGGGCTGCTTCTAATCCTTTCTGATGTGGTATGATTGTATGAAGAGAACTCACATCTGCTGTGGCTAAGATGAGATTTGGATTGTTTTCGTATTGTTTGATTTGGTTGAGGAAGGATCCTGAATCTTTTAGATATGACGTTGTTTGTTGTACTAATGGCTGTAAGGAGTCAATATATTCGCCCAATCTGCTGATTACTGATCCGATACCGCTCACTATAGGTCTTCCAGGTGGATTTTCCTTGTTTTTATGAATCTTGGGAAGGTGGTAGAGTGTTTGGATTCTTGGTGTGATTAGATTTAAATAATTATATTCCTTTTTTGGTTAGGATGCCCTCTCTTCTTCATCTGTTTAATAGTTCTCTCAGTTTTTGATGGAAAAGATGTGTAGGATCATGTTTTAATTTTTCAGAAGTCTCTTTTTATATCTTTTCTTTTTTTTCTTTTTCTAGAATTACTATGCCTCCGCCTTTGTCTGCTGGCTTGAATATGACATATTTTTTGTTCTTTATACTCTTTATTGATTTGTTTAGTCCATTTCTTCTTTCATTTTTATATTTCGGTACGTTTTGGGTTTAATTTCTTGAGGTCTGGGATGATGGATTCCTTAAAGACTTTTATGGCTCCATTTTGACTTTGTGGATTAAATGTAGAGTTGTTTTGAGATTACTATGTGTAAAGGAGGGAATTGTGGTTTGGATTTGTTTACTTGGTTTTCTTCTGTTTTTGTTCATCTGGTTTGTCAAGTGTATTCTGTTTTTCTGCAAAGAATTTCTTACGTTTTCTTGTAAATTTGAGGACATCTATATAGGTATCAAATTTATTACAGCTTCTGGTGGGTGCATATTTCAAACCTTTGTTTAGAAGATAGATTTTTCTCTTTTCTCTTTTTTCTTTGGTTTTGCTTAAATGAAACAAGCCTTTTCTTAAATTAAACAAGCCTTCTGTCTTTAGTCCCTCTAGTTGTTCTTTTCTTCTTTTTATGTTGAAGTTTTACTCCCTCTCTCCTCCTCGCAGTCTAGTTTTTTTTTTTTGGTGTGTGAAATGGTTCCAGACCAAAAAAAATCCTTGAGAGGGTATCATTGGGTTGTGTGTTTTGCATTATGTCTTCATGACTGTGTGTGTTTCTTTGAGATTGACTTTTTAATTTCTGTTGCGTGCTTTTATATATCTGTGTTCTGCCCAATGTGTCATATCTATGTTGTCTTTGACTGGGGCTTGGGGGGCTCCATTGATGGTGAGGGTGTTTTGGTCTGAACTGAGTTCTCTTTGTGGGTCTGAGGTGTCTTGGAGTGAACCAGTCTTCCACTGTGGATGTAGGTAAGTAACTTTTTCTATAAGGGGAATGATTGTTAACGCTTCTATTTCTGTATACGTAATGGTTGTGAAATCCCCATTCTTTAGTTCTCCAATCTCTATTTAAGGTTGTATTATTCCATGGTTGTTTGTTTCTCCACGTGGGTTTTTTTGTGTGTTTGTATGTAGGTTCATTGTGTCTGTAATGATTCTGTGTCGTTCTGTAATCATTTCTTGGTTTGTATTCATTGTGTTGTCTGGTACTGTTATATGGTTCTTCTTCAATTGGGCCATTATTTTTTATTCCAATTTTTTTGGTTAAGTTATCTCTTTGCCACTTGTAAATTGAGTTATTTTTATGATCTAATAGGTCTCTAGTAAATTTGCATAGTTTTTTCTCGTTTCAAAATGTTTTAGTCTGTCTTTTTATTGTATGTATGTGTTCTTGGTACTCGCTTAGTTCTTTGCAAGGTGCCAAATTTTTTTGTAATTCTTCTTCTATTTTCTTGACTATCTGTTCTATTTTTTTTTCTTCCTTTTAATTATTAATTTCATTAAATTTATATTCAGTAAAAAAGTTTTGCCATTCATCAATATCAGGGATTATGCCTCCACTGTCTTTTTCAGGTGCTACGTCCCATCTTAAGTTCCTTGGAATGAGCCCTTTTGTATGTATACCTCTAAGATATTTAATGTGCCATCTAATGCCCATCTCTTTATGGAGGAGATTGTTTACAGTTTTAAAAAGGTCATCAAAACTGTCAGAGATCTTTCATCTCATCTTCTTCTATTATTTTGGATTTGTTAAATTCTTTCCTTAATTTGGGAAATGTCTTATGTTTCTGCAGCTCCTTCTGTGTGACCTAAGTGTAAGATCTGATGTGGAATTGGTAAAGAAGTGCGCTGAAATATGGATATCTGCTGCAGCCTATTGGTAGGGGTTACTCCTTACAAATGATCCAGTAAAGAGTGGTTTTCTGATTACTTTTATTGGGTCACCTTATGGGATAGTCAAGCAAATTAATCAGTTTAAGTGTGCATTAAGGACTGTGTCAAAGGAAATTAAACCCATATATACTATGGCTGAGATAAGATGAACAAAATCTTTGAGAGTTTGGTTTTAGCTATGTGTTACTTTTTCCTAGGCCTCTGAAAAGCTCAGCAATTCTCATTTTGGTCAGCTCTCACCACTCAGACGTGCTGCTGCTGCAAAAAAAGGAAACATGTGCCTAAAAAAAAAAATTAAAATCCTCAAATGATTGTCCTACACTCTCCTCAAGGAGAGCTGAATTCATCCTCCAGATGCCCCTTCCTCTAGGGGGTGTATCAAAGGCATTCAAGACCATCAATAGTAAAAGGTGATCGGAGAACTCGACTGTCTGCAGCCGCAAAGGCTGAGAAGCCGAGCCCTCCTTCAAAAAAAACCTCTCTGTCCTACTCTGACTGCTGCCTCGCTGAAAAGTGAAGCCCGTGAGGTCCGGGTAGTACTTAATGTGCACATCCTACAGACCTGCCTCTCTAACCATACTGTTCAAAAACAGACAATCGCAGCCCAGCTTGACTTTAAAGCCTCTCCTGTCCATGGGCCTAGTCACGGTGTTAAAATCACCTCCAAAGACTACTGGCCGGGCTGTAAAAAGGAACGGCTTGATCTTTGTAAGGAGGCATTTCCTGTCCCACTTAGTTTGGGGTCCATAGATATTTATTAGGTGCAGGTCCTGCCACTTCAAAACAATTTCCAAGACCATGCACCTCCCGATCTCCACCTCAATGACTCGCCGGCAAGTTACCATGTCTGTTTTAAAAAGCACCGCCACTCCGCTGTAAGGCTCGGCCGCAAGAGACCAAAAAGAGGGTCCGTGCCTCCACTCCCGCTTCACAGCGTGAATGTCGGCCAGACTGGCCAATCTGGTCTCCTGCAAAAACAAAATGTCAGCATCAAACTGGCTGAGAAAAAATAAGGCCATAAAACGAGCGCTTACAGATTTAATGCTGGCAACATTAATGGTTGCCACCTTTATGGCCTTTAACTGCCATCAGAGTCATTCGGGAGAATGTCTCTTAGCCTTCCCTCCGGCCTCACTATCAGATCCCTCACGCTTACTGGAGGAGGCTTGTGTTTCCTCCTCTCTATTGAGTCCTCGGAATCGAAAGAAGAAATTTCTATAGAGTCCTCAGAGAGTGCCTCAAACTGGTTGAAGAGCTGCACCCCATGGCTCTTCCCCGGTTCTGGCACTCCATTGTCCTTTTTTCTTTTCTTCTTTGTAGCAAACCTGAAAGCCAGGTAATCCTGATCTTCGGAGTAAAGTCCAGACCACGCTGTCTTGGGGTCTGAACTCCCACCCCTGCTCAGAAGGGGGTGCAGGATCAGGATCACCTAGCCCCAGCCTGTGAGGTCTTACAGCAGGGTCCATGATTACTGGAACCCCCTTGGTACTTGCAGTGCAAGCCCTCCGGCCCGCCTCAACTATTAAATTACTCAATTTTACATTAGTGGTTGCTGACTTGGGGGCAGACTGGGGATTCACCTTAAGGACACCTTCAGATGGTGCAGGAGCAAGCACCTCAGGAACCCCCAGCTGAGTGGGGGGAGGGAGCGCAGATAGGACAGCATGGGAATGTTCCTCCCTATCCAGCCGCAGCATTTCATTCACCACTTCCCTGTCCAGGTTGTGTCAGGCCTCAGGACACTGACTATAAAGGTGGCCGAGCTGGTTACATAGATTACATCGGATTATATTGCAGTCCTTAGCCAAGTGTCCCAAGCCCTGGCACAACGAGCACCTAAGAAGCGAGCAGGAGGAGCTTAAGTGACCCTTGGCCCCACATTTATGGCAAACCTTGGGCTGACTAGGATAAAAGATGGTCAGCCGGTCATGGCCAATATAGGCTGAAGATGGCAAGTGGGTGATCTGGTTGCCATTCCTGCGGAGCCTCAGGGTCACTGACCAGCCCCCAGTCCAGATGTCCTGATTGTCCAGGATCTTCTTCAGGGGAGTGAGAACATCACCATAACGCTTTAGCCAGATGGTCAAATCAGAGGGGGGAATGGACTCATTTCTAACCAATATGGTGACATTTTTTGTCTGAAGACCTGGATGGGCGTTAACCCCTTCCAGGCAGGATCTTGCTTCAGCAGCTCGTACCGCAAAACTCAGGTCATGCTCTGCGCTCTCCACTGGACTGATCAGGGCAAAAATGTCTGCGGCTGTGAATCCCATGCCAAGCATAAGATCCACCACCGCCTGCTGGGTGATAACTGGCCCCTCCCCTTCCCACCTAAGCTGGACCAGGTTGTGCCTATTGAAGCTGCTGGCAGGGGCATTGGCCTCACTGGGCACAGACATCCTCTCACCAGCAGCTTCTCCACCACACCTGGCAACCTGGGCATAGGACACAGGGGGCTGCACTGCAGTACCAGCACCACCACCATGCTGGATAAAGTACAAGGCTGGACACTTTGCAGCCGGGGCTCCAACATTTGAGGGCACAGTTTTGTCCACATGGGTAGACATAGGGATAGATATAGGGAGATTAATGGGACAGTCAGTGGTCTCCTTCACAGGAAGTCACAGCTGAGAGTTCGGAAGCTAAATTATCAACTGCAATAGGCATGGGGGAAAGTTTATCAGTGACCACAGGGGAAAGTTCAGCAGCATTAATTCCACTGTATAGGCTAGCAACAGGAAGGGACAGGCCAGCAGTAGGCACAGGAGGCTGCCGGGCACCAGACGCAGACAAAAGGCCAGCAGAAGTAGCAGTTGTGACAGAGGACAGGCTAGCAGCAGCAGTGGTAGTAGGGGGAAGAGTTGGAGCAGGCACAGGGGGCAGACTATAAAGAGACAGAGAGGGCAGGCTGGCAACAGACACACCAGAGGATGCAGGAATATTTAAAACCTTCCCAGCCAGACCCAATCCTGCAGGTGAAACACCCATTGTCCAGTGCCCACCAAGATCAGCAAGCCCCGGACCAGAGATAGGTGCCAGGACAGCAGATGAGACTGATGTCACCCTATCCACTGCAGGACAAAGAGCACCAAAATCCACACTACCACCTGACACAGTGCTATCAGCGCCCTCCGCAGGATGGCTGATTAGGGTAGCATCACACTGAGCCGGTATCAGCTCCTCACATACCTGCTGGTGGTCGCCCTCTGGCAGGTCTCCTCCACTGAAATCCAAAGCTGCACACACCTGGTGGACTGCTCCAGACATAGACACCACCGGTTCCGGGGCCCCCAACTCTGCCACTGCCATGGCCTGGGATGAACATGTAGCCGGTGAGTCCTCCATTGGCCTCTTCACCACATGGTCTGCCTCCTCTTACATGGCCTGACCTGAGCGCTGCATGGTCTTAAAGCGCTGCTCATTCCTGTATTTCTTCTGAAAAGCACCACTGCCTTCCTTCAGTGATTTCACCAACCTCTCCTGCTGCTTCACCTGCACCTCCAAATCTGACAATTCCGTCTTGGCAGTGCGGCGATCCGATCATTTCACTCTGCTGGCGTCCGCTCGCTTCTTTTTTAAGGATAATTTAAAACTGCAGAGTTTCTCCTCCTCTTTAACCACAGCAATAAGATTGTTGCAAACAATTGCCGATAATTTCTCACTGGGCTGGGGCACTGTGCTGGAACTAGTGCTGCTAGCAGATGGAGTCCCGGGATCGCGTGGCTTAATATTCCTCCGGGGGTAACGGCGAGACTCACCCCTGGAATCATCCATCTTGCCTAGGATAGCACTCCCAGCAAGGCCTCTGGCTTCACAGCTCTCAGCTAGTCAGCTGCAGGTAATTAGAGAGCAACCACACACAGCAGGAGATGACCGCACCCTCCTAATTACCCTAATAGAGTGTAAGTTCTTCTCCTTCTGTATCCTCCCTTATACTCTAATAGAGTGTAAGCTCTTCTCCTTCTGTATCCTTCCTTATATCCTAATAGAGTGTAAGCTCTTCTCCTCCTGTATCCTCTCCTATACCCTAATAGAGTGTAAGCTCTTCTCCTTCTGTATCCTCCCTTATATCCTAATAGAGTGTAAGCTCTTCTCCTTCTGTATCCTCCCTTATACCCCAATAGATTGTAACTTTTTTTATTGAGTAAAATCAAGCAATCATATACAATATATACAATATATACAAAGTTACAATAATAAATAAATAAAAATAAAATAAATTATAACTAAACAAAAAGAAACAGGCCTAACAATTCGGCATATAATATATAATATCCATTATTCTATATACAATCCTATCTACAACCTAAACACTACACTCTACACAACCCAGCAGGAAGACTAAGAGACCCCGTCACCTGTGCACACAGCCGTTCTTCAAAAATCTGTCATTGTCATAAAAATCTATGGGTGATAAGAGACAGAAAAGCTCACCCAGAGGGAAGTCATGAGGACTAAGGAGGCCTGATGTTCCTCCACGCCTTCATCCAGGCCCCCCGTTCCCACCTGTCCCTCTCAAGCACCCGGATCTTGCCCACCTCATGCAGGATGTCATGCACCACCGGGACAAGGAGGACTTTCTTCCTAATGCAGAGCTGGCACCGTGCATTCCACGTGAAATAGCGGATCACTAGACTAACTAGATATAAAGTGTCCAAACAAAAATCCCCTCTGTTCCTGAATGCTCCATACACCCACTCAGCATAGGAAAGCTGGGAGAAGAAGGGGGCACCGAGGGCCAACCCCACCTGTTTACACACCTCTACATTAAAGGGACACCGGAGCAGGAAGTGGTCCATAGTCTCCACCTCATCCTGACACTCCTCACGGAGAGAAATTATCTCTGGCAGGCTGCGACTCTTCCGGATCCCCCTAAGGTAGAGTTTTCCTTGGAAGGAGAGCCAGGCTATATCCCGGTATTTCAAAGGAATTCTTGAGGAGTTAATAAGCCTCAAACCCTCCCTCATGATGGAGCCTGGGCAATCCCTGAGGGACAATGGCTCATGAAAAGCCAGACCCAGGACCCGACTCACCAGAAGCTTCCTCGGAGTAGATCTCATGTCCTCTGCTGTCAATTGTCATTGCCAAACTATTTTCAAGCACGGGGCAACATAGGCCGGGAGCTGAGCCTGAGGAACTCGAGGGCTTTTCATCCGGCCACCATTCTCCCAGTCTCGCAGGAAGGGCTTAAACCAGGACTGGAAAATACCCACCCAGCCAGGCGGGCTCTCTGCCAACATGCTTCCAAAATTATGTTTCAGAAACAAGAGAGAGAAAAACACGACTGGATTGACCATCCCTAGGCCACCCTCCCGCCTAGATAGGTAGGTGACATTTCTTTTCACCAGGTTCATGCGGTTTCCCCATAACATCTGGAAAAACACGCTGTAGACCCTGGTGTAGAGAGACACTGGCAAAACACAGACGAAGCTGACGTATAAAAAGATGAGATCAGGTAGATCAGGTAAGTCTTGATAAGGTCAACCCTTTCCCTGAGAGACATTTTCCAGCTCTTCCAGACTGCAACCTTGGCATTGGCAATTTCCAGCCTGCGCTCCCAGTTTTTTTGGCCATAATTGCCAGGACCGAAATTTATGCCAAGGATCTTAATTTCCTGCTGGGGCACTGGGAAGGCGTCCGGAAGTTCGAAGCCCTCACCCTCCTCACCCATCCAGAAAACTTCACTCTTCTCGTGATTGACCTTGGAGCCCGACGCTTCTGTATACTGTGCTATTAGAGAGGCCACCTCCTCTGCCTCATTTGTCCCAGAGACAATCACAGATACATCATCAGCATAGGTAATGACCTTCAAAGGAGGCTCACCAGGCACACCCAGAGGAACCCCACATAAAATGCTGCTCTCGACCCTCCTTATAAAGGGATCGATCGCAAACACATACAGTAGGGGACTCAGAGGGCATCCCTGTCGCACACCGTAGCCAACTTCAAAAGGCCTTCCAACCCAACCATTAACAAGAGGGAAGCTCTCAGCCCCATCATACAGGGTTTGTAGCCAATTAATAAACCGCCCGGCAGGCCGTACTTACCAAGAAGCAGCCATAGGTATTCATGATTGACCCTATCAAAAGCCTTTGCCTGATCTAACGCCAACAAGTACTTTCCCCAGCCTGCAGCCCTGCACCGCTCCAAGGCTTCCCGGACAGCTAAAACCACTGAGAAGGTGCTTCTACCTTGGATGGAGCAGTGCTGATGACGGGAAAGCAGTTGCTCCGCCACTGACGACAAGCGCCAGAACAAAATCTTTGCCAGTATCTTTCTATCGACATTGAGAAGGCTGATGGGGCGCCAGTTCTCAATCATCGAAGAGTCCTTACCTTTTGACAGAAGGATCACGGCTGAGCGCCTCATAGAGGGAGGGAACCCTCTGCCAGACAGCAATTAAAAACCTCCACCAAATGTGGTGCCAGGATGGTCTTAAAACATTTATAAAATTCAGCTGTCAAACCATCTGACCCGGGTGACTTTTTGATGGCAAGGTGATCAATTGCACTTACCACCTCATCAGCGGTGACCGGCTCTGTCAAGCTAGTGATAGAAAGGTCACCATTTTCCAGTCCTGGAGTAGAGTCCAGGAAACTCACCATCCTTGCACGATCAAGAACCTTTCTGCCCAGGAGGCCAGCATAAAAGGACCTAATGATCTCCAGGATCCCAGATTTAGATCTTACCAGGGATCCTGTACTATCCTTCAGACCAAGGACAGTCTTGAGAGCTGCAGCCTGTCTGCAATTCTGATAGGGATCAGGCGAGTGGTATTTCCCATAATCCCTCTCTAGAACCAGAGAAGCATGCCGGTCATACTGACACTTCCTGAGAAGAAGCTTGACTTCAGAGATTGCCCCTTGATCTCCACCATTCGAAACAAGGATGTCAAGTTTCCTCCGCAAGCGCTGGTAGGCAATGTATTTATCAAGCTGTTTTCTTTTTCCTAGGCCCCTGAAAAGCCCAGCAATTCTCATTTTGGTCAGCTCCCACCACTCAGACCTGCTACTGCAAAAATCCTTATTGGAAACCTGCGCCTGAAAAAATCCTCAAAGGATTGTCTTACCCCCTCATCCTCAAGGAGAGCCGAATTCATTCTCCAGATGCCCCTTCCTCTAGGCGGTGTGTCAGAAGCATTCAAGACCATCGATAGTATAAGGTGATCAGAGAACTCAACTGCCTGCAGCCGGGGAGGCTGAGAAGCCGAGCCCTCCTTCAAAAAAAACCTGTCTATCCTACTCTGACTGCTACCTCGCTGAAAAGTGAAGCCCGTGAGGTCCGGGAAGTGCTTAATGTGCACATCATCCAGACCTGCCTCTCTAACCATACTATTCAAAAAGAGACTATCGCAGCCCAGCTTGCCTTTGAAGCCTCTCCTGTCCATGGGCCTAGTCACGGTGTTAAAATCACCTCCAAAGACTACTGGCCGGGCTGTAAAAAGGAACGGCTTGATCTTTGTAAGGAGGCATTTCCTGTCCCACTTAGTTTGGGGTCCATAGATATTTATTAGGTGCAGGTCCTGCTCCTTCACAATGACGTCCAAGACCATGCACCTCCCGATCTCCACCTCAATGACTCGCCGGCAAGTTACCATGTCGGTTTTAAAAAGCACCGCCACTCCGCTGTAAGGCTCGGCCGCAAGAGACCAAAAAGAGGGTCCGTGTCTCCACTCCCGCTTCACAGCGTGAATGTTGGCCAGACTGGACAATCTGGTCTCCTGCAAAAACAAAATGTCAGCATCAAACTGGCTGAGAAAAAATAAGGCCATAAAACGAGCGCTTACTGATTTAATGCTGGCAACATTAATGGTTGCCACCTTTATCGGAGGGGGAACTTCCATCAGAGTCATTCGGGAGATTGTCTCTTAGCCTTCCCTCCGGCCTCACTATCTGAACCTAAACGCTTCGTGGAGGAGACTGGTGCTTCCTCCTCCATATCTGAGTCCTCGGAATCGAAAGAAGAAATTTCTATAGAGTCCTCAGAGTGCGCCTCAAACCGGTTGGAGAGCTGCACCCCACTGCTCTCCCCCGGCTCCGGCACTCCATTGTACTTTTTCTTTATTTCTTTGTAGCAAATCTGAGAGCAAGGTAATCCTGATCCTCGAGGGAGAGTCCAGGCCACGCTGTCTTGGGGTCTGAACTCCCACCCTGATCAGAAGGGGGTGCAGGATCAGGATCACCTAGCCCCAGCCTGCAAGGTTTTACAGCAGGGGCCACGATTACTGGGACCCCCTTGGTACTTTCAGTGCCAGCCCCCCGCCTCAGCTATTAAATTACTTGATCTGAAATTGGTGGTTGCTGACTTGGGGGCAGACTGGGGATTCACCTTAGGGACCCCTGCAGATGGTACAGGAGCGGGCGCAGGGGCCTCAGGAACCCCCAGCTGAGTGGGGGGAGGGACCGTAGACGGGGCAGCATGGGGACGTTCTTCCTCCCTATCCAGCCGCAGCATTTCCTGCACCACTTCTCTGTCCAGGTTGTGCTAGGCCTCAGGACACTGACTATAAGGGTGGCCGAGCTGGTTACATAGATTACAGCGGATCGTATTGCAGTCCTTAGCCAAGAGTCCCAAGCCCTGGCACAACGAGCACCTAAGAAGCGAGCAGGAGTAGCTGAAGTGACCCTTGGCCCCACATTTATGGCAAATCTTGGGCTGACCAGGATAAAAGATGGTCAGCCGGTCACGGCCAATATAGGCAGATGATGGCAAGTGGGTGACCTGGTTGCCATTCCTGCGGAGCCTCAGGGTCACTGACCAGCCCCCGGTCCAGATGTCGCGATCGTCCAAAATTTTTTTCAGGGGAGTGAGAACTTCACCATAACGACTTAGCCAGACGGTCACATCTGAGGGGGGGATGGACTCGTTTCTTACTAGGATGGTGATGTTTTTTATGAGCTGCTGCCTGGAGACCTGGATGGGAGTTAACCCCTTCCAGGCAGGACGTTGCTTTTGCAGCTCGTACCGCTCCCAAAACAAGTCCATCCCCTCTGGTCTAACGAAGCTCAAGTCATGTTCTGCACTCCCCACTGGACTGATCAGGGCAAAAATGTCTGCGGCTGTAAATCCCATACCCAGGATGAAATCCACCACTGCCCGCCGGGTGATAACTGGCCCCTCCCCCTCCCACCTAAGCTGGACCAGGTTGCGCCTATTGAAGCCACTGGCAGGGGTGTTGACCTCACTGGGCACAGACATCCTCTCACCAGCAGCTTCTCCTCCGCGCCTGGCAACCTGGGCATAGGACACAGGGGACTGCACTGCAGCACCAACAGCATTATTGGCTCTACTCCCTGTGCCACCTCGCTGGATGAAATACAGGGCAGGGCGGACAGCAGGGGCCCCAGCATTAGGTGGCACAGTCTTCTTATAGTCCACCAGAGGTGCAGGTGAGGGGACAGTCGTATCATCAGCAGCAGTCACAGCATCAGGCCCAGCAGAAAGTCCAACAATAGAATAAACCCCTGTGGACTCCAGACACAGCAGCAGTAACAGGAGCAACAACATCAGTAACGGCACCCACACCAGCTGAAGCAGAATCAATAGAAGCCCTGCCAGCCAGACCCAAACCTGTGGGTGAGTCACCCATGGCCCCAGGCCCACCAAGTTCGGCGCACCCAGGAACCCGGATGGGTGCCAGGATGGTACTTACGTCTGGCGCCACCTCACCCTTTTCAGGGCAAGGAACGCCACAGTCTTCTATACCCCCTGACACAGCGCCTATGGCGCACTCCGCAGGTTGGCTGGACAGATGGATGTCGTCCTTAGCTGGCATGGGCTCCTCAGGCTGGCGGCTGTCCTCTGGAAGATCTGCTCCAGTAGGGGCTTCCTGGAGGCCCAGTGATGTCACGCACTCCTGATGTGTTGCCTCAGCAAGAGAGTCTTCCAATGCTGGTTCCGGGGCTCCCGGCTCTGCTACTGCTGCAACTTTGGGTGGAGGTACAGCTGGAGAATCCTCCACCATCTGGGTCTCGTCCACATGGTCGGCCTCTTCCTCCTTCACTGTGGGGCCTGAGCGCTGCATGGACTTAAATCGCTCCTCATTTTTATATTTTTCTTTAAAGGCCCCACTGCTTGCTTTGAGGGACGAAACCAACTTTTCCTGCTGCCGACATGCTGATTCAAGCTCAGCTAAGTCTGCTTTGCTTGACCGCTTATCCAATCCTCTCGCCTTGCTGGTGTCCATTTTCTTTTTCTTTAATGCGATTTTCATCTTGCGCAGCTTCTCCTCCTCCTTCGCCACACTGCACAAATTACTGCATACACGGCTTCGAAAAGCTGACAAACTCTCACCGGGCTGGGGCACCGTGGTGTTACTAGCGCCGCTGGTGGAAGCAGACCCGGGATCCGGAGGTTTAATAGTCCTCCGGGGGTATCGGTGAGATTCACCCCCAGAATCCTCCATCTTGCCTGGGATAATCCTCCCAGCAAGGCCTCAGGCTTCTCAGCTCACAGCTCACAGCTCACAGCTCTCCAGCTGCAGGTAATCAGAGGAAGCACACACAGCAGGAGGTGACCGCACCCTCCTGATTACCCTAATAGAGTGTAAGCTCTTCTCCTTCTGTATCCTCCCTTATACCCTAATAGAGTGTAAGCTCTTCTCCTCCTGTATCCTCCCTTATACCCTAATAGAGTGTAAGCTCTTCTCCTCCTGTATCCCCCCTTATACCCTAATAGAGTGTAAGCTCTTCACCTCCTGTATCCTCCCTTATACCCTAATAGAGTGTAAGCTCTTCTCCTCCTGTATCCCCCCTTATACCCTAATAGAGTGTAAGCTCTTCTCCTCCTGTATCCCCCCTTATACCCTAATAGAGTGTAAGCTCTTCACCTCCTGTATCCTCCCTTATACCCTAATAGAGTGTAAGCTCTTCTCCTCCTGTATCCTCCCTTATACCCTAATAGAGTGTAAGCTCTTCTCCTCCTGTATCCCCCCTTATACCCTAATAGAGTGTAAGCTCTTCTCCTCCTGTATCCTCCCTTATACCCTAATAGAGTGTAAGCTCTTCTCCTCCTGTATCCTCCCTTATACCCTAATAGAGTGTAAGCTCTTCTCCTCCTGTATCCTCCCTTATACCCTAATAGAGTGTAAGCTCTTCTCCTTCTGTATCCTCCTTATACCCTAATAGAGTGTAAGCTCTTCTCCTCCTGTATCCTCCCTTATACCCTAATAGAGTGTAAGCTCTTCTCCTCCTGTATCCTCCCTTATACCCTAATAGAGTGTAAGCTCTTCTCCTCCTGTATCCTCCCTTATACCCTAATAGAGTGTAAGCTATTCTCCTCCTGTATCCTCCCTTATACCCTAATAGAGTGTAAGCTCTTCTCCTCCTGTATCCTCCCTTACACCCTAATAGAGTGTAAGCTCTTCTCCTTCTGTATCCTCCCTTACACCCTAATAGAGTGTAAGCTCTTCTCCTTCTGTATCCTCCCTTATACCCTAATAGAGTGTAAGCTCTTCTCCTCCTGTATCCTCCCTTATACCCTAATAGAGTGTAAGCTCTTCTCCCCCTGTATCCTCCCTTATACTCTAATAGAGTGTAAGCTCTTCTCCTTCTTTATCCTCCCTTATACCCTAATAGAGTGTAAGCTCTTCTCCTCCTGTATCCTCCCTTACACCCTAATAGAGTGTAAGCTCTTCTCCTTCTGTATCCTCCCTTACACCCTAATAGAGTGTAAGCTCTTCTCCTTCTGTATCCTCCCTTATACCCTAATAGAGTGTAAGCTCTTCTCCTCCTGTATCCTCCCTTATACCCTAATAGAGTGTAAGCTCTTCTCCCCCTGTATCCTCCCTTATACTCTAATAGAGTGTAAGCTCTTCTCCTTCTTTATCCTCCCTTATACCCTAATAGAGTGTAAGCTCTTCTCCTCCTGTATCCTCCCTTATACCCTAATAGAGTGTAAGCTCTTCTCCTCCTGTATCCCCCCTTATACCCTAATAGAGTGTAAGCTCTTCTCCTCCTGTATCCTCCTTATACCCTAATAGAGTGTAAGCTCTTCTCCTTCTGTATCCTCCCTTATACCCTAATAGAGTGTAAGCTCTTCTCCTCCTGTATCCTCCCTTATACCCTAATAGAGTGTAAGCTCTTCTCCCCCTGTATCCTCCCTTATACCCTAATAGAGTGTAAGCTCTTCTCCTCCTGTATCCTCCCTTATACCCTAATAGAGTGTAAGCTCTTCTCCTCCTGTATCCTCCTTATACCCTAATAGAGTGTAAGCTCTTCTCCTTCTGTATCCTCCTTATACCCTAATAGAGTGTAAGCTCTTCTCCTCCTGTATCCTCCCTTATACCCTAATAGAGTGTAAGCTCTTCTCCTCCTGTATCCTCCCTTTTACCCTAATAGAGTGTAAGCTCTTCTCCTCCTGTATCCTCCCTTTTACCCTAATAGAGTGTAAGCTCTTCTCCTCCTGTATCCTCCCTTATACCCTAATAGAGTGTAAGCTCTTCTCCTCCTGTATCCTCCCTTATACCCTAATAGAGTGTAAGCTCTTCTCCTCCTGTATCCCCCCTTATACTCTAATAGAGTGTAAGCTCTTCTCCTTCTTTATCCTCCCTTATACCCTAATAAAGTGTAAGCTCTTCTCCTCCTGTATCCTCCCTTATACCCTAATAGAGTGTAAGCTCTTCTCCTCCTGTATCCTCCCTTATACCCTAATAGAGTGTAAGCTCTTCTCCTCCTGTATCCCCCCTTATACTCTAATAGAATGTAAGCTCTTCTCCTTCTTTATCCTCCCTTATACCCTAATAGAGTGTAAGCTCTTCTCCTCCTGTATCCTCCCTTATACCCTAATAGAGTGTAAGCTCTTCTCCTTCTGTATCCTCTCTTATACCCTAATAGAGTGTAAGCTCTTCTCCTCCTGTATCCTCCTTATATCCTAATAGAGTGTAAGCTCTTCTCCCCCTGTATCCTCCCTTATACCCTAATAGAGTGTAAGCTCTTCTCCTCCTGTATCCTCCCTTATATCCTAATAGAGTGTAAGCTCTTCTCCTCCTGTATCCTCCCTTATACCCTAATAGATTGTAAGCTCTTCTCTTCCTGTATCCTCCCTTATACCCTAATAGATTGTAAGCTCTTCTCTTCCTGTATCCTCCCTTATACCCTAATAGAGTGTAAGCTCTTCTCCTCCTGTATCCTCCCTTATACCCTAATAGAGTGTAAGCTCTTCTCCTCCTGTATCCTCCCTTATACCCTAATAGAGTGTAAGCTCTTCTCTTTCTGTATCCTCCCTTATACCCTAATAGCAACCCTGTACGAAAATTGTAGCCCCTCCCCCATTGTCATGTTATATTTACACCCAGCTCTAAAAGCAGGTAACAATCTATTGCCACAGCTTAATCCTTTAAACTGGACCAACCCCCTTACAAGAAACACAGCTCATAGCATCCCTCCCCAGGGCAATTCACATTGCTAAACATAAAAAAAAATATCTTTTTGTAACTCCGGCTGTAGTCAATTTTAGAAACAAAATGGCATCTCATGGAGCCGTAGGTTGCCTGCTAAGTGGAAGTTTCCTGCTGCTGTGCATTAAGTTCAGGCAGCAGTATTGCTGGCACGCTCGGAAAGGAAGCTCCAAAATGGCCCCTACCACGGGAAAGGTAGTGAGGCAGTGTTTCAGCTTTGAGTGGATGCATGAGCAAATGTAACTGCTGACAATGATTCAGTATCATGCATGCAGATGAGGTAAGGGAGTTTTCTCCAATTGTGCAAGGTTGTTTATCTGGTTTAAGTGCCGGCCTACCTACAGATTTTGTCACCCTATGTTGCCAGACTAAAAGTTACTATTTTGCACTATGTCTAACTGTGATTTTTGTGATTGAAGTTATTTCCAGGGTTTTCCCCAGAAAATGATATATAGTTTTTTTCAGTCTGGGTTTTTTAACGTGAACTGTGTTTGTTATTTTTTGTTGTGTATTCTCAATATTTTGGGGTGAAATATATGCTGTATATAAAAAAAAATAGTTAATGCACTCTCTCTTAGAATGGTATAATATGGAATCACAAAAAAAGGAAAAAGGACAAGTTGGGCCTCCCCTATATAATGGGTCCCAAGGGTGTTGTAATTTAGAAAAAGATTGACTCGCACACCAAAGATGCAGTTCAATTATGCTTGTATTTGAATTTAAAGTAAAAAAAAAAAAATATAGAAAAAAATTGCTCAGCTTGGTCCCAGAAAGAATCCATAGGTTCTGATCTTCTTACTCACCGGAATGTTTTAGAAACTGACGAAGGCAATGAACTTACATTCATATCTGGTGGGAATGTAGGCTAGTCAACCAGTTCTGGGCCAAGGCCTTTTACCTTATAAAGAAGGCAACAGGCCTGCACCTGACCCCCTCACCTCAACTGGCCCTTCTTAATCGAAACCCCCTCCCCCGGCTGCACCAAAACACAATTCAAGCTTTTTAGGCGTATCCTTACAGCCGCTAAACTGATTATAGCACAATCATGATAGAGTCGGTCTATCTCTAGCGGAAGCCTGATACCTCGCATTAACGAGGTAACGCTCTTTGAAAAGATGGCTGCCTTGATGCAAGGTGACCTCACCCCCTTCCTCGCTACCTGGGAAGGTTGGATCACCCATTTCCAGCCTAAAATCTGATTTTGATCATCCTACTTACAATCTAGCCTCTTGTGACGCCCGTTGTAAGATAGACGAAGTTCGGACACCCATCCCTCTCCCCTCTCGCTTTTTATTCACCTCTATCCTATTTATCCTCCTTTTCCATTGCGACTCAAACCTTCTAATCTGCTGCGTAATTTCAATTACATTGAATGCTTTGTAATAAGAAATTAATAGCGCTTTGATGTTTACAAGTATACCTTCAACTGGATGTTTTTCTTTACTTGTATTACGAACTGTAGTGTAAGTTGCATTCTGATGTAACATCTCCATATCTTCAATAAAAATATTGAAGAAAAAAAAAATCGCTCAGCTCTCAGTTGTAACATAGGAAATAGGTTCATACATTTCTTTCACAAGCAATACATTTAGTTCAATATACAGATTAGGCACCTATTCTAGATCTACTATGTATATCAAAATCATACAATATATATATATATTATATTATTATTATTACTACGGTGCACCTGTCCAAAAGTTCACATTGTGCTTTCAAAGTGATACATACAAAGTATTAGAAAGCCACATTATAAATTGCTCCGCATATTAAGATAGACAGAAGAACACTTCCTGTCTGATTGCCTGCCTGAACATGCTTGTATTGTAGCCTCTTTTAGACAATCTGGCTTTAATACCATCCGCCGCCTTCTTAAACGCACTATCGGTGGTACAGTTTCTGCTTGCCTAGATTTTCTCCCCGTAGGGTATGCTACGCAATAGATGTTGGGGGTGGAAGCTAGAGGCATGTAGGATTGTGTTGGCCGCTGATACTTTACGAAAGAAATTGGTGTGTATCTGTCCCTGTTCATCGATGTAGATCGTTGATTTGACTCTCACTACATTCATATGTAAATTTAAGATTCAAATCATTTTGATTTAGAATCTTAATGAAATCTAAAAGTAGTGGTCTAGGACCTGTCCATAGGATGAAAATGTCATCAATGTACCTGTGCCACGTAAGCATGTGGCACAGATACATCGCAAGATTGTCCTCAACCCACAACCCCCTCTCCCAACGGCCCAGGTACAGATTGGCATAGGATGGGGCACATGTAGCGTCCATGTGCCCTGTACCTGATGGTATAGTTGGCTGTCGAAGAGAGAGAGATTGTGGGTGAAGACAAATTTAAGTAATCTAAGTATGAAGAGATTAGAATTATATTGATCTAGATCCAGCTCGTCTAGGAAATATTGAACTGCCTAAAGACCTTGATCGTGAGGCCCACCAATAGTGTTCACGGGGGCACAGTCAGCCCATCGAGGATGCTGAGTAGGTGTCCTGTATCTTTCTTGTTCAATAATTTTTATTGTAACATATTCTGAGCATCAGTATCAAAATGTACATCGTAATGAACTACCGATAAGCAGATATAGTCCTGTATCTTTCAAGAATGATGGTAATTGATGCACCAGTGGTTGTAGGTGGTGATTGATGAACCGACTGGCCCGATCAGTGAGAGACCCCATGCCCGACTTGATTGGTCTGCCAGGGGGGCTTTGACCGATTTATGCACCTTGGGTAAGTCATAAAAGGTGGCAATAGTCGGGCATGGGGTCCCCAGATAATCGCAAGTCTGCTCATCGATCACCCGGTGTTAGACTGCATCCTAGATAAGCAAGTGGTACTCCCCGGAGGCCTCACTGAGCCTGGACATGGAGGTCCGCACATACCAGTTTTTATTCTCCAAGATCTGTTTACACATCAGAACATACCGGTCGTTGTTCATAACAACGATATACGGCAGGTTTTATTGTTAAATTGTTGTTGGTCTCAAGTTCTTTTAATGCTGCTTGGTGTTCTGGGGAAAGATTGGAACCCCTTTTATACTTACATTTTTCTACTTCAGTTGTAATAAGATTAACAAATGTTTCAAGGTGTGAATTAGAACTAAGGGGGGGAAAAAGGTTGAAGGTTTTTTAAAACGGGTAGTTTTGGTGGTTATCATCGGTGAGGTCCCTGTTGCTTTCTCACTGCTTTCTCACTGCGTTCTATAAGATCCTTTTCTAATTGTGCTGCTGTTCTTTCTGGGCTTCTATCCTGTTCCGTCTCCTTAGCTATAAATAGTTGTTTGCAAAGTACCCTGCTAGCAAAAAGATGGAGGTCTTTTATTACCTCAAAGGTGTAAGAAAATGCAAATGGAACATATTGTTGCCAGCCCCTACCACCCTCAAACCAATGGTCTCTGTGAGCGTTTTAATGGCACTCTAAAACAGATGCTCAAGATGTTTGTCGAGACTGAGGGTCGGGACTGGGAACGTTATCTTCCGTACTTGCTTTTTGCCTACCGTGAGGTCCCCCAGGCTTCCACAGGTTTCTCACCCTTTGAACTTCTGTATGGGAGACGGGTCCGTGGACCCCTGGATCTCATTCGAGAGGCCTGGGAGGGAGAAACTGCAGAAGCTGGGACTTCAGTAGTGGACTATGTATTGAACCTCCGGGAAAAGATGCACACTCTGCTGGCCCATGTCCGGGAAAATCTTTCCGAGGCCCAGGGCAATCAGAAACGATGGTATGACCGCAATGCCCGAGACAGAGTTTATGACATTGGACAAAAAGTGTGGGCCTTAATTCCCATGAAGCAGAACAAGCTCCAAGCCGCCTGGGAGGGGCCCTATACCATTACCAAGAGGGTCAACAATGTCCCCTATGTGGTGGCCCTTGATGAGCGAGGGAAGAGGGAACGGGCCTTCCATGTCAACATGCTCAAAGCCCACCATGATAGGACAGCCTATGCCATGCCAGTCTGTAGTATGTCAGACGAGGGGGAGGAGGATCTATTAGTGGACATGCTGACAGGTAGCAAGAACAATGGGTCACCCCGAGACCTGCAAGTCAACCCTCAGCTAACCAGGGAACAACAAGCTGATCTGGCACAACTCCTCTCTATGCATCATGACACCTTCACGGGTAAGCCAGGCAGGACCCACCTCACTGATCATCATGTGGATACTGGTAGTCACCACCCAATTAGGCAGTCAGCCTACCGAGTTTCTCTGGAAGTACTGGAAAACATCAAGAGGGAAATTGGGGAGATGTTAGAGTTAGGGGTCATCCAAAAATCCCACAGTGCATGGGCTGCCCCTGTGGTTCTCATACCAAAAAAGGACCACACAACCCGGTTCTGTGTGGATTACAGGAAATTGAATGCCATAACGGTGTTTGATGCCTATCCAATGCCCCGGATCGATGAATTGTTGGACAAGTTGGCAGGAGCCAAATATCTAACAGTCATGGACTTAAGCAGAGGATATTGGCAGATTCCCCTAACCCCAGCAGCTCAGGAAAGGTCAGCCTTCATTACACCCTTTGGACTGTTTTTTTGGTCATGCCCTTTGGCATGAAAAATGCGCCAGCCACCTTTCAGAGGCTTGTCAATGACCTGCTGGGAGGACTGGAACATTGTGCAGTGGCTTACCTCGATGACATTGCCATCTTCAGCCCTACATGGGAGGACCACCTCACCCACTTAGCACAAGTCCTTGAGAAAATCCGGGATGCGGGACTGACTGTGAAACCTGAGAAATGCCAGGTAGGCATGACTGAGGTTCACTATCTTGGGCACCTGGTGGGAGGGGGAACCCTTAGGCCAAACATGGACAAAGTAGAGGCTATTAGGGCCTGGCAAACCCCACAGACAAAGAAGCAGGTGAGGTCTTTCTTGGGTACTGCGGGATACTACCGTAAATTTGTACCAAACTACAGTGCCTTGGCCAAGCCCCTGACTGATCTTACTAAGAAAAAGTTGCCCAAGACCATAATCTGGACGGAGGACTGTGAGAACTCTTTTTGCTCCCTAAAAGAAGCTCTGTCAAACTCTCCCATACTGCAGGCACCAGACTTCACTCGCAGATTTGTGGTACAGACAGACGCTTCCATGTATGGCCTAGGAGCTGTTCTTAGTCAGGTGAACCAGGCGGGGGAGGAGCATCCCATTCTGTATTTAAGCCGGAAGTTGCTGCCCAGAGAAGTAGGTTACGCAACGATTGAGAAGGAATGTCTTGCCATTGTTTGGGCATTGCAGAAGTTGCAGCCTTACCTCTATGGGCGGAACTTTACAGTGATTACCGACCACAATCCCCTGAGCTGGCTTAATAGAGTAGCGGGAGATAACGGCAAACTACTGCGATGGAGTCTAGCTCTACAGCAATATGATTTCTCCATCCAGCATAAGAAAGGAAGCGACCACAGCAATGCAGATGGCCTCTCCAGAGCTGCTGAGCCTGCAGTTACAGGTGCTGCGGAGAGCGACCTGTGAGTCCCTCCACCCTGCACCTGCTTAGGGGGGAACGTGTGACATCCAATGTCTAAATTTATGTCATGATTTCACCCTCTGCCTCATCTCCAGCATTCCTACACATGTTCTATAACAAATAAACAGTTCTCCAAAGTCTTCCTGCACACAGGGGCAATAAATCCTTATCTAGGAACAGAAAACACCACTGATCAGGAAAGGTTGGGGGAGTGCAGCTTGGAGAAGAGATTTACAATAATTTGTCCCCCAGCACCCACCCAGGGAGGGGTATGGCATCTGTCCTTCCAGCCCCTTGGAATTTAGGATAAATCAGGGGAAGAAATGGTTTTGAGGGTCACATACAGAGGGTCCGATCCTTGATCGTGGTGTGTTCCATTGCTCCTCCAGCCCTCGGAACAGAAGTCTTTATCCATTTATGAGGTATAGGATTTCCAATGGTTTTCTCCTTTTATTTTCTAACTGTTTTTCTGCACATTTGTTTATTGTCTTTTTTTTTTTATTATTTGAATTTTTGTATTTTTATTAAAATTTTAAAATTTCCATTTTGCATGGGCCTACCTTCTTGGCAATTAGAAATCCTCTAACCTGGTTTCCTTGAAGCTCTAAAAAGGACCCCTGGTTTCTGAAGATTGTATGACCGCTCGCAATTGTGTATTAACCCATAGACTGTAAGATTGATTGTAACTAATCCATTGTATGATTGAGAAAGTGTAACTAATCATATAGTGTTACAAGGTTGAATGACTCACAGTTAACTTGGAGTGCTGCATGGTGACTGTGTGTGAGCCAGCAGATTGCAAGCTGATTGTATCTGATCGTTCCACAGCAGAACTGATCAGACTCTCCTCAGGATAAGTGTGGGACAGAATCAGTGTGGCTTGCCTGTGTCCTGCTTGTATGTGGAGAGGGGTCTGCCGGTGTGTGGTGACTGTCTCGATTACTCGCCAGCAGAGTTTGATCAGATGGTGATTGAGGAGGGTTCCACCGGCCCAATTTAATCGTTTAAAGTGTATTTGCGGTGGTGGTGGCAGCTTGTTGTAATTGGTGTGTGGGGTGTTTTTGGTCTGATTGCTCTCTGTGCTGGAAGCAACCCACACACACGTTGCAGATCGCTCGATCAAACAGACGTTGAACGATCGATTTCGTGAGACATGAATTGCCCCCCATGATCGGTGAGCATCTCGCGAGGAAACCCAACTCGCGAAAAGCAGAGCATCCGCCACTTTGTCTGCCCTGATAGAGGACAAAGCGATGGCCTCCGGGTACCGAGTAGCATAGTCCACCACGGTAAGTATGAACCGCTTACCAGAAGAGCTGGGAATGGCCAAGGGTCCGATGATATCCACTGCCACCCTCTGGAAGGGCTCATCAATGACCGGTAGTGGAATCAGCGGGACCTTAACAACATCCCCGGCTTTTCCAACACGTTGACAGGTAACACAAGAACGACAAAAATTGGCAATGTCCGTCCCCATGTTGGGCCAGTAGAAATTAGTCACCAGCCGAGCCTTTGTTTTTTGCACCCCCAAATGCCCGGCCAGTGGAATTTCATGCGCTACCTTCAGTAACTGGCCCCGGTATTTGTGGGGTACAACCAACTGCCTCTCAGCTGGTGGAAGGTCACTGGGTTTACTAGGGAGGGACTCTCGATATAGTCTCCCATGCTCCCAGTAGACTTTAACTTTGTCAGAGTCTCCCAGGGCCCGGGCAGCAGATTCCTTCAGCTCCTCCAAGGTGGCATTGGTCGCCAGGGCCTCTGTGAACTCTGCCTCTATAGCAGGGGTGTTTTGCACTGCCCATGTACTTTCAGGAAGAGGATCTGAAGGATCGGAATCTTTCAGATGATCCTCCTGCATGGCTTGATTGTTTTCATCCTCAGTCATAACCATCTGTGCGCTCTGCTGGCGAGTCACAGCAGCTACGGCAGGTACTGGGGTAGGTTGACCTAAATGGACACTATCTGCCAATAGCGATGGGACTGGGGAAGGGCAGGTGTTCAGGGGGCTGGGCCCCCCCTGTGTGGGAAAGACAGAATCAAATAACAAGCAATCCTCCCCATTCCGGTCTTGCTCAGAGGCACCTGTCAGTGCCATTGGAACCGCAGGCTGGGGGAATGAGGCAGAATCTGAGGAGGCAGGGGAAGGCATGTATTGGGAGATCATTCTGCCCAAATCGGTCCCCAATAACACATTGGCAGGGATGGAATCCGACACCCCCACTTCTCGCAGGCCACACCCAGCACCCCAGTCCAGATACACTCGGGCCATTGCTACTTTAGGGTTTACCCCCCCAATTCCGGTGACAGTCATAGTCTTACCAGGGATTATGTCCTCAGAGTTGACCAGCTCCGGGCGAACAATGGTTACCTCGGCACCCGTGTCCTGAAGTCCTATAGTCACTTTGTTGCCAATGGTTACGGCCTGCTGGTTATCTGTATTCTTGTGCAATTTAGCGGATACACACAACACGGCATAAGATGCGCCTGCAGACTTTTCTTGGGGCTGAAGTCTCTTATTGTTGGGGCAGGCAGGGCTCAGATGGCCAGTTTTCTTGCATATATAACACCGTCGGTCGTCGATGGCCACTGCCTGCCCGCCAGAAGTGTTGGGGCCTGATCTGGGGGACATCCGGTCAGCAGAGGATGGGGGATGGTCCCCAGTCTTCTCTTCTTTCCAGCAGGGAGGAGGGGATCTGCGGACATCTTGCACTCTGCTGGCCACATACAGGTCAGCAAAGTCTGCAGCCTGGTCAGAGGTTTTGGGTTCCTTGATCAGAATAAACTGTCTGACATCTGCTGAGCAAATGTGTAATAATTGGTCCTTTATCATGAGGTCTGCAAGGTCAGCAAATGTGGAGATGGACAGTCCTCTGACCCACTGATTAAAAGAAGTTCTCAAGCTGCTCAGAACATCGGCGTAGCTGTCATGATGGGAACGCTGCACAGTTCTGAATCGCTTCCGGTACACCTCAGGGGTAAGGTTATACCGTTTGATCAGGGCTTCTTTTATCTTATCATAGTCCCCATCACAGTCCATTGGGAGGTCGGCAAAGACTTCCAGGGCCTTACCTTTTAACCCAGGTGTTAGATATCTGGCCCACTGGTCTCTAGGTAGGTGAAACTGGCGACAGGTACGTTCGAAGGTTCGGAGATACACGTCCATATCCGAATTCGGGTCCATCACAGGGAATCGGTCAAAAGATGGCATAGAGGAGCGTACCTCTCGGGACTCACAGGATGGTGGAGAGGCACGGTCTCCCTGGATGCGTGCGAGGTCAAGCTGGAATTGCCGCTCTGCCTGGCGCTCCTCTCTCTCTGCTTGCCTGGCAGCGGCTTCTCTCTCTGCTTGCCTGGCAGCGGCTTCTCTCTCTGCTTGCCTGGCAGCGGCTTCTCTCTCTGCTTGCCTGGCAGCGGCTTCTCTCTCTGCTTGCCTGGCAGCGGCTTCTCTCTCTGCTTGCCTGGCAGCGGCTTCTGCTTGCTGATGCTGCATGATGAGCTGTAGTTTGATCTGTGGGTCACAGTCCCCCAAGCACTGTAGGGCAGCCTGCAGAGAGGGGCTTAGTCCACTTGGCAAGGAACGCTGCTCGGAGCCCTCATGGAGATTAGAGGCAGGCTCCCGGGAACTCTCTAGGTTTGGCTGTGGATCGGGTGTCATGACTGAACGATCTTGGTCATTTTCCATCAAGGCAGTAATCAAATGTTCTTTTGTCTTGGATGCATCGCTGTCAATTCCTCTTTGCTCACAAAGACTTAGTAGTTGCTCCTTTGAAAACCGTTTGTAGGAGGCAGCCATCTCAGTCCTTTCTTTTGCAAAATAAACTTAGATAGAAAAGAAAAACAGGGAAGGGTAAACTGTTTTCTGCACAAATGTATTTTCCAACAAAAAAAAAACTAAAATATGCACGGTGGTTCCTCTTGAAGGCTGGCAATCCCTTAGGGGGAACACCACCCCTTAGTGTAAGATTTAACTTGTTTAAACCAGACACTAATGCTCTAAAACGCATCGCACGCGCTGCCACCAATATGTCACGAAATCGATCGTTCAACGTCTGTTTGATCGAGCGATCAGCAACGTGTGTGTGGGTTGCTTCCAGCACAGAGAGCAATCAGACCAAAAACACCCCACACACCAATTACAACAAGCTGCCACCACCACCGCAAATACACTTTAAACGATTAAATTGGGCCGGTGGAACCCTCCTCAATCACCATCTGATCAAACTCTGCTGGCGAGTAATCGAGACAGTCACCACACATCTGCAGACCCCTCTCCACATACAAGCAGGGCACAGGCAAGCCACACTGATTCCGTCCCACACTTATCCTGAGGAGAGTCTGATCAGTTCTGCTGTCGAACGATCAGATACAATCAGCTTGCAATCTGCTGGCTCACACACAGTCACCATGCAGCACTCCAAGTTAACTGTGAGTCATTCAACCTTGTAACACTATATGATTAGTTACACTTTCTCAATCATACAATGGATTAGTTACAATCGATCTTACAGTCTATGGGTTAATACACAATTGCGAGCGGTCATACAATCTTCAGAAACCAGGGGTCCTTTTTAGAGCTTCAAGGAAACCAGGTTAGAGGATTTCTAATTGCCAAGAAGGTAGGCCCATGCAAAATGGAAATTTTAAAATTTTAATAAAAATACAAAAATTCAAATAATAAACAAAAAAAAAAGACAATAAACAAATGTGCAGAAAAACAGTTAGAAAATAAAAGGAGAAAACCATTGGAAATCCTATACCTCATAAATGGATAAAGACTTCTGTTCCGAGGGCTGGAGGAGCAATGGAACACACCACGATCAAGGATCGGACCCTCTGTATGTGACCCTCAAAACCATTTCTTCCCCTGATTTATCCTAAATTCCAAGGGGCTGGAAAGACAGATGCCATACCCCTCCCTGGGTGGGTGCTGGGGGACAAATTATTGTAAATCTCTTCTCCAAGCTGCACTCCCCCAACCTTTCCTGATCAGTGGTGTTTTCTGTTCCTAGATAAGGATTTATTGCCCCTGTGTGCAGGAAGACTTTGGAGAACTGTTTATTTGTTATAGAACATGTGTAGGAATGCTGGAGATGAGGCAGAGGGTGAAATCATGACATAAATTTAGACATTGGATGTCACAAAAGGTATCAGTCTGTTGGGTAGGGCAGAAATTCAGTCCCAGTGATAGTATTTGTTTCTGACATTGTGTCAGTTCCATGTCGGATAGATTAATGATATTCATGTAATCATCGGTAGTTTCAGGACCCGTATCATTGAAATGTGTCTCTTTTCTATCTGTGGCCTCACTATGTGCCCTCGTCATCATTTGTTTGGCCTTGCATCTTCTAATATTCCTGTGACTATTTCAGCGTTGTCTAAAAAATCTTGTCTGTTCACTATTCTCTTACCCTCATTTCTTCCATGTTCCTGATTGTCAACCTGCGTGTTTCTAACTTTGGATCTGGTCATAACCTCCCCATAGCGGAGTGAGTACTCGTCTAGGGGGGCCCTTATCCTGTGCTGTCCCACTCCCCCAGGATTTCGGGGTATTACCCTTTTGGAAGTCTCTAAACCTCCTATTAGTCCTTTCTCTGGAAGATGAGGAATCAGAGGAAGTTGCCGGGGAAAAATTCCCTACTTGTTTGTTCTCCGTACCTGGCCAAATGTAAGCTTTTCCTTGTTTATACGCTATTGAGTCCCTTTGTAATTTGTGTTCTTTGGTTTCAATAATCTCTTTATTAATAATCTTGATTTGTTCATCCAGGGCTTTAAGTTGTTGGTTGTGTTGTTTAATTAGCAACCTCATAAATGTCATGGAGCATTCCTGTAAAGGACCATCCCACTTCACTTCAGCGGTCAGGCCTATCTGAGGAAAGACTCTAATTCTCAGTCCCCGTGGTACAATTTTTTTCTCTGTGTATTCTTTGAGATATTGGACATCCCACAAAAGCTTAGATTTTTTAAGTAGGGATGTATGAAGTGCATTGCAGGTGGTATTGATTGATCCTGTAGTTCTATTTATGTTTTGTTTTTTAGCCGGCATTGAGTGAGAGCTGCGATCGTGTCCCACTTGCCCTGGCAAAAATCAGTCATTTTTAATATTAGTTTTGTTCTGCTTGAGGGGAAAAAAAGGGGGGGGGGGGGGATGGGAAGGATGGAGAAGGAAAGGTATTCAAGCCTAGAATGGCTGTTTGTTTTTTCCCATGTGGGGGGGTCACAAATTGGGGAATTGTACCCCTACCTATATATGAGAAACACCAAGTTAGAATATGGGGGGTGGTGTAGGTGTCCTTGTGGGCATGTCTGACCTCCCCCTATTTTTTTGCGACCCACACCAAAAGTGTAGTAATAGGTTTAGGCTGGTACACACTCTGGTCTTGTTTCCATAATATATAAGAATTCCGATTTTTTGTTGGGTATAGGTAACCCCAAACTATAAGACCTTAGAATTTGACCCCGCCAATGAATTGTAATTATTACATGATTATTAAAAATATACAAAATTCTTTTAGTTTATCAAAAGGTATATAACAAAGGAGAAAGGAGAAACGTACATATCCATTATCTCCTCATTGGTTGTGGTGTAACAACACCTATTTGCCTTCCCAAATAATGAGGATATCGTCGATGTAACGGAGCCAAATTGTTATATGGCCCATATATTTGCATGTCGACCAAATCGTCCTCTCCCACCAGCCCAAATAAAGGTTAGCAAAAGATGGTGCACAAATAGTGCCAATCGCTGTACCTTGCAATTGGTGAAAAAGTTGTTTCCCAAATAGAAAAGTATTGTGTGTCAATATAAACTTCAGCAGTTCAATTAGGAAGCAGTTGCAGTCATGTTCAGCTAGGTCAAATTGGTCTAATATTTGATTGCATTGAGGCCTAGATCGTGTGGAATACTCGAAGATAAATCCTCCTCGTCAAGTGTGACCAATCTCGAGTTCTCGGATACTGTCATGTCTTGCAGGATCTGTAACAGGTGGGGGGTATCCCTTAAATAGGAGCTTGCCTCTACAAAGGGTCTGAGGAATGTGTCCGCATACTCGCTTGCTCTTTAAGTTAGGGAATCAATCCCCACTAGGTTGGGGTGACCTGGGGGGTTGTTTTTTTTACTTATGAATTTTCGATAGGGCGTAAAATGTCTTTGTCACCGGGTTATCAATTTTCAAAAAATTCCCAGGTTGGTTTGTCTATAAACTTATGTTTGAAAGCTCTATCAATTATTGTTTTGTATTCCTCGTGGTCTCTCTTTAGTTTCTGTAGAGAGGTTTATGGGTACCACTCTTTGTTTACGAGTATTTTAAGACATATTCTTTCATACTGCTCTTTTGTCATCACTACCGTGTTCCCCCTTGTCTGCTGGCTTAATTTCTATTTCTTTATTCTCCTCGAGTTCTCTAAGTGCTTGTTTCTGAGTGGGGGTAATGTTTTTTGGTCTAATTCCTTTTGGTGTCAATTTTTTCAATCTCCTGTGTGATAATGTTGACAAACGTTTTTATACTAGAGTTCATTGTTAGGGGAGGAAAATAAGTGGAGGGTTTTTGTGGGGGCTGTCTCCTCCTCTACCCTGCCTTCCGTGTCTTCCTGGTCACATTCTAATGATTCCAAAATTCCGAGACTTTCCATGTCTCCTTGTGTTAATATTATTTGGTTCCCCATTTGTTCCTTGTTTGTGTATTGTTTTCTTAGGAGTATTTTCCTGGCATAAAGGTGTAAGTCTTTCACCAATTCAAATTTGTTGATGTTTTGTTCCGGACAAAAATTTAGGCCTAATTGTAACACCTCTAATTGGGCTTTGGACAGAGGAAGATCAGCTGGGTTTATTATATTATTGGCCATGTTAGATCTAACATCTAACACACCCCTGGGGAACTGGGAGCCCCGGTGGCAAGGACCTAAACCTAGGATAGGTTTTTGTCCACTTTACCAGCAATCTTGTCTACAACATTTCTACAGCTGGTAGCTTGCAGGCACGGGTGTGCTTTCTGCCACCTATTTTTTGTATTTTGCTTTCTTCCTTGTCCTTTTTTCTTTGGTCGTGCCAACCGGGAGGGACCTTCATTGGGGGGGGGGGGGGGGGGAGGAATGGGACATACTATTACTGTCTCCATCTGTAGTGGAATAATGGGAATTTATTTATGGATTTGTAGCTTTACTGTTGCAAAATGGATTTCATGTGTTGCTTGTCGTTATTCCTGCCCTGTTTATATAGGGGCCATAAATATACCAGATTGAGATCATAATCTTTAAGATGTCTTTGAAACTTTTTTCTTTTAAAACCCTTTCGCTTCCCCCCCCCCCCCCCCCAAATTGTTGTCGTTTTTCATCATTGCTCTTAACAGAGACTTATGTCAAATTGCTGTGCTACTAGAACTATAAGGTAGCGGCCATCTTGCTTCACATCTGAAACTCCTGCTTACACATGACGGAGCTGTTCCAGCAGCAGTCCACACCAATCGGAGAGATATATGCCTCAGAAACATGGGGTAGCATCTCATTCTACACTGATACTGAATCATCAGCTGCTGGAATAATTCTGTGTGAAGGCGACGCTGTTACTATGAGGGTTATTCATCAAGGGATAGTGTCAGATAGTGGCTCGTAGCGTCAGGCAGTGCCTGGTGAACGTCGGGCGTTGTAAGAGAAACCACATTTATGAAAGTGAATCTGGTGAGCGACTCGAACAGCGCCATGTAGCGTCTGATTCATCATTATTAATGGTTCAGCGTATAGCGCCAGCGCTCTGACTTATACCTTTTTTTGATTCTTTTATGTTTTTATGCAGAATTGTCATTACAGGTCTGGCACTGAAGTGTTAATGTCACAGTGTTATAACAATGTCATTCCATGTGTTTTCGGCTTTGTTACTGGTGGATATGTGTTCAAAAACAGACAAAAAGACTTTAATCACACAGCGTCTGATGCTCTATGCTACAGCGCCCAGATCCTGAGTGCCTACACTGCGTGACTCTGTTTTTCTGTTGACTATGGTGTGAGTCACTGAGAGTTGGTCGCACTGAACTGGCGATACATTTTGCTCCCTGAAGAGCTGTACTGGTGTTGCCCAACATACATATTATTCATTAATGCCGGCCAGGTTACTAGAGCGACTGAGGTGCTCTGTTACAGCACCTGATACATGCACACAAGCGTCTACTAGCGGTCGCTGTAAGCGCCGCTATAAAGACGCTCCTCTGCCGATATCTGGCGTTAGTAGTGAATCAGCCTCCACGTTTAAATGATGCAGGTGTGAGAGTTGAAGTGATGTTTTCCTTGCCAGCAAAGGCATTTATCATCCTGCATTGGCTGACCACTAGAGGACGGTCAAAGCAAAATATCCAGTAATGTCCTGCATTTGGGATTGTTTTGCCATCCCATAATTCCCTACAATTCATTGTATTCTGTGGAGGAATCTTTTTACCTTGACTCATTATTTGTCATGTTTAAAAAAAAAATGGCTGTAGTTGCTGCTGTTCAGCCGCATTCAGGTCAAGCTGTCGATGCAGCCGCATATAATGTTAGAAAGTTAAAATGTGATTACAGTGGGGGAAGCTCAAGGTTGATGCATGTGGGACAGTGAAGGCAATGGTGTGCATTTAGGACTAGGCCAACTCAGTGACATTGTTGTTGATGGGAGGGGTGGGGGTTTAAGGGGCATTGCACTTAGCTGCTTCTGCCTCCCTATTCCCTGCTGTAGCATGAGGGAGGTTGGGTGGTGGGTAAATAGAATCGTTGTGAATGCACTCCACTATCGGCAAGGGAAATCATTGCATATTACACCTGCTTTTAAATTTGGGTGTATAAATACTGAATAAACCTATTACACTGTTAAATCTTTTACACATTCCGTTACTTTGGTAGTGGTAGGGATTAGCTACAAAGTGTTCCACCTGCATTTTTTTTACAGGGACTACATCAAGTTGGGCATGGACTGGGTCCTCTGATCAGTGAGTATCTCCCTAGGAAAGCCAATCCTGGAGGACCAATCCACATGTTTGCCAAACCCGAGAGTCTAAACGACTCAAAGGCTGGCCTATGACCTACCCCTGGGACATTCCTTTGAAACTTCCCTGGGATCACGGTTATACAGTCATTACCAGTCAACCCACGGTACATGCAAGGGCTGTGGTAGCCTCTCTGGCATCTCGCTACTGAAGTGCGCTCCAGCACCCATCCAATCAGATCCTCCATTTCCCTGCAGAATGTGGCCTATTCCTTTTCTCTACACCTGAGTATTAAAAGGATAAGACAAGTGCCCATGCATGCATTATGGGACCACTGGATACATGAGGTTTTATGGAAATTTGAAGGGTTTCCCACAGCAGGAGAAAAGCACCCAAATCTGGATAGTCATGATCTTGGGTTTTGATCCACTTTAAGGCAGACTGTCACCCCTGTGGGTCCCCGCCGCAATAATTTAGTCTGAGAGGGAATCCAGAATGCTGGAATCCCCACCTCCCCAGAATGCCCCTTTTTCTTACCTGTGTCTGGATTCTCCACCGGGAATAAAGCACCGCCATTGGCTACTTGACGCTCCTGTGGTTAGTAATGTTCAGCCGCTGGAAAGCCCCGGCAACTCGAGCACCAGCGGCAAATCTTGGTGCTGCATTCTTGGTGGAGGATCAAGGCTAATGTAAGATTATTAAGCATTCTGGGGGGTTATGTGCTGGGGGCTCCAGCATTCCGTCCCCCTGACTGTTTTGTTACGGTGGTGCAAGCATCTCCACTTTAAAGAGGACCAATGGCACATGTGTGAGCAGCAGCCACATTCCTGCTATCCCTTTAGCAGGGCGTATGCCCACACCAGGCATTAATGAGTGGTTAGCAGGGGCACGCTCCCTGTTATAGGGTAGCAGGGGATGCGCCCGCCAGCACGTTCGGATCCGCTCACATTAGATGAGCTCCTGAAAGAAGGGGCTGGAGTGAAATAGCGGCCGCGCATGTGTCATTTGTTATAGGATCGGGAAGAAGTGATTTTGTTCGAGGGACCTGGGGGGTTTCACAGAGCTGGGCAGCCAAGATCAGGGTGCCCCGGGGGCAAGGATCAAAACCCAGGATAGTCAAAATCTTGGGTTTTGGTCCACATTTAGCAGGCAGTATAGTCGATTAACCACTTGCTCATTCACATGTATGGCAGTAAATAAAAGCCAATCATACAACCACTGGACTTTATACAGCTTTGATGTGCAAGACCACTTGGCAATCCTGATTGGTCACTGGCAGTCACTTGACTGGAAGCCATAGATGAGTGAGGATGACTTTAACAGACCATCTGCCACACTGTCAGCCTGACTTGGAGGTTAGAGCAGTTTCTTCAGGGTACCAAGTCGCATATACTATTTGTGACATACTCTATGCCTTTTGGATTTTAAAGGCATTGTTTCTGCCCTTGGACTTTTGCATAGACTCATTTTCTTGAGCATGTCACAGACGATGTCATTATGCTCTTGATTACGTTACAGACAATGTCATCATGTTGTTGATTGTATTACAGACTGTCATTATGCTCTTGATTACGTTACAGACAATTTCATTGTGCTGATTGATTGTGTTACAGACTGCTATTGTTCTACTGATTGTGTTACCGGCAGAGTTGAGGGATTGTGTGGCCTGCTCCCATTGGTCTGTGCGTTTGTCATGCAGTTCTCCATCAGGTCCACGGGGGAGGTCCCCTTGCATGGAGCCTTGCGTATAAGGCACAGTGTGGCACTAATAAAGTAAGTTCATCTTCACCCTCAATACTGAGTTCTGTCTCTTATTGGGGGAAACGCTATATTACAATTCACTAGCCCTTGTAAGGGCTGTTCCTGTTCCCTCACGGATGACTCTGGGATTCCTGCAGCACCTCTCACCACGGGGAAAAGGACGTCTCTGGTGGGGAAGCCCTCCGGCGATAAAGGTTATTGCTACACTATTATTAATAATAATTATTATTATATTATTATTATTATGTTTATTATGTTTATTTATAAAGCTTCTTCCATGGCACTGTACAATGTGAAATTACAAACCAGGTAAAGCAACTAACTTAACAATACATGAGAGAAAAGCACAAATACGTACTGATAATGAAATACATAGGAGAGATGCCCTTGTGGGCTTACAATCTAAAATCTGGGTAGCACCTCGGTCTATTGTTAGACTGATGCGCTACACAGAACTGCTGGACAGCCAGAGGCACAATAATGGCCATAGCAAATTGCTGGAAGGCTCATTATTTGTCCATGTGACAGGAAGTGATGAAGGAAGCTGCCATTGTAATGTCTTTCGCTCCCCTGTGACCAGCCACCAGAGCATTGTGTTCCAAGCCCACCCTTCCGAGTTACACACACCCACTACTTGTGATGTCTTGGTCCTCTAGCCGGTGCGGTCTTGGCTGACCATGGATTGGACATATGTCCTTCGGCGGTAGGTGGAACCATCTTGTATGTCAACTAATCCCAATAGCCAGTCATTGTGGATTATTGCTTCAAAAAATGTATTAGATGTATTTTTAGATGAAAATAATGTTAACTGTTACTATTAGCTGTTATCTGTAAATAAAAACAAAAAAACTCTCCCCACTTCAGTCCTTTGGTTTAAGTTGATGGACATACAGTATTTCTTTTTTCTACCGTATTAATTATGTAACCATTAGAGAACAGATTTGTCCCAAACGGAAATCGCTACGAATTTCAAGGAAAAATCAATCCGAACTTCTTGGGATTTGTGCCTGTTGATTTTTTCCTTGAAATTTTTTTTTTTTTTTTGTTTATTTTTAACTTTCTCACCTCATCCCTTGTGGTCCTTTGGTGCTGGTTGGTGCTAGTGTTCCACACTGCTCACTGCTGGCTTTGGCAAGACGGAGGACACGGATCTGGCCGCAAAGACAGGACCCTCACTGCGAGTGATGGGGGTCTTGCAGGGCTTTCACCGTACTTGGGACTCATATACCAATTTAAAGGGCAGGAGGGGCAGGTAAGCGTGTGACTTGTTAAAACCCCTGTCTCATTACCTGCAACTCCACCAGCTAGAGGGGTTACAGAAGAGCTGGGGACAGGGGACAGCCACTTGAGCTCTGGTTTTGCTGGAGAAGGGGGACCCCATGGCATTTGTTTTATTTTTAAGGGTTTAACCAGCCCAGGCACCAACTCTGTGGGCTTGGAAGCCAGGTAGATAGGCAATGGGCTCTTTGACACCGCCTGGTCGGTGGTGGTGTGGATAATCAGGCCAGGGGTTTTGGCAGGTGACTTGCTGGCCCAGAACTTCTTGACAGCCACAGGCCCAATAATGTCCATAGCAAATCACTGGTAGGCTTATAGCTCAATGCAGGGAACTGTTTTCTGCTGGACCAACTGGGCGACTACACTACCCCCCACCCAGAATGGCAAAACAGGAGTTCCCAAGCAGCACACACCTGCACAAGGGAGGTACAAGGGACTCGATCTGACGTTATAGTAAGTGGGCGGATGCCAGAAAGCCACCAATCAGTTACTTGGCTGGACTTTATTTTAAAGGAAAAATACTGTATCTGGGGCCTCCACCAGATTTTGGCCCAGGGGCCTTCACCACACTTAATCCTGCCCTGCAGCTGCTACTAGGGGTGTTCTTTTGTCCTCATCCCTTGCAGTCCTTTGGTGCTGGTGTCCCACACTGCTCACTGCTGTCCTCAGCAAGACAGAGGACACAAATCTGGCCACAAAGACAGCACCCTCACTATGAGTGACAGAGGGGCCTTGCAGGGCTTTAATCGTCCTTGGGACTCATATACCAGGGGCTGGAGGGGCTGACAAGCATGTGACTTGTTGAAGCCCTGTCTGATTACCTACAACTCCACTGGCTAGAAGGGTTACAGAAGAGACGCAGCTGGAGCCAGATGCTCAGCCTTCGAGCCCTGGTTTTGCTGGAGAAGGGGGACCCGCATTTTTTTTTTTTTTTTTTAAGGGTTTAACCAGCCCAGGCACCCAACTCTGTGGGCTTGGAGGTCAGTTATATAGGCAATAGGCTCTTCTACACCCCCTGTTCAGTGAAGGTGTGGGTAATTAGGCCAGGGTTTTGGCAGGTGACTTGCTGGCCCTTACTGTTCTTTCATTCTGGAATCCAAAAGAAGTTTGTTTCCAATGCACCACTTAACTAAAATGTTTTTGTTTCTTAACAATGTATATATGTAGGTGTGCCTTAAAGGAATCCCCAAAAAGAGTATATCCAAATACATCCTTTCATCCTTTCCTTTCCTTTCATTCTGGCATAGGATTTAGATGAACCTGAATTTCTTGAGGAAGCTTGATAAATCACACAAACTTAATTTAACAAATGTGCTCATCTGTACTAAACGTGTCATACACAATGTCCCTCTATATAGTATAACGTGTAGGTGTTTGTGTTGAATTTCACACTGTAACACTGTATTCTATGATATTCTGATGCCATGGCGTCACAGTGTCACAGCGTCACAGTGTGATGGAGGGTCGGCCATGTTTTCTAGTTATGTCACATTAATACAAATTACATGACAGCCATAGTAAATAATCAGACATCATTAAGCATCACATTGTAATATT
Organism: Gastrophryne carolinensis; assembly: GCA_027917425.1. Lineage (NCBI taxonomy): Eukaryota > Metazoa > Chordata > Amphibia > Anura > Microhylidae > Gastrophryne > Gastrophryne carolinensis. Next base: position 3,791,051 of record CM051236.1, on the reverse strand, counting down.
ATCTTTGCAAAACACTGTCATTCCTTGACCTTTGTGCAGCGTCCCATGTGACTCTCCCAATTAGTGTAACAGGCTTAAGGTCTCTTAGTTGGTCTTATTAATTAGGCCTGAAGGGAAGTGTCTCTATCCTCTGGGCAGTGATGGTCACTAGTCTGCTAATTATTCATCGTTTGTTTGACTTCTGGCTCTGTGTAGGCAACATCCAGGGACTCCTCGGAGGTGGGTCCCAGGGGGACCCCTGGTCTGAAACTTGATTACTGATCACAATTAGAATTCTTAGCTGATTATCATGATGAGATGAGAGGTGGAGGTCTCTAGAGGTTCCTCTGCAGAGAGAGACTGAGGCCAGGCCACACTGCTGCTTCTAATTATCATCCCAGCCATTAACACATGACGGGCCGGCTACTGCCTGAAGTCACTGTGTCTGATGTACATTCCAAGCTATATCGTATGCCGCCGCACACCAATCGAGCGTAGGAGAGGGGGTGCACGGTTAGCAGTGACACCGCAAATCCAGAAATCGAGAGAAAACCAGCACTCCAGTAGTAAGCACAAATAGAACTATATTAGTGAGTTTCAATCCAATCCAAGGTTTCGGGGGTTACAGCAGGCCCCCTTCATCAGGGTCAACACACAACAAGTGGCACACAGCCACAGCACATTATATATATATGAGTAACCAATAGCAGAGTCAGAAAAGCCCACCTGACGTCAAAATGACGTCACAGCGGTGCCGCTGTCGGTCCTGACAGCGGCACCGCTGTGACGTCATTTTGACGTCAGGTGGGCTTTCTGATGTACATTCCAGATGCAGCTATAGATGAAAGTCATCAGACTGATGTTTGTTTCAATAAAAGAAATTATTATTATAAGAGGAAAGTTAAGTCAACAATTCCTCATTCACTTGTATGGCAGCCAATCATGTGATTGGGCAAAATACTGTAAAAAAAATAAATAAAAACTCCCCTCCATCCTCATTCCAACATAGGATATTAGGTTTAACCCTTTATGCATTGGAGTCTTCTTGTACAATGTTTTATTGGAAGGTTTCCAATAAGTATATTTATAGATGGGTGGCACACTTCTTACTAATATTTTTAATCCAGTCCAATAATACAGACTTTTTGTCGGGTGCTGCACTAAACGGTGTTTCCCAATGCACCATAAATAGGTACCCACGTATCATAAATTAGGCGCACACCAAAAGTTATGCATATAAAAATAGTTTACTGTTTAGAAATATTTCATATAAATTACATGTAGATAGAAGTAGTATATCGCATTGGGTAACTGGTAGGCATATAGTGCAAATTCATTAGTGCTCTTTTAACAAAGACCTATCAAAAAAAATTTACACGGAAGTTCATATGTGAGGTAACAGTCCCTCTATGTTGCAAGCTTAGCACTGGAAATATTAGCATGTAGCGAAAATATAGCAGAAAAAATGTGTTAATTTGGCAATGCTAGAAGAATTCATTCATAGTGCTGGCTTAAAAAGAAGACTGTATAGCTCTACCAATAAGATACATGCAACACATCAAGTGGCAGAATCATCAGGAACATGATATTAACCCTAAGATATATGCTATATGGATTCCCCAGCCAGTTGTGTGACACGCCGCTAAGCCGCATCGCTTCCGGAGCGGCTTCGCCCGTCACTTCCAGTCTCGCAGGTCCTGGTCACATGTCAGTCGGGAGTCTGGCTGGTGACCTCATCAAAGGGGGAGGTTCCAGACCAGTGTCTACAGACGCACAGGCCCGTGCGATCGGACTAAACAAAGCAGAAACAAAGCTTGATATTAAGAAAATGTTGACTGGGGATCCTTTGTTTGAGGATACTTGTGTCTTCATATGGCTGCATTGACCTAAAAAATACAGAATAAAACCATATTAAAACAATACTATCAATAAGGTTGTATGTATCTATATATATATACAAATCTATCTACAGCTATTTGCTAATGAGCTAATATGTTACAAACAATTACTTAGGGCAAAAACCTCTCCTGTCTTAACTTCTGTGTCTTACATTTTATTAAAGAAAAGTCTATGTCTTCATTCATATCTAGGGGGGGCTTAGTCTTCAACCGATATATCCAATGCAATTCACGTTGTAGGGTCAACCTTTCTAAATCACCTCCTCTAGCTGGTTTCTTTATTACTTCTAGTAATGTGTATCTCAATTAAGATATCTGATGTCCTTGTTGCCAGAAATGTCTGGCTACTGATGACTCAATGTTACACCTCCTTATATCACTTCTGTGCTCACTGATTCTGTCCCTAATTGCCCTAGATTTCTTTCCTGTGTAAATCTTGCCACATGGGCATTTAAGTTCATAAATTACATTTTTAGTGGAGCAGTTAGCAAAGAAATTAAGGTCAATTGCCTGTCGAGTCTGGGGGTAAAAAAATGCCCACGTGGGAACATTCCCTGTAGACTTGGTAAAGTATTCAGCCAGTTTGTACCTGTTTTGGGAGTCCTAAGGTCAGATTGCTAACTCTTATCGTTTCCTAATGCTTCTGGACTTCTTATACTCAAACATGGACGGCACCTGGACATTTTTTTTGCGCTTTTCGTCCCCTGATAAAATGTACCAGTTTTTCCATATGTCTCACACCTGTGGACGTCTGGTAGAGTAAGCTAGTATGCATGGAACCCTTTAAAGTAAAGTAAAGTCAATCTAGACCTGCCAAATGCATTGTTCCTGGCTCTCTGTACAATATCGGGGGGATACCCTCTTTCTAAAAATCCTTAGACATTTCCTCTGCTCATTCTAAAAAAACTGTAAATCTGCCTCAATCGTGAAGGATATGGTTGGGGTCGAATTGTCAAGTTCCTCTTTTAATTTCATTAGTTTATTCATGCGGCCCAGCCATAAGAAAAATATGTAATCTATGTATCTAACCCATAATAATACATGTCTATCAAAATATGGGTAGATTTAAACAAAGCGGGACTCGAAATTGGCCATAAACAAGTTATGGTAGGATGAAGCTACGTTCAAGCCCATTGCTGTACTCTGTTGCTGCAAATAAAAGCTCTCCTTATATTGAGTTCTTAGGTCTTAATATAGTTGTAATCAGGTCCATTCATTTTTTTTGTGTCCATGGGACAAGCCCATGTTGAGTCGATAACCTCAAGCTCCAGATCATGTGGGATGGATGTATATAGGTTATTGACTTCCATGCTGCGTAGCGAATAGAGATGAGCGAGTAGTAAAATATTCGAAATTTCGATTCGAATAGACCGCGTTACTCGACTACTCGACTGATTATCGAATCCCATTATAGTCTATGGGAAAAAAATGCTCGCCACTTGGAAATCTCAATTCGACCACTTGGAGGTCACCAAGTCCACCCTGAAACATCAGAAAATGATGCCAACACTGCTGGAATGCAACTGGGACAGCAGGGGAAGCATGTCTGGGTGCATATAACGCGCCCAAGTCGCACTATTACGCCACTATCACAGCCACTCAATACACTCCAAACACAATATAACTTCTACGTAAAGTGAGACAAGACAAGGAAACCTTCTTTCCTCTACATTGCCATGGACCCCAAGCCAAACTGTACAAAAAAGAAGAACAAAATTCTGCACCCCTTAAAATCACGTTGCCTAATGACAACCACAGATGGCATAGGCAAGGGGGAAAATAAATAGACCCCACCCCTAATTGTCATTGTGTGTGTGTGTGTGTGTGTGTGTGTGAGATGTGGTCAGACATGTCCTCTTGTGTCATTGTGTCACCCCAGCAGTAAGGGAAGCTTAAAGGAGGAGGTTTGTTACAGTGTGTCACCCCAGCAGTAAGGGAAGCTTACAGGAGGAGGTTTGTTACAGTGTGTCACCCCAGCAGTAAGGGAAGCTTACAGGAGGAGGTTTGTTACAGTGTGTCACCCCAGCAGTAAGGGGAGCTTACAGGAGGAGGTTTGTTACAGTGTGTCACCCCAGCAGTCAGGGAAGCTTACAGGAGGAGGTTTGTTACAGTGTGTCACCCCAGCAGTCAGGGAAGCTTACAGGAGGAGGTTTGTTACAGTGTGTCACCCCAGCAGTAAGGGAAGCTTACAGGAGGAGGTTTGTTACAGTGTGTCACCCCAGCAGTAAGGGAAGCTTACAGGAGGAGGTTTGTTACAGTGTGTTACCCCAGCAGTAAGGGAAGCTTAAAGGAGGAGGTTTGTTACAGTGTGTTACCCCAGCAGTAAGGGAAGCTTAAAGGAGGAGGTTTGTTACATTGTGTCACCCCAGCAGTCAGGGAAGCTTACAGGAGGAGGTTTGTTACAGTGTGTCACCCCAGCAGTAAGGGAAGCTTACAGGAGGAGGTTTGTTACAGTGTGTCACCCCAGCAGTAAGGGAAGCTTACAGGAGGAGGTTTGTTACATTGTGTCACCCCAGCAGTAAGGGAAGCTTACAGGAGGAGGGTTGTTACATTGTGTCACCCCAGCAGTCAGGGAAGCTTACAGGAGGAGGTTTGTTACAGTGTGTCACCCCAGCAGTAAGGGAAGCTTACAGGAGGAGGTTTGTTACAGTGTGTCACCCCAGCAGTAAGGGAAGCTTACAGGAGGAGGTTTGTTACATTGTGTCACCCCAGCAGTAAGGGAAGCTTACAGGAGGAGGTTTGTTACATTGTGTCACCCCAGCAGTAAGGGAAGCTTACAGGAGGAGGTTTGTTACAGTGTGTCACCCCAGCAGTAAGGGAAGCTTACAGGAGGAGGTTTGTTACATTGTGTCACCCCAGCAGTCAGGGAAGCTTACAGGAGGAGGTTTGTTACAGTGTGTCACCCCAGCAGTAAGGGAAGCTTACAGGAGGAGGTTTGTTACAGTGTGTCACCCCAGCAGTAAGGGAAGCTTACAGGAGGAGGTTTGTTACAGTGTGTCACCCCAGCAGTAAAGGAAGCTTACAGGAGGAGGTTTGTTACATTGTGTCACCCCAGCAGTAAGGGAAGCTTACAGGAGGAGGTTTGTTACAGTGTGTCACCCCAGCAGTAAGGGAAGCTTAAAGGTGGTAAATGGTGGTAAATGGTGGTATATGGTGGTATATGGTGGTAAATGCGATATTCTGAGCTTCTGGGGCCCTGCCTGCCTACATATGGGCTATATACTGTTCAGCATAGTAGCCCTAATAATAAGGACTCTCAATGACTCTCTTGTCTTCTGGTAGCTGGTATATATGGTGGTAAATGCGATATTCTGAGCTTCTGGGGCCCTGCCTGCCTACATATGAGCTATATACTGTTCAGCATAGTAGCCCTAATAAGGGCTCTTAATGACTCTCTTGTCTTCTGGTAGCTGGTATAGATGGTGGTAAATGCGATATTCCGAGCTTCTGGGGCCCTGCCAGCTACAGCCTGTCTTTCCCTGCTGTGAGCGTCTGTCCCTCACTAAGTTCAAGCTGCTAATGCTGACGAAGAGGAAGTGCTGAGTTTTGTAGATTCGAGGTCACATGGTTTTTCCAGCCAATGCGTGTAGACGCCGTTCTCGCAATGCCAGCGTCCTCCCAGGACCTGTCCCACCCCCCCTGCATGGTGATTGGTGTAAAAAACGCGCCAGGGAAGGTGTGAGGGGAAACGAATTGTGAGTGCGCCATCGCCGCTGTACTCGATCGAAATCGAGTATGACGAATAGCGTAGTATTCGATCGAATACCGGCTCGGTCGAATACTACTCGCTCATCTCTAGTAGCGAACAATCCTCAGGTAATGTGCCTTTGATCGTATTGAGGAAGTCTCCCGTGTCTATCTGATATGACTTAATGAATATAACCTTCACCTGAAGTATCTTGTCAAGGTATGTGGCGATGGGTTGGAAGATGGAGTTGGTACCCGCTACTATGGCCCTCCCGGGCGGGATTTAGTGGTGAGTCACCGTTCAAATAATCATATAATTTCTTATCAATAAACCCATTCCTCAGACCTTCTGTTAAGACATTTACGAAGCTATTCTTAATGTCCCCAGTAGGGTCCAATGTAAGTCTAGTGTAAACATTATGGTCATTTATTTGTGACATTATTGTTTCATCATAAAACTTGTTATCCATAATAATAATGGTGCCCCTTGTCTGCTGGTTTGATCGTAATTGATTGATTTTTACTTTAATGAATTTAAGGCTATTAATTCATCTTTGTTCAACTTGGGGTGCTCATTGTTCTTATGTTTCCAGTTTAGATTTTTAATTTCTTCTTCCACCACTTTATTGAATGCCTCTACTGTATGAAACACTACTGGTGGCTGCCACTTACTTAAATTCTTGCAGTCTGTAAGGTCTACCCCTTGAATGGGTGCCATTCTCCTTTCTGTGGGAGGCTGAGTAAACATGGTATCAAAGAATGTTCTCAATCGTAGGGACCTGAAATATTTTTGAAGTTCAATGTTTAGGTCTAGTTCTAAGGGATCACCCCTATATAGGGGTACAAAGCATAAGCCCTTATTTAGCACTCACCTTTCGATCTCTGTCAATTGATAACTTGATATGTTCACAACTAGGTTGCTCTCTGTGTCCGGCTCCTGGTGACCCATTGATCGTCTGGTTGTCTTGAGTCCCCTACAGGTTTTCTTGGGGGTTTTCTGGGTTTTGGGCCTCACCCTAAAAAATGTCTAGTACTGTTGCCACCTAAGCAAGTATCGGTGTCGCTATTAGCAAGGGGTTGGTTCTGTACTGTCCTCTTTTATATCTCCTAAATTCCATATTTTCCTCGTAATCTGCCAAATCCCTTCAATACTTATTTAATTTTACCTGAAGGGTGTCTTTTCTATGTTGCTCGATCGAAGCCCCGGTCGTTTCTAATTATGATCTGTAATTGTTTAATGTGCTTTCTAGTAGTTTCTGTAGTCCCTCAATGGACTTATTTATCTGTCCAATTTGTCCCTGAATACTCTGGACAGTGAGTGTTATCACTGATCAGGTCCAAGCTACATTTGTTTAATGTTTGGAACCACTGTATTTTTTAGGTCAATGCAGCCGTATGAAGACCCAAGTATCCCCAAACAAATGATCCCCAATCAACATTTTTTTAATAATAATATCAAGCTTTGTTTCTGCTTTTTTAAGTCCGATTGCACGGGCCCCGTGCGTCTGCGCAGTCTGGAGACATTGGTCTGGATTCAGACCAGCTGAACGTCTTGTGGATTTTTACGATTTATTGTAGAATTAATATCATTTATATAAATAAAAGCTAACTGCACAGTCTGAGAAGTTAAAGTTCATACATTGTCTTGCTTATGATGTGCTGAAAAAAGTTCTCGGAGAGGCTGCCATGCTGCTGTGCTCCCAGCAGGCGCCCACCTTGGTGATCTGCATTGATCACCACTGCAGCCACGTCCCTGCTTCTAGCACGGATGTCACTTGCCATACTTGCAACTGCTGGTCACTGATACATATTTGCACCCTGTTGTAATCCCACACCTTATTGTAACCACTCTCAGAACACGGGGAGGCCGATTCATTAATAGCGCCAGGTAGCGACAGTAGCATTATTTTCACAGCGCCCGCTAGTATCCGCTCTGCTTGGCCGTTGTTCGGCTGTTGACAGCGACTCAGTCGGTGTGCGGTAATGTTGAATAAGGGGTTAGGAGTCGCCATTTGACAGGTTCCGTGCTGTATGGGAGCGCATGACAGCGCTAACATTGCAGAAGTGGTCACAGAATTTTTGACATTTAAAAAAAAATAAAAAAAAATAGCAATTAATTATGAATATTTAAAGATTGCTCCATTAAAATGCATTGGAGAGCGCCAGGTAGCGAGAGGTCATACCTGTCGCTGTTCAAGGTCGCTCGCTGGCGCTGTGGGGTGAGGCTGGAATAATGATGAATGATTCGCTATCTGGCGCTCTGTCAGTCGCTAAGCAGGATCGGCTTGATAAATGTGTGATTGCGGAGAGGAGCCGGCGTTCTCGTGGCGGTGAGCGTCATTACCGTTCACTCACCATTTGCTACCTGGCGCTATCCCTTGTTAAATAAGGGCCTTAGTGTTAAAATGCTTTTAAGATTACATGCAGCAGAAAGGTCACTGCCAGTTATCCTTAGTGTATTAAAGTATGGGTCTCGCACTCATACGCACTATTTGGTTTAATCCTACACCACTGCCACCAATTTGTCAGGAAAGTGTGTATTTCGTGAGTCCAGCTGATGCCACAGCCACACACAATACATTTTTCCCTTGTCCCTGTCTGTTAACTTGCCAGTTACTTGTATTACACTGTGAGGAATAGTGCAAATATTACATTGCATTTTATCACTGATGCGGCATCCCCCTTTAAGGTTCTCTCTTCTTAGCAAAAGTCTGCCATTACAAGGCCAGCAGGAAAAGGAAGTCCATATATGGGCATGGGGTCCTGACATTTCAGAACAGGCAGTTTGAGCTTCAAAGCCCCCCCCCCCCCCCCCCCCCGCTGCTTTCCTGCTGCCCTCCTAACACCTTACTGAGACACAGAGGAGCCTGCCTGCTTCTTCCCTGGAAAGGTGTGATAGCCTGGTGCTTCAAAGGAATGATTCTGGATCTGTGTCTGGGAGGGGTGGAGGGGAGAGCCCTGCTTAAAGGTAGGCCAAGGGGATGAGAACAGGGTCACTTATCTGGAGAGGTCACGGTTCACACGTGCTGGAGGTGTCCGAAATCATCTGTAAGCTCTTCACTTACCTCTTGTGGGAGCTCTCATCACCACTAATCTGCAACTGCATATTAAGGTAACTGACTATTGTTTCTCTGTGTAACTCGCTCTATCCTGTAACGTCTCAGAACAGCATTTTTGTATCATCTGTATCGTTTCATATTCCATCATAGCCAAATGTTAGCACTGCCAAGTGTGCTTATAGCATTAAAACTTAAATTTTAACTTGAGCGATCTGTTTGCCTTAAACCAAGAATCTGCGTGTCCATAAGCTTTGGGCCTGGTATTCCTGATAAGAGGGCCTCGGACAAGGGTTTTGGGGAACGCGGTCTGGTTTATAGTTGGATCACGTGACCCGCGGTTCCCTGACATACACCAAAAGGCCGGACCGCTTAGTTCACAAGCAAAAGAACCAGCTCATATTAAATATAGATTTTAAGGTGTTCGGCGCACAGTAAGACAAGTGATGGAATTTATAGCACCTATCTGAGAAAGTGGGATACAATGTACAAGACAGTACCTTAGAATGGATTCTGATGGGTGTGTTGTGGAGCAGGCCCCAGAGAAGTATGGCACAGCCTGCCTATGTTGTGACCTCTCCTAGATGGTGACCAAAGGCTGGCCCAGACTCATTCCCCTTTATACTCCCTCAACCCCCTATTTCTGAGAGACATGCCATTCCCTCACTCCCTTGATGAGCCATCTTTATAGTCATATTCTGCTTTGCAAAAGATGGCTGCCAGCAACTTTCTCAGTTTGTGGCCAGGGGGGCGTAGGCGTGGTTAGGCTGGCCGTCCGCCGATGCACGTTTCGCTCCACCCACTGGGAGCTTCGTAAGGGTGGAAAGCAGCCTATCTGTCAAGCCTCCTGGCTACAACCATGCGGAGAGCTGAGCTGAGCTCTAGGTATGGGGCGAAGTGAAGCAAATAATCCCAAAGGGCAAAATAAAACAGTCTGGGCAGAGTCCAAGGATGAATCCGGGGTCAGAGGCAGGCAGAACACAAGCAAAGTCCACTGAGCAATCCGCGTAAAAACTGAGTTATCCGTCCGTAAATAAATCCAGGTATTCAGATCAGGAATTCAGGAGTCAGGGAAAACAAAGTCTAGGAAGTAAGCTGATAACACAGCATTGGCTGTAGGCCAACTGTCCTCTTAAATAGGGCTATCAATTAGAACAGGGAGGGATGTGTCAGAGTCTGGTGAAGTCACTTCCTGTATATTCAGACTCAGGAAATCCGGAAGTGAAATCAAGCCCAAGAGCTTGCACTCTAGGCTTTGTGTACTTCCAATGGGCTGAACACCAGGTGTCACTGTGGAGCATGTGTCAGATGAACAGCCTGCTCTGTTACAAACATCTAGCCGAGCATGTCTGCTGCTGCATGCAGTCCGTGGCATAGCACGCTCACGATGCTTTAAAGGGCAGGAAAGGCGAGGAGACTGACACTATCTTCTCTTTCTTTTAGCTGGGACTTACACGGGTATTGCATGGGGGGTGGGGGCGTAAAAGGAATACTAGCAACATACACTATAGTTAGTCCTAGACCTAGACACTGGAAGTTAAATCATTGCGCTGTAGATTTGTCCGCTTGGGCACACTAAACGTAGCACACTCCTCTCATTGTGGTACTTTATAGGTAGGGAACTCATTACACCGTTTGTTACATTCAAAGGTTCATGCTCAGTCATACCACACCATTCATACTAACCTATTGCCAAACAAAAATGTAAGTACATGTTGATGCCTATTCAGCATTTTATATATTCTATTCAGGAATCGGTGCAGCCGTGCCACAATAGAGGAGCCTAACCTGGAAAAAAAGCCACATAGAAAAATAAAGCAGGAAAGGGGGGGAGAGCCCTAAGCAATGATCAATGACTATACCACAGGTTTTTTCAGTCATCGTGTCACTGCCTACATCAATAGAAAGAGGGACCATACCTATCTATACATGCCTCCATAACACCACCAGGTAGAATTACAAGCATCAAATAGTCACCGGGCGGAGGGTCAGACCCATCTTGCCACTGTTGGGTCTAGTGCCAATACATGCCAGTGGGATTCGAATATCCCTCAGAATCTGCCCCAGTGCGCACCATATTGAGTGATCACACTAACCAATTCATGTTTTTTGTTACCCCCTCTTTCCATTCTTTTCTCTTTTAGTAAATCCTCTCGCCTAGAGTCAGGGGCCTTCTTAAAGCATGTACGTAGTAATCTATGCAGATACCCTCTGGCGCGGAATCTTGCAGACAGCTCCCAAGCTTCGTTCACATATTCGATTGGAACTACACTTCCTACATATGTCCAAGAGGAATTCCACACCTTAGCATGAGATGGTGACTTGTAAAGTGAAGTAACGTGTTGCTCGCCGTGGGTTTTCCGAAGGTGGTGGTAACCAACCTCCCCACCTCATGTCTGATCCAATAGATCCAAGAATTCCACCTGCTGCGGGCCAATCCTATAGGTGAACCTAATATTATGGTCATTTTGCTTCAAAGAGGTCACAAAGTCTCCAAACTCAGATTCAGTACCCTTCCATACTTCCAACACGTTATCTATATAACGAAGCCACAGAGCACCCTAAAGTCTGCCCTCCCAAACACCTCCGGGCTCTCCCACCATCCAAGGTCAAGGCAGGCATACGATGGGGCACAGGCCGCACTCATGGCCATCCCACAGACCTGGTGGTAGTAGTCTTACATAGTTACATAGTTAATAAGGTTGAAAAAAGACATATGTCCATCAAGTTCAACCAAGGGTGTTAGGGTAGGGGAAGTTATTTTTTATTTTTATTTAATTTTTTGTTTTTTATTTTTTTTACTGATAACCGCTAATAGTAACTGTTAATGTTATTTTCTTCTAAATAAACATCTCATCCTTTTTTGAAGCTGTCAGCAGTTGATGCTGTAACAAGCTACTTTGGGAGGCTATTCCATAAATGTATAGTTCTTATGGTAAAAAATGATTGTCGCATCCGGAAACAAAATTTCTTTTTTTCCAGTCGAAGGGAGCGCGCCCCTTGTCTTTAGAGAGGATTTTGCCTGAAATAGTGTTCTCCCATATTTTTTGTATGGACCATTTATAATTTATATAAGTTAATCATGCCCCCCTCAGTCGTCTCCTCTCAAGACTAAACAGATTTAATTCTCATAATCTTATCCTAACTAAGATCCTTCATTCCTCTGATTAGTTTGGTGGCTCCTTCTCTGCACCCTTTCTATAGTCAGAGCATCCTTTCTATGAATGGGTGCCCAGAACTGGATGGCATATTCCAGGTGAGGGCGCACCAGTGCCTTGTAAAGAGGCAAAATTACATCCCTATCCCGTGATTCCAGGCCTCTTTTAATACATGATAGTATCTTGGTGGCCTTGGAAGCAGCTGCTTGGCATTGCATGCTGTTATTTAGCCTGTGATCTACCAGTCCCCCCATATCCTTCTCAACAAGTGACTCTCCATGTTTTACTTCCCCGAGGACATATGTGGCCTTCAGGTTATTAGACCCCAAGTGCATGACTTTACATTTTTCCACATTGAAGTTCTTTTGCCAAGTGGATGCCCAGACACTCAATGCGTTCAAGTCAGCCTGAAGCTTGTGAACATCTTCAATAGACTGCACTGTGCTACATATCTTTGTGTCATCTTATCTTCATCCCCAGTGACCATATCCCCATTATCATTAATTAGGACACCTACCTGTTCTGATTTAGTTTTCTTCGAATTAATGTATTTAAAAAACATTTAGGGTTTGTTTTGCTTTGTTTGGCCACATCTCTTTCATTTTGTGCTTTTGCCAACCTTATTTCTTTCTTACACATTTTATTTACTAGTTTATACTTTTTAAGTGTTACAGCTGAGAGTTCAGCCTTGTAATGTTTAAATGCCCTTTTTGTGTTCTTTATTGCGCTTTTAACCACAGGTTAAATTTGTTACCCCTGGAATACATTTTGCAACGTTGGTACTCACAATTGGTTTAAAGCACTCCCATTTGGCATCTGTATTCTTATTCCTAAACAGATGCTCCCACTCTGTCCTGGAGCTGCTCTGAGCCTGGGGAAGTTGGCCTTCCTAAAATGTAGTGTTTTTGCCCTCCCTGACAGAAAATCTTTCTTACAGTTTATGTTAAATACAATTATATTGTGGTCACTGTTACGAAGATTTTCACGGACTGTTACTGTCCCCATCAGGTCATCTTTATTCGATATTACCAGATCTAAAAGAGCATCACCCCTAGTAGGTGCCTCCACGAACTGATTCATATAATATCTTGTAGCAAGCTGAGGAATGCTTGTCCTTATTGTAGTGGAAGCGGAACTGTGTCTCCAGTCGATTCCTGGGTAGTTGAAGTCCCCCATTACCACCACTGTACCAGCCTGTGAAGCCCGCTCTGTTTATGCAGTTGACCCTCTATTTCCTCAGTTATATTTGGGGACCTATAGATTACACCAAACTGTATTTTAACATTGTTTACATCGCCCCCCACTTCTACCCACAAGGACTCTACATTCTCAGTCTTTTGCTAGTATCCCCTCATTAATATATGCCAGCACCAGAGCCTCAAGCTCCCCCACTTTACTTGCCAGACTTCTGGCATTTGTGAACATACACTTTAAGTTCCCTTCTAGTTTGACACATTGAGGTACAGTATTAGCTTCTGCAGTAATGCATCCGCCTAATATTTCACTGCTGGTTTGCAACACATAGATCTCATTGTCCTTCATAGCAGTCCTCCCCCCTTCTAATTCTCCACCCACCATCATGTGCTGTCCCCTAAGTAACCTGTCTTCATTTTTGTTTTCACTCTTGCCCTCCCCCCTCATCTCTAGTTTAAATAATTCTCCACCCCCCTCTAGTATACTCTTACCCAGCAAAGCAGCCCCCTTCTATTCAGGTGCAAATTATCTGTAGAATACAGTTTGTACCCCAATGAAAAGTAAGCCCAGTGCTCAAGGAACCCAAATCCCTCTGCCCTGCACCTGCTCTCTAAGCTCCCGCTGTTGTTCATGTGTAATGCATGGCACTGGCAGTATTCCAGAGAATAAAACCTTGGAGGTCCTTCCCTTCAACTTGGTGCCTAATTCCTTAAATGTATTCTTAAGGATCCTCCATTTTCCAGTAATTCTGTCATTGGTGCCCACGTGAAGATGCATACATTGGTGAATCCAGCCAAAGTTAAAATATAACTTTTACTTGTGAATTTTTAAAAGTTCAAAAAAGATCCATACATGTGCTGTCAGCAACCCCCTCAGCACCCTCCAACACTGTGACGCGTTTCAGGCTTCAAACGAGCCCTTAATCATACAAAAATGTCTCTGAGAAATAGGTATATGTAGCAGTAGAAAACCGGATATGTAAGACACCTGGGGAACCCAGGCAATTGTCATCAAGAGCAATTAACAACATCGTTAACACCCAATAAGCAAACACACAGACACTTACCCCTCCATTATGGCGCTGACCCGATCAAATCCTGTGTGCGTTGTCAAAGACAGCTGATGACGATATCCGCCATTGGTGAGGCCAGGACGCATATTGCGCGTCTGCCAGGAAACAAAACAGCTTCCTGCATGTGTAGTCGCAGAGAGCGACTGACGTCATCCGCCAATAGTGAGACCTCAGTGCGTGTCTACGTCTGCCAGGGATTACCCTCGCTTCCTGCATGAATGGACGCAGAGGATGCTGACGTCACCTGCCCATAATGAAGCTAGAGCGCATGTATGCGCTTGCCAGGAAACCTGTCAAAGTATATATATATGTATAAGCCTATCCCCGGTGACTTTCATAACTGTCCTATGTACTCGCTGCCCATGCTAAAATCAAACAGTTTATGGAAATACAGCGCTACTACCAGTTATTGGAGTAGGGCATCTATTAACGGTGCATCACCTGTAATTCCCAGGACACAGTCCCGTAACGCACCCACTGGCCAGGGGAGAAATGAATATATCCAATACCCATAATAACCGGGTATACTCATATATATCTCCGTCATACTAGGCAAAACCATGTATATAAATTCAAACCGCACCCACCACGGTAATTGAAGTATGGTATAATCAAAGTTATTAACGCCCCCTGACATATATTGCTACCTGCTGTACTGAAAACCAATTATATTAGTGAATATGCTAACCATATGACCACTATAAATTTGTACTGGTAGGTAAAACTAATGTAGTCAAGTTGCGATACACCCAAAATATGTAGAAGGGTATAACCTCATAATTCTGAAATAGAGGAGAGGGCATTTTTTAACCCTAGGTCCCTGGCTCTAAATCCCAAGAAACATAAGGGAAGATATTAATCCCACATATTAAATGTCATTTATCCTTGTTTGCCTATCTTACATCTTGATAAAAGAAGAAATCACTGCTGTAGCTTACTGATAAAATTATATATCTATAGATAATGGGACCTATGAGTACCATAAAGCCCAAATATACTGAGATCCTATCCCCTAACATGTCCTACATAGGATAACAATATAGACATAAATGAAGAGGAGGGGAGAGAAGAGCCCTAAAATTCTACTGTTACATAAACCGTTGATAGAGACAAAGGATGTGATAGTAAAATAAGATAATATAATGATCCATACTGGAACTCTCTCTTAAAATTAAAACAAAAATGGATGAAAGGTGCATTTAGGCAAAATCCGCTTGTATCGATCTAGGCTGAAAAAATTCCAAAAAATTATATCCAAAAATTTGCTTCAAAAATCTGTAAACAACGAAATGTCCAGTCTGTCATTCAGACCACTCGGTACCCGAGTCCCTAACGTCACAATCCACTTGGCTTCAGCTTTTAATAGTCTTCGCCATAGGTCCCCTCCTCTCATATCTTCCACAACACGTTCAATGATGGTAACTTGAATACTGTCCACTCTACCCCCATGGCTTGAGCATACATGTCTCGCAACGTTAGATTCCAAAACCAGATCCAAAAATGGTATACTGTCTCTTTGATATTCTGCCGTGAAATTAAGGTTTAGGGAGTTGTTGTTAATATAAGACACAAATGCCATGGCCTGTTCATGTGTCCCTGTCCACACGCATATAATGTCAGCAATATATCTTGAGTACCAAAAAATATATTGTGCGAATGGAATCGTTTCTGCAAAGATGGCTTGCTCCTCCCACCATCCCATATACAGATTGGCCAGGGAGGGGGAGAACGGTGCGCCCATCGGGGCCCCCTGAACTTGTAGATAATATTCACCATCAAACATAAAAAAATTGTGGCTTAATAGGTACTCTAACGCTGTGACCATGAAGTATTCCTGTTGTTCCGACACCCTTGTAAATTTCCTCAGCATATGCGTTACAGCCTGTATGCCCAAATGATGTGGGATAGACGAATAAAGTGCTGCTACATCTAAAGCAAGCCATGCTCCCCCATCTGGCCATTCCAGGTAGTGAAGAGTTCTTAGTATTTCAGAGGTATCCTTGATGTATCCAGGGAGTAATTTAATAATAGGATTAAGTTGGCTATCCACCCATTGGCCCAATCTTTCATTCAGAGAGCCAATGCCAGCAATTATAGGGCGGCCTTTAGGCGGTCTATCCTCTTTATGTACCTTAGGTAAATGATGGAAAATTGAGGTTATAGGATGGTCATTAATGAGTTGTTTCGCCAAACTTTCCTTTAAAACTCCCAGTGATATTCCCTCTTTCACAATGTTATCCAAATGTTTTCAAAAGGATTCAGTGGGGTTCCCCCTCAATTTCCTATAGGTGCTGGTATCTGATAATTGTCGGACGGCTTCCTCTATGTAGGTGGTTCTATCCAAGATAACTATCATGCCCCCTTTATCAGAGTTCCTAATTACAATGTCCTGATTGGTTTCCAATTCTCTTATAGCTATGGATTCTCTCTTGGTTAAATTCTTCCGTTGTTTATTGCTATTTTCTTTTAGAGCCAAATCCAACAGCTGTTTCTCCACAGTATCCTGGAACAATTGTATGGCTTGTGATCTTGCCTGTACTGGATAAAACTCTGTATTTTTAAATCTTGGTGTTGATAGGGTGATGTCTCTGCCAATCCCATTCTCTAGTTCTAGATCTCTTAAATTTTTACATGCACAGAGTTCTTTAAATGGATAATTGACCCAATCTGGTCCCACATGTGGTTCTCTCACTTTGGGTCCCTCCACTTCATTAACCTCCTTGGAGAAATGTTTTTTTAATGTCAGGGTACGGACAAATCTGTTCAAATCCACAATGGTGTCAAATACATTTATATCATATGATGGAGAAAAAGATAACCCTTTTTCTAAAACTTTAAGATGAGCAGGTTCCAGGACACATGAAGATAGGTTCAGGACTGTACTTTTTATTGTTTTAGATGTTTGCCCCGTAGTTGATAAGCCTTCCCTTTGTCTGTTTCCTCCCTGCCCTATGTTTTTTGGGTCTGGTTTCCTTTTTGTACTCTTCCTCTGTTGGTTCTGAGCTCCTAAAAAACTACTATCAGTGTCCGCATCCGAGATTTCCATGGAGTTAATAGACTCATTGTTAGACTCATAGGAACTTTGGGTATCACTATCCCAAAAGGTAACAGACTTATTGTTTCTGCGTTTAGAGTTACTCCTTAATATGGATCTAGGTCTCCTTTGATGTCTCTCCACATGCCAGGTGTACACCTGATTATTCTGATAATCCCGTACATCCCTCTGAAACTTGCTTTTTTTGATCTCTATTATTTGTCTCTGTAATTTTTGTAAGTTACCATCCATCTGTTTAAGTTTCACATAAATATCTTTGTCCTTATGCACCTCTATGTTGTTTCTTAATTCTATATGGAGTCTCTTTACTTCCTCCAAGGTTTTTTCCTCCTGATCAATTAAGAGTTTGATCAATTTTATGGATGTTTCATTCAGAATTGCAAACCATGCCTGTTTGAAATCCTCATCAAATGCTGATGAAGGTATTTTTTTAATTCGTAGTCCCCTAGGAATCATGTTGTTGTCCAGATATTTTTGGAGTGAGGAGCGGTCCCACCATAATTTGGACTCCTTGCGGCGGAGTTTTTCATACTCCTTAAATAAATTCTGTAATTCCATTGAAGCTGGTGTTTGTTGCGTTACAGAGAAAATTTCATCCAATGTTTCCATCCATACAGCCTCTGAATCTGATGGGGGGGTGGCTTCCATATTTCTTAAAATGCTAATCTATGCAAATATCAATTGCACATGTGTTGTTAACTATAAAATCACAGCAAGTAAAATGTCTTGTATATCTCAATTCTTATGACAAAGGCAGGCACGGTACTTTGGGAGTAGATACAATGCAAACAAGTTATGTGTAACCAGCTCACCCCTGTGATATTGTGCTCCGGCACGGACTCAAAAGAGGCTCCCAAAAACTCTCCAGTTAAGATGCATACATTGGTGAATCCAGCCAAAGTTAAAATATAACTTTTACTTGTGAATTTTTAAAAGTTCAAAAAAGATCCATACATGTGCTGTCAGCAACCCCCTCAGCACCCTCCAACACTGTGACGCGTTTCAGGCTTCAAACGAGCCCTTAATCATACAAAAATGTCTCTGAGAAATAGGTATATGTAGCAGTAGAAAACCGGATATGTAAGACACCTGGGGAACCCAGGCAATTGTCATCAAGAGCAATTAACAACATCGTTAACACCCAATAAGCAAACACACAGACACTTACCCCTCCATTATGGCGCTGACCCGATCAAATCCTGTGTGCGTTGTCAAAGACAGCTGATGACGATATCCGCCATTGGTGAGGCCAGGACGCATATTGCGCGTCTGCCAGGAAACAAAACAGCTTCCTGCATGTGTAGTCGCAGAGAGCGACTGACGTCATCCGCCAATAGTGAGACCTCAGTGCGTGTCTACGTCTGCTAGGGATTACCCTCGCTTCCTGCATGAATGGACGCAGAGGATGCTGACGTCACCTGCCCATAATGAAGCTAGAGCGCATGTATGGACCACGACAGCTGGGTCATCCCCAGCCCCTCCCAGTAATTTATCCTCCCTTTCCACCACATGCCGAACCCTGGCACCAGGGAGACAGCAAACCATTCGGGGGAGGTGGTTTTGGTGACTAAATATTCTATCAGTCAGCCTGATAATAGAATCCCCTATAATCACTAACTGTCTAGTCCTACCTGCAGTCCCAACTACCCGCTCACTAGCTGGGCTGTCCTCCCGGCTGTTAGGGAGAACAGTATGCAAGGACTGCCATTTCTGAGACTGACACTCTTGCATCATTACCTAACTTGGCGATTTTGCTAAGGTGAGCAGATACGGGTATGGCCTTCCTTTTCTGTGCACCCTTTCTACTCCCTCTATCTACATTTACCCAGCTACTTATCCGCTCCTCCTGACCCATACCTCCACCCTCTGTATCTACCCCATTTATTGCCTGCTCAGTAAGCAGTATGCCCTTTTCCATATTGTCAATCTCCCTCAGTGGTGCATTTTGCTCATCCAGATCTCTAACCCGAGATTCCAGGTTTTTTTACAACAGCAGTATTCTCCCTGGAACTGCTGTTCCTGAAGTGTATAAATATGACAAACCGTGCACTGAAGTAGACCTCCAATATTGCTAGCCATTATCAAAGTTACAAAACAGCAGTGAAAACTATTTTAGTGCTTACAGTTGCAGAAAGGTTGGCTTTTAACTTCTTATTCTAGCACAGTCCCCCAATATAAAGTCCCTTAATGGAAAGTCCCCTCACTTATAATATAACCTCACTTGAAAATACAACCGGAACTCGTAAAAAGCTCCTGAATGTGCTTTAAGCAATCTTATTTATAACAAAGCAATACTTCCCTTCCAAATGGCTCTATCTGGCAAAATGGTTAATTTAATCGAAAATAGTTATTGTTTAACACAAATTCCAAGAGCTCAATCACGAACTCGTTGCATGCTGCATCACATGGATCGACTCTCTCAAGAGGTGGCTGCCTCTAGGCCCACTGTGTGGGGAACGGAGGTATAGAGGCTCTTGACATCTATACTTGCCAGGAGCCAACCCTCCTCCATGTGGAACCTCATCAGTTTCTGAAGGACATCACTGCTGTCCAGTACAAAGGACGGCAGTATCCTTACTAACGGTTTTAGGTTCTCAACAATGAACCTGGCAATGCCCTCCAACAGGCCACCATTGCCAGACACAATGGGCCTGCCCGACAGTGCCACTGCACTTTTGTGGACTTTCAGAATAGTATACAGCACCGGGATGTTATACTCCTAATTTTAAGGAAATCCAGCACTCTGGAAGTAACTAGCCTTTCTTCTCCAGCCCAATCCAGTCTGTCATTAAGAGCAGCCAATATCCTAGGGAATGGATTCCCCTGGACCCTACGGTATGTATCTTTCATTCCTTACTGGGCTTCAATTTCTTCCACATAGTATTTTTCATTCAACAGTACCACATTGCCCCTCTTATCGCTTGGGCGAATGATAATGCCTGGTGCCCTTTCTAATTCCTTTAGCGCTAGTTTCTCCTCAGGTGAGAGGTTGTTCAAACTCACCCTACCTTCCTTTGACCAATCTACTTGCTGGAGATATCGCTGTACTAATTGCAAAAACAATGAAATGTGAAGATTTAAGGACAGAGGAGGAACGTTTTTTTGACCGCACCCGAAGTCCATCTAAATTTGGCATAAGGTCAGGGATATTGTCTTGACACTCCTCGTGGTCACTATAATCCTCTACTCCCCCCGCCCCTTCAGATGATATTGTGGGGGGGTATCCACCCTTAGTGTCATGGTCTCAGCGTTCCCAGAGTACATCATTTTGAACAAGGTCTTTCTCAGAAACAGTGCCGTATCTTTGTACAGGGTAAATCCGTCACCTCCCGCAGTGGTGGAGAAGGAAAGTCTTTTAGATAGTACTGACCTATGGTGTTCATTGAGGACAAAATCCGAGAGGTTGATCACATTTAGGGATAATTGTGGTTCCAGCTCCTCCCCTATTATTGGGGGGCCATAGTTTCCCTGTTTTCCTGATCCCCCTGAGGGTTTTCACACGCTGTCCCCTTCGCCGTCTTCGCCTCTTCCGGTCTGGTCTAAAAAAGACACGGACTGGCGGGCCTTACGGGACATGTGTGGGGGACTATGATCTGAGACTTCCCTTTCACACCCAGATAAATCACTGGATACCTCTTTCCAGTGTTTGTAACAAATATTTGGCCTACCTCTCGGTCTCACCTCGAGGAACACTTTTACTGATTCAAATGTAGCAATATCCCTTCTAAATCTCTTCTGCTTGTTTTATTTTACTGACCACACGGTCAACCTCCATTTTAACCATATCATTTCATTTTTGAAAATCATGGGCATCCCCAAATGTATCTAAATTAGTGCAACTCTCTCTGATCTCATTATCTAATTCTTCTAACTGTAATTTTTCTTCCTCCACTATCAGTTTCATAATTCCCGACCCATGCTCTATACATTCATTTTGCCATTTTAACATAAACCGGTCCGTACGTAGATGTTCAGCCGGTATAATGCGTTCCCTCAGCCCCCGGGGAATGACTCGTTGTTAAATATAATTTTCAATTGTGGAGATGTCCCAGTGCCTTTTTTTAGCTGTTTTATAACCAGTGACTTGTTGTTAAATATAGTTTTCAGTTGTGGAGTTGTCCCAGTGCCTTTTTTTAGCTGTTTTATAACCAGTGACTTGTGTTTCTTAAAGAGGGGACGAATTTCCCCTCCTTTTTCTTTGTCCAGGGTTATCACCCCCATCCAGTGTTTCAAAATCAGCATGTATGTTTGCAATACAACCCCTATATAGCTTGAAGGCCATGATCAAAGACTTGCTTAAAATCTATTTATAATGGACAGTACAACTATCAGTTCACATAATCATACGGGGGGGGGGGGGGGGGGGAACCCAATTCCTTTCTTTTATACGCCAGAGTAAAAAATAATAATGTGTCACCCATCATCTCTATATAGTAGAAGGGATCATCATCACATCACTGGAGGTAAAAACATCTCCCAACTTCAAAGCCAAAAAAGCAGTGTCTGCCAGAGTATATGTGCAATTTCAATAAAGTAGTGTTCATTGGTATTCATGTCATTAGTGCCTGATCCCACACTTAACCACTTGTCCTTTTGTGTCGTGTTGCCCTATTATAAGTGCCTTACTTGCAACCTCCTAAAGTTCCAGTCACATCACAAAAGGAACACTTTCCTGGAGTTAGCATTACCTACAATCTAGCTTGTCTAACCGGCACACCACCCGCCACATATCTTCCCCCTCAGTTTGAACTCGTCACATTTTAACAACCGGGGTTCTCTAACATCTTTAACATCCGGGGTCCTAGGGAGAACACCAACAATTTGGGGTGGAGACAGAACCCCTTTTAAGATCTGATGCTATCAGGTCCAGGGGCGTAGCTAGGGGGGGGGGGCACCAAAGTAGGACCTGAGCACAGGTGGGGGGGCTCCATTTCAAATTTTTCCCCTGGATGCCAGAAAGCCTAGCTCCTCTTATCTGGCTTGCCCCCAGGATGCCCTGCTTTATGAACCCCCCTTGCCGGGATGCCCCCAAGACTCACTTTTTTATTGTGGCTTCTTCAGCAAGTGAGAGTGGGTGCAGCCCAGCATCTCTGGGCTTTTTTGCACCCCAATCTATGGGCACTGGGTATGCAGCCACTCCCAATCACCAAGCTCTAGTCTAAACAGGGCCGTATTGCCGAGCATTAATAGGCACAGCATAACAGCTCAGATCGGACCAGAGCACACACACGTGCAGTAGGACTGAGGAAAGGTATGTTTAATTGCTCTTTCACACAGAGCATCCCAAATCTGAATGCCCCCAGGGCAAGAAACAAAACTGGGCATAGTCAAAATCTCCAAAACAAGGTTTGTTCTGCTTTAAGGGGAGGCGCCGAGTTTATAGTATCATAGCACTAAACAAGTGTTGTTCTGCTTTAGGGGGAGGGACCAATTTAGAAAATCACAGCACTAAACAAGTTTTGTGCTTTAAGGGGAGGGGCCAAGATATAGTATCAAAGCACTATCCCTCCCAGTAGCTGTATCTTCCCCACCTGGACTTTAAAATACTTGTGAGGACTTTCCCTTCAGCCTAAAGTTCATCTTTGCCCAGACTTGCCTCCAAACACCAAGCAACTTCTGTGATTGGAGGCGGCCATTAATGTGAGCACCCCGCACTGTGGCCATGCACACCAACGTGTCAAGCGGGAGAGCGGGAACAGCATGACAGGACTGGGTGGAGAGTAAGAGGGGCGTTTAATGTTTTGAAGGCATCTTCTTATCTGAGGTCTAAGGGAAAAGTCTACCAAAGCGGACCTTCCTTTTTAATGGCTGGAATGTGTATCATTCATTGGATAAATCTTAAAGGAGCCACAGCACTCAACCATATTATCCAGCAACCATTTCTATTAATCTAGTTAGGGTGTCTCGAGGGGAGTTTTCATAAACTGGAGTTAGAAATGCACCTGCACAAAGGCACTGTAGGGGGGGCCTCAACTTAGAACCCACAAGTAAAGCAGACCAGAATTGTTTTAATTATTGAGAGGCACAAATGTGGATTTAATGATAAGTGTACTTTACTAAGGAACGTATACTAGGCACAACACAAAAACCGTGGATGGAAGCAATGGCCCGAGGCAAACCCAAACACAGATACAACAATGGGGAGCAGGTGGAAGCAAATGGGCACACAGGGAGATGTGCAGGGCAATGCAAGGGTAAACCCGCATCATAGGCGATGAATGAAAATATCAGGAACAGGTCTGGAAACTGTGACCCTAGATGGGGTCTGGAAACTGTGGCCCTAGAGGGGGTCTGGAAACTGTGGCCCTAGATGGGGTCTGGAAACTGTGGCCCTAGATGGGGTCTGGAAACTGTGGCCCTAGATGGGGTCTGGAAACTGTGGCCCTAGATGGGGTCTGGAAACTGTGGCCCTAGATGGGGTCTGGAAACTGTGCCAGCGGGCTGGAGTCCAGAAGCTGCGGCAGCACCTGGCCCAGATGGCACAGGCACAGAAATTGAGGCTGGAGTCAGAGCTGGCACAAGTGTCGGGGCAGAAAGGAATACATCCCTCAGGGGGCGATGGCTTTACTGCCCCCTTCAGGGAACCCGGTGTTACTGCTCCATTCTGGGAACTCGGTGTTACTACTCCCTTCTGGGAACCCGGTGTTACTGCCTCTTTTGGTGGCTTGGATGGCATGGCCCTAGTGTTACTTCCTGTCCACTGGGATTAAGAAAACCCACTCTAGGCTTTGTGCACTTGCGGTGTGCCGAATACAAGGTGGCACTGTTGAGCAGTGAAGAGGATGAACAGCTAGGTTGCGTGCACACGCCCAAGCATGTACGCCTACAACTGTGCTAAGAAAGATAGAAGAGTGAGAAAGGCGAGGAGACTGACAGTAGGTTGTCACACAGATCAGGGCAAGTTGCAGTCGATGACAGATGCATTGTGGGGCTCTGCATTTTCCTGCACCTGCCTAAAGCTGTTGTAAAAGAAAACTATATAAAATGAGTCAGACGACAACTGAATTACAGCCGGGATGATGGGCCTCTTGTCTCTAGCGTTTCCTATCCAATCGAGACGAGCTGCTGGTGACATCATCTGTTGCTGGGGAGACTGTCGGGATCCAGGGACGGCCAGTTTTCACTGGTTGATGAAGTCACTGGTTGCCCCGCAGTGTGGCCAGGCCAGAGATAGCCACGGCCTGCTTGGATTAAAGTCAAGGTAGCTAGGCAGGCCAGTGTACACGTGGGCCAGTCATGGTGCCGGGGGAGATGATTGGACACCAGAGGGTGTCTGGGAAAAATGATTAGGGACCCCACTCCAAGTTATACTGTATAGAGCAGCGATACTCAACTGGCGAACCAGGGTCCGAATTCGGACCTCGGCAACAGATTTCCGGACTCGTATATTGACAGCCCTGCACACAAACTTTGGTTCTCAGTCTCTCTGCCCCAGCTCAGCCCCATCCATCCCTGTCCTCGCAGATCTGCCCCATCCACTCCTGTCCTCGCAGATCTGCCCCATCCACTCCTGTCCTCTCATATCTGCCCCATCCACTTCTGTCCTCTCATATGTGCCCCATCCATCTCTGTCCCCCCAGCTCTGCCCCATCCAGTCCAGTCCTCCCTGTTTTGCCCATCCAATCCGTGGCCTCCCAGCTTTGCCTGTAGGTTCTGTGGGGCTCAATAGGATTTTTGTAGTAGGGTGAGTGGGCAAGCAGCCTTTTTTAGTTTTGCCTGTGGAATCTATAGCCCCTCCCTCTTAACGATCCACCACCCATGACATCCCTCCACCCGGACCTTCACCTCTCTCTCTTTAAATGGACCTTTTGAAAAAGTGGTTAAGCACCACGGGTATAGAGGATCAAGTTGATCCTTTTTGTTCACTTTGAATTGCAGGTACATAACGTGCAAGGACTTTTCAGCTGTACTTTTTATAATCCACATATTTTGTGCACATATTTGGCCGCATACATGCACAAATTATTTTTATCATTTTTACTTGGCCTTTGTTGTGCCTATAGTAAATTACGCCTTTTTCTTCCAGGCTTTGGCCAGGCAACTTCGTATTTCTTTCATTCCTGCCCCATAGATGAAGGGATTTAGAGAGGCCGGACCCATGAGATAAACTGCATTGAACAGGTTCTGAACATCATGAGAAACACGTGTGCGCATCCTGTAGACGATGGACGCTAGAAGAGAACACATGTAAATGAGCATGGCCACCACAACGTGAGTGAGGCAGGTGTGCAAGGCTTTGTTCCGGGCTTTTCCTACAATTATCTTCATGGTCGTGTAAAGAATGCTGGAGTAGGAAATCAGAAGAAGGAAGAAATCGCCAAGAGTACCGCAAAATTTAGATATGAGGCCGACCACTTGAACTTTGGAGATGTCTTCGCAGGTCAGGCTCAAGAGTCCCATGTTCTCACAAACAAAATTCCAAATGATGTTGGATCTACAGAAATGGTACCTGGAAGTCAGTACGACCACCGGGGTGACGAGGAGCATGCTCCGCGCTATCCCAAGAAGTACTAAATTGACTATTAAACGTTTAGTCATGATGTTGTTATATCTCAGAGGTCTACAAATAGCTAGAAACCTGTCCAGGGCCATCATTAACATACAAGCAGACTCTAAGGCACCCAAGAAGTACATAAAGAACATCTGAGTGAGGCAACCCCCCAACGTGATATGGTTCATGTCAAAAGATAACCCCAGAAGAAACTTGGGCAGGAAAGAAGTTGTGCAGGCAACATTGGCGGCAAAGAGCAGAGACATGAAGACATACATTGGTGAGTGGAGGCTTGACTCAACGTAGATCCGATGAATGATGACAACATTGCCACTTACTATTGTTACATATATAAACGTAAATGGAATGAGCAGCAACCTTCTGTTCCTGATTCCAGAAAACCCAAAGAGGACAAATTCTGTGTAGGTAAAGTCTGTCTGGTTTTGGCTTGAGCTCTGCATTCCACCGATTGGCCAATACTAAGCCTGCTGCTGAAGGAAAGGGAAATTGTGGGAATGTAAAAGAATTGCTATAATGGTATGGCAGTTTAATAGAAGTTCTAAATGTAATCGTTTCTGTTCCCAACCAGTGGTAATTGCACTACTGGTAATACTTGAGCTCCCCTCTAGTGGTGGTGAAATGATAAAGCAATGCACACAAGCTATTGCTCTAATAAAATGTGATAGGTGACCAAGTCACTAAGCTGCAGGAGTTGGGTATCTTGGGACAGTATAAGACCTCCTCCCTCCTTGGGATGTCTTTATTAGTGACAGGGCGGGGTTGTACTTGGGATAATTGCAAAATGGCTAGTGATCCCCTCCACAGAAAAAGGTTGGGAGATCCTGGTCTAGAAGACAGACTTCTGACCGCTTGGTCTCAGTTTGCATTTAAAATCTGATATACAGTACTCTGTGATCCAGCGAGTAAACCATGAAGAATCCATCATTGCCGTCAACGCAAATCAAACTCTAATGTTACTGATCAATTTAGTCTATTTTACCCACAGTAAATTTAGACTCATTTCCATCTGCCAAAATTTATCATACAGAGTATTCCATATTTAAATGAGGTGTTTTCTTTTCTCCTCCTTCCTTCTTGCTCCCAGGATTTTTCACACTGAGTTTATATTTCTAATGATGGGTGCGAGATCTGGCGCAGAAAAAGCCTAGAAGGGCAAATCTATTACGCCAGTACTCAATTCAGCCATAATTATTATAACAAAAGTGTAAATTGTGTTTGAAACCTGGTGATATTTCAACTAGTGTCAATGAATTATGATAATTACTAGTATAGAACTAAGCTAAATTCAACATAATGAAAGTGTGATGAAAAGCAAAGCGAATGGTCCGCACTCCTCTTGTCATAAAACTTCACTTTTAATTATGCGTTTAAAATCATCTCCATAGTGTATCAAAAGCCAATAAAATCAGTAGTAATCAAAGTCCTGGAAAGTCATGTATACAGTATAGGTGACTTACGCGTTTCGGACTCCTATCTCCAGTCCTTAATCATAGTATAATGAAAGTGTGAATCATGTTTGTAACTTGGTAATGGTGCATGTTGATTTTAATATGTGAGATTTGTGTAATGATCACTGATTTTAATATGATCAACAATAAATAATGATGAGTCTTAATAACAACTCTCTGATAATGACCATATAAGGCCAGTATTTCGTAGTTGGGTCTCGCCTATACCCAACAGCAACTTCCACTTTACAATAGATAGTCTTTCCCATCCCACAGCATGACACATCACACTGCACTGTAAGCTATTGACATTCCAATAATAGGCTCAGGACTGCATTCGAAAGTATCGCAGCTGATTACAATAGAAACAATTAAAATAGATAAATTGCTTCTTGTGTGTAATAATGTAACACAATGCAATTTTCAGAGTGACTCTTCTTGTACACTCTGAAAATTGTAATCTCTGTAATCTCCAGCAAGTTAAAATGAGAGGCCAATATCAAGGCGGTGCTAAGAAAGGTCCAGCAATGCAGCAAAAAAAAAAACATTTGGCCTGCCCAGGAATCTGCCGGTGCTGTTCTTCATTACGGCGATCGGGGAAACCTTGAGTTCCTCCATCACCATCTGGTTCAGAGGGGCATCAATGAGCGTTTAAAAAAAACATCAAAGGACTATGAAACTGGAAGAAAAAGTCATTGGACTTCCACCCACTCACATCTATTGATTAACCATTAAATCAAAGGGTAAATCCCGGCCAAACCGTACCGATGCCCCCCAATGCCTGCGCTGCTTGGTCTGGTTGACTCCAATCCACATGTCCTTTTAGGGTTGTATACATGAGGTTTTGGCCTTTCCTATGACACCTCCAGTGGGTCATTTGCCCCCTATGTCCAGAGATTTGACACTTGGAAATGCACCACACTGGTGCCCATGCATAGCAGTACCGGGGTTTTTACAGTGCTGCCCAGTTGCCCCTGGGCATTAATAGCACAAAGGAGTCTATCAAATGTTAAGACATTTGAATGCATTCAGGATAACTTAATCAGCAACAAGTTATTTGCATGATGAGCTTTGGCTCTTGACCCAAGCTAGATTTGGCCTGGATTTCGCCAATTCAGGTGGAAGCACAATTCAGTGTATCAGCAAGATCAGGGTCAAATCATCAGGACATACCACCCCACCCTTTGAACTGCTATAGAATTATTTGGATCCCACACAAAGTGTTAAAGTGTAAATACAACATGAACAGATGTTTTAAAACATTTGAATAAACTCTAAATACTGTACTTATGTTCACAATATTCTTCAGCATTGTAGTGTATGTTCGGCAGCTCCTGTCCCACCAGAAGAAACGGTTGAATCGATCACTTCTGCCAGCATTGGGAGAACAGGGGGACATAGGTTCCTTAGTCCTTCTACCCTGGTACTCGGCCAGGGAATAATGCTGGCTGGGACAGAGCCTCTCCCGATGTTTGGCCTGTCATGTCTTAGACCTGACACACCCTCTTTATTGCCCTGAATGGGGTATGGCCCTGGGCTATGTGTCCAACATGGAGGCAGGGCTGAGGTCCAATGGCACTAGACTGGATCAGGAAATCAGGCATGTTTCCTGGCACTGGAATAAGAGCATCTTTGACTTTTAATGATAAAGCATTTTTGTTACTTTTTACAGGCAAGGGATCCCCTACACCAGTGCAAAGAGGGCAGCTAGTCACTAGCCCAACATGTCAGAGAGTGACTTACCCATATAATCTGCCCCATGACATGCACTCCTAATGAGAATCAGGTACCCATTGAAATCAGTGGGGACCCGAACTAAAATAAATGATGATGGCAAAGTGCTGTCACTAGGAGTGTCCTCACTCATTTCTGTGGTCCTGCTCCTAGACCATTTGCAAGCCGGCGCGATAGAAGGAGGGACTGGATTGTGGAGTTACAGTGCTACCAGCTACACACTGTCACACTGGCCGATCTGATCCTGCAGGCACTCCTCGCCACTGAGCATGTGTAGCAGGTACTCCCTGGTGTTAGTGGCCTTTAATAGGAGGCCTGAGGCACTGAAAAGCTGACTGCAGATCTTCTCCATATTATGGCCTTGTTCCTGCACACACCTGAACTCTGAACACCCAGCTCTCTTCCTGTAAGCACCTGAACTCTAAACACCCAGTTCTGTTCATGCACTTAACCTGGACTCTGAGCTTTTTGGCTCTGTTCCAGCATGCACTGTGTACCAGACTCAGGCCTGTTTGCAGCGCAGTCCAGCTCCTCTTGTGGGGAGCTCTGGCAAAAACTAAACTTTTAGCTGACTCCCAACTCTAAAGCTGCCTTGTTGGATAGTACTGCGGATATTCTTGAGTTCCGGTTCAGCTCACTGCAATCTGAAATTTATCATACTATACTCTGGCCGTTCCCTCTGCTGCATTTCCCCTTGTAACCACAGGGGAAGCTGCAGGCGGTACTAGTAGCAGTAGTCTGTGTCTACACAGGTGTCTACCACAAGGTATGTGACATATATTCTGTCTAGGTGAAGCTCATCAATAGAGATGAGCGAACTTTTGAAAAGTTCGATTCGGCCGATTCGCCGAATTTCACAAAGAAATTCGGGTTCGGCCGAATCGAACTTTTACGAAGTTCCCCATCAAAAATGCCGGCATGGTGGGAGCCGGTCGGCGGGCCGGTAAACAGCGGA
Source organism: Gastrophryne carolinensis (assembly GCA_027917425.1). NCBI lineage: Eukaryota > Metazoa > Chordata > Amphibia > Anura > Microhylidae > Gastrophryne > Gastrophryne carolinensis. The sequence goes on along the minus strand of CM051236.1, from coordinate 3,761,303 downwards.
ACCGGCCGGCCCGCTCCCACCATGCCGGCATTTTTTTTTTTAATTTCAGGAAAAATTCGATCGGCACGAACCACAAAATATTCGGGTTCGTGCCGAATTGAATATTTCCTGAAATTCGGAGCGAATTCCGGTTCGTCCGAACCGGTTCGCTCATCTCTACTCATCAATTTAGATTTTTGTGGTTCGGGACAAACGCTGAACATGGACTGACTGAAGTTCGGTTTGGGAAACCAAGCTCACAAAGTTCGGTACAAACCCAAACTTTGTAGTTCGGGTTTGCCCAACACTAGTCATAAGTCATCATAGTGGATGATAAATCAGCTAGGATCGAGTTGTCTACAGAGGCAGCAGTACTGAGTACATAAAAAAAATCTGCCTGAGAGGCTTTTTACGTTGTGCTGCTGCCTCTCCCTCCTGATGAGGGCTTTACACAGGAGAACATAATGTGATAGATTTAGAGCTTTTGCCAGGAAGAGGTTTAAAGGCTTAGGATTTGCCAAATCTAGGTGTGCCATGCTGATAAACTCCTACCCTGACAATCTGAATGCTGCCATCAATGCCTCATCCAACAAAGTACAGAGCTCACAAATCTCAGGCATATTTTAATATGAAAGGAAAAACCTTGGGATGGGCAATCTGCAACTCCTGCTTGGGCTATAACAAACAAGATGAGTCATTCTGAAAAGCCTGCCAGCTGCCTGCTGAGAGTTCCATTGTGTTCCATTATATGAGCCAAATGGCAATTCATTTATCTTTTCTTTGTTATTTTATTAGGAAAACTTTTACAAATGTATAAAGACTTTTTCAATACACTGTACATCAGTCGGTAGCTGGCCTCCCATAGGTGGAAATAGACCAGATCGGGGGTGGTGTGTGTGGGGTCCTATCAGGGGGTACTTAGCGAGGCTGCACACTGACCTTTACATCAACCTCATCTGTTGATGGGCCATATTTCCAATGAGGTAGGGATATCCTACCTTCCAAGTGTCCCTCTTTTAAGACCATGTCCCTTCTCATTTGTCCCTCTTTGAGGTGTAACATGCAGATCTGCATCAATAAATGATTAACATATTCAAAGTGTTTATATTGTTACTGTTACAAGCTATCTCCTGTCCATCCCTCAATGAGGGGGTGTGGCTTCATTTTCCAAAAAGACCCTCTTTCTTACCCTGAAACATGTGAAAGTATGTTTGGAAAAAGCAGCACCCTATGGCCTGTGAAGAACAATTGGGCCAATCGGTTAGCACCCTATGGTCTATGCTGTTTTTTCCTCAAATGCTAAAAAAAAAACATCCTTACAACACTGGAAAAACAATGTACCTCAGCTTGATTTAATCCACAATCTTGGTTATTGGTCCAGGACATCTTTTATCCTTAATCTTTTAACCACTTAACTTTCAGTGGGATCACTAACCCAATTTACCCCCAAGAAAACTAGGCACCATGAGAGCTCCTCTCCTGCTAAGCTTACTTAAAAACAATGTACCTCACATGTGAAACTGCACCATCACTAACTAAAGCTGATTTTTTTTTTTTAAAAAAGAATTTTTTTTTAATTTTTCAATTTAAAAAATCTCACTCGCCACTTGCTTCACCGACTGTAGTGGAAAACTGGTTAACTTGTCATTACCTTCACTTCCCACCACATGAAGCCATTGGAGAAGCTTCACAGCTGATACACACACATGGTATAGCAAAGTCAGGTCACACTCTGGTAGCTCATAAAGCCTAGATCCTTCAGACCCACAAATCACTGCTACAGAAAAGCATCCCCTGGTATGTGGTCTTTGATCTCTCGTCGTGGTCTTATGGTCTTTCCTTAACATGGCCCAATTGTTGTGGACCACCATATCAAGCCAGAGGAGCAGCTCCGAAGCCAATATGCTCATATGGCATAGCATTGTCAGGAACACTCTCCAGTAACCTATGGGTCCTATGTCCTTCAGACCCACAAATCACTGCTCCCAGAAAGGCATCCCCTGATCTGTGGTCCTCGAGCTCTCGTCGTGGTCTAATGGTCTTTCTTTAGCATGACCCAAATGGTGTTGGGAAAGCAGTCAACTTGTTGTTACCTTTACCTCCCACCACATCAAACCATTGGAGAAGCTTCACAGCCAATACGCTCATATGGCATAGCATTGTCGGGAACACTCTCCAGTAACATATGGGTCCTATGTCCTTCAGACCCACAAATCACTGCTCCAAGAAAGGCATCCCCTGATCTGTGGTCCTCAAGCTCTCGTCGTGGTCTAATGGCCTTTCTTTAGCATGACCCAATTGTTGTGGGAAAACAGTCAACTTGTTGTTACCTCTACCTCCACCACGCACGCCTGCTCACGCTGGATGGTCGCGCTGGAAAGTAACCTGTAAACCTGACACACTGGCTGCTTGGACTTCCTGGTGATACGCGGGAGGGGTGAGATCACTGGCAAATATCGCCGCAAGATGCAGGGGTGACGGGTTGTTGCATCTCCCCTTATATACACACTCTGGGCTGAGTTTGGAGCGCCCAGGAGCGACTGTGCTGTATGCACACTGAACCTGTTACCCACTTTGGAAGGCTGATGCCTATATGCCTGCTTTCTACACAGTGCTGATATTCCAACTGTGCTGTGAATGTGAGCATTAAAGCTGAATCATCCCATATATGTGTCAGTACACTGTGGCTCAGCAGATGAGCTGAAGCAATTTGGCTGGAAGTCACATGGTCCCTGTGATGAGTCCTGGTTGCAACCAGTATTACAGCACCGAAGCGTAGGCTCCTGGACTTTTCTATAGTGGACATCAGCTTAGTCCCGGTGGAGAGAAAAAGTCAAGTGCTGATTTACAATTGTACAATCCTTCAGGTTCCAAGAGAGGATACAGTGTTGTCCCTATGATTTTTGCTGGCCAGCATTTTTCTGTGTGAGCGGGGTGAATGCGGGTGTGTGCATGGAGTCCAGGTCGATCTGGCAGGGGCCCTTAGTTTAATGTATTTGTATTTTAACATGCAATTGCGGTTTTTACATTTATGTATGTACCTTGGTCTTTTCATACATGTATCTGTTTGGTGTCATAATTTTTGATAATAAAATGTGTCTTTTGGCTATATTGCCCGTACATTAATGGCCAGCCCAGCATTTAACCAATTGTGATAGTTTGTGTTTTATCAGTGTTGCTTACATACACCGAACTGCAGGGGCACTTTAGAATGTACACACAATAATCTTTATTGCAGTTCAGATATCCTCTTATTGGGATCTGGGATCCAGTATGTGGGTGAGAGAATTTTGGGCCAGTAATGAGTGAGTTGCATATGTTACAATAGTAACATTTGTAGCACCCGGCCTTCGTGGAAAATATCTGCCCCTGTGTGGTATATTTCTCGGCTGGCTCCGCCCTGATCAGTAGGTCCCGTAGGTTACGGCTCCTATTGTACACCCGTAATTCGGGACGCTTAATGATGGGTGCCAAGTTTTTGTCAGAGTCTTAAATTATCTGGTGTTTCCGGGTGATCCGTTCTACATTTGGAGTGTTGGGGCAGAAGGTTTGGACAATTGGAATACGGTCTTCCTTCCTGCGGTTTGGTTTCTCGTTATTGAAGATGCTTACGACCTTATTCTTAGCAATTTGAGGGTCCCACACCTTCAAAACACCCACCCAAATATAAAGCACCACTACTAACTATATAAAATTAAATGTTTATTAATAATAATTCACATGGCCAGATTGTGTGTAGGGATATTTATGTAGGGCTGCATTTGCACATTTATTGGTTTTTTAAGATGATGTCACATTTTTGTGTTATTTAAGCTAGATATATGTATGTACTATAGCACTTTGTTTCATACCAGCCAATAAGCCTTAATAAGGCTTACAAGATATTTAAGCGTTATTTAAGCTAGATATTTATATGCACTATAGCACCTTGTTTCATACCAGCCAATAAGCCTTAATAAGGCTTACAAGATATTTAAGCGTTATTTAAGCTAGATATTTATATGCACTATAGCACCTTGTTTTATACCAGCCAATAAGCACTAATAAGGCTTACAAGATATTTAAGCGTTATTTAAGCTAGATATTTATATGCACTATAGCACCTTGTTTTATACCAGCCAATAAGCCTTAATAAGGCTTACAAGATATTTAAGCGTTATTTTAGCTAGATATTTATATGCACTATAGCACCTTGTTTTATACCAGCCAATAAGCACTAATAAGGCTTACAAGATAGATTTTTATGGTATTACTCACCAGTCCTTGGGCCCCTTAATTTTTCTTTTCCCTTCCTTATTGATTGTTTTACGTCTTAGGTTTTTTTTTAATGAGTCTTGAGTGTGTGTAATTGTTTGAAGATTATTATTAATAAACATTTAATTTTATATAGTTAGTAGTGGTGCTTTATATTTGGGTGGGTGTTTTGAAGGTGTGGGACCCTCAAATTCCTTGTTGTATATTGGTATTTCACCCCCCGGTGCACACTACATTCATTTAAGGGTATAGCCAAGTGCAGCCTTGTTTTTCTATCTTTCTATTTTGCTATTCTTAGCAATGACCAGTATATCCTCGGGGTATCCCCTATCCCTAAATTTCTTATGCATCATTGCAAGCTGTGATTCGGCAGTGGCAGTGTCTAAGTGGATCCGCAATACTCGTAGAAACTGGGAAATGGGAAGATTGTCTGTCAGATGTTAAGGGTCGGCGCTTTTGTATCTCAATAGAGTGTTTCTGTCCATTGGCTTTGAAAATAGACCGGTTGTGATATGCCCTTCCTGGCCTTTTTTCAGTGCCACGTCCAAGAAAGTCACATATTCCCTAGAGATTTCTGGATCAAACCTGATACTAGGGAAGATTGAGTTGATCATAGTGATGAATTGTAGAGCCGATTCCTCGCCACCGTTCCAAAACATAACTATATCATCAATGTAACACCCCCAGAACCCCACTTTTTCTCTATATAGGGGGGTCGGGTAAATGGACAATTCTTCCAGGTAACCCATAAATAAATTTGCAAAAGAGGACGCAACTGCGCTCCCCATAGTGGTCCCAGTGATCTGCTGGACAAAGTTAGTCTCAAATTTGAAAAAGTTATTCATAAGTACTAGTTCAAGACCCTTGAGGGTGTATTCAGTGGGTATACAAGTAGGTTTTCTGGTCAAAAAATATCCGACCGCCTCTAGCCCGGCATGGTTTGGTATGTTGGCATATAGTGACGAGATATCCATCGTCACCATTAAGGCTGTGCCCGTGGTTGCAATGCCTTTTAGTTTAAGGAGAAAATCTCCTGCATCCTTTAAGTAGGAGGGCAATGTTGTCACATAAGGTTGTAAGTAGTAATCAATCCACTGTGCAAGTGGCTGGGTGGCTGAGTCCATACCTGCCACAATCGGGTGGTACTTTAACCCTTTAACCGCCAGCCTACCTGGAGTTTTTGTCACCCTTTGTTGCCAGACCATTTTGCACTATTTTGCGCTCCCCTTGTTCAACTGTGATTTTTGAAGGGATTTATTGTTTTTTTCAGCAGAGTCTGGGCTTTAACATGAAATGTCTTGTTTGTCATTTTTCAAGTGTTTTTTTTAATATTTTGGGGTGAAATATGTGCAAAAAAATTAAAAAAATCTATTTTTTACAATTTGTGGTTTTTTTTTTTGTAATAAAAAATGTAAGTTTGTCAATAAAATCTTATTGCGTGTGAAATCCCAATTTCTCCCAGTTACAACGGTACCACATATGTATTGGTAGACACCCTTTCCTGCCCAGGAGACTCCCTCAAACTGAAACAGCACTTTAAGAGATTTTTAGATCAAATACAGCTATGCTAAGCTCTATGCGCACCTTGCAGTTTTTTAATAAAAATAACCCTTTACATTTGAAATACCCCCCACAAACGGAAATACACACTTCAAGCTTTCTAGGTGTACCAGGCTTGTTGATGCTGCCACAGTTTTCTGGAAGTTCTCCCTCAATGTATTCTTTGGTTACACAGAGCTTCCCTAAAAAAGGATAAAAAAACAGGATCAAAGCCACATTTTCCTAAAAAAAAATATATACAAACAAGAAAAAACAAGTTAATCTGAAAAAGCAACATCCCCCGAACAGAACAATACCCAACATGCATAGCTACTGTCAAAAGAAGAGTTGCCAAACACCAAAAAGTAAAGCATGTGCACAATGGTAATTTTGCTTGAAAATTTCAACTCTGCAGACAAAGTGCGCACCTTGCGCTTTTTCTGCCAAAAAAACCCTTTACATTTGGAATACCCCCCACAAACCATACATTCCTGAAAGTACACATGATAAGCTTTCTAAGCGTACCCAGCTTGTTGTAGTGGGCCCATCTTTCTGAAAGTAATCCCTCAAAGAATTCTTTGGTCCCACAGGGTTTCCTTAAAAAATGTATAATAAAGCAGAATCAAAAATGAGTTTTCCTAAAATATCAATATGCAAACAAAAAAAAACAAGCTAAATCTGAAAGCGCAAAATCCCCCGAGCAGAACCATACCCAACATGCATAGGTTCTATTAACCCTTTTAACTGCCAGCCTACGTGAGGTTTTGTCACCCTCTCTTGACGGGTCATTTTTCACCATTTTGCGCTATGCTTAACTGTGAAAAAATATTTTTTAGAAAATTGTCTCCTTTATTTCAAATAAAACCTTTTTTTTTAAAGAAAACCATATTGCATGTGAAAGCCCCATTTCTCCCGATTACAACGGTACCACATATGTATCGGTAGCCCCCCGTTACTGTTCAGAAGACTCCCCCAAACTGAAAAAACACTTTATAACATGTAAAAATAAAATACAACTACAATCCACACTATAAAGGGTTAAATCAAGAAAAAAAATTGGCATGGGGTTCCCCTTCCAAGGGGGTGGGGGGTAATCCCCATTTCTTTTTTAATTTTAAGGGTTAAAAACCCCTTAAAAATTCCCATAAAAAATGACATGGGTTCCCCCCTACCCAGCATAACCAGCCCAGGGATCAGCTATGCAGGGCTTGTAGAACAGGGCGCAGGGGCCAGCTTTGGTGGCCTCCCACCCTGCCAGGTATAAGCCCGCACCTCCTAAATCAGCCCGGGCCCTTCTGCCCCCCCCTGGGCTTCGGGGAGGCAGGTAATAGGGGGGCCGGGGTAAATGCCAAATCACCCGCTCGCCGCAGGTGACTTGAGAGCCCCCTAGTCTTGTGAACTGGTATAGGGGTTTCATGGACTCCTTACAAGTTCACAATGGGTTAAAGTGGACCAACACCCAGGGCTGATCGGCCCGGGAATCTATAAGATTCCCAGATCGTTCTATTTCCTCCCCCAGGGCATCCAAAATCGGGATGCCCCTCTGTGTGAAACCCCCCGGAACACCCTCTACCACTTACTTGAATCCCGGTCCTACGGCGCATGCGCGGGCCGCAACCCCGCTATCCCTCTAGTAGGGCGCGTGCCCGCGCTGGCTATTTACGCTCCCTGTTAGAGGGAAGTGGGGGATGCACCCGCTAGCGCGCTCAGAGCGGCTGAGCTTAGACATCTCTTAGACATCCATAACTCAGCCCCTCTGAGCGCGCTGATTGGACGAGCAGCCGCGCATGCGCCTTAGGACCCGGGTGAGGTGAGTTATTGTGGGTGATCGGAGGGGGTTTCACACAGCGGGGCATCCCCGATCGGGATGCCCGGGGAAAAGGACCAATACCCAGGATAGTCAAAATCCTGGGTGTTGGTCCACTTAAAAAAAAAAACACACACCACAAAATGCTGGAAGCATTTATTACCAGCTGGGCGACAGGACATAAGGGGTTAATTAAAAAAAAAAAATTGACATATGGGGGGGGACTCCATTTTTATTTAAAAACCCTTAAAAATCCCCCCAAAAAATTACGTAGGGTCCCCCCTACCCAGCGTTACTGACCCAGGCCAGCTATGGGGGCTTGTAGAACAGGGCGCAGGGGCCAGCACTGGTGGCCCCTGGCCCTGCAGGCTACTAGCCCACATAGTCATAGTGGCCTGGGCCCTTCTGCCCCCCCCCTGGCCTTTGGGGAGGCAGGTAATGGGGGGCTAGGGGTTTTGGCAAGTCACCCGCTCGCCGCAGGTGACTTGCCATACCCAGAGCCTTGTGAGCTGGTACAGGGGTCTTATTGACCCCTTACCAGCTCACAAAGGGTTAACTGAAAAAAAACACACAGACAAAATGATTTTATTAAAAAAAAAAAAAAAATTTTTTACTGTACTTACCTCCGATTGTAAGCTCTTGTCCCTCGCCGCTCTGATGACTGATGCCGGTGATCGGCATCCAGAGAAGGGGGAGGCAGGAGATCAGAGGATCTACTGTCACCTCCTTCCCCTGGCACCGATCACCGGCATCTGACAGCTGAGAGAGCTGTAGCCGGTGATCGGGGCGGGGCTTAGCGGAAAGATGGCGGCCGCCATCAGAATAGCAGAGGGGAGAGAGCCTTCCAGGCTCTCTCCTGAAGATCGGAAAGACCTGGGGGGGATCGGAGGCCCCCCAGGTGAAGAGGAGGGTCGGCGGGAGCCAGCGCACACGCAGGTAAGTAAATGTCATTTTTAATTTTTTTATTTTTACAGGAAAAGCCGGAGGCAGCTGAAATGGGGGGGGGCACCCTATTCCGGGCCCTCCCCTGCAGCCGGAGGACGATCGAAGACCACCATCTTGAAGAAGAGACCCGGCTGAATCAAAGTTTTTAAACTTTTTTTACTATTAGTGGGGAAAGTCAGGCACGTAAAATTTACGTGGCTGGCAGTTAACTGCAGGAGAGGCAGCCACGTAAATTTTATGTGGCTGGCGTTTAAAGGGTTAAGGGATTTAGCCCTTTATGGATCTTCGGCAGACCATATATTACAGGGGTAATTGGATATTCCATATAGAGAAAGTCTGCCGTGTCCTGTGTAATCCACCTATTCGCAAAGGCCTAAAGTCACACAGTCCTTAGTTTTGGCCTGTATGGAGACCATGGGGTTGTGTTTTATAGCTGAGTGAGTCTGAGACCATCTCTTCTATGCCCTTACGGCAATCGCGGTAGTCTAGAACCACAATCGCACCCCCTTTATCTGCCGGTTTTATTATGATTTGGGTATCCCCTTTAAGTGATTTCAATGCATCTGCCTCTTGTTTGGACAGGTTGCTATAGCACCGTTTTTAGGACAGTATCGGTTCTGATCGCTCTTATGTAGCTTTTGATTGAACCGAAATTTCCAGGGGGTACAAACCTGCTCCTTAATTTGAACGTTTGCCCTCTCACCGGGTTCTCATTTGGGGGTGCGTCAGTCTTAAAAAATTGTTTCAATTTCAATGATCTTTCATATTTGGTTAAATAACAAATACCGCGCTGCCTCAACGAATAAGCTCAAACGTGCAAAAAGGATCCCAACCCTTTGATTTAGAACATAACACACATTGTAAAGCACAGAGCTGTAAACTAATTAAAAAGTTCAGTGTTTCAACAAAAACTTAAATAGAAGAAAAAAAAGTCAGTGAATGAATCCAAATAACTGGTAATAACCAAGTATGTCCACTGGTGTAGTGTTAAACAAAGAAAAGTGCTCCACCACCATCTGAATGAGACTCTTACCAAAACAACTTCAGGAAAGAGCCATAAGAATTAACTCCACAATCTTCGTATTCCTTGGTGAGCAATATTCATATAGCAGCCAATAAAGCAGCCCAATCATATAACACTTCACTCCCCAGTTATCAAAGGGAGGCTTAATCCACTATTCAAATAATCTTTGTAAAATGTTCCACAATAGATCCCATGCAAAAGAAAATCAATAAAGAAAAAATCTAGTGCAGTACCCCAGAGGTTAGTAAAAGCTTTTAATAGGGTGTATGCACTCACATATATACAATCAGTAAAAGCAGTATGGATAAAATCATGCAGCTGTATACAGTCGCTCTCACCTCCAGGTTCCCTCTCGTCCAATTACCCAGATCATAAATGGATATTGTGTGTGCCTCCTACGCGTTTCGTCCCTATAAGGGACTTTAACCAGGATGGCAGCAAGAAACAAGGACAGAGATTAAATAGGGAACTTACCGAGGGGGGTAACACGTGACACGTCAGTCCGTCCACTTCCGGTTTCGGGGAAGCAGAGGGTATACTAGCGCGTCACGTCCAGATGACAGGTTCCAGTTCAAAAGTCAAAGAGGAAGTGCGCATGTGCGTCCAGACTTCCTTTCCAAAACAATAGAGGGATAGAAGCGAGGCTTGATTAAACCGCCCCAACAAGTATTCACGCATGCGCAACATAACAGGTCTCGCTGGCAGTGTGAAATCAAACAAACCGCCGACCTGCAGGCAGACAGCTGTAATTTAGACAGCATAGCAAACCGACTACGGACAAGCCGCATTAAAGAAAAACCGCATCTTAAAAAAAGGGATAAAATTACATTACACAAAATGACCAGTGATAATGCATTTAAATTTACACCACTGGTCATCCATAAAAACAATTATCAATAACAAAAATTCAAAAATTTATTTTTTTGTTTATTAATAAGGACGAACCTGGTAACCCAGCAGTAAAAGCTAGTATTTACAAACTGCACATACAACTTCATATATTATAACAATCCAGCAATGAAAGGTAAAATTAACACACTACACATACAACTATACATATTATAACAAGTGACTCAATTTTTTAAGAACTATCAATAAAACAATTAAGGTCATACTCCACATTTAAACTAAGTGGAGACAACGTGTTCAGCTCATAGATCCATCGACCCTCACGCTGTGACAATTCCCTTAACATATTAGTGCCACGCCAGTGTGATGTAATCCTATCAATACCTGCAAAAGAAAGGAGGCTAGGTTCCGAGGCATGCACTTTTGAAGTGTGCCGATAAAATATGCGCCTCGTAAACACGCCTAATATTGTATATGTGTTCCCGTATGTGGGTCTTTAGGTGCCGGGTAGTTCTCCCTACATAAATCAAGTTACATGGGCACCATATCACATACACCACATACTTGGTGCTGCAGGTGATGCAATTCTTAATTTTAATAGGTCTGGTCATACCTCCAATACTCAAAGTTTTCAATGGTTTCCCAACATTTTTCCCAATTTTACACCCATAACAGGACCCACAACGATAAAAACCAACAAGTGGTTCCTTAACCAAGGAAATGGGTTTAGGCGGATCAACATAACTGTGAACCAAATGGTCCCTTAAGCTGGGTGCCCGCCGATAGATACAGATTGGTTTATTGGGTAGGACAGGACCCAGGACAGGATCATCCTTTAAAAGAGACCAATATTTTTCAAGAATACCCTTAACTTTTCGGTGTTGTAAACTAAACCCTGATACAAAGGAGAATTCATTCCTATTCCCCATATTGGATCGACTACCACAAGACCGCAAGAGTGTGGCTCTGTCCATTTTCCTAACAGCATCATTCTGTTGGTCAATAACATCTTTGGGATAAACTTTTTCTAAAAACTTATTTGTTAACTCCTTTGATTGAACATCAAAGTCACTAATCCATGTACAATTCCTCCTCAGCCTAGTGAATGGGCCCCTGGGTATTGCCCGCAGCCAGGTCGGGTGATGACAACTATCCCTTGGGACATACCCATTACGGTCTGTGGGTTTAAAGTAAGTGATTGTCGTAAGCCTCGATGATTCACGTCTAATAGTCAAATCCAAAAAATTTACTTTACAAGGGTCAGAACGTAAATTCTAAATTATAGATGTTACTATTAACCTCATTTATAAAACCGTCCAAAGAGGATGTGGAGCCCTCCCATAACATTAAGACGTCATCAATGTAACGACGCCACAATTTTAAAGGGGACCAAGAACCCCCAAAAATGAAAGAGGCCTCCCAGAATCCCACATAGAGGTTGGCCATACTAGGAGCAAACTTTGCTCCCATAGCCACACCCTTGGTCTGGAGGTAAAACTTACCTCCAAACCAAAAATAGTTGTGGTCAAGGGCAAAAATAAGACAGGTGATTATAAAATCAACCTGAGGCTGAGGCAGGTTGGACTGAAGTTCTAAAAAATGTCGTACCGCCGCTATCCCCAAATCATGCGGGATCACCGTGTACAATAATGTAACATCTGCCGTGGCCAAAATGCAATTCTCAGAGACAGTTAAAGATTCAACCAAAGTCAGCACCTGTCCAGAATCCCCCAGAGGCTGCAGATACTTATCCACATACTCACCCAGGCAGCAGGTGATGGAGTTAACCCCACTCACTATAGACCGTCCTGGGGGCCTAGTTTGATTCTTGTGTATCTTAGAGAGCTGGTAGATAGTGGGGATTCTAGGACTCTTAATATTTAAATACTCAAATTCCTTATTGTCCAAAATCCCCAAGGCCTTCCCTTGTTGCAAAAGTTCAAGAAGGCCTTTTTGGTATTCTTTAGTTGGATCTACCTCCAACTGTATGTACGTATCAGTGTCAGACAAAAATCGTGAAAGTTCTTCCAGATAGTCTTGTTTATTAAGGAATACCAACCCGCCGCCTTTGTCGGCGGGTTTGATAACCACATTAGAATTCTTCTCCAAATTTTTTATAACTTTGGATTGAAGAAAAGAAAACTTATTTTTTCTCTACCTTACCTGGATTTTCTTAAAATCTTTCACCACCGCTTTTTTAAAAACATCCAGCTGGGAATTAGATGTAATTAGTGGATTGAACACAGACCTGTTTTTAAGACCACTGTGTTCAATACAATCCCCCATAGGGGTTACTTCCTGTACCCCAGTCGGAGAGGTACTAGTAGATGGAAGCACACATAGGGGCTTACTAAGGAAGAACTTTTTCACATTTAATTTGCGCATGAACTTCAAAAAGTCCACGTGCAAATGAAACTTGTCAAGGTCTTTTGGGGATGCATACTTAAGGCCAAGATCCAAAACCCTAAGTTCCTCAACACTTAATTCCACAGAGCTTAAATTATAAATGCCCTGTCCTAATATTGGCGAAGCCTTCTTGTGCTTGGCACCCCCTCTCCTGCCTCGTCCTCCCACCATTTTCTTTTTGTGGAAGTTGTCATTCCCACTTGGGGACCCTTTACTTTCCATCTGTCCCTTTGAGGTGATGTTTCTTGAGGGGTGTGCGGTCTTATAAGGTCCCTCTGAAAAGGAGATGGTTCAAAACCTGTTTACTTTATAGAAAGCTCTCGGCCTCTTTTATAGAACGGATCTTCCCTTGGTGTGATACTGGCACGGTTCTTATTCTGCCACGGGACTGCTTCTGCCAACTAACATTTTTATCCCCTTGATTTTCAGAAACCCGTTCTGGTTGTCTTCTCCTAGTATTAATAGGGTCAAGGGGGCGAGTGTAGTTAGACATACTCCTTTGTTGCTTATCCCTCCTGCTTGTTAAACCTTGTCTAGACCTATTGGCCTGAGGGACACAGTTTTCACAAGTTTCTTCTATACTTTCACCAGTAGGTTCTAAGCATTGCCACTTAAAGACCTTATTGTTACTATAATCATTGCTATCCCGTTGTAACTTCCGCCCCTTTCTATTGCGGATTGCAAAATTCATCTTTCTCAAGCCTCCCTTTTAGCTCACCTGATTTGGTTAAAAAAGTCTCCATTGTACTATAGGGACTAAGTCGTAGTTTAGTCTCTTCCTTAATTGCCTCTAGCCCTCTAAGTTGGATCCTTTTTTTGACTAGTAATTTATCAATGAGTAATAACCCACAATCATTGAAAAAATTAAACCAATCTTTTTTGGTTTCCACACTATCATCACCATCTTGTATGTGGAGAGCCCAGCGTAATTGTTGTGGAACCATCTTTAGGCTTAAATATTTTTCTAACGTGGCTATATCCCATTTAAAACGAATTTCTTTGTTTAATAACTTGTACAATTTTTAAAATTCTTTATCCAAATCAGGTTCCCGAGAGGGGATAGCATCCTCTGTGGAATTCTCACCAAAGTCTATATCCCTCTGGGAACTGAAACAAAAAATATCCATAGTGCCACTACCCAGGGCGCTGCAGGTATTTTCAAAGGAAAAACAGAATACATACATACATACATCTTGATCTTTCATATTTATTCAGCTCCACATCAAATTTAAAGAGATTGAACCTAGAAGTGGGGCAAAATGAGAGGCCCCTAGATAGAAGGCTTACCTCATCGGTAGTAAGGTGCCACGATGAGAGGTTCATGACTGGGCTTTCCTGGATGCCTGTCTTGTCTGGCGCTGTGTGCTGTTTACTGGTGCTGTGCCACCGGCCTCCCCTCCTGGGTCATTTTGGCTTGGGATAAGATGAAAATGGGACTGATCTCGGGGCTCAAGGGATCTTGGTTTACGTCCTCTACTCTGCTCACTGTCCGAGGACCAATTTTCAGTCGGCAGGTCACTGTCTGATGAGGTTTGTTCCAGTCTCACCGGACCCTTTGGTTTATACTCAAATCTCCTTGGTCCCCTCCTTGTTTGTGGAGCTTCCTCCTAGCAACATATAGGAGGCTATATAAGGGAGGACCCAACCCTTACAGAAGGTTCTGGAGGTGATATCTCAAGAGGGGAAGATCTGTGAATGTAGCTAAGAGCAGCAGTGAAGAGGAACTTGAAGTTTTTGACAGCCCAAAGGCCCAACAAGCTAACTTGTTCACTAAGACTTGTTCACCTTAATTATGGGATTAGGACCATCCTGACCTGAGTCTAAAGTGGAACTAGAGTGCTGTGGGAAGCTGTGTAATTGATCCTGCTGAAGTGTGCCATCTCTAATGGAATGTGCTGCTCTGCTGAATTGAAGACCTTAATAAAGAGACTGTTTGATTACAAGAAGTGTCATCTCTGAAGACTAACAACGACTAAATAGTAAGTGCACCTCACCCCACATGCCACACCAACCTGAGTCATCCTACCCTAGATCCAAGGACCCCCTCACTCCTCACAGCCTCTGCCACAGGCCAGCTACATTTGGTGGCCCATATGGGGACCTAATAAGTTAAAGAGGTGTCGCAGAGGTCTAGGAACCCCAAGGAGCCAGTGTGCCAAGGCAATCTGTGAACTTTTGCTGTTGCGCCTTGAAGTAAATGGACGGCTTTCGTTGTGTGTGGATGTTGTCCAGAGGTGCCAGGAGCCCTTAGAAACTGTTTAATTTGGTCCAGTTTGAATTTGATTTTTGGACACTGTCGCTTTTAAGAAAAATGGCAAAGCACGTATTTCTTTCTGAAAATCGGGCCCTATTGGATTGCCAAATTTCAGCGTGATGGGACTGTTTTTGATAGAGTTATGACCCTTGGAAGTCGGCACAAAAGACAATGCAGTTCAGGCTCAGTACCGAATGGGTCAAGTGTGCCCCGGACTTTTTCCCGGCACTTCCTGCCTATGTGACGAGAACCTTCTAGTGCAGTGGGGGGCAAAGGGTGGAGCCAGATAGAAGCCCACTACAATGCAGCCCTGAGGATCAAGAAAGAGAGAAGCGGAATCGGTGATTTGAGTGGCACCATGACCCCCACCAGCTAGTGTATATTGTGTGAAGCAATGGCCACTGGGATCACCACTTCAGAAGGAGGCAGTCAAACACCCTTTGGTGATAGCCCTATGGACATGGCAATGCTAAACACGGACATGGGGATGAGGTTCTGTTTAGCACCCAATATTGCTCTCTGCATGGCAGGTGGACAGAAGTAACTGTTTCCAATTTGTCCAGAATGTGGACAGATCGTGGCCCTCAAAACAGAACTACGCCCTCTACGCCCCCCTTCTGTCACCATCGCCTGTGCAAACTCATCGAGAAGGGAACTGACCCAGTGCAATACCCGCCACAACCTAGTGACTGGATCTCTTTGGATTGCCCTAGCACAGGCTGCCAAAGCTTTGGTCTGCCGTCACCCCCCCCCCACACACACACACACACACACACACACACACACACGGGAATCGCAGTGAGAAAACCCACCCTGGTGCCGCAAGTCACGATGGAGAAGGATGTGTGGGCTCACTACTTTATGCTATGGTAAAAGTCCCCTCTACCTCACACTCTCAAGAAAACAACAGTACAGTGAGTACCCACTCAACAGAAGTAGCCATGAGAGAGATGGCTTTAGTTCATTTAGATGTTTCCTATGGTGATAGATATAAAGCAGGACTTGGGTGTCATTGCGTCATAAATCCACATGATGGCAATGTTGCCTAATGAATGAGACAAGATAATATTAAATCTAATTTGCCCCTTTAGTTAGGTAAATGGAGACTAAACCAGATGGCATTAGTAACATCACCTGGAGGTGGAGAGAACCAGGTGACAATTGACAACAATTATGGAGTCTTTAGTGGCAGCGGAGCAAGCAGTAAGGGCTGATGGTTGCTTGGTGGCTTAGGGAAGGCAACTAGGACTGGAGGCTGATTGGTGGCTTTAGGGAAGGCAATAAGAACTGAAGGGTTATTGGTGGCTATAGGGAAGGCAATAAGGACTGGACGGTGATTGGTGGCTATAGGGAAGGCAATAAGGACTGGAGGATGATTGGTGGCTATGGGGAAGGCAATAAGGACTGGAGGGTGATTGGTGGCTATAGGGAAGGCAATAAGGACTGGAGGGTGATTGGTGGCTCTAGGGAAGGCAATAAGGACTGGAGGGTGATTGGTGGTATAGGGAAGGCAATAAGGACTGGAGGGTGATTTGTGACTATAGGGAAGGCAATAAGGACTGGACGGTGATTGGTGGCTATAGGGAAGGCAATAAGGACTGGAGGATGATTGGTGGCTATAGGGAAGGCAATAAGGACTGGAGGGTGATTGGTGGCTATAGGGAAGGCAATAAGGACTGGAGGAAGATTGGTGGCTATAGGGAAGGCAATAAGGACTGGAGGAAGATTGGTGGCTATAGGGAAAGCAATAAGGACTGGAGGGTGATTGGTGGCTATAGAGAAATCAATAAGGACTGGAGGGTGATTGGTGGCTATAGGGAAGGCAATAAGGACTGGAGGGTGATTGGTGGCTCTAGGGAAGGCAATAAGGACTGGAGGGTGATTGGTGGCTATAGGGAAGGCAATAAGGACTGGAGGGTGATTGGTGGCTATAGGGAAGGCAATAAGGACTGGAGGAAGATTGGTGGCTATAGGGAAGGCAATAAGGACTGGAGGGTGATTGGTGGCTATAGGGAAGGCAATAAGGACTGGAGGGTGATTGGTGGCTATAGGGAAGGCAATAAGGAATGGAGGATTATTGGTGGCTATAGGGAAGGCAATAAGGACTGGAGGGTGATTGGTGACTATAGGGAAGGCAATAAGGACTGGAGGATGATTGGTGGCTATAGGGAAGGCAATAAGGACTGGAGGGTGATTGGTGGCTATAGGGAAGGCAATAAGGAATGGAGGATTATTGGTGGCTATAGGGAAGGCAATAAGGACTGGAGGGTGATTGGTGGCTATAGGGAAGGCAATAAGAACTGGAGGGTGATTGGTGGCTATAGAGAAGTCAATAAGGACTGGAGGGTGATTGGTGGCTATAGGGAAGGCAATAAGGACTGGAGGGTGATTGGTGGCTATAGGGAAGGCAATAAGGACTGGAGGAAGATTGGTGGCTATAGGGAAGGCAATAAGGACTGGAGGGTGATTGGTGGCTCTAGGGAAGGCAATAAGGACTGGAGGGTGATTGGTGGCTATAGGGAAGGCAATAAGGACTGGAGGGTGATTGGTGGCTATAGGGAAGGCAATAAGGACTGGAGGAAGATTGGTGGCTATAGGGAAGGTAATAAGGACTGGAGGGTGATTGGTGGCTATAGGGAAGGCAATAAGGACTGGAGGGTGATTGGTGGCTATAGGGAAGGCAATAAGGACTGGAGGAAGATTGGTGGCTATAGGGAAGGCAATAAGGACTGGAGGGCGATTGGTGGCTATAGGAAAGGCAATAAGGACTGGAGGGCAATTGGTGGCTATAGGGAAGGCAATAAGGACTGGAGGGTGATTGGTGACTATAGGGAAGGCAATAAGGACTGGAGGGCGATTGGTGGCTATAGGGAAAGCAATAAGGACTGGAGGGTGATTGGTGGCTATAGAGAAGTCAATAAGGACTGGAGGGTGATTGGTGGCTATAGGGAAGGCAATAAGGACTGGAGGGCGATTGGTGGCTATAGGGAAGGCAATAAGGACTGGAGGGGGATTGGTGGCTATAGGGAAGGCAACGAGGACTGGAGGGTGATTGGTGGCTATAGGGAAGGCAAAAAATACTGGAGGACAATCAGCAGCAGAAGATGACTTATTTGTGGCTGCAAAGCTAAAAGGAGACCGCATTTGACACACTACTTTGGGGCTCACTAAGATTCTTTTGCCCAAGGGCCCCACAAACCCGGAGCTGGCCCTGCCATTAAGCCATGATAAGTTGTGCACAATAACCTAAAAACATATCAAGGTGAAGAACACAATAGATGACTCTATTATTTATTTGTCCCATTATAGTCCTGGTAGGTTTAGATTCAAAATGATACCATACAGTCCAGAAGGAAAATGCAACTCGGCTAAACCTAATAGTAATAAAGCGCGGAGACCTGGACGCACAAAAGGAGAGCGGCTGCTGAGCCCGATCTACAGCATCATCAAGGATCATCCAAAGAAAATTTCAGCATAGGATCTCCTGACCAAGGGAGGAGTGGTCATAGGGAGAACGGGGGAAATGCCCGGTGGGCTGCACTGCTTTGGGGACATCTGGTCTGCTACCATTACTAACACCCCCATCCAATCCCAACCCCCCCATCCCCTTCCCCACTCTATCCTCTCACCCAAGCAACCCCAGCCCGAGTTCTCCCCCTAGTGATATAGCCTCAGCCTTGGAGCACAATAGGCAGGACGCAGCAGAGATGCCACTGACTGGTCATGGGCCAACCAGGTGCTGGTAAAATCTTGGGCTGATTTTTGCCCCCCAGTCCACCACTGCTCCTGACCATGGTATTAAATGTAACTTTTACTATATATGAGTTAAAATCAACTTACATAGGGACCCACTGTTCCATTTCCCGAACCCCAAAGCAATGAGATGGCCAGTCCCTATGTAAGATGATTGAATTCATATATAGTAAAAGTTATGTTTTATACCAGGGTCCGGAGCACCTGCGCTGAAAGTTCCTTGGATGATCCTTGATTGTGCTTGGGATCTCTCTCCTAAGTGTGGATTGAAGATTGAAACATAGAAGGTTGATGGCAAAAGGAGGTAAAGATATAAAGATATATGTACAGTGGCAGACTGGGGCCAAAAAACAGCCTGGGATTTTACCAGCACCTGGCCTGCCCATGACCAGCCAATGGCATCTCTGCTGCTTCCTGGCCAGTCATCCAGTGTGCTTCAAGACTATCATTAGGGTGAGGACATGGGCTGGGGGCACCTGGTCTGCCCATGACCAGCTGGTGGCATCTCTGCTGCTTCCTGGCCAGTCATCCAGTGTGCTCCAAGACTATCATTAGGGAGAGGACATGGGTTGGGGACACCTGGCCTGCCCCTGGCCAGCTGGTGGCATCTCTGCTGCTTCCTGGCCAGTCATCCAGTGAGCTCCAAGACTATCATTAGGGAGAGGACATGGGTTGGGGACACCTGGCCTGCCCATGGCCAGCTGGTGGCATCTCTGCTGCTTCCTGGCCAGTCATCCAGTGAGCTCCAAGACTATCATTAGGGAGAGGACATGGGTTGGGGACACCTGATCTGCCCATTACCAGCCGGTGGCATCTCTGCTGCTTCCTGGCCAGTCAGCCAGTGTGCTCCAAGAGGCTTTATCATTAGGGGGAGGACATGGGCTGGGGTTGCTTGGGTGAGGGGATAGAGTGGGGAAGGGGATGGGGGGCTGGGATTGGATGTGAGTGTTAGTAAAGGTAGCATCCCAGACTGCCCCAAGCAGTGCGGGTCTCGCTATGACCAGTCCACCCCTGTATATGTGGACCGATGGTAAGCAGAGGCCAGTGGGCTTAGTTATTATCTATATAAAAGTAATTTATTATTAAGTCATCTCTACCACCTACCAGCCTGCAACAGGATGACAAGAGAAGGGCGGCTGTGAATTTATCCAACGTCTACAGTCCTGCTGGATTTCCTCTCACTAATTCCCGTGGCTGCGGAGGTCCCCCAACACAACAGCGAGACGCAGGCGTGGAAACAGCAATTAACCATCGCACATACATCTCTGACTATAGAGAGAGAATTACTGCCGATCATTATGATTACAGAATGGTCTTTCATACTCCGCTACAGGGGCATCTGATGTCTCATGGTTAAACCCAGGGTTTAGGTCCTCACCACTAGAGCATCTCCATTTGCGATGCCTTACTGTGTGGCCGTGTAAGTAGGTTGCCCATAAAAACTCACCTTTTGGACCAAACCCTGGGGTTTAGGTCCTCACCACTGGTGCATCTCAGTTTGGGATGCCTCGCCGTGTGAAACCCCCATAAAAACTCACCTCTTCCCGTCCCCATGTGCTGGCACGCAGCCAATCGGCGTGCACACCTCTAAACGTCATTTTCAGCTCTGGAGCCAAAGAGAGCAAAATGAGTGAGTGCACCCACGCCTGCATCCCGGCTAGACTTTAGCAGGGGATGTGCCCGCATCAGCCATTCAAATGCCTGGCACGGGTGCGTACCTGGTTAAATGTATATCATAGTGTACCTGCGGCCTGCACAAGTGCTGTTGAAATGGGTAGAAGTAGAGTTTTACTGGAGACTTGGGGGTTTTACACAGCCGGGCATTCTCACGATGCCCTGTGGAGAGGGGATCAGGCAGCCCTGGGGTCATATATTCTAGGGCCAACCAAGATGGATTTTTGGTCCACTTTAAAGTGTGCAAACCCCCTCACCCACCCCTTTTAAAAAAAAAAAAAATAAACTCCCCATTGGGGGGGCCTTCTGTCATTGGGGGGGGGGCTGTCAGTCAATGGGGGCTCCAAAGTTAGGGCCCCGTTGATTTTAAAAGGGACTGGGTACAGTTTTGTGTCAAGTTCCAGTACCTGTAAGGAACTTTTGTTCAAAGCTCGGCCAAACTTGCTAAACCCCAACACTAAACTTCAGCAGTGCTCAAAGCTAAAAGTGTAGTTTCACAGGCCCCGGGTAGTCCCTTGGTGGTCACAGACTTGGGAAGGGGAAACACAGGCCAGATGTGTTGGAAAAAAAAAAAACAATAACAGGTGATCTGGGCCACAGTCAGGCTTGTAGTGGAATTGGGGCCCAGTGCATGCTGCAAGACAGGCAATAAAGGGCCAGGGGCCCAAGACATAAAATGACTAAGACACTAGAAGGGCAGTGGGTCCAATACAGATAAAGGCAAAAACTGTGGAGGCCGCAAGCACAGCACAAACAAGGACACAAGCTATGAAGGGAAGGAAGCCCCAGCACAGAAAAAAGCATGAAATAAGGACTGTGAGACCCAGAAAGAACGAGGAGGCTATAAGCCCAATTGCAAGAAACAGGGAGGTCCGTCGGCCCACAAAGACAAAGAGGTATGCAGGGAGGTTGGAGAGCACGGCTAGGCCTCAAGAAGACAATGCAACGATCCAACACAGGGGCGGGGCCAAGCACATGCATTTAATATCTCATAATTGCTACTATTGCTCAGTTGTTTATGAGCTTCCTCAGTATATTGCTCAACGCTCCATAGGACCACATCCCCACCCTTGTCAGCTTCACGTATAACAAAGGAGGGGTTGCCCCTTAGAGAGCGTATCGCCTCCAATTCCCTTCTGGTTAAATTATTTTTAGATTTGGACCGAGGCAACTTTTCAATAGCTTCACTCGCTACGCTAAAGAAGTGCAAAACCGCTGGTGCTGATCCAAGAGGAGGTGTAAAAGTTAAGGGTTTTCTCGACTGCTGGCCAAGGTGAGTGTCACGGATTTCTCAAGGGAGAAATCCACTAATAAAGAGTGACCAGTAATTTTAGTACTGCAAGGCAGGGAGACTATGATTATGCAGCAAACTGTGTTTATTGTGAAAAAACAACTCTCAGAGTGCTATACATTAAACAGTGTGCAGTGAGGTAACATACACGCATGAGAGATCTAGTCCAAAGGTAAGTCCAAAAGGGAAAACAGAAGGCTGAAATGGAAGTCCAGGTTTCAGGGTTCAGAATCGAAGTGCAGAATTCTGGGTTCAGAGGTCCGTTTACAGGAATTCGGGTTCAGAGTTCTTAGATCCAGAGTTCAGGTTTTTGAAGACAGAGTTCAATGCTGAGCCACTGACTGCATGGCAGCATCAGCATAAAGAGGCCAGCAGGTAATTAGCACAGGTGCTGGCTGATTTCCGGGAGCTCTGCAGAACAGCGCCACCTGCAGATCAAGCTGCATACTACAGAGAATTGGAGAGAAACAGGCGAAGGCTAAGGAGGAACTCCAGGCATGACAGTGAGCCATGTCTGAGGGATGTCCTCACATTGACGGGACCCGGGAATTCAGGGGTTCTTGTTCTAAATCATTATCCTCAATTCTAGGGAGAGCATTGATGGAACACACCTCACCATCCTTTGTGGAAAAATGCTTTCAACAGAAGTGTCCTACAAAACATAAACAAATCCCGGTTTGTCTCAAATTTGTCAATCTGTTTAGTGAGAGAAAAGCTCTTAAAGCCAAGGACTGACCTTTCCACTGTCGATAGTTCATGTTCTGTTAAGCTGATAATTTGGCGTGTCCCAAGCTCCCCACTCCTGGCATCAGAATCTACATCCTCCCTCATTTAGGGCGCTGGGATACCAGTCTCAAGGGGTCCCAGGTAGTTCTCCCATTGTTCAACTGTCTGTTCTCTCTTTCTACTATATTTCAGGCCACCCATCCTCTTCTTTCCCCTCCTGTGTCCCCTCTCGCTGCCCAGGGATAAAAAATGTTGTTCCATAGATCGATCAAACGAATGGCCAGAGATAGAGGAACCTCTACTAGCTGGACGATGGGTATGATGGCCAAGTTGGCCCCCCCTCCCATTGCCATGATGTTGTCATTTGTAAATTCCAAGTTTCTCTCTATCCTATTTTTTTCTGGCCATTTTAGATCGCTCATTTTCAACTATTCCCTATTCATAGTGGTTCAAGTCCCTTTTAAGGGTATCTTGATAATCTTGGAATGATTCTTGTGCCTTGCAAGGTCACACCATCAACTGTCTCCTGCCCAATATATGAGCTCTCCATAGCTGTTAAAAGTTGGTCTTGGGCCTCCCGCGGGGTTCTGGGCTACTTGGGCCTCCCACGGGGTTCCGGGCTACTTGGGCCTCCCACGGGGCTCCACGCCATTTGGGCCTCCCACGGGGCTCCACGCCATTTGGGCCTCCCACAGGGCTCCACGCCATTTGGGCCTCCCACGGGGCTCCACGCCATTTGGGCCTCCCACGGGGCTCCGCTCTATTTGGGCCTCCCACCGGGCTCCGCTCTATTTGAGCCTCCCACCGGGCTCCGCTCTATTTGGGCCTCCCATGTAGCTCCATGCTATTTGAGCCTCCCTCTTTAGTTGAAGTGCCCTAGACATGCAACGTGTTCCATGGGAACTGCGGGAGGAAGCAGCTGCTCTGCAGAGGTTGCCATTGAGCCTTCTTCCTTGTCCTCTAGGCCCCCATTGTGCGCAGACATTTGGCACTGGCATTTTCTGAATTGTGCTGGGGCTCAGGGGTATTGCCAGGCTGAGCCATGCATGCACTCCCACACACACATGAATGCACTCCCACATGCACTCCAATGCACAAGCAAGCACTCACACATACACTCACACACCTATATATGCACGCACATGCATGCACACACTTCCACATGCACTCACATGAATGCACTCCCACATGCACCCAATGGTCCCCTGTGAGCAGCTTGTGACCAAGGTAGAGGCCTGGGGGCGAGGTTGGGCCATATCCCTGTATGCTAGACGTGGCTCCCGAAGCCAAAGTGGACATGCAACGTGTACCATGGGAACCTTTGGGAAGGAGCAGCTGCTCCACAGAAGTTGCCATTGAGCCTTCTTCCATGTCCTCTAGGCCCCCTTTGTGCGTGGACGTCTGGCACTGGCATTTTCTGAATTGTGCTGGGGCTCGGGGTTATTGCCCAGCTGAGCCATGCATGCACTTCCACGCACGCACTCCCATGCATGTACTCCCATGCACATACACCCATGCACGCACTCCTATGCATGCACTCCCAAGCACGCACTCACTTGCACGCGCTCACACGCATACACTCACACGCATACACTCCCATGTGCACACACACTCATGCAAACACTCCCACATGCACGCACATGCACTCCAATGCATAAACACGTACTCCCACACACACACGACACACATGCATGCACTCCCACACTCACTCACATGCATGCACTCCCACATCCATTCAATCATCCCCAGTGAACAGCTTGTGCCTGAGGTGGAGGCCTGGGGCGATTGTAATTGTGTGCTAGACGTGTCTGCTGAAACCAAACTGGATATGCAACGTGTTCCACATTTTGATCGGTGCCAACTTGATGTATCAAACATCTACGTGACATCACATCTTTCCTCGGTTGTACGCATGCGCCAGCAGAGTCACCTGGAGGTTTCCTCCAATTGGCAAACACAGGTTTGGAAACCTCTGGACAGTGGCATGCTGAAGTACTGTGCAGTCTGCGGTCACAGTAGTAGTAGTTGGGCTATATTGCATTTTATAGAGTGCTTTAAGAAAAGTATCAACAATGGCTGTATAGATGCTAAGCACTTATTGGTCGCAATTAGGTTGTTCAGTTCCACTTTAGCAGCTGGCTGAAGCAACATGCGTGGGTGTGTCCGCATTTACCAGGCCACGTGTGCCCGTATTTGTCAACCAGAACCGTCTAGATGATGCGGGTGATGAAGACGTCTGTATCCGCTTTCGCTTAAAATGCGACACCAGGCAACGGCGATTTGTTATGCCATTATGTCAGTTTACATGTGGCAATGTCCAAAACTGTTTTCAGTTTTAATACTGAAGAAGAAATGGCCAAGATTTCGAGGTTTACAGGTTCACCTCTTGATCTCTCTTCTAAAGTAGATGGGCGTGGCCCTTGGCTTTGTGATGCTGCATGATAGGCGGGGTCTGTAAGATTCCCAGAACTTTAGACATCCTGGCTATGTTCTTCCCCTCTCCACTTGTTGATAGGTGACATAGGAGCCTAGACATGCACGCCTACACGTGCATTCACTCACTCCCACATGTACTTACATGCACATGTACACACTCCAATGCACATGCACACACTCCCACACACATGCATGCATACACTCCCACATGCACACACCCACACATGCATTTCCATGCAAGCACTCCCACATGCACTCTAATGCACATGGACACCCTGTCATACGATCCCATGCACATGCACACACTCCCACAGGCACTCCCCCTCACATACACGGGGAGAAGGGGAGCAGAAACTGTGGAGCCATACTCACCAGAGGAGGCAGGAGGGGGCTGCAGCAGCAGTGGGGCTGTAATCCCTGGTGGAAGGTAGCAGTGGAGGGCCATACTTGAGGGGAGGGCCTCAGCATGTAGTACCTGGTGGGGGAAGGGGGTAAAAAGGAGGACAGCAGTGGGGAAACTCACTGTAAGCAGCATGTCCAGCATGATGGCTGCCTCCAGTGCTGCTCTCACTGTCCCTGCTCTTTGCTGCCTTCTCGACCCCTGTCAGCTAAGAGCAGGGCTGGAGGTGGCTACCATCATGCTGGATGTGCTGCTGCATTACCATCCCAAGAAGCACCGCCGCCTGACACTGGAGCCGAGGAGGAGGCAGCAGTAGCTGCACAGGGTAAGGGGTGGGAATAAGGGGAAAACCAAGATGAATGGCGCCAGGAAGGAAGAGGGGCAGGCTACACAGGAGAGGAAGTGGAGCCTATTAGCTATTTCATCCCTGTTGTGCTGAGCTGATGCATCTGAGGGGAGGAGCCCTTTGTCCAGGTAAGTGCTCATTTCCATCTTACAAACCTTGCTGTTAACTGAAGAGCAGCGCTGGGACCCAGGACAGAAGGTAAGTGCTGCATTCAGCTGGGGAATGGATGAGACTGCCCAAACACTCTAAGTAGACCAGCTATATATTTATTTGATAAGATCAGTACCAAAATGTCACCAACCACCTCTAGAAGTTGTGAGGTCTCTAGTATGGTCTGACTTTTGGCAACATTATACATACTTGGTTGTGGAAGCTTCCAGACATCCATAGCGCTTATCAGTGGAATAAGCCAGCCGACTATGTTGTGTATTTTCTTGTAAGTCAGAATGGTTATATGTGACTTTTTGCCAACATTTGTTTGTTTCACCACTGAACTGTCTAAAGCTGACAATATAAAATATGCTTTTTATAATGTGACTGACATCCCACATGTGCTTGCAAGTATTGATGGGACACATATAGCTTTGCACCCTCCATAACACACTGAGCAGCAATACATAACTGGAAAAAGTTACCATTCCATCAATGTCATGGTCGTTTGCAATTGTGAAATGCGCATCAGAAGTGTACAAACCTGGTCTTCCGGGTTCCTGACACAATGCTTGTATTCTGAGGCAGCCAAAATTGTTTCGTAGAATTCAAAATAATGAAATGCCTGAATGATGGTTGTATTTGTAAATCTTATGAAGAGCTCTTTTAAGTTTGGGGTGGGGGGGTCTACTGGGCAGGAACTGGGGGCTCCCATACATATGTGGTATCGTTGTAAGTAAGAGAATAGGGGCTTTCACATGCAATATAGGTTTCTTTAATAAAATCACTGTTTTATTTAAATTAAACAAGACATTTTTTTCAAAACTGTTTATTTACTTTCTTGCTTAAAAATATTTTTTTTAAAACAGTGGAAAAATTACAAACAAGACACTTTATGTTAAAGCCTAAACTATATATATATATATATATATATATATATATATATATATATATATATATTTATATTAATATATTAATTTATTTATATTAATTTATCTGGAAATTCCTGCAAAAATCACCATGAAAAATGACCTGTCTAGGGTGACAAAATCTCAAGTAGGCTGGCAGTTAAAAGGTAGCTATGCATGTTGTGTATTGTTCTGCTTGGGGAACTTTGCACTTTCAGATTTAGCTTGTTTTATCTTGTTTCTATATTGATATTTTAGGGAAATGTTTTTTTATTCTGCCTTGTTATACATTTTTTGGGGGAAACCCTGTGTAACCAAAGATTTCTTCGAGAAATTACTTCCAGAAAGATGAAGCCACTAAAACAAGCTGGGTACACCTAGAAAGCTCAACATGTTTTCTTTCAGGGAATATTTGGTTTGTGGTAGGTATTCCAAATGTAAAGGTTGTTTTGGTAGAAAAAGTGCAAGGTGTGCACTTTACATACATTTTTTAGGTGAGAAACTCCCACCAATTTATTGGTGATTGGTGCAATTCTGTTTGGTGATTGATGTGGCACTAAAGATTTGATGAGCACTGGTGATGTAATTCACGCAGTGATATTGTGGACAGTGCAATTTAAATCCTATCAACCCCGCGGAATCGTCTTATGTTTTTAGCATAGGCTTTTTATTGTACTTTACACACATGCGTCACATAGAAAACTGGTATAAGGGTCCCATTTACCTTGACCGTACCTATGCATGTTGGGTATTGTTCTGTTTAGGGGGAGCTTGCTTTTTCAGATTTATCTTGTTTTTCCTTGTTTCATTTTGTTTTCTTTTTTTTTTTAGGAAAATGAGACTGGTTATTTTGGTTCTTTTTTGTTTTTTTAATTCTTTTTTCAAGGAAACTCTGTGCAACCAAATAATTCATGGAGGGATTACTTTCAGAAAACCGCGCCCACATCAACAAGCCTGGTATGCCTAGGAAGCTTGAAGTGTGCACCTCTAGCCCACATCAACAAGCCTGGTATGCCTAGGAAGCTTGAAGTGTGCACCTCTAGCCCACATCAACAAGCCTGGTATGCCTAGGAAGCTTGAAGTGTGCACCTCTAGCCCACATCAACAAGCCTGGTATGCCTAGGAAGCTTGAAGTGTGCACCTCTAGAAAATATATACGTTTGTGGGTTATTTCAAATGTAAAAGGTTGTTTGTTTTTATTGAAAGACTTACATTGTTTTTTTACAGAAAAACACTTCAAATAAAAAAAAAAAAAAAAAAATTGGACAAAACTAAAGAAAACTGAAGTGAGGACCAGGGGAGCCAGCTTTTATACTTGGAGGTGTAGCCATCTCCCTGACATCATTGCTGACATCACAAATGGGGAGGGCCCTGGAGGGGATTTTCCGTGCCGCCCCCTCAGGGCCCTCCGCTTTTGTGATGTCATAAGTGGCGCCTGAGAGATTCCAAAGAGGCCCTGTGAGCGGCCAGCAGCTCATCATGGAGTCCCCCGGCCAGGAGCCGGGAAGAACAGAGCATCCTTGTATACCTTTAAAGGAGCCTACGAAGGAGCCTAGAGGGGGAAAGTAAGTATAAGTTTAATTGATAATAATAAAGTTATTTTATCAAACTTGTGTGTGTTTTTTTTCCCACTTTCCCAATGGGCTGTTAAGGGAGCCCAATGGACCCCGATACCAGTTCATACTCCATTGCCCACACCACCAATGGGCATGGCGGTACTGATGAGACTGGCGATCCATAGCATGGGCCGGTGCTGGCACTGGACCTGTACTATAGGGAATATGTGCTTGTAATGAGCAGGGCCAGGGGCCTGCTGGGCGGTCCTTGAGCCCTGGAATTGCAAGCCACTATGCTTGGTTCACCAGGTTGGTAATGCTTAGATGGGGGGGGGGGGGGGCCCTATTTTTTTTTTTACATTTATGGTGGGAAAATTATTTGAAATTCAACCCGCACCCAACATGTTTAAAAAAAATGGATGGGTCCCCATCTAAGCATTATGACATCATGCCCTTTTGACATCACAAAAGGGGAGGGCCCTAGAGGCGTGGCATGGGAAAATCCTCTCTAGGCCCCCCCTTCTCTGTGACATCAGGAATGATGTTAGGGGGATTCCATGAAGGCCTTACCTCCAAGTATAAAAGTTGACCAAAAAATGCGCAGAAAATTACCCAAAAGTATAAAAAAATAAACCTGCATGCAGTTTCAATGTTTATGGGATGCCGCATTTAGTCAAACACCTAAAACTGAAAAAATACAATTAAAAAGTAAAAAATGTCCCAAAAATATAAAAAATAAACCCTCACTAGTCTTGTGGCCTTGTCCCTGACCACTGGCAACACTAGATCCCTCGTCAATGTCTGCAGGCCTACTGGAGCAAACAGAGGACCTCTCCTCCACATCTAGGCCGTCCTCTAGCTGTATTATATTATCCGAAAGGATGCCCTCGATGAAAAGTGGTTCAGAGCCATTGACATACCTCATTTGGCAGGCAGAGGGAGCAGTGAAGGAAAGAGCCAGCCTAATGCCAGGTGATACCATGGATGATGTTCCTGGGCCATGCCAAATGATTGTGATGTCCGAAGACTTGTCACTTTAGAAGACCCAGGCTGCTGCCTTTTTGACACGTAGATTACAGGCCACTAGCCAAAATAGCAGAAGGTGGTTTGAACTGGAAAGTTTTTTTTGCTTATTTTTTTTTCTTTATTTATCTATGGCCCAATGGGCATTTTTTTCATGGGGGTTCCACCTCCCATTTTGCAATCAAGCATCGCTCCTACCACCAGTAATCAAGAGTCCCCTGGGAGGATGGAGAGGTCCAGACCAGCAAATTAATGCAAGTTCATATATATATATATATATATATATATATATATACCCATCCTGCCCCCCTTGTAGCCTTGAGTACTCTTCAATTTCCTAGCAGACACCCAATGAGCCACAGCTTATTTTTTTTTGGTCCAATGGGCAATTTAGCAGACATTTTCGCAGAATGTTTTTTATTGTTCATTTTTCAGTACAGCCCATTGGGCAATTTAGCAGAAGGTGTTTTTGCTCACAGTATCACAAGCTACACAGTGCACACTATTAGCCTCTGTAGGTAGCAGGTGTTGACTGGCATAGGATGTGTAGGTGGCAGGTTTTGACTGGCATAGGATGTGTAGATTGCAGGCGTTGACTGGCATAGGATGTGTAGGTGGCAGGTGTTGACTGGCATATGATCTGTAGGTGGCAGGTGTTGACTGGCATAGGATGTGTAGGTGGCAGGTGTTGACTGGCATAGGATGTGTAGGTGGCAGGTGTTGACTGGCATAGGATGTGTAGGTGGCAGGTGTTGACTGGCATAGGATGTGTAGGTGGCAGGTGTTGACTGGCATAGGATCTGTAGGTGGCAGGTGTTGACTGGCATAGGATGTGTAGGTGGCAGGTGTTGACTGGCATAGGATGTGTAGGTGGCAGATGTTGACTGGCATAGGATGTGTAGGTGGCAGGTGTTGACTGGCATAGGATGTGTAGGTGGCAGGTGTTGACTGGCATAGGATGTGTAGGTGGCAGGTGTTGACTGGCATAGGATCTGTAGGTGGCAGGTGTTGACTGGCATAGGATGTGTAGGTGGCAGGTGTTGACTGGCATAGGATGTGTAGGTGGCAGGTGTTGACTGGCATAGGATGTGTAGGTGGCAGGTGTTGACTGGCATAGGATGTGTAGGTGGCAGGTGTTGACTGGCATAGGATCTCTGCCCGATCCTCTACTGTCTGCACGGAGACAGCATTTGAACCTGGCTCCAACTGTGGCTACAAAAAGATGGCTTCCGGCTCCCGTGAGTAAGAACCCTCCAAGTGCTGGTGGCCATCTTTTTGTAGCCCCAACTGGGGCTAGTATGAAATGCCGAGGTCTCTTCCCTGCTGACAGAAGAGGATCAGGCAGAGGTGAGTTTAAGCAGCACGCTTCTGCTGCACACTCTGAAAAGTTTGGGTCCCCATGGCTTCAATGGGGACTGTCTTCGGGTCCCCGAACCGAATTTATACAGAGTTCAGCTGTACTTGCTGAACCTGAACTGTGCCGATCCCTACTCATCTCCCCTGACCAACATAAGCTGATGCCCCCAGCTCTAAATCTGTATAAATGTCAAATTCCAGAGACCACACATGGAGATTGGGAAACTGCTTAGACAAGTAAGCTGGCACACTTCTCCATCAGCGTCTCTGCATTAAACTCATACAAGGTGCAGACAATGGGCTTTGCAGCAGCTATTCTGGGCTCCCATTGTGTTGGTTTCAGGGATCACTTGATCATCAAAGGTGAGCTATCACTACTTATTCTTTCAATGTCTAGCCATGTGTTTAATTTCAGCCTCAACAATACTCTAGAGCAGGGGTTCCCAACCAGTGGTATTAGTACCAATGGTGGTACTTAAGCCCTCTCTGGTAGCACTCTAGGCCATTCTTTCAATGTCTAGCCATGTGTTTAATTTCAGCCTCAACAATACTCTAGAGCAGGGGTTCCCAACCAGTGGTATTAGTACCAATGGTGGTACTTAAGCCCTCTCTGGTAGCACTCTAGGCCACTGGAAGTGAAGTTGGGGAAAATTAGGCACTGCAGACAAGCTAATGCTCTGAAAGGATGTGGTAGGTGGGCACGTCAACAAGCTGCAAGAGTGGATCATCTTATGAGGCCTGCATTGCTGCCACAAGATCTTGTCCTGTTGGGCCCAAATAGACCCTCCCGTGCAGGCCTGTATTAGTGGTGGTAGGATTGGTACTTGAGATAATTGCAAAATTGGAAGTGGTACTCCACAAAAACTGGTAGGAAAATCCTGCTCTACCTCCCATTAGGCAATCAAGCATCACCCCTACCACCAGTAATATAGCCCCCCAGGAGGATGGAGGGGTCTATACCAGCCAAATAATGCACGTTCCTCTAGATATACAGCCAGAATTGCAGTAATCTCAAGATGCTCCCATCCTGCACCCCTTGTAGCCTTGCGGTGCTGGCTGGGAACCCCTGCTCTCAATCTTTTCAAGTGCTCTTCAAGCATCTAGCAAACACCCATTGAGCCACAGCTTGGGGTCCCCCACTTTAGGTCTTTAAACCCTGCTCTTGATCTCCTCAACCGCTCTTCAAGTGTCTAGCAAACACCCATTGAGCCCCAACTTGGGGTCCCCCACTTTAGGTCTTTCATGTGTTGTCGCCGATTGCCTTTTTTATAACTTTGTTAGCTGCCTCGACTGTCCTAAGATGGAAAGGGTTTAATTTTTTATAAATACTTCCACAAAAATAGGTGAAAATTTTCATAGGTTGTGTGTATGTTTAATTTTCTTTTTATAATTCAGAATATAGCAGCACAAAGTGCTCAGTCTCAGGTGAATCCAGTAATTACCTCCCTATTGTTCGGCCCCTGGAGAGATGATCTTGGCTTCCTGGCTCTGCTATAAATTCTTCCCAGAGATGACGATGAGCATTTCTTTGCCGGCCGTCTGGGGGCCCTGAGACAGGTGAGTGTTCATTTCATCCTCCCAACACAAAGACCCGAGACGTTACAATACGTAGAGTCTTGTACTAGGAATTCTCTCTAAAATCTGCAATTGGCCAGAATTAGAAAGCTTCAGATAATACAGATGCAGCAATCTTTGAAAATAGACTTAATGCACTGGCGCAGCGTTTCCTTGAGATCCTCAATGCTCTTCTGTGCTGCGATAACACAATCAGTTTAGTTCAGCCCCAAATTTTAGGAATTTCTACACCTGTACGCAGGGGCGGACTGGCCATAGGAAGACACGGGACAATGTCCAGTGGACCACTCTGCTTTGGGGCCAGTAGGGCTGCTGATTTATCACCCACATTAAATCCCTGCCCCCTTAGTCTCCCTCTCAGCTCCCTGTACCCACAAGCAAAGAATCCCCATCCCCCAATGCTATAACCCCAGCATCATGGTTACGGGGCCTCAGAAGAAATGTCTTGGACCGACCAGGGGATGGAAAAATCTAGGGCTTTGTCCCCAGTCCGCCACTGACTGTACATCTTATCCAAATAAGGAGCAGGTTATTACAGGCAAAAGTTTAAAGGACTTCTGATTTGGCTGATATTTACTAATGTTTGAAGACCTTCTCTGCCTAATTTGACCAATATTTGATAATGATGTGAGACCTTCCCCACCCCACTTGGCCAATGTAAAATCAAAATGGTATCCGTGCGTATATCTTTAAAACTTTTTTAATTTTAATTCCTTTATTGTGTAGTCTTGTGCCACACAGGAGCCCCTCCACCGGGGTACTGTCTCTAGCCAGACAACTGTGTTTGGAAAGTTTGGAAAGGCTTCCCAATGTTCTGGAACCTAGGCAACCCAAGGCTTCCCAATGTTCAGGAACCTAGGCAACCCAAGGCTTCCTAATGTTCAGGAACCTAGGCAACCCAAGGCCTCCCTTATGTTCAGGAACCTAGGCAACCCAAGGCTTCCCAATGTTCAGGAACCTAGGCAACCCAAGGCTTCCCAATGTTCAGGAATCTAGGCAACCCAAGGCTTCCCAATGTTCAGGAACCTAGGCAACCCAAGGCTTCCTAATGTTCAGGAACCTAGGCAACCCAAGGCCTCCCTTATGTTCAGGAACCTAGGCAACCCAAGGCTTCCCAATGTTCAGGAACCTAGGCAACCCAAGGCTTCCCAATGTTCAGGAATCTAGGCAACCCAAGGCTTAATGACAAAAACGTGATGTGGGTGACTAGCAACCCACTAATGGAGACGACCCTCCCAAAATGTGCAAAATCCTGAGGACAAAAGAGAGAAAAAAAAAAAAAAAAAAAAAAAAGGAAAGTTAGGTCAATGGGCTGCTGATGAAAGGGAGTTCCCTGCACATCAGAAGCACACTTGCAGCAATTGGAGGCTGGTACGGGGTGCGGGCCCCAATACTAAAGCTAATACACTGGTTTGGGGTGGGGATTAACTGGGCTTCCCCTAGTTAGGTTTCCTTGAAAACCCAGGGCTCCACACCCTATGACCTCGCCCATGGAATTGATAAGATATTATATTAAAAACAAGTTCATTTTATTAGTACATATACATATAAAAACACATTGGTTAATAACCACATCACAACTACTTATATACAAGATAATGCCTGTTTTTTCAACTGGATAGCCAGGCAACCAGTATAATAGTTTTACAAGATATTCCAACACAAATGTAGATAGTGTTGCTTGCGTGTCTCAAAAGGGGGCAAACTAGTTTCGCCTGTCTGTAGGCTTCGTCAGTGCCCTTAACATCAATCCTATAAAGACATGTATATATATCATAGTATCAAAGTAACCATTCAAAGACTTATTCAAAAAACATGCTTCATTTGATATCTCATTATACATTAGTATACATGGATTCATACCTCTATTGATTGAGATGGTAGATGCAACTGGGGCCAGCTCATGTTTACTGTGATGTAGCCAGTTCAATTGTATTAGGGCTATTATAAAGCCCAGGTGTGTGGATCCTAGTAAAGCCCATAGTGCATTCCAAAAGCCCATAAGGGTTGATAACACCTGCATTGATAGGAACAGATTGCCTCATGAGTGTCACTATCAGTTATATAGCCG
This sequence comes from Gastrophryne carolinensis, assembly GCA_027917425.1. Classification (NCBI taxonomy): domain Eukaryota; kingdom Metazoa; phylum Chordata; class Amphibia; order Anura; family Microhylidae; genus Gastrophryne; species Gastrophryne carolinensis. The sequence continues at coordinate 3,726,981 of CM051236.1, read as the reverse complement.
GTAATTCCGGTCAGGATAAAATGTTTATAAAGGTGATAAAAGTAAAATAGCAGATGCCCTTACCTTGTATACTCAATGAGGCGTGGGGAGAGGCACACCCAGTGCCTGTTACCTCCTGTCCTAGAAGCAGCAGCGCCGTGTAGTGCGTGCTGACACACTGGCCGCAGTTAAATAATGGCCAGTGTGTGATGTCAGACACACTCAGCTGAGTGTTAGCGCCGTCCCTCCCCCCCCCTCCCCTCCCGGGGTCTGCTGGGGGTTGCTAGGGGGGACGGGAGCCCAACACAATCCCAGCGCCGCACCTCCCCCGACCCAAGGCTTCCCAATGTTCAGGAACCTAGGCAACCCAAGCACGCCCCAATTGGGTATGTGTCAGACTCTAAGCCGGAAGAGCCCAATGGGTGGAGCCACTGAACGCCCAGACGTACCAGGTCCCAGGTTCTACGTTATGCCCTGGTCTTCACTAGAGCCCTCCGCAAGAAAAGGCTGAGCTGCAGAAAAGGATGTTTTAAATACATACAAAATATTAAACCGGTCCCCCTGCCTGCTCATCACAATAAGCTTAGGAGGGGGGCATCCAGAATGCTGGACCCCCCCCCCCCCTCGTAGATAACCTCGCAGAACGCCCGTAATTCTGACCTTCATTATGAGCCAGCACTGGGAAAGGAGTCCCGGATTGGATTCCGGCTCGTAATGAAGGTGAGCATTATGGGCGTTCTGGGAGGTTATCTGCGAGGGGGGGTACAGCATTCTGGATGCCCCCCGAGCTTTTTGTGATGAGCAGACAGCGGAACCAACACTCGTTAAAGAAAAAATTGGTGTTGGTCCGCTTTGAGTTGAGTTTTTTTATTATGCATTGTATTGACGTATATGTGTAGAGCATAAACAGGGGGGAACCCCACAAGCCCCCCAAAAATACCCAAAATAAAGTAGCACCACTCTTAAAGATATACAGACTCAAATATTTATTCATTAATGTTTGACACAACAGACAAATTAAAAACCACTAAAATACATATAAATGACATATACAAAATACAAACACTACAGAGCGCTATTGTCAGACCCTCAATTCTTTCTTTAATGTACCATATCAATCTCTATTAATAAGGGCTAGTCGCAGTGCCCTGTAAAAATATCACACAGTCCCTCTAAAAAAATTCAAGTGCCTCAGACCTTTGCAGTGAGGAAGTGATGGGACAGCCGTCAGCCTGGGGGGAGCAGCGCATTGTCAGTAACCATTATTATGAATCTGTAAGATTTCTTACATGTTTGCTCTATTGTCCCTCTTTTCACCTCGAATTATATATTATTCAAGCACATTATAGGGAGTTTGCGAATTTGCACATAAGGTTATAATTGGACTTTTTAGAGGGACTGTGATATTTTTACAGGGCACTACAGCTAGCCCTTATTAATAGAGATTGATATGGTTCATTATAGAAAGAATTGAAGGTCTGACAATAGCGCTCTCTAGTGTTTGTATGTTGTATATGTCATTTATATGTATTTTAGTGGTTTTTAATTAATCTGCTGTGTCAAACTATATTGAATAAATATTTGAGTATGTATATCTTTAACCTCCTTAGTGGTGATCCCGAGCGTGACTTGGGGTTAATTTGCGCTGTAAGTGGCGGTAACCCCGAGTCACGCTCGGGATCGATTTGGGAGCAGGAGCGGGCGGCGCAGTCTCCTTACCTTCTCCCTGCGATCCAGCGATGTCCCCGCTGCGATCGCAGGTGAGAGCCGCGGCTGCGGCGTCCATCTCACTTCCTGGTTCCGTCTCTGTGAGCCGCAGAGGCTCATGGGGGCGAAGCCGTGCGTCAGAGACAAATGTAATGGTAGCGCTTTCGTTACCATTACATTTGCCTCTATCATAACGCCAGGGGGGTTAAGAGTGGTGCTACTTTATTTTAGGTATTTGGGGGGGCTTGTGCCCCCCCCCCCCGTTTCTGTTCTGTTTGTCTTCTACTTGTACCCAAAGGTGGGCACACTCTGATATATTTTGGCTGGTGCGGCTTACATCTTTAGTTATTATGTGTAGAGCATAGTGTATGAGCTGTGAGGGGAAAAAAAAATGTGAGAGAGTAAAATTCTCAGTCTTCAATCAGTTGTGAGATGAAGAGAACTTAATATTAGGGTGTTGTAGTATATAATTCCTCTAGTAGGACTTTGGGAACAGAGTATGGAGAATAAGTACAGGATTGCAGCACCGATGGGTATTAAAGAAGGTCAAATCTAAGATTTTGTTTCCAAATATGTCTTATCAGTGTTGAGTTAAGGCCGCCACGTCTTGCCCTGTTCACCCAGACTTCTCCCCACCGAACTCATGCAATGTCTGGCCACTGAGCATTTACTTACAGGGTCTTGAAAAAATATTCCTATCACTGGAACTTATCCAGATTTTGAAACAATGCAGCCAAATGCCTAAATGCATTTTGAGTAGGGATAGGTGAATGGGGGTTCGAGTCCGGTAAGGTCGAACCCAATCCCCACTAAAATCAAATAAGGTCACGAACCTTGGGGGGTTGCTGAGGCGTGGGGGGGCAGAGTGTGCAGCAGTAAGCGTGCTGCTCTAACTCATGTCAACCTGCTCCTCTTCCTCAGCAGCGGTGTTTGAATTTGGCCCCTGCTGGGGATACAAAAAGATGGCCGCCGGCTCCCTTAAGTGAGGACTCGAAAAAACGATTTGATTCCTCAATCTAATAATTGCTCTATAGCTACCACCATATAGATACTAATCAAGCAGGGTCCAGGTTCGCAGGGATGTTACGCCGCGCACTCCGCTATGTGCCCACAGATTCTGGAGAGGTAAGTGATACTCACTAAGTCCCTCCTTTACTTATTTATATATATAATATAGCACTTTATCTTATATAGGACCAATCATTTATTAGTTTTGTTAAGAAGGGAGTGTAGCTAATGGAGTAAATAGTTTATAAATAGCACTTTGCACTTTATTTATATACTGAATACTTTATTGACCGCCAAGTAAGTACAGGATACATACAATGAATGCTTTTTCACCATTAGAGCTATAAACAATAACATATAATACCTATAATACAAAGTAGTAACACAGTGACATGGTAGTGACTGGTAAAAGTTCAGTGCAGGTTGTTCAGTGCCCTAACGGCCAAAGAAAAAGCTATTTTTGTGCTTGAAGGTTCTAGTTGAAAGAGCCAGGTACCTGCGGCCAGAGGGTAAGAGTCTGAAGAAAGAATGCCCTGGGTGCGTTGAGTACTTAGCTATTTTTTTAGCCTTTGAGCAGATTCTTCCCATGAATTGTTCTTGTCTTTGGCTGTAGCCCCGCTGTACCAGACAGTGAAGGAGGAGGTAAAAAGCGATCCTATGGCAGCATTGTAAAAGGTTTTTAGGATCCTTTTAGACATACTGTATCTTACCAATTGTCTCAAGAATTATAGCCTCTGTTGGGCCTTCTTCAAGATGACGGTAGCTTGCATGCTCCACTTCAAGTCCTGCATGATCACAGTGCCAAGAAATTTTGTGCTGGTAACGATTTTGACTTCATCACCAATTGAAATGGGATGGTGCGTTAGGTGGAATCGCCTGAAGTCAATTATGAGTTCAACTGTTTTCTGGGTGTTCAGAATAAGGTTGTTTGCATTGCGCCAGGATTCCAGGGTTTTGACTTGGGTCCGGTAGGTAGACTCATTGTTGTCATTGATGAGGCCTACCAAGGTGGTATCATCTGCATACTTGATGATCTTTATTGAAGGATCTGAGAAGGTGAAGTCATTTGTGTGAAGTGAAAAGAGAAGGGGAGACATAACACATCTCTGTGGGGCACCGATATTGGTGACCCTAAACGAGGAAATAAAGGGGCCCAGTTTGACTCTCCTGCCAGTAAGAATGCTAATAATCCAACTGGATAACCTTGATGAGAAAGCAGCTTCCCATGGAGAATTTGGGGATCAATGGTGTTAAAGGCAGATAAGAAATCCACAAATAGCAATAGCAATCGATCTGGTGTTGACTTGGGTCGATCAACATGATCTAATGTGAACTTGAGGAATGACATGACCAATCGTTCGAAAACCTTCATGACCACTGGGGTCAGAGCAATGGGTCTGTAGTCACTTTGGGACTGGAATAATAATTGAATTCTTCAGTCAGGAACAACTCCAGCTTCTAGTGAACTTCTGAAGATGTTGGTTAGGACCAGAGCAATCTGTTCTGTACATACCTTGAGGCAGGTTGTGGAAATTCCATCGGGACCAGATGCTTGCCTGGGGTTGAGGGTTGACAGAATCTTCTTAACATCTTACACTTCAAGGACCAGTGTGGATGAAGTATCTGGACAGGATGTGCTACTTGCGAATGGTAGAGGGTTAACAGGGCCTTCTACAGACTTCATTGTGGCAAACCGGCTGTAGAACTGATTTAGTTCCTCAGCAAGCTCCTTGCTCGGAGTGATGGGAGGGGAGGAACCTTTGAAGTTAGTGATCTGTTTTAGGCCAGACCAAAGTGCTTTGGAGATATTCATCATGAATGTAATTGTTTGTGCTATTGATTTGATTTAGACTGCACTGGGGAGTTATCATGTCTGTATATATGTGGTGAATGAGTATGTGGGGAGGATTCTAACGTACCAATAGTATATAGTGATCAGCCGCTTAGGGTATTTTACCCATTATTTTTTGCAAATCTATATTCATTATGGTCCAGGGTAGACAGGTTTTTTTAAAGTTGTCTGATGTGTTAATGTCTTTTAAGAATTGTTTGTGGCTTTACTGATAAATAAAAATGAGTTTTATCATCAGGTTGTAGTGCCTATTAATTTAGCTCCAATTAGTGTTTTTGGCTCATACCTTGTGGTGTTTAGGAGCTACAGGAGCACTCCCCGACCAAGGAACATACACAGTGGTGCCCACTCTGCCTATCTAACGATTGTATAGGATTAGTATCTAATAAGATGTTTGTTTTTTCTCATGTGTCTCAGGGTTAGTGGTGTGGCTGCAGATAGTGGCAAAGAGGCAAGGAATCGATCATGTAACAAGAGGGTTGCAGGTCTGATTCCTGGCTGGAACACAACTGGAGTGCTCTTTAGCAGGGCACCTAACCTCCCAACTGCTCCCCGAGTGCTGTTGCCAGGGCATCCCATCGTTCCCGGCATGTGTACACTCACTGCACTGCTTGTGTTTGTTCCAACTTATTGAACTAAGGGCAGAAGCTGCCAGACTAACCTGATTGGCTTCTATGAGGAGGTGAGTAGAAGCCTGGACAGAGGGGCGGCTGTAGATCGGGGGTCTCTGGATGGTGCAGTGTGACACTGACCCCCATTGATGCTTATTGGGGAAACTGAGGTCTTCAGGATTAGGAAATACAGTTTTATAACTAGAATGAAAACAGGCTGATCATGCGCAGAGAGTTGTGGGTGATGATCCCTACTCTGAATGGTTACCGGTTGCAAGCAGTGTACCCCAGGCTTCAGTGCTGGGCCCACTATTATTCAACTTGTTTATAAACAACATAGAAGATATAATTAGAAGCAATGTCTCTATTTTTGCAGATGACACAAAGATATGTAGCACAGTGCAGTCTATGGAAGATGTTCAAAAGCTTCAGGCTGACTTGGACACATTGAGTGTCTGGGCACCACTTGGCAAATTAACTTTTAATGTGGAGAAATGTAAAGTCCTGCACTTGGGGTCTAACAACCTGAAGGCCACATATCTCATAGGGGGAGTAAAACTAGGAGAAACACTTGTTGAGAAGGATCTGGGGGTACTGGTAGATCACAGACTAAATAACAGCATGCAATGCCAAGCAGCTGCTTCCAAGGCCACCAAGATAATATCATGCATTAAAAGAGGCCTGGAATCACAGGATAGAGATGTAATTTTGCCTCTTTACAAGGCACTGGTGCGCCCTCACCCGGAATATGCCGTCTAGTTCTGGGCTCCCGTTCATAGAAAGGACACTCTGACTATGGAAAGGGAGCAGAGGAGCCACCAAACTAATAAGAGGATTGAAAGATCTTAGTTATGATTACGAGAATTAAATCTGTTTAGTCTTGATAGGAGACGACTGAGGAGGGACATGATTAACTTGTAAAAATATATAAATGGCCAATACAAAAAATATGGACAAAAAATATTTCAGGTAAAATCATTTCTAAAGACAATGGGGCGCTCCCTTCAACTGAAAAAAAATAAACTTAGTCTCCGGAGCCGACAATCATTTTTTACCATAAGAACAATACATTTATGGAATAGCCTCCCACAGAAGCTTGTTACGTCATCAACCGCTGACAACTTCAAAAAAGATTAGATGCTTATTTAGAAGAAAATAACATTAACAGTTACTATTGGCTGCTATCAGTAAAAAAAACAAAAAATAAAATATATAACTTCCACCTATAAAATAAAATAAAATAAAAAATAACTTCCCCTACCCCAACACTCTTGGCTGAATTTGATGGACATAGGTCTTATTTCAACCGTATTAACTATGTAACTGTAAAGGTATTTTTGTTTGGTCAGAGTAAGGTTTTTAGAGTAACTAGAGGGTAATTGTTTTTAGCTACAGTAGATTCCACCTTATGACTGCACTGCTTATTCCAGCATCTATCAACATTTCATATTTTTTAGAGTTTTATATTCGATAAAAACATTGAGTAAAGTAAACTCAAACAACCACACCTCACCAATAAGAAGTGAACTATACAGACCCTAATACACTTGATATCTAAATACAATTCATAGTAAATATATCCCTACTGGTTCCTATCTAATACCCCATGCCCGAAAATGTATACATGGCCCCCCTCTTCATGTGTGAATGTTTTTTAAGCTAAGTTTTAAAGTGTTTATGCTTGTCTATATACTAGACTTTAATAAATTGCTGTTTTTTGCTAAAGAGTGGTGGTGCGTACTCCTTACTGGCTGTATGAGGGTGTCTGGGCCACTTTCCTTTAGTTCATTTTTTGCCTCACAATAAAAAAAATTGATTCGGATGATTCACCAAATTTGGGTTTGTTCGAAACGAACGAATCGCTCATTGAAAAAAACTACTCGCCTTCTCTCTCACGATCCTCCAGCGTGCGAATCCCCCCTGGCGCGCCTCACTCTGCAGCTGGGCAGAGGACACAGATCCTATGCTCTGCCACATCGCAAGCCAGTCCTTATTTGCCCCAGCAGGTAGCTCCACCCTGCAGCATGGAGCCAGGTGCTGGGATCCAAGTTCCAGATGGAGGATCTGTCTTCTCTGTCAGGCTTCAGAGCGACGTAGGGCACCTGCACCGAGGATCGGGAGTGAGGAGCCAGTAACTTACTTGCAAGTCTGGTCTGGGGGCTGGTGGTGGGCGCAGTTATGGCAGCACCGGAACTGGGTTGCACAGCTAACATTGAAGCCGGCTTCCTCCACTCCCCTCCTGCTCTGACGGCCAGGCTGTGGCCCACTCCCTCACATAGCAGGAGGGGAGCAGGGGAAGCCTGACACACCGGTTAGCTGCTCCAGCTGTCTTCTTGTGCTGCTGAGACAGTGTCCACCAGTGGCTCAGCCCTAGATTTTACTAGCCCATCCTTGCTAAGTCCCACCCACCATGATGCCGGGGCTATAACATTTTGTCCTGGGGTTCCTTAGCTTGTGGGTACAGTGGGGCTGGGGAAACTAAGGAGGCAAGGATGATGTGGATGTTAAAAGCAGTGGCACAACTGGCCCAAAGCAGTGCGGTCTCCCTATGGCCAGTCCGCCCCTTGTGTCCATCAATGGACCAGAGTGATGGGGGGAGCTGATGAGCAGGTAAGTGACAGTGAGAGTTTTTTTTTAAATTCCAGAAAAAAATGTGATTCCTCATGGATCCAAATCTCATGGCGAATCAAATTTGGCCTGACATTTTTGGAGCAAATTCCAATTGGTAGGAATCTGTTCACTAATCTCTAGCTTATATAGAAGCACTATGTTTTATGTCAGCCGCTATTGTCATTTTAGAATTCCCCAGTGTCACCATGGAGGAGGTAAATTCCACAACCCAGTTTCCAATGCACTTCATCCTCTTGGGAATTCCGGGCCTGGAACCCTCTTACCCTTACATAGCCTTCGTCTTTACTTTGGTCTATGTGATCTCTGCCACTGGAAATATTTCTCTTCTCCTGATCATCAAGAAAGACCGAAGTCTTCATGAGCCGATGTTCTTCTTTCTCTGTATGTTGTCCTGCATTGATCTGGGGTTGTGCAGCTCCACCACACCCAAAATGCTGGGGATACTTTGGCTCCACTATATGGAGATATATTTTGAGGCGTGTCTCGCTCAGATGTTTTTCCTTCATTCTTTTGCCATTATGGAATCGGCGCTTCTTTTAGCCATGGCGTTCGATCGATACGTTGCCATTTGCCAGCCGTTAAGATATTCTTCAATATTAACAACTTTTCTGATAGCAAAAATCGGATTGCTGTCAGTAGGCAGAGCTGTAATCCTGATGGCCCCGTTGCCGTTTCTCATCAAACGATTGCCCTTCTGCTCTGCCAATGTCATCCAGCACTCTTATTGCGAGCACATGGCGGTGGTGAAGCTGGCATGTGCCGATACCACCTTCAACAACATTTATGGAATTGTGGTGGCTTTGTTCATTGTGGGTCTGGACTTGGTCTTCATAATCTCCTCCTACGTCCTTATTCTTCGCGCTGTGTTCCAGCTGGCCTCAAACGACGCGCGTCTTAAGGCGCTGGGTACGTGTGCCTCCCATGTTTGTGCTATTCTTTCATTTTACATACCTGTCGTCCTCTCCTCGGTGGTCCACCGCATTGGACATAAAGTTCCGATCCATATTCACATCTTGTTGGCGGATGTCTACCTTATGCTGCCACCTCTGATTAATCCCATTGTCTACGGCGTGAAGACTAAACAGATACGGAGCAGAATAACTTCGGCCTTCAAAATGGATTTTATTTGTCGTACTTGTTCTTGATCCGATGCTAAAATAAACTATCCAACCTACCGCTAGAAACCGCTTTCACAATGACTTTGGTTTTCTACAACACAACTTCCAAAAAAAAAAAAACAGAAACAATTGTTTGTATTACTAAATCTCAATATTCTGGCAGTAATGTGAATTCTGTAGACAGCTTCACCTTGTCTGTGTGTGTCTGTGACTGATGTGTTCTCACTCCATAAGGCTTGGCAGATAGCTTACTCAGCTGGTCATAAAGATACATAGATACGTTCAGAAGCTTTATTTCAATACAGAGTCTTGCAATAAAAACTTTTTACAGCAGGGATCTTGTGATGTATAACAGCAACACGTAAAAAGACTGTAGACTTCGGGAGGGAGCAGCAGGTGTGCACTTCTTGAATGCAAACTAGAAAATGGCTGGAGGAGAGGGGAAGAAGAGAGGAGCTGCTTGCATCACAGCTAGACATGGATTCTGATTCAATTCTAACGCCACGTATTGCCAGATGAGCGTCTGTATTGCGGCTCTTAAAGCAACCACTAGTAGGCGCTGTAAGTGGGTATTGGGCCCGGTAACAGAGCATCTCGATCGCTCTAGTAACCTGGCCGACATTGATAAATGTGATGTGTGTTGGGCGCTCTAACAACAGTATAGCGCTGCAGCGAGTAAGAGGAAGCGCCAGCTTCTTGCATCCAGCAGTCGGTGCTCCACACCATAAATAACAAAACACTACACACACACAGCATTGGCGCTCTAAAGCTGGACGCTGTAGCATAGAGCGTCAGACGCTGTGTGATTAAAGTCACATATCCACTAGTAACAAAGTGAAAACACATGGAATGACATTGTTATAACACTGTGACATTAACACTTTAGTGCCAGACCTGTAATGACAATTCTGCCTAAAAATTTAAAAAGTCCCCAAAAATTATAAAGGTGTTTGTTTTCAGCCAGGAGAGGTCACACAATCATTGAGCAAAAAAAAAGCACTGGCGCTATACACTGAGCCGCCTGTAATAATAAATACACTAGATGGCGCTGTTAGAGGCGCTCACCAGATTCGCTTTCTTAAATTTGGTTTTGCTTACAGCGCACACTGCTCAGCCTATGTAAATGAACACAATATTAAGCCTGTACCCCGGGTAAAATGAAACTCAAGTCTTGGGACATGACACTCAAAAAAACCGAGCGGGTCATTAAAATCTGTATTTATTAATATAAATGTTTTTTCGTATTTTGGAGTTATATTTTTTTTAACGTGCTAGGCGCTATGCGCACCTTCAAGAAAAACAACCCTTTACATTTGAAACACCCCCAACAAACTATATATTCTCTGAAAGTACATACTTAGGCTTTCTAGGCATACCAGACTTGTTGACATGAGTGCAGTTTTCTGGACGTAATCCCTCAATTAATTCTTTGGTTGCACAAGGTTTCCCTAAGAAAAGAATTGAAAAGCAGAATCAAAACCACATTTTCCTAAACATTTTCCTGTTGACAGGTCATTTTTCACAATTTTGTTCCATGTTTAACTGTGATTTTTGCAGATATTTCCAGGAAAATTCTATATATATTTTTTGCAGTAGAGTTTGGGCTTTAACATGGAATGTCTTGTTTGTAATCTTTCTACTGTTTTTTTAAATATTTTTTTTAAATAAAAAAAAATAAAAATATATATATTTTTAATTGTTTCATTTATTTTAAATAATCCATTTATTTTATTAAAGAAAACCATATTGCACGTGAAAGCCCCTATTTCTCTCGATTACAACGGTACCACATTTGTATTGGTAGACACCCTTTCCTGTCCAGGAGGCTCCCCAAACTGAAAGAGCACTTTATAACATTTACAAATAAAATACAACTAATATCCACACTATAAAGAGTTAATTAAAAAAAAAAGAAATTGGTGTGAGGTGTTGCTTAGCCTATGGCCCCGGACTCTTCTGCCCCCCCCCCCCCCGGATTGAGGAGGCAGGTAATTGGGGGGCTTAGGGTTAATGGCAAGTCACCCGCTAGGCGCAGGTGACTTGCCAGACCCAGGGAATTGCAAACTGGTATAGGGGTCTTATAGATCCCTTACCAGTTCACAAAGGGTTTAATGTAAAAAAAAACACAGAAAAAAAAAAAATTATTATAATTTTTTTAATACTTACCTTCCATCCACCCCATCCCACGCTGATCAATTTGGCTTTGGTCTCCTGCTGATGCTGGAAGCTTTTTATACCTGCTGGGTAACAGGTAACATAGGGTTAATTAAAAAAAAATGACATAGGGTCCCCCCTCCCGGGGATGGGGACCCCATTTATTTGGAATTTAAAGGGTTAAAAACGCTTAAAAATCCCCCCAAAAATGGCGAGCCCATGACCAGCTATGGGGGCTTGTAGAACAGGGCGCAGGGGCCAGCTTTGGTGGCCCCAGGCCCTGCAGGCTACAAGCCCACATAGCCTATGGCCACAGGCACTTCTGCCCCCCCCCCCGGGCTTTGGGGAGGCAGGTAATGAGGAGATTCGGGGTTAATGGCAAGTCACCCTTTAGCAGCAGGTGACTTGCCAGACCCAGAGCTTTGTGAACTGGTATAGGGGTCTCATAAATCCCTTACCAGTCCACAAAGGGTAATGTAAAAAAAACACACACAGACAAAAAAAGTTATAATTTTTTTTAATACTTACCTTCCATCCATCCCAAAGCACTGTGTCCCACACTGATCAATTTGGCTTCTGCTCACCTGCTGATGCTGGAAGCTTTTTATACCTGCTGACAGGTAACATAGGGTTAATTAAAAAAAAATGTCATAGGGTCCCCCCTCCCGGGGAGGAGGGACCCCATTTTTTTAAATTAAGTTAAAAACCCTTAAAATCCCCCCAAAAAAGGGCGTGAGATCCCCCCTACCTTGTTTAACCAACCCGGGATCAGCTATGCAGGGCTTGTAGAGCAGGGCACAGAGTCCAGCTTTGGTGGCCCCTGGCCCTGCAGGCTACAAGACCACATAGCCTCTGTGGGCCCGGGCCTTCTGCCCCCCCCTGGCCTTTGAGGTAATTGGGGGTGTGGGGGGTTAATGGCAAGTCACCCGCTAGCTGCAGGTGACTTGTCAGCCCCCAGCCTTGTGAACTGGTTTAGGGGTCTCATAGACCTCTTAGCAGTTCACAAAGGGTTAACAGTAGAAGAAAACACACAAACACATAATAAAATTATTTTATTAAAAATAAAAATACATTTTTTTTTCTTTTCTCACCTCCGATCGTCAGCTCCTCTGTCCCTCGCTGATCAGCAGCCAGAGGAAGGGGGAGGCAGGAGATCAAAGGATCTCCTGTCCCCTGCTTCTCAGGTCACCAATCACCGGCATCTGGCAGCTGAGAGGCGTGGAGCTGGCTTGATGCCTGTCGAGTGATGTCATAAAGGGGTGGGGCTTTGCGACAAGATGGCGGTGCCCATTGGGAGAAGAGGGGGAGAAAGCCTGACAGGCATTAAATAGATAAATAAATGCGCAACGACAAAAGTTTGGGAGTGAAGGAGTTAACTCCTTAGAGTGATGTTACCAAGTGAGGCAAATAAATTACTGACAATGTGGAGGGCCCGCAGTCTAATAACTAAGTCTGAATAGACGAGACGCGTTGGGCGGAACCCTTCCACATCGTTATCACGTTCTGCTTGGCAGCTGCGTTCGCCTTCTTTGTACCTCTGCAGCCCACGGCCGGGAAGGTGAGGTTTTCTTTTTACTTTGGATTACTCCTTGCTGGAAATAAGAAGTGCAAGGCATCTTTTTAGAACAGGAAACTCTGCATTTGTTTATATGATGAGCATATATTGAAGTTTTACATGGTAAGCGCAAATTAAGCTCCAGAATGTTTTCATTATAAATGGTGTTACGCTATGTCCGTTTTGTTGTTTCCTTCCCTTATAAATATTACACCAAACAATTGTGGAGATCGTATATGTGGAGTAGAAGGCTCTAAAGATATCTAAAAATAAGCTTTACTAGTGGAATATTTCCACTTGGTGTGAGATAGGGGTGGGGGGCATGCCACACTACCTGTAATGGAGTGTTTTAGCACAATGCTTGGTTTAGGCAACTTCCTAGGGTCCCATCCCCATCAACAAATGCCCCAGACGGCCCCTCAGCCAGAGTTCCATGCCCCTTTTCACAGCTCCCTGCCCCCTCTTATTACCAGTCCCCTGCCCTGCATCCTGTGCGCCACACACCGGCACTATTTTTCTCTTTCGCATAGTATATAGCTCCCTCTGCTTTCCCCATGTACCCCCCATCATTTACACAGAGACCCATCCTAGCTCCACCCATGACTCCGCCCCCACCTTCGTGCCCAGAGCATGGCACCCTGCAGATGAAGCCCTGTGCTGCCGGTCAGCCCCCAGCCTGAGTGGACCATCTTCCCATCTATTTGTCACGCATCCAGCCATTCAGATAGGCTGGGCATGGAAATGTGCACAACTACAGAGAAGCTCAGAATGCACCAGTCGTCGATTGCAGCGCCGTGGGAGGTGCCAGGTAATAACAGGCCAATTGCCCTGCAAAAAATGGAATAGGGAAAGTACCTAAAATTATAACATAAAACCCAAATAATTGAATAAATACATTTACAAAATTTATTATATTTTATTTGTTTTTGTTGGCAGCGGATTGTACACGACCCTCTTCTAGCACGCAGGAACAAAGCCTGTTTATACCGCAACAATCAGGAACAGAAACGTGACCAGAAAACATCAGCAACACATCTCAACATAGAGCAAAGGACACAGCTCCGTTCTGTAAGCAGGTTACATAGTACATAGTTATTACGGCTGACAGAAGACATATGTTCAACAAGTTCAACCAAGGGTGTTGGGGTAGGGGCAGTTATATTTTATTATGTTTCTTTATTTATTTTACTGATAAAGCTAATGGTAACTGTTAATGTTTTTTTCTTCTAAATAAGCATCTAATCCTTTTTTGGAGCTGTCAGCAGTTGATGCTGTAACGAGCTTCTGTGGGAGGCTATTCCACAGATTTATAGTTCTTAAGCACACTATGCATACAGTCACATGGTCTGTTTAAGACTTCCTGTTCTGTTTTTTTCTATTTAAACTAACTTTATCAATAGCATAACAAGCAGGAAGTCAAATACAGGATGCGGTTGTTGTATTAAAACTATTCTAACAGTTTCTAACAGGTATCAGAGGTCCAGGTGAAGGTGGATGTAGCAGTGTAAGTTACTGAGACTACCCCGAAAAGGGCAATTATTCAAAATGACTAGCTGTCCCTCACTATATGAGCCTCCTCTTTCCACCGACCTGCCCTGAAAAGGACAATTATTAATTTTGTCTCTGTCTCTAACTGTCCCTCAATGCAGCTACAGCCTCTCCATGTCTAACCTACTGAGCTGTAACAGCGGTCGTACAATTCATTGCCTGTATTAGATTAGAGCCATTAGAGCCATAATTAGGACTCCATGTTGTTGAGCTTCCTTTTTAGCTACAAATCCATTGTAAGTCTCAGCAATGGGAAAGCCCCCCTCCTCCCCCTCCCCTATGACTTCAACATCTTGATGAATCTTTGTTGTATTTCCTTTGTCCTAACACCATAGATGATGGGGTTCATCATTGGAGGGACAATGACATACAGATTGGCCACCAGGATATGGACATGCGGCGGGATGTGGTTGTGGGGGATCCTGTGTGTTATGAAAGAGAAAAATGCTGGAATAAAAAATAAGCTTATTACGCTGAGGTGGGAGCCGCAGGTATTAAACGCCTTGTGGCGGGCCTCTGACTTTGAGAGTTTTAATATAGCCCAAATGATGGCTGCATAGGAGAAACCAATAAGAATAAAATCTACACCTAGACTAAAAGCAGCAGCGGTAATGCCAAATATAACATTGACCCTTATGTTTGCAGTAGCCAATCTGGCCATGGCCATGTGTTCGCAGTAGGTATGTTTAATAATATTGCTACCCCAGTACGGTAACCGCCAAGCAAGAAGAACTACAGGAGTTATAACCATTATGCCCTTAAGCACAGAAATCCCCATAACCATCTTTATAAATGATATTGAAAGCTTGGTCACATATACTAGAGGGTGGTAGATGGCGACATAGCGGTCATAAGCCATGGCCAGTAAAATAGTAGACTCTACCACACTGGTAAAGTGGATAAAAAACATTTGGGTCAGGCATGCATCAAAGGAAATCTCATGAGCTCTCAACCAAAATATACTGAGAATCTTCGGAACAGTGATGGAACTTATGAGAAGGTCTGCGATTGCCAGAACCATAAGGAAGAGGAACATGGGCTGGTGGAGGCTTTCATTGGCTGAGACCACCCATATCAAGGTGATGTTTCCCGCTAGAGCCACAACATACATGATGCAGAACAAAATGGAGAGAAGACGGTGCGACTCCTCCAGACCCGGAATTCCCACCAGAAAGAAGAAATCAGGATGAAAGCGGGTTAGGTTAGCCAGATCCATTCTTCTCGGGGTAATATTTGCCAGATTCTTTCTTCTTGTGGTTACGTTTTCCAGATCCTTTCTTTTCATGTGTTTGCTTTAGATCCATGAATAGCTTGAACGTGAAAACATGGAGCATCAGGAGCTAAAGAAGAACATGGAACAAACCCAATAAACCACCTTTGTCATTATGTATGCACGACCGTTGGCCCTTATTGACCAGAGATTACATTGGCAAGACGGCCATCAGGGCAGGAGAGCCAGGACTCCAGTATGAGGCCCAGCTGTAAAGAGGGGGCACCTGGCCAGGTGGTCCTAATGGCCACCCTGCCCTGAGACTCGCTGGCTTCCACATTATTGCTGCTGGTGACTTCAAACTAAGTACCTAGCCTTAACCAGGTTATGGAGGGCTTAACCAGGCTTTATACAGCAAATATTATGTCTGGGATCCCCATAACATACAATGTGATGGATGGGCCCCAGTTTTTTGAATTTCGGTTTCCTATATAGTATAGATACTGGATCTCAATTGAAACTAGGGACCAAGCCATCACATATAGGCTACAGAGGGGGGCAGACTCTATGGAGCAGGGATGTAGAAACTGTGGCCTTCACTTGCGTCTCCTGGCACTTCTGCCTACCTCTACCCACCTCTGTCCACCTGCCCTGTAATTACCTCTGCCAACATGCCCCTCCTCTAATTATCCCGCCTCTTCCTGTTCACTACTTCCCACGCCGGCCCCAACTCATCACCCTTTCCTGCCTGACCCTGCCCACTTCTTCCCAGCACACCTCAGCCTGTCTCAACTCTACCCCCTTTTTTCCACATCCCCTCTGCTCATCTTACCACTGCCCACCTCTATGCACCTCTACTCACTTCTTTCAGCCTCACCTCTGCTCACCTCAAATGTATTCATCTCAGCTCTTCCCACTGCTCCCCACCTTAAGTCTACTCCTCTAATGTCTACCAACAGTATCTCCCATCTGCTTACATCTACCCACCTCTGTCCACCTCCCCTCTACCTACTTCTGCCAACATGCGGCTCCTCTAATAATCCCTCTTCTTCCTGACTCACTACCTCCCACCCCAACTCATATCACCCTTACCTGCCTGACCTTGTCCACTTCTTCCCAGCACACCTCATCGTGCCTCACCTCTGCCCCCTTTTTTCTATATCACCTTATCTGTATATACATAAAATAATACAGGGTTAAAACGTTCCTGCATTAAACCATTTGCAGACTCTATGGAGCAGGGATGTAGAAACTGTGGCCATCACTTGCGTCTCCTGGCACTTCTGCCTACATCTACCCACCTCTGTCTATTTCTCCTCTAAAAATCCCACCTCATCCTGCCTCACTACTTCCCACGCCGGCCCCAACTCATATCACCCTTTCCTGCCTGACCCTGCCCACTTCTTCACAGCACACCTCATCCTGTCCCCACTCTGCCCCTTTTTTCCACATCCCCTCTGCTCATCTCACCACTGCCCACCTCTACTCCCTTAATTTATATCTACAGTATCTCAAATCTGCTTACATCTACCCACCTCTGTCCACCTCCCCTCTACTTACCTCCCCAACTCATATCACCCTTTCCTGCCTGACCCTGCCCACTTCTTCACAGCACACCTCATCCTGTCCCCACTCTGCCCCTTTTTTCCACATCCCCTCTGCTCATCTCACCACTGCCCACCTCTACACACCTCTACCCACTTCTACCCACTTCTTTCAGCCTCACCTCTGCTCACCTCAAATTTAATCATCTCACCTCACCTTTTCCCACCTTACCTCTACTCTGTTAATGTCTACCTACAGTATCTCACATCTACTTACATCTACCCACCTCTGTCCACCTCCCCTCATGTCACACTTTCCTGCCTGACCCTGCCCACTTGTTCCCAGCACATCTCATTCTGCCTCACCTCTGCCCACTTTTTTCCACATCACCTTTGCTCATCTTTCCCAACCTCCCCCCATCTCACCACTGCCCACTTCTATGCACCTCCACTCACTTCTTTCAGCCTTACCTCTGCTCACCTCAAATGTATTCATCTCAGCTCTTCCCACTGCTCCCCACCTTAAGTCTACTCCCCTAATGTCTACCAACAGTATCTCACATCTGCTTACATCTACTCACCTATGTCCATCTCCCTCTAATTACCTTTGCCAACATGCGGCTCCTCTAATAATCCCACCTCCATGTACCTCTACTCACTTCTTTCTGCCTCTCCTCACCTCTTCCCACTGCTTCCCACCTTACCTCTACTCCCCTAATGTCCACCTACAGTATATCTCATCTGCTTATATCTACCCACCTCCCCTCTACTTAACTCTGCCAACATGCCTCTCCTCTAATAATCCCACCTCTTTTTGCCTCACTACTTCCCACCCCCACCCCAACTCATATCACCCTTTTCTGTCTGACACTGCCCACTTCTTCCCAGCACATCTCCTCCTACCTTATATCTGCCCCCTGTTTTCCATGTCACCTCTGCTCTTCTCACCACTGCCCACCTCTACACACTTCTTTCAGGCTCACCTATGCTCACCTCAAATGTATTCATTTCACCTCACCTCTTCCCAGCTTACCTCTGCTCCCTTAATGTCTACCTCCAGTATCTCACATCTGCTTACATCTACCCACCTCTGTCCACCTCCCCTCTACTTACCTCTCCAACTCATATCACCCTTTCCGACTTGATCGTGTGCAATTCTTCCCACCTCATCGTGTCTCACCTCTGCCCCCTTTTTTCCCACATCACCCCTGCTCATCTTACCCAACCCCCCGTCTCACCACTGCCCACCTCTATGCACCTCTACTCACTTCTTTCAGTCTCACCTCTGCTCACCTCAAAACTATTCCTCTCCCCTCTTCCCACCTCATGACTGCCTAACTCTACTAAGTTCTTTCTGTCTCACCTCTACTCACTTAACCTCTTCTCATCTGTCGTCACCTTTTCTCATCACCCCCCTGCTCACTTTTTCCAGCCTCATCTCGGCCTCACATGACCATGGCCCGTGTTACTGCCCGACGGCCGATTACGGGACTGCTTTCCCAAAGTTGAAGGTAAGGAGATCGGGCGTTCAGGGGGGTTATGGGCAGGGGGCTCCAGCATGTTTGAAGGCTGCGTTTGCCATGTTTTCGTCGGTCGACACCGCACATACATACTTAGAGGCATCCCATGCTGCCATATGCTGTAAAGTGGGTTTTCAGTGCAATTGCTTGTTTTGTCACAGCAAAATCCACCACCATAGTTCACCCGCTGCCAAGTAAAACCATCGCTAATAAATACCACACGTTGTGACTGATCAACTGCGGCGAAGACCCCGCAAAATCCCTCCAAAGAGTCAGTTGTTCCCTGCTGCAAATTAGCTTTGATCACCACGGGATTCCACACCCGCAGCCAGTGCTAAACCGTGCCAGCGCTAAACTGGAAAACCCTACGTTTTTGTTTTTTTTTTAAAAAGGATTTAAATAAAGCAAATGTAATTGAAACCATGTATTTATGCATACAGACAAGCAAGCCCCTCACTCACACACATACAGTCAGACAAGCCCCCAGCACACACACTCATACAGACAGGCAAGCCCCTCCACACACAGTCAGACAAACCCCCTTGCACACACACATACATTAAGATAAGGCCACCTGAGCACACACACATACAGGCAGGTGAGCCCCCCAGCACACACACATACAGCCAAACAAGCCCCCACACAAACACATACAGGCAAACAAGTGCCCCAGAACACACATTTACAGGCAGACAAGCTCCCTGCACGCACACATACAGTTAGACAAGCCCCCCAGCACGCACATGCATACATTCAGACAAGCCCCCCTGTGCACACAAGCATACAGGCTGGCTAGCCCCCCTGCACACAGATGTTTACAGTCAGACAGGCACCCAGCAGATACACGCATACAGTCGAACAAGCCCTCCAGCACACCCACACATACAGGTAGACAAGCCCCCCAGCACACACACATACAGGCTGACAAGCCCCCAGCACACACACACAGGCAGACAAGCCCCCCAGCACCCACACACATACACACACACATGCATACACTCAGACAAGCCTCCCTGCACATACATACAGTTAGACAAGCCCCCCAGCACACACATGCATACACTCAGACGAGCCTCCCTGCACACACATGCATACAGGCAGGCAACCCCCACACACACATACACTCAGACAAGCCCCCTGTGCACACACATGCATACATTAGACAAGCCCCCTTGCACACACACGCATACAGGCCGGCAGCCCCTCATGCACACACGCATACAGGCCGGCAAGCCCCAGTGCGCACACACAGACAGACAAGCCCCCAGTGCACACACACAGACAGACAAGCCCCCCTGCACACACGCGCATACAGATAGACAAGCCCCAGACACACACACATACAGACAGACAAGCCCCCAGCACACCCACACACACAGACAGACAAGCACCCCAGCACACACACACGTACGACAAGCCCCCCCTGCACACACATGCATACATTCAGACAAACCCTCCTGTGCACACACACATACAGGCTGGCTAGCCCCCCTGTGCACACATGCATAAATTCAGACAATCCCCCCTGTGCACACACACATACAGGCTGGCTAGCCCCCACACACACATGCATACAGTCAGACAAGCCCCCCCAGCACACACATACAGTTAGAAAAGCACCCCAGCACACTCACAGGCTTACAGACAGGCAACCCCCCCACACACACATATACAGTCAGACAAGCCCCCCCGCACACACGCACGCATGCACACACACACACACACACACACACACAGTCAAACAAGCCCCCAAGCACACTAGTGCATACAGACAGGCAACCACCCCACACACACATACAGCCAAACAAGCCCCCAGCACACACACGCATACAGGCAGGTAAGCCACCCCTGCACACAAACACACACACACAGTCAGACAAGCCTCCCTGCACACACACAATCATACAGACAGGCAAACACCCCAGCACACAAACACATACAGTCAAACAAGCCCCTCAGCACACACACACATACCGTCAGACAAGCCCTCCTGCACACACACACACAGGCAGACAGGCAAGCCCCTGTACACACACACACATGCACCAAGATAAGCCCCCGGTAACCATGCACATACAGTCAGACAAGCCCCCTAGCACACACAAGCATACAGGCAGACAAGCCCCCCACACATACACTCAAATACAGAAAGGCAAACCCCCCAAGCACACACACACACACACACACACACACATACAGACAGGCAAGCCCCCTGCACATAAATGCATGCAGTCAAATGTATACAGTCAACCCCCCGCAGCAATCATACAAATACAGGCCGACAAGCTCCCCCCAGCACTCACATGCATACAGTCAGGCAAGCTACACACACACACACACATACACACACACACACACACACACACACGCCCCCTGCACATACATACATGCATGCAATCAAGTACCCCCTACACACACACACACACACACACACACACACACACACACACACACACACAAGCAAACCCCCCCTACATGCATACAGCCAGTAAAGCCCCCCAGCACACACACAGTCAGAAAAGCCCCCCAGCACACACGCATACAATCAAACAAGCCCCCAGCACACACATGCATACAATTAAACAAGCCCCCCCCTGCCCACATACGCATACAGACAGGCAAGCCCCCCACACACACATACAGTCAGATAAGCCCTGCCAGCACATACACACACATACAGTCAGACTAGCACACACACGCATACAGACAGGCAGGCACCCCGCAAATACACATACAGTCAGAGAACTGCACACACATGCATACAGGCAGGCAAGTCCCCAGCACAAACATGCATACAGGCAGGCAAGCCCCCCGTACACACACACACACACACAGTCAGATAAGCCCCCGACACACATGCACTTACAGTCAGATAAGCCCCCTAAGCGCACACACACACAACAAGGATTTAAATAAAGCAAATGTAATTGAAACCATGTATTTATGCATACAGACAAGCAAGCCCCTAACTCACACACATACAGTCAGACAAGCCCCCAGCACACACACTCATACAGACAGGCAAGCCCCTACACACACACACACACACACACACACACACACACACACACACACACACACACACATAAAGTCAGACAAGCCCCCTTGAACACACACATACATTAAGATAAGCCCACCTGAGCACACACACATACAGGCGGGCGAGCCCCCCAGCACACACACATACAGCCAAACAAGCCCCCACACAAACACATACAGGCAAACAAGTGCCCCAGAACACACATTTACAGGCAGACAAGCTCCCTGCACACACACACATACAGTTAGACAAGCCCCCCAGCACGCACATGCATACATTCAGACAAGCCCCCCTGTGCACACAAGCATGCAGGCTGGCTAGCCCCCCTGCACACAGATGTTTACAGTCAGACAGGCACCCAGCAGACACACGCATACAGTCAAACAAGCCCTCCAGCACACCCACACATACAGGTAGACAAGCCCCCCAGCACACACATACAGGCTGACAAGTCCCCAGCACACACACACAGGCAGACAAGACTCCCAGCACACACACACACACACACACATGCATACACTCAGACAAGCCTCCCTACACACACACATACAGTTAGACAAGCCCCCCAGCACACACATGCATACACTCAGACAAGCCTCCCTGCACACACATGCATACAGGCAGGCAACCCCCACACACACATACACTCAGACAAGCCCCCTGTGCACACACATGCATACATTAGACAAGCCCCCCTGCACACACACGCATACAGGCCGGCAAGCCCCTCATACATACACACACACACAAAAGCCCCCTGCACATACATGCATGCAATCAAGTACCCCCTACACACACACACACATACACACATACAAGCAAACCCCCCCTACATGCATACAGCCAGTAAAGCTCCCCAGCACACACGCATACAATCAAACAAGCCCCCAGCACATGCATGCATACAATTAAACAAGCCCCCCCTGCCCACACATGCATACAGACAGGCAAGCCCCCCACACACACATACAGTCAGATAAGCCCTGCCAGCACATACACACACATACAGTCAGACTAGCACACACACGCATACAGACAGGCAGGCACCCCGCAAATACACATACAGTCAGAGAACTGCACACACATGCATACAGGCAGGCAAGGCCCCAGCACAAACATGCATACAGGCAGGCAAGCCCCCCGTACACACACACACAGTCAGAAAAGCCCCCGACACACATGCACATACAGTCAGATAAGCCCCATAAGCACACACACACACACACACACACACACACACACACACACGCATACAAGCCCCACCACATGCATACAATCAGGAAAGCCCCCCACATACATGCATACAGACAGTCAAGCCCCCCAGCCCACACACATACAGACTGGCAAGCCCCTCCACACACTCATACAGTCAGACAAGCCCCCAGCACACACATACAGTCAGACAAGTGCCCCAGCACACACATGCATACAGACAGACAAGCCCCCCCCCCCATACACACACATGCACTCAGATAAGCTCCCGGTACTCATGCACATACAGTCAGACAAGCCCCCCAGCACACACAAGCATACAGGCAGTCAAGCCCCCCCCCACACACTTACACACAAATACAGACAGTCAAGCCCCCCAAGCACACACACACATATAGGCAGGCAATCCCCCCTGCACATAAATGCATACAAGCAAGGTCCCCCCACACACGCATACAGGCAAACAAGCCCCCATGCACACACATGCATACAGACAGGCAAGCCCCCGCAGCAATCATACAAAAACAGACCAACAAGCTCTCTCCAGCACTCACATGCATACAGTCAGGCAAGCACCCCGCACACACACATATATAGACAGGCAAGCCCCCTGCACATACATACATGCATGCAATCAAGTACCCCCCCACACACACATGCAAGCAAGCACCCCATACATGCATATAGCCAGGCAAGCCCCCCAGAACACACACATACAGTCAGACAAGCCCCCAGAATACACACGCATACAATCAAACTAGGCCCCCAGCACACACATGCATACAGACGGGCAAGCCCACCACAAACACACACACACTCATACAAGCCCTTCCAGCACATACACAAACATACAGTCAGAGAATCCCCCCAGCACACACATGCATACAGTCAGGCAAGTCCCCCAGACACACATGCATACAGTCAGGCAAGCCCCCAGCACACACATACAGTCAGACAAATCCCCCAGCACACACATGCATACAGGCAGGCAAACCTCCTGCACATGCATGCATACAAGTAAGCCCCCCATACACGCACACTGATATGCAAGCACCCCCAGCACACACATGCATACAAGCAAGCCCCCACACACACATGTATACAGTCAGGCAAGCACCCAGCACTCACACACACACATACAGACAGGCAAGCTCCCCACACACATGCATACAGGCAGGCAAGCCCATACATGCATACAGCCAGTCAAGCACCCCACAGCACACACATGCATACAAGCAAGCCCCCACACACACGCATACAGCCAGGCAAGCCCCCCAGCTCACATACAGGCAGGCAAGACCCCCGCATATCACCTATGAGGCCTTCCAGAGCCCAGTATCCCAAACTTACTCCCTACCTGCTTTAGTATGAACCCCTCAGTCCACGTGTGCTACATTTAGAAAAAAAGCCTTGCCTTTAACATACAGCAAACAATAGAAGACATTGGACAGTCACACATGCATACATTAGACAAGCCCCCCTGCACACACATGCATACAGGCCGGCAAGCCCCTCATGCACATGCATACATACAGTCAGACAAGCCCCTCAGCACAACACACACATACCGTCAGACAAGCCCTCCAGCACAAACATGCATACAGACAGGCAAGCCCCCAGCACACAAACACATACAGTCAAACGAGCCCCTCAGCACACACACATGAAGTCAGAAAAACCCCCTTGCACACAAACATGCATACATTAGGAAAAAAAACCTGCGCACACATGCATACAGGCTGCAAGTCCCCCCAGCACACACAAGCATACAGTCAAACAAGCCCCCCACACACACGCATACAGACAGACAAGCCCCCAGTGTGCACACACAGACAGACACGCCCCCAGTGCACCCACACAGACAGACAAGCTCCCCTGCACACACGCACATACAGATAGACAAGCCCCAGACACACACACACATACAGACAGACAAGCTCCCAGCACACCCACACACACAGACAGACAAGCACTCCAGCACACACCCATGTACGACAAGCCCCCCCTGTACACACATGCATACATTCAGACAAACCCCCCTGTGCACACACACATACAGGCTGGCTAGCTCCCCTGCGCACACATGCATAAATTCAGACAATCCCCCCTGTGCACACACACATACAGGCTGGCTAGCTCCCCTGCGCACACATGCATAAATTCAGACAATCCCCCCTGTGCACACACACATACAGGCTGGCTAGCCCCCACACACACATGCATACAGTCAGACAAGCCCCCCCAGCACACACATGCATGCATTCAGACAAGCCGCCCACACACATACAGTTAGAAAAGCACCCCAGCACACTCACAGGCTTACAGACAGGCAACCCCCCACACACACATATACAGTCAGACAAGCCCCCCAGCACACACACGTATACAGGCAGGTAAGCCACCCCAGCCACCACAAAAACACACACAGTCAGAAAAGCCTCCCTGCACACACAAGCATACAGACAGGCAAACACCCCAGCACACAAACACATACAGTCAAACAAGCCCCTCAGCACACACACATACAGTCAGACAAGCCCCTCTGCACACACACATGCAGGCAGACAGGCAAGCCCCTGTACACACACACACACATGCACTAAAATAAGCCCCCGGTAACCATGCACATACAGTCAGACAAGCCCCCTAGCACACACAAGCATACAGGGCAGACAAGACCCCCACACATACACTCAAATACAGACAGTCAAGCCCCCCAAGCACACACACACATATAGGCAGGCAAGCCCCCCTGCACATAAATGCATACAAGCAAGGTCCCCCCACACACGCATACAGGCAAACAAGCCCCCATGCACACACATGCATACAGACAGGCAAGCCCCCGCAGCAATCATGCAAATACAGACCAACAAGCTCCCTCCAGCACTCACATGCATACAGTCAGGCAAGCCCCCCGCACACACACATATATAGACAGGCAAGCCCCCTGCATATACATACATGCATGCAATCAAGTACCCCCCCCCACACACATGCAAGCAAGCACCCCATACATGCATATAGCCAGGCAAGCCCCCCAGAACACACACATACAGTCAGACAAGCCCCCAGAATACACACGCATACAATCAAACTAGGCCCCCAGCACACGCATGCATACAGACGGGCAAGCCCACCACACACACACACACACACACACACACACACACACACACACACTCATACAAGCCCTTCCAGCACATACACAAACCTACAGTCAGAGAATCCCCCCAGCACACATGCATACAGTCAGGCAAGCCCCCAGCACACACATACAGTCAGACAAATCCCCCAGCACACACATGCATACAGGCAGGCAAACCTCCTGCACACGCATGCATACAAGTAAGCCCCCCATACACGCACATTGATATGCAAGCACCCCCATCGCACACATGCATACAAGCAAGCCCCCACACACACATGCATACAGTCAGGCAAGTCCCAGCACTCACACACATACAGACAGGCAAGCTCCCCACACACATGCATACAGGCAGGCAAGCTCATACACGCATACAGACAGGCAAGCTCCCCACACACATGCATACAGGCAGGCAAGCCCATACACGCATACAGACAGGCAAGCTCCCCACACACATGCATACAGGCAGGCAAGCCCATACACTCATACAGCCAGTCAAGCACCCCACAGCACACACATGCATACAAGCAAGCCCCCACACACACGCATACAGCCAGGCAAGCCCCCCCAGGTCACATACACATACAGGCAGGAAAGACCCCCGCATACCACCTATGAGGCCTTCCAGAGCCCAGTATCCCGAACTTACTCCCTACCTGCTTTAGTATGAACCCCTCAGTCCACGTGTGCTACATTTAGAAAAAAAGCCTTGCCTTTAACATACAGCAAATAATAGAAGACATTGGACAGTCCGTATTTGGCGAACATGAAGTTTGGGGGGGTTATCCCATCTCTAGTCAGGTGTAATTATTGACAGATCTTCTCCTGTACCTGTTAGTATCCTCGTTGAACCATATCATGGCAGCTGTTACTTGTTACTTCTCAAAGCAGTGTGTGCAGCCAGCCCTCTGTATTTAAAACCATTCTCTTGTTGTGTATTATACACTGGAGAGACTGAAAGCGTCCACCCCTTAAATCCCTGTGTGTCCTCCAATGCCCAGAACATCTTCAGCACACTCACCCCCTCCTCAATTCCCTGTGTGTCCTCCAATGCCCAGAACAGCTTCAGCACACTAACCACCTTCTCAATTCCCTGTGTGTCATACAATACCCAGAAAAGCACCGGTTTAACTGTTAAGGAGTCCAAAGGGCCCCAATAGCAATTGACAAGTTAGTGGTAGCAGAAGCAATTGTATTCAGCACTCAAGGAAAAGAGATACTGGGGTCTATCTGAGAAGGGATGGATGTTCGGTTTTGCTGGGTTCGGATGAAAATGATGATGTTGAACCCCATAGAAATCAATGAAGATCCAAACTTTGGTGCTGTAAAATGCTTGTTGTAAGGGCTGGGGCTGCTGTGAGTGGCATGGGGCATTTTTTGTAGTTGGTGATATATTGTTTTTTAAAATTAAAAAAAAATTGAGGTGCATCCACCATTCATACAGTCAGACAAGCCCCGCCAGCACACACACACATACAGAAAGGCAAGCCCCTCTGTGCACACACACATGCAGTCAGACAAGCCCCCCCATGCGCGCACACATACAGTCAGACAAGCCCCCCAGCACACACACGCATACAGGCAGACAAGCCCCCCACACATACAGACAGGCAAGCCCCCAAGCACACACTTACATACAGTCAGACAAGCCCCCCAGCACACACACGCATACAGGCAGACAAGCCCCCCACACATACAGTCAGACAAGCCCCCCAGCACACACACGCATACAGACAGACAAGCTCCCCAGCACACACACGCATACAGGCAAACAAGCCCCCCACACATACACACACATACAGACAGGCAAGCCCCCCAAGCACATACATGCATATAAGCAAGGCCCCCCACACACGCATACAGGCAGGCAAGCCCTCCAGCATGCACATGCATACAGACAGGCAAGCCCCCGTAGCACTTATACATATACAGGCAGACAAGCGCCCCCTAGCACTCACATGCATACAGTCAGGCAAGCCCCCCGTGTGCACACACACTCACACACACACATACAGAAAGGAAAGACCACTGCACATACATGCATATAATCAAGGAACACACACACACACACACACACACACACACACATACAAGCAAGCCCCCATACTCAAATCCAGCCAGGCAAGCCCTCTAGCACACACACATATAGGCATGCAAGCCCCCCAGACACACATGCATACAGGCAGGAAAGCCCCCTGCACATACATGCATACAATCAAGGACCCCACCACACTAACCCCTTCCTCAAATTCCTGTGTGTCCTCCAATACCCAGAAAAGCACCTGTTTAACTGTTAAGGGGTCCAAAGGGTCCCAATAGCAATTGACAAGGTAGTGGTAGCAGAAGCAATTGTATTCAGCACTCAAGGAAAAAAGATACTGGGTCTATCTGCCTGGAGGGCTTGTGTACCTCATAGACCTTGCTTTGGCTCATCACCGGTGAGAAGGGATGGAAGTTCGGGTTTGGACGAAAATGATGATGTTGAACCCCATAGAATTCAATGGAGATCTAAACTTTGGTGCTGTAAAATGCTTGTTGTAAGGGCTGGAACTGCTGTGAGTGGCATGGGGCATTTTTGTTAGTTGGTGATATTTTTTTTTTTTTAATTAAAAAAAAAAAAAATTGAGGTGCATCCACCATTCATACAGTCAGACAAGCCCCGACAGCACGCACACACACAGACAGGCAAGTCCCCCACACACACATGCAGTCAGACAAGCCCCCCAGCACCCATGCACATACAGTCAGACAAGCTCCCCAGAACACACATGCATACAAGCAGACAAGACCCCCACACATACACACACATACAGAAAGGCAAGCCCCCCAAGCATACACTTACATACAGACAGGCAAGCCCCCCCCCGCACATAAATGCATACAAGCAAGGCCCCCCACACACGCATACAGGCAGGCAAGCCCTCCAGCATGCACATGCATACAGACAGACAAGCCCCCGCAGCACTTATACATATACAGGCAGACAAGCGCCCCCTAGCACTTACATGCATACAGTCAGGCAAGCCCCCCGTGTGCACACACACTCACACACACACACACACATACAGAAAGGAAAGACCACTGCACATACATGCATATAATCAAGGACCCCACCACACACACACACACACACACACACACACACACACATGCAAGCAAGCCCCCATACACACATACAGCCAGGCAAGCCCCCTAGCACACACATACCGGCATGCAAGCCCCCCAGACACACACGCATACAGGCACGCAAGCCATCCGCACACACTCATACAGGCAGGCAAGCCTCTCCAGCACACTCACTAATGCAGACAAGCAAGCCCCCCCCCACACACATACGGGCAGACATGCCCCCCACATACTGGCAGGTAGCCCCCCAAACAGGCAAGCAGCACCCATACAAGCATGAAAGCCCCTCACCCATGCATACAAGCAAGCCCTGCACACACACATACAGGCAGGCAAGCCACCCTACATCTCTCTCTCTCTCTTTCGATGCCAAGGTGTTTCTTTTAACCACATTGGTGTCCATAGCTCAGAACCCCATCACCAACGGAATGCAGTCGTGCCCATACTCTCTGTCCCCCAACCCACCCAGCCAATGGAAGGCAGTCGAGCCCATACTCTCTGTCCCCCAACCCACCCAGCCAATGGAAGGCAGTCGAGCCCATACTGTCCGCACCCCAACTGTCCGGCCATCTAAAGGTAATCAGGCCCCCACAACCCCCACAGCTGCCTCTGCCAATGGAAATGCCACAGCCACCTTTCCCAAAGTTGTCCTCACTCATGGGATCTGGCAGCCATCTTTCTGTAGCCCCGGCTCGGGCCAAATTCTAACCCGACTGCCATTCCTCCTTCACTGAGCGTAAAAGAATCATAAGCTGAGGTGAGTTACTGCAGCACGCTTAATGCTGTTCACTTGGTGCCCACCCACACTGCCCCCCCCCCCCCCCCGGCACAGCCACCCTGAAAAGTTTGGGTCCGAATTTACCAGACCCAAATTTTTGGGGGTGTTGCTCTTCCCTAGTCATCAGCCATACAGACAGACAAGCCCCCCACACACATACAATAAATCCCCACACGCACACAGACGCATACAGGCAGGCTTCCCCCCCAGCACACATACATACAAGCTAACCACCACATACAAGCAAGCCCCCCACACACATGCATTCAAACAAGCCCCCCCACGCACAGGCAAGCCCCCCATACAAACAGGTAAGCCCCCCGCACACATACATACAAGCAACCCCCCACACACACAAGCAGACAAACGCCCCACACACAGGCAGGCAAGCCCCCAATACAAACAGGAAAGCCCATGCAATTCATGACATTAAGGTGACACTTTTGAGAGGGGAAAAGCATCTTAAAGCATTTCTTAGTTATCCTACAAGAGGTATCACCTTATTTCTTACATTTTTTTCTGATCAAATCTTTGTAATTAGAGATGAGCGAACTTTTGAAAAATTCGATTTGGCTGATTCGCCGAATTTTCCGACAAAATTTGTTTCGGTCTGAATTTATTCGCAATGAATCGCTATTAAAAACGGCTATTTCTGAGCTTCCTAGAGCCTCAATAGGGTTGTAACCCATTCTGCCTTGCTGTAACACGCATAGGATGCGTGCTGGGTTAGTGAAATAATACTGTAAATAATTATGACTTGCAGATCAGAGGCATCGCTATTAGAATCACAGAGCGGCACAATTACAGAGAGTTGAGGTGGCATCACTATGAGGGGCCCCTATATTGCCTGAAAAACACACCCTGGAGCTGGCAGCAGCAGGAGCCCAAATATTGGCTGAAAGACATCCTGGAGTTGGCAGCAGGAGCCCAAACATTGGCTGAAAGAGACACTGGAGTTGGCAGCAGGAGCCCAAAAATTGGCCGAAAGACACACTGGAGTTGGCAGCAGCAGGAGCCCAAACATTGCTTGAAAGAGACACTGGAGTTGCCAGCAGGAGCAGTAGGAGCCCAAACATTGCTTGAAAGACACACTGGAGTTGAAAGCAGGAGCAGCAGGAGCCAAAACATTGCTTGAAAGACACACTGGAGTTGGTAGCAGGAGCCCAAACATTGCTTGAAAGACACACTGGAGTTGGCAGCAGGAGCAGCAGGAGCCCAAACATTGCTTGAAAGACACACTGGAGTTGGCAGCAGCAGCAGCAGCAGGATCCCAAACATTGGCTCAAAGAGACACTGGAGTTGGCAGCAGGAGCAGCAGGAGCCCAAAAATTGGCTGAATGACACCCTGGAGTTGCAAGCAGCAGGAGCCCAAACATTGCTTGAAAGAGACACTGGAGTTGGCAGCAGGAGCAGAAGGAGGCCAAAATTGCTTGAAAGAGACACTGGAGTTGGCAGCAGCAGCAGGAGCCCAAATATTGCTTGAACGAGACACTGGAGTTGGCAGCAGGAGCCCAAACATTGCTTGAAAGACACACTGGAGTTGGCAGAAGGAGCAGCAGGAGCCCAAACATTGCTTGAAAGACACACTGGAGTTGGCAGCAGCAGGAGGTCAAAATTGCTTGAAAGACACACTGGAGTTGGCAGCAGCAGCAGCAGGAGCCCAAACATTGCTTGAAAGAGACACTGGATTTGACAGCAGGAGCAGCAGGAGCCCAAACATTGTTTGAAAGAGACACTGGAGTTGGTAGCAGGAGCAGCAGGAGCCCAAACATTGCTCAAAAGACACACTGGAGTTGGCAGCAGGAGCAGCAGGAGCCCAAACATTGCTTGAAAGAGACACTGGAGTTGGCAGCAGGAGCAGCAGGAGCCCAAACATTGCTTGAAAGACACACAGGAGTTGGCAGCAGGAGCAGCAGGAGCCCAAACATTGCTTGAAAGACACACTGGAGTTGGCAGCAGCAGGAGGTCAAAATTGCTTGAAAGACACACTGGAGTTGGCAGCAGCAGCAGCAGGAGCCCAAACATTACTTGAAAGAGACACTGGAGTTGGCAGCAGGAGCAGCAGGAGCCCAAACATTGCTTGAAAGACACACAGGAGTTGGCAGCAGGAGCAGCAGGAGCCCAAACATTGCTTGAAAGAGACGCTGGAGTTGGCAGCAGGAGCAGCAGGAGCCCAAACATTGCTTGAAAGACACACTGGAGTTGGCAGCAGGAGCAGCAGGAGCCCAAACATTGCTTGAAAGACACACTGGAGTTGGCAGAAGGAGCAGCAGGAGCCCAAACATTGCTTGAAAGACACACTGGAGTTGGCAGCAGCAGGAGCCCAAACATTGCTTGAAAGACACACTGGAGTTGGCAGCAGGAGCAGCAGGAGCCCAAACATTGCTTGAAAGACACACAGGAGTTGGCAGCAGGAGCAGCAGGAGCCCAAACATTGCTTGAAAGAGACGCTGGAGTTGGCAGCAGGAGCAGCAGGAGCCCAAACATTGCTTGAAAGACACACTGGAGTTGGCAGCAGGAGCAGCAGGAGCCCAAACATTGCTTGAAACTGGAGTTGGCAGCAGCAGGAGGCCAAAATTCGCTGAATGACACACTGGAGTTGCAAGCAGCAGCAGGAGCCCAAACATTGCTTGAAAGACACACTGGAGTTGGCAGCAGGAGCCCAAACATTGCTTAAAAGACACACTGTAGTTGGCAGCAGCAGCAGCAGGTGGCCAAACATTGCTTGAAAGAGACGCTGGAGTTGGCAGCAGGAGCAGCAGGAGCCAAAACATTTGCTTGAAAGACACACTGGAGTTGGCAGCAGGAGCCCACAAATTGGCCTAAAGACACACCGGAGTTGCAAGCAGGAGCCCAAAATTGCCAGAAAGACACACCCTGGAGTTGGCAGCAGCATTAAGAGAACATATACAGATTTTCGGCACAGATATCTTATCCAAAGAATATTAATAAAAAGTAAGACTAACGTAAAGCATTTTCTCAATAATTAATTGTGGTCTGATGCGGAGGAATGTCTGTAACTGGAGAAATCTGTTTTGCACTATCCATATTTCTTTAGTGTTGGTCTGGCCCCATGATCAATCTACTGTAATGCATCAGGCATTGGTGGGTGGAAATCTTGGCTGATCCATGCCCAATTCATTTCCACGCAGGCCAGTCTCTGAAAAAAAAATACATTTTTGAAGCATACTGGAGCACATTGAATTGCTCTCATCAGAGCATCACTTACACACATCTAAGAGTTTCATCACTTTGTTTGTGTTAAAGTCTTCAGGGCCTAGTTACTACTTAGTGAAAGACCATAGATAGTTACACACCTGCTGCTCTAATCGACAAATCCTGTTTTAAGTGTAGTGTAGCATTTTGTCCTCCCCTCATATACGCACTAAGTATGTCAGGCAGAGAAGTGGCAGGATGGGCACAGAGAAGTTTCAGAGGCCTAAATTCATCAAGCAGATGTCTCTGCAGAATAGGGGTGAGTGGCAGCAGGAGTCTCAGTGAGAGGACTGATCTCCCGGGATCAGCTAGCAGTCGTGCCTTGACCAGCAACCCATCTGCCATCATCCATTGGTTAACACGATCATCCACTGCATCACAAGTGACATCTGACACCCCCAGTCAACTGTCGGTTATGTCTTATGCTTAGGGTTCAGCTCCACTATTCAGTGAGGACGATCTGATAATCAGAAAAATCAGCAGCTACTGCCCAGCCAAGAAGTGCAGGATACACTCGCCGCTTCTTCCACTAGGCGGGCAAGTAGTGATGAGGAGAGTGGCGTGGGAGGTGGTGTTGCAAGCGTTTTGGCTTCTTAAGCAGACACTGTTGAGGAACCTGAGGAGGACATCAGTGAGTTTTGAAGGCATTTTAAAGGCTTGGAGTGATGGAGAGTGACAGATTTAGAGGCCAGCATGGTGGCAGAAGGGGAAAGTATGGAGGCAAATGTGCTCGGGGTAGACCACTTGCGCGGCAGGCTATCTTCCCAGGAGATAGTGGAAGAGGGTCCCTGGAGCTGACGGCGGCGGCAGCAGCAGTGAATTAGTGCGGACTGTTGGTAGGAAAAATCAGCTACAAGGCCATGTGGCAGTTTTTCATCAAGCATCCGCAGGAGGTTAACATGGCTATATGAAAGATGTGTAGGCAGAAGGTGAAGTGTGGCCAGGGTCCCAATGTTGGACCCACAGCCCTGCGTCAACATTTGCAGCGTCACCATCAAGCGGCCTGGGAGAGTTGGCTCCAAAGTGGTGGTCCAGCCTGCTGCATTACCCAGTGGCACGCCACTCTCTGTTCCAGCCAGCCAAGGCTCCACCATCTACTGTGTGTCATACCCATCCTCTGTCGCTCCAGATACTCCTCCTCCTCTTAATCCGAGTCAGTCATTCCGCCAGCAATCCATTGGCCAAGCCATGTCCAAGAGAAAACAGTATGTGCCCACTCATCCAATGTGCAGAAGCTAAATGTGCTCCTGTATAGGTTGCTGGTGCTGCAGTCCCTCCCTTTTGAGTTGGTGGACCTTTCAGAGAACTGATGGCTTGTGCCGAGCCGAGGAGGAGAGTCCCATGCTGTCATTTCTTTGCGAAGAAGGCAGTACCAGCCCTGTACAATTTTGTTGAGCAGAAGGTGGGCCAGTCCTTTAGCCTGTCAGTGTGTACCAAAGTGCACAGCAGTGCCTACGTCTGGAGCTGTAACTACGGTCAGGGACAATACATATCCTTTAAGGCCCACTGGGTGATTGTGGTTCCTGCACAACCACAACAGCAACTTGGACAGGTCCCTCCGCTGTGGCCTCCACGCTCCTAGGCCTTTGTGCCTGTGACAGTGCACTTGCACTTAGCAATGGTGTCACAGAAAAAGTGGCTAATTGTCAATCACATATTAATAGTTAACATTTATCTTATTTGAACATATTTATAATAATAACATATAATAACATATAACATCGCAAAAACATCTAACATAATAACAGTAACATATAAAATTTATAAAAACAAATTTTTTTTATTTGTGGATATTTTTTTTTTTTCATATTTTGTATTAAAAAAAAATATATATATATATATATATATATATATATATATATATATATATATATATATTTTTTTTTTTTTTTTTTTTTTTTTTATATTTTTTCCATTGTCTTTTTTTAATATTTTGTGAATTTTTGTACAATTTCTATTTTTCATTTTTTTTTTTTTTTTTGTATTTTGTTTTTTCTAAATATTTTTTTTTTTCCCCAGTGCCCTTCCAGCCTACCATGTGTGCAGGACACATGGTTTGCCTTGAGCCACAGAGCCACACATGGGAGGAACTGCTAAAAATGAGAAATCACTAAATTAAATCATGGCTTACTCGAAAACTGCAAATGGGACCCATGGTGACCCATGGTGACTGACATTGGGAAGAACATCTTGTCTGCGCTGTGACAAGGAAGCCTGAGCCATGTGTCCTGCCATGGCACACGTGTTCAATCTAGTTGTCAAGCATTTTCTGAAGTCTTCCCCCCCATCTGCAAGACATCCTAACAACGGGAAGGAAACTTTGCATGCACTTCAGCCACTCCTACACCGCCAAGCACACCCTTCTTGAGCTACAGCGTCAGAACGGTATCCCCCAACATAGTCTGATTTGCGATGTTTCCACCCGTTGGAATTCCACCCTTCACATGTTGGACCGATTATATGAACAGAGAAAAGCCATCACGGATTTCCTGATGATCCAAGCGGATAGGGGGACTCCCCTGTGTAACTTCAATGTCAACCAGTGGCAGCTCATACGTGACACCTGCCGTTTGCTCAGGCCCTTTGAGGAAGCTACTTTATTAGTCAGTCGCCAGGACTACGAGATGAACGATGTGATTCCACTGCTTCATGTACTACAACACATGTTGGAAACCATGGCTGGTCAGGGCACTGGAGACATGGCACATACATTTCACAGCCACATGAAGCCTGTGGGGGCTGAAGTGGAGGAAGAGGAGGGGGTGGGGCACAGTGAAGCACAGTTTAGATTTGACAAAATGGCCATTTTATCTAGTCATCTGACAGGAGAGGAGGAGCAGGAGCAGCCACAGGAGCTAGAGGGTTGTGAGGAAGGTGAGACAGAGGACCCAGACACACCGTGGCAGTTTGCAGTGGAGATGGAGACAGGTAGTCCCTCCGAGTCACTTGCACAAATGGCACGATGCATGCTCACGTGCTAGCGTAGTGACCGCAGAATTGTCTCCATTTGTCAGCGGGATGACTTCTGGCTCTGCACCTTATTGGACCCTTGCTTCCGGCACAAAATGGGGGCATTTTTTACACCCACTGAGAGGGAGGACAAACTGACCTACTACAGAGACATCCTACGTAGTCAGTTGGGCGATGCCTATCTGCGCCATGGTCCATACTGTGATGCCCAGCGGGACACCAGCCTTCTGTAAGCAGGCAACCCCCAATCTCCACCACCGCTTCTGCCTATAGTCAAGCCCACGTTTGCCGGGATGCTAGGTACGCCTCACCGGACACGTTGCCCCCAGGTCTTAATAGGCGCAAAGGATGGCTGCTTACGGTGAAGGCCGATGAACCACAAGGGTATCCCGAAGCCGAGCTCATTCACAGGTAGTCAATCCGGAGGGTGCTTAAAGGGATGAGACAGTTGCGTAGTCAGGAGTAGCCAAAGGGTCAAGCCAGGAGGTCAGAGATCGCGGGGTATACAGAGGGGCAGGCAGCTTCGTGGTCAGACAAAACAGAGGTCAGTGCAGGCAGCAGACAGGAATGGTCGATCAAGCCGTGTCGGAACTGAACCGGCACAAAATGAGGGCATTTTTTAAACCCGCCGAGAGGGAGGACAAACTGACCTACTACAAAGACATTCTACGTAGTCAGTTGGCCGATGCCTATCTGCGCCATGGTCCATACTCTCGCAGGTCTGACTCGGGGGGACCTCTGCGATCACCTTCCACTGCCATGGCTGCTGGGGGGTGGAAGGAGAAGCAGCAGCTCCATCAGCAGCAGCCTCAGTCTTCAGTTGCTAATGAGTAGCTTTCTACACCCGCATAGTGAGGCTACTCATGAGCAGCAGGAAGACCTGGAGCAGGACCTGAACCAGCAGGTCGTGTCATACCTTGACATGACCATGCCAACACACCTTGAGGATCCGCTGGACTTCTGGGCAGCCAAACTTGACTTGTGGCCGCAACTAGCAGAGTTTACCCTGGAAAAGCTGTTCTGCCCGGCCAGTAGCGTGCCATCTGAGTGGGTGTTTAGTGCGGCGGGGGCCATACTCATGCCAAGGAGAACTTGTCTGTCCACGAATAATGTGGAGAGACTCACCTTTGTGAAGATGAAACAGGCATGGTTCAACCAGGATTTCCAGCCAACAATGGTTGATCCATGGTAGTAGCTGATGCATGGTAGCTCCTTATGCTGCTGCCAACTCCAGGGTGTGTCTTCCAGGCAATATATGGGCTCCCTATGCTTCTGCCAACTCCTGGGTGTGTCTTTCAGACAATATATGGGCTCCCTATGCTGCTGCCAACTCCTGGGAGTGTCTTTCAGGCAATATATGTGCTCCCTATGCTGCTGCTGCCAACTCCAATGTGAGCACTCTTAAAAGACGCATGCTAGCATATTTGGGATGCCCCCAGGTTAAAGGCAATGGCTGCTGGCAATTTCACAAAGTGACTTTCTCTACAAAATGCAACCAGTTAATAGACAGGTACTCTTGAAATATTTATGTGGTGTTTGGGATGCCCCCGTCTCACATACAGGAGGCCTCCCTTGATTGTGGAAAAGTGACGTTAATTATAAAATGCAAGCAGTTATTAGACAGGTAGTCTTGAGATATTTATGCTAGTGTTTGGGATGCCCATGCGGCCTGGGGTTTTTCCAGCAGAGACAGAAACAATTCAAACTGCGATATATTTATGAGAAATAGCCTTTAAAAGCTGCTTTAGTGTAACAGATAGGGTCAAATGTGCTGGTTTGGGATACCCTGAGGCCTGTTTTTTTACAGCACACACAAAAACAATTCAAACTGCAATATATTTATGAGAAATAGCCTTTAAAGGCTGCTTTAGTGTAACACATAGGGTCGAATGTGCAAGTTTGGGATACTCTGCGGCCTGGTGTTTTGACAGCAGGACAAAAACCAATTCAAAATGCAATAGCTTAATAAAGCTGAGGCTGAACAAGCTTATTTAGTATAACAGATAGGGTGCAACGTGGTGGTTTGGGGTACCCGGCATCCTGGTGTTTTGACAGCAGGACAAAAATCAATTCAAAATGCAATAGCTTAATAAAGCTGAGGCTGAACAAGCTTATTTAGTATAACAGATAGTGTGCAACGTGGTGGTTTGGGATACCCTGCGGCCTGGTGTTTTGACAGCAGGACAAAAGCCAATTCAAAATGCAATAGCTTAATAAAGCTAAGGCTGAGCAAGCTTATTTAGTACAACAGATAGGGTGCAACGTGGTGGTTTGGGATACCCTGTGGCCTGGTGTTTTGACAGCAGGACAAAAGCCAATTCAAAATGCAATAGCTTAATAAAGCTAAGGCTGAGCAAGCTTATTTAGTATAACAGATAGGGTGCAACGTGGTGGTTTGGGATACCCTGTGGCCTGGTGTTTTGACAGCAGGACAAAAATCAATTCAAAATGCAATAGCTTAATAAAGCTGAGGCTGAACAAGCTTATTTAGTATAACAGATAGTGTGCAACGTGGTGGTTTGGGATACCCTGCGGCCTGGTGTTTTGACAGCAGGACAAAAGCCAATTCAAAATGCAATAGCTTAATAAAGCTAAGGCTGAGCAAGCTTATTTAGTACAACAGATAGGG
Organism: Gastrophryne carolinensis; assembly: GCA_027917425.1. NCBI lineage: Eukaryota > Metazoa > Chordata > Amphibia > Anura > Microhylidae > Gastrophryne > Gastrophryne carolinensis. The sequence continues at coordinate 3,688,425 of CM051236.1, read as the reverse complement.
TGCAACGTGGTGGTTTGGGATACCCTGTGGCCTGGTGTTTTGACAGCAGGACAAAAGCCAATTCAAAATGCAATAGCTTAATAAAGCTAAGGCTGAGCAAGCTTATTTAGTACAACAGATAGGGTGCAACGTGGTGGTTTGGGATACCCTGTGGCCTGGTGTTTTGACAGCAGGACAAAAGCCAATTCAAAATGCAATAGCTTAATAAAGCTGAGGATGAACAAGCTGATTTAGGATAACAGTTAGGGTGCTACGTGTAGGTTTGGGATACCCTGCGGCCTGGTGTTTTTTTGACAGCAGGACAAAAACCAATTCAAAATGCGATAGCTTGATTAAGCTGAGGATGAACAAGCGTATTTAGTATAACAGATAGGGTGCTACGTGCAGGTTTGGGATACCCTGCGGCCTGGTGTTTTGACAGCAGGACAAAAGCCAATTCAAAATGCAATAGCTTAATAAAGCTGAGGATGAACAAGCTGATTTAGTATAACAGTTAGTGTGCTACGTGCAGGTTTGAGATACCCTGTGGCCTGGTGTTTTGGCAGCAGGACAAAAACCAATTCAAAATGCAATAGCTTGATTAAGCTGAGGATGAACAACGCTTATTTAGTATAACAGATAGGGTGACATGTGCTGGTTTGGGATGCCCATGTGGGCTGGTGTATTTAAACCAGACAAAAAAATATTAAAACTAATCCAGTTATGAGAAATGCTTGTGTGTAACAGATATGTCACTGCATAGATGGGATGCACAGTGGCAAGGCAGGTTTACAGCACAAAGATCTGAAATTGAATTGAAAACTGATCTGGCTAATGAAAATAAAAAAAAAAAAATTCCCTGTCACTTCAATGCTGTTCTATGATGGTTCCGGTTTTTCCCTATCTTTCACTGTCTTTCCCTGGCTCTGTCTACCTCTCTGTCAGTCTCTCTGACTCTCCCTACCTATCTCTAACTCTGTCCCTGTGTGTAACCAGCTGTGCTTTGGCCGCAATACAACGCTGAACTGCGCACAAGGAAAATGGCTGCCGGTTTATATAGCACGGTGACGTCACCGAGCTTCCTGGCTGCTGATAGGCTGCATGTGACTTTCCCATGATACCTTGCCCCAGGGAATATGTCCGGACATGTGCTTCCACCATTTTAGAATGCCTGAAATTGAAATAAATCGAGTTTAAAGGAAAACTCGATTGATCGAATCGCGGGGAAATTCGGATTCGTTCAGAATCAAATTTTTCCTGAAATTTGGAACGAATTCAGGTTCGTCCGGATCGTTTCGCTCATCCCTATTTGTAATAGACCCAATACAGTTTAAATAAGACACACTTACTTTCCTATGTGTTTTTACTCTCAAGCTCGCTGATTGGCTGAGAGGCCCACTCAATTTCACTCGGCTTCCGTTGGGTCAGTTTTTAGTATGTGTCTGCGCCGTCCATTCAGAAAGGCCTGGCTTGGATGCGCACACAGCTAGAGGTGAAGAGGGATGCGGCGACAGCACCAAGATGTGGCTAGGGTCCGGAAATAGGTGGGTGGAATGGCCGATCCGGGGGTTTCATTCAGAGGGGAGTCCTTTGAAATCCTCTTGCTCATTCTTTTGGTAAGACTGGACCAAAGTGAAGAGTAAAGTGTGTGAGTCATTCTTTTTCATGAGATTTTGAAAGCCTGTGGCATCTAATAGAACTAATCTGTGTTTACGGTGTTTACGCTTATGTAGTGGGTATGGATCAGTTAACCATTAGTTTAGGTATTCATTCATTTACACTACCTTAAGTAGATGTAGTAGATGTAGATGTAGTGGAGGTTACACTCTAGTTTAGGGGTTAAGTGACATAAGCTGTAGCACAGTTAGTTCAGTGGACATGCAGAGAAGGAACATGGGTTTAAAGCAACAATTTAGGAGCTCAGACCCTGTAAACATCAGGGCACCTGTGCTGACGATTGATGGATTGATACATTGGTCTGACTCACAGTTGGGTTTAGAAGGAACTCTATCCTTCAGTTTAGTAGTGGAAGAACACTATGAAAGGGTTGGGACACTTGTTAGAGACAGTTGGAGATTTATACTCATTATCTGTAGTAACCCGAGTTAGACAAGATATGTGCAGAAGGAGAGGAGACAGTGGCCATATTAAAGAAGGCTCCAGCCAGAGCCCGATTCTACCTTGCCATAGACGAACAAGAAGCAAGAGGTAAACCCTGGTTCTTGAAAAGGAAGATAAGACCCCAAGTTACCATTAGAAGGGACAGAACCTACTGCAGCCTTATTCTACTAAAGGGGAGCTGACCTTGTATGCTGTTGATGGAAGTGATGATAACCTTGGATTGTATCTGTGACTACTGAAGTGAACCAGGAGCTACTAATAAAGTGACTACTTGTTTAAGTGACTTGTCTCCTGTGGATTGTATGTGTAACCTGCAAGTGTTTGAAGTCTGTAAGCATCCCAATTCCGCATACCACCCATGAGGCCGTTCAAGAGCCCAGCATCCCGACCTTACTCTCCACCTGCTTGAGTATGAACCCCTCAGGCCACGTGTGCTATATTTAGAAAAACCCCATACAAGCAGGTAAGTCCCCCCCAAGCAACCCTCCACACACACAAGTAGACAAGCGCCCCACACACAGGCAGACAAGCGCCCCACATGCAAACACAGGCTGAAGGTAAAAGGGGATGCGGCGACAGCACCAATATGTGGCGAGGGTCCGGAAACAGGTGAGTGGAACGGCTGATCCTGATGTCAGCTCACTCTGCTGGTATTAAAGTCCCCTCCATGCAGCAGGGAGTGAGATGTCAGAAGCTGGATAGATCAACGCCTGGCTTCCAGCGATCTCTTTGGCTGTCAAAAGCAGTAGCATAGATGGTAGGGATGAGTGAATCGGTTCTAACGAACCTGAATTTGCACCGGATTTCAGGGAAAATTCAATTCAGCACGAACCCAAATTTTTTGTGGTTCGTGCTGACCGCATTTTCCCTGAAATTAAAAAAAAAAAAATGCCGGCATGCGGGCGGCGGAAGGGGGGCGTGGCCTAGCGTGTGGATAAGGAGGAAGTGAGTCCCTGAGCACCGGTCCCCCACGGGTAATTAAAGCGACAATGAATTTGCAAAGGCAAAGAAAGATAAAAGAACGTTTGCAAGATGACAGGAAAGAAGCAGCGACAGAAGGAGAAGAATAGGAAAGCAGGAAATACCTGGTGCGGCGGCGAGAAGGGAGGATCCGAGGGCCGGCTGGCCGGCGAGGGCATGGAGATGGCGACCGCATGTCGGGCGGCTTCATCAAGTGCGTCCGACAGTGGAGAGGACCCACCGGCAAAGTGTCAGCTGGAGCGGAGAGATGGGGCTGGTCGGATCGCGACGGGAGAGGAGAGAGGACCGGAGGCAGGGACCCGAGCGCAGATAGAGGAGGCAGCAGACGGGCAGGTACCTCCCCCTAGGCAACGAGCAGCTTCGCCTGTGGCGGCTGGGGCGAGACAGGCACCCGCGACAGCGGCCCCTCGGGACGGAGAGGACAGCCCTTATACATGGCCACAGACAGGGCTGGGGGAAACCGCATACCACAGTGGGAGGCACATAATGGCACCGGAAGACGCAGCAGTATGGGGCCCCGGGGATGGGGGGCAAGCCGGCCCATGGGAACAGAGTCCCCAGCAAAACTTAAGGAGGCACAGTGAGGAGGGGGGGGGCGGAAAGAGGACCTATCCGGAAAAGGGGATAGTGGCACGGAGGAAGGAGAGAGGCACCCCAGGCAGAGTAGCCCAATGGAAGCAGGCCTGCTATCCAGAAGAGTTGTGGAGGGGAGAGGCTTGAACGTCCGGGATCCGGGAGGCAATTCAACTAACCGACTCTCATGTTATGCATATTCCCAAAGAGAGGGCAGCCTGAGGAGCAGAGAACCCCCCAAAGAGTCAGAAGCGGGGGCCCACAAGTCGACCCAAAGAGGTGATACCCTGCGGAGCATAAAACGCTGGAGAGCTGTAGCTAATCTTGCTAGAAGACACTGCACACACATGGCTAATTAATATTCACTGCACAGGGTCCGGCAGGCTCCAATCATCACCAGCCACGTCATTGGAAAACACAGAAGCACATGGCTAATTGATATTCACTTCACTGTGTAAACGTCACAGACTGAAGACCAATCAGGGCTTCCTAAATTAGATCCGTGCCCTGATCTCATAGCCTCCATAGCTGGTGCCTGGTTTTACTTGGATAGACTGGACCCCATGCAAATTTTTCTTACATTTTTTAAAGGTTTAACCCTTAAGAAATTCGAGATAGGGCCCCATCCACAGGAGAGGGGAACTTCACCCTGAAATTCAGGTTCATCTTTATCGAACTTCAGCGAATAAATGACCCAGATCCCCCGTCCCATGCTGGGCTTCCAACATCTTGATTCCCATCACACCCAGCGCACCCCGCCTGTATAAAAAGCCCTTCCCTGCAGCGGGAGTGAACAGCAGAAGCCGGTAGTGGGGCAGATAATCTGTGTCATCTGCCCCGCTGAAGACAATGGAGACCAGGGGACAGCATGGGACATCACTCAGTGATGGAAGGGGGTAAGTATTGCTGTACAAAAATAAAAATAAAAGGACTTTCTCTGGTGTGTGTGTTTCTCTTCACTTTACCATGTGAACTAATAAAATGTCTTTAAGACCCCTATTCCAGTTCACCAGGCAGGAGGGGCTGGCAAGTCACCTGATGCCAAGCAGATGATTTGCCATAAACCTCTTGTCCCATTACCTGCATCCCCAAGGCCCAGGGAGTGCAGAATAGCTGTGGGCTATGCAGGCAGGTAGCCTCCGTGCCCTGGTCTATCTGCCCATATAGCTGGTGCCCTGGCTGTTTTTTCTGGACAGGGGGAATCTTGTGCATTTTTTCTTTTGATTTTTAACAGGGTAACTCTTAACCCTTTCAAAGCCAAGCACGTAGATTCTACATGCTCACTTCCACTCCACTTAAGTGCCAAGCACGTAGAATCTACGTGCTTGACTTTCCCCCCGCTACAGTAAAAGTAAAATAACAAAAACACTCACCTGACCCCTGACCTCACCTGATCCGGGGCCTCGATCCCCCACCCAGGCCCCCCGGGTGCAGGGGAGGGCCCAGAATAGCCACCCCCCCTTCAGCAGCCACCAGAATACATGTAAAAAAAAAATAATAATAAAAATGACATTTACTTACTTAAGTGTTCGATCGCTCCCGCCGGGTCTCCTCTTCACCAGGGGGGCCTCCGATCACCCCCCCCCAGCTCTCCAGCCCTCTCCTTGTCCTCCTCGACGGGCGCTGCCATCTTGCCACTAAGCCCCGCCCCTCTGGGGATGACACCACATGTAATCAGAGCTGCGAGGACACAGGAGCTGATGATCAGAGGTGAGTAAAGTAAAAAAAAAGTTTTTTTTTTTTTTAATAAAGTCATTTTTAATTCTGTGTGTGTCTGTGTGTTTTACTGTTAACCCCTTGTGAACTGGTAAGGGATCCATCAGACCCCTATACCAGTTCACAAGGCTGGGGGCTGGCAAGTCACCTGCGGCTAGCGGGTGACTTGCCATTAACCCCCGGCACCCCCATTACCTGCCTCCCCAAAGCCCAGGGGGGGGGCAGAAGAGCCCATGGCCATGGGCTATGCGGGCTTGTAGCTTTTGTGGCCCCTGTGCCCTGTTCCTACAAGCCCTGCATATCTGGTCCCGGGGTGGTTACTTCGGGTAAGGGGGGCCCCATGTCATTTTTTCTTATTTTTAAGGGTTTTTAAGGGGAGGCTCAGCAGGGATGTCTTGGTTTGCCATGGGCTGGTTAAACCCTGGCTGATTTTTGGTCCCAGGCGGCCACTGACTGTGACCAATATTAGCATCCCCTACTGCCTGGTGCCCCATACAGTTTCTTTGACACCACCTTCTCTCGTTGGCCTCCATCCTCAAGCCCTATTTTGGCCGCCTTGTACCTCTACCCGCTGGCCTGCTTCTGAACATTTGAGCTGCTTCGATTGAATTTTTTTCTATGAAAAGTTCAACCAGCGCGATCCCCAGGAAATTTAGTGCCATATTATTTTTTCCTGAAATTTTGATTTGGACGAATCAGTTTGCTCATCTCTAATCAGGGGCTTATATTAGGTTCACAAAAATACAGATAATTGTTGACAATAAATAGCATGGATTGGAAAACACATATATCTGCATTGGATCTGCTTTATTGTGGGACTCAAATGAGATATGTGTATCGAGGTTGCGTTAAATTCATGACATGTCTTCTCATCTATGGCGGCAGCTGAATACATTCCGTGTCAGTGTCATCACATCACCACATTGTATCGCAATTCTCATAGTCACAGCTCGCACACGCACAAGTAAAAGCACTAAGACTCGGTTTGGTCATCTCATCACCCTGTTGTTGATCTTTAAAGGCTCACTAGCAACTGGTATAAGGCTCGATTCAGAGACACATTCGTCCGGACTTCCGTAGCTGTCTGTGAAAGTTTTGGTGGGTGTTTGTGATTTTTTTTGCTTTTTTTCGTTTATTTTTCATTCGTACGAACGTTCGGGAATGCGCTTTCGATGAACGGAAGAAAATCGGAACATTTCCGTTAGTTCGGATCATTTTCCAAACAAAATCCGAAATTTTTCGTTCGTTCAGATAACTTCCGTTGTTGGGATGGGCTTCCGTCTGATTCAGAGAGCTGATTGCCGAAGGATCACCACCCTATAAATCCGTTTCATTTCCGATCCACTTACGGGACCTTTGAGGGCTCGGATTGCTATTGTTGAACATGTTTTGTGGCTATGTGGAGGAGTCTGCTTGCCTTTAGCACCAAGGCATTGCATGTATCAGCATGGCTAAGGCCATAAATTGTATAGCAATGCATACCTGAATCAATACATTTCATGTATGCCTTATAGATGCATTTTAATGCTGATTCATCCAATTTTTGGGCTCCTGCAACCAACTCCAGTGTCTCTTTCAAGCTATGTTTGGGCTCCTGCTGCTGCTTCTTGCAACTCCAGGGTGTGATTTATCCAATTTTTGGGCTCATGCAGCTGACTCCAGTCTCTTTCAAGCTATGTTTGGGCTCATGCTGCTGCTGCTGCTTGCAACTCCAGGGTGTGATTCATCCACTTTTTGGGTTCCTGCAGCCAACTCCAGTGTCTCTTTCAAGCTATGTTTGGGCTCCTGCTGCTGCTGCTTGCAACTCCAGGGTGTGATTCATCCAATTTTTGGGCTCCTGCAGCCAACTCCAGTGTCTTTTTCAAGCTATGTTTGGGCTCCTGCTGCTGCTGCTGCTTGAAACTCCAAGGTGTGATTCATCCAATTTTTGGCCTCCTGCTGCCAACTCCAGTGTCTCTGTAAAGCAATGTTTGGGCTCCTGCTGCTGCTTGCAACTCCAGGGTGTGATTCAGCCAATTTTTGGGCTCCTGCAGCCAACTCCAGTGTCTCTCTAAAGCAATGTTTGGGCTCCTGCTGCTGCTTGCAACTCCAGGTTGTGGTTTATCCAATTTTTGGGCTCCTGCAGCCAACTCCAGTGTCTCTTTCAAGCTATGTTTGTGCTGCTGCTTGCAACTCCAGGGTGTGATTCATCCAATTTTTGGGCTCCTGCAGCCAACTCCATTGTCTCTTTCAAGCTATGTTTGGGCCCCTGTTGCCGCTGCTGCTTGCAAGTATAGGGTGTGATTCATCCAATTTTTGGGCTCCTGCAGCCAACTCCAGTGTCTCTTTCAACCAATGTTTGGGCGGCTGCTGCTGCTGCTTGCAACTCCAGGGTGTGATTCAGCTAATTTTTGGGCTCCTGCTGCTGCCAGCTCCAGGGTGTGTTTTTCAGGCACTATAGGGGCCCCTCATATTGATGCCACTTCAACTCTCTGCAATTGTGCCGCTCTGCGATTCTATTAGCGAGGCCTCTGATCTGCATGTGATAATTATTTACAGTATTATTTCACTAACCCAGCACGCATCCTGTGTGTGTTACAGCAAGGCAGAATGGTTTACAACCCTATTGAGGCACTAGGAAGCTCAGAAATAGCCATTTTTAATAGCGATTAGTCGCAAACAAATTTGGGTCGAAACGATTTTTGTCGGAAAATTCGGCGAATCAGTCAAATCGAATTTTTAAAAAGTTCGCTCATCTCTACACAATATCACCAGGCACAACTAAATCATGTGACCCAGACATGGTAATAACCATCACATATATTCTAATAACACAGCAAACATATCTACCTGGTATCAGACAATATGGCGGGTCTCTCAGTCGCTCTCCTGACTCGTCTGCTATTCCTGTGACTGAGCCCGGCCTCACCTTATATTGTCTGTATAAACATTCATGAGGAGGCTTTGGATTGGCTGGATGGAATGAATGTAAATAAGCAATGGTATGGTAATGAATTCTTATTGGACAGTATTAGCAGTTCTTTGGTTTTGTTTATCCCCCAGCATTATGTCACCTTCATCAGCATTGCAGCATAATAACAGGAGAATAAAAGGGAGGATTCTTATTGGAAACGCAATAGACGAGACTCTCATCATTAACATAGAAATTACGTGACACCATAACTGACACAATGGATTGAGATTGGGAAAGAAATAAGGAGCAGCCATTGTAAGTGTGTCACAGCTTTATGTTATAAGATTAGATACCCTATTATTGCATATATGACATTTTTACACAAATAGAATAATATGATTTTTTCTAAATGAAACATTATAACGTTACATGTCACAATTATAATGATTATAAACTTATTTTATTATAAATAAAAACCTTTTTATAAGTTAGAAAATATAGCTGGCTTTCAGGGTGATCACAAACATGTGGCTAAATGTCTCCTGACTCTCTCTCTCTGTCTAAGACAATGTGAACATACGATACATGAAAATATCTTTATATTGATTCTTCTTATAATGAAAAGAAATGGAACTGATTATAATATGTGAATAATGGCTCATGCATAATCACAGAGCAATCTCCTTTGTATGGGGCAGTAGAGGAGACCTCCTTCTCTTATACTGTCTGTGATCTTCTACCTGGCTGAGCAGGCCTCACTATATTGTCTCTATTAGGGCTCCTCAGATTGGTCCCATTTTGGAAGCTTTGGATAATATGAGGAGGGATATATTTCTGACTAACATGTGTTTCCTTTTTTTTTCTGTCCTAGAGATGGACACACTTTGTATATGTATCTGCCTATACACTTTGTTATTGATGAATGTCTTGCTATAATACTCTATGTACGTTTTCTGTTTGGAAAATGTAATACAGCTTCATAAGCACTTTTTGCAAATGAAATAGGTTGTGCCGTTGTCTATTTCTATAAATCCTGGTTATTATGAACGGTTAAGGAATCATATCATCCTTATATCTCTTGCCTTTGGTCATCTTTTGTTCTCTGAGAGATGCGCTCGCTGAACGGTCTATTTATTACCTGCCTGATCTGGCTGCCACAGGAGGGAGGGGGCTAAACATTCTGCCCAGGTGGATTTATGTCACAGGAGAGAATAGGAATTTGCTCAGAAGCCGGCAGCCAGCCTGTATTAGTTACAGGTGGGGATAAACACTCCACTGTCAAACTGAGTGTGTCAACAGAGGGAGAAACAGACGACAGCCGGAGTGACAGCAGCAGGAGAGACACCCGCCCACCAGCAGGGTATTTGTTACACAGTAAAGAACAGCTGAGGAAACCCTGCCGAGTGCAGCTTAGAAATCAGACCACCCACAGGACAACAGGAGGCATGGTTAATATAGGCAGCATCCATGGTGTTTTTGAGGCTTGCAGACATCTTTCGCTGCCTAGCCACTAGCTGGAGGATAAGGCACACTGCAAGGCAGACGCAATACTCACTGGAAATGCACGCTGTTTGATCAGAGGATTTCCATAAGGAAGAGCATGTCGCCCAATCCAGCTCTGTGACACACACCCCTAACCAGGCAAAACTTGAACACAATCTTGTTTTTTTTATTGGATTCTGAAGAATGTGTTAAATCTTTGATTTAAGAAATAACCCCTCCGGAATTTATCTGGATTAAATAATCAAGTATAATTAGGGATCACGATTTCTTGACCTAAAATAAAATATTAAAAAATGTAAAAAATATATATAAGAAAATAGTGGAAAACTGGAGAACGCTGAGAAATGTAGCTCCCCAGAATGTCAGAGGACAAATCATTTTTTTTCTTGCCTCAGAACTGGGTAAGAAGTCCCCGGTCCATTGTCTGTAGTGTGGGAGAACAGAGTGTGACGGGGTTCTCACATTGAAAACCCCAGCCACAGAGCAAAACCACATGGACTGGAGTATGGACCACATGGAGGTATATGCAGACTTAAACCAGATAAGCATAAAGAAGACTTAGATCCCTTGCCTCTTGACAGATGACATAGACATTGATCTGCAGGATGTGGGATTTATCCCCTGCAAAGCCACATTGAAACCAGAGGATTTGTCCAAGATCTCAGGCCCATAAATAGTGGTCTAGTGATACCAATTGCCCCAGTAGTGGCTGATGTGCCATCTCTTCTCACCTCCATTCCCCATGACACGGGCTGGTAGAGCAACAATGATTTAGGAAACCTTTTTTTCTCAGCATTCCAGTGGACAGGGAGACACAACCCACCTTTTTTTTCAGGTCACATTTGGCCCAGGGCTATTTTTAATAGTGCAATAGTTCTCCGAGCCACTTCTTAAGGCCACTTCTACTTCTTAGAAACCAGGCCGCGGTTCCGTCCTGCTGCGGACAGCCTTCTCCTCTGCAGTTTTAATTGGTAGGCCACCCCGGGGGACAAGGGGGATCTTTTGAAATGTATTTTTAAAAAGTGGTCATAAAGTGTCTAAAGAAAATTTGCAGTTGTGTCTGGAAAAGGATGAGTACCTGGGTTTTGTGCTTTACAGAGAATAAGAGAAATAAGCCATAAAAGGATAGTTGCCGTTGTGGGTCTGCCCCGCCCACTTACCAAGAAGGACTTGCTAACCTTCCTTGGTATGATTGGTTACTGCTGCCAATGGATTCTAGATTGTTCATAATGTGACAGGATATTGAGAGCTCAGGCGCATGTTGATAAACCTGACACCCTGAAATGGTAAAATGAAATGTCCAATGCTTTTGGTGACAGCCCCGGGCTTGGATTTTTGTAATTATGGCAAAGTGTTTCACAAATTAGCCAGGGACAACTGTAAGACCATGGCAGGTGTCCTAGCTCAAGAGCACGGAGGCAGGTTGTGCCCTGTTGTTTTTTTGTCTCAAAGGTGGTTCCTAGGCACGGTTCCTAGGCAGGTACAGGGCCTGTGTGTCTCAGAGCCCTGGATTTGGAGGAGTAGTGGTGGAAATGACCACCCCCTTTACTTTGGGACATGCAAGCGCATGCATAGTTGGACCGGGAAGAGGTGGTTTTACAGGACAATTTGTGTGGTATCACACAGCGGGCCATCCAAATTTGGGATGCTCCCCATGGCACATGCAAGATCTGAAGTTTGGTTCAGCCTTAAGTAGCCTTTTAAATAAAGTACAGGCTTGTTCACAATATTCGTTATGAAAGGCCAGGTAATGCAAATGCCAATTTTTTTTTTTTTCTTCACTCTGACCATGTACCTCCACCATCTTAGAATTTTGCCAATGTTTCATCATTTAGTGCTAATATTATGCACCGTCTGATTAGAGATTTATTTTGGTTTCTTAATTGTGGATTGAATTTTTTTTTGTACATTTGTAGTCTTATAGATTCAGTGTTTGGTAATATTTCTCCTACCCAAATGAGAGATGAAGATATAACCCCTCCTTCATCCCCCCTCCACCCCCCCGCCTCCCTCAGGGGTATCATTAATAGTCAAGTTTAGTGAATCTGTAAATTTGTTTTATTTATTGACGTAACATTTCAGCATATTTAGTGCATGTAGTCAGTGCTGTTTCATTTTTAAGTTGCGTTATTAGGATTATACTCTATAATATTTAATCTGGAGGTGTGGGGTTGTCCCATCTCATAACGATTATCTTCTTTGTTGCCCATATCAGTAATGAGCACAGTCGCCTTATATCTTCGGTCTGGTTACTTGGCAAAAGATTTAGCATGTCTAGGTAAGCTGTACCTTCTCTTTAATCAGGTTCCCAAGAATCTCAGTAGTGGCGTGCCATAGTCCTAGTTTATACACATTCCCAACAGCGATGAATTAATGTCGCTTGTGCCTGTTTGCACCACCAGCAGGTGTAGGTTAGGAATCTAGCATTGTGATCTGATGTGTAGTAGTACCTTGATAAATATTTAAGACAGAACATTTTTAGAGGTGGTGATTGGATAATCTCGATTGTGTTAAAAATGTTTCATTGTCTTCCAACTTTATTTTTAATTCACTCTCGCATTTGAAGTGATAATTTCCTTAGCTGATCATAGTAATGAAAGATTGTGTTAGGTCTGGCTTGTGTGTTCAAGAAAATATCCTGAGGGGCTGTTGGTTTAAATGATTCAGAGGGAAGGAGTAAAGTTTTATATAACTTTCTATCTGGTGGTAGATTAGTGTGAATCTCTGCAAATGTCAAAGTGTCATAAATCTCCCCACTCCTCTAACCTTGTCCCAAACACAGCATGAAAAAACACAACACAGCAGGTTCCAAAATGTTTAAGGGCAACTATAAGTAGCGTATAACTAACAAATAAGTTTCGACTCAAGTATCAAAATTGCTTCTTTTGTTCTTTTTATTTTTTTATTCAAAACATTTCTCTGTAACAAGAAGAATACAATGTGAAACACAATCTACATGGCAATGTGAATCCTCTGGTGTCTAGTCAACTGTTTTCTATATGTGTAACCTTCATCACACTTAGGACATTGACATGGCTTCTCTCCAGTGTGTGCTCTACAATGAATATTTCTTTCCTTTAAAACATTTGACACATTCTATGCAGAGATATATCATGGCTTCTCTCCTGTATGGATCATGAAGTGGATTTGGAGATAATCTATTTGAGTAATACACTGGTCACATTCTCAGCATTTAAAAGGTTTCTCTCCAGTGTGAGTCCTCTGGTGACTATGCAGGTGTGAACTTTGTGTGAAGCACTTGTCACACTCAGGGCATTGATACGGCTTCTCTCCAGTGTGTGTCCTATGATGAACAGTTAGTTTACTCTTAGTTGTAAAACATTTGCCACAATCTAGGCATGCATACGGCTTCTCTCCAGTGTGTGTCCTATGATGAACAGTTAATTCGCTCTTGGTAACAAATTCTTTCCCACATTCTAGGCATGGATATGGCTTCTTTCCTGTATGAATCATGGAGTGGATTTTTAGTTGTTCACTTAGGGTGAAGCACTTGTCACATACCAGACATCTAAAAGGTTTCTCTCCAGTGTGAGTCCTCTGGTGACTATGCAGGTGTGAAAGTTCTGTGAAGCATTTGCCACACTCAGGACATTGATGCGGCTTTTCTCCAGTGTGTGTCCTGTGATGAGCACTTAATTTTGACTTACTTATAAATGATTTGCCACATTCTAGGCATGGATATGGCTTCTCTCCAGTGTGTGTCCTATGATGAAGAGTTAATTTTCTCTTAGTTATAAAACATTTGCCACATTCTTGGCATGTATACGGCTTCTCTCCAGTGTGAATCCTATGATGACCAGTTAAATCATGCTTAGTTACAAATTCTTTGCCGCATTCTAGGCATGAATATGGCTTCTCTCCTGTATGAATCGTGGAGTGGATTTTTAGTTGATTGCTTTTAGTGAAACACTTGTCACATACCAGGCATCTAAAAGGTTTTTCTCCAGTGTGATTCCTCTGGTGGTTATGCATGCATGAAATTTGTGCGAAGCACTTGCCACACTCAGGACATTGATACGGCTTCTCTCCAGTGTGTGTCCTATGATGAGCACTTAATTTTGTCTTACTTATAAAACATTTGCCACATTCTAGGCATGGATACGGCTTCTCTCCTGTATGTCTCATGGAGTGGATTTTTAGATGATCACTTCGAATAAAACACTTGTCACATTCCAGGCATCTATAAGGTTTCTCTCCAGTGTGAGTCCTCTGGTGTGTATGCAGAAGAGAAAGTTGTGTGAAGCATTTGTCACACACAGGACATTGGTACGGCTTCTCTCCAGTGTGAGTCCTCTCATGTATAAGCATTGTTGTATGGCGTGTAAAGCACTTGTCACATTCAGAGCATGAGAATGGCTTCTCTCCAGTGTGAATTCTCTGGTGTTCTTTGAGGTTTGACTTAAGACTGAACCCCTTCCCACACTCAGAGCACTGATATGGCTTCATCGCTGAGGCGCTCATTATGGGTCGATGAAGATTAATTTATCAGTAGAATAGATTCCGGCTCCAGCTAAATTCTCAACCTGTAAGGAGAACACAGAAAGTGGCATTAATTACGAAAGTGGTAGACAAATCAAAGAACCCAATATTTTGGTTATTTACATTGATGGTTGGTGATTTTTATACATTTACATCACAAGCAAGTGGCCTAGCAGCTACTCTGTCACTTGGAGCACCCAAGCAGGTCACAATGGTCCCACAACACTATCTTACCACAGCAGAGCTTGCTTATGACTTAATAACCTGAGCCATGTGCTGCTCTTCTCAGCTCTGCCAAGGCACAGAAATTGAAGCACAGAGAATGTATATATATATATATATATATATATATATATATATATATATATACACACATTTTCTGTGCTTCAAGTCAGAAGCAAGCTCTGCTGTGGTGAGATAGGGTTCAAAGCATCTCAACATCTCTGATTATATGTAAATGCTAATATACCGTATTTTTCGCCCTATAAGACGCACCTGCCCATAAGACGCACCTAGGATTTGGGGGAAGAAAATAAGAAAAAAAAATTTTCAATCAAAAACGCACCATTACAGACAGTGTCATTCCCCTATCCAATTCCCATAGGCCGTGTGGGATGCCCCCATTCCATAGACAGTGTAGCATGCCCCCATCCCATTCCCCATATATCCAGTGTGGCATCCCCCCCTTCCATTCCCCATATACCCATTGGCTGTGTGGCATCCCCCTCTCCCCCCATTAGTATAGGCTGTGTGGCATCCCTCTCCCCACATTCCCATAGGCTGTGTGGCATCCACCTCTCCCCCCATTCCCATTGGCTGTGTGGGTTTCCCCCTCCCCCCATTAGAATAGGCTGTGTGGCATCCCTCTCTCCCCATTCCCATAGGCAGTGTGGCATCCCCCTCTCCCCATTAGCATGGGCTGTGTGGCATCCCCCTCCCCCCATTAGCATGGGCTGTGTGGCATCCCCCTCTCCCCATTAGCATGGGCTGTGTGGCATCCCCCTCTCCCCATTCCCATAGGCTGTGTGGCATCCCCATCCCCCCATTCCCATAGCCTGTGTGGCATCCCCATCCCCCCATTCCCATAGCCTGTGTGGCATCCCCCTCCCCCCATTCCCATAGGCTGTGTGGCATACCCCTCCCCCCATTCCCAAAGGCTGTGTGGCATCCCCATCCCCCCATTCCCATAGCCTGTGTGGCATCCCCATCCCCCCATTCCCATAGCCTGTGTGGCATCCCCCTCCCCCCATTCCCATAGGCTGTGTGGCATCCCCCTCCCCCCATTCCCAAAGGCTGTGTGGCATCCCCCTCCCCCATTCCCATAGGCTGTGTGGCATCCCCCTCCCCCCATTCCCATAGGCTGTGTGGCATCCCCATCCCCCCAATCCCCTTAGGCTGTGTGGCATCCCCATCCCCCCATTCCCAAATGCTGTGTGGCATCCCCATCCCCCCAATCCCCTTAGGCTGCGTGGCATCCCCATCCCCCCATTCCCAAATGCTGTGTGGCATCCCCATCCCCACAATCCCCTTAGGCTGTGTGGCATCCCCATCCCCCCATTCCCAAATGCTGTGTGGCATCCCCCTCCCCCCATTCCCATAGGCTGTGTGGCATCCCCCTCCCCCCATTCCCATAGGCTGTGTGGCATCCCCATCCCCCCAATCCCCTTAGGCTGTGTGGCATCCCCATCCCCCCATTCCCAAATGCTGTGTGGCATCCCCATCCCCCCAATCCCCTTAGGCTGTGTGGCATCCCCATCCCCCATTCCCACCCCCCTCCCCCCGTTAGTATAGGCAGGCGCCATAGTAATAAAAAAAAAAAAGTTAAACTCACCTGTCCGCTGACACCACTGCGCTGAGCGGCCGGCTCCGTGAATGGGGTGGGCGTGGCCTGCGCCGCAGCGTCGACGCAGGCCACGCCCACCCCATTCACGAGCTGGCTCTGTCCCGGCCCCGCCGCTGCGATCGCTGTCTTTTCAGGCAGCGATGACAGCGGCGGGGCCAGAGACAGAGCCCCCGCCGCTCCTCCATCTGCTCCCCCACATGCGATCACGAAGGTCCGGGCAGCGGGTGGGCGTGGCCTGCGCTGGTCATCGCTGCCTGAAAAGACAGCGATCGCAGCGGCGGGGCCGGGACAGAGCCCCCGCCGCTCCTCTGCCTCTCGCAGTGTGCCAGACAACGCGGGAGCGCCGGGGACGGGTGAGTTTTTTTTTTTAATTTTTTTTTTATTTTTTTTTTACATTCGCCCGATAAGGCGCACTGACATTTTTCCCCCACTTTTGGGGAAAAATAAGTGCGTCTTATAGGGCGAAAAATACGGTATATATATATATATATATATATATATATATATATATATATATATATATTATATAACTAATAATATATAGTAATTACCTATAATCAGAGATGTTGAGATGATTTAAAATGGCTGATGTTACCCAGTTCTCAAGGGGGATATAGGTGATTATTGCACGCCTGGACTGGGACTTTAAAGCAGACCAACATACTTGGCCGCTACTGTACTACCTTATTTCCAGGGCATATATCCACTGCAAATCCTGATTTGACCTGTCTGGTGCTCCTCAGGTAAAATCTTGCCGTTGGAGTGCCAGGTGGGTACAGAGGTAGCAACACTTAAAGGAGGTCCTATTTTAAAAAACTGAATTTTCTTTACAGAAGCCAGTGAAACTCATTGAAGATTTAAAGATATCACATCGGACCAGTGAATTGGGTTTGATTTTGGGGACGGCTGCGTCTCTAAGTCAAATCAAACTTTGCCGAGTGTAAAGAAAATGAATTAAAGGATATTTTCAATTATTTAGTTTCACGGTACTCTATGAATCGATAGCAGATGAGGGGCCTATAAACATGACACGACAATACTTTGACACAACTACTCTTCTAAGCTTTCTATGCTAAGAGGGGTCATTATGGGATGTGGAATTACCAATGGTGAATAACACTAAAAAGGATTAATATTATTTCTATAACACCACTTATATTCTGCTCCACTCAAACAAGATCAAATCCGAACTGCAACAATACCAGCACATATATCTTCATAGCAAAAGGAAACATTTCTACCTGGTATACGGTATAGTTTACTGATTCATATGACCAGGGCAGAACATATGTGGGAGGGAGCCCAGTGCAAGACTGCCGGATGGGGCCCCTCCCAGGACAAAACACTGTCTGCCCTCCAATGAATCATGATTACCACCAAATAAGCCCCCCAACTGAATCAAGAGTAGGTTCCATCTAGGAGATAAATCATTTTGTCAAATTTAATAGGTTATGGATCCCCAACTGGTGCCCTGTATAGCCACTCAATCTGAATACCCCAAAGGCCGGCCATGCATGTGACTGACCAGCAGACTCATGTTATAGGAGTCGATTCAGCCTGGTGAGAAAACTCACTTCTTTCTTAGGAGAGAAAACTGCCATTACTTTTTATTGCCTACTGGAATAAATTTCACCTGGCTTTGAATCAGCCCGGAGGTAGAAAATGAAAGGAGGCATGTTTCTCACCTGGCTCTGAATCGACTCCATAGTGTCTGTACATTTACTAACATGGAATGGGATGGGTTGGCTGAATTGATGGAATCATTTAGACTTTTTAAACTAATCCAACTGGTGTCATGACATCACTGATCAGTATTATAGGACAGGGGGGATATTTTATAAGACTTTCATGAGTAACATAGAAATAAAGTGACACCATGACTGTAATGTGATGACACTACAGAGAAGACGACAGGTCTACACTAGAGGAAACTAAACTTGGACAATATTTATTCATTGTATATTGAAGCTTGCTGCATCATTTGTATGATGAGATTATCTCTATCAGGATTCAGGGAATAACACTGACCAACTGATTAGATGGAGATCATCTTGGAGACCCTATGAAGACTCTTCAGCACATAACCCCACACATATGTCATATCATTGTATAGCTGAAATGAACAACCCACCTAATTCCACATTCAGATGACATATAATACAGTGATATGTTTATACTATGCAGCACAATATCACCAGCCACAACTAAGTCATGTGACCTAGACATGATAAGAACCATCACTTATATCCTAATAACACAGAAACATATCTACCTGGTATAAGGCAATATGGCGGATCCCGCAGTCGCTCTCCTGACCTGTCTGCTATTCTTGTGACTGAGCCCGGCCTCACCTTATATTGTCTGTATAAACATTCATGAGGAGGCTTTGGATTGGCTGAATGAAATTAATGTAAATAAGCAATGGTATGGTAATGAATTCTAATTGGACGGTATTAACAGTTCTTTGGTTTCTGTTTATCCCCCAGCAGTATGTCACATTCATCAGCATTGCAGCATAATAACAGGAGAATAAAAGGGAGGATTCTTATTGGAAACACAATAGACGAGACTCTCATCATTAACATAGAAATGATGTGACGCCATAACTGACACAATAGACTGAAACTGGGAAAGAAACAAGGAGCAGCCATTGTAACTGTGTCACAGCTTCATGTTATAAGATACCTTAAGATTAGATACCCTATTATTGCATATATGACATTTTTACACAAATTGAATCATATGTTTTTTTTCTAAATGAAACATTATAACGTTACATGTCACAATTATAATGATTATAAATAGAGATGAGCGAACTTTTGAAAAATTCGATTCGACTGATTCGCCGAATTTTCCGACAAAAATCGTTTCGACCCGGATAAATTCGCGACGAATCGCTATTAAAAACGGCTATTTCTGAGCCTCCTAGAGCCTCAATAGGGTTGTAAACCATTCTGCCTTGCTGTAACACGCACAGGATGCGTGCTGGGTTAGTTAAATAATACTTTGAATAAATATCACATGCAGATCAGAGGCATCGCTAATAGAATCGCAGAGTGGCACAATTGAATTCAAGAGAGTTGAAGTGGCATCACTATGAGGGGCAGGAGCCCAAACATTGCTTTAAAGAGACACTGGAGTTGGCAGCAGCAGGAGCCCAAAAATTGGATGAATCACACCCTGGAGTTGGCAGCAGCAGCAGCAGGAGCCCAAACATTAGCTGAAAGAGACACTGGGGTTGGCTTCAGGAGCCCAAACATTGCTTTAAAGAGACACTGGAGTTGGCAGCAGCAGGAGCCCAAAAATTGGATGAATCACACCCTGGAGTTGCAAGCAGCAGCAGGAGCCCAAATATTACTTTAAAGAGACACTGGAGTTGGCTTCAGGAGCCCAAAAATTGGATGAATCACACCCTGGAGTTGGCAGCAGCAGCAGCAGCAGGAGCCCAAATATTACTTTAAAGAGACACTGGGGTTGGCTTCAGGAGGCCAAAAATTGGATGAATCACACCCTGGAGTTGGCAGCAGCAGGAGCCCAAATATTACTTTAAAGAGACACTGGGGTTGGCTTCAGGAGCCCAAAAATTGGATGACTCACACCCTGGAGTTGGCAGCAGCAGCAGCAAGAGCCCAAATATACACTGGAGTTGGCTTCAGGAGCCCAAAAATTGGATGAATCACACCCTGGAGTTGGCAGAAGTTGGCAGCAGCAGCAGCAGGAGCCCAAATATGACTTTAAAGAGACCCTGGGGTTGGCTTCAGGAGCCCAAAAATTGGATGATTCACACCCTGGAGTTGGCAGCAGCAGCAGCAGGAGCCCAAATATACACTGGAGTTGGCTTCAGGAGCCCAAAAATTGGATGAATCACACCCTGGAGTTGGCAGCAGCAGCAGCAGGAGCCCAAATATTACTTTAAAGAGACACTGGGGTTGGCTTCAGGAGGCCAAAACTTGGATGATTCACACCCTGGAGTTGGCAGCAGCAGCAGCAGGAGCCCAAATATACACTGGAGTTGGCTTCAGGAGCCCAAAAATTGGATGAATCACACCCTGGAGTTGGCAGCAGCAGCAGCAGGAGCCCAAATATTACTTTAAAGAGACACTGGGGTTGGCTTCAGGAGGCCAAAAATTGGATGAATCACACCCTGGAGTTGGCAGAAGTTGGCAGCAGCAGCAGCAGGAGCCCAAACATTGCTTCAAAGAGACCCTGGGGTTGGCTTCAGGAGCCCAAAAATTGGATGATTCACACCCTGGAGTTGGCAGCAGCAGCAGCAGGAGCCCAAATATTACTTTAAAGAGACACTGGGGTTGGCTTCAGGAGGCCAAAAATTGGATGAATCACACCCTGGAGTTGGCAGCAGCAGCAGCAGGAGCCCAAATATTACTTTAAAGAGACACTGGGGTTGGCTTCAGGAGGCCAAAAATTGGATGATTCACACCCTGGAGTTGGCAGCAGCAGCAGCAGGAGCCCAAATATACACTGGGGTTGGCTTCAGGAGCCCAAAAATTGGATGAATCACACCCTGGAGTTGGCAGAAGTTGGCAGCAGCAGCAGCAGCAGGAGCCCAAAAAATGGCCTAAAGACATAAATATGTTTTGCACCATTTGGAAAGTGTAAAACGTGGCACCATGCTGAATCTAGTTGCATGCATCAGGCATTGGTGGGTGGAAATCCTGGCTGATCCATCCCTGATTCATTTTGACATAGGTGAGTCTCTCCACATTTTTAGTTGACAGACGAGTTCTCCTCGCCGTAACTATGGCCCCCGCCGCACTAAACACCCGCTCAGATGGCACGCTACTTGCCGGGCAGGACAGCTTCTCCAGGACAAACTCTGCTAGTTGCGGCCACAAATCAAGTTTGGCTGCCCAGAAGTCCAGCGGATCCTCAAGGTGTGTTGGCATGGTCATGTCAAAGTATGACATGACCTGCTGGTTCAGGTCCTGCTCCAGCTCATGAGTAGCCTCACTATGCAGGTGTAGAAAGCTACTCATTAGCGACTGAAGACTGAGGCTGCTGCTGCTGATAGAGCTGCTGCTGCTGCTCCTGCCAACCCCCCCAGCGGCCATGGCAGTGGAAGGTGAGCGCAGAGGTCCCCTTGAGTCAGACCTGCGAGAGTATGGACCATGGCGCAGATAGGCATCGGCCAACTGCCTACGTAGAATGTCTTTGTAGTAGTTGAGTTTGTCCTCCCTCTCGGTGGGTTTAAAAAATGCCCCCATTTTGTGCCGGAAGCGAGGGTCCAATAAGGTGGACAGCCAGAAGTCATCCCGCCGACAGATGGAAACAATTCTGGGGTCACTACGCAAGCACGTGAGCATGCTTCGTGCCATTTGCGCAAGTGACCCGGATGGACTACCTGTCTCCATCTCCACTGCATACTGCCACGGTGTGCCCGGGTCCTCTGTCTCGCCTTCCTCAAAGACCTCTAGCTCCTCTGGCTGCTCCTGCTCCTCCTCTCCTGTCCGCTGACTAGATAAACCAGCCATTTCGCCAAGCCTAAACTGTGTTTCGCTGGGCAACTCCTCCTCCTCCTCTTCCTCCTCCTCCTCCAGTTCAGCTCCAACGGGGTTCATGTGGCCGTAAGATGTAAACGCCATGTCTCCAGTGCCCTGACCAGCCATGGTTTCCAACATGTGCTGTAGTACATGAAGCAGTGGAATCACGTCGTTCATCTCGTAATCCTGCCAACTGACAAATAAAGTGGCTTCCTCAAAGGGCCTGAGCAAACGGCAGGTGTCACGTATGAGCTGCCACTGGTTGACATTGAAGTTACACAGGGGAGTCCCCCCATCTGCTTGGATCATCAGGAAATCCGTGATGGCTTTTCTCTGTTCATATAATCGGTCCAACATGTGAAGGGTGGAATTCCAACGGGTGGAAACATCGCAAATCAGACTATGTTGGGGGATACCATTCTGACGCTGTAGCTCAAGAAGGGTGTGTTTGGCGGTGTAGGAGTGGCTGAAGTGCATGCAAAGTTTCCTTGAAGTTGTTAGGATGTCTTGCAGATGGGGGGAACACTTCAGAAACCGCTTGACAACCAGATTGAAGACGTGAGCCATGCAGGGGGCATGGGTCAGGCTTCCTTGGCGCAGCGCAGACAAAATGTTCTTCCCATTGTCGGTAACCATGATTCCCATTTTAAGTTTTCTTGGAGTAAGCCATGTTTGGATTTCCTGATGAATACATTTAAGCAGTTCCTCCCCTGTGTGACTCCGTTCGCCAAGACAAACCATGTGAAGCACTGCGTGACACCTCCGTGCCCTGCACACATGGTAGACTGGAGGGGCACTGAGACTTGAGCCTACAGTGGAGGGTGAGGAGATGGCGGAGGATGAGGAGGCCGAGTCGCACGGTGTCACAGGCCCAACGGGCAGGGAGCGCGGAGGCCGAAGCGGCGTGACCTGTCCGTGTTGCTGCTGCTGCTGCTGCAAAGAGACCACATTCACCCAGTGGGCCGTAAACGACATGTACTGCCCCTGACCGTAGTTACAGCTCCAGATGTCGGCGCTGCCATGTATTTTGCTACACACCGACAGGCTCAAGGACTGGCCCATCTTCTGTTCAACAAAAGTGTGCAGCACTGGTACTGCCTTCTTGGCAAAGAAATGACGGCTTGGGACTCTCCACCTCGGCTCGGCACAAGCCATCAGTTCTCTGAAAGGTGCAGATTCCACCACCTGAAAAGGGAGCGACTGCAGCACCAGCAACTTGGACAGGAGCACATTCAGCTTCTGCGCCGTAGGATGAGTGGGCACATACTGCTGTCTCTTGGACATGGCTTCGCTGATGGATTGCTGGCGGGATGCATGACTTGGAGGAGGAGGAGCAGGAGCGACAGAGGATGGGTATGACGCACAGCTGCCTTCGGCTGAGGTGCTGGAGCCTTGGCTGGCAGAAATTGGGAGCGGCGTGCCACTTGGTGAGGAAGCAGACTGGACCACCCCTTGGGAGCTTCGGTTCTCCCAGGTCGCTTTATGGTGACGCATCATATGTTGACGCAGGGCCGTGGTGCCAACATTTGGACCCTGGCCACGCTTCACCTTTTGCCTACATATCTTGCATGTGGCCATGTTACCCTCCTGCGGATGCTTCAGGAAAAACTGCCACACTGCCGAGTAGCTACTTTTCCCACCCCCTGGCCTCCCTGATTCACTGCTGCTGTTGCCAACTCCAGGAACCCCTGCTCCACTACCTCCCGATAAGGTAGACTGCCGCACAGCAGGTGCTCTACCCCGGCCCCGGCCCCGGCCGGCTCCAGCCTTTGGAATTGTGCCCCCATGCTGACTGCTACCACCTTGCTGCCTCAGCTGCTGACTCCAGGGCAACCTGCGCCCCTCTTCTCCTGATGATGACGATGAAGCCCCTTCATCACCCGGCTCCCAAGTGCGATCGGCTTCATCGTCATCATCATCATCACCGAGTTGTGGCTGTACGTAACTGATGTTCGTGGATTCGTCAACAGTGTCTGGTGCAGGAGCTGGAACACTCGCAGCACCCACGACACTGTCCACATCACTATTTGTCTGCCTAGCTAGAGAAGCCACCTCCATTTCTTGGCTGGGCAGTAGCTGCTGACTGTCCTCTATCTGATGGTCCTCCTCACTAAAGAGTGGAGCTGAACCCAAAGCATAGCATACGTCGCTGGGGGAGGGAACGGCGTAGGGCAGAGGCAATGGGAGGACAGGGACTGCTCTCGGGGCATGCCAACTCAGGGTTGTGTCAGAGGAACCTACCGACCCTAGACTGGGGGTCTCAGACGTAAGTTGTGATGATGTTGTTGATGAGCGCGTCAACCAATCTACCACGGCAGATGCGTTACTGGTGGAGACCCGACCGCTAGCAGATACTGGCAGATTAGGTCTCTCAGCGTGACTCCTGCTGCTACTGGCCCCCAGTCTGATGCGAGCTCTGCCTGCGGAATCTTGGCCTCTGCCACTCCTCTTTTCACTTCCAGGCACTTGTCTGCCCGACATAGTCTAACTGGCGTGGTAGTAGGTGATATTTTAAGAACCCCCAGGCAGCGGTGTGTCTATATGAAACAGAATATAATGCACACCAAAAGTGAGCAGTGACACTCAGCCTCCAACAGGCCTGCTTAGTGTAAATAAGAGAGCTGCTTAGTGTAAATAAAGAGGGGTATGCTATGTTACAGAATGGGATGCCCCAACAGAAGTGCACCTGGCAGGGTCCAGTAGTGCTATGCCCAGCAAAAGTGTTCTTATCAGGCCTAATTTCAATTATAATAAGTGAAAATGGTTATATGGTCTTAAACAGAGGCAGCTGTAGTCACAGAATGGGATGCCCCAAAAAAGAAGTGGACCTGGCAGGGTCCAGTAGTGCTATGCCCAGCAAAAGTGTCTTTATCAGGCCTAATTTCAATTATAATAAGTGCAAATGGTTATATGGTCTTAAACAGAGGCAGCTGTAGTCACAGAATGGGATGCCCTAAAAAAGAAGTTCACCTGGCAGGGTCCAGTAGTGCTATGCCCAGCAAAAGTGTCTTTATCAGGCCTAATTTCAATTATAATAAGTGCAAATGGTTATATGGTCTTAAACAGAGGCTGCTGTAGTCACAGAATGGGATGCCATAAAAACCAGCAGTACGTACACCTGTCAGGGTCCAGTAGTGCTATGCCCAGCAAAAGTGTCTTTATCAGGCCTAATTTCAATTATAATAAGTGAAAATGGTTATATGGTCTTAAACAGAGGCAGCTGTAGTCACAGAATGGGATGCCCTAAAAAAGAAGTGCACCTGGCAGGGTCCAGTAGTGCTATGCCCAGCAAAAGTGTCTTTATCAGGCCTAATTTCAATTATAATAAGTGAAAATGGTTATATGGTCTTAAACAGAGGCTGCTGTAGTCACAGAATGGGATGCCATAAAAACCAGCAGTAAGTACACCTGGCAGGGTCCAGTAGTGCTATGCCCAGCAAAAGTGTCTTTATCAGGCCTAATTTCAATTATAATAAGTGAAAATGGTTATATGGTCTTAAACAGAGGCTGCTGTAGTCACAGAATGGGATGCCCCCCAAAAAAGTGCACCTGGCAGGGTCCAGTAGTGCTATGCCCAGCAAAAGTGTCTTTATCAGGCCTAATTTCAATTATAATAAGTGAAAATGGTTATATGGTCTTAAACAGAGGCAGCTGTAGTCACAGAATGGGATGCCCTGAAAAAGAAGTGCACCTGGCAGGGTCCAGTAGTGCTATGCCCAGCAAAAGTGTCTTTATCAGGCCTAATTTCAATTATAATAAGTGAAAATGGTTATATGGTCTTAAACAGAGGCAGCTGTAGTCACAGAATGGGATGCCCTAAAAAAGAAGTGCACCTGGCAGGGTCCAGTAGTGCTATGCCCAGCAAAAGTGTCTTTATCAGGCCTAATTTCAATTATAATAAGTGAAAATGGTTATATGGTCTTAAACAGAGGCAGCTGTAGTCACAGAATGGGATGCCATAAAAACCAGCAGTAAGTACACCTGTCAGGGTCCAGTAGTGCTATGCCCAGCAAAAGTGTCTTTATCAGGCCTAATTTCAATTATAATAAGTGAAAATGGTTATATGGTCTTAAACAGAGGCAGCTGTAGTCACAGAATGGGATGCCCTAAAAAAGAAGTGCACCTGGCAGGGTCCAGTAGTGCTGTGCCTAGCAAAAGTGTCTTTATCAGGCCTAATTTCAATTATAATAAGTGAAAATGGTTATATGGTCTTAAACAGAGGCTGCTGTAGTCACAGAATGGGATGCCTCACAGCAGACTTAAGATCAGTTCAGTATATATGCACAGTTAGTTAGTATAAGCAGCCTGAAAACGCTAACAAAGCCAGTCAGCCAGCCAGTAACACTCAGGACAGCCTCCGTTTTTTCCTACCTTTCCCTGTTTTTCGCTGACTTTCTGTCTGTCTCCTGTCTGTCTCCTGCCTGTCTCCAGCCTGTCCCTGTCTGTCCCTGCCTGTCTAACTGCCTCTCTCCCTCAGCTACACAGCGTTCTGTCTCTCACGAATGCAATAGAGAAATGAGGAAGGAAAAGCAAGATGGCCGACTTAAATAGCGCTGTGACGTCACCGGGCTTGCTGGCTGCTGATAGGCTGCATGTGACTGCCCCAGCTTGCACTGGCGCGGGATACATGTCCAGACATGTCCCGTCCGCCATCTTAGAATGCCTGTAAATGTAAATGAATGGATGTTAAAGGAAAACTTCGAGCGATCGAATCGCGGGGAAATTCGGATTCGATCCGAATCAAATTTTTCCTGAAATTCGGATCGAATCCGGGTTCGTCCGGATCGATTCGCTCATCCCTAATTATAAACTTTCACAATAAAACCCTTTTTATAAGTTAGAAGATACGGCTGGCTTTCTGGGCGATCACAAACATGTGGCAGAAACTCTCCCAACTCTCTCTCTCTCTATCTAAGACAATGTGAACATACGATACATGAAAATATCTTTATATTGATTCTTCTTATAATGAAAAGTAATGGAACTGATTATAATATGCTAATAATGGCTCATACATAATCACAGAGCAATCTCCTTGGTATGGGGCAGTAGAGGAGGCCTCCTTCTCTTATACTGCCTGTGATCTTCTACCTGGCTGAGCAGGCCTCACTATATTGTCTCTATTAGGGCTCCTCAGATTGGTCCCATTCTGGAAGCTTTGGATAATATGAGGAGGGATATATTTCTGACTAACCCGTGTTTCCTTTCTTTTCTGTGCTAGAGATGGACACACTTTGTAAATGTTTCGGCTTATACACTTTGTTATTGATGGGTGTCTTGATATAATACTGTATGTAAGTTTTTGTTTGGAAAATGCAATACAGCTTTATAAGCACTTTCTCCTAATGAAGTAGGTTGTGCCGTTGTTTTTTTCTATAAACCCTGGTTATGATGAGGGGAAGGAATCATCTCAGCTACTAGCACCTTCGTCCTTATATCTCTAAACATTCTGCTCAGGTGGCTTTATGTTACAGGAGAAAAAGGGAATTTGCCCTGAAGCCAGCGGCCAGCCTTTCTTAGTTACAGAAGGGGATAAACACTCCACTGTCAGACTGAGGGTGTCAATAGAGGGAGAAACAGACAGCATCCTGAGTGAGAGACACCCGCCCGCCAGCAGGGGATCTGTTACACAGTAAAGACCAGCTGAGGAGGGTATGATATAGAAACCCTGCAGAGTGCAGCTTAGAAATCAGACCACCCACAGGACAGCAGGAGGCATGGTTGATATAGGAAGCATCCATGGTGTTTTTGAGGCTTGCAGGCATCTTTCGCTGCCTAGCCACCAGCTGGAGGATGAGGCACACTGCAAGGTAGACACAATACTCACTGGAAATGCACTCTGTATGACCACAGGATTTCCATGAAGCGGAGCATGTTGCCAAACCCAGCTCTGTTCCACACCCCTATATATATATATATATATATATATATATATATATATATATATATATATATCATAGATGATATCATAGATCATTGAAATGCTTTGAGATGACTGGTTTTACCCAGTTCCTGAGGGGGGTATGGAGGTTTAGTGCACACCTGGACTGGGATTTTAAAGCAGACCTGCTTCTGTACCTCCTAATTGCCAGGGCATATATCCATTGCAAATCCTGATGAGACCCACCTGGTGCCCCTAAGGTAAAATTTGTTTGCCACTGATCACTTGGTCCAGAATCCTCTACTACATGGAGGATAGTACACAAAACATTGTGTACTATAAGTATCTGTATTTTATTTTTTTGTAAATATTTATATTTATAAATATATATATATATATATATTATAAAAGATACCCAGCACCTTATAGATTTTCAACTACTCTTTCCTGCAACATATCACCAAAAGTATGCCAAGACCCTCCTTGGAGGACCTATAAACCATTCAGCACATAAAATACACTTTTATGTAAAACACTGAGCAGAGAAGACAACCGACCTAATCCCACATCTGTCTGACACACAATACAATATTATGTTTATACTATGCAGCACAATATAACCAGACACAGCCAAATAATTTACCCAGACATGATAATAACCATCACATATAACCTAATAGTAACAGACGTCATATCCACCTGGTATAGGGCAGTATGGGGATCCCCTCGCCGCTCTCCTGACCCGTCTGCTATTGCTGTGACTGAGCCGGCCTCACCTTATATTGTCTGTACAAACATTCTCTAACATGAGGCGGCTTTTGATTGGCTAAATGGAATGAATCTTAATAAACAAAGTTATGTTAATGCCGTCTTAGTAGGTAGTTTTATCTGGGCTTTGTTTATCCCCCAGCAGTATGACAGATTCATTAGCATTGCAGGGAGGAGACAAAGGGGAGGGAGGGACCTTATATGAAACACAATAGACGAGACTCTCATCATTAACATAGAAATGATGTGACGCCATAACTGACACAATAGACTGAAACTGTGGAAGAAATAAGATGCAGCCATTGAAAAGTGTAACAGCTTTATGATATAAGATCCTAAACTAGGTAACACAGTATTTTTATCCATTACTCTTTGTCACAATTATACTTACTAGTAATCACAAAAGTTCAAGTTATATAGGTGTGGGGGCTAGTGTCAGAAATGGGTTCTTTCCACCCCAAACCTCAAATAGAAGAAATTATAAAATGACATAAAGACCAAAAAATAGTTTGCAGAGTCCCTTCTAGGACAATTTTAATAACAATTGTAATGATCAAAATAATTGCTCCATAAGATAATACAATGTAACATCACATGACTGCTATGACATTACAACTGTACACGCAAGATACAGAAATACTAGGATCATAAGCTATATTTTTTTTTTTATAATTAAATGTTTTTATTGAAGGAAGCGAGAGTTACAGTGCAAAAATTACAGTGCTTGGCAACGCAGTGCCACCGATGTAAACATGTAACAATATGTGCCTAAACATATATCTAAACATGAAGCTGAACATGAGCGGGGTCGCTTGATGACGACAATGCGTGGTCAAAAGACCAGACATTAAAAGTGCTGGGCCAGGGTAGGCCCCTCACCTTCAAGACCCTGGGCAGCGGCCCCATTCAGTGGCATATTTTATCTGCTGCAACCCGCGCCTCCATTTTTCCTTTCAAAAAGTAGAACAAGTAGAACAACAAAGCGAAACCGAACCATTCTGGAGTAAATAACGGGGAAGAGGAGGGGAAAAGGGGGGTAAACGAGACGGACACAATCAAGGAAGAGACAAGAGGGAGAGGACTGTATAGGAACAAGGAGAGAAGGGGAAGGGCGGAGAGGCCACCCCACCGGAAGCCCACCCACGCCATGCTACGTGTATAGGGGGAAGTCTGACGAGAAGGTGAAACGATCCCACTCCTGCCAAATCCGTCTGTGCTTTTCATGAGTCCCCTTAAGTGACGCAGTGAGTTCTTCCATCCTACAAATCTCCTGGACCGTGGCCAGCCACTGCGCTGTGGTGGGGGGATCTGTGGATTTCCATTTGGCTGGTATGCACGATCTGGCAGCACTCAGCAGTGGGGCAAGGAGGGATTTACGCCTCAGTCCCATAGAGGCTGGGGCCAAGTTCAGCAGGTAGCACGCGGGATCCTCTCCCAGGTCAACCCCCGTCAGTTTCCTAACAACCTCCCTCACCCCCCTCCAGAAGCCGGCCAACCCCTCGCACTCCCAGAAAACATGTATCATAGTCCCTCTACTTCGCATGCACCTCCAGCAGAGGGGGGAGGAGGAAGGGAACATGGCCGCCAGGCGTGCCGGGACACGGTACCAGCGGGAAAGTATTTTGAAAGTAGTCTCCTGGTACTTGCAGGAGATGGAGCTCTTATGCGCCAACTGAATCATGGCACTCCTCTGCTCATCCGTAAAGGTTCTGTTCAGTTCCTTCTCCCAGCCCCTCACGTAGGGCGGAACAAAGTCGTCCGGAGGGTCTACCAATAACGAGTACGAGTATGACAAGGCTCCCCGAAAGTGACCGACCCCCAGGCAGGTCTGCTCAAATTGTGTTAGGCGTCTAGTCGCGTCAGCCGCAGACCCAACCGACCGCTGAAAATGCAGAAGCTGTAGGGTCTGTAACCGCGTGATGGGTCTGAGTGCGAGGTCCTCGATCAGAGCCTCCGGTCTCCTCCACTCACCCCCGGCCTGCATATGAAGCCTTCTGAAGCAGTTCTGCTGAATCCAAGTTTTAAAGGGGCTCCCGGCTATCTCCACCGGGAAGTCGGGGTGGCCCAGGACCGGTACCAGGGGGGACTGCCCGGGGGAGAGGCCCGGCCTTGAAAAGAATCTATCCACCACTCTCCTGGACGGGCCAATTGTAGGGTGCTTGTTTAGCTGTGGAAGTCTATTCAGCGGAACCCATGGTAAACCCGGGAGGGGGCAGGGGGAAGCAGCTTGTTCCAACTGGACCCACTGCTTCAAAGCGGAGTGTCGGCACCAGTCAATAACTCGGCTCAGGTGGGCCGCTGCGTGATAGCACCTCCAATCCGGCAAACCCAGCCCCCCCCTAGCTTTGGAGACCGTCAAGAGGGAAGTCGCCATGCGGTGGGCCCGGCCAGCCCAGACAAACCTGGTGCACATCCTCGCGAGTTGTTTAAAGAAGGTGGAGGGGACATCTATTGGGAGGGCCTGGAACAAATACAGTACCCTGGGGAGGATGTTCATTTTGACGACACTCACCCTTCCAAACCAAGAAAAGACTCCCCTGTTCCATTTCCGGAGGTCTTCCTCCAGCCTTTTTAACAGTGGGGGAAAATTCAATGCGAACGTTTCTTGAAGTTTGGAAGGGATCCGCGTGCCCAGGTACGTAACAGCCTCCCGCTCCCAGTTAAAGTGGAAATTTTTCATTATGTGGCTCAGTCTCTCTGTGGGGATATTAATGTTCAAAGCGGAAGATTTTTGGAAGTTGATTTTATAATTGGCGACCTCCTGGAAGCTCCTAAGCTCTGCAAGCAAGTTCGGCAGGGTGACCTCCGGCTTTGTAAGAAAGAACATCAGGTCGTCAGCGTACGCCGCCACCTTGTGCTCGGTCCCACCTATCCGCACGCCCGCGACGTCTACATTTCGTCTGATCAACCGAAGGAATGGCTCCAGCGTAAGAATGAAAATAAGTGGGGACAGTGGACAGCCCTGCCGCGTTCCATTGAATAGCTGGAAAGCCTGAGAGGGCAGGCCGTTCACCACCACGGACGCCGAGGGGTGGGTGTATGAGGCCAGGACTCGGCGCAGCATCTTGTCGCCCAGTCCGATGTGCCTAAGGGTCTCCTCTAGGAAGGCCCAGCTCACCCGATCAAAGGCCTTCTCGGCATCCGTGGAGAGAAGCAGCGCAGCCCCTCCCATCCGCTGCGCGTGGTGAATCACCCCCAGAACTCTTGTTGTGTTGTCTCTTCCCTCGCGATTCGGTACAAAGCCCACCTGATCCCAGTGTATGAGGTCCGGGAGGAGAGGAGCTATTCTGTCCGCTAGGATTTTGTTATAAATCTTGAGGTCGCAGTTTAACAGGGATATGGGCCTATAACTGCCGCATTGTGCTGGGTCCTTACCTGGTTTAGGGATGACTGCAATGCTAGCTCGGAGGGTATCGCGCGGGGGGAGGATTCCATCGCTCAAGGAGCTAAAGGACGCAATAAAGTGGGGGCCCAGGATGCCCGCCAGGTCCTTATAATACTCCAAGCTAAAGCCATCTGGGCCGGGGGCCTTTCCAGGCTTCATTTCTTTGATGGCCCTCGCAAATTCCCCCGCGTCAATCTCCTCCTCCAAAGCCTCCGCCACGCGCCGATCGATGCGGGGAAGGCCCGATTTCCGGATATATGCCCTAATTTTTTGTAAGTGAGCTTGAGACTTGTTTTGCGGGAGATTATACAGGTCGGCGTAAAAGTCCCTAAAGGTCTTAGCAATGCCTCCTATGTTGTGGTGTCTGGTACCGCCCGAGTCAAGTATGCTAGGGATAAAGTTTCTAGCCCGCTGCCCCCGCAGAGCTCTAGCTAAGGCTCTACCGCATTTGTTGCTGAATTCGTAGAAGAACCTACGGCATCTAGCTATCTGGCCCCTAACCTTCGCGAAACTCGCATCCCGAAGGGCCTCTCGGAGTTCAGCTAGTCTTGCACCCTCAGCGGGGTCCAGAGATTGTTTGTGTCGGGTTTCCAGGCTCCGAATCTCCTGCAGCAAGCGGGCAGTCTGTTTCTCCCTCTCCTTTTTAAGGTACGCACCCCTTCTGATCAACAGGCCACGAATCACACACTTGTGGGCCTCCCATTGTGATAGGCGAGGAACATCGGGGGTGTCGTTTACCGAGAAAAATTCGGTGATTGCCGAACAAATTTCCGCCCTAAAGTCAGGGTCCTGGAGGAGGGAGCTATTAAGCCTCCAGTGTCCCGATGGGGGGGGGGGAGTCCGGGATCAACAAAGTGATAGAAATGGGAGCGTGATCGGAGACTGAAATTGAGCCTATGGAGGGCCGCGATATAAGATGCACGAAACGGTGGGGGACCAGGAACCAGTCAATACGCGAGTATGTGTTATGAGGGGGGGAGAAGTAAGTGTAATCCCTAGCTCTAGGGTTCACGATCCGCCATACATCCAGGAGTTGATGCTCGAACAGGAGGGCTTTAATTCTCCTCAAAGCTGAGTAGGGAACACTGGAGGTCCCCCTGGAGGTGTCAAGTTGGGGGTCTAGAACACAGTTGAAATCGCCTCCCAGGAGGAGAATGCCGGTAGCAAACTCCGCCAATCTCTCTAGGGAAGACCTCAGAAACTTGGCTTGGTTCGAGCTTGGACCATAACAGGTCGCCAGCGTCACCTTCTGAGTATAAAGAGTGCCCCGCACAAAGAGGTATCTACCTTCAGTGTCATGGATCACCTCCTCCATTGTCCAGGGGAGGTGACCCGCCAGGACGATGGCTACCCCCCTTGACTTGGAGTCAGGGGATAAGCCATGGTACTGGTGGCGGAAGTGGCGACTGGATAGATTATGCACTCTCCCCTCCTTAAGGTGGGTCTCCTGGAGGAAGGCGATCCCCGCCCCCAACCGCCGCAGCTCGCTCAATACGGCGGACCGCTTAACGGGGGAGTTCAGGCCCTTTACATTCAAGGACGTACATTGGACTTTAGCCATTTTAAGCCAATTGATGTCGCCCCTGACTCAACCGGCAACGACACCAGGGGGGGGTGGGGAGAGGAGGAAAGACGGGGAGGGGATGCAGAGGGAGGGGGGGGATAAATACACCAGGAACACAAAAATCGACAGGCACACTAGACAAAGGAAGTCACACTGAGGAGGGGCAAACACCCAACTGGGGTGTAAAGGGTGAAATTTACGTAACAAAGAAAAAGGAAGAAAGAGAAGGGGGGGAAATCAGGGAGAATCTAAGAGTGGGAAGAATACCTTCTTTCCCAAAAACGAACCCTAAGCACCCCAGGCAACCAAAACGTTGCCCAAGGGAGCCCAGGAGTTCAGGCCTATGGTGGGGGCGAAACGGGTCTGAGAGACAGAGGGAGGGTCCCCCGGCCGTCCCTACTGCTGACCTACTAGGGGAGCCCTCGCCGACCGTACTGTCGGCGGAGGTCTCCGTCGCAGGGAAGTACCCACAGAAACTTTATAAAAGATAGTTAAGTACACAGCCAATAGTTAAGTACGTCTGACCCCGGCGGCCAGTAGTCGGGGGCCCGGTGGCAAAATTGAGCGGCACCCGGGCAGCCGACCAGCTAAGCACAACCGAGCGCAGAGTGGGCAACCAGGACCGCACGGGCGCCCAAGCGCAGCTTGAGCAAGCGTGGCGGAAACTCGTGGCCCATCTGGGCCGCCCCCGCATAAGGGACCACGCCAAGTCCGGCGACTGTGTCCAGCTCGGCGGACTGACCACTGAGGGGGAAGAGGATGCTGCACCCGAGGGCGCCAGCCCCAGTCCCGCACTCCGCCAATCGCCAGAGTATACGGGGGGACAGTCCAGCGAGCCCGAGCCAGCCAGGGCAAGCAAACACATTCAAGAGACAAACGTTGAGAAGTTCACAATTCTAAATAAGTGACAGGTTGTGATTATCAAGGTATCGTTCCATGCAAGGATATCAGCGGTATCGGCAAGGCACGTCTAATCTTCATTGGCCCCACGCCGGGGGTCTCTGGATGGGCCCCCGACAAGCCTGCCGCGAGCCGACCCCCCACCTCTCGGCCGCCGAATCCTCTGCGGCTGGCCCTCCGGGGGCTGCAAGGGACCCACAGGAAGCGAGATGTCTCTCCAGTCCGGGACCTCTATCGGGGGGGAGTCCAGAAAGGCGAACAAGCCCAACAGGTCCGCGTGGGTTTTCACGGTGAAGGATCGTTGGTTCTTGCGGACCACAAGATGAAAGGGGTAGCCCCAACGGTAGGAGCCCCCACAGTCCCGTATCTTGGAGAGCAGTGGCTTCAGGACTCGCCTCATCATGAGGGATCTACGTGACACGTCCGGAAACAGCTGCAGAGGTGCCCCGTCGAAGCATATTCGGCCCTGCTCCCAAGCCCTTGCCAGGATGTCCTCTTTCACAGCATAATAGTGCAGGCGGCATATGACATCGCGTGGGCGGGATGGGTCTGCAGGTCTGGGACCAAGGGCCCGGTGTACGCGGTCTATCACTATCTCGGTATCCGGCGGGCGGCGAAGTATGTCGTTGAAAATGCCGATTATGGTAGGGCGAAGCTGGTCTGGGCCCGTCGCCTCGGGGAGGCCTCTAACACGGATGTTATTGCGTCGGCTCCTATTTTCTAGGTCATCTAGGTGCAGAACCGCCGCCTGCGCAACTGCCTTCTGATGGGCCATATCTCTCTCCATCGCCTCCAGCCTCTGGGTGGTCTCAGCCCGAAATTGCTCCAGCGAGTCGACTCTGGTATCAAGATTGCCCACCGCCTGCTGCAGATCCGAGATATCCTTTTTAAAGGCGCCCTCCACCCTCAAGATGAAGGATTCTAGGTCATCTCTGGTAGGTAACATTTTTAGCTCTGACTTCAGGGCCGCAAGGACTGGATCCAGTGAGGGATGAGGCACCGCCTGGGGCACGTCGGCAACGCAGGGGGTATCACTCTGGAGTTGTTGCGCTGCTCTCATCCCAACGGGGTCGCACTGAGAGGAGACCCGGGGGCATCCCGAGACTCCGGGTACTGGGGACCGGCCAGGACCCGCGACAGCGGGAGCGCCCGCCCCATCGTATGGAGTTGGTGTCACTGTTCCCCCCCTTCCCACCGGCGGCCGGCCACAGGGCCAGGCAGGTCCCGGTGGAGCATTCCTCTGCCGCCGGACCGGGGTAGGGGGCATCCCGAGCCTCGTCCGCCTGCCTCTTAGCCGAGGAGCACGGGGGGGAGAGCGCAACTGTCCCATGTCTGTGTGCCTGAGAAGGGATCAGGTTATCCTGAGGGAGAGGATCTTCT
This sequence comes from Gastrophryne carolinensis, assembly GCA_027917425.1. Taxonomy (NCBI): domain Eukaryota; kingdom Metazoa; phylum Chordata; class Amphibia; order Anura; family Microhylidae; genus Gastrophryne; species Gastrophryne carolinensis. Next base: position 3,652,940 of record CM051236.1, on the reverse strand, counting down.
GTGGGCTGGGAGAGGTCCGGGCCAGGACTGAACCCAGGGTCCGACGGCCCCTGCCAAGATGGCGGGGAGGGGGTGGCCACCGAGGACCGGCAGGGGGATCCCGCCATGGCCCCAGTCCCACCCATGTGTGTCCCGCAGCGAGGGGAAGAAGGGCTCATGTCAGGGCTTGGGCAGCTCATCTGGGACATACCTGGGCTCGCCGGTGACATCCCTCCTGCCTCAGACCAGGACCGTCTCTCCAGCATGCCCTCGCGGGGGGGGGGCATCTCTCCTCTCCCCTCACCTCCACACGTGCTGTCTCATAGGCGGCGTCCTCTGCAGAGCGTCCATGCCAGCTTCCGCGCCCGTGCCTCTCCAAGCCGACAACGCCGACGGAGGGGAGGCTTTCCCCCGTCCTCCGCTCCAGCCGCATGCCGGTCCCCGCCGACATTTTCACCGCCGCCGCGGCGCTCCCCGCATCGCTGTCTTCTCTCGTCCCCGACGGGACAAGCGAGGGGGGACAGCTCAGAGCCCTGGCGTCCCGGGCCACAGCGGGGGTCCCCGATGGTGAGAGGGACCCCGCGGCCCCGCGATCTCGGCCGCTCCGACGGTCGGGGGAGGCATCAGCAGCCCCAGCCGGGGCCGGCGCCATTTTGGATAAGGCGCTCTCACGGCCCACCACGTTGCTCCGGTCCAGGTAGGTGCTAATCTTGCGGCTCCGGTTGTTCGAGGGTGTTTTGGCACCCCTCCGCTTCTTAACCATGGTGTGTGGACTGCTAAGCAGGTGGGAAATCCCAGGAATTGTAAGCTTTTTCAGGACGGCCAGCGGGAGCCCAAGCTAAACACGTCCTCACTCTCCCATAGCCGGCCACGCCCCAGGATCATAAGCTATATTACCTGTGGATCTTGTGGTTAAGCAGCCGCTCATGACTCCCGAAAATAAAACCAAAAGAAAATGCAAAAAAGTGCAACAATAATGGAGACAGCTACGGAGATACAAAGATTATCAGGATATGCCACAGTATAAAAAGTCTTAGGCTATTTCTATAGGGTGATCGAATAATCCTCACAGTACACAGATTAAATTATTTATGTCCATAGTGGAAATAGTCATGTTCATGATGTAAAGACAGTGTTTAGTACACACTGTGCCCTATGGCCACCGCTTTAAATAATAAATACCAATACACTGGTGCTGGCCAATCACAAATTGCTGGCACGGGCACGTGCCCCGATAGAGGGATAGTGGGGATGCGGCCGCGGGCCGTGCATGTGCCGCTGAATCGGGAAGTAAAGTGAGTGAACGGGGCGACCTGGGGGGTTTCATACAGCGGGGTATGCCATAATTCCTGATTATTATGAGGTGATTAAAGGAAACAGGTTGAAGTGAATCCAGGAGAAATTTAGACATTTTGCCCCTGTTTGGTAAAGAAACTGTATAGTAAAGATCACCCAGAAGATGATCTTTGGGGGGATTTGAAGGGTTAATGCTCTCTCTCTCTTTCTCTCTGTGTTTAGCATCATCACTGCCATCTTGCTGCTTTAATATATTTAGACTTATAATTCCACTTTTAGGTTTGTGGTGTATGTAGTCGCATGTTCTGGCCTTGGTACCGCTGGAATTTGAGGAGGGATACTGACATGAGATGGACACACTTTGTAAATGTATCTGCTTATACACTTTGTTATTGATGGGTGTCTTGATATAATACTGTATGTATATTTTTTTGTTTGAAAAATGTAATACAGCTTTATAAGCACTTTTTTAAATCAAATAGGTTGTGCAGTTGTCTTTTTCTATAAATCCTGGTTATGATGAGGGGTTAAGGAATCATCTAAGTTACTAGCCCCTATATCTCTTGCCTTTGGTGGTATTTATGTTCCCTGAGAAAGGCGCCTGTTGACACTGACTAACCACTGAATACTGTCGGGGTGTGGGCTGGGGTCCTCCTCGTCCTCATCCACCTCTTTGTCCTCCTGATGCTCCACTATAGCACATAAGCCACCCAGTGTTGTGAAGAGAGTCTGGGCATTGAGATCCTTTACATCTACTACATTCAGCTCCGGGCTCATTTGGATGTCACACATGTGAGCACTGGACTGGCCCCCCTTACCAATGTGACCTTACAGGACACTCACCAGTACATGGCGCATCAAAACCACATTGTTCAGTCTGTAGTTTCTGCAATCAGCAGATGTAACACATCATTTACCAGTGGCTCAGTTTGAAATTACACTGCAGTGTAAACCTTGTGGCTGCTGCATGAGGTAATCATTAATCACCATACTCTGCTTGTACTGCCAGTCCAACATATGGAGGGAGAAATTCTAATGGGTTGGCACATAGCAGATCATGCAATGTTGTGGTAAACAATACAATACAATAATACAAAAATGATACAAAGCAACAAAGGAATCATCTGGCCAAGGAGTCTCTTGGACTACAGGGTGTGTCCTGTGATGAACACTTAAAGTGGACCAACACCCAGTATTTTGACTATCCTGGGTTTTGGTCCACTTCAGCGGGGCACCCCCAACGGGTGTGAAACCCCCCAGAAACCCCCAAAAACTCACCTCTCCTCGCACCCACATGACCGCCGCAGCCAATCCTTGCCGATGGACAAGTGGGAGGCAGCGACGGACAACAGAGCGCACCTGTCGCAGCCTCCCGCGCGTCACTCTTACAGTGCGCGTGCGCGCCGGCCATTCACTAACGCCCGACGTGGGTGCGCGTCCTGCTAGAGGGTCGATCATGGGAGGGTGTTGGTCCACTTTAATTTTGTCTTATTTATAAAATATTTGCCACATTTTTGGCATTGATACGGCTTTTCTCCGGTGTGTGTTCTTTTATGAACAGTTAATTCTCAATTAGTTCTAAAACATTTGCCACATTATTGGCATTGATACGGCTTCTCTCTATTGTGTGTTTTCCTTTATGAACAGTTAATTCTCTCTTAGTTCTAAAACATTTGCCACATTATTGGCATTGATACGGCTTCTCTCTGGTGTGTGTTCTTTTATGAACAGTTAATTCTCTCTTAGTTATAAAACATTTGCCACATTCTTGGCATTGAAACGGCTTCCCTCCGGTGTGTGTTCTATTATGAACAGTTAATTCTCTCTTAGTTATAAAACATTTGCCACATTCTTGGCATGGATACGGCTTCTCTCGTGTGTGGCTCAAGGAGTGAATTTTGAGATGATAACGTTGAGTGAAACACTTGTCACATTCCGAACATCTAAAAGATTTCTCTCCAGTGTGAGTCTTCTGGTGTGTAATAAGGTTTGCATGTTGTGTAAAGCACTTGCCACACTCAGGGCATGAATATGGCTTCTCTCCTGTGTGATTCCTCTGGTGATTTAGCAGGTGTGCATGTTGTGTAAAGCACTTGTTACACTCAGGGCATGGAAATGGCTTCACTCCAGTGTGAATCCTATGATGAGCATCTAATTTTGTCTTATTTATAAAACATTTGCCACATTCTAGGCATGGATACGGCTTTTCTCCAGTGTGTGTTCTATGATGAAGAGTTAATTCTCTCTTAGTTATAAAACATTTGCCACATTCTAGGCATGAATATGGCTTCACTCCTGTATGAATCATGGAATGATTTTTGAGATGATCACTTCGAATGAAACACTTTTCACATTCCGAACATTTAAAAGATTTCTCCCCAGTGTGAGTCCTCTGGTGTGTAAGAAGGTTTGCATGGCATGAAAAGCATTTGCCACATACCAGGCATGAATATGGCTTCTCTCCAGTGTGAGTCCTCTGGTGCCTCAGCAGGTTTGCATGTTGCATAAAGCACTTGTCACACTCTGAACATGAGAATTGTTTTTCTCCAGTGTGAATCTTTTCGTGTCTTTTGAGGTTTGACTTGCGACTGAACCCTGTCTGGCACTCAGAGCACTGATATGGCTTTACTCCTGTGGGGCTCATTATTGGCTGATAGAGATCGGTTTATCTGAAAAATGGCTTCCAAATTTTCAGTCTGTAAGGACGACACAGAAAGTGAATTGAATTACAATTTAGTACACAAATAAAAAAAAAAATTATTTGCTGTATAGTCTGATGGACTATATGTTGACTACTGCTGTACTACATATGGTGGACAATGGCATTCTGATTCACAACCCCCCAAACATACACTGCAAGGCCTGATTTGACTTACCGTCCTATTGCTGTGTGGGATTTCATTGTGGCAGTGCCCAGCAGCTACAGTTGCCACAACTAAAACTCATTAGCAGTTCCCTGACATCTGGGGTGAGGGGATGGGAAAGAAGGAATGAGTGCGGAGGAGATGGCATGAGATCCAGACAGGATTAGGTTAAGTCAACACAAAAGGTTCTAGAACTTATTAGTTGATCGTTCTCACTACTGTAGACCATGGATCTGTTTCATTTATACTAAACTGAGAAAAGATCGGACAAGCACTGCTTTCCTACCCACACCCTTCTCTCTGCGGACCATTGTGTTATTGAGCTGCCCGGCCATTGGTTAGATTCTCCCTAACCAACCTCAGGTCAGCTACACACAATTTTACCTCCAGAGAATGTAACTTTCTCTTTTTGTGATTAGGATGCGGTGTAAAACTAGTTTGGATGTTTCATTTCTTTTCTGTCACTGTAGATGTGATTACAGAAAGTGAAACTAACAATTGCGAATAACACTAAAATAGAGATTTCTACAAATTTCTCTAACACCACCTATATTCTGCTCCACTCAAACATGACCAAATCCATACTGCAACGATATCAGTACATATATCTTCATGATAATAGGAAACATTTCTAACTGGTAGACTGTATAGTTTAGTGATTCATATGACCAGGGCAGGCCTGATCTTGGAGGACACCTACAGGATGGCGCCCCTCCCAGGACAAAGCACTGCTATTCAATTAACCATGCTTACCACCCAAAAGCAATCAGGGAGAGCCAGAGCTGAGAAAGTTGCACCCCACCCCCCAACTGAATCAAATAGAATAGATTACATTTAAGGGATAAAAAAACTGTCAATTGACAAAAGTTCTGACTCCCCGTCCGGTGCCTTGTGCAGCCACTTAATCTGAACACCCCAAATCCCAGGCCCAACATTATGCTGTCTATACATTTACTAAAATAGAATGGGTAAAATGAATTGATTTTACTTGTTTAAACTTCTTAACCAAATCCAATTGGAGACATGTCATCAGTGATCAGTATTATAGGACAGGGGAGACTTTCATGAGTAACATAGAAATATAGTGACACAATGACTGTAATGCGGGTGACACTACTGACACTACATACACTCCTCTATGTCTACACTGGAGGAAGCTATAAACAATATGTATACATTGTATATTGAAGCTTGCTGCATCATTTGTATGATGGGATTATCTCTATCAGGTGTCAGGGAATACTACTGACCAACTGATTAGGTGGAGATCATCTGGGAGACGTTATGAAGACCTGCATAGCCACTCAATCTGAAAACCCCAAATGCCAGCCATGCATGTGACTGACCAGCAGACTCATCTTATAGGAGTTGATTCAGAGCCTGGTGAGAAAACTCACTTATTTCTTAGGAGAGATAAACCTGCCAGAGTTCAGCTTAGAAATCAGACCAGGAGGAGGCATGGTTAATATAGATAGTATCCGTGGTGTTTTAGAGGCTTGCAGGCATCTTTCACTGCCTAGCCACTAGCTGGAGGATGAGGCACACTGCAAGGCAGACGCAATACTCACTGGAAATGCACTCAAACCAGTGTTTGATCAGGGGATTTCCATAAGGCGGAGCATGTTGTCCAACCCAGCTCTGTGCCCCACACCCATATATATATATATATATATATGTTAAAATGCTTTGAGATGACTGATTTTACCCAGTTCCTGAGGGGATATGGGGGTTAGTGCACACCAGGACTGGGTCTTTAAAGCAGACCTGCTGCTGTACTACCTAATTGCCATATATTGCATATATCCACTGCAAATCCTGATGAGACCCTGGGGTAAAATCTGTTTGCCACTGGTCACTTGGTCCAGAATTCTCTACCACATAGAGGATAGTACACAAAACATTGTGTACTATAGGAATCTGTATTTTATTTTTATTAATAAATATTTATATGAGAATGTTGCCTCTTTGGATCAACTAATTTAATGTAATCTCTCAATTAAAAGATACCCAGCACCTTATAGATTTTCAACTACTGTTTCCTGCAACATATCACCAAAAGTATGCCAAGACCCTCCTTGGAAGACCTATAAACCATTCAGCACATAAAACAAACTTATATGTAAAACATTGAGCAGAGAAGACAACCGACCTAATCCCACATCTGTCTGACACACAATACAATATTATGTTTATACTATGTAGCACAATATCACCAGACACAGCCAAATCATTTACCCAGACATGATAATAACCATCACATATAACCTAATAGTAACAGAAGTCATATCTACCTGGTATAGGGCAGTATGGGGATCCCCTCGCCGCTCTCCTGACCCGTCTGCTATTGCTGTGACTGAGCCGGCCTCACCTTATATTGTCTGTACAAACATTCTCTAACATGAGGCGGCTTTGGATTGGCTAAATGAAATGAATCTGAATAAACAAAGGTATGTTAATGTAGTGTTACTGGGGAGTTTCACTGGGCTTTGTTTATCCCCCAGCAGTATGACAGATTCATTAGCATTGCAGGGAGGAGACAAAGGGGAGGGAGGAGCCTTATATGAAACACAATAGACGAGACTCTCATCATTAACATAGAAAGGATGTGACGCCATAACTGACACAATAGACTGAAACTGGGGAAGAAATAAGATGCAGTCACTGAAAAGTGTAACAGCTTCATGTTATAAGATCCTAAACTACGTAACACAGTATTTTTATACATTCGTTTTTGTCACAATTATACTTACTAGTAATCACAAAAGTTCAAGTTATATAGATGTGGAGGATAGTGTCGGAAATGGGTTCTTTCCACCCCAAACCTCAAATAGAAGAAATTATATAATGACATAAGGACCAAAATATAGTTTTCAGAATCCCTTCTAGGACAATTATAATAACAATTGTAATGATCAAAATAATTGCTCCATAAGATAATACAATGTAACATCACATGGCGGCTATGAGATAACAACTGTACAAGCGAGATACAGAAATACTAGGATCATAAGCTATATTACCTGTGGACCTTGTGGTTAAGCAGCCGTTCATGAAGCCAGAAAATAAAAGCAAAGAAATTGCAAAAAAGTGCAACAATAATGGAGATACAAAGATTATCAGGATATGCCACAGTATAAAAAGTCTTATGCCCTTATTCATCAAGCGATAGCGCCAGGTAGTGTCTGACGAGCGCCAGGTAGCGGCAGCTAACGGCGACTACCGACTCAAGTACGCCCGCGGCGGTCACAATGACGCATTTATCAAGCAAAATGAGGCTAGCGCCGGCGAGAGCTACGGCTAGCGCGGCATTCATCATGAAGCCGCCTGGACCGAGCAGCGCCGCTGCAAATTCCCTCACAGCGCCAGGTATGAGCTGTCGCTCCCTGGCGATGTCCAATGCATTTCAATGGAGCAATCTATAATAATTCATGATTAATTGGTAATAATTTTTTTTTTAATTTTTTTAATGTCAAAAAATCGGAGAACACTTCTGCAATGTTAGGATTTATTTTTAAGTAAAAAAAAAAAAAAAAAAATATGTGCAGAATTGATCTAACAGGTCTGAGATTAATGTATTCATATAAAAAAATGATTCTAAAAACATGTATAATGTTACATTCAAAAAATATGGTTGTTTAGGGGTTAAAAACTAGTTAATACAGATCGGCGCCAGCGCTCTGGGGTTTAAACAAGGAATGGACAGCGACAGCACATTCGGAGCGTGATTTTTTGATGAATATGAAGCTAGCCGTTCGCTCTGGCCATTCGTTGTCAGGCGCTCACATACAACGCTGGACCTGTGAAACAGCGACACCCCAGCCCGTATTCAACATTACCGCACACCGACTGAGTCGCTGTCATCAAGCTAATGCCGGCCAAGCACAGCGAATACTGGCTGGCGCTGAAAAAATCACGCTACAGTCGCTCATCTGTCGCTACCTGGCGCTATTGATGAATCGGCCTCCCCGGCTATTTCTATTGGATGATCGAATAATCCTCACAGTACACAGATTAAATTATTTATATCCATAGTAGAAATAGACCACGTTCCTGATGTAAAGTCAGTGTTTAATACACACTGTGCCCTATGGCCACCATTTACAATAATAAATACCAATACACCACAGATATAAATACATACACGTGCCTATATACAATATACAGTCAGGCCCAGAAATATTTGGACAGTGACACAATTTTCGCAAGTTGGGCTCTGCATGCCACCGCATTGGATTTGAAATGAAACCTCTACAACAGAATTCAAGTGCAGATTGTAACGTTTAATTTGAAGGGTTGAACAAAAATACCTGATAGAAAATGTAGGAATTGTACACATTTCTTTACAAACACTCCACATTTTAGGAGCTCAAAAGTAATTGGACAAATAAACATAACCCAAACAAAATATTTATTTTCTCAATATTTTGTTGCAAATCCTTTGGAGGCAATCACTGCCTTAAGTCTGGAACCCATGGACATCACCAAACGCTGGGTTTCCTCCTTCTTAATGCTTTGCCAGGCCTTTCCAGCCGCAGCCTTCAGGTCTTGCTTGTTTGTGGGTCTTTCTGTCTTAAGTCTGGATTTGAGCAAGTGAAATGCATGCTCAATTGGGTTAAGATCTGGTGATTGACTTGACCATTGCAGAATGTTCCACTTTTTTGCACTCATGAACTCCTGGGTAGCTTTGGCTGTATGCTTGGGGTCATTGTCCATCTGTACTATGAAGCGCCGTCCGATCAACTTTGCAGCATTTGGCTGAATCTGGGCTGAAAGTATATCCCGGTACACTTCAGAATTCATCCGGCTACTCTTGTCTGCTGTTATGTCATCAATAAACACAAGTGACCCAGTGCCATTGAAAGCCATGCATGCCCATGCCATCACGTTGCCTCCACCATGTTTTACAGAGGATGTGGTGTGCCTTGGATCATGTGCCGTTCCCTTTCTTCTCCAAACTTTTTTCTTCCCATCATTCTGGTACAGGTTGATCTTTGTCTCATCTGTCCATAGAATACTTTTCCAGAACTGAGCTGGCTTGTTGAGGTGTTTTTGGGCAAATTTAACCCTGGCCTGTCTATTTTTGGAATTGATGAATAGTTTGCATCTAGATGTGAACCCTTTGTATTTACTTTCATGGAGTCTTCTCTTTACTGTTGACTTAGAGACAGATACACCTACTTCCCTGAGAGTGTTCTGGACTTCAGTTAATGTTGTGAACGGGTTCTTCTTCACCAAAGAAAGTATGCGGCGATCATCCACCACTGTTGTCTTCCGTGGACGCCCAGCCCTTTTTGAGTTCCCAAGCTCACCAGTCAATTCCTTTTTTCTCAGAATGTACCCGACTGTTGATTTTGCTAATCCAAGCATGTCTGCTATCTCTCTGATGGATTGTTTCTTTTTTTTCAGCCTCAGGATGTTCTGCTTCACCTCAATTGAGAGTTCCTTTGACCGCATGTTGTCTGGTCACAGCAACAGCTTCCAAATGCAAAACCACACACCTGGAATCAACCCCAAACCTTTTAACTACTTCATTGATTACAGGTTAACGAGGGAGACGCCTTCAGAGTTAATTGCAGCCCTTAGAGTCCATTGTCCAATTACTTTTGGTCCCTTGAAAAAGAGGAGGCTATGCATTACAGAGCTATGATTCCTAAACCCTTTCTCCGATTTGGATGTGGAAACTCTCATATTGCATCTGGGAGTGTGCACTTTCAGCCCATATTATATATATAATTGTATTTCTGAACATGTTTTTGTAAACAGCTAAAATAACAAAACTTGTGTCACTGTCCAAATATTTCTGGCCCTGACTGTATACATAGATAAGCCTGGACACAGGAATCTGTTACACAAAGCTTTTACTGCTGCAGTCCTGATGCTAGTTCAGGGTTCCTGAGCCCTTCCTCTAAGTCTGCCTATCGATGCCACAACACAAAGGAGTGTTAAACCACATGGTCCAGCATTAATATTGCTTATTACACTATTCTTTTTGTATCTTGCATGAACAGTTGTTATCTCATAGCAGCCATGTGATGTTGTCATTGTTTTATATTATGAAGCAAAGTCTTTGATAATTACAATATTATTGTCTCAGATGAGACTTAGGTCCTGACTTATTAAGCACATCTGCCAGGTTATGCCCAAAGCAAATCTGAGTAATGCTAAATATAATTTATAATGTTTTCAGCATGTTGTTGCACCCCTAATGTTTTTTTATGTAGTGCAGCAACATGTGCCAGTGTAAAAATATATTTATATATTATATCGATATATAAATTATATTTGGCAGCACTCTAATTTCCACCATATTAGTACCAGGCCTTACAATTGATTCTTGTTATTTTTATGCCAAATGTCTGCAATATAGGCTACAGATATTTGCTAGCGCCATGATTTATGTAACCACACAAAAATGATCACACCTTCATGGTCTGGTCAGTCAACCCCACCAAAACAATATACCTCTTATTAAATTACATTTTAAATGTACATTATTATTTTTCAATAATTAGAGACCACATTATAGTTAATTAAGACACAAATATGGAACATAATTCTATATAGGGAATTTCATTGGATGTATTTTTAGATTCTCATTAAACCTGGTTGTTTTTTAAGTATCACCGGATTTTTGGATCTATGTGGTTTCTCCCAGAAGCCCAAAATGCCTGCACACTGGATGACCAGGCACTGGACAATATTGTCTTATCTTGTCTTATCTATATGTTTTCTCAAAGACATTTTTGACAGTCACCTATCTGTTTTTTGTCCAGTAGCTGAATTGCAAAAGGAAGCAAGACTACCCCTTTGGTGCTCCAACCACGGTGATCACAGTGACCAGAACCCCTGTCTTAGTGGAGGGTTGCCAGTCGTGGAAACACATGACCCAGGTGAAGTGCCCAAGCAAAAAGCAGACACCGCTACCTAGAGCAGAGGACAAGCAGACCATGCTAGGTAGAACACAGGAAAAGCATGAGAATGGATTTAGGCTCCCTGAAGAAGGAAGAAAAAACAAAGAAGCCCCTGCTCTTGGCCAGACCTTCTTTGCTGGACATCTCCTCGCAGAAATGGCTGTCACGGGCACGCGCCTTGCTAGGGGGATAGTGGGGATCCAGCCGGGGCCTGCACATGCACTGTTGGAATGGGAGGAAAGGTAAGTAAGTGGGGCAACCTGGGGGGTTTCATACAGCGGGGAATCCCAACTTTGAATGCCCATGGGGAGGGAAATGATCAACCCAGGAATCTTATAAATTGCCGGGCCGATCAAGCTGGGTTTTGGGCCATTTTAACAGGCTTAATGAAAAGGTAATGACTATCAGAAAGAAGGTAGGTTTACATAATTTATAAGATGGCTAAGACACCGTGTGGGGTGGAAAATACATGAGAATGGCAGCGATTTGCAACAAGCATTCATAAAAAAACGTATGCAGCATTGCAGTGGGGGTTTAAGTGGACCTATTGTTCCTATTGAAGATTTAGTTGAAATGAAAGCACTCTGATGCAGGTTGCAATTCACACAGCAAGGCTCACCGAATGTGCACCTTGCTCCGCTAAAATCATAACCATTGTCATCAGGGTAACAAAGCTCTGTCAGACGGCTAAGACGCCGGGGGTGGAAAATACATGAAGATGACAGGTCTACACTTGGACAATATTTATACATTGGGATTATCTTTATCAGGACTCAGGGAATACTACTGACAAACTGATTAGCTGGAGATCATCTTGAGACCCTATGAAGACTCTTCAGCACATAACCCCACAAATATGTCATATCATTGTATAGCTAAAATTAACAACCCACCTAATTCCACATTCAGATGACATATAATACAGTGATATGTTTATACTATGCAGCACAATATCTCCAGGCACAACTAACTCATGTGACCCAGACACGGTAATAACCATCACATTTATCCTAACACAGCAAACATATCTACCTGGTATAAGACAATATGGTGGATCCCTCAGTCGCTCTCCTGACTCGTCTACACCTCCTGTGACTGAGTCCGGCCTCACCTTATTTTGTCTTTATAAACATTTAAATGTACATTATTATTTTTTAATAATTAGAGACCCCAGTATAGTTATAAGACACAAATATGGAACATAAGATTCTTGATTATTATGAGATGATTAAAGGACACAGGGTGAAGAGAATCCAGGAGAAAGTTGGAAATTTTGCACAAGAAAGGAGCCCTTTTGGTAACCTGGGTAGTTTTGGAGGAATTTTCAAATGGTTAAGAGATATGGCCATCAATGTTCTTGTAGTCATTTTTGTGATTATGATGCTTTTTGTGTCCTTCAAACTAGCATATACACTGCTTACCTGGCTCACAGAAAGGAAATTGTATAGTAAAGATCATCCAGAAGATGATCTAAGAGGGGGTTTAAGGGTTAATGCTCTCTTTTTCTCTCTCTGTGTTTAATATGTGAATAATGGCTCATACACAATCACGGAGCAATCTCCTTGGTATGGGGCAGTAGAGGAGGCCTCCTTATCTTATACTGTCTGTGATCTTCTACCTGGCTGAGGAGGCCTCACTATATTGTCTCTAGTAGGGTTCCTCAGATTTGTCTCATCGAATTTTGGAAGCTTTTTGATCACACTTTATACTGACTATTTATTATACCGCTAAATATAATATGTTACAATTATCTCACTCCCTGGAATAAACCGTTATGAATGAGCCCATCTATATGTTTATATGGCACCAGCATCCATTTATTAAGCGTTATCAAACAGGTTGAGGGTAGAAGCAGCAGGAGTGGGGAATACGAAGTCTCTAGGGTTAATGGTTGGTAGTTGGCACACCATATGTATTGAATCACAGAAAATTAGTGAGGGTGCTCATGGGATCCAGGGGACATCGCCACATTTATCCCCAACTAAACAGACTCAGCAATATGTTTTAGGATCAAAGGCACACCAATACACAAAATTAGTTTGCAAGTAAAAGTTGTATTAAAGATAAATATATACACACAAGTAATGTTGAATTGCTAATGTACAACACGTTACTCAAAAAAAGGATACAATGAGATAGCTCTGTATGAGCGAAGGTCAAGCTGTCATCAGGAACGTTTGTACACCTCATGCAAAAAAAAGCATAATACACATGAACTCTAGCATATACCGTATCTGCTGGTTACTATGGCTATGAAGTGGTAAAAATAAATTACCAGTGGACTATGAGGTGCTTCTGTCACGAACCTGATGAGTGGTATGTGGGATGCAGGCTGAGTACAATCAGTCAAGGAAAAGAAAAGTAAATGGCACACTAAGAATACATGCTATGATATTATTCTGGTCAGTACATAAAACTCCATGCCCTGCATCATACCAGAATGTGACCTTCCATATATACATACAGTTTAAATCATGACGTAAACAAGTGATCATATTGTATAATACATGATAAGTATATTACCAAGTGGCAGTACAAAAGTGCAATGATCGCGGAAACATTCGCGGATTCCGCCTGCATCCCACATACCACTCATCAGGTTCGTGACAGAAGCACCTCATAGTCCACTGGTAATTTATTTTTACCACTTCATATCCATAGTAACCAGCAGATACGGTATATGCTAGAGTTCATGTGTATTATGCTTTTTTTTGCATGAGGTGTACAAACGTTCCTGATGACAGCTTGACCTTCGCTCATACAGAGCTATCTCATTGTATCCTTTTTTTGAGTAACGTGTTGTACATTAGCAATTCAACATTACTTGTGTGTATATATTTATCTTTAATACAACTTTTACTTGCAAACTAATTTTGTGTATTGGTGTGCCTTTGATCCTAAAACATATTGCTGAATACGAAGTCTCGAAATTTACAGTTGCACAGTAAGTGAGATTTTGTAGCAAATATTTGCATCAAACCAGACATTGGGTTAATGACGGTCTTGGTGTTTGCACAGAGGGAGCCCTAAATCCCCTCATTGACTGAGGGGCATCCCCTGGGGGGCCCCTGAAGAAGAAAACATTTTTTAAAATTATGAAATGACCAGAAGAGGCGATTAAATTATTATAGCTGAACAAAATGGGTCCACATTGAACTTTAATAAGATGAATATTACCAAGTCATTGGTAATGATTGGGGTTGGCCTATTTTAAAACGATTATATTCTTTGTTGCCTATATCAGTAATAAGCCCGGTCGCCTTATATCTGCCTTTAGGTAATTTGGCAAGAGATTTAGCATGTTGGGGTTAGCTGTATATTCTCTCTAATCAGGTCCCCTAGAATCTCTGTGGTGGCGTGCCATAGTCTGAGTTTATACACATTACCACCATAGAAGGATTCATGTTGCTTGTGACTGTTTACACCACCAGCAGGTGTAGGTTGGTAATCTAGCATTGTAAATTGATGTGTCGTAGTACCTTGAGATATATTTAAGACAGAACATTTTCAGAGGTGGTGACTGGATAATTTTGATTGTGTTAAAAATGCTTCACCAATCAGCATCTTCCAACTTTATTTTTACATCACTCTCCCATTTTCTAGTGTAATCCAATGTTATTCGTAGTGACAATTTCCTTAGCCGATCATGGTAATGAGAGATTGTGTTAGGTCTTGCTCGTGTGTTCAAGAAAATATCCTGAAGGGCTGTTGTTTTAACCCTTTAAACGCCAGCCACGTAAAATTTACGTGGCTGCCTCTCCTGCAGTTAACTGCCAGCCACGTAAATTTTACGTGCCTAACTTTCCCCACTAATAGTAAAAAAAGTTTGCCAGATTTATTAGCATTGCATCAAGGAGACAAAGGGATGGAGGAGCCTTATATGAAACACAATAGACGAGACTCTCATCATTAACATAGAAATGACAGGACACAATAGACTGAAACTGGGAAAGAAATGCGGTGAAGTAATTGCAAAAAACAGGTTCATAGTAAAAAACCTCAAACTAGTACATGCAGTAGTTTTATCTATTACATTTGTCAGAGTTATAACATTTTCATAATTATACTCACCAGTAATCACACCTAAAAAAGTTGAAGTTATATAGTGCTGGGGGCTGGTGTCACAACAGGTGACCTCTCGCTACCTGGCGCTCTCCAATGCATTTCAATGGAACAATCTTTAAATATTAATAATTAATTTTTATTAATGTTTTTTTTTTTAAATGTGAAAAATTCTGTGACCACTTCTGCCATTT
The DNA here is from genome assembly GCA_027917425.1 of Gastrophryne carolinensis. Lineage (NCBI taxonomy): Eukaryota > Metazoa > Chordata > Amphibia > Anura > Microhylidae > Gastrophryne > Gastrophryne carolinensis. Next base: position 3,637,634 of record CM051236.1, on the reverse strand, counting down.
TAGATAATTTAATAAAGGGAAAAAAAAATTTGAGCAGAATTGATATTACAGGTCTGATATTATTGTATTCATATTACTAAATTATTTTAAAAACTTTTTTTTTTTGGGTTTCCAAAAATATGGTGGCTTGGGGGTTAAAGAGCTACTTTTAACACATTGCCTCCAGCGCTCTGGGGTTTAAACATGCATTTCACAGCACTTGAATTTTTTGAGCGTGATTTTTTGATGAATATGGTGGAAGCCGGTCGCTATCATGCACATCCATACATCTCGGAACCTGTGAAATAGCGACTCTTAACCTTGTATTCAAAATTACGCCACACCGACTCAGTCGCTGTCAACAACTGAACAACGGCCAAGCACAGCAACTACTAGCGGGCGCTGTGAAAATACCGCTACAGTCGCTCAACTGTCGCTACATGTCGCTATTAATAAATCAGCCTCCCCGTGTGTCAATAGAGGGAGAAACAGATGGCAGCCCGAGTGATGGCTGCAGGAGAGACACCCGCCCTCCAGCAGGGGATCTGTTACACAGTAAAGACCAGCTGAGGGGGGTATGATATAGAAACTCTGCAGAGTGCAGCTTAGAAATCAGACCACCCACAGGACAGCAGGAGGCATGGTTTATAAAGGCAGCCTCCATGGTGTGTTTGAGGCTTGCAGGCATCTTTTGCTGCCTAGCCACCAGCTGGAGGATGAGGCACACTGCACGGCAGACACAATACTCACTGGAAATGCACACTATTTGATCAGGGTTTTTTCATAAGGTAGAGCATGTTGCCCATTCCAGCTCCGTGCCACACCCCCTACCCAGTCAAAACTTGAACACAATCTTTTGTTAGATTCTGAAGAATGTTAAATCTTTGATGATTTAAGAAATAGCCCCTCCAGAATTTATCTGGATTGAATAATCAAGTATAATTCAGGATCATGATTTCTTCAAAGTCTGGTTTCCGTGAATAAGTGAGTTTTAGTCAATCTTCACCTAAAAATAAAATAATATTAAAAAATTGTAAAAAAATATAAAGAAGGAAATAGCACAAAACTGAAGAACACTGAGAAATGTAGCTCCCCAGAATATCTGAGGGAAAATAGTTTGCGTTCTTGGCTCAGAACGGGGTAAAAAGTCCCTGGTCCATTGTCTGCAGCGTGGGGGGGGGGGGGCAGAGTGTGATGGGGTTCTCACACTGAAAACCTCAGCCACAGAGCAAAACCACATGGAATGACATTATTGACATACTGGAGCACTAGCACTCGGGCAAACTGGAAAACACAATGAAACTTAAAAGGCAAAAGAGTTGTATGCAGACTTAAACCAGATAAGCATATAGAAGGCTTGTTTTTATTTTTTTTTATCCAAAACATCTCAGTAACAATTTCTCCTGCTGTTTAGACGTTTAGAATTTCATGTGAAACATTCTACATGGCAGTGTGAATCCTTAGGTGTCTAGTCAGCTGTTGTCTATGCGAGTAAACAGGGTGTGTCCTACAATGAATATTTATTTCCTTTGAAACAGTTGCCACATTCTGTGCATAGTTACATCATGGCTTCTCTCCTGTATGGATCATGAAGTGGATTTGGAGATGATCAATTCAAGTAATACAATAGTTACATTCTCAGCATTTGAAAGGTTTCTCTCCAATGTGAGTCCTCTGGTGTGTAAGCAGGTGTGAACTTTGTGCGAAGCACTCGTCACACTCAGGACATTGATACGGCTTCTCTCCAGTGTGTGCCCTATGATGAACAATTAATTCACTCTTAGTATTAAAACATTTGCCACATTCTAGGCATTTATATGGCTTCTCTCCAGTGTGTGCCCTATGATGAACAGTTAATTCACTCTTAGTATTAAAACATTTGCCACATTCTAGGCATTTATATGGCTTCTCTCCAGTGTGTGCCCTATGATGAACAGTTAATTCACTCTTAGTATTAAAACATTTGCCACATTCTAGGCATGAATATGGCTAGAGCAGAAGAGTTGGAAGAAATCAGAAAATAAAATTTAGAGTGTACAGTACACAATATACAATGTATACTCAACACTCTAGGATATGGGCATTGCCAATACACTCACAAATACAAACTAAATACACACAATCTGTCACTCAAACACACAACCACTCAAGCAGATGCAATCTTACACAAACACAAGTGCACCTCAATGCAGCTCACCACAAAACCAATTAGCTTGCTGAAAGAATGTTTCCTAAGTTTGGCCCAGCCAAGAGGGAAGATGCTGCACAGCCCGCAAATGGTCTCCAAAAAATCTAAACTAGAAGCTGTGTCCTACACAATATGGTCACAATTCACTCCCCTATTTGAAGTGATAATTTCCTTAGCTGACCATAGTAATGAGAGATTGTGTTAGGTCTGACTCGTGTGTTCAAGAAAATATCCTGAAGGACTGTTGGTTTAAATGGTTCTGAAGGAAGGAGTAAAGTTTTTAAATAACTTCTATCTGGTGGTAGAATAGTGCGAATTTCTGACCATGTCAAATTGTTATAAATCCCCAGACTCCTCTAACCTTGTCCCAAAACACAACATAAAAAACACAATACAGCAGGTACCAAAACTTATTGAATGCAACTGTAACTAACAAATATCTGGGGACAACTCTGAATATTGCCCATCTCTCTGATCATAATGATGTTGTGGGCTGAATGAGTTTTAAGTCAAGTATCAAAATTGCTTTAATTGTTCCTTTTAATTTTTTTAAGTAAAAACATCTATCGGTAACAATTTCTCCTGCTGTTTAGAAGTTTAGAACTTCATGGGAAACATTCTACATGTCAGTGTGATTCCTTTGGTGTTTTGTCAGCTGTTTTCTTTGCGCGTAACCTTCATCACAATCAGGACATTGATATGGCTTCTCTCCAGTGTGTTCTACAATAAATATTTCTTTCCTTTTAAACATTTGCCACAGTCCTTGCACAGATGTATCATGGCTTCTCTCCTGTATGGATCATGGAGTGGATCATTGGAGATGATCATTTTGAGTAATACACTGGTCACGTTCTCAGCATCTAAAAGGTTTCTCACCAGTGTGAGTCCTCTGGTGTGTAAGCAGGTTTGAACTTCGTGAGAAGCACTTGTTACATGCAGGACATTGATAAGGCTTCTCCTCAGTGTGTTTCCTATGGTGAACAGTTAAATCTCCCTTAGTTATAAAACATTTGCCACATTCTAGGCATGAATATGGCTTCTCTCCTGAGTGGCTCCTAGAGTGGATTTTGAGACAATCACTTCGAGTGAAACACTTGTCACATTCCAGGCATCTAAAAGGTTTCTCTCCAGTGTGTGTCCTCTGGTGTGTAAGCAGGTGTATATGCTGTGCAAAGCACTTGTCACACTCAGAACATGGAAATGGCTTCTCTCCAGTGTGAATTCTCTGGTGTGTAAGCAGGTGTGTATGCTGTGCAAAGCACTTGTCACATTCAGAACATGCGAATGGCTTCTCTCCAGTGTGAGTCATTTGGTGTTTAAGCAGTTGTGTATGCTGTGTAAAACATCTGTTACATTCAGAGCATGAGAATGGCTTCTCTCCAGTGTGAATCTTCTGGTGTTTATTGAGATTAGACTTATGACTGAACCATTTCCCACACTCGGAGCACTGATATGGCTTTACTCCTGTGGCGCTCATTATGGGCTGATGAAGATTTATTTATCTGTCAAATGGATTCCAGCTCTTGCTAAATTTTCAACCTGTGAAGAGAGCACAGAAAATGGCATTAGTTACGAAAGTGGTACACAAATCAAAGAACCCAACATTTTGGTTATCTACATTGATAGTTGGTTGTTTTTATGCATTTACATCACACAAATAGCCACTTTGTGCCTTGGAGCACCCAAGCAGGTCACAGTGTTCTCACAGCACTATCTCACCACAGCAGAGCTTGCTTATGACTTAATGACCTGAACCATGACCTGCCCTTCCCAGCTCAGCCACAGCACAGAAATGAAAGCACAGAAAATGTATTACCTGTAATCAGATATTTTGAGATGCTTAGAAATGACTGTGGGACTGATGTTACCCAGTTCCCAAGGGGGATATGGGAGGTTATTACATGTCTGGACTGGGACTGGGACCAACATACTTGGCCACTGCTGTATTACCCTATTGCCATGACATAAATACACTGCAAATCCTGATTAGACTTACCTTCCTTGTGCTAAAATCTGTTTGCCACTGGTCACATGGTCCAGAATCTTTTACCATGATTCTGGATGCCAAAGAAATCAAAACAGTGGGACCTCTGGTGGCCAATTTTCCAGGGGGTTCCAAATGGATACAGAGGCAGCAACACACAGAAGCCAGTGGAAATCATTAAAGATTTAAGGATAGCACACTGGGCAAGTGCATTGGGTTTGATTTTGAGAAAGGCTGCATCTCTAAGTCAAATTTAGAGAGTGTAAAGAAAATGAATTAAAGGATATGTTAAAAATGAGTTTCCCGGTACTCTATGAATCCAGATGAGCGGCCTATAAACATGACACGACAATACAATGACACAATTTCTCTTCTAAGCTTTCTATGCTAAGAGGGGTCATTATGGGATGTGGAATTACCAATGTCGAATAACAGTAAAATAGAGATTTATATTAATTTCTCTAACACCACCTTTATTCTACTCCACTCACACATGACCAAATCCAAACTGCAACAATACAAGCACATATATCTTTATAGCAAAGGGAAACATTTCTACCTAGTATACTGTATCATTCAGTGACTCATATGACCAGGGCAGCACTTATGTGGGAGGGAACCCAGTGCAAGACTGCAGGATGGTGCCCCTCCCAGGACAAATCACTGCCCTCCAACAAACCATGATTACCACCAAAAAGCCCCTCAACTGAATCAGGAGTAGGTTCCATTTAAGAGTTAAAACATTTTGTCAATTTAAAAAGGCGTCTGGATCCCCAACTGGTGCCCTGCTTAGCCACTCAATCTGAATACCCCAAAGGCCGGCCATGCATGTTGCTGACCAGCAGACTCATCCTATAGGAGTCGATTCAGAGCCTGGTGAGAAAGCTCACTTCTTTCTTAGGAGAGAAAATTGCCATTCACTTTTATTGTCTACTGGATGTAAATTTTCACCTGGCGCTGAATCAGCCCCGAGGTAGACAATGAAAGGAGTTTTCTCACCTGGCTCTGAATCGACTCCATAGTGTCTGTACATTTACTAACATGGAATGGGATGGGTTGGCTGAATTGATGGAATCATATAGACTTCTTAAACTAATCCAATTGGAGTCATGACATCACTGATCAGTATTATAGGACAGGGGGGATATTTTTAATACTTTAATGAGTAGCATAGAAATAAAGTGACATCATGACTGTAATGTGGATGACACTACAGAGAAGACGACAGGTCTACACTAGAGGAAACTAAACCTGGACAATATTTATACATTGTATATTGAAGCTTGCTGCATCATTTGTATGATGGGATTATCTCTATCAGGATTCAGGGAATAACACTGACCAACTGATTAGCTGGAGATCATCTTGGAGACCCTATGAAGACTCTTCAGCACATAACCCCACAAATATGTCATATCAATGTATAGCTGAAATGAACAACCCACCTACTTCCACATGCAGATGACATATAATACAGTGTAGATAATTATATAGATAAAATAGGAAACTCCACATAATTACACATCTGTCTGACACACAATACAATATTATATTTATACTATGGAGCACAATATCACCAGATACAGCCAAATAATTTACCCAGACATGATAATAACCATCACATATAACCTAATAGTAACAGAAGTCATATCTACCTGGTATAGGGCAGTATGGGGATCCCCTCGCCGCTCTCCTGACCCGTCTGCTATTGCTGTGACTGAGCCGGCCTCACCTTATATTGTCTGTACAAACATTCTCTAACATGAGGCGGCTTTGGATTGGCTAAATGGAATGAATCTGAATAAACAAAGGTATGTTAATGTCGTGTTACTGGGGAGTTTCACTGAGCTTTGTTTATCCCCCAGCAGTATGACAGATTCATTAGCATTGCAGGGAGGAGACAAAAGGGAGGGAGGAGCCTTATATGAAACACAATAGACGAGACTCTCATCATTAACATAGAAATTACATGACACAATAGACTGAATCTGGGAAAGAAATGTGGTGAAGTCATTGCAAAAAACAGGTTCATGGTAAAAAACCTTAAACTAGTACATGCAGTGGTTTTATCTATTACATTTGTCAGAGTTATAACATTTTTACAATTATACTCACCAGTAATCACACATAAAAAAGTTCAAGTTATATAGTGCTGGGGGCTGGTGTCAAAAATGGGTTATTTCCACACCTCACATCAAATAAAAGAAATAATAAAATGACACAAAGACCAAAATATAATTTGCAAAGTATAATTATCTTGTAATGATCAAAGTATTTGCCTCATACGATAAAACAATGTAACATTACATGGCTGATATGAGCTGTACAAGCAAGATACAGGAAGGCAGGTAACATAAGCAATATTACCTCTGGACTCGGTGGCTAAGCACCTGATCATTAAGACTAAAAGTGAAAGCAAAAGAAAATGCAACAATTAAATCAAAAGTTACGGGATACAAAAATGATCAGGATATATCACAGAATAAAAAAGTCCTAGGCTATTGCTATATGATGACTCACCAACCCTCACAGTACACAGGTTACATTGTGTGTGTTTTATCATTATTTAGGGAGGGATAACATGAGCCAGTTGAATATGCTGCGACATCAAACATCTTCCTCTAGGAGTTTCATCCAGAGAGCGAAAGAATGAACACGCATTGGGTTCCTGATCTGCAGCCTATCCTTAGTGGGCGTGCTCAAAATGAGGTCTCTAGTATCTGTACCTAAATTATACTTTTCTAGCTCAGCTAGGCCTTTCCTTCAAGCAAAATACAGGGGTTTGCTGGGAAATTCTTGGTACATAGTAATACCGTACTAAATGAGCTAAATGTGGGACACCCCCCCTCTGAGATCGTAAATGGTCATAGAGATTACTCTGTCCAACTTCTCTCCCTTTCTATTCAAAATAACCTTGAAAATGCCATTTTATAGCCTTTCCTAAAAATACCATTCTGCCAAAGAAATATATTGAATGAGCTTCTCATATCTAAAGTAATATAATATCTTTGGCAGCAGATACGTCCTAATGGAAGCAGTTCTGCCAATGCAAGATATTCAGTTAGCCCCTCACACCCTGAAGCTTCCTATAACTTCTTATAAAGCAACTGATAATTTGCTGTCTATAAATTCACATTTTCAGTCTAATCCTTATATGTGTTATTTGGAAAGTAGGTCTGAAACACTGAAGGACAGGATTTCATCTGAAAATAATTAACACCTATAAACCCTTTAGTCCTTAAAATTAAAGTCTTGACATGTTATCTAGGCTAAAGATTTGAATAATAATAAATAAATTAATAATAATAAATCTTGGAGGTAGAGAGTATTCTTTACTAGTTCCCCTTGTCTGAAACCTACCTGTTTAGACCAAGGTGGTGTATAGAGATTAGCTCTATAGAGATTCTCATATTAAGTTGTGTGTTTAATCCCTAAATATGTTATTGGAGAAGCAGACCTCTGAAATGTTATCTTGGACTGAACCTTAGATATATGCTCATGAGAAATGATAAAAATAAAGGTCCTCTAATTAGCAGGTGAGAAGAGCTTGAAAATCGTTTGGAGGTTATAAGCAGATTACAGAGTTATTTACCCTAATAGTCCTAGAAACCGTTTGCATGTCTTGAATGGAAGAGGGGGGCAGTACCAAGTATGTTTATTATTGATCACTCTTCTAATTCACTCTGGGCTTTGTCTGCCTGGAATGACCCCACTTGGGCCAAATGCTGACAGATTCATTGAAGTGCTCTTGAACCAGATAAATAAGTTAGCCCAACACTACAAACTTGGCACAAGACAACACGAGGACCACTTAGTAGATCTCTGATTCATTCGACTGCCCGAAATGTCTCCCATTAAATTATTCATTACATATACAGATGGAGCAGAGCTAACACTCCCTTTTCCTGGGGTAAGTAAACAACGCTGTCTTGAAATCTCCAATGCTTTCCAATGACATGTGTTTGCTTAGCCAGGGATATCTCAGGACCCTTTAACTTCGTCCAATCTGTATACATTTGTAAAGCATTTGCCCTGGTTTGACACTGGTCTTGCAAACCAAGGCTCCTCGGGGGGTTGTTTCTTTTTTTAAGGAAAAATGTTTATTATTATTATATTATTTTTAATAAAATGGGTCAAATAGTTTGACCCAAATGTTCCTTCTGTTTGGGTCTGGCTGAGCTGCACTCAATATTCATATCTCATGTTAAAGTTACCCGAAGCCAAAGATCATCAACAATTACTATTATATATTGTGCATAATAATTAGAATTTTATTAGCTTGAATATTTGGGGAGGTCACAGAGTCATTAAGTCGTTGCTTTATTGTTTAAATCTAACAACTGCGGCATACAAAATATTACAATTAAAATAAACATGACATGTCATTTCCTGCATGTTAGGGGAAACTGAATCATCATCAAGCGGTATTTTAAACTTAAGGGCTGGCCAGCAAGGGTTTTGATCTACATTATAGCTTACTGGGTCCTTAGACTTGGTCCTGTGGTGTCCAGGTGCACTTCCAGCTCCCTGCTACTGAGGCAAAGCCTGACGTGCTACAGTCTGTGTAACTGGTCTCATCTGCTGACTTGCTTGCAAATGGTAAATGATGCTAAATGAAAGGTTAACTCTTTATGTGTACATTCTTTTCATTCATTCATTATTTCTATAATCCTTAATATTTGATTTATATATTCCTCTCTCTCTACCTTTTCTTCTATTATCGCAATCTTTTCTTTCCTGCCTTATTTCCACCCTTACTTTTCTTCCATTCTATCTAAAGCATACAAAAATAAATGGCATGATCATGGCAAGTGTAGTATATTTTTTAAAAACACTTTATTAGGCAATGAAATACAATCAATGGATCAATATGAGTTAAATAGTTTGAGCTCAATATGTGTCGTATGTCTGTGGATTGTACCATAAAGGTCAAAGCAGCTTACAAGTGGCATTAAAACAGTGTTGTTACTCCTGTGCATAGTTTCTGTTGAAGACTAAATGATCACACAGGTAAAAATGACACACACTTTCCCTCTTGTTTAGTAATATGAGCGGATTTTGTTTTTGGTTTAGTATAAGACATAAAAAAGAACCTTCCAAAAGTATGGGAATCCAAAGAGATTTGGTGGTTTAGATAACTGGGAGGGGTCCCGGTTTTAAAAGCAAAAAACAATCCACCGAAGCTGGCTGCGAAATCTAGGCATGCCTGCTGTGTGAACTCCCCACCCCCCACGGGGGCACCACAAAACTCACCTTCTTCCCGATGCTCTCATGATGTAAACAGTGAGTGGCCGCATTGCTGCATCTTTGGCCTGTGAGTGCGCTCATGCTCTGCTGGGGGTGTGGCCCCTTGCACTCTTGGTTGCCACAAACAGCCATTTGCTGAACATTACATATGCACAGCAAACAGCTCTGACGGGATGAGAGCAAGCACATGCATGGTTGAACTGGGAAGATGTGAGTTTTACAGGGCAATTTGTATCACACTATTATTTATAATAATTATTATTATTAATAATGTTGATAGTTTTGTATACATAGTGATTGAGCTGCTCCCACCCCCCTTTGTTCATTTGAATTGCCATGAGCACAAGCAGGGAGGAATTCAGTCAATATGGATTTCTCCCTGTGAAGTGTTCTAAAGGGAGGCTGGCTGCTTCCCAGGTGAGTAGCTCTCAGATATTTGTCTGCATTGCATGTCCCAACTTTGGGGACTCAGAATTAAGAGTAGGGACCACACTAAACACAGAGTGCCTTGCCGGGGCAGTGTGGCTTCCACATGTATCTGCAGATATATGCAACCAAATCTCTGTCTTTCCACACAGCTAGACATGTTTGTTGCTTGATATTTAGTTGATGAGAGGGTTAAACTGGGCGGTAAATTAGTTCCCAGGCCCTGAATAATAATGTTGATAGTTTTGTATAAATAGTGATTGAGCTGCTCCCACCCCCCTTTGTTCAATTTGTATCACACAGCGGGCCATCCAAATTCGGGAGGCTCCCCATGGCACAGTCAAAATCCCAGGTTTGTTCCAGCCTTAGGTAGCCTGTTAAATAAAGTGCAGGGTAGTTCACAATCTTTGTTGCCAAAGGCCGGGTGATAAAAATGTCTACTGCATGTTATGAGCCTTTAAACATCCAAGATGGCTGCTGACCCTGGCTCTGCTTTGTCTGTGCAAAGCACAGCTATAACCCTGCCCCCTGCACCCCCCCCACTGCTCTCCTCGGTATGTGATGCTCCTGAGGCAAGATGGCGGCGCCCGTATGCTAGAGTCCTGAACAGAGTTGAAGCCCAGTGGGTGAAAGAATAATCATGCTGAAGGTCCGGTTTGACCTAACAATTCGGCATACTTAGTGCATGTAGTCAGTGCTGTTTCATTTGTAGGTTATCAGGGTTCTACTCCATCATCTTTTTCCTGGAGGTGTGGGGTTGGCCTATCTCATAACGCTTATCTTCTTTGTTGCTCATATCAGTAATGAGCCCAGTCACCTTATATCTGCCTTAAGGTTACTTGGCAAAAGATTTAGCATGTCTGGGTTAGCTGTACCTTCTCTTTAATCAGGTTCCCAAGAATCTCTGTGGTGTAGTTTATACACATTCCCACCATAGATTTATGTCGCACATGCCTATTTACACCACCAGCAGGTGTAGTTTAGGAATCTAGCATCAGAATCTAATGTGTAGTAGTACCTTGAGATATATTTAAGTCAGAACATTTTTCGAGGTGGTGATTGGATAATCTCAATTGTGTTAAAAATGATTCCCAACTAGCGTCTTCCGACAATTTTTAATTGACTCCCCCATTTGAAGTGATAATTTACTTAACTGATCATAGCAATGATAGATTTTGTTAGGTCTGGCTTGTGAGTTCAATAAAATATCCTGAAGGGCTGTTGGATTAAATGGTTCTGAAGGTAGGAGTAAAAATATAACTTCTATCTGGTGGTAGATTAGTGCGAATTTCTGCAAATGTCAAAGTTTTATAAATCCCCGACTCCTCTAACCTTGTCCCAAAACACAGCATGAAAAACACAACACAGCAGGTGCCAAAAGTTTTGAATACAACTGTAAGTAGCGTATAACTAACTAATATCTGGGGACAACTCTAAATACTGCCCATCTCGCTGATCATAATGATTTTGTGGGTTTCGTGAGTTTCAAGTCAATTATCAAAGTATCCAAATTTCTTCAATTGTTCTTTTTATTTTTTATCCAAAACATCTCTTGGTAACAATTTCTCCTGCTGTTTAGAAGTTTAGAATTTCATGTGAAACATGTCAGTGTGACTCCTTTGGTGTTTTGTCAGCGCGTAACCTTCACTACAATCAGGACGTTGAAATGGCTTCTCTCCAGTGTGTGTCATATGATGAATATTTCTTTTCTTTAAAACAATTGCCACATTCTATGCATGGATACATCATGGCTTCTCTCCTGTATGGATCATGGAGTGAATTTTGAGATGATCATTTTGAGTAATACGCTGGTCACATTCTCAGCATCTAAAAGGTTTCTCTCCAGTGTGAGTCCTCTGGTGTCTAAGCAGGTTTGAACTTTGTGCGAAGCACTTGTTACACTCAGGACATTGATACGGCTTCTCTCCAGTGTGTGCCCTATGATGAATCGTTAATTCACCCTTAGTTTTAAAGCATTTGCCACATTCTAGGCAGGAATATGGCTTCTCTCCAGTGTGTGTCTTATGATGAACCGTCAATTCACTGTTAGTTATAAAACATTTGCCACATTCTAGGCATGAATATGGCTTCTCTCCTGTATGGGTCCTGGAGTGGACTTTTACATAATCAATCCGAGAGAAACACTTGTCACATACAGGGCATCTAAAAGATTTCTCCCCACTGTGAGTCCTCTGGTGGTTAAGCAAATGTCTATGCTGTGTAAAGCACTTGTCACACTCAGAACATGAGAATGGCTTCTCTCCAGTGTGGATCCTCTGGTGTGTAAGCAGGTATGCATGCCGTGTAAAGCACCTGTCACACTCAGAACATTGATATGGCTTCTCTCCAGTGTGAGTCATCCGGTGTGTAAGCAAACTTGCATTCTGTGTAAAGCACTTGCCACATTCAGAACATGAGAATGGCTTCTCTCCAGTGTGAATTCTCTGATGTTTTCTGAGGTTTGACTTAAGACTGAATCCTTTCCCACACTCAGAGCACTGATATGGCTTTACTCCTGTGGTGCTCATTATGGGCTGATAAATGGATTCCAGCTCCGGCTAAATGTTCAACCTGTAAGGAGAATAGAATTAATTATAATTTCATGAGTGACATAGAAATAAAGTGACACAGTGACTGTAATGTGGATGACACTACAGAGAGACGACAGGTCTACACTAGAGGAAACTAAACTTGGACAATATTTATACATTATATATTGAAGCTTGCCGCGTCATTTGTATGATGGGATTATCTCTATCAGGATTTAGGGGGTGCTACTGACCAACTGATTAGCTGGAGATCATTTCGGAAACCCTATGAAGACTCTTCAGCACATAACCCCACAAATATGTTATATCATTGTATAGCTGAAATGAACAACCCACCTAATTCCACATTCAGATGACATATAATACAGTGATATGTTTATACTATGGAGCACAATATCACCAGACACAACTAAATCATGTGACCCAGGCATGATAATAATCATCACATATATCCTAAAAACACAGCAAACATATCTACCTGGTATAAGACAATATGGCGGATCCCTCAGTCGCTCTCCTGACCCGTCTGCTATTCCTGTGACTGAGCCCGGCCTCACCTTATATTGTCTGTATAAACCTTCATGAGGAGGCTTTGGATTGGCTAAATGGAATGAATGTAAATAATCAATGGTATGGTAATGAATACTTATTGGACAGTATTAGCAGTTCTTTGGTTCTGTTTATCCCCCAGCAGTATGTCACATTAATCAGCATTGCAGCATAATAACAGGAGAATAAAAGGGAGGATTCTTATTGGAAACACAATAGACGAGACTCTCATCATTAACATAGAAATGACGTGACGCCATAACTGACACAATGGACTGAAACTGGGAAAGAAATAAGGAGCAGCCATTGTAAGTGTGTCACAGCTTCATGTTATAAGATACTAAACTAGGACACAACCTATTATTGGATCCATTACATTTTTACAATTATCTGATTTTTCTCAATAAAACAGTATAACGTTACATATCACACTTATAATGATTATAAAATTTCACATTAAAAACATTTTCATAAGTTAGAAAACACGGTTAGCTTTCTAGGTGACCACACACATGTGTCTGAAAGTTTCCTGACTCTCACTCTCTCTCTGTGAACATACAATATATGAAAATATTTTTATATTGATTATATTGATTCTTCTTTTTATGAAAAGAAATAGAACTGATTATAATATGTGAATAATAGCTCATACAAAATTGTAGAGCAATCTCCTTGGTATGGGGAGGCCTCTTTCTCTTATATGAATATGAATTATATTGATAAATTCATGAATCCTTTCATTTTTTTAATGATTGCTATTAAAAGTTTATTTTTAATGGACAAGCGTAAAATGTACTGCCACTGGTTTGGATATATGATTTACATATTTTTTTCTTTTGTTCCAGCTTCCCAAGATTACAGACAATTAATTCAGCCTCACATCCAACCATGTAACTAAGATTTGGCCGGCCTCAAATGGGTGAAGGATTAAATATTACATTAATCCTTCTAACATTTCCCCCTGATGCTGGTCTTGGTGTGTTCCATTCTATCCAACGTTTCTCCTGCCACCAAACCTTGGTCTGCCAAGAGGGAAAAGGAGTGAGGAGATACACTCAACTAGGTCATCTAAAGCAGTTTAAACAGATGCCTGTGGAGGAATGTAAACACCAATCATAATAAATGAGGAGAATTCTCTTGGAGCGTAGAAGGGTCTGCAACTGCAACTGGAGTTCACATAAAAACAGATGCCACCTCCGCGTGATTTTTGTGATGAGTCACAATCCCTATCTGCTCTAATGATATTAAAATGTGGGAGCTCTATGGCCTCATCAGGAATATTGGCACTGAGCCATGTCTCAGTGAAGCAAAGAACTGCTGAGTTGGAGAACTTTGGATGATTATTGCACAGCAGATGTAGTTCCTCCATTTTGTTGGGGAGTGAGCGCACATTGGCTAGATGTACAGATGGGAGGGCTGTACACAAACCCCTCCTTTTCAGCCTTACCAACACCCCCGCTCTTTTACCCCTTCTGCAACGTTTCCCACAGCGCCTAGCAATGCGGGTCATAACCAAATCCCATAACACAGAGAAGGATGGAAACTTAGGCTCACTGATGCTCAGGAGTGTTTCCCTGGTGTATTTGAGGCATATGGTAGACAGAGATCAAGGACGCTCAAGAAAGTGGAGACAAGGTATCTAAAGCATACTAAAATAAATGACATGATCATGGCAAGTCTGGTATATTTATCAAAAACATTTTATTTGACAATTAAATACAATCAATGAATTAACATTTGTTCAATTGTTTGAGCTCTATATTTGTCTTATGTCTGTGGATTGTATCAAAAAGATCAAAGCGGCTTACAAGTGGCATTAAAAAAAAGTGTTGTTACTCCTGTTCAAAGTTTATGTTGAAGACTAAATGATCCCCAAAAGTCACAAAGTTAAAAATGACACACAGTTTCGCTCTTGTTTAGCAATATGAACGTATTTTATTTTTTCTTTGGTATAAGACATGCAAAAGGATGTTGCAAAAGTAAGGGAATCCAAAAAGATTTGGAGGTTAAGATAACTGTGACCCAGTCTTTAAAGCAGAACAAAACCCACTGTAGCTGGATCTAGAATCTGGGCACTGTGTGAAACCCACCCCCGAGGGCACCACAAAACTCCCCTTCTTCCTGATACCCTCCTGATGTAAATAATGAGTTGGGCTGCATTGCCCCATCTTTGGCCTGTGAGTGGGCTGAGTGGACATTCAGATAGGCTGGGGGTGGGAACACACCCACTGCTGGTGATGTGGCCACTTGCACTCCTGGTTGACACAAACAGTTATTTACATATGCACTGCAAACATTTTTGAGATTTACAGGGCTATCACACAGCAGGCCATTCACATTCCGGAGGCTCCCTATGGCACAGTCAAAATCCCAGGTTAATAAGTCTTCCCTGTCTACTGCCATGGCTGGTAAACAGAAAGTTGGATAAATGGGATACTGACCAAGACCTACACAGTAATGACCTTATTGATTTCTGACCCCTTCAAGTTAACAGGGAATCACATTAAAAACAGGAAATGTGGGTTGTATGCAGACTAAAATCAAATACGCATATAGAAGGCTTGGATCCCTTGCCTCTTGACAGATGACATAAACATAGATCAGCTGGATGTGGGATGTATCCCCTGCACACCCAGTGGTCTAGAGATACTAATTGTCCCAATAGAGTCTTATCACCTCCTTTCCTCATGACACGGGCTGGTATAGCAACGATGATTTAGGAAATGTTTTTTTCAGCTTCCCAGTGGATGAGGAGACACAACTCACCTTTTGTTTCAGGTCATATTTGCCCCAGGGCTATGTGTATTTGCTAGTAGTTTTTGCAAAAGTCCTCCAAGCCACTCTTAAGACCTAGACACCCCGCCATGGTTCCACCCTACTGCAGAAAGCCTTCTCCTCTGAAGTTTTGATTGGGAGGCCACCCTGGGGGACAAGAGGGATCATATGAAATGTCTTTTTGAAAGTGGTCATAAATTGTCTAAATAAAAGATGCAATGTTGTCAGGAAAAGGTTGAGTACCTGGGTTTTGTGCTTTCCCAGGGAATAAGAGAAAAAAGCCATAATAGGATAGCTGATGTTGTGGGTCTGCCCCACCCACTTTCAAGAAGGACATGCTAACCTTCCTTGGTATGATTGGTTACTGCCGCCAATGGACACCAGATTGTTCATAATGAGACAGCATATTGAGAGCTCAGGCGCATGTTGATAAACCTGAAACCCTGAAATGGTTAAATGAAAGGTTCAATGCTTTTTTGTATTTAAGAAATGCTATGGTGACAGCCCGGGGGTTAGGTTTTCCCAATTATGACGATGTTTCACTCATTTGCCAGGGACAAACTGTAAGGCTATGGCAGGTGTCCTAGCACAAGAGCACGGAGGCAAGTTGCACTCTTTTGTTTTTATTCTCAAAGGTGGTTCCTAGGCAGATACAGGTCATAACTGTGTGTCTCAGTGCCCTGGCCTCGTGTGCAATGGTGGTGGAAATGGCAATGGTGGTGGAAATGGCCGCACCCTTTACTTTGGGACATGCAAATGCCAATGTTAACACAAGAAATACCCCTCCCTGACCAGACTTTGAATGACTTACAAAAATATACTAGTACAGATAACAGGGGGATTGGGGAAAGGCAGAAATGCACAAAGACCAGAATAACTGTTTGTGCAAAGGGGGGAAAACTAGGGAAACTGTGCAACAGCTAGTGCACCTCTTTTTATTTCCCAATATCATGGTGTAGGACATAGAGGCTGGAAGACGACCTGTACACATGAACACCTGACATATCCAACAACCCCGTTCACACGTCAGCAGATTTTACTCACATGCCTAGATTAGGGAAAAAGCAGGAGTACCTATAAGTGATAGGGCATATGTTCCCAAGATAGGTTGAACTGTCTGTGACATGACTGTGGCAAGAATTCTCACACAAGAGATTATTCCTAGATGGGGGTGTTGGGAATGTTGAAAGAAATGTGGTTTTGCAACTCTCTGTCTTGATCCTCTCCTTTTTTTACAGGACACCACACATCCTTTTGAAGTAGGTGACGCAGTCATGGTCAAGTAGCTGAATCGCAAAAAGAAGCAAGACAACTCCTTTGGTGTTCCAACCACTGTGATCGCAGTGACCAGAACCACTGATTCATGGAGGATTGCCAGTCGTGGTAGATTAGTTTGAATTTCTGCAAATGTCAAAGAGTTATAAATCCCCCGACTCTTCTAACCTTGTCCCAAAACACAGAATGAAAAACACAACACATCAGGTGCCAAAACTTTGGAATACAACTGTAAGTAGCGTATAACTAACAAATCACTGAAGACAACTTTGAATATAATATTGTCCATCTCTCTGATCAAAATGACGGCGTGAGCTGAGTGAGTTTCAAGTCAAGTATCAAAATTGTTCAATTGTTCTTTTTATTTTTTACCAAAACATTTCTCAATAACAATTTCTCCTGCTGTTTAGAATTTTAGAAATTCACGCGAAACATTCTACATGGCAATATGAATCCTTTGGTGTCTTGTCAGCTGTGTTCTATGTGTGTAACCTTCATCACAATCAGTGAATTAATATGGCTTCTCTCCAGTGTGTGTCCTACAATGAATATTTATTTCCTTTGAAACAATTGCCACATTCTATGCATGGTTACAGAATGGCTTCTCGCCTGTATGGATCATAGAGTTGATTTTGAGATGATCATTTTGAGTAATACACTGATCATATTCTCAGCATCTAAAAGGTTTCTCTCCTGTGTGTATCCTCTGGTGCAAAGCTCTTGTCACACTCAGGACATTCATAAGGCTTCTCTCCAGTGTGTGTCCTATGATGAACAGTTAGTTTACTCTTAGTTGTAAAACATTTGCCACAATCTAGGCATTTATATGGCTTCTCTCCCGTGTGTGTCATATGATGAACAGATAATTCACTCTTAGTTATAAAACATTTGCCACATTCTAGGCATGAATATGGCTTCTCTCCAGTGTGTGCCCTCTGAGGAACAGTTAATTCGCTGTTAGTTATAAAGCATTTGTTGCATTCCAGGCATAAATTTGGCTTCTCTCCAGTGTGGCTCCTGGAGTGGATTTTTAGATAATCACTTCGAATGAAAGACTTGTCACATACAAGGCATCGAAAGGTTTTCTCTCCAGTGTGAGTCCTCTGGTGTGTAAGCAAATGTCTATGCTGTGTAAAGCACTTGCCACATTGAGAACATGAAAATGGCTTCTCTCCAGTGTGAATTCTCTTGTGTGTAAGCAGGTGTGTATGCCGTGCAAAGCACTTGTCACATTCAGAACATGCGAATGGCTTCTCTCCAGTGTGAGTCATTTGGTGTGTAAGCAGATGTGTATGCTGTGTAAAACATCTGTTACATTCAGAGCATGAGAATGGCTTCTCTCCAGTGTGAATCTTCTGGTGTTTATTGAGATTAGACTTATGACTGAACCATTTCCCACACTCGGAGCACTGATATGGCTTTACTCCTGTGGCGCTCATTATGGGCAGAAACACAATAGACGAGACTCTCATCATTAACATAGAAATGACGTGGCGCCATAACTGACACAATAGACTGAAACTGGGGAAGAAATAAGATGCAGTCATTGAAAAGTGTAACAGCTTCATGATATAAGATCCTAAACTAGGTAACACAGTATTTTTATCCATTACTTTTTGCCACAATTATACTTACTAGTAATCACTGTATGCCATTTTTTTGCACATATATTAATACACATATTCATTTGCAATTTACAACCTCAGTAGTACGGTATGCATTCTTCTAATTTATTTTGCTAGGAGTCGATTCGGAGCCTAGTGAGAAAACTCACTTCTTTTTAGCAGAGGAAAAGAGGAAAAAAAAGCCATTTACTTTCATGTCAATTTTTACCTGGATCTGAATCAGCCCCGAGGTAGACAATGAAAGGAGGGAGTTTTCTCACCTGGCTTTGAATCAGCTCCATAGTGTCTGTACATTTACTAACATGGAATGGGACGGGTTGGCTGAATTGATGGAGTCATTTAGACTCCTTAAACTAATACAATTGGAGACATGACATCACTGATCAGTATTATAGAGCAGGGGAGATATTTTATAAGACTTTCATGAGTAACATAGAAATAAAGTGACACCAAGTATCGCACCAAGTATAAAGGTATACACATAAGAGCTGACTAGGTGGAATATATAGTCCCCTTCTGCCATCGACCTTCTATTTTTCTATGTGGTAGAAGATTCTGGACCAAGTGACCAGTGGCGAAGAGATTTTACCAGGAAGGTCTCCTCAGGATTTGCAGTGGATATATGCCCTAGCAATTAGGTAGTACAGCAGCAGGTCTGCTATAAAGTCCTAGTCCAGGTGTGCAATAAGCTCCCATACCCCCCCCCCCCCAGGAACTGGGTAAAATCAGTAATTTCAAAGCATTTCAACATCTATGATTATACAGAAATAATATATATATATATATATATATATATATATATATATATATATATAATTGTGCTTCATTTTCTCTGCTGTGGCTGAGCTGGGAGTAGCGAGCTATAGATCAAGTTATGAAGTCATAAGCAAGCTTTGCTGTGGTGAGATAGAGTTGTGGGACCACTGTAACCTGCTTGGGTGCTCCAAGAGACAGGGTGGCTGTTAGGCCACTTTTTGTGATGTAAAAGAATAAAAATATAATTGTAAAAAACAATATGTTGGGTTCTTTGATATGTGTTCCACTTTTGTAATTAATGCCACTTTCCGTGTTCTCTTCATAGGTTGAAAATGTAGTCGGAATCAGGATCCATTTTACAGATAAATTAATGTTCATCAGCCCATAATGAGCACCACAGGAGTAAAGCCATATCAGTGATCTGAGTGTGGGAAAGGATTCAGTCTTAAGTCAAACCTCAAAAAACACCAGAAAATTCACACTGGAGAGAAGCCATTCTCATGCTCTGAACGTGACAAGTGCTTTGCACGGCATACACACCTGCTTACACACCAGAGGACTCACACTGGAGAGAAACCTTTTAGATGCCTGGAATGTGACAAGTGTTTCGCTCAAAATGATCTTCTAAAAATCCACTCCATGCGCCACACAGGAGAAAAGCCATATTCATGCCTAGAATGTGGCAAATGTTTTATAACTAAGGGAGACTTAACTGTTCATCATATGACTCACACTGAAGGGAAGCCATATAGATGTCTAGAATGTGGCAAATGTTTTACAACTAAGAGTAAATTAACTGTTCATCATGTGACACACACTGGAGAGAAGCCATATAAATGTCTAGAATGTGGCAAATGTTTTAAAACTAAGGGAGAATTAACTGTTCATCATATGACATACACTGGAGAGAAGCCATACAAATGCCTAGAATGTGGCAAATGTTTTATAAGTAAGACAAAATTAAGTATTCATCACAGGACACACACTGGAGAGAAACCTTTTAGATGCCTGGTATGTGACAAGTGTTTCACTCAAAGTGATCATCTAAAAATCCACTCCATGAGACATACAGGAGAGTAGCCATATCCATGCTCTGAGTGTGGGGAAGGCTACACGCATAGAGTTGACACCAAAGGATTCACCACACTGTCATGTAGAATGTTTCACATGAAATTATAAACTTTGCAGCAGGAAAAAGTTGTTACTGAAAGACATTGTAGATAAAAAAATAATAAGAACAATTGAAGCAATTTTTATACTTGACTTGAAAGTCACTCAGCCTATGTCATCATTATGATCAGCCATATGGGCAATATTGAGATTTGAGTTGTCCCCAGTTATTTGTTAGTTATAAGCTACTTTTCAGAAGTTTTGGCACCTGCTGTGTTGTGTTTCTCATGCTGTGTTTTGGTACAAGGTTAGGGGAGTCGGGGGATTTATAAAAAGTTGAGATTTGCATCACCTGGCCTTTCGTAACGAAAATTGTGAACAAGCCTTAACTTTAAAAAGCTACTTAAAGCAGAACCAAACGTGGGTTTTTGACTATTCCATGTTTTGTTATGTGCCAAGGAGGGGGATCTCAAATTTGGATGGCCCGCTTTGTGTCCTCCCACCCCCAGCCTATCTGAATATCTGGGGGGGGGAGTCACTCACAGGCAAAAGATGCGGCAATGAACTGTTTCCATCATGAGGGCGTCAGGAAGAAGGTGAGTTTTTTTGGTGCCTCTGGAGGGGGCGGTGGGTTTCACACAACAGAGAACCCTAGATTCTAAGGCCAGCTATAATAGTTTTTGTTCTGCTTTAAAGGCTATGACCACAGTCAAAGTTATCTAAACCCCTAAATCTTTTTGGGTTTCCATACTTTTGAAAGATCCTTTATATGTCTTATACAAAACCAAAAATAAAATACTCTCATATTGCTAAACATAAGGGAAAGAGTTGTGTCATCTTTAACTTTGTGACTTTCGAAGATCATTTAGTCTTCACCAAAAACTATGAACAGGCATAACAGCTCTTTATTTAATGCCACTTGTGATTACGTACACCACAAACCTAAAAGTGCAACTTTAAGTCTAAATATATTAAAGCAGCAAGATGGAAGTGATGATGATAAAAACAGTGAGAGTAAGAGAGAGCATTAACCCTTCAACCCCCTCTTAGATCATCTTCTGAATGGTTTTTACTATACAGTTTCCTTTCTGCGAGCTAGGTAATCAGAGAAGATGCTAGCGGGGCTCTTCTTACAACTAGAAATTAATCTTTACCTTTGTGATCATTTAGTCTTCAACAGAAACTATAAACAGGAGTAACAACACTTTTTTAATGCCACTTGTAAGCTGCTTTGACCTTTATGGTACAATCCACAGACATAAGCTCAAACAATTAAACTCATATTGATCCATTGATTGTATTTCATTGCCTAATAAAGTGTTTTTAAAAAATATACTACAATTGCCATGATCATGCCATTTATTTTTGTATGCTTTAGATAGAATGGACCAGCAGGTGTAGGTTGGTAATCTAGCATTGTAATTTAATGTGTTGTAGTACCTTGAGATATTTTTAAGACAGAACATTTTCAGAGGTGGTGACTGGATACTTTTGATTGTGTTAAAAATGCTTCACCAATCAGCATCTTCCAACTTTATTTTTACATCACTCACCCATTTTCTAGTGTATTCCAATGTTATTCATAGTGACAATTTCCTTAGCCGATCAAAGTAATGAGAGATTGTGTTAGGTCTGGCTCGTGTGTTCAAGAAAATATCCTGAAGGGCTATTGGTTTAAAGATGTACAGTTTTTATATAACTTCTATCTGGTGGTAGATTAGTTCGAATTTCTGCAAATGTCAAAGTGTTATAAATCCCCCGACTCTTCTAACCTTGTCCCAAAACACAGAATGAAAAACACAACACATCAGGTGCCAAAACTTTGGAATACAACTGTAAGTAGCGTATAACTAACAAATCACTGAAGACAACTTTGAATATAATATTGTCCATCTCTCTGATCAAAATGACGGCATGAGCTAAGTGAGTTTCAAGTCAAGTATCAAAGTTGTTCAATTGTTCTTTTTATTTTTTACCAAAACATTTCTCAATAACAATTTCTCCTGCTGTTTAGAATTTTAGAAATTCACGCGAAACATTCTACATGCCAATATGAATCCTTTGGTGTCTTGTCAGCTGTGTTCTATGTGTGTAACCTTCATCACAATTAGTGAATTAATATGGCTTCTCTCCAGTGTGTGTCCTACAATGAATATTTATTTCCTTTAAAACATTTGCCACATTCTATGCATGGTTACAGAATGGCTTCTCGCCTGTATGGATCATAGAGATGATCATTTTGGGTAATACACTGATCATATTCTCAGCATCTAAAAGGTTTCTCTCCTGTGTGTATCCTCTGGTGTATAAGCAAAGGTGAACTTTGTGCAAAGCTCTTGTCACACTCAGGACATTGATAAGGCTTCTCTCCAGTGTGTGTCCTATGATGAACAGTTAATTCACTCTTAGTTGTAAAACATTTGCCACATTCTAGGCATTTATATGGCTTCTCTCCAGTGTGTGTCCTATGATGAACAGTTAATTCACTCTTAGTTATAAAACATTTGCCACATTCTAAGCATGAATATGGCTTCTCTCCTGTGTGGATCCTGGAGTGGATTTTTAGACAATCACTTCGAGTGAAACACTTGTCACATACAAGGCATCGGAAGGGTTTCTCTCCAGTGTGAGTCCTCTGGTGTGTTAGCAAATGTCTATGCTGTGTAAAGCACTTGCCACATTGAGAACATGAAAATGGCTTCTCTCCAGTGTGAATTCTCTGGTGTGTAAGCAGGTGTGTATGCCGTGCAAAGCACTTGTCACATTCAGAACATGCGAATGGCTTCTCTCCAGTGTGAGTCCTCTGGTGTGTAAGCAGGTGTATATGCCGTGCAAAGCACTTGTCACATTCAGAACATGCGAATGGCTTCTCTCCAGTGTGAGTCCTCTGGTGTGTAAGCAGTTGTGTATGCTGTGTAAAACATCTGTTACATTCAGAGCATGAGAATGGCTTCTCTCCAGTGTGAATCCTCTGGTGTTTATTGAGATTTGACTTATGACTGAACCATTTCCCACACTCGGAGCACTGATATGGCTTTACTCCTGTGGCGCTCATTATGGGCTGATGAAGATTCATTTATCTGTCAAATGGATTCCAGCTCTGGCTAAATTTTCAACCTGTGAAGAGAACACAGAAAATGGCATTAGTTACGAAAGTGGTACACAAATCAAAGAACCCAACATTTTGGTTATCTACATTGATAGTTGGTTGTTTTTATGCATTTACATCACAAAAATAGCCACTTTGTGCCTTGGAGCACCCAAGCAGGTCACAGTGTTCTCACAGCACTATCTCACCACAGCAGAGCTTGCTTATGACTTAATAACCTGAGCCATGACCTGCCCTACCCAGCTCAGCCACAGCACAGGAATGAAAGCACAGAAAATGTATATATATATATATATATATATATATATATATATATATATATATATATTTTTTTTTTTAATTACCTGTAATCAGATATTTTGAGATGCTTAGAAATGACTGTGGGACTGATGTTACCCAGTTCCCAAGGGGTATATGGGAGGTTATTACATGTCTGGACTGGGACTTTAAAGGTGTATTACCCTATTGCCATGACATAAATACACTGCAAATCCTGATTAGACTTACCTTCCTTGTGCTAAAATCTGTTTGCCACTGTTCACAAGGTCCAGAATCCTTTACCATGATTCTGGATGCCAAAGAAATCAAAACAGTGGGACCTCTGGTGGCCAATTTTCCAGGGGGTTCCAAAAGGATACAGAGGCAGCAACATACAGAAGCAACGGGAAATCATTAAAGATTTCAAGATAGCACACTGGGCCAGTGCATTGGGTTTGATTTTGAGGAAGGCTGCGTCTCTAAGTCAAATTCAGAGAGTGTAAAGAAAATGAATTAAAGGATATGTTAAAAATGAGTTTCCCGGTACTCTATGAATCCAGATGAGCGGCCTATAAACATGACACGGCAATACAATGACACAACTACTCTTCTAAGCTTTCTATGCTAAGAGGGGTCATTATGGGATGTGGAATTACCAATGGTGAATAACAGTAAAATAGAGATTTATATTAATTTCTCTAACACCACCTTTATTCTGCTCCACTCACACATGACCAAATCCAAACTGCAACAATACCAGCACATATATCTTTATAGCAGAGGGAAACATTTCTACCTAGTATACGGTATCATTCACTGACTCATATGACCAGGGCAGCACTTATGTGGGAGGGAACCCAGTGCAAGACTACAGGATGATGCCCCTCCCAGGACAAATCACTGCCCTCCAACAAACCATGATTACCACCAAAAAGCCCCTCAACTGAATCAGGAGTAGGTTCCATTTAAGAGTTAAAACATTTTGTCAATTTAAAAAGGCGTCTGGATCCCCAACTGGTGCCCTGCTTAGCCACTCAATCTGAATACCCCAAAGGCCGGCCATGCATGTGACTGACCAGTAGACTCATCCTATAGGAGTTGATTCAGAACCTGGTGAGAAAGCTCACTTCTTTCTTAGGAGAGAAAATTCACTTTCATTGTCTACTAGATGTAAATTTTCACCTGGCGCTGAATCATCCCCGAGATAGACAATGAAAGGAGGGAGTTTTTTCACCTGGCTCTGAATCGACTCCCTAGTGTCTGTACATTTACTAACATGGAATGGGATGGGTTGGCTGAATTGATGGAATCATATAGACTTCTTAAACTAATCCAATTGGAGTCATGACATCACTGATCAGTATTATAGGACAGGGGGGATATTTTATCAGACTTTCCTGAGTAACATAGAAATAAAGTGACACCATGACTGTAATGTGGATGACACTACAGAGAAGACGACAGGTCTACACTAGAGGAAACTAAACCTGGACAATATTTATAAATTGTATATTGAAGCTTGCTGCATCATTTGTATGATGGGATTATCTCTATCGGGTCTCAGGGAATAATACTGACTAACTGATTAGCTGGAGATCATCTTGGAGACCCTATGAAGACTCTTCAGCAGATAACCCCACAAATATGTCATATCATTGTATAGCTGAAATGAACAACCCACCTAATTCCACATTCAGATGACATATAATACAATGTAGATAATTATATAGATAAAATAGGAAATTCCACGTAATTCCACATCTGTCTGACACACAATAAAATGTTATGTTTATACTATGTAGCACAATATCACCAGACACAGCCAAATCATTTACCCAGACATGATAATAACCATCACATATAACCTAATAGTAACAGAAGTCATATCTACCTGGTATAGGGCAGTATGGGGATCCCCTCGCCGCTCTCCTGACCCGTCTGCTATTGCTGTGACTGAGCCGGCCTCACCTTATATTGTCTGTACAAACATTCTCTAACATGAGGCGGCTTTGGATTGGCTAAATGGAATGAATATTAATAAACAAAGGTATGTTAATGTCGTCTTCCTGGGGAGTTTCACTGGGCTTTGTTTATCCCCCAGCAGTATGACAGATTCATTACCATTGCAGGGAGGAGATATAAAGGAGGGAGGAGCCTTATATGAAACACAATAGACGGGACTCTCATCATTAACATAGAAATTACATGACACAATAGACTGAAACTGGGAAAGAAATGTGGTGAAGTCATTGCAAAAAATAGGTTCATGTTAAAAAACCTTAAACTAGTACATGCAGTAGTTTCATCCATTACATTTGTCAGAGATATAACATTTTTACAATTATACTCACCAGTAATAACACCTAAAAAAGTTAAAGTTTATATAGTGCTGGGGGCTGGTGTCAAAAATGGGTTATTTCCACCCCTCACATCAAATTAAAGAAATAATAAAATGACACAAACACCAAAATGTAATTTGCAAAGTGTAATTATCTTGTAAAGATCAAAGTATTTGCCTCATACGATAAAACAATGTAACATTACATGGCTGATATGAGCTGTACAAGCAAGATACAGGAAGGCAGGTAACATAAGCAATATTACCTCTGGACTCGGTGGCTAAGCACCTGATCATTAAGACTAAAAGTGAAAGCAAAAGAAAATGCAACAATTAAATCAAAAGTTACGGGATACAAAAATGATCAGGATATATCACAGAATAAAAAAGTCCTAGGCTATTGCTATATGATGACTCACCAACCCTCACAGTACACAGGTTACATTGTGTGTGTTTTATCATTATTTAGGGAGGGATAACATGAGCCAGTTGAATATGCTGCGACATCAAACATCTTCCTCTAGGAGTTTCATCCAGAGAGCGAAAGAATGAACACGCATTGGGTTCCTAATCTGCAGCCTATCCTTATTGGGCGTGCTCAAAATTAGGTCTCTAGTATCTGTACCTAAATTATACTTTTCTAGCTCAGCTAGGCCTTTCCTTCAAGCAAAATACAGGGGTTTGCTGGGAAATTCTTGGTACATAGTAATACTGTACTAAATGCGCTAAATGTGGGACACCCCCCTCTGAGATCATAAATGGTCATAGAGATTACTCTGTCCAACTTCTCTCCCTTTCTATTCAAAATAACCTTGAAAATGCCATTTTATAGCCTTTCCTAAAAATACAATTCTGCCAAAGAAATATATTGAATGAGCCTCTCATATCTAAAGTAATATAATCTCTTTGGCAACAGATACGTCCTAATGGAAGCAGCTCTGCCAATGCAAGATATTCAGTGAGCCCCTCACACCCTGAAGCTTCCTATAACTTCTTATAAAGCAACTGATAATTTGCTGTCTATAAATTCACATTTTCAGTCTAATCCCTATATGTGTTATTTGGAAAGTAGGTCTGAAACACTGAAGGACAGGATTTCATCTGAAAATAATTAACACCTATAAACCCTTTAGTCCTTAAAATTAAAGTCTTGACATGTTATCTAGGCTAAAGATTTGAATATAAAAAATCTTGGAGGTAGAGAGTATTCTTTACTAGTTCCCCTTGTCTGAAACCTACCTGTTTAGACCAAGGTGGTATATAGAGATTAGCTCTATAGAGATTCTCATATTAAGTTGTGTGTTTAATCCCTAAATATGTTATTGGAGAAGCAGACCTCTGAAATGTTATCTTGGACTGAACCTTAGATATATGCTCATGAGAAATGATAAAAATAAAGGTCCTCTAATTAGCAGGTGAGAAGAGCTTGAAAATCGTTTGGAGGTTATAAGCAGATTACAGAATTATTTACCCTAATAGTCCCAGAAACCTTTTGCATGTCTTGAATGGAGGAGGGGGGCAGTACCAAGTATGTTTATTATTGATCACTCTTCTAATTCACTCTGGGCTTTGTCTGCCTGGAATGACCCCACTTGGGCCAAATGCTGACAGATTCATTGAAGTGCTCTTGAACCAGATAAATAAGTTACACCACTACAAACTTGGCACAAGACAACACGAGGACCACTTAGTAGATCTCTGATTCATTCGACTGTCTGAAATATCTCCCATTAAATTATTCATTACATATACAGATCTTGCAGAGCTAACACTCCCCTTTCCTGGGGTAAGTAAACAACGCTGTCTTGAAATATCCAATGCTATTCAATGACATGTGTTTGCTTAGCCAGGGATATCTCAGGACCCTTTAACTTCGTCCAATCTGTATACATTTGTAAAGCATTTGCCCTGGTTTGACACTGGTCTTGCAAACCAAGGCTCCTCGGGTGGTTGTTTCTTTTTAAGGAAAATGTTAACTATATTATTTTTAATAAAAAAAATAAGTTGTATAGTTTAACCGGAATGTTCCTTCTGTTTGGGTCTGGCTGAGCTGTACTCAATATTCATATCTCATGTAAAAATTACCCGAAGCCAAAGATCATCAACAAATACTATTATATATTGTGCATAATAATTAGAATTTTATTAGCTTGAATTTCAGGTAAGTCATTAGGTCATTGCTTTATTGTTTAAGTCTATAAACTGCAGCATACAAAATATTACAATTAAAACAAACATGATTTAATGTCATTTCCTGCAGGTTATCAAAGCGGGGCATCACAATTTTAGGGGAAACTGAATCATCATCAAGCGGTATTTTAAATTTAAGGGCTGGCCAGCAAGGGTTTTGATCTACATTATAGCTTACTGGGTCCTTAGACTTGGTCCTGTGGTGTCCAGGTGCACTCCCAGCTCTCTGCTACTGAGGCAAAGCCTGATGTGCTACAGTCTGTGTAACTGGTCTCATCTGCCGACTTGCTTGCAAATGATGAATGACGCTAAATGAAAGGTTCACTCTTTATGTGTACATTCTTTTCATTTATTCTTTCTATAATCCTTAATATTTTATTTATATATTCCCCTCTCTCTACCTTTTCTTCTATTATCGCATTCTTTCTTTCCTGCCTTATTTCCACCCTTCCTTTTCTTCCATTCTATCTAAAGCATACAAAAATAAATGGCATGATCATGGCAAGTGTAGTATATTTTTTAGAAACACTTTATTAGGCAATGAAATACAATCAATGGATCAATATGAGTTAAATAGTTTGAGCTCAATATTTGTCGTATGTCTGTGGATTGTACCATAAAGGTCAAAGCAGCTTACAAGTGGCATTAAAAATGTGTTGTTACTCCTGTTTATAGTTTCTGTTGAAGACTAAATGATCACAAAGGTAAAGATGACACACACTTTCCCTCTTGTTTAGTAATATGAGCGGATTTGGTTTTTGGTTTGGTATAAGACATAAAAAAGAACCTTCCAAAAGTATAATATAATCCAAAGAGTTTTAGTGGTTTAGATAACTGGGAGGGGGCCCCGGTCTTAAAAGCAGAACACAATCCACTGTAGCTGGCTGTGAAATCTAGGCATCCCTGCTGTGTGAACCCCCCACCCCCCGCCGGGGCACCACAAAACTCACCTTCTTCCTGATGCTCTCATGATGTAAACAACGATTGGTCACATTGCTGTGTAATTTTTGTGTATTTTTGTCAATTTTTGAGTTTCCTGCGTGTTTTTTCGTTAGCATTTTCATGATGTGTGTGTCTGTGCATGTGTGTGTGTGTGTGTGTGTGTACTTACACTGATTAATTCTGGTGTGCATTGTCACGACCACCGCCGCCTCACCTGTCCTTCGCTCCCCCGCCGACTCCTCTCCGCGGGCTGGGCGTTTGTTGCAGCCGGGGTCGGCATCGCTCCTGCCCGCCCGCCGCTCGGCTGTCACGAGCAGCCGCTCGGGCGGCTTCCTGTTCGGCAGCGTCGGGAGCGGTCGCGCGTGTCCTCGTACAGGCGCGCGCGCGCGCCTGGCTTCCTCTTATGCCCTCCGGCGGCGCTGCGCACAGCGCGCCCGCCAGAGGTGATTAATATGGGCCAATGAGCCCTTGCTGTTCCAGGGCATGTGCCCACTAGTGCTGTCCGCCTCCTTAGTTTGAACTGGGCAATCAGCCCAAAGTTCCCATGTCCACCAATCACTACATTCCCCCCCAGCCAATCCAGTCAGCCCCCGTCCTATAAAGGTATACACCCTGCAGTTAGTCCTTGCCCGTTATAGCGTGCTACTGGGTGCGATTTGGATAGCTCTTCTCCTTGTGATTATTGCCGTGTTTTGACCATCCCTGATTGCCGCCTGGACCGACCTTGCTTGCTCTTTGACCACGATTCTGCCTGCTCCTCTGTACCGCGAACTTCTGACCTCCCGTTGTGACCCTTGGCTTGCCCCCGACCATTCTTCCGTCTAACCCTTCTGTACCGTGCCTCCTCGGATTGACCACACGTGTATGACCCCTGTCCGTTTATTGCTACTCAGTCTAGTCCCTGGATTCATCTGCCTTCCCCTGCATAAGTCAGCATCCTTTGTGCTAATAAGACCTGGGGGCAACCGTGTCCGGTGAGGCGTGTCTAGCGTCCCGGCAAACGGGGGCTTACTATAGGCGAAGAAAGCAGCGGAGATTGGGGGTTGCTGATTTATTGGAAGGTGGGTGTCTCCGGGACCTGACATTATAACGGGCCATAAAAAAGAAGAATACCTTCTAGATGGAAGAACTGATACAACAGGTTCAAGCTATGGCCACCGCCATCAACCAGCTGGCTCAGCGAGTGGCATCGAGCCCAAGATTCCTCTCCCGGAAAAATTTCTCGGGGAACGGGCGAAGTTTTCTAATTTCAAGAACTCTTGTGGGCTCTCTGAGAGAGACACCTTGGTGAATTATCCGTTGCCTAAAAGCCTGGATGAATACATGCAGCTGGCCATCAGGGTGGATCGACGTCTCCGAGAGAGACGCCAGGAAAGAGGCAAGGACCAACCTTGGGGATCTTCACGCCAAGAGCCAAGCTTTAAGGGGGCAGCCATTTCCTCTCCTTCCTTGTCGCCTGAGGAACCGATGCAGCTTGGAGTAACCCATCTCTCTCAGGCGGAGAAGGTTCGGCGCAGATCCCAAGGCCTCTGCCTCTATTGTGGTAATCCAGGTCATTTTGCCAAGACCTGCCCAAACAAGGCTCCGGTGGCGGGAAACTTCAACGCCTAGATCCTGCTGAGGGACTTCATCTAGGCGGTCAGGTATCGTTCCCTCCTGATAATCGTGTACTCCTACCCGTTACACTCTCTTGGGGTCCTTCCCGGACTATTGCCTCCGCCTTCGTTGATAGTGGAGCGGCTGGCAATTTCCTGGATAGATCCCTAGCCATTACTCTTGGAATCCCGTTAATTCCTTTAGAAAATCCCCTTCGGGTCCTGGCGGTCAATAATAAGCCCATTGAGGGGGGGTTGGTCTCCTACAAGACTCCTTGGGTAAATTTAGTCGTAGGATCGGCCCACTCAGAAGAAATAGAGTTTCTGGTCATAGAAAGTCCCGTATCCCCTATTGTTTTGGGATTTCCCTGGTTAAAAGTCCATAACCCAGTGATAGATTGGAGGTCTGGGGATCTGGTGAAATGGAGCCCTTCATGTCAAATTCATTGTTTCACCATATCTCTTAGATCCACACCTATCGTCCTTGATGGTCTACCTCCAGTCTACGCAGATTGGGCAGACGTATTTTCAGAGAAATCCCCTGATATTCTTCCACCCCATAGGGCCAACGACTGTCCTATTGATTTACTCCCAGGTACTATGCCCCCTAGAGGGAAACTATATAATCTCACTAGATCTGAAGAGCAGGCTATGAAAGATTATATTACCGAGAACCTCCAGAAGGGTTTTATCCGTCCTTCCACCTCTCCTGCCGGTGCTGGGTTCTTCTTCGTCGAGAAGAAGGACGGCGGCTTACGCCCCTGTATAGACTATCGAGGGTTAAATAAGGTTACTGTAAAGAATAGATATCCACTACCATTAATCAATGACCTTTTTAATCAGGTCTCTGGGGCCCAGGTCTTCTCCAAGTTAGACCTTCGAGGGGCATATAACCTTATTCGCATACGTCAAGGGGACGAATGGAAGACAGCCTTCAATGTAAAAGATGGGCATTATGAATATTTAGTGATGCCATTCGGGTTATGTAATGCTCCAGCAGTGTTTCAAGATTTTGTCAATGACATATTTCGTGATTTTCTGGGTCAGTTTCTCGTGGTCTATTTGGATGACATACTGATTTTTTCCCGCTCCCTGGTGGAGCACCGTCAACATGTCAAAGCGGTGTTGCAGAGATTGCGGGAAAATCGTCTGTATGCTAAAATCTCCAAATGTGTTTTTGAAGTGTCTGAAATTCCGTTCCTAGGATTCATAATCTCCAAGCGGGGGTTGGTGATGGATCCCTCCAAGGTTTCTGCTATTATGGAGTGGGAACAACCTAGAATCCTAAAGGCACTTCAGAGATTTTTAGGATTTGCGAATTTTTACAGGCAATTTATAAAGGGGTTCTCGTCCATAGTCATAATGAGACAGCATATTGAGAGCTCAGGCGCATGTTGATAAACCTGAAACCCTGAAATGGTTAAATGAACGGTTCAATGCTTTTGTGTATTTAAGAAATGCTATGGTGACAGCCCGGGGGTTAGGTTTTCCCAATTATGACGATGTTTCACTCATTTGCCAGGGACAAACTGTAAGGCTATGGCAGGTGTCCTAGCACAAGAGCACGGAGGCAAGTTGCACTCTTTTGTTTTTATTCTCAAAGGTGGTTCCCAGGCAGATACAGGTCATAACTGTGTGTCTCAGTGCCCTGGCCTCGTGTGCAATGGTGGTGGAAATGGCAATGGTGGTGGAAATGGCCGCACCCTTTACTTTGGGACATGCAAATGCCAATGTTAACACAAGAAATACCCCTCCCTGACCAGACTTTGAATGCCTTACAAAAATATACTAGTACAGATAACAGGGGGATTGGGGAAAGGCAGAAATGCACAAAGACCAGAATAACTGTTTGTGCAAAGGGGGGAAAACTAGGGAAACTGTGCAACAGCTAGTGCACCTCTTTTTATTTCCCAATATCATGGTGTAGGACATAGAGGCTGGAAGACGACCTGTACACATGAACACCTGACATATCCAACAACCCCGTTCACACGTCAGCAGATTTTACTCACATGCCTAGATTAGGGAAAAAGCAAGAGTACCTATAAGTGATAGGGCATATGTTCCCAAGATAGGTTGAACTGTCTGTGACATGACTGTGGCAAGAATTCTCACACAAGAGATTATTCCTGGATGGGGGTGTTGGGAATGTTGAAAGAAATGTGGTTTTGCAACTCTCTGTCTCGATCCTCTCCTTTTTTTACAGGACACTACAAATCCTTTTGAAGTAGGTGACGCAGTCATGGTCAAGTAACTGAATCGCAAAAAGAAGCAAGACAACTCCTTTGGTGCTCCAACCACGGTGATCACAGTGACCAGAACCACTGATTCATGGAGGATTGCCAGTCGTGGTAGATTAGTTTGAATTTCTGCATCAGGTGCCAAAACTTTTGAATACAACTGTAAGTAGCGTATAACTAACAAATCACTGAAGACAACTTTGAATATAATATTTTCCATCTCTCTGATCAAAATGACGGCATGAGCTGAGCGAGTTTCAAGTCAAGTATCAAAATTGTTCAATTGTTCTTTTTATTTTTTACCAAAACATTTCTCAATAACAATTTCTCTTGCTGTTTAGCAGTTTAGAAATTCATGTGAAACATTCTACATGGCAATATGAATCCTTTGGTGTCTTGTCAGCTGTGTTCTATGTGTGTAACCTTCATCACAATCAGTGAATTAATATGGCTTCTCTCCAGTGTGTGCCCTACAATGAATATTTATTTCCTTTAAAACATTTGCCACATTCTATGCATGGTTACAGAATGGCTTCTCGCCTGTATGGATCATAGAGTTGATTTTGAGATGATCATTTTGAGTAATACACTGATCATATTCTCAGCATCTAAAAGGTTTCTCTCCTGTGTGTATCCTCTGGTGTATAAGCAAATGTGAACTTTGTGCAAAGCTCTTGTCACACTCAGGACATTGATAAGGCTTCTCTCCAGTGTGTGTCCTATGATGAACAGTTAGTTTACTCTTAGTTGTAAAACATTTGCCACAATCTAGGCATTTATATGGCTTCTCTCCCGTGTGTGTCATATGATGAACAGTTAATGTACTCTTAGTTGTAAAACATTTGCCACATTCTAGGCATTTATATGGTTTCTCTCCCGTGTGTGTCATATGATGAACAGATAATTCACTCTTAGTTATAAAACATTTGCCACATTCTAGGCATGAATATGGCTTCTCTCCAGTGTGTGCCCTCTGATGAACAGTTAATTCGCTGTTAGTTATAAAGCATTTGTTGCATTCCAGGCATAAATTTGGCTTCTCTCCAGTGTGGCTCCTGGAGTGGATTTTTAGATAATCACTTCGAATGAAAGACTTGTCACATACAAGGCATCGAAAGGTTTTCTCTCCAGTGTGAGTCCTCTGGTGTGTAAGCAAATGTCTATGCTGTGTAAAGCACTTGCCACATTGAGAACATGAAAATGGCTTCTCTCCAGTGTGAGTCCTCTGGTGTGTAAGCAGGTGTGTATGCCGAGCAAAGCACTTGTCACACTCAGAACATGGAAATGGCTTCTCTCCAGTGTGAATTCTCTTGTGTGTAAGCAGGTGTGTATGCTGTACAAAGCACTTGTCACATTCAGAACATGCGAATGGCTTCTCTCCAGTGTGAATTCTCTGGTGTGTAAGCAGGTGTGTATGCTGTACAAAGCACTTGTCACATTCAGAACATGCGAATGGCTTCTCTCCAGTGTGAGTCATTTGGTGTGTAAGCAGATGTGTATGCTGTGTAAAACATCTGTTACATTCAGAGCATGAGAATGGCTTCTCTCCAGTGTGAATCTTCTGGTGTTTATTGAGATTAGACTTATGACTGAACCATTTCCCACACTCGGAGCACTGATATGGCTTTACTCCTGTGGCGCTCATTATGGGCTGATGAAGATTTATTTATCTGTCAAATGGATTCCAGCTCTTGCTAAATTTTCAACCTGTGAAGAGAACACAGAAAATGGCATTAGTTATGAAAGTGGTACACAAATCAAAGAACCCAACATTTTGGTTATCTACATTGATAGTTGGTGGTTTTTATGCATTTACATCACAAAAATAGCCACTTTGTGCCTTGGAGCACCCAAGCAGGTCACAGTGTTCTCACAGCACTATCTCACCACAGCAGAGCTTGCTTATGACTTAATAACCTGAGCCATGACCTGCCCTTCCCAGCTCAGCCACAGCACAGAAATGAAAGCACAGAAAATGTATTACCTGTAATCAGATATTTTGAGATGCTTAGAAATGACTGTGGGACTGATGTTACCCAGTTCCCAAGGGGGATATGGGAGGTTATTACATGTCTGGACTGGGACTTTAAAGCAGACCAACATACTTGGCCACTGCTGTATTACCCTATTGCCATGACATAAATACACTGCAAATCCTGATTAGACTTACCTTCCTTGTGCTAAAACCTGTTTGCCACTGGTCACATGGTCCAGAATCTTTTACCATGATTCTGGATGCCAAAGAAATCAAAACAGTGGGACCTCTGGTGGACAATTTTCCAGGGGATTCCAAATGGATACAGAGGCAGCAACACACAGAAGCCAATGGAAATCATTAAAGATTTCAAGATAGCACACTGGGCCAGTGCATTGGGTTTGATTTTGAGGAAGGCTGCGTCTCTAAGTCAAATTTAGAGAGGGTAAAGAAAATGAATTAAAGGATATGTTAAAAATGAGTTTCACGGTCTATGAATCCAGATGAGCGGCCTATAAACATGACACGACAATACAATGACACAACTTCTCTTCTAAGCTTTCTATGGTAAGAGGGGTCATTATGGGATGTGGAATTACCAATGGTGAATAACAGTAAAATAGAGATTTATATTAATTTCTCTAACACCACCTTTATTCTGCTCCACTCACACATGACCATATCCAAACTGCAACAATACAAGCACATATATATTTATAGCAAAGGGAAACATTTCTACCTGGTTTAAGGTATAGTTCAGTGACTCATATGACCAGGGCAGCACTTATGTGGGAGGGAACCCAGGATGATGCCCCTCCCAGGACAAATCACTGCCCTCCAACAAACCATGATTACCACCAAAAAGCCCCTCAACTGAATCAGGAGTAGGTTCCATTTAAGAGTTAAAACATTTTGTCAATTTAAAAAGGGGTCTGGATCCCCAACTGGTGCCCTGCTTAGCCACTCAATCTGAATACCCCAAAGGCCGGCCATGCATGTTGCTGACCAGCAGACTCATCCTATAGGAGTTGATTCAGAGCCTGGTGAGAAAGCTCACTTCTTTCTTAGGAGAGAAAATTGCCATTCACTTTTATTGTCTACTGGATGTAAATTTTCACCTGGCACTGAATCAGCCCCGAGGTAGACAATGAAAGGAGGGAGTTTACTCACCTGGGTCTGAATCGACTCCATAGTGTCTGTACATTTACTAACATGGAATGGGATGGGTTGGCTGAATTGATGGAATCATATAGACTTCTTAAACTAATCCAATTGGAGTCATGACATCACTAATCAGTATTATAGGACATGGGGGATATTTTAAATACTTTCATGAGTAGCATAGAAATAAAGTGACACCATGACTGTAATGTGGATGACACACTACACTAGAGGAAACTAAACTTGGACAATATTTATACATTGTATATTAAAGCTTGCATCATCATCATCATTTGTATGATGGGATTATCTATATCAGGATTCAGGGAATAATACTGACCAACTGATTAGCTGGAGATCATCTTGGAGACCCTATGAAGACTCTTCAGCACATAACCCCACAAACATGTCATATCATTGTATAGCTGAAGTGAACAACCCACCTAATTCCACATTCAGATGACATATAATACAGTGTAGAAAATTATATAGATAAAATAAGAAACTCCACGTAATTCCACATCTGTCTGACACACAATAAAATGTTATGTTTATACTATGTAGCACAATATCCCCAGACACAGCCAAATCACTTACCCAACATGATAATAACCATCACATATAACCTAATAGTAACAGAAGTCATATCTACCTGGTATAGGGCAGTATGGGGATCCCCTCGCCGCTCTCCTGACCCGTCTGCTATTGCTGTGACTGAGCCGGCCTCACCTTATATTGTCTGTACAAACATTCTCTAACATGAGGCGGCTTTGGATTGGCTACATGGAATGAATATTAATAAACAAAGGTATGTTAATGTAGTGTTACTGGGGAGTTTCACTGGGCTTTGTTTATCCCCCAGCAGCATGACAGATTCATTAGCATTGCAGGGAGGAGACAAAAGTGAGGAACCTTATATGAAACACAATAGACGAGACTCTCTCATCATTAACATAGAAATTGTTACCCAAAGAAAAAACAAAAAAAGTGGAATTCATAATAATGGGCACTCCAACAGATGAATAATGATGTACAAAATATATTTATTAATCACATATAAGATTAAAAACTATACACAAGACAAGAACATGTTAAAAACAAGGGTCTCCTGGTAGTATACAATCAAGATGGGTGTAACCCTCAGCACTAGCAATCAGAGTTGCTGGGCTGGATCAATGTAAAATTTTTTTCACATAAATTCTAAATGCGATGCATGAAAAAGTAAATAGTTCCAAATAAGGGCGGTAAATATTAATAATACTGTGCAATTATAAAAATATATTAGGTTATATACATGTAATAACACTGCAAACAGTCCCTATATTAAACCCTATTGTAATTCCCAAAGAAAAATAGACAATAGGGTTTAATATAGGGACTGTTTGCAGTGTTATTACATGTATATAACCTAATATATTTTTATAATTGCACAGTATTATTAATATTTACCGCCCTTATTTGGAACTATTTACTTTTTCATGCATCGCATTTAGAATTTATGTGAAAAAATTTTTACATTGATCCAGCCCAGCAACTCTGATTGCTAGTGCTGAGGGTTACACCCATCTTGATTGTATACTACCAGGAGACCCTTGTTTTTAACATGTTCTTGTCTTGTGTATAGTTTTTAATCTTATATGTGATTAATAAATATATTTTGTACATCATTATTCATCTGTTGGAGTGCCCATTATTATGAATTCCACTTTTTTTGTTTTTTTCTTTGGGTAACAATTTATGAAGTTGTGGAATTCTAGGAGCACCCAAGTAGTTGTTTATCATATTCAATAATAGTAGTGCTCCCCACCAGCTATTTTTTGGTTAACATAGAAATTACACGACACAATAGACTGAAACTGGGAAAGAAATGTGGTGCAGTCATTGCAAAAAACAGGTTCATGTTAAAAAACCTTAAACTAGTACATGCAGTGGTTTTATCTATTACATTTGTCAGAGTAGTGCACACCTGGACTGGGACTTTAAAGCAGACCTGCTGCTGTACTACCTAATTGCCAGGGCATATATCCACTACAAATCCTGATGAGACCCACCTGGTGCCCCTCGGGTTAAATCTGTTTGCCACTGGTCACTTGGTCCAGAATCCTCTACCACATAGAGGATAGTACACAAAACATTGTGTACTATAGAAATCTGTATCTAGATTGGAAACACAATAGACGAGACTCTCATCATTAACACAGAAATGACGTGACGCCATAACTCACACAATGGACTGAAACTGGAAAAGAAATAAGGAGCAGCCGTTGTAAGTGTGTCACAGCATCATTTTATAAGATAATAAATTAGGACACATCCTATTATTGGATCCATTACATTTTACATGTACAGAATAATCAGAACATTGAAACATTATAAGGTTACATGTCACAATTATAATTAGTAGAGTATAAACTTTCACATTAAAAACATTTTCAGAAGTTAGAAAACTCTACTGGCTTTTTGGGTGATCACAAACATGTGGCTGAATGTCTCCCGATTCTCTATAAATCTGTGAACTGAATCATTAATAAACCAGATTCGTGTGGTAAACATTTTATCCGGTGTCTCTGTGTTCATTGCATGGGTCTCCAACCTGGATTGCTAAGGACAACGACGGAGGTTGAGTCAGAGAGCCAGTAAGACTTATCAGGGGTCGACGAAATCTCCTATGACCGAGCGTTAGCAAATAAGTCTTCCCTGTCTACTGCCATGGCTGGTAAACAGAAAGTTGGATAAATGGGATACTGACCAGGACCTACACAGTAATGACCTTACTGATTTCTGACCCCTGGTGGTCAAGAGATACTAATGACAACTGACAGATCGGAGCTTGGGTGCCAGTAACCCGAGGAGCGGGATGACATTATCAAGTGGGTGGAGTTAGGGGCGGGGCTAGGGGTGGGGCCAGCGCCGGCCGAAGAGGATGGTGATGGCCCGTTTCTGGGCCCTCACAAGCAGCGTGGAAAGCCCAGGGGGGGGATCGGAGCCCCCCCGGTGAAGAGAAGACCCGGGGAGAGCCATCGCGCTGCCAGGTGAGTAAATGTCATTTACTTTTTTTTTTTTTTCAGATGTCGGCGCCGGCGGGGGGGGGGCTATTACGGGCCCCCTCCTGAAGATCAGAGGCCTGGGGGCAGAATCGCTGGCCCTTTCAAATGAGGGGTAAGGTAAGTCTGTATGTTTTTTACTTTCTGTTTTATGGGCCTCTAAAGTCAGCTACGTGACTCTCACGTAGCTGGCACTTAACGGTTGGAGAGGCAGCTACGTGAGAGTCACGTAGCTGGCACTAGAAGGGTTAAAGTCTTGACATGTTATCTAGACTAAAGATTTGAATATAAAAAAAATCTTGAAGGTAGAGAGTATTCTTTACTAGTTCCCCTTGTCTGAAACCTACCTGTTTAGACCAAGGTGGTATATAGAGATTAGCTCTATAGAGATTCTCATATTAAGTTGTGTGTTTAATCCCTAAATATGTTATTGGAGAAGCAGACCCCTGAAATGTTATCTTGGACTGAACCTTAGATATATGCTCATGAGAAATGATAAAAATAAAGGTCCTCTAATTAGCAGGTCAGAAGAGCTTGAAAATCGTTTGGAGGTTATAAGCAGATTACAGAGTTATTTACCCTAATAGTCCCAGAAACCTTTTGCATGTCTTGAATGGAAGAGGGGGGCAGTACCAAGTATGTTTATTATTGATCGCTCTTCTAATTCACTCTGGGCTTTGTCTGCCTGGAATGACCCCACTTGGGCCAAATGCTGACAGATTTATTGAAGTGCTCTTGAACCAGATAAATAAGTTAGCACAACACTACAAACTTGGCACAAGACAACACGAGGACCACTTAGTAGATCTCTGATTCATTTGACTGCCTGAAATGTCTCCCATTAAATTATTCATTACATATACAGATCTTGCAGAGCTAACACTCCCCTTTCCTGCGGTAAGTAAACAATGCTGTCTTGAAATATCCAATGCTATTCAATGACATGTGTTTTCTTAGCCAGGGATATCTCAGGACCCTTTAACTTCGTCCAATCTGTATACATTTGTAAAGCATTTGCCCTGGTTTGACACTGGTCTTGCAAACCAAGGCTCCTCGGGGGGTTGTTTCTTTTTTAAGGAAAAATGTTAACCATATTATTTTTAATAAAATGGGTCAAATAGTTTGACCCAAATGTTCCTTCTGTTTGGGTCTGGCTGAGCTGTACTCAATATTCATGTCTCATGTAAAAATCAACTGAAGCCAAAGATCATCAACAATTACTGTTATATATTGTGCATAATAATTAGAATTTTATAAGCTTGAATTTCAGGGGAGGTCACGGAGTCATTAAGTCATTGCTTTGTTGTTTAAGTCTATAAACTGCAGCATACAAAATATTACAATTAAAATAAACATGATTTAATGTCATTTCCTGCATGTTATCAAAGCGGGGCATCACAATTTTAATATTGAGAGATCAGGTGCATGTTGATAAACCTTACACCCTGAAATGGTTAAAAACGAAATGTCCAATGCTTTTGGGGACAGCCCCAGGGTTGGGTTTTCCCGATGTGGCAAGACGTTTCTCTCATTTGCCAGGGACAACTGTTAGACCATGGCAGGTGTCCTAGCCCAAGAGCATGGAGGCAGGTTGTGCCCTGTGGTTTTTTATCTCGAAGGTGCTTCCTAGGCAGGTACAGATCATGCCTGTGTGTCCCAGAGCCCTTACCTTTTGTGTAATAGTGGTGGAAATGGCCGCCCCCTTTACTTTAGGACATGCAAGCGCATGCATGGTTTGACCGGGAAGAGGTGATTTTACAGGGCAATTTGTGTGGTATCACACAGCGGGCCATCCAAATTTAGGAATCCCCCCCTATGGCACATGCAAGATCCCAGGTTCAGCCTTAAGTAGCCTTTTAAATAATAAAGTACAGGCTTGTTCACAATATTCGTTATGAAAGTCCAGGTGATGCAAATGCCAACATTTTTTTTTTCCATCCACTCTGACCATGTATCTCCACCATCTTAGAATTTTTCCAAGGTTTCACCATTTAGTGATAATATTATGCACAGCCTGATTCGAGATATATTTTGGTTTCTTAATTGTGTATTGATTTTTTTTTGGAAAATTGTAGTCTTATATATTCCGTATTTAGTAATATTCCTCCTACCCAAATGTGAGATGAAGTTATACCACCATTATACCGCACGTTATAGCGTGCTACTGGGTGCGATTTGGATAGCTCTTCTCCTTGTGATTATTGCCGTGTTTTGACCATCCCTGATTGCCGCCTGGACCGACCTTGCTTGCTCTTTGACCACGATTCTGCCTGCTCCTCTGTACCGCGAACTTCTGACCTCCCGTTGTGACCCTTGGCTTGCCCCCGACCATTCTTCCTTCTAACCCTTCTGTACCGTGCCTCCTCGGATTGACCACACGTGTATGACCCCTGTCCGTTTATTGCTACTCAGTCTAGTCCCTGGATTCATCTGCCTTCCCCTGCATAAGTCAGCATCCTTTGTGCTAATAAGACCTGGGGGCAACCGTGTCCGGTGAGGCGTGTCTAGCGTCCCGGCAAACGGGGGCTTACTATAGGTGAAGAAAGCAGCGGAGATTGGGGGTTGCTGATTTATTGGAAGGTGGGTGTCTCCGGGACCTGACATTATAACGGGCCATAAAAAAGAAGAATACCTTCTAGATGGAAGAACTGATACAACAGGTTCAAGCTATGGCCACCGCCATCAACCAGCTGGCTCAGCGAGTGGCATCGAGCCCAAGATTCCTCTCCCGGAAAAATTTCTCGGGGAACGGGCAAAGTTTTCTAATTTCAAGAACTCTTGTGGGCTCTCTGAGAACATCAAAGACACCCTGGTGAATTATCCGTTGCCTAAAAGCCTGGATGAATACATGCAGCTGGCCATCAGGGTGGATCGACGTCTCCGAGAGAGACGCCAGGAAAGAGGCAAGGACCAACCTTGGGGATCTTCACGCCAAGAGCCAAGCTTTAAGGGGGCAGCCATTTCCTCTCCTTCCTTGTCGCCTGAGGAACCGATGCAGCTTGGAGTAACCCATCTCTCTCAGGCGGAGAAGGTTCGGCGCAGATCCCAAGGCCTCTGCCTCTATTGTGGTAATCCAGGTCATTTTGCCAAGACCTGCCCAAACAAGGCTCTGGTGGCGGGAAACTTCAACGCCTAGATCCTGCTGAGGGACTTCATCTAGGCGGTCAGGTATCGTTCCCTCCTGATAATCGTGTACTCCTACCCGTTACACTCTCTTGGGGTCCTTCCCGGACTATTGCCTCCGCCTTCGTTGATAGTGGAGCGGCTGGCAATTTCCTGGATAGATCCCTAGCCATTACTCTTGGAATCCCGTTAATTCCTTTAGA
The DNA here is from genome assembly GCA_027917425.1 of Gastrophryne carolinensis. Taxonomy (NCBI): domain Eukaryota; kingdom Metazoa; phylum Chordata; class Amphibia; order Anura; family Microhylidae; genus Gastrophryne; species Gastrophryne carolinensis. Next base: position 3,594,993 of record CM051236.1, on the reverse strand, counting down.
AAATCCCCTTCGGGTCCTGGCGGTCAATAATAAGCCCATTGAGGGTAAATTTAGTCGTAGGATCGGCCCACTCAGAAGAAATAGAGTTTCTGGTCATAGAAAGTCCCGTATCCCCTATTGTTTTGGGATTTCCCTAGTTAAAAGTCCATAACCCAGTGATAGATTGGAGGTCTGGGGATCTGGTGAAATGGAGCCCTTCATGTCAAATTCATTGTTTCACCATATCTCTTAGATCCACACCTATCGTCCTTGATGGTCTACCTCCAGTCTACGCAGATTGGGCAGACGTATTTTCGGAGAAATCCCCTGATATTCTTCCACCCCATAGGGCCAACGACTGTCCTATTGATTTACTCCCAGGTACTATGCCCCCTAGAGGGAAACTATATAATCTCACTAGATCTGAAGAGCAGGCTATGAAAGATTATATTACCGAGAACCTCCAGAAGGGTTTTATCCGTCCTTCCACCTCTCCTGCCGGTGCTGGGTTCTTCTTCGTCGAGAAGAAGGACGGCGGCTTACGCCCCTGTATAGACTATCGAGGGTTAAATAAGGTTACTGTAAAGAATAGATATCCACTACCATTAATCAATGACCTTTTTAATCAGGTCTCTGGGGCCCAGGTCTTCTCCAAGTTAGACCTTCGAGGGGCATATAACCTTATTCGCATACGTCAAGGGGACGAATGGAAGACAGCCTTCAATGTAAAAGATGGGCATTATGAATATTTAGTGATGCCATTCGGGTTATGTAATGCTCCAGCAGTGTTTCAAGATTTTGTCAATGACATATTTCGTGATTTTCTGGGTCAGTTTCTCGTGGTCTATTTGGATGACATACTGATTTTTTCCCGCTCCCTGGTGGAGCACCGTCAACATGTCAAAGCGGTGTTGCAGAGATTGCGGGAAAATCGTCTGTATGCTAAAATCTCCAAATGTGTTTTTGAAGTGTCTGAAATTCCGTTCCTAGGATTCATAATCTCCAAGCGGGGGTTGGTGATGGATCCCTCCAAGGTTTCTGCTATTATGGAGTGGGAACAACCTAGAACCCTAAAGGCACTTCAGAGATTTTTAGGATTTGCGAATTTTTACAGGCAATTTATAAAGGGGTTCTCGTCCATAGTCATAATGAGACAGCATATTGAGAGCTCAGGCGCATGTTGATAAACCTGAAACCCTGAAATGGTTAAATGAACGGTTCAATGCTTTTGTGTATTTAAGAAATGCTATGGTGACAGCCAGGGGGTTAGGTTTTCCCAATTATGACGATGTTTCACTCATTTGCCAGGGACAAACTGTAAGGCTATGGCAGGTGTCCTAGCACAAGAGCACGGAGGCAAGTTGCACTCTTTTGTTTTTATTCTCAAAGGTGGTTCCCAGGCAGATACAGGTCATAACTGTGTGTCTCAGTGCCCTGGCCTCGTGTGCAATGGTGGTGGAAATGGCAATGGTGGTGGAAATGGCCGCACCCTTTACTTTGGGACATGCAAATGCCAATGTTAACACAAGAAATACCCCTCCCTGACCAGACTTTGAATGCCTTACAAAAATATACTAGTACAGATAACAGGGGGATTGGGGAAAGGCAGAAATGCACAAAGACCAGAATAACTGTTTGTGCAAAGGGGGGAAAACTAGGGAAACTGTGCAACAGCTAGTGCACCTCTTTTTATTTCCCAATATCATGGTGTAGGACATAGAGGCTGGAAGACGACCTGTACACATGAACACCTGACATATCCAACAACCCCGTTCACACGTCAGCAGATTTTACTCACATGCCTAGATTAGGGAAAAAGCAAGAGTACCTATAAGTGATAGGGCATATGTTCCCAAGATAGGTTGAACTGTCTGTGACATGACTGTGGCAAGAATTCTCACACAAGAGATTATTCCTAGATGGGGGTGTTGGGAATGTTGAAAGAAATGTGGTTTTGCAACTCTCTGTCTCGATCCTCTCCTTTTTTTACAGGACACCACACATCCTTTTGAAGTAGGTGACGCAGTCATGGTCAAGTAACTGAATCGCAAAAAGAAGCAAGACAACTCCTTTGGTGCTCCAACCACGGTGATCACAGTGACCAGAACCACTGATTCATGGAGGATTGCCAGTCGTGGTAGATTAGTTTGAATTTCTGCATCAGGTGCCAAAACTTTTGAATACAACTGTAAGTAGCGTATAACTAACAAATCACTGAAGACAACTTTGAATATAATATTTTCCATCTCTCTGATCAAAATGACGGCATGAGCTGAGCGAGTTTCAAGTCAAGTATCAAAATTGTTCAATTGTTCTTTTTATTTTTTACCAAAACATTTCTCAATAACAATTTCTCTTGCTGTTTAGCAGTTTAGAAATTCATGTGAAACATTCTACATGGCAATATGAATCCTTTGGTGTCTTGTCAGCTGTGTTCTATGTGTGTAACCTTCATCACAATCAGTGAATTAATATGGCTTCTCTCCAGTGTGTGCCCTACAATGAATATTTATTTCCTTTAAAACATTTGCCACATTCTATGCATGGTTACAGAATGGCTTCTCGCCTGTATGGATCATAGAGTTGATTTTGAGATGATCATTTTGAGTAATACACTGATCATATTCTCAGCATCTAAAAGGTTTCTCTCCTGTGTGTATCCTCTGGTGTATAAGCAAATGTGAACTTTGTGCAAAGCTCTTGTCACACTCAGGACATTGATAAGGCTTCTCTCCAGTGTGTGTCCTATGATGAACAGTTAGTTTACTCTTAGTTGTAAAACATTTGCCACAATCTAGGCATTTATATGGCTTCTCTCCCGTGTGTGTCATATGATGAACAGTTAATGTACTCTTAGTTGTAAAACATTTGCCACATTCTAGGCATTTATATGGCTTCTCTCCCGTGTGTGTCATATGATGAACAGATAATTCACTCTTAGTTATAAAACATTTGCCACATTCTAGGCATGAATATGGCTTCTCTCCAGTGTGTGCCCTCTGTTGAACAGTTAATTCGCTGTTAGTTATAAAGCATTTGTTGCATTCCAGGCATAAATTTGGCTTCTCTCCAGTGTGGCTCCTGGAGTGGATTTTTAGATAATCACTTCGAATGAAAGACTTGTCACATACAAGGCATCGAAAGGTTTTCTCTCCAGTGTGAGTCCTCTGGTGTGTAAGCAAATGTCTATGCTGTGTAAAGCACTTGCCACATTGAGAACATGAAAATGGCTTCTCTCCAGTGTGAGTCCTCTGGTGTGTAAGCAGGTGTGTATGCCGAGCAAAGCACTTGTCACACTCAGAACATGGAAATGGCTTCTCTCCAGTGTGAATTCTCTGGTGTGTAAGCAGGTGTGTATGCTGTACAAAGCACTTGTCACATTCAGAACATGCGAATGGCTTCTCTCCAGTGTGAATTCTCTGGTGTGTAAGCAGGTGTGTATGCTGTACAAAGCACTTGTCACATTCAGAACATGCGAATGGCTTCTCTCCAGTGTGAGTCATTTGGTGTGTAAGCAGATGTGTATGCTGTGTAAAACATCTGTTACATTCAGAGCATGAGAATGGCTTCTCTCCAGTGTGAATCTTCTGGTGTTTATTGAGATTAGACTTATGACTGAACCATTTCCCACACTCGGAGCACTGATATGGCTTTACTCCTGTGGCGCTCATTATGGGCTGATGAAGATTTATTTATCTGTCAAATGGATTCCAGCTCTTGCTAAATTTTCAACCTGTGAAGAGAACACAGAAAATGGCATTAGTTACGAAAGTGGTACACAAATCAAAGAACCCAACATTTTGGTTATCTACATTGATAGTTGGTGATTTTTATGCATTTACATCACAAAAATAGCCACTTTGTGCCTTGGAGCACCCAACCAGGTCACAGTGTTCTCACAGCACTATCTCACCACAGCAGAGCTTGCTTATGACTTAATAACCTGAGCCATGACCTGCCCTTCCCAGCTCAGCCACAGCACAGAGATGAAAGCACAGAAAATGTATTACCTGTAATCAGATATTTTGAGATGCTTAGAAATGACTGTGGGACTGATGTTACCAAGTTCCCAAGGGGGATATGGGAGGTTATTACATGTCTGGACTGGGACCAACATACTTGGCCACTGCTGTATTACCCTATTGCCATCACATAAATACACTGCAAATCCTGATTAGACTTACCTTCCTTGTGCTAAAACCTGTTTGCCACTGGTCACATGGTCCAGAATCTTTTACCATGATTCTGGATGCCAAAGAAATCAAAACAGTGGGACCTCTGGTGGCCAATTTTCCAGGGGATTCCAAATGGATACAGAGGCAGCAACACACAGAAGCCAATGGAAATCATTAAAGATTTCAAGATAGCACACTGGGCCAGTGCATTGGGTTTGATTTTGAGGAAGGCTGCGTCTCTAAGTCAAATTTAGAGAGGGTAAAGAAAATGAATTAAAGGATATGTTAAAATGAGTTTCACGGTCTATGAATCCAGATGAGCGGCCTATAAACATGACACGACAATACAATGACACAACTTCTCTTCTAAGCTTTCTATGCTAAGAGGGGTCATTATGGGATGTGGAATTACCAATGGTGAATAACAGTAAAATAGAGATTTATATTAATTTCTCTAACACCACCTTTATTCTGCTCCACTCACACATGACCATATCCAAACTGCAACAATACAAGCACATATATATTTATAGCAAAGGGAAACATTTCTACCTGGTTTAAGGTATAGTTCAGTGACTCATATGACCAGGGCAGCACTTATGTGGGAGGGAACCCAGGATGATGCCCCTCCCAGGACAAATCACTGCCCTCCAACAAACCATGATTACCACCAAAAAGCCCCTCAACTGAATCAGGAGTAGGTTCCATTTAAGAGTTAAAACATTTTGTCAATTTAAAAAGGGGTCTGGATCCCCAACTGGTGCCCTGCTTAGCCACTCAATCTGAATACCCCAAAGGCCGGCCATGCATGTTGCTGACCAGCAGACTCATCCTATAGGAGTTGATTCAGAGCCTGGTGAGAAAGCTCACTTCTTTCTTAGGAGAGAAAATTGCCATTCACTTTTATTGTCTACTGGATGTAAATTTTCACCTGGCGCTGAATCAGCCCCGAGGTAGACAATGAAAGGAGGGAGTTTACTCACCTGGGTCTGAATCGACTCCATAGTGTCTGTACATTTACTAACATGGAATGGGAATGGTTGGCTGAATTGATGGAATCATATAGACTTCTTAAACTAATCCAATTGGAGTCATGACATCACTAATCAGTATTATAGGACAGGGGGGATATTTTAAATACTTTCATGAGTAGCATAGAAATAAAGTGACACCATGACTGTAATGTGGATGACACACTACACTAGAGGAAACTAAACTTGGACAATATTTATACATTGTATATTAAAGCTTGCAGCATCATCATCATTTGTATGATGGGATTATCTATATCAGGATTCAGGGAATAATACTGACCAACTGATTAGCTGGAGATCATCTTGGAGACCCTATGAAGACTCTTCAGCACATAACCCCACAAATATGTTGTATCAATGTATAGCTGAAGTGAACAACCCACCTAATTCCACATTCAGATGACATATAATACAGTGTAGAAAATTATATAGATAAAATAAGAAACTCCACATAATTCCACATCTGTCTGACACACAATAAAATGTTATGTTTATACTATGTAGCACAATATCACCAGACACAGCCAAATCACTTACCCAACATGATAATAACCATCACATATAACCTAATAGTAACAGAAGTCATATCTACCTGGTATAGGGCAGTATGTGGATCCCCTCGCCGCTCTCCTGACCCGTCTGCTATTGCTGTGACTGAGCCGGCCTCACCTTATATTGTCTGTACAAACATTCTCTAACATGAGGCGGCTTTGGATTGGCTACATGGAATGAATATTAATAAACAAAGGTATGTTAATGTAGTGTTACTGGGGAGTTTCACTGGGCTTTGTTTATCCCCCAGCAGCATGACAGATTCATTAGCATTGCAGGGAGGAGACAAAAGTGAGGAACCTTATATGAAACACAATAGACGAGACTCTCTCATCATTAACATAGAAATTACACGACACAATAGACTGAAACTGGGAAAGAAATGTGGTAAAGTCATTGCAAAAAACAGGTTCATGTTAAAAAACCTTAAACTAGTACATGCAGTGGTTTTATCTATTACATTTGTCAGAGTAGTGCACACCTGGACTGGGACTTTAAAGCAGACCTGCTGCTGTACTACCTAATTGCCAGGGCATATATCCACTACAAATCCTGATGAGGCCCACCTGGTGCCCCTCGGGTTAAATCTGTTTGCCACTGGTCACTTGGTCCAGAATCCTCTACCACATAGAGGATAGTACACAAAACATTGTGTACTATAGAAATCTGTATCTAGATTGGAAACACAATAGACGAGACTCTCATCATTAACACAGAAATGACGTGACGCCATAACTCACACAATGGACTGAAACTGGAAAAGAAATAAGGAGCAGCCGTTGTAAGTGTGTCACAGCATCATTTTATAAGATAATAAATTAGGACACATCCTATTATTGGATCCATTACATTTTACATGTACAGAATAATCAGAACATTGAAACATTATAAGGTTACATGTCACAATTATAATTAGTAGAGTATAAACTTTCACATTAAAAACATTTTCAGAAGTTAGAAAACTCTACTGGCTTTTTGGGTGATCACAAACATGTGGCTGAATGTCTCCCGATTCTCTATAAATCTGTGAACTGAATCATTAATAAACCAGATTCGTGTGGTAAACATTTGATCCGGTGTCTCTGTGTTCATTGCATGGGTCTCCAACCTGGATTGCTAAGGACAACGACGGAGGTTGAGTCAGAGAGCCAGTAAGACTTATCAGGGGTCGACGAAATCTCCTATGACCGAGCGTTAGCAAATAAGTCTTCCCTGTCTACTGCCATGGCTGGTAAACAGAAAGTTGGATAAATGGGATACTGACCAGGACCTACACAGTAATGACCTTACTGATTTCTGACCCCTGGTGGTCAAGAGATACTAATGACAACTGACAGATCGGAGCTTGGGTGCCAGTAACCCGAGGAGCGGGATGACATCATCAAGTGGGCGGAGTTAGGGGCGGGGCTAGGGGTGGGGCCAGCGCCGGCCGAAGAGGATGGTGATGGCCCGTTTATGGGCCCTCACAAGCAGCGTGGAAAGCCCAGGGGGGGGATCGGAGCCCCCCCGGTGAAGAGAAGACCCGGGGAGAGCCATCGCGCTGCCAGGTGAGTAAATGTCATTTACTTTTTTTTTTTTTTCAGATGTCGGCGCCGGCGGGGGGGGGGGGCTATTACGGGCCCCCTCCTGAAGATCAGAGGCCTGGGGGCAGAAATCTAACTGCGGATTCTTGTACAGAATCGCTGGCCCTTTCAAATGAGGGGTAAGGAAAGTCTGTATGTTTTTTACTTTCTGTTTTATGGGCCTCTAAAGTCAGCTACGTGACTCTCACGTAGCTGGCACTTAACGGTTGGAGAGGCAGCTACGTGAGAGTCACGTAGCTGGCACTAGAAGGGTTAAAGTCTTGACATGTTATCTAGACTAAAGATTTGAATATAAAAAAAATCTTGAAGGTAGAGAGTATTCTTTACTAGTTCCCCTTGTCTGAAACCTACCTGTTTAGACCAAGGTGGTATATAGAGATTAGCTCTATAGAGATTCTCATATTAAGTTGTGTGTTTAATCCCTAAATATGTTATTGGAGAAGCAGACCCCTGAAATGTTATCTTGGACTGAACCTTAGATATATGCTCATGAGAAATGATAAAAATAAAGGTCCTCTAATTAGCAGGTCAGAAGAGCTTGAAAATCGTTTGGAGGTTATAAGCAGATTACAGAGTTATTTACCCTAATAGTCCCAGAAACCTTTTGCATGTCTTGAATGGAAGAGGGGGGCAGTACCAAGTATGTTTATTATTGATCGCTCTTCTAATTCACTCTGGGCTTTGTCTGCCTGGAATGACCCCACTTGGGCCAAATGCTGACAGATTTATTGAAGTGCTCTTGAACCAGATAAATAAGTTAGCACAACACTACAAACTTGGCACAAGACAACGCGAGGACCACTTAGTAGATCTCTGATTCATTTGACTGCCTGAAATGTCTCCCATTAAATTATTCATTACATATACAGATCTTGCAGAGCTAACACTCCCCTTTCCTGCGGTAAGTAAACAATGCTGTCTTGAAATATCCAATGCTATTCAATGACATGTGTTTGCTTAGCCAGGGATATCTCAGGACCCTTTAACTTCGTCCAATCTGTATACATTTGTAAAGCATTTGCCCTGGTTTGACACTGGTCTTGCAAACCAAGGCTCCTCGGGGGGTTGTTTCTTTTTTAAGGAAAAATGTTAACCATATTATTTTTAATAAAATGGGTCAAATAGTTTGACCCAAATGTTCCTTCTGTTTGGGTCTGGCTGAGCTGTACTCAATATTCATGTCTCATGTAAAAATCAACTGAAGCCAAAGATCATCAACAATTACTGTTATATATTGTGCATAATAATTAGAATTTTATAAGCTTGAATTTCAGGGGAGGTCACGGAGTCATTAAGTCATTGCTTTGTTGTTTAAGTCTATAAACTGCAGCATACAAAATATTACAATTAAAATAAACATGATTTAATGTCATTTCCTGCATGTTATCAAAGCGGGGCATCACAATTTTAATATTGAGAGATCAGGTGCATGTTGATAAACCTTACACCCTGAAATGGTTAAAAACGAAATGTCCAATGCTTTTGGGGACAGCCCCAGGGTTGGGTTTTCCCGATGTGGCAAGACGTTTCTCTCATTTGCCAGGGACAACTGTTAGACCATGGCAGGTGTCCTAGCCCAAGAGCATGGAGGCAGGTTGTGCCCTGTGGTTTTTTATCTCGAAGGTGCTTCCTAGGCAGGTACAGATCATGCCTGTGTGTCCCAGGGCCCTTACCTTTTGTGTAATAGTGGTGGAAATGGCCGCCCCCTTTACTTTAGGACATGCAAGCGCATGCATGGTTTGACCGGGAAGAGGTGATTTTACAGGGCAATTTGTGTGGTATCACACAGCGGGCCATCCAAATTTAGGAATCCCCCCCTATGGCACATGCAAGATCCCAGGTTCAGCCTTAAGTAGCCTTTTAAATAATAAAGTACAGGCTTGTTCACAATATTCGTTATGAAAGTCCAGGTGATGCAAATGCCAACATTTTTTTTTTCCATCCACTCTGACCATGTATCTCCACCATCTTAGAATTTTTCCAAGGTTTCACCATTTAGTGATAATATTATGCACAGCCTGATTCGAGATATATTTTGGTTTCTTAATTGTGTATTGATTTTTTTTGGAAAATTGTAGTCTTATATATTCCGTATTTAGTAATATTCCTCCTACCCAAATGTGAGATGAAGTTATACCACCTCCTTCATCCCCCCCCTCCACCCCCTCTCCCCCTACCTTCCTCAGGGGTATCATTAATAGTCAAGTTTAGGGACTATGTAATTTTGTTAAGTATTGACCTAACAGTTCAGCATATTTAGTGCATGTAGTCAGTGCTGTTTCATTTTTAAGTTGCATTATTAGGGTTCTACTCCATAATATTTAATCTGGAGGTGTGGGGTTGGCCCATATCATAACGATTATCTTCTTTGTTGCCCATATCAGTAATGAGCACAGTCACCTTATATCTGCCGTCTGGTTACAAGAGATTTAACTTGTCTGGGTTAGCTATACCTTCTCTTTAATCAGGTCCCCTAGAACCTCTGTGGTGGCGTACCATAGTACTAGTTTACACACATTCCCACCAGAGATGGATTAATGTTGCTTGTGCCTGTTTACACCACCAGCAGGTATAGGTTAGGAATCTAGCATTGTGATCTGATGTGTAATAGTACCTTGAGATATATTTAGGACCGAAAATGTTTGGAGATGGTGATTGGATAATCTTGATTGTGTTAAAAATGCTTCATTGTCTTCCAACTTTATTTTTAATTCACTACTACATTTGAAGTAGAAAATTCCTTAGCTGATCATAGTAGTGAGAGATTGTGTTAGGTCTGGCTCATGTGTTCAAGAAAATATCTTGAAGGGCTGTTGGTTTAAATGGCTCTGAAGGAAGGAGTAATGTTTTAATAAAACTTCTATCTGGTGGTAGATTAGTGCGAATTTCTGCAAATGTCAAAGTGTTATAAATCCCCAGACTCCTCTAACCTTGTCCCAAAACAAGGTTTGAAAAACACTACTCAGCAGGTGCAAAAACTTTTTAATGCAACTGTAAGTAGCGTATAACTAACAAATAACCGGGGACAACCCCGATTATTGCCCATCTCGCTGATCATAGTGATGTCGTGGGCTGAGTGAGTTTCAAGTCAAGTATCAAAATTGCTTTGAATGTTGTTTTTAATTTTTTATCCAAAACATCTCAGTAATAATTTCTCCTGCTGTTTAGAAGTTTCGAATTTCACGTGAAACATTCTACATGGCAGTGTGAATCCTTTGGTGTCTAGTCAGCTGTTGTCTATGCGAGTAAACAGGGTGTGTCCTACAATGAATATTTATTTCCTATGAAACAATTGCCACATTCTGTGCATAGTTACATCATGGCTTCTCTCCTGTATGGATCATGAAGTGGATTTGGAGATGATCAATTTAAGTAATACACTAGTCACATTCTCAGCATCTGAAAGGTTTCTCTCCAATGTGAGTTTTCTGGTGTGTAAGCAGGTGTGAACTTTGTGCGAAGCACTTGTCACACTCAGGACATTGATACGGCTTCTATCCAGTGTGTGCCCTATGATGAACAGTTAATTCACTCTTAGTTTTAAAACATTTGCCACATTCTAGGCATGAATATGGCTTCTCTCCTGTATGGCTCCTGGAGTGGATTTTGAGATAATCACTTCGAGTGAAACACTTGTCACATATCAGGCATCTAAAATGCTTCTCCCCAGTGTGGGTCCTCTGGTGTGTAAGCAAACGAGAAAGTTGTACGAAGCACTTGTAACACTCGGGACACTTATTTGGCTTCTCTTCAGTGTGTGTTCTATGATGAACAGTTAATTCACTCTTAGTTATAAAACATTTGCCACATTCTTGGCATGAATATGGCTTCTCTGATACATGTCTGAGGTAGTGGATTTTGAGATCAGCACTTTGAGTAAAACACTTGTCACATTCTAGGCATCTAAAAGGCTTATCTCTGGAGTGAGTCCTCTGGTGTCTAATCAGGTGCCTATGTTGTGTAAAGCACTTGTCACATTCAGAGCATAAGAATGGCTTCTCTCCAGTGTGAATTCTCTCCATGTGGTGGACTTTCAATGCTGTTTGTGTCTCTGTTCCACTACATGGTTCTCCAACCAGTTGCTAAGGGCGAATGATATAGAGCGAGAGGCGAGAGGCGAGAGAGGCCAGATAGTCTTATCGGGGTCCAAGTTACCCTAACACAAGTGGCATTAATAAAAGAGTTTTTATTCCTGTTCATACATAGTTTCTGGTGTCTAAAGTCTAAATGATCTCCGAAAGTCACAAGTTAAAGATGACACACACTTTCCTTTATGTTTAGCAATATGAGTATTTTATTTTTGATTTGGCATAGGACAAAAAGTATGAAAACCCAAAAAGATATAGGGTTTTTGATAACTGTAACTGAGGTCCCAGTGCTTAAAGTAGATCAAAACCCACAGTAGCAGGCTGTGCAATCTTGGCGTCCCTGCTGTGGGAAACCCACCTCCCCCATCAAAAGAAATCTCACCTTCTTCCTTACACCCTCATGATGTAAACTAGGAGTGGCCACATCATTTGCCTGTAAGTGCACTCCCACCCCAAGGATTTCAGATAGGCTGGGGGTGGACGCAAATGCACTGATAGGAGTGTGGCCGCTCGCACTTCTGGTTTTCACAAACAGCTCTGACTGGACAAGGGCAAAGGCATTCATGGTTGGACCAGCAAGAGGTGAGTATTACGGGGCATTCTTGGGGGTATCACACAGCGGGCCATCCAAATTCGAGATGTTCCTCATTACAAAGTGAAAATCCCAGGTTTGGTTCAGCCTTAAGTAGCCTGTTAAAGTGCAGCTTGTTCACAAATGATGCAATGATGCAAATGTCAAAGTTTTATAAATCCCCAGACTCCTCTAACCTTGTCTCAAAACACAGCATGAAAAACACAACACAGCAGGTGCCAGAACTTTTGAATGGAACTGTAAGTAGCGTATAACTAACACATAACTGGGGACAACTCTACTCTGAATATTGCCCATCGTGTTGATCATAATGAAGTAATGTGCTGAGTGAGTTTCAAGTCAAGTATCAAAATTGCTTCAATAGTTCTTTTTTATTTATTCTTGTTATCTAAAACGTATTTCAGTAACAATTTCTCCTGCAGCAAAGTTTAGAATTCCATGTGAAACATTCTACATGGCAGTGTGACTCCTTATCAGCTGTAGTCAATGTGTGTAAAATTCACTACAATCAGGACATTAATATGGCTCTTATCCAGTGTGTGTCCTATGATGAGCAGCTAATTTACACTTAGTTATAAAACATTTGCCACATTCTAGGCATGGATACGGCTTCTCTGCAGTGTGTGTCATACGATGAACAATTAATTCTCCCTTGGTTATAAATCTTTTCCCACATTCTAGGCATGGATATGGCTTTTGTCCTGTATGAATCATAGAGTGGACTTTTAGTGAACCACTTTGAGTGAAACACTTGTCACATACCAGGCATCTAAAAGGTTTCTCTCCAGTGTGAGTCCTCTGGTGTCTAAGAAGGTGTGAACTTTGTGTGAAGCACTTGTTACACTCAGAACATTGATAAGGCTTCTCCTCAGTGTGTTTCCTATGGTGAACAGGTAAATCTCTCTTAGTTATAAAACATTTGCCACATTCTAGGCATGAATATGGCTTTTCTTCAGTGTGTGCCCTATGATGAACAGTGAGATGACTCGTAGTTATAAAACATTTGCCACATTCTAGGCATACATACGGCTTCTCTCCAGTGTGTGTCCTTTGATGAACCGTTAATTCTTTATTAGCATTAAAACATTTGCCACATTCTAGGCATGAATATGGCTTCTCCCCTGTGTGACTCCTGGAGTGGATTTTAAGAACACTTGTCACATTCCAGGCATCTAAAAGGTTTCTCTCCAGTGTGATTCCTCTGGTGTGTAAGCAGGCTTGAACGTAGTGTAAAACAATTGTCACATTCAGAACATGAGAATGGCTTAACTCCAGTGTGAGTCCTCTGGTGTTTGAGCAGGTTTGTATGCTGTGCAAAGCACTGGTCACATTTGGAGCATGAGAATGGCTTCTCTTCAATGTGAATTGTCTGGTGTGGTTTGAGATTTGACTTATGACTGAACCCTTTCCCACACTCAGAGCACTGATATGGCTTTACTCTTGTCGTGCTCATTATGGGCTGATGAAGATTAATTTATCTGTAAACTGGATTCCAGCTCCGGCTAAATTTTCAACCTGTAAGCGGAACATGGAAAGTGGCAATAATTACAAAAGTGGTACACAAATCAAAGAACCCAACATTTTGGTTATTTACATTGATAGTTGGTGATTTTTAAGCTTTTACATCACAAAAGTGTGGCCTAACAGCCACTTTGTCCCTTGAAGCATCGAATTAGGTCACAGTGGTCCCTCAACACTATCTCACCACAGCAGAGCTTACTTATGACTTAATAACCTGAGCCATGACCTGCCATTGCCAGCTCAGCCATGGCAAAGAAAATGAAGCACAAGTTGCTTTATATATATATATATATATATATATATATATATATATATATATATATATATCATAGATGTTGAAATGCTTTGAGATGACTGATTTTACCCAGTTCCTGAGGGGCATATGGGGGTTAGTGCACACCGGGACTGAGACTTTAAAGCAGACCTGCTGCTGTACTACCTAATTGCCAGGGCATATATCCACTGCAAATCCTGATGAGACCCACCTGGTGCCCCTCGGGTTAAATCTGTTTGCCACTGGTCACTTGGTCCAGAATCCTCTACCACATAGAGGATAGTACAACAAACATTGTGTATTATAGGAATCTGTATTTTATTTTTATAATTTAATTATTTTCTTTATAATTTTATTATTATTTTTTTATAAATATTCATGAGAATGATGCCTCTTTAGATTAACTAATTTAATGTAATCTCTCTAATAAATTAGTTAACCCAGCACCTTATAGTTTTTTTAGCTACTCTTTCCTGCAACATATCACCAAGAGTATGCCAAGACCCTCCTTGGAGGAGCTATATACTGTATATAAAATCTGTTTGCCACTGTTCACAAGGTCCAGAATCCTTTACCATGATTCTGGGTGCCAAAGAAATCAAAACAGTGGGACCTCTGGTGGCCAATTTTCCAGGGGGTTCCAAATGGATACAGAGGCAGCAACACACAGAAGCCAGTGGAAATCATTAAAGATGATAATAAATGATCATAAAAGATAGCACATTGGGCCAGTGCATTGGGTTTGATTTTGAGGAAGGCTGCATCTCTAAGTCAAATTTAGAGAGTGTAGAAAATGAATTAAAGGATATGTTAAAAATGAGTTTCCCGGTACTCTATGAATCCAGATGAGCAGCCTATAAACATGACACGACAATACAATGACACAACTTCTCTTCTAAGCTTTCTATGCTAAGAGGGGTCATTATGGGATGTGGAATTACCAATGGTGAATAACAGTAAAATAGAGATTTATATTAATTTCTCTAACACCACCTTTATTCTACTCCACTCACACATGGCCAAATCCAAACTGTAACAATACCAGCACATATATCTTTATAGCAAAGGGAAACATTTCTACCTAGTATACTGTATCATTCACTGACTCATATGACCAGGGCAGCACTTATGTGGGAGGGAACCCAGTGCAAGACTACAGGATGGTGCCCCTCCCAGGACAAATCACTGCCCTCCAACAAACCATGATTACCACCAAAAAGCCCCTCAACTGAATCAGGAGTAGGTCCCATTTAAGAGTTAAAACATTTTGTCAATTTAAAAAGGCGTCTGGATCCCCAACTGGTGCCCTGCTTAGCCACTCAATCTGAATACCCCAAAGGCCGGCCATGCATGTGACTGACCAGCAGACTCATCCTATAGGAGTCGATTCAGAGCCTGGTGAGAAAGCTCACTTCTTTCTTAGGAGAGAAAATTGCCATTCACTTTTATTGTCTACTGGATGTAAATTTTCACCTGGCGCTGAATCAGGCCCGAGGTAGAAAATGAAAGGAGGGAGTTTTCTCACCTTGCTTTGAATCGACTCCATAGTGTCTGTACATTTACTAACATGGAATGGGATGGGTTGGCTGAATTGATGGAATCATACAGACTTCTTAAACTAATCCAACTGGAGTCATCACATCACTGATCAGTATTATAGGACAGGGGAGATATTTTAAATACTTTCATGAGTAGCATAGAAATAAAGTGACACCATGACTGTAATGTGATGACACTACAGAGAAGACGACAGGTCAACACTAGAGGAAACTAAACTTGGACAATATTCATACATTGTATATTGAAGCTTGCTGCATCATTTGTATGATGGGATTATCTCTATCAGGATTCAGGGAATAATACTGACCAACTGATTAGCTGGAGATCATCTTGGAGACCCTATGAAGACTCTTCAGCACATAACCCCACAAATATGTCATATCATTGTATAGCTGAAATGACCAACCCACCTAATTCCATATTCAGATGACATATAATACAGTGTAGATAATTATATAAATAAAATAGGAAACTCCACGTTATTCCACATCTGTCTGACACACAATAAAATGTTATGTTTATACTATGTAGCACAATATCACCAGACACAGCCAAATAATCTACCCAGACATGATAATAACCATCACATATAACCTAATAGTAACAGAAGTCATATCTACCTGGTATAGGGCAGTATGGGGATCCCCTCGCCGCTCTCCTGACCCGTCTGCTATTGCTGTGACTGAGCCGGCCTCACCTTATATTGTCTGTACAAACATTCTCTAACATGAGGCGGCTTTTGATTGGCTAAATGGAATGAATCTTAATAAACAAAGGTATGTTAATGCCGTCTTAGTAGGTAGTTTAACTGGGCTTTGTTTATCCCCAGCAGTATGACAGATTCATTGGCATTGCAGGGAGGAGACAAAAGGGAGGGAGGGACCTTATATGAAACACAATAGACGAGACTCTAATCATTAACATAGAAATTACATGACACAATAGACTGAAACTGGGAAAGAAATGTGGTGCAGTCATTGCAAAAAATAGGTTCATGTTAAAAAACCTTAAACTAGTACATGCAGTAGTTTTATCCATTACATTTGTCAGTTATAACATTTTTACAATTATACTCACCAGTAATCACACCTAAAAAAGTTCAAGTTATATAGTGCTGGGGGCTGGTGTCAAAAATGGGTTATTTCCACCCCTCACATCAAATAAAAGAAATAATAAAATGACACAAAGACCAAAATATAATTAGCAAAGTATAATTATCTTGTAATGATCAAAGTATTTGCCTCATACGATAAAACAATGTAACATTACATGGCTGATATGAGCTAAAAGCTGTACAAGCAAGATACAGGAAGGCAGGTAACATAAGCAATATTACCTCTGGACTCGGTGGCCAAGCACCTGATCATTAAGACTAAAAGTGAAAGCAAAAGAAAATGCAACAATTAAATCAAAAGTTACGGGATACAAAAATGATCACTTTGCTTTTGATGGGTGTCTTGGTATAATACTGTAAGTAAGTTTTTTGTTTGGAAAATGTAATACAGCTTTATAAGCACGTTTTTAAATGAAGTAGGTTGTGCAGTTGTCTTTTTCTATAAATCCTGGTTATGATGAGGGGTTAAAGAATCATCTCAGCTACTAGCACCTTCATCCTTATATCTCTTGCCTTTGATCATATTTCTGTTCTCTGAGAGATCCTCTCACTGAGCGGTCTATCTATTACCTGCCTGATCTGGCTGCCACCGGAGGGAGGGGGGTAAACATTCTGCTCAGGTGGCTTCATGTCACAGGAGAGAATATGAATTTGCCCTGAAGCCAGCGGCCAGCCTTTCTTAGTTACAGGAGGGGATAAACACTCCACTGTCAGACTGAGGGTGTCAATAGAGGGAGAAACAGACAGCAGCCTGAGTGAGAGACACCCGCCCGCCAACAGGGGATCTGTTACACAGTAAAGACCAGCTGAGGAGGGTATGATATAGAAACCCTGCAGAGTGCAGCTTAGAAATCAGACAACCCACATGACAGCAGGAGGCATGGTTAATATAGGCAGCCTCCATGATGTGTTTGAGGCTTGCAGGCATCTTTTGCTGCCTTGCCACATTGCCTATATGGGGAATAGAAGGGTGCTGCCACATTGCCTATATGGGGAATAGGAGGGGGTGCCACATTGCCTATATGGGGAATAGAAGGGTGCTGCCACATTGCCTATATGGGGAATAGGAGGGGGAATGTCACACTGCCTATATGAGGAATGGGAGGGGGAATGTCACACTGCCTATATGGGGAATGGGAGGGGGAATGTCACACTGCCTATATGGGGAATAGGAAGGGCTTGTCACATTGCCTATATGGGGAATAGGAGGGGGTGCCACATTGCCTATATGGAGAATAGGAGGGGTATGCCACATTGCCTATATGGGGAATAGGAGGGGGGGTGCCACATTGCCTATATGGGGAATAGAAGGGTGCTGCCATATTGCCTATATGGGGAATGGGAGGGGGTGTCACATTGCCTATATGGGGAATGGGATGGGGGGAATGTCACACTGCCTATATGGGGAATGGGAGGGGGAATGTCACACTGCCTATATGGGGAATGGGATGGGGGGAATGCCACACTGCCTATATGGGGAATGGGATAGGGATAGGGAGAATGCCACACTGCCTATCGGATGGGAGGAATGCCACACTGCCTATATGGGGAATAGGATGGGTGGAATGCCGCTCTGCCTATGGGAATGTGAGGGGAAATGTCACACTGCCTATATGGGGAATGGGATGGGGGGAATGCCACACTGCCTATGGAGAATGGGATGGGAGGAATGCCAGACTGCTTATATGGGGAATAGGATGGGTGGAATTAATGAAGAGGTAATGGCTATCAGAAAGAAGGTAGGTTTACATAAATTAGCCATAGAAAGCATGAGCGCGGCCTAAACAGGCATATGCAAAATGACAAAGAGATATGAATGCTGTACCTGGGTTCACAATACTAGTCTGGAGATTCTATATTATTATGAATGCCACTCTGCCTATGGGAATGCGGGGGAATTCCACTTTGCCTATGGGAAGGGGGAAGGACACACTGGCTATTGGGAATGGGAGGGGGAGGGGGATTACTGTAGTTGGAGGATACTGCACTTTGCCTATAATTTAGTTAAAAACATTATTTCTTTTTAGATTTCCCTCCCCAAAATCCTAGGTGCGTCTTATAAGCCGATGCGTCTTATAGGGCGGAACATACGGTAATTCAGAGGATATTAACAGTCTTAATGAAGAGGTAATGGCTATCAGAAAGAAGGTAGGTTTACATAAATTAGCCATAGAAAGCATGATCGCGGCCTTAACAGGCATATGCAAAATGACAAAGAGATATGAATGCTGTACCTGGATTCACAATACTAGTCTGGAGATTCTTTATTATTATGAGGTGATTAAAGGACACAGGGTGAAGAAAATCCAGCAGCAAGTTAGACATTTTACCCAAGAATGGAGCCCTTTTGGTAATCTGGGTAATTTAGTAGGAATTTTCAAATGGTTAAGAGATATGGTCATCAATGTTCTTGTAGTCATTTTTGTGATTATGATGCTTTTTGTTTCCTTCAAACTTATTAGGTGCTTAATTGCTAGTTGTTAGCATTTCTCTGATTACCTGGCTCACAGAATGGAAACTGGATAGTAAAGATCATCCAGAAGATGATCTAAGAGGGGGTTGAAGGGTTAATGCTTTCTCTCTCTCTCTCTCTCTCTCTCTCTCTCTGTGTTTAAGATCATCACTGCCATTTTGCTGCTTTAATATATTTAGACTTAGAGTTCCACTTTTAGGTTTGTGGTGTACATAGTCTTATGTTCTGGCCTAGGTACAGCTGGAATGTTCCGTGCATCCAAGATTAGATTGCACTGTTCATATACTCCCTGACTCCCTAACTCCCTAGTTTGAAGATTTATTAGGAATTCCTTATGTTGGCTGTGAAAAGTATGCTCTCATGAAGGGGTGGGGGAGCTAAGCAGTAATTTTCTGTGTTTGTATAAAAATGTTATCTGGTTCTTCAATAAAGCAGAGTCATGTGGTGGACTTTTAATGCTGTTTGTGTCTCTGTTCCACTACATGATTCTCCAACCAGATGCTAAGGGCGAATGATCTACAGGTTGGGCAAGAGAGAGGCCAGATAGTCTTATCAGGGTCCAAGTTACCCTAACACAAGTGGCATTAATAAAAGAGTTTTTATTCCTGTTCATACATAGTTTCTGGTGAAGTCTAAATGATCTCCGAAAGTCACAAGTTAAAGATGACACACACTTTCCTTTATGTTTAGCAATATGAGTATTTTATTTTTGATTTGGCATAAAACAAAAAGTATGAAAACCCCAACAGATTTAGGGGTTTAAATAACTGTGACTGAGGTCCCAGTGCTTAAAACAAAACAAAACCCACAGTAGCATTACTTGGAATCTTGGCGTCCCTGCTGTGGGAAACCAACCTCCCCCCGGGGGCCCAAAATTCTGACCTTCTTCCTTAAACCCTCATTATGTAAACTAGGAGTGGCTGCATATTTTGCCTTTTACCAGAAGTGCGAGCGGCAACATCCCCATCAGTGCCTGTGCTCCCACCCCCAGCCATCTGAATTCCTGGGGAGCACATGCACTGATGGGGATGTTGCCGCTCGCACTTCTGGTTGTCACAAACAGCTCTGATTGGACAAAAGCAAGAGCATGCACGGTTGGACCAGGAAGAGGTGAGTTTTACAGGGCAATCTTGGGGGTATCACACAGCGGTTCATCCAAATTCGGGATGCTCCCCATTACACAGTTCAGCCTTAAGTAGCCTGTTAAAATGCAGGCTTGTTCCCAATCTTTGTTACGAAAGGCCGAGTGATGCAAATGTCAGCATTTTATAAATCCCCAAACTCCTCTAACCTTGTCTCAAAACACAGCATGAAAAACACAACACAGCAGGTGCCAGAACTTTTGAATGCAACTGTAAGTATCGTATAACTAACAAATAACTGGGGACTTTATTTTTAATTCACTCCTACATTTAAAGTGGAAAATTCCTTAGCTGATCATAGTAGTGAGAGATTGTGTTAGGTCTGGCTCGTGTGTTCAAGAAAATATCTTGAAGGGCTGTTGGTTTAAATGGCTCTGAAGGAAGGAGTAATGTTTTAATAAAACTTCTATCTGGTGGTAGATTAGTGCGAATTTCTGCAAATGTCAAAGTGTTATAAATCCCCAGACTCCTCTAACCTTGTCCCAAAACAAGGTTTGAAAAACACTACTCAGCAGGTGCAAAAACTTTTTAATGCAACTGTAAGTAGCGTATAACTAACAAATAACCGGGGACAACTCTGATTATTGCCCATCTCGCTGATCATAGTGATGTCGTGGGCTGAGTGAGTTTCAAGTCAAGTATCAAAATTGCTTTGAATGTTGTTTTTAATTTTTTATCCAAAACATCTCAGTAATAATTTCTCCTGCTGTTTAGAAGTTTCGAATTTCACGTGAAACATTCTACATGGCAGTGTGAATCCTTTGGTGTCTAGTCAGCTGTTGTCTATGCGAGTAAACAGGGTGTGTCCTACAATGAATATTTATTTCCTATGAAACAATTGCCACATTCTGTGCATAGTTACATCATGGCTTCTCTCCTGTATGGATCATGAAGTGGATTTGGAGATGATCAATTTAAGTAATACACTAGTCACATTCTCAGCATCTGAAAGGTTTCTCTCCAATGTGAGTTTTCTGGTGTGTAAGCAGGTGTGAACTTTGTGCGAAGCACTTGTCACACTCAGGACATTGATACGGCTTCTATCCAGTGTGTGCCCTATGATGAACAGTTAATTCACTCTTAGTTTTAAAACATTTGCCACATTCTAGGCATGAATATGGCTTCTCTCCTGTATGGCTCCTGGAGTGGATTTTGAGATAATCACTTCGAGTGAAACACTTGTCACATATCAGGCATCTAAAATGCTTCTCCCCAGTGTGGGTCCTCTGGTGTGTAAGCAAACGAGAAAGTTGTACGAAGCACTTGTAACACTCGGGACACTTATTTGGCTTCTCTTCAGTGTGTGTTCTATGATGAACAGTTAATTCACTCTTAGTTATAAAACATTTGCCACATTCTTGGCATGAATATGGCTTCTCTGATACATGTCTGAGGTAGTGGATTTTGAGATCAGCACTTTGAGTAAAACACTTGTCACATTCTAGGCATCTAAAAGGCTTATCTCTGGAGTGAGTCCTCTGGTGTCTAATCAGGTGCCTATGTTGTGTAAATCACTTGTCACATTCAGAGCATAAGAATGGCTTCTCTCCAGTGTGAATTCTCTCCATGTGGTGGACTTTCAATGCTGTTTGTGTCTCTGTTCCACTACATGGTTCTCCAACCAGTTGCTAAGGGCGAATGATATAGAGCGAGAGGCGAGAGGCGAGAGAGGCCAGATAGTCTTATCGGGGTCCAAGTTACCCTAACACAAGTGGCATTAATAAAAGAGTTTTTATTCCTGTTCATACATAGTTTCTGGTGAAGTCTAAATGATCTCCGAAAGTCACAAGTTAATGATGACACACACTTTCCTTTATGTTTAGCAATATGAGTATTTTATTTTTGATTTGGCATAGGACAAAAAGTATGAAAACCCAACAAGATATAGGGTTTTTGATAACTGTAACTGAGGTCCCAGTGCTTAAAGTAGATCAAAACCCACAGTAGCAGGCTGTGCAATCTTGGCGTCCCTGCTGTGGGAAACCCACCTACCCCATCAAAAGAAATCTCACCTTCTTCCTTACACCCTCATGATGTAAACTAGGAGGGGCCACATCATTTGCCTGTAAGTGCACTCCCACCCCAAGGATTTCAGATAGGCTGGGGGTGGACGCAAATGCACTGATAGGAGTGTGGCCGCTCGCACTTCTGGTTTTCACAAACAGCTCTGACTGGACAAGGGCAAAGGCATTCATGGTTGGACCAGGAAGAGGTGAGTATTACGGGGCATTCTTGGGGGTATCACACAGCGGGCCATCCAAATTCGAGATGCTCCTCATTACAAAGTGAAAAACCCAGGTTTGGTTCAGCCTTAAGTAGCCTGTTAAAGTGCAGCTTGTTCACAATCTTTGTTAAGAAGGGCAGAGTGATGCAAATGTCAAAGTTTTATAAATCCCCAGACTCCTCTAACCTTGTCTCAAAACACAGCATGAAAAACACAACACAGCAGGTGCCAGAACTTTTGAATGCAACTGTAAGTAGCATATAACTAACACATAACTGGGGACAACTCTACTCTGAATATTGCCCATCTTGTTGATCATAATGAAGTAATTTGCTGAGTGAGTTTCAAGTCAAGTATCAAAATTGCTTCAATAGTTCTTTTTTATTTATTCTTTTTATGTAAAACATCTTTCGATAACAATTTCTCCTGCAGCAAAGTTTAGAATTCCATGTGAAACATTCTACATGGCAGTGTGACTCCTTATCAGCTGTAGTCAATGTGTGTAAAATTCACTACAATCAGGACATTGATATGGCTCTTATCCAGTGTGTGTCCTATGATGAGCAGCTAATTTACACTTAGTTATAAAACATTTGCCACATTCTAGGCATGGATACGGCTTCTCTCCAGTGTGTGTCATATGATGAACAATTAATTCTCCCTTGGTTATAAATCTTTTCCCACATTCTAGGCATGGATATGGCTTTTGTCCTGTATGAATCATAGAGTGGACTTTTAGTGAACCACTTTGAGTGAAACACTTGTCACATACCAGGCATCTAAAAGGTTTCTCTCCAGTGTGAGTCCTCTGGTGTCTAAGAAGGTGTGAACTTTGTGTGAAGCACTTGTTACACTCAGAACATTGATAAGGCTTCTCCTCAGTGTGTTTCCTATGGTGAACAGTTAAATATCTCTTAGTTATAAAACATTTGCCACATTCTAGGCATGAATATGGCTTCTCTCCAGTGTGTGTCCTATGATGAACAGTGAGATGACTTTTAGTTATAAAACATTTGCCGCAATCTAGGCATACATACGGCTTCTCTCCAGTGTGTGTCCTTTGATGAACCGTTAATTCTTTATTAGCATTAAAACATTTGCCACATTCTAGGCATGAATATGGCTTCTCCCCTGTGTGACTCCTGGAGTGGATTTTTAGATGACCACTTTGAGTGAAACACTTGTCACATTCCAGGCATCTAAAAGGTTTCTCTCCAGTGTGATTCCTCTGGTGTGTAAGCAGGCTTGAACGTAGTGTAAAACAATTGTCACATTCAGAACATGAGAATGGCTTAACTCCAGTGTGAGTCCTCTGGTGTTTGAGCAGGTTTGTATGCTGTGCAAAGCACTGGTCACATTCGGAGCATGAGAATGGCTTCTCTTCAATGTGAATTGTCTGGTGTGGTTTGAGATTTGACTTATGACTGAACCCTTTCCCACACTCAGAGCACTGATATGGCTTTACTCCTGTGGTGCTCATTATGGGCTGATGAAGATTAATTTATCTGTAAACTGGATTCCAGCTCCGGCTAAATTTTCAACCTGTAAGCGGAACACGGAAAGTGGCAATAATTACAAAAGTGGTACACAAATCAAAGAACCCAACATTTTGGTTATTTACATTGATAGTTGGTGATTTTTAAGCTTTTACATCACAAAAGTGTGGCCTAACAGCCACTTTGTCCCTTGAAGCATCGAATTAGGTCACAGTGGTCCCTCAACACTATCTCACCACAGCAGAGCTTACTTATGACTTAATAACCTGAGCCATGACCTGCCATTCCCAGCTCAGCCATGGCAAAGAAAATGAAGCACAAGTTGCTTTATATATATATATATTTATCATAGATGTTGAAATGCTTTGAGATGACTGATTTTACCCAGTTCCTGAGGGGATATGGGGGGTTAGTGCACACCGGGACTGGGACTTTAAAGCAGACCTGCTGCTGTACTACCTAATTGCCAGGGCATATATCCACTGCAAATCCTGATGAGACCCACCTGGTGTCCTTTGGGTAAAATCTTTTTGCCAGTGGTCACTTGGTCCAGAATCCTCTACCACATAGAGGATAGTACAACAAACATTGTGTATTATAGGAATCTGTATTTTATTTTTATAATTTAATTATTTTCTTTATAATTTAATTATTTTCTTTATAATTTAATTATTATTTTTTTATAAATATTCATGAGAATGATGGCTCTTTAGATTAACTAATTTAATGTAATCTCTCTAATAAATTAGTTAACCCAGCACCTTATAGATTTTCAACTACTCTTTCCTGCAACATATCACCATTTACTAACATGGAATGGGATGGGTTGGCTGAATTGATGGAATCATATAGACTTCTTAAACTAATCCAATTGGAGTCATCACATCACTGATCAGTATTATAGGGCAGGGAGGATATTTTATCAGACTTTCATGAGTAACATAGAAATAAAGTGACACCATGACTGTAATGTGGATGACACTACAGAGAAGACGACAGGTCTACACTAGAGGAAACTAAACCTGGACAATATTTATACATTGTATATTGAAGCTTGCTGCATCATTTGTATGATGGGATTATCTCTATCAGGTCTCAGGGAATAATACTGACCAACTGATTAGCTGGAGATCATCTTGGAGACCCTATGAAGACTCTTCAGCACATAACCCCACAAATATGTCACATCAATGTATAGCTGAAATGAACAACCCACCTAATTCCACATTCAGATGACATATAATACAATGTGGATAATTATATAGATAAAATAGGAAATTCCAGGTAATTACACATCTGTCTGACACACAATAAAATGTTATGTTTATACTATGTAGCACAATATCGCCAGACACAGTCAAATAATTTACCCAGACATGATAATAACCATCACATATAACCTAATAGTAACAGAAGTCATATCTACCTGGTATAGGGCAGTATGGGGATCCCCTCGCCGCTCTCCTGACCCGTCTGCTATTGCTGTGACTGAGCCGGCCTCACCTTATATTGTCTGTACAAACATTCTCTAACATGAGGCGGCTTTTGATTGGCTAAATGAAATGAATCTGAACAAACAAAGGTATGTTAATGTCATGTTACTGGGGAGTTTCACTGGGCTTTGTTTATCCCCAGCAGTATGACAGATTCATTAGCATTGCAGGGAGGAGACAAAAGGGAGGGAGGAGCCTTATATGAAACACAATAGACGAGACTCTCATCATTAACATAGAAATGACGTGACGCCTTAACTGACACAATAGACTGAAACTGGGGAAGAAATAAGATGCAGTCACTGAAAAGTGTAACAGCTTCATGATATAAGATCCTAAACTAGGTAACACAGTATTTTTATCTGTTACTTTTTGTCACAATTATACTTACTAGTAATCACAAAAGTTCAAGTTATATAGATATGGGGGATAGTGTCAGAAATGGATTATTTCCACCCCAAACCTCAAATAGAAGAAATTATATAATGACATAAAAACCAAAAAATAGCTCGCAGAGTCCCTTCTAGGACAATTATGATAACAATTGTAATGATAACACAAACTAAATAGAGTAGAAGCAAACCACCAATGTTCGTTTGCAAAGAATTTATAGATTTATAAAAGAGTGATACATATATACAGTGTAATACACACAAAATGACATGTATGTCACAAAGTCAGATGCCCAAGATATACACAGTAATTATTGAGAAAAAAGGATACAGTATTGTTCTACTTGGCCAAAAGCTCAGAGTTGTGTATACCTTACTATAGACAAAAACAATATGTTAAAGCTTTATCAGTAACCTTATGTACACAGACTATATGGGAATGGTAAAAAATTACCTGGTGCTAGAAATATTTAAAGTAAGGTATTCACAGGATGTTTCCTCAGATTGTATTCATGGCATACAATATCTGAGTGGGACATGAGTTAAAGAATGCATATAGAACGACAATATAATCAGTATATAGTGATGTCTGTTTCAGTAATGCACAGATCCATCATCACACAGACTAGTACCCATAATACAAAGGAGCAAAATGCCTAAATCATGACACCCATATCATGGCATCAATGCATATGTAACATACAGTTTTGCAGAGAGAAAGGATTACAATAAGAAATGTATGGCAAGATATACATAGGATCGCAAGAGTTACCGACGTTTCACGGCCGCTTGCCGTTTCATCAGGGTAGCGAAGGTGTGCCGACCACAATATTAACAAGTGTAATGATCAAAATAATTGCTCCATAAGATAATACAATGTAACATCACATGGCTGCTATGACATTACCACTGTACAAGCAAGATACAGAAATACTAGGATCATAAGCTATATTACCTGTGGACCTTGTGGTTAAGCAGCCGCTCAAGAAAATAAAAGCAAGAGAAAATGCAAAAAAAAGTGCAACACTATTGGAGAAAGCAACGGAGATACAAAGATTATCAGGATATGCCACAGTATAAAACGTCTTAGGCTATTTCTATAGGATGATCGAATAATCCTCACAGTACACAGATTAAATTTTTTATGTCCATAGTGGAAATAGTCATGTTCATGATGTAAAGACAGTGTTTAGTACACACTGTGCCCTATGGCCACCGCTTTTAATAATGAATACCAATACACCGGTACTGGCCAATCACAAATGTCTGGCACGGGCACGCGAGGGATATTGGGGATGCGGCCGCGGGCTGTGCATGTGCCGCTGGATTGGGAAGTAAAGTAAGTGAACGGGGCGACCTGGGGGGTTTCATACAGCGGGGTATGCCATAAGGTGATTAAAGGAAACAGGTTGAAGTGAATCCAGGAGAAATTTAGACATTTTGCCCCTGTTTGGAGCCCTTTGGTAACCTGGGTAATTTTGGAGGAATTTTCAAATGGTTAAGATATATGGCCATTATTGTTCTTGTAGTCATTTTTGTGATTATAATGCTTTTTGTTTCCTTCAAACTTATTATGTGCTCAATTGCTAGTTGTAAGAGGAGACCTCTGATTTCCTGGCTCACAGAAAGGAAACTGTATAGTAAAGATCACCCAGAAGATGATCTTTGGGGGGATTTGAAGGGTTAATGCTCTCTCTCTTTCTCTCTGTGTCGCATGTTCTGGCCTTGGTACCGCTGGAATGATAATTTGAGGAGGGATACTGACTACCCCTGTTTCCTTTTTTTGCTGTCCTAGAGATGGACACAATTTGTAAATGTATCTGCTTATACGCTTTGTTATAGATGGGTGTCTTGATATAATACTGTAAGTATTATAAGTATTAAGTATTATAAGTATACTGTAAGAAATGTCATACAGCTTTATAAGCACATTTTGCAAATGAAGTAGGTTGTGCAGTTGTCTTTTTCTATAAATCCTGATTATGACGAGGGGGTTGAGGAATCATCTCAGCTACTAGCACCTTCATCCTTATATCTCTTGCCTTTGGTCATATTTCTGTTCTCTGAGAGGTGCGCTCACTGAGCGGTCTATCTATTACCTGCCTGATCTGGCTGCCACAGGATGGAGGGGGGTAAACATTCTGCTCAGGTGGCTTTATGTCAGAAGAGAGAATAGGAATTTGCCCTGAAGCCAGCGGCCTGCCTTTCTTAGTTAGAGGAGGGGATAAACACTCCACTGTCATACTGAGTGTCTCAATAGAGGGAGAAACAGACAGCAGCCTGAGTGAGAGACACCTGCCCGCCAGCAGGGGATCTGTTACACAGTAAAGACCAGCTGAGGGGGGTATGATATAGAAACCCATAAATCCTGGTTATGATGAGGGGTTAAGGAATCATCGGGGAGGCCGATTCATTAATAGCGCCAGGTAGTGACAGATGAGCGCCAGTAGCGTTATTTTCACTGCGCACGCTAGTATTCGCTGTACTTGGCCGTTGTTCGGCTGTTGACAGCAACTCAGTCGGTGTGCGGTAATGTTGAATACGGGGTTAGGAGTCGCTGTTTGACAGGTTCCACGTTGTATGGGAGCGCATGACAGCGAATGGCCATAGCGAACGGCTCCCAGCATATTCATTAACAAATCACGCTCAAAAAATTCTCGCGCTGTGAAATGCTTGTTTAAACCCCAGAGCGCTGGCGGCGATGGGTTAAAAGTAGTTTTTTAACCCCCAAACAACCATATTTTTGGGGAAAAAAAACATGTTTTTACAAACATTTAGTAATATGAATACATTAATATCAGACCTGTAATATCAATTCTGCACAATTTTTTTTTTTTTTTTTACCTTTAAAAAAAATATCTAACATTGCAGAAGTGGTCACAGAATTTTTGCCATTTAAAAAAAAACAAACAAACATTAATAGCAATTAATTAAGAATATTTAAAGATTGCTCCATTGAAATGCATTGGAGAGCGCCAGGTAGCGAGAGGTCATACCTGTCGCTGTTCAAGGTCGGACGCTGGCGCTGTGGGGTGAGGCTGGAATAATGATGAATGATTGGCTATCTGGCGCTCTGTCAGTCGCTAAGCAGGATCGGCTTGATAAATGTGTGATTGCGGAGGGGAGCCGGCGTTCTCGTGGCGGTGACCGTCATTACCGTTCACTCACCATTCGCTACCTGGCGCTATCCCTTGTTAAATAAGGGTCTAAGTTACTAGCACCTATATCCTTATATCTCTTGCCTTTGGTCGCATTTATGTTCCCTGAGAAAGGCGCCTGTTGACACTGACTAACCACTGAATACTGTCGTGGTGTGGGCTGGGGTCATCCTCGTCCTCATCCACCTCTTTGTCCTCCTGCTCCTGATGCTCCTCTATAGCATCCAGTGTTGTGAATAGAGTCTGGGCATTGAGATCCTTTACATCTACTACATTCAGCTCCGGGCTCATTTGGATGTCACACATGTGAGCACTGGACTGGCCCCCCTTACCAATGTGACCTTACAGGACACTCTCCAGTACATGGTGCATCAAAACCACATTGTTAAGTCTGTAGTCTCTGCAATCAGCAGGTGTAACACATCATTTACCAGTGGCTCAATTTGAAATTACACTGCAGTGTAAACCTTGTGGCTGCTGCATAAGGTAATCATTAATCACCATTCTCTGCTGGTACTGCCAGTCCAACATATGGAGGGAGAAATTCTAATGGGTCGGCACATAGCAGATCATGCAATGTTGTGGTAAACAATACAATACAATAATACAAAAATGATACAAAGCAACAAACACTTTTATAGATTTAATGTTGATTTGACAATTGGGGCATCTCAGTATTAAGGGAATGGAATCATCTGGCCAAGGAGTCTTTTAGACTTAAGCCCGATGCTACAGTCGGTATAACTAGTCTCATCTGCTGATTGCCTGCAGATGGTGAATTGTGCTAAATGAAAGGTTAACTCTTTATGTGTACATTCTTTTCATCCATTCTATCTATAAACCTTAATATTTTATTAATGTGTTTCTTTCTCTCTACCTTTATTTCTCTTATCCCATTCTTTCTATCTTGCCTTCTTTCCACCCTGTCTGACTATCTCCCATTCTATATAGAGCATACAAAATAAATGACATGATCATGGATAATGAATAGTACATTTATCAACAAAATGTTATTAGGCAATGAAATACAATCAATGAATTAATAATTAATAATAACCAAAACATCTCAGTAACAATTTCTCCTGCTGTTTAGAAGTTTAGAATTTCACGTGAAACAATCTACATGGCAGTGTGAATCCTTTGCATAGTTACATCATGGCTTCTCTCTTGTATGGATCATGAAGTGGATTTGGAGATGATCAATTTAAGTAATACATTAGTCACATTCTCAGCATCTGAAAGGTTTCTCTCCAATGTGAGTCCTCTGGTGTGTAAGCAGGTGTGAACTTTGTGCGAAGCACTTGTCACACTCAGGACATTGATACGGCTTCTCTCCAGTGTGTGCCCTATGATGAACAGTTAATTCACTCTTAGTTTTAAAACATTTGGGCATACTTAGCGCATGTAGTCAGTGCTGTTTCATTTTTAAGTTACGTTATTAGGGTTCTACTCTATAGTCTTTAATCTGGAGGTGTGGGGTTGGCCCATCTTAAAACGATTATCTTCTTTGTTGCCCATATCAGTAATGAGCCCATTCGCCTTATATCTGCCATCAGGTTACTTTGCAAGAAATTCAGCATGTCTGGGTTAGCTGTACCTTCTCTTTAATCAGGTCCCCTAGAATCTCTGTGGTGGCGTGCCATAGTACTAGATTATAACATTCCCACCATAGATGGATTAACGTTGCTTGTGTCTATTTACACCCCCGGCAGGTATAGGTTAGGAATCTAGCATTGTGATCTCATGTGTAGTAGTACCTTGAGATATATTTAACACAAAAAAAAAATTTAGAGGTGGTGATTGGATAATCTTGCTTCCCCAATCATTTTCTTCCAACTTTATTTTTAATTCACTCCCCTATTTTAAGTGATAATTACCTTAGCTGACCATAGTAATGAGAGATTGTGTTAGGTCTGACACGTGTGGTCAAGAAAATATCCTGAAGGGCTGTTGGTTTAAATGGTTCTGAAGGAAGGAGTAAAGTTTTTATATAACTTCTATCTGGTGGTAGAATAGTGCGAATTTCTGAGCATGTCAAATTGTTATAAATCCCCAGACTCCTCTAACCTTGTCCCAAAACACAGCATGAAAAACACAATACAGCATGTACCAAAACTTTTGAATGCAACTGTAACTAACAAAAAACTGGGGACAACTCTGAATATTGCCCATCTCTCTGATCATAATGATGTTGTGGGCTGAATGAGTTTTAAGTCAAGTATCAAAATTGCTTTAATTGTTCCTTTTATTTTTTTTATCCAAAACATCTATCGGTAACAATTTCTCCTGCTGTTTAAAAGTTTAGAACTTCATGTGAAACATTCTACATGTCCGTGTGATTCCTTTGCTGTTTTGTCAGCTGTTTTCTTTGCGCGTAACCTTCATCACAATCAGGACATTGATATGACTTCTCTCCAGTGTGTTCTACAATGAATATTTCTTTCCTTTTAAACATTTGCCTCAGTCTATGCATAGATATATCATGGCTTCTCCCCTGTATGGATCATGGAGTGGATGTGGAGATGATCATTTTGAGTAATACACTGGTCACGTTCTCAGCATCTAAAAGGTTTCTCACCAGTGTGAGTCCTCTGGTGTGTAAGCAGGTTTGTACTTCGTGAGAAGCACTTGTTACATGCAGGACATTGATAAGGCTTCTCCTCAGTGTGTTTCCTTTGGTGAACAGTTAAATCTCCCTTAGTTATAAAACATTTGCCACATTCTAGGCATGAATATGGCTTCTCTCCAGTGTGTCTCATATGATGAACAGTGAGTTTACTCTTAGTTATAAAACATTTTCCGCAATCTAGGCATACATACGGCTTCTCTCCAGTGTGTGTCCTTTGATGAACAGTGAGATTACTCTTAGATATAAAACATTTGCCACAATCTAGGCATCCATACGGCTTCTCTCCAGTGTGTGTTTTATGATGAGCTGTTAATTCGTTATTAGTATTAAAACATTTGCCACATTCTAGGCATGAATATGGCTTCTCCCCTGTGTGGCTCCTGGAGTGGATTTTTAGATAATGACTTTGAGAAAAACACTTGTCACATTCCAGGCATCTAAAAGGTTTCTCTCCAGTGTGAGTCCTCTGGTGTGTAAGCAGGTGTATATGCTGTGTAAAGCACTTTCACATTCAGAACATGCGAATGGCTTCTCTCCAGTGTGAATTTGCTGGTGTCTTTTGAGGTTTAACTTACGACTGAACCATTTCCCACACTCAGAGCACTGATATGGCTTTACTTCTGTGGTGCTCATTATGGGCTGATGAAGATTATTTTATCTGTCAAATGGATTCCAGCTACAGCTAAATTTTCAACCTGTAAGGAGAACACAGAAAATGGCATTAGATATATTGCGAAAGTGGTGCACAAATCAAAGAACCCAACATTTTGGGTATTTACAATGATTTTTGGCAATTTTTATTCTTTTACATTACAAAAAAAAAATACCTAACAGCCACTCTGTCTCTTGGAGCACCCAAGCAGGTCACAATGGTTTCAAAACACTATCTCACCACAGAAGAGCTTGCCTATAACTTAATAACCTGTATAATCAGAGATATTGAGATGCTTTGTTGATGTTGCCAAGTTCTCAAGGGGGATATAGGTGGGTATTGCACGCATGGACTGGGAGTTTAAAGCAGACCAACATACTTGGCCGCTGCTGTACTACCTAATTTCCAGGGCATAAATCCACTGCAAATCCTGATTAGACCTGCCTGGTGCTCCTCAGGTAAAATCTTCGTCCACTGCTGGTCACATGGTCCAGAATCCTCTACCATGATGAAGAAATAAAAACTGTGAAACCTCTGGTGGCCAATTTCTGGCCCTGATTTTACCAGGGGAGAGCCAGGTGGGTAAAGGGGGTCTTATTTTAAAGAACTGAATTTTCTTTACAAATTCCAATGAAACTCGTTGAAGATTTGAAGATATCACACCGGGCCAGTGCATTTGGGTTTGACTTTGAGGAAGGCCGCGTCCCTAAGTCAAATCAGACTTTGCAGAGTGTAAAGAAAATGAATTAAAGGATATGTTGAAATGATTGATTGTCCCGGTACTCTATGAATCCATATCAGATGAGCGGCCTATAAACATGACACGACAATACAATGACACAACTATTTTTCAAAGCTTTCTATGCTAAGAGAGGTAATTATGGGATGTGCAATTACACATATATAACAGTAAAATAGAGATTTGTATTAATTTCTCTAACACCACCTTTATTCTGCTCCACTCACACATGACCATATCCAAACTGCAACAATACCAGCACATATATCTTTATAGCAAAAGGAAACATTTCTACCTAGTATACGGTATCATTCAGTGACTCATATGACCAGGGCAGCACTTATGTGGGAAGGAGCCCAGTGCAAGACTACAGGATGATGCCCCTCCCAGGACAAGACACTGTCTGCCCTCCAACGAATCATGCTTACCACCAAAAAGCCCCCCAACTAAATCAAGAGTAGGTTCCATATTAGAGATAAAAATTGTCAGCTTAGAAAGGGTCTGGATCCCCAACTGGTGCCCTACATAGCCACTCAATCTGAATACCCCAAAAGCCGGCCATGCATGTGACTGACAAGCAGACTCATCTTATAAGAGTCGATTCAGAGCCTGGTGAGAAAACTCACTTCCTTTTTAGGAGAGAAAACTGCCATTCACTTTAATTGACTACTGGAAGTAAACTTTCACATGGCTCTGAATCAGCCTCGAGGTAGAAAATGAGGAGTGAGCTTTCTCACCTGCATCTGAATTGACTCCATAGTGTCTGTACATTTACTAACATGGAATGGGATGGGTTGGCTGAATTGATGGAATCATATAGACTTCTTAAACTAATCCAATTGGAGTCATGACATCACTGATCAGTATTATAGGGCAGCGGAGATATTTTATAAGACTTTCATGAGTAAGAGAAATAAAGTGACACCATGACTGTAATGTGATGACACTACAGAAAAGACGACAGGTCTACACCAGAGGAAACTAAACCTGGACAATATTTATACATTGTATATTGAAGCTTGCTGCATCATTTGTATGATGGGATTATCTCTATCAGGATTCAGGGAATACTACTGACCAACTGATTAGCTGGAGATCATCTTGGAGACCCTATGAAGACTCTTCAGCACATAATCCCACAAATATGTCACATCAATGTATAGCTGAAATGAACAACCCACCTAATTCCACATTCAGATGACATATAATACAATGTAGATAATTATATAGATAAAATAGGAAATTCCAGGTAATTACACATCTGTCTGACACACAATAAAATGTTATGTTTATACTATGGAGCACAATATCACCAGACACAGCCAAATCATTCACCCAGACATGATAATAACCATCACATATAACCTAATAGTAACAGAAGTCATATCTACCTGGTATAGGGCAGTATGGGGATCCCCTCACCGCTCTCCTGACCCGTCTGCTATTGCTGTGACTGAGCCGGCCTCACCTTATATTGTCTGTACAAACATTCTCTAACATGAGGCGGCTTTGGATTGGCTACATGGAATGAATCTGAATAAACAAAGGTATGTTAATGTCGTGTTACTGGAGAGTTTCACTGGGCTTTGTTTATCCCCCAGCAGTATGACAGATTCATTAGCATTGCAGGGAGGAGACAAAAGGGAGGGAGGAGCCTTATATGAAACACAATAGACGAGACTCTCATCATTATCATAGAAATTACATGACACAATAGACTGAAACTGGGAAAGAAATGTGGTGAAGTCATTGCAAAAAATAGGTTCATGTTAAAAAACCTTAAACTAGTCCATGCAGTGGTTTTATCCATTACATTTGTCAGAGTTATAACATTTTTACAATTATACTCACCAGTAATCACACCTAAAAAAGTTCAAGTTATATAGTGCTGGGGGCTGGTGTCAAAAATGGGTTATTTCCACCCCTCACATCAAATAAAAGAAATAATAAAATGACAAAAAGACCAAAATATAATTAGCAAAGTATAATTTTCTTGTAATGATTAAAGTATTTGCCTCATACGATAAAACAATGTAACATTACATGGCTGATATGAGCTGTACAAGCAAGATACAGGAAGGCAGGTAACATAAGCAATATTACCTCTGGACTCGGTGGCTAAGCACCTGATCATTAAGACTAAAAGTGAAAGCAAAAGAAAATGCAACAATTAAATCAAAAGTTACGGGATACAAAAATGATCAGGATATATCACAGAATAAAAAAGTCCTAGGCTATTGCTATATGATGACTCACCAACCCTCACAGTACACAGGTTACATTGTGTGTGTTTTATCATTATTTAGGGAGGGATAACATGAGCCAGTTGAATATGCTGTGACATCAAACATCTTCCTCTAGGAGTTTCATCCAGAGAGCGAAAGAATGAACACGCATTGGGTTCCTAATCTGCAGCCTATCCTTATTGGGCGTGCTCAAAATGAGGCCTCTAGTATCTGTACCTAAATTATACTTTTCTAGCTCAGCTAGGCCTTTCCTTCAAGCAAAATACAGGGTTTGCTGGGAAATTCTTGGTACATAGTAATACCGTACTAAATGAGCTAAATGTGGGACACATGGTCATAGAGATTACTCTGTCCAACTTCTCTCCCTTTCTATTCAAAATAAACTTGAAAATGCCATTTTATAGCCTTTCCTAAAAATACCATTCTGCCAAAGAAATATATTGAATGAACTTCTCATATCTAAAGTAATATAATATCTTGTATAGCTAAAATTAACAACCCACCTAATTCCACATTCAGATGACATATAATACAGTGATATGTTTATACTATGCAGCACAATATCTCCAGGCACAACTAACTCATGTGACCCAGACACGGTAATAACCATCACATTTATCCTAACACAGCAAACATATCTACCTGGTATAAGACAATATGGTGGATCCCTCAGTCGCTCTCCTGACTCGTCTACACCTCCTGTGACTGAGCCCAGCCTCACCTTATTTTGTCTTTATAAACATTTAAATGTACATTATTATTTTTTAATAATTAGAGACCCCAGTATAGTTATAAGACACAAATATGGAACATAAGATTCTTGATTATTAGGAGATGATTAAAGGACACAGGGTGAAGAGAATCCAGGAGAAAGTTGGAAATTTTGCACAAGAAAGGAGCCCTTTTGGTAACCTGGGTAGTTTTGGAGGAATTTTCAAATGGTTAAGAGATATGGCCATCAATGTTCTTGTAGTCATTTTTGTGATTATGATGCTTTTTGTGTCCTTCAAACTAGCATATACACTGCTTACCTGGCTCACAGAAAGGAAATTGTATAGTAAAGATCATCCAGAAGATGATCTAAGAGGGGGTTTAAGGGTTAATGCTCTCTTTTTCTCTCTCTGTGTTTAATATGTGAATAATGGCTCATACACAATCACGGAGCAATCTCCTTGGTATGGGGCAGTAGAGGAGGCCTCCTTATCTTATACTGTCTGTGATCTTCTACCTGGCTGAGGAGGCCTGGAGGCACTATATTGTCTCTAGTAGGGTTCCTCAGATTTGTCTCATCGAATTTTGGAAGCTTTTTGATCACACTTTATACTGACTATTTATTATACCGCTAAATATAATATGTTACAATTATCTCACTCCCTGGAATAAACCGTTATGAATGTTATAATACATGATAAGTATATTACCAAGTGGCAGTACAAAAGTGCAATGATCGCGGAATCCGCGAATGTTTCCGCGATCATTGCACTTTTGTACTGCCACTTGGTAATATACTTATCATGTATTATAAAATATGATCACTTGTTTACGTCATGATTTAAACTGTATGTATATATGGAAGGTCACATTCTGGTATGATGCAGGGCATGGAGTTTTATGTACTGACCAGAATAATATCATAGCATGTATTCTTAGTGTGCCATTTACTTTTCTTTTCCTTGACTGATTGTACTCAGCCTGCATCCCACATACCACTCATCAGGTTCGTGACAGAAGCACCTCATAGTCCACTGGTAATTTATTTTTACCACTTCATAGCCATAGTAACCAGCAGATACGGTATATGCTAGAGTTCATGTGTATTATGCTTTTTTTTGCATGAGGTGTACAAACGTTCCTGATGACAGCTTGACCTTCGCTCATACAGAGCTATCTCATTGTATCCTTTTTTTGAGTAACGTGTTGTACATTAGCAATTCAACATTACTTGTGTGTATATATTTATCTTTAATACAACTTTTACTTGCAAACTAATTTTGTGTATTGGTGTGCCTTTGATCCTAAAACATATTGCTGAATACGAAGTCTCGAAATTTACAGTTGCACAGTAAGTGAGATTTTGTAGCAAATATTTGCATCAAACCAGACATTGGGTTAATGACGGTCTTGGTGTTTGCACAGAGGGAGCCCTAAATCCCCTCATTGACTGAGGGGCATCCCCTGGGGGTCCCCTGAAGAAGAAAACATTTTTTAAAATTATGAAATGACCAGAAGAGGCGATTAAATTATTATAGCTGAACAAAATGTGTCCACATTGAACTTTAATAAGATGAATATTACCAAGTCATTGGTAATGATTGGGGTTGGCCTATTTTAAAACGATTATATTATTTGTTGCCCATATCAGAAATAAGCCCGGTCGCCTTATATCTGCCTTTAGGTAATTTGGCAAGAGATTTAGCATGTTGGGGTTAGCTGTATATTCTCTCTAATCAGGTCCCCTAGAATCTCTGTGGTGGCGTGCCATAGTCTGAGTTTATACACATTACCACCATAGAAGGATTAATGTTGCTTGTGACTGTTTACACCACCAGCAGGTGTAGGTTGGTAATCTAGCATTGTAAATTGATGTCTCGTAGTACCTTGAGATATATTTAAGACAGAACATTTTCAGAGGTGGTGACTGGATAATTTTGATTGTGTTAAAAATGCTTAACCAATCAGCATCTTCCAACTTTATTTTTACATCACTC
The DNA here is from genome assembly GCA_027917425.1 of Gastrophryne carolinensis. Classification (NCBI taxonomy): domain Eukaryota; kingdom Metazoa; phylum Chordata; class Amphibia; order Anura; family Microhylidae; genus Gastrophryne; species Gastrophryne carolinensis. The sequence continues at coordinate 3,557,169 of CM051236.1, read as the reverse complement.
TCCCATTTTCTAGTGTAATCCAATGTTATTCGTAGTGACAATTTCCTTAGCCGATCATGGTAATGAGAGATTGTGTTAGGTCTTGCTCGTGTGTTCAAGAAAATATCCTGAAGGGCTGTTGGTTTAACCCTTTAAACGCCAGCCACGTAAAATTTACGTGGCTGCCTCTCCTGCAGTTAACTGCCAGCCACATAAATTTTACGTGCCTAACTTTCCCCACTAATAGTAAAAAAAGTTTGCCAGATTTATTAGCATTGCATCAAGGAGACAAAGGGATGGAGGAGCCTTATATGTAACACAATAGACAGGACCCTCATCATTAACATAGAAATGACAGGACACAATAGACTGAAACTGGGAAAGAAATGCGGTGAAGTAATTGCAAAAAACAGGTTCATAGTAAAAAACCTCAAACTAGTACATGCAGTAGTTTTATCTATTACATTTGTCAGAGTTATAACATTTTCACAATTATACTCATCAGTAATCACACCTAAAAAAGTTGAAGTTATATAGTGCTGGGGGCTGGTGTCACAACAGGTGACCTCTCGCTACCTGGTGCTCTCCAATGCATTTCAATGGAACAATCTTTAAATATTAATAATTAATTTTTATTAATGTTTTTTTTTTTAAATGTGAAAAATTCTGTGACCACTTCTGCCATTTTAGATAATTTAATAAAGGGAAAAAAAAAATTTGAGCAGAATTGATATTACAGGTCTGATATTATTGTATTTATATTACTAAATTATTTTAAAAACTTTTTTTTTTTTGGTTTCCAAAAATATGGTGGTTTGGGGGTTAAAGAGCTACTTTTAACACATTGCCTCCAGTGCTCTGGGGTTTAAACATGCATTTCACAGCACTTGAATTTTTTGAGCGTGATTTTTTGATGAATATGGTGGAAGCCGGTCGCTATCATGCACATCCATACATCTCGGAACCTGTGAAATAGCGACTCTTAACCTTGTATTCAAAATTACGCCACACCGACTCAGTCGCTGTCAACAACTGAACAACGGCCAAGCACAGCAACTACTAGCGGGCGCTGTGAAAATACCGCTACAGTCGCTCAACTGTCTCTACATGTCGCTATTAATAAATCAGCCTCCCCGTGTGTCAATAGAGGGAGAAACAGATGGCAGCCCGAGTGATGGCTGCAGGAGAGACACCCGCCCTCCAGCAGGGGATCTGTTACACAGTAAAGACCAGCTGAGGGGGGTATGATATAGAAACTCTGCAGAGTGCAGCTTAGAAATCAGACCACCCACAGGACAGCAGGAGGCATGGTTTATAAAGGCAGCCTCCATGGTGTGTTTGAGGCTTGCAGGCATCTTTTGCTGCCTAGCCACCAGCTGGAGGATGAGGCACACTGCACGGCAGACACAATACTCACTGGAAATGCACACTATTTGATCAGGGTTTTTTCATAAGGTAGAGCATGTTGCCCATTCCAGCTCCGTGCCACACCCCCTACCCAGTCAAAACTTGAACACAATCTTTTGTTAGATTCTGAAGAATGTTAAATCTTTGATGATTTAAGAAATAGCCCCTCTAGAATTTATCTGGATTGAATAATCAAGTATAATTCAGGATCATGATTTCTTCAAAGTCTGGTTTCTGTGAATAAGTGCGTTTTAGTCAAGCTTCACCTAAAAATAAAATAATATTAAAAAATTGTAATAAAATATAAAGAAGGAAATAGCACAAAACTGAAGAACACTGAGAAATGTAGCTCCCCAGAATATCTGAGGGAAAATAGTTTGTGTTCTTGGCTCAGAACGGGGTTAAAAGTCCCTGGTCCATTGTCTGCAGCGTGGGGGGGGGGCAGAGTGTGATGGGGTTCTCACACTGAAAACCTCAGCCACAGAGCAAAACCACATGGAATGACATTATTGACATACTGGAGCACTAGCACTCGGGCAAACTGGAAAACACAATGAAACTTAAAAGGAAAGAGAGTTGTATGCAGACTTAAACCAGATAAGCATATAGAAGGCTTGTTTTTATTTTTTTTTTATCCAAAACATCTCAGTAACAATTTCTCCTGCTGTTTAGAAGTTTAGAATTTCATGTGAAACATTCTACATGGCAGTGTGAATCCTTTGGTGTCTAGTCAGCTGTTGTCTATGCGAGTAAACAGGGTGTGTCCTACAATGAATATTTATTTCCTATGAAACAATTGCCACATTCTGTGCATAGTTACATCATGGCTTCTCTCCTGTATGGATCATGAAGTGGATTTGGAGATGGTCAATTCAAGTAATACAATAGTTACATTCTCAGCATTTGAAAGGTTTCTCTCCATTGTGAGTCCTCTGGTGTGTAAGCAGGTGTGAACTTTGTGCGAAGCACTCGTCACACTCAGGACATTGATACGGCTTCTCTCCAGTGTGTGCCCTATGATGAAAAATTAATTCACTCTTAGTATTAAAGCATTTGCCACATTCTAGGCATGAATATGGCTAGAGCAGAAGAGTTGGAAGAAATCAGAAAATAAAATTTAGAGTGTACAGTACACAATATACAATGTATACTCAACACTCTAGGATATGGGCATTGCCAATACACTCACAAATACAAACCAAATACACACAATCTGTCACTCAAACACACAACCACTCAAGCAGATGCAATCTTACACAAACATAAGTGCACCTCAATGCAGCTCACCACAAAACCAATTAGCTTGCTGAAAGAATGTTTCCTAAGTTTGGCCCAGCCAAGAGGGAAGATGCTGCACAGCCCGCAAATGGTCTCCAAAAAATCTAAACTAGAAGCTGTGTCCTACACAATATGGTCACAATTCACACCCCTATTTGAAGTGATAATTGCTGATAGCTGACTATAGTAATGAGAGATTGTGTTAGGTCTGACTCGTGTGTTCAAGAAAATATCCTGAAGGGCTGTTGGTTTAAATGGTTCTGAAGGAAGGAGTAAAGTTTTTAAATAACTTCTATCTGGTGGTAGAATAGTGCGAATTTCTGACCATGTCAAATTGTTATAAATCCCCAGACTCCTCTAACCTTGTCCCAAAACACAACATAAAAAACACAATACAGCAGGTACCAAAACTTATTGAATGCAACTGTAACTAACAAATATCTGGGGACAACTCTGAATATTGCCCATCTCTCTGATCATAATGATGTTGTGGGCTGAATGAGTTTTAAGTCAAGTATCAAAATTGCTTTAATTGTTCCTTTTAATTTTTTTAAGTAAAAACATCTATCGGTAACAATTTCTCCTGCTGTTTAGAAGTTTAGAACTTCATGGGAAACATTCTACATGTCAGTGTGATTCCTTTGGTGTTTTGTCAGCTGTTTTCTTTGCGCGTAACCTTCATCACAATCAGGACATTGATATGGCTTCTCTCCAGTGTGTTCTACAATAAATATTTCTTTCCTTTTAAACATTTGCCACAGTCCTTGCACAGATGTATCATGGCTTCTCTCCTGTATGGATCATGGAGTGGATCATTGGAGATGATCATTTTGAGTAATACACTGGTCACGTTCTCAGCATCTAAAAGGTTTCTCACCAGTGTGAGTCCTCTGGTGTGTAAGCAGGTTTGAACTTCGTGAGAAGCACTTGTTACATGCAGGACATTGATAAGGCTTCTCCTCAGTGTGTTTCCTATGGTGAACAGTTAAATCTCCCTTAGTTATAAAACATTTGCCACATTCTAGGCATGAATATGGCTTCTCTCCTGAGTGGCTCCTAGAGTGGATTTTGAGACAATCACTTCGAGTGAAACACTTGTCACATTCCAGGCATCTAAAAGGTTTCTCTCCAGTGTGTGTCCTCTGGTGTGTAAGCAGGTGTATATGCTGTGCAAAGCACTTGTCACACTCAGAACATGGAAATGGCTTCTCTCCAGTGTGAATTCTCTGGTGTGTAAGCAGGTGTGTATGCTGTGCAAAGCACTTGTCACATTCAGAACATGCGAATGGCTTCTCTCCAGTGTGAGTCATTTGGTGTTTAAGCAGTTGTGTATGCTGTGTAAAACATCTGTTACATTCAGAGCATGAGAATGGCTTCTCTCCAGTGTGAATCTTCTGGTGTTTATTGAGATTAGACTTATGACTGAACCATTTCCCACACTCGGAGCACTGATATGGCTTTACTCCTGTGGCGCTCATTATGGGCTGATGAAGATTTATTTATCTGTCAAATGGATTCCAGCTCTTGCTAAATTTTCAACCTGTGAAGAGAGCACAGAAAATGGCATTAGTTACGAAAGTGGTACACAAATCAAAGAACCCAACATTTTGGTTATCTACATTGATAGTTGGTTGTTTTTATGCATTTACATCACACAAATAGCCACTTTGTGCCTTGGAGCACCCAAGCAGGTCACAGTGTTCTCACAGCACTATCTCACCACAGCAGAGCTTGCTTATGACTTAATGACCTGAACCATGACCTGCCCTTCCCAGCTCAGCCACAGCACAGAAATGAAAGCACAGAAAATGTATTACCTGTAATCAGATATTTTGAGATGCTTAGAAATGACTGTGGGACTGATGTTACCCAGTTCCCAAGGGGGATATGGGAGGTTATTACATGTCTGGACTGGGACTGGGACCAACATACTTGGCCACTGCTGTATTACCCTATTGCCATGACATAAATACACTGCAAATCCTGATTAGACTTACCTTCCTTGTGCTAAAATCTGTTTGCCACTGGTCACATGGTCCAGAATCTTTTACCATGATTCTGGATGCCAAAGAAATCAAAACAGTGGGACCTCTGGTGGCCAATTTTCCAGGGGGTTCCAAATGGATACAGAGGCAGCAACACACAGAAGCCAGTGGAAATCATTAAAGATTTAAGGATAGCACACTGGGCAAGTGCATTGGGTTTGATTTTGAGAAAGGCTGCATCTCTAAGTCAAATTTAGAGAGTGTAAAGAAAATGAATTAAAGGATATGTTAAAAATGAGTTTCCCGGTACTCTATGAATCCAGATGAGCGGCCTATAAACATGACACGACAATACAATGACACAATTTCTCTTCTAAGCTTTCTATGCTAAGAGGGGTCATTATGGGATGTGGAATTACCAATGTCGAATAACAGTAAAATAGAGATTTATATTAATTTCTCTAACACCACCTTTATTCTACTCCACTCACACATGACCAAATCCAAACTGCAACAATACAAGCACATATATCTTTATAGCAAAGGGAAACATTTCTACCTAGTATACTGTATCATTCAGTGACTCATATGACCAGGGCAGCACTTATGTGGGAGGGAACCCAGTGCAAGACTGCAGGATGGTGCCCCTCCCAGGACAAATCACTGCCCTCCAACAAACCATGATTACCACCAAAAAGCCCCTCAACTGAATCAGGAGTAGGTTCCATTTAAGAGTTAAAACATTTTGTCAATTTAAAAAGGCGTCTGGATCCCCAACTGGTGCCCTGCTTAGCCACTCAATCTGAATACCCCAAAGGCCGGCCATGCATGTTGCTGACCAGCAGACTCATCCTATAGGAGTCGATTCAGAGCCTGGTGAGAAAGCTCACTTCTTTCTTAGGAGAGAAAATTGCCATTCACTTTTATTGTCTACTGGATGTAAATTTTCACCTGGCGCTGAATCAGCCCCGAGGTAGACAATGAAAGGAGTTTTCTCACCTGGCTCTGAATCGACTCCATAGTGTCTGTACATTTACTAACATGGAATGGGATGGGTTGGCTGAATTGATGGAATCATATAGACTTCTTAAACTAATCCAATTGGAGTCATGACATCACTGATCAGTATTATAGGACAGGGGGGATATTTTTAATACTTTAATGAGTAGCATAGAAATAAAGTGACATCATGACTGTAATGTGGATGACACTACAGAGAAGACGACAGGTCTACACTAGAGGAAACTAAACCTGGACAATATTTATACATTGTATATTGAAGCTTGCTGCATCATTTGTATGATGGGATTATCTCTATCAGGATTCAGGGAATAACACTGACCAACTGATTAGCTGGAGATCATCTTGGAGACCCTATGAAGACTCTTCAGCACATAACCCCACAAATATGTCATATCAATGTATAGCTGAAATGAACAACCCACCTACTTCCACATGCAGATGACATATAATACAGTGTAGATAATTATATAGATAAAATAGGAAACTCCACATAATTACACATCTGTCTGACACACAATACAATATTATATTTATACTATGGAGCACAATATCACCAGATACAGCCAAATAATTTACCCAGACATGATAATAACCATCACATATAACCTAATAGTAACAGAAGTCATATCTACCTGGTATAGGGCAGTATGGGGATCCCCTCGCCGCTCTCCTGACCCGTCTGCTATTGCTGTGACTGAGCCGGCCTCACCTTATATTGTCTGTACAAACATTCTCTAACATGAGGCGGCTTTGGATTGGCTAAATGGAATGAATCTGAATAAACAAAGGTATGTTAATGTCGTGTTACTGGGGAGTTTCACTGAGCTTTGTTTATCCCCCAGCAGTATGACAGATTCATTAGCATTGCAGGGAGGAGACAAAAGGGAGGGAGGAGCCTTATATGAAACACAATAGACGAGACTCTCATCATTAACATAGAAATTACATGACACAATAGACTGAATCTGGGAAAGAAATGTGGTGAAGTCATTGCAAAAAACAGGTTCATGGTAAAAAACCTTAAACTAGTACATGCAGTGGTTTTATCTATTACATTTGTCAGAGTTATAACATTTTTACAATTATACTCACCAGTAATCACACATAAAAAAGTTCAAGTTATATAGTGCTGGGGGCTGGTGTCAAAAATGGGTTATTTCCACACCTCACATCAAATAAAAGAAATAATAAAATGACACAAAGACCAAAATATAATTTGCAAAGTATAATTATCTTGTAATGATCAAAGTATTTGCCTCATACGATAAAACAATGTAACATTACATGGCTGATATGAGCTGTACAAGCAAGATACAGGAAGGCAGGTAACATAAGCAATATTACCTCTGGACTCGGTGGCTAAGCACCTGATCATTAAGACTAAAAGTGAAAGCAAAAGAAAATGCAACAATTAAATCAAAAGTTACGGGATACAAAAATGATCAGGATATATCACAGAATAAAAAAGTCCTAGGCTATTGCTATATGATGACTCACCAACCCTCACAGTACACAGGTTACATTGTGTGTGTTTTATCATTATTTAGGGAGGGATAACATGAGCCAGTTGAATATGCTGCGACATCAAACATCTTCCTCTAGGAGTTTCATCCAGAGAGCGAAAGAATGAACACGCATTGGGTTCCTGATCTGCAGCCTATCCTTAGTGGGCGTGCTCAAAATGAGGTCTCTAGTATCTGTACCTAAATTATACTTTTCTAGCTCAGCTAGGCCTTTCCTTCAAGCAAAATACAGGGGTTTGCTGGGAAATTCTTGGTACATAGTAATACCGTACTAAATGAGCTAAATGTGGGACACCCCCCCTCTGAGATCGTAAATGGTCATAGAGATTACTCTGTCCAACTTCTCTCCCTTTCTATTCAAAATAACCTTGAAAATGCCATTTTATAGCCTTTCCTAAAAATACCATTCTGCCAAAGAAATATATTGAATGAGCTTCTCATATCTAAAGTAATATAATATCTTTGGCAGCAGATACGTCCTAATGGAAGCAGTTCTGCCAATGCAAGATATTCAGTTAGCCCCTCACACCCTGAAGCTTCCTATAACTTCTTATAAAGCAACTGATAATTTGCTGTCTATAAATTCACATTTTCAGTCTAATCCTTATATGTGTTATTTGGAAAGTAGGTCTGAAACACTGAAGGACAGGATTTCATCTGAAAATAATTAACACCTATAAACCCTTTAGTCCTTAAAATTAAAGTCTTGACATGTTATCTAGGCTAAAGATTTGAATAATAATAAATAAATTAATAATAATAAATCTTGGAGGTAGAGAGTATTCTTTACTAGTTCCCCTTGTCTGAAACCTACCTGTTTAGACCAAGGTGGTGTATAGAGATTAGCTCTATAGAGATTCTCATATTAAGTTGTGTGTTTAATCCCTAAATATGTTATTGGAGAAGCAGACCTCTGAAATGTTATCTTGGACTGAACCTTAGATATATGCTCATGAGAAATGATAAAAATAAAGGTCCTCTAATTAGCAGGTGAGAAGAGCTTGAAAATCGTTTGGAGGTTATAAGCAGATTACAGAGTTATTTACCCTAATAGTCCTAGAAACCGTTTGCATGTCTTGAATGGAAGAGGGGGGCAGTACCAAGTATGTTTATTATTGATCACTCTTCTAATTCACTCTGGGCTTTGTCTGCCTGGAATGACCCCACTTGGGCCAAATGCTGACAGATTCATTGAAGTGCTCTTGAACCAGATAAATAAGTTAGCCCAACACTACAAACTTGGCACAAGACAACACGAGGACCACTTAGTAGATCTCTGATTCATTCGACTGCCCGAAATGTCTCCCATTAAATTATTCATTACATATACAGATGGAGCAGAGCTAACACTCCCTTTTCCTGGGGTAAGTAAACAACGCTGTCTTGAAATCTCCAATGCTTTCCAATGACATGTGTTTGCTTAGCCAGGGATATCTCAGGACCCTTTAACTTCGTCCAATCTGTATACATTTGTAAAGCATTTGCCCTGGTTTGACACTGGTCTTGCAAACCAAGGCTCCTCGGGGGGTTGTTTCTTTTTTTAAGGAAAAATGTTTATTATTATTATATTATTTTTAATAAAATGGGTCAAATAGTTTGACCCAAATGTTCCTTCTGTTTGGGTCTGGCTGAGCTGCACTCAATATTCATATCTCATGTTAAAGTTACCCGAAGCCAAAGATCATCAACAATTACTATTATATATTGTGCATAATAATTAGAATTTTATTAGCTTGAATATTTGGGGAGGTCACAGAGTCATTAAGTCGTTGCTTTATTGTTTAAATCTAACAACTGCGGCATACAAAATATTACAATTAAAATAAACATGACATGTCATTTCCTGCATGTTAGGGGAAACTGAATCATCATCAAGCGGTATTTTAAACTTAAGGGCTGGCCAGCAAGGGTTTTGATCTACATTATAGCTTACTGGGTCCTTAGACTTGGTCCTGTGGTGTCCAGGTGCACTTCCAGCTCCCTGCTACTGAGGCAAAGCCTGACGTGCTACAGTCTGTGTAACTGGTCTCATCTGCTGACTTGCTTGCAAATGGTAAATGATGCTAAATGAAAGGTTAACTCTTTATGTGTACATTCTTTTCATTCATTCATTATTTCTATAATCCTTAATATTTGATTTATATATTCCTCTCTCTCTACCTTTTCTTCTATTATCGCAATCTTTTCTTTCCTGCCTTATTTCCACCCTTACTTTTCTTCCATTCTATCTAAAGCATACAAAAATAAATGGCATGATCATGGCAAGTGTAGTATATTTTTTAAAAACACTTTATTAGGCAATGAAATACAATCAATGGATCAATATGAGTTAAATAGTTTGAGCTCAATATGTGTCGTATGTCTGTGGATTGTACCATAAAGGTCAAAGCAGCTTACAAGTGGCATTAAAACAGTGTTGTTACTCCTGTGCATAGTTTCTGTTGAAGACTAAATGATCACACAGGTAAAAATGACACACACTTTCCCTCTTGTTTAGTAATATGAGCGGATTTTGTTTTTGGTTTAGTATAAGACATAAAAAAGAACCTTCCAAAAGTATGGGAATCCAAAGAGATTTGGTGGTTTAGATAACTGGGAGGGGTCCCGGTTTTAAAAGCAAAAAACAATCCACCGAAGCTGGCTGCGAAATCTAGGCATGCCTGCTGTGTGAACTCCCCACCCCCCACGGGGGCACCACAAAACTCACCTTCTTCCCGATGCTCTCATGATGTAAACAGTGAGTGGCCGCATTGCTGCATCTTTGGCCTGTGAGTGCGCTCATGCTCTGCTGGGGGTGTGGCCCCTTGCACTCTTGGTTGCCACAAACAGCCATTTGCTGAACATTACATATGCACAGCAAACAGCTCTGACGGGATGAGAGCAAGCACATGCATGGTTGAACTGGGAAGATGTGAGTTTTACAGGGCAATTTGTATCACACTATTATTTATAATAATTATTATTATTAATAATGTTGATAGTTTTGTATACATAGTGATTGAGCTGCTCCCACCCCCCTTTGTTCATTTGAATTGCCATGAGCACAAGCAGGGAGGAATTCAGTCAATATGGATTTCTCCCTGTGAAGTGTTCTAAAGGGAGGCTGGCTGCTTCCCAGGTGAGTAGCTCTCAGATATTTGTCTGCATTGCATGTCCCAACTTTGGGGACTCAGAATTAAGAGTAGGGACCACACTAAACACAGAGTGCCTTGCCGGGGCAGTGTGGCTTCCACATGTATCTGCAGATATATGCAACCAAATCTCTGTCTTTCCACACAGCTAGACATGTTTGTTGCTTGATATTTAGTTGATGAGAGGGTTAAACTGGGCGGTAAATTAGTTCCCAGGCCCTGAATAATAATGTTGATAGTTTTGTATAAATAGTGATTGAGCTGCTCCCACCCCCCTTTGTTCAATTTGTATCACACAGCGGGCCATCCAAATTCGGGAGGCTCCCCATGGCACAGTCAAAATCCCAGGTTTGTTCCAGCCTTAGGTAGCCTGTTAAATAAAGTGCAGGGTAGTTCACAATCTTTGTTGCCAAAGGCCGGGTGATAAAAATGTCTACTGCATGTTATGAGCCTTTAAACATCCAAGATGGCTGCTGACCCTGGCTCTGCTTTGTCTGTGCAAAGCACAGCTATAACCCTGCCCCCTGCACCCCCCCCACTGCTCTCCTCGGTATGTGATGCTCCTGAGGCAAGATGGCGGCGCCCGTATGCTAGAGTCCTGAACAGAGTTGAAGCCCAGTGGGTGAAAGAATAATCATGCTGAAGGTCCGGTTTGACCTAACAATTCGGCATACTTAGTGCATGTAGTCAGTGCTGTTTCATTTGTAGGTTATCAGGGTTCTACTCCATCATCTTTTTCCTGGAGGTGTGGGGTTGGCCTATCTCATAACGCTTATCTTCTTTGTTGCTCATATCAGTAATGAGCCCAGTCACCTTATATCTGCCTTAAGGTTACTTGGCAAAAGATTTAGCATGTCTGGGTTAGCTGTACCTTCTCTTTAATCAGGTTCCCAAGAATCTCTGTGGTGTAGTTTATACACATTCCCACCATAGATTTATGTCGCACATGCCTATTTACACCACCAGCAGGTGTAGTTTAGGAATCTAGCATCAGAATCTAATGTGTAGTAGTACCTTGAGATATATTTAAGTCAGAACATTTTTCGAGGTGGTGATTGGATAATCTCAATTGTGTTAAAAATGATTCCCAACTAGCGTCTTCCGACAATTTTTAATTGACTCCCCCATTTGAAGTGATAATTTACTTAACTGATCATAGCAATGATAGATTTTGTTAGGTCTGGCTTGTGAGTTCAATAAAATATCCTGAAGGGCTGTTGGATTAAATGGTTCTGAAGGTAGGAGTAAAAATATAACTTCTATCTGGTGGTAGATTAGTGCGAATTTCTGCAAATGTCAAAGTTTTATAAATCCCCGACTCCTCTAACCTTGTCCCAAAACACAGCATGAAAAACACAACACAGCAGGTGCCAAAAGTTTTGAATACAACTGTAAGTAGCGTATAACTAACTAATATCTGGGGACAACTCTAAATACTGCCCATCTCGCTGATCATAATGATTTTGTGGGTTTCGTGAGTTTCAAGTCAATTATCAAAGTATCCAAATTTCTTCAATTGTTCTTTTTATTTTTTATCCAAAACATCTCTTGGTAACAATTTCTCCTGCTGTTTAGAAGTTTAGAATTTCATGTGAAACATGTCAGTGTGACTCCTTTGGTGTTTTGTCAGCGCGTAACCTTCACTACAATCAGGACGTTGAAATGGCTTCTCTCCAGTGTGTGTCATATGATGAATATTTCTTTTCTTTAAAACAATTGCCACATTCTATGCATGGATACATCATGGCTTCTCTCCTGTATGGATCATGGAGTGAATTTTGAGATGATCATTTTGAGTAATACGCTGGTCACATTCTCAGCATCTAAAAGGTTTCTCTCCAGTGTGAGTCCTCTGGTGTCTAAGCAGGTTTGAACTTTGTGCGAAGCACTTGTTACACTCAGGACATTGATACGGCTTCTCTCCAGTGTGTGCCCTATGATGAATCGTTAATTCACCCTTAGTTTTAAAGCATTTGCCACATTCTAGGCAGGAATATGGCTTCTCTCCAGTGTGTGTCTTATGATGAACCGTCAATTCACTGTTAGTTATAAAACATTTGCCACATTCTAGGCATGAATATGGCTTCTCTCCTGTATGGGTCCTGGAGTGGACTTTTACATAATCAATCCGAGAGAAACACTTGTCACATACAGGGCATCTAAAAGATTTCTCCCCACTGTGAGTCCTCTGGTGGTTAAGCAAATGTCTATGCTGTGTAAAGCACTTGTCACACTCAGAACATGAGAATGGCTTCTCTCCAGTGTGGATCCTCTGGTGTGTAAGCAGGTATGCATGCCGTGTAAAGCACCTGTCACACTCAGAACATTGATATGGCTTCTCTCCAGTGTGAGTCATCCGGTGTGTAAGCAAACTTGCATTCTGTGTAAAGCACTTGCCACATTCAGAACATGAGAATGGCTTCTCTCCAGTGTGAATTCTCTGATGTTTTCTGAGGTTTGACTTAAGACTGAATCCTTTCCCACACTCAGAGCACTGATATGGCTTTACTCCTGTGGCGCTCATTATGGGCTGCAAAATGGATTCCAGCTCCGGCTAAATGTTCAACCTGTAAGGAGAATAGCATTAATTATACTTTCATGAGTAACATAGAAATAAAGTGACACCGTGACTGTAATGTGGATGACACTACAGAGAAGACGACAGGTCTACACTAGAGGAAACTAAACTTGGACAATATTTATACATTGTATATTGAAGCTTGCCGCATCATTTGAATGATGGGATTATCTCTATCAGGATTCAGGGGGTGCTACTGACCAACTGATTAGCTGGAGATCATCTTGGAGACCCTATGAAGACTCTTCAGCACATGACCCCACAAATATGTCATATCATTGTATAGCTGAAATGAACAACCCACCTAATTCCACATTCAGATGACATATAATACACTGATATGTTTATACTATGGAGCACAATATCACTAGACACAGCTAAGTCATGTGACCCAGACATGATAATAACCATCACATATATCCTAATAACACAGCAAACATATCTACCTGGTATAAGACAATATGGCGGATCCCTCAGTCGCTCTCCTGACCCGTCTGTTATTCCTGTGACTGAGCCCGGCCTCACCTTATATTGTGTGTATAAACATTCATGAGGAGGCTTTGGATTGGCTAAATGGAATGAATGTAAATAAGCAATGGTATGGTAATGAATTCTTATTGGACAGTATTAGCAGTTCTTTGGATCTGTTTATCCCCCAGCAGTATGTCACATTCATCAGCATTGCAGCATAATAACAGGACAATAAAAGGGAGGATTCTTATAGGAAACACAATAGACGAGACTCTCATCATTAACATAGAAATGACGTGACGCCATAACTCACACAATGGACTGAAACTGGGAAAGAAATAAGGAGCAGCCATTGTAAGAGTGTCACAGCTTCATGTTATAAGATACTAAACTAGAACACAACCTATTATTGGATCCATTACATTTTTACAATAATAGAATTATCTAATTTTTCTCAATAAAACATTATAACGTTACATGTCACAATTATAATGATTATAAAATTTCACATTAAAAACATTTTCATAAGTTAAAAAACACGGTTAGCTTTCTGGGTGATCACAAACATGTGGCTGAAGGTTTCCCGACTCTCACTCTCTCTCTGTGAACATACAATATATGAAAATATTTTTATATTGATTCTTCTTTTTATGAAAAGAAATAGAACTGATTATAATATGTGAATAATAGCTCATACAAAGTCACAGAGCAATCTCCTTGGTATGGAGAGGCCTCCTTCTCTTATATGAATATGAATTATATTGATAAATTCATGAATCCTTTCATTTTTTTAATGATTGCTATTAAAAGTTTATTTTTAATGGACAAGCGTAAAATGTACTGCCACTGGTTTGGATATATGATTTACATATTTTTTTCTTTTGTTCCAGCTTCCCAAGATTAGAGACAATTAATTCAGCCTCACATCCAACCAAATGTAACTAAGATTTGGCCGGCCTCAAATGGGTGAAGGATTAAACATTACATTAATCCTTCTAACATTTCCCCCTGATGCTGGTCTTGGCGTGTTCCATTCACTCCAACGTTTCTCCTGCCAGCAAATCTTGGTCTGCCAAGAGGGAAAAAATTCTTAGAACCATTTCTTTTAAATAATTGTCTCCCTTCCTAATTTATGTTTTAACTAAAATACAGAACAGAGAGATCTAATTCTACAAACTAATACTAATTGAACTGTAATACACAATATAACAATGATAAATAAAATATTTATTGGGTGAAATATTACATTTCCGGCTGCTTGGGCTACTGATGATTTCCACCACATGGTGACAGATTTTTTCATTTTGCTGCACCAGGAAGAACATAAGACCACTCATGCTCGACTCTTTCCAAAAAATCTCGCTGATGTTTAAACAACATTTCTGCTTGTTTCACTTCTGATCATAAAGATCCTAAAAGTCCTTTGTCTTTTGTTAATCCCTGAGCCCCTCCCCCCCCCAAAGAAATTCCTTTATGTGAGAAATATTATATTTGGGAAGAGAGGCCTTCACATCCTTAGTAAGGAGTGAGGAGATATTTATTCTCATGCTGCCCAGATCTGTGCCCGCTAAATCTCCTGTTACACCATAAAGGCTCCTGTGTAATACCTCTGATTGGGCACAAGTAAGAAAAAAAAGCTTTGACTTCTTCACTCTCTTTCATAACTTGGAAACATAGGGCCTTATTTATCAAGGGCTAGCGCCAGGTAGTGTCTGACGAGCGCCAGGTACCGCCAGCTAACGGCGGCTACCGACTCAAGTACTCCCGGCGGCGGTCACAATGACGCATTTATCACGCTAAATGAGGCTAGCGCCGGCGAGAGCGACAGCTAGCGCGGGATTCATCATGTAGCCGACTGCAACGAACAGCGCCGCTGCTAATCCCATCACAGCGCCAGGTATGACCTGTCGCTCCCTGGCGTTGTCCAATGCATTTCAATGGAGCAATCTTTAATTAATCATAATGAATTGCTATTAATGTTTTTTTTTTTTTTTAATGTCAAAAATTCTGTGACCACTTCTGCAATGTTAGGATTTTTTTTTAAGGTAAAAAAAAAAAAAAAAATTTGTGCAGAATTGATATTACAGGTCTGATATTAATGTATTCATATTACAAAATGATTAGAAAAACTTGTATAATTTTAAAATAAAAAAATATGGTTGTTTGGGGGTTAAAAACTATTTTACACCCATCGCCGCCAGCGCTCTGGGGTTTAAACAAGGAATTCACAGCGCGGAAAAATTCGGAGCGTGATTTGTTAATGAATCTGCAGCAAGCCATTCGTTGTCAGGCGCACCCATACAACGCTGAACCTGTGAAACAGCGACCCCTAAGCCCGTATTCAACATTACCGCACACCGACTGAGTCGCTGTCAACAAGCAAACCCCGGGCAAGCACAGCGAATACTAGCTGGCGCTGTGAAAATCACGCTACTGGCGCTCATCTGTCGCTACCTGGCGCTATTAATGAATCGGCCTCTTAATGCCATTTGTTGCACCAGAGTAAATAAGTTAAAGAAGGTCTTTTTCTATTCTTGCGGTACACAGAATATAATTATGAGCGGTACATTTCTTGTCTAATTGTTGTGGCTTTAAGAGGAACAGTAGAGTTATTGCGAGAGGTTAATAAAAATAAAATCTCTAAAATCCCACTCCGATTCAAAGTTTAGCAGTTCTGGCATCCGCTCTTGCACCCTTTGGTCCCGTGCCGTCTTCCGTCGGGCAGCACTATCTTGTCTTGTCCCGTCATGCACTGCGCCACCCCTCAGATCTTGCACATGCTCAGTGTTTCCCACTGAAAAGATTTGAAGAGTGAAGCAGAACTTTTCAAGAGCGTCCAGTGAAGGGTGAGTATGGCTAAAGCCGCTGCCTTCTCTCTGGGATGGCTAAGAGGGGAGGGGCCAGGAATGCTGCCAGATGCCCGCATTTTAGATAATGCTGACATCCAATGGACAGTGCTGGAGAGAAGAGGAATGTTTACAGCTGGTAGCAGCTGCACAAGCAATGGGGATAAATGGGATACTGACCAAGACCTACAAAATACCACCCTTACTGATTTATGACCCCCTCTAGGCAAACTGGGAATCACAATATAACAGGAAAGGGGGGTTGTATGCAGACTTAAACAAGATAAGCATATAGAAGGCTTTGGATCCCTTGCCTCTAGACAGATGACATAGACGTAGATCCTCTGGATGTGGGATTTTTCCTCTGCACATGTTATAAAGCCACATGGAAACCAAAGGATTTTTCCAAGATCTCAGGCCCATAAATAGTGATCTAGTGATACCAATTGTTCCAATAGTGCCTGATGCGCCATCTCTTCTCACCTCCATTCCTCATGACATGGGCTGGTATAACAACAATGATTTAGGAAACATTTTTTTTTCAACATCCCAGTGGATGAGGAGACACAACCCACCTTTTGTTTCAGGTCAGTTTTGCCCCAGGGCCATGTGTATTGGCTAGAAGCTTTTGCAATAGTCCTCCAAGCCACTCTTAAGATCTAGGCACCCATCTGTGGTTTCGTCCTACTGCAGACAGCCTTCTCCTCTGCAGTTTTGATGGGGAGGCCACCCTGGGGAATGAGAGGGATCTTTTGAAATGTCTTTCTGAAAGTGGTCATAAAGTGTCTAAAGAAAAGTTGCAGTGGTGTCAGGAAAAGGTTGAGTACCTGGGGTCTGTGCTATCCCAGATAATAAGAGAAATAAGCCATAAAAGAATAGCTGCTGTTGTGAGTCTGCCCCATCCACTTACCAAGAAAGGACATGCTAACCTTCCTTGGTATGATTGGTTACTGCCGCCAATGATTTCTAGATTGTTCATAATGTGACATCATATTTAGAGCTCAGGTGCATGTTGATCAACCTCCCACCCTGAAATGGTTAAATGAAACATGCAATGCTTTTGTGTATTTAAGAAATGCTTTGGTGACAGCCCGGCGGTTAGGTTTTCCTGATTATGGCGAGATGTTTCACTCATTTGCCAGGGACAAACTGTAGGTCATGGCAGGTGTCCTAGCACAAGAGCACAAAGGCAAGTTGCGATCTGTTGTTTTTATCCTCAAAAGGTGGTTCCTAGGCAGATAAGTTCCTAGGCAGATACAGGTCATAACTGTGTGGCTCAAAGCCCTTGCCTCGTGTGCAATGGTGGTGGAAATGGCCGCACCCTTTACTTTGGGACATGCAAATGCTCATGTTAACACCAGAAATATGGTTACATAGTTAAAATGGTTGAAAAAAGACATATGTCCATCAAGTTCAAGGGTGTTGGGGTAGGGGAAGTTATTTTTTATTTTATAGGGGAAGCTATTTATTTTACTTTTTGTTTTTATTTATTTTTTTTACGTATAACCGCTAATAGTAACTGTTAATGTTATTTTCTTCTAAATAAGCATCTAATCCTTTTTTGAAGCTGTCACCGGTTGATGCTGTGACAAGCTTCTGTGGGAGGCTATTCCATAGATTTATAGTTTTTATGATCTTCTCCGGAGACTAAATTTCTTTCTTTCCAATCAAAGGCCTTGCCCCCTTGTCCTTAGAGAGGATTTTACATGAAATAGTGTTCCCCCATATTTTTTGTATTGGCCATTTATATATTTATACAAGTTAATCATGTCCCCCTCAATCGCCTCCTCTCAAGACTAAACAGATTTAATTCTCGTAATCTTTCCTCATAACTAAGATCCATCATTCCCCTTATTAGTTTGGTGGCCCTCCTCTGCATTCTCTCCATAGTGAATGGGTGCCCAGAACTGGATGGCATATTCCAGGTGAGGGCGCACCAGTGCCTTGTAAAGAGGCAAAATTACATCTCTATCCCATGATTCCAGGCCTCTTTTAATGCATGATAGTATCTTGCACTCAATATGAGTTAAATAGTTTGAGCTCAATATTTGTCTTATGTCTGTGGATTGTACCATAAAGGTCAAAGCAGCTTACAAGTGGCATTAAAACAGTGTTGTTACTCCTGTTTATAGTTTCTGTTGAAGACTAAATGATCACAAAGGTAAAAATGACACACACTTTCCCTCTTGTTTAGTAATATGAGCGGATTTGGTTTTTGGTTTAGTATAAGACATAAAAAAGAACCTTCCAAAAGTATGGGAATCCAAAGAGATTTGGTGGATTAGATAACTGGGAGGGGGCCCCAGTTTTAGCTGGCTGTGAAATCTAGGCATGCCTGCTGTATGAACCCCCCACCCCCCGCCGGGGCACCACAAAACTCACCTTCTTCCCGATGCTCTCATGATGTAAACAGTGAGTGGCCGCACTGCTGCATCTTTGGCCTGTGAGTGCGCTCATGCTCTGCTGGGGGTGTGGCCACTTGCACTCTTGGTTGCCACAAACAGCCATTTGCTGAACATTACATATGCACAGCAAACAGCTCTGATGGGATGAGAGCAAGCACATGCATGGTTGAACTGGGAAGATGTGAGTTTTACAGGGCAATTTGTATCACACTATTATTTATAATTATTATTATTATTATTATTATTAATAATGTTGATAGTTTTGTATAAATAGTGATTGAGCTGCTCCCACCCCCCTTTGTTCATTTGAATTGCCATGAGCACAAGCAGGGAGGAATTCAGCTAATATGGATTTCTCCCTGTGAAGTGTTCTAAAGGGAGGCTGGCTGCTTCCCAGGTGAGTAGCTCTCAGATATTTGTCTGCATTGCATGTCCCAACTTTGGGGACTCAGAATTAAGAGTAGGGACCACACTAAACACAGAGTGCCTTGCCGGGGCAGTGTGGCTTCCACATGTATCTGCAGATATATGCAACCAAATCTCTGTCTTTCCACACAGCTAGACATGTTTGTTGCTTGATATTTAGTTGATGAGAGGGTTAAACTGGGCGGTAAATTAGTTCCCAGGCCCTGAATAATAATGTTGATAGTTTTGTATAAATAGTGATTGAGCTGCTCCCACCCCCCTTTGTTCAATTTGTATCACACAGCAGGCCATCCAAATTCGGGAGGCTCCCCATGGCACAGTCAAAATCCCAGGTTTGTTCCAGCCTTAGGTAGCCTGTTATATAAAGTGCAGGGTAGTTCACAATCTTTGTTGCCAAAGGCCGGGTGATAAAAATGTATACTGCATGTTATGAGCCTTTAAACATCCAAGATGGCGGCTCATGGATCATCAGTGCCTTCTGGCTGTGTCGCTCTGCATTCTGGGATTGCTGACCTTTTGCTGACCCTGGCTCTGCTTTGTCTGTGCAAAGCACAGCTATAACCCTGCCCCCTGCACTCCCCCCCCACACTGCTCTCCTCAGTATGTGATGCTCCTGAGGCAAGATGGCGGCGCCCGTATGCTAGAGTCCTGAACAGAGTTGAAGCCCAGTGGGTGAAAGAATAATCATGCTGAAGGTCCGGTTTAAGTATTGACCTAACAGTTCGGCATACTTAGTGCATGTAGTCAGTGCTGTTTCATTTTTAGGTTATCAGGGTTCTACTCCATCATCTTTTTCCTGGAGGTGTGGGGTTGGCCCATCTCATAACGCTTATCTTCTTTGTTGCCCATATCAGTAATGAGCCCAGTCACCTTATATCTGCCTAAGGTTACTTGGAAAAAGATTTAGCATGTCTGGGTTAGCTGTACCTTCTCTTTAATCAGGTTCCCAAGAATCTCTGTGGTGTAGTTTATACACATTCCCACCATAGATTTATGTCGCACATGCCTATTTACACCACCAGCAGGTGTAGTTTAGGAATCTAGCATCAGAATCTAATGTGTAGTAGTACCTTGAGATATATTTAAGTCAGAACATTTTTAGAGGTGGTGATTGGATAATCTCAATTGTGTTAAAAATTCTTCCCAACTAGCGTCTTCCGACAATTTTTAATTGACTCCCCCATTTGAAGTGATAATTTACTTAACTGATCATAGTAATGATAGATTTTGTTAGGTCTGGCTCGTGAGTTCAAGAAAATATCCTGAAGGGCTGTTGGATTAAATGGTTCTGAAGGAAGGAGTAAAAATATAACTTCTATCTGGTGGTAGATTAGTGCGAATTTCTGCAAATGTCAAAGTGTTATAAATCCCAGACTCTTCTAACCTTGTCCCAAAACACAGCATGAAAAGCACAACACAGCAGGTGCCAAAAGTTTTGAATACAACTGTAAGTAGCGTATAACTAACTAATATCTGGGGACAACTCTAAATACTGCCCATCTCGCTGATCATAATGATTTTGTGGGTTTCATGAGTTTCAAGTCAATTATCAAAGTATCAAAATTGCTTCAATTGTTCTTTTTATTTTTTTATCCAAAACATCTCTTGGTAACAATTTCTCCTGCTGTTTAGAAGTTTAGAATTTCATGTGAAACATGTCAGTGGGACTCCTTTGGTGTTTTGTCAGCGCGTAACCTTCACCACAATCAGGACGTTGAAATGGCTTCTCTCCAGTGTGTGTCATATGATGAATATTTCTTTTCTTTAAAACAATTGCCACATTCTATGCATGGATAAATCATGGCTTCTCTCCTGTATGGATCATGGAGTGAATTTTGAGATGATCTTTTTGAGTAATACACTGGTCACATTCTCAGCATCTAAAAGGTTTCTCTCCAATGTGAGTCCTCTGGTGTGTAAGCAGGTGTGAACTTTGTGCGAAGCACTTGTCACACTCAGGACATTGATAAGGCTTCTCTCCAGTGTGTGTCCTATGATGAACCGTCAATTCACCCTTAGTTATAAAGCATTTGCCACATTCTAGGCAGGAATATGGCTTCTCTCCTGTGTGGGTCCTGGAGTGGACTTTTACATAATCAATCCGAGTGAAACACTTGTCACATACAGGGCATCTAAAAGATTTCTCCCCGCTGTGAGTCCTCTGGTGGTTAAGCAAATGTATATGCTGTGTAAAGCACTTGTCACACTCAGAACATGAGAATGGCTTCTCTCCAGTGTGAATTCTCTGATGTTTTCTGAGGTTTGACTTAAGACTGAATCCTTTCCCACACTCAGAGCACTGATATGGCTTTACTCCTGTGGCGCTCATTATGGGCTGCAAAATGGATTCCAGCTCCGGCTAAATGTTCAACCTGTAAGGAGAATAGCATTAATTATACTTTCATGAGTAACATAGAAATAAAGTGACACCGTGACTGTAATGTGGATGACACTACAGAGAAGACGACAGGTCTACATTAGAGGAAACTAAACTTACAACAATATTTATACATTATATATTGAAGCTTGCCGCATCATTTGTATGATGGGATTATCTCTATCAGGATTCAGGGGGTGCTACTGACCAACTGATTAGCTGGAGATCATCTTGGAGACCCTATGAAGACTCTTCAGCACATAACCCCACACATATGTCATATCATTGTATAGCTGAAATGAACAACCCACCTAATTCCACATTCAGATGACATATAATACAGTGATATGTTTATACTATGGAGCACAATATCACCAGCCACAACTAAGTCATGTGACCCAGACATGATAATAATCATCACATATATCCTAAAAACACAGCAAACATATCTACCTGGTATATGACAATATGGCGGATCTCTCAGTCGCTCTCCTGACCTGTCTGCTATTCCTGTGACTGAGCCCGGCCTCACCTTATATTGTCTGTATAAACCTTCATGAGGAGGCTTTGGATTGGCTAAATGGAATGAATGTAAATAAGCAATGGTATGGTAATGAATACTTATTGGACAGTATTAGCAGTTCTTTGGTTCTGTTTATCCCCCAGCAGTATGTCACATTCATCAGCATTGCAGCATAATAACAGGAGAATAAAAGGGAGGATTCTTATTGGAAACACAATAGACGAGACTCTCATCATTAACATAGAAATGATGTGACGCCATAACTGACACAATGGACTGAAACTGGGAAAGAAACAAGGAGCAGCCATTGTAAGAGTGTCACAGCGTCATGTTATAAGATACTAAACTAGGACACAACCTATTATTGGATCCATTACATTTTTACAATTATCTGATGTTTCTCAATAAAACATTATAACGTTACATGTCACACTTATAATGATTATAACATTTCACATTAAAAACATTTTCATAAGTTAGAAAACACGGTTAGCTTTCTGGGTGATCACAAACATGTGGCTGAAGGTTTCCCGACTCTCACTCTCTCTCTGTGAACATACAATATATGAAAATATTTTTATATTGATTATATTGATTCTTCTTTTTATGAAAAGAAATAGAACTGATTATAATATGTGAATAATAGCTCATACAAAATCACAGAGCAATCTCCTTGGTATGGGGAGGCCTCTTTCTCTTATATGAATATGAATTATATTGATAAATTCATGAATCCTTTCATTTTTTTAATGATTGCTATTAAAAGTTTATTTTTAATGGACAAGCGTAAAATGTACTGCCACTGGTTTGGATATATGGTTTACATATTTTTTTCTTTTGTTCCAGCTTCCCAAGATTAGAGACAATTAATTTAGCCTCACATCCAACCAAATGTAACTAAGATTTGGCCGGCATCAAATGGGTGAAGGATTAAATATTACATTAATCCTTCTAACATTTCCCCCTGATGCTGGTCTTGGCGTGTTCCATTCTATCCAACGTTTCTCCTGCCACCAAACCTTGGTCTGCCAAAAGGGAAAAATTCTTAGAACCATTACTTTTAAATAATTTTCTCCCTTCCTAATTTATGTTTTAACTAAAATACAGAACAGAGAGATCCAATTCTACAAACTAATACTAATTGAACTGTAATACACAATATAACAATGATAAATAACATAATGATTGGGTGAAATATTACATTTCCGGCTGCTTGGGCTACTGATGATTTCCACCACATGGTGACAGATTTTTTCATTTTGCTGCACCAGGAAGAACATCAGACCACTCATGCTCGACTCTTTCCAAATAATCTCGCTGATGTTTAAACAACATTTCTGCTTGTTTCACTTCTGATCATAAAGATCCTAAAAGTCCTTTGTCTTTTGTTAATCCCTGAGCCCATCCCCCCCCCCAAAGAAATTCCTTTATGTGAGAAATATTATATTTGGGAAGAGAGGCCTTCACATCCTTAGTAAGGAGTGAGGAGATATTTATTCTCATGCTGCCCAGATCTGTGCCCGCTAAATCTCCTGTTACACCATAAAGGCTCCTGTGTAATACCTCTGATTGGGCACAAGTAAGAAAAAAAAGCTTTGACTTCTTCACTCTCTTTCATAACTTGGAAACATAGGGCCTTATTTATCAAGGGCTAGCGCCAGGTAGTGTCTGCCGAGCGCCAGGTACCGCCAGCTAACGGCGGCTACCGACTCAAGTACGCCCGGCGGCGGTCACAATGACGCATTTATCACGCTAAATGAGGCTAGCGCCGGCGAGAGCGACAGCTAGCGCGGGATTCATCATGTAGCCGACTGCAACGAACAGCGCCGCTGCTAATCCCATCACAGCGCCAGGTATGACCTGTCGCTCCCTGGCGTTGTCCAATGCATTTCAATGGAGCAATCTTTAATTAATCATAATGAATTGCTATTAATGTTTTTTTTTTTTTTTTTTTAATGTCAAAAATTCTGTGACCACTTCTGCAATGTTAGGATTTTTTTTTAAGGTAAAAAAAAAAAAAAAAAAAAAATTGTGCAGAATTGATATTACAGGTCTGATATTAATGTATTCATATTACAAAATGATTAGAAAAACTTGTATAATTTTAAAATAAAAAAATATGGTTGTTTGGGGGTTAAAAACTATTTTACACCCATCGCCGCCAGCGCTCTGGGGTTTAAACAAGGAATTCACAGCGCGAAAAAAATTCGGAGCGTGATTTGTTAATGAATCTGCAGCAAGCCATTCGTTGTCAGGCGCACCCATACAACGCTGAACCTGTGAAACAGCGACCCCTAAGCCCGTATTCAACATTACCGCACACCGACTGAGTCGCTGTCAACAAGCAAACCCCGGGCAAGCACAGCGAATACTAGCTGGCGCTGTGAAAATCACGCTACTGGCGCTCATCTGTCGCTACCTGGCGCTATTAATGAATCGGCCTCTTAATGTCATTTGTTGCACCAGAGTAAATAAGTTAAAGAAGGTCTTTTTCTATTCTTGCGGTACACAGAATATAATTATGAGCGGTACATTTCTTGTCTAATTGTTGTGGCTTTAAGAGGAACAGTAGAGTTATTGCGAGAGGTTAATAAAAATAAAATCTCTAAAATCCCCCTCCGATTCAAAGTTTAGCAGTTCTGGCATCCGCTCTTGCACCCTTTGGTCCCGTGCCGTCTTCCGTCGGGCAGCACTATCTTGTCTTGTCCCGTCATGCACTGCGCCACCCCTCAGATCTTGCACATGCTCAGTGTTTCCCACTGAAAAGATTTGAAGAGTGAAGCAGAACTTTTCAAGAGCGTCCAGTGAAGGGTGAGTATGGCTAAAGCCGCTGCCTTCTCTCTGGGATGGCTAAGAGGGGAGGGGCCAGGAATGCTGCCAGATGCCCGCATTTTAGATAATGCTGACATCCAATGGACAGTGCTGGAGAGAAGAGGAATGTTTACAGCTGGTAGCAGCTGCACAAGCAATGGGGATAAATGGGATACTGACCAAGACCTACAAAATACCACCCTTACTGATTTATGACCCCCTCTAGGCAAACTGGGAATCACAATATAACAGGAAAGGGGGGTTGTATGCAGACTTAAACAAGATAAGCATATAGAAGGCTTTGGATCCCTTGCCTCTAGACAGATGACATAGACGTAGATCCTCTGGATGTGGGATTTTTCCTCTGCACATGTTATAAAGCCACATGGAAACCAAAGGATTTTTCCAAGATCTCAGGCCCATAAATAGTGATCTAGTGATACCAAT
The DNA here is from genome assembly GCA_027917425.1 of Gastrophryne carolinensis. Lineage (NCBI taxonomy): Eukaryota > Metazoa > Chordata > Amphibia > Anura > Microhylidae > Gastrophryne > Gastrophryne carolinensis. Next base: position 3,531,959 of record CM051236.1, on the reverse strand, counting down.
TGTTCCAATAGTGCCTGATGCGCCATCTCTTCTCACCTCCATTCCTCATGACATGGGCTGGTATAACAACAATGATTTAGGAAACATTTTTTTTTCAACATCCCAGTGGATGAGGAGACACAACCCACCTTTTGTTTCAGGTCAGTTTTGCCCCAGGGCCATGTGTATTGGCTAGAAGCTTTTGCAATAGTCCTCCAAGCCACTCTTAAGATCTAGGCACCCATCTGTGGTTTCGTCCTACTGCAGACAGCCTTCTCCTCTGCAGTTTTGATGGGGAGGCCACCCTGGGGAATGAGAGGGATCTTTTGAAATGTCTTTCTGAAAGTGGTCATAAAGTGTCTAAAGAAAAGTTGCAGTGGTGTCAGGAAAAGGTTGAGTACCTGGGATCTGTGCTATCCCAGATAATAAGAGAAATAAGCCATAAAAGAATAGCTGCTGTTGTGAGTCTGCCCCATCCACTTACCAAGAAAGGACATGCTAACCTTCCTTGGTATGATTGGTTACTGCCGCCAATGATTTCTAGATTGTTCATAATGTGACATCATATTTAGAGCTCAGGTGCATGTTGATCAACCTCCCACCCTGAAATGGTTAAATGAAACATGCAATGCTTTTGTGTATTTAAGAAATGCTTTGGTGACAGCCCGGCGGTTAGGTTTTCCTGATTATGGCGAGATGTTTCACTCATTTGCCAGGGACAAACTGTAGGTCATGGCAGGTGTCCTAGCACAAGAGCACAGAGGCAAGTTGCGATCTGTTGTTTTTATCCTCAAAAGGTGGTTCCTAGGCAGATAAGTTCCTAGGCAGATACAGGTCATAACTGTGTGGCTCAAAGCCCTTGCCTCGTGTGCAATGGTGGTGGAAATGGCCGCACCCTTTACTTTGGGACATGCAAATGCTCATGTTAACACCAGAAATATGGTTACATAGTTAAAATGGTTGAAAAAAGACATATGTCCATCAAGTTCAAGGGTGTTGGGGTAGGGGAAGTTATTTTTTATTTTATAGGGGAAGCTATTTATTTTACTTTTTGTTTTTATTTATTTTTTTTACGTATAACCGCTAATAGTAACTGTTAATGTTATTTTCTTCTAAATAAGCATCTAATCCTTTTTTGAAGCTGTCACCGGTTGATGCTGTGACAAGCTTCTGTGGGAGGCTATTCCATAGATTTATAGTTTTTATGATCTTCTCCGGAGACTAAATTTCTTTCTTTCCAATCAAAGGCCTTGCCCCCTTGTCCTTAGAGAGGATTTTACATGAAATAGTGTTCCCCCATATTTTTTGTATTGGCCATTTATATATTTATACAAGTTAATCATGTCCCCCTCAATCGCCTCCTCTCAAGACTAAACAGATTTAATTCTCGTAATCTTTCCTCATAACTAAGATCCATCATTCCCCTTATTAGTTTGGTGGCCCTCCTCTGCATTCTCTCCATAGTGAATGGGTGCCCAGAACTGGATGGCATATTCCAGGTGAGGGCGCACCAGTGCCTTGTAAAGAGGCAAAATTACATCTCTATCCCATGATTCCAGGCCTCTTTTAATGCATGATAGTATCTTGGTGGCCTTGGAAGCAGCTGCTTGGCATTGAATGCTGTTATTTAGTCTGTGATCTACCAGTACCCCCCAGATCCTTCTCAACAAGTGACTCTCCCAGTTTTACTCCCCCGAGGACATATGTGGCCTTCAGGTTGTTAGACCTCAAGTGCATGACTTTACATTTTTCCACATTGAACTTCATTTGCCAAGTGGATGCCCAGACACTCAATGTGTCCAAGTCAGCCTGAAGCTTGTGAACATCTTCAATAGACTGCACTGTGCTACATATCTTTGTGTCATCTGCAAAAATAGAGACAATTTTTTAATTCTATCTTCTATGTCGTTTATAAACAAGTTGAATAATAGTGGGCCCAGTGCTGAACCCTGGGGTACACCGCTTACAACTGGTAACCATTCAGAGTAAGTATCATTAACCACAACTCTCTGCACACGATCCTTCAGCCAGTTTTCAATCCAGTTACAAACTGCGATTTCTAATCCTGAAGGTCTCAATTTCCCCAATAAGCGTCTATGGGGGACAGTGTCAAATGCTTTTGCAAAATCCAGAAAAACTATATCCACAGCCGCCCTTCTGTCCAGGCTTCTACTCACCTCCTCATTGAAGCCAATCAGGTTAGTCTGGCAGCTTCTGTCCAGGGGCGGGCTGGCCATAGGGCATACCGGGCAGAATCCCGGTAGGCCGGCAGCAGAGAAGGCTGCAAACTGTGTAGTGTATATTTCACCTCTCAGCAAATCTTTAGATGGCCAGGGCCGAGTGGTTGCTTTTCAGGTTCCGGTATTTTTTTTTTTTCTTTTGCCCTCCCTGCTTTACTGGGCTGTTAGAGTTCCTCCAAAAAAGCAAGCAGGCGGCGCTGGACAACCTAAAGATTTGCTCTCAGAGGAAGAAAGCCTAGCAGCCAATCGTCTGCCACGCAGCCCGAGGAGGGGGCGGGGCCAGGAGGAGATGTTGGAGGTGAGCAGTGCTGCATGGTAGATGGCGGCAGCCCGCCCCCCTTTCTCCCCAGCTCATCCTGCAGCAGCTCGGGCTTTCCTGTCCCCTCCTCTGCGCAGCACAATACTGACAGCTGGAATCCAGCCATCACCAGCATGATCAGGTACAAGGTACACAGCCCCATTTATTTGCACCCCCCCCTGCCTGACACATGGCTCAATTCACCTATAACGCCCAGTCTGACCAAAGGCCCCCATTCATCTCTGCCTCCCAATCTGATCCACACACACTCTGGACACCATGTACTGATGGATGCTGCACATGGCTGTCCTGAGGGATGCCCCCACTGTGTGTGAGCTGTATTGAGGGATGCCCCCACTGTGTGTGAGCTGTACTGAGGGATGCCCCCACTGTGTGTGAGCTGTACTGAGGGATGCCCCCACTGTGTGTGAGTTGTACTGAGGGATGCCCCAACTGTGTGTGATCTGTACTGAGGGATGCCCCCACTGTGTGTGAGCTGTATTGAGGGATGCCCCCACTGTGTGTGAGTTGTACTGAGGGATGCCCCCACTGTGTGTGAGCTGTACTGAGGGATGCCCCCGCTGTGTGTGATCTGTACTGAGGGATGCCCCCACTGTGTGAGCTGTACTGAGGGATGCCCCCACTGTGTGTGAGTTGTACTGAGGGATGCCCCCACTGTGTGTGAGTTGTACTGAGGGATGCCCCCACTGTGTGTGAGTTGTACTGAGGGATGCCCCCACTGTGTGTGAGCTGTACTGAGGGATGCCCCCGCTGTGTGTGATCTGTACTGAGGGATGCCCCCACTGTGTGAGCTGTACTGAGGGATGCCCCCACTGTGTGTGAGCTGTACTGAGGGATGCCCCCACTGTGTGTGAGCTGTACTGAGAGATGCCCCCGCTGTGTGTGAGCTGTACTGCGGATGCCCCCACTGTGTGTGATCTGTACTGAGGGATGCCCCCACTGTGTGTGAGCTGTACTGAGGGATGCCCCCACTGTGTGTGAGCTGTACTGAGGGATGCCCCCACTGTGTGGGATCTGTACTGAGGGATGCCCCCACTGTATGTGAGCTGGACTAAGGGATGCCCCCACTGGCTGTACTGAGGGATGCCCACACTGGCTGTACTGAGGGATGCCCCGACTGGCTGTACTGAGGGATGCCCACACTGGCTGTACTGAGGGATGCCCCCACTGGCTGTACTGAGGGATGCCCCCACTGGCTGTACTGAGGGATGCCCCCACTGGCTGTTCTGAGGGATGCCCCCACTGGCTGTTCTGAGGGATGCCCCCACTGGCTGTTCTGAGGGATGCCCCCACTGACTGTACTGAGGGATGCCCTTACTGGCTTTTCTGAGGGATGCCCCCACTGGCTTTTCTGAGGGATGCCCCCACTGGCTGTATTGAGGGATGCCCCCACTGGCTGTTCTGAGGGATGCCCCACTGACTGTAAGCTGTACTGAGGGATTCCCCCACTGGCTGTAAGCTGTACTGAGGGATGCCCCCACTGGCTAAAATTAGGGATGGTACTTTATGGTTGTAATGAGGGATGCAGCTCACTGCCTGTAATGGGGGGATTCTGCACACTGTCTGTAATGGGGGGATATTATCTCACCATTTGGCTCATAATATTTTCATCCTTATTTTTGTCCTCTAAACCCTGGGTGTGTGCTGTTGAACGAAAAATATATATAATGTGGCATTACAATGTTATACCGGGCCTGGAACAGTACAGCAGGGCCAGTGTACTCCAAAAAGTCCCGGGCCGTTTTTTAGCCCCAGTCCGCCCCTGCTTCTGTCCTTAGTAAAACCGTGTTGGTTGTCACTTATAATAATATGAATAGTTACATATTCGTGTATGTTGTCCCTTAATAGTCCCTCAAGCAATTTCCCCACAATGGATGTTAAGCTAACAGGTGTCTGTAATTGCCCGGAGAAGACCTAGAGCCCTTTTAAAAAAATGGGCACCACATTTGCCTTGCGCCAGTCCCTTGGCACTATATCAGTTGCTAGTGAGTCTTTAAAGATCAACAACAGAGGTGACGAGATAACGGAACTGAGTTCTTTGAGAACTCTTGGGTGAAGTCCATCCGGTCCTGGAGTCTTATTCACATTTAAATTATTGAGTTTTTCTTGGATGATATCCACATTTAGCTTGTTAATTATTATACTTGGGCTATTGCTATCAGTGGCATCTCCTGTGTTGGCCTTGCTCTTCTCTTGTGTACACGGAGCTAAAGAATCAATTTAACAGCTCCAACTTATCTTCATCCCGAGTGACCATTTCCCGGTTATCATTAATTAGGGCACCTACTTGTTCTGATTTAGTTTTCTTTGAATTAATATATTTAAAAAATCGTTTAAGGTTTTTTTTTGCTTTTTTTGGCCACATCTTTTTCATGTTGTGCTTTTGCCAACCTTATTTCTTTCTTACACACTTTATTTACTAGTTTATACTTATCAAGTGTTACAGCTGAGAGTTCAGCCTTGTAATGTTTAAATGCCCTTTTTTGTTCTTTATTGCCCTTTTAACCGCAGGTGTCAGCCATGAGGGGTTTAATTTTAGCCGCTTATATTTGTTACCCGTAGGAATACATTTTGCAACGTTGCTACTCACAATTGATTTAAAGCACTCCCATTTGGCATCTGTATCCTTATTCTTAAACAAATGCTCGCAGTCAATGTCCTTAAGTGCAGCTCTGAGCCTGGGGAAGTTGGTCTTTCTAAAATTTAATGTTTTTGCCCTCCCCGACAGAAAATCTTTCTTACAGTTTATGTTAAATACAACTATATTGTGGTCACTGTTACCAAGATTTTCATGGACTGTTACTGCCATGATATTACAAGATCTAAAATAGCATTACCCCTAGTAGGTGCCTCCACGAACTGATTCATATAATTATCTTGTAGCAAGCTGAGGAATGCTCTCCCCCTTGTAGTGCAAGCAGAACCATGTCTCCAGTCAATCCCTGGATAGTTGAAGTCCCCCATCACCACCACTGTACCAGCCTGTGACGCCCGCTCTATCTGTAGTTCCACTTTTAGGCTTGTGGTGTACGTAGTCGCATGTTCTGGCTTTTGTACAGCTGGAATGTTCCGTGCACCCAAGATTAGATAGTACTGTTCAAATACTCCCCGACACCGTAACTCCCTAGATTTTGTTTAGTTAGTTTTGTTTAGATAGTTTGAAGATTTATTAGAAATTCCTTATGCCGGCTGCACGATTATATTATGTGTTATATGAAAATGATGCTCTCATGAAGGGAAAATGCTAGCTGGTTCTTCAATAATGAGTCATGTGGTGGACTTTCAATGCTGTATGTGTCTCTGTTCCACAACATGAGTCTCCAACCGGTTTCTAAGGGCGACCAATATAGAGATTGGGCGAGAGAGGCCAGGTAGTCTTATCAGGGTCCGAGTAACCCCAATAGAAGTAGCATTAATAAAAGAGTTGTTATTCCTGTTCATAATTTCTGGTGAAGTGTAAATGATCGCCGAAAGTCACAAAGTTAAAGATGACACAACAATTTCCCTTATGTTTAGCAATACGAGCGTATTTTATTTTTGGTTTGGGATGAGACATAGAAAAGAACCTTTCAAAAGTATGGGAACCCAAAAAGATTTAGGGATTTAGATAACTTTGACCGCTGTCATAAACTTTTAAGCAAAACAAAACCCATTATAGCTGGCCCTAGAATCTAGACGTCCCTGCTGTGTGAAACCCACCGCCGCCCCAGGGGTGCCAAAAAAACTCACCTTCCTGGTGATGCAAATCTCAACTTTTTATAAATCCCCAGACTCCTCTAACTTTGTCCCAAAACACAGCATGAGAAACACAACACAGCAGGTGGCAGAACTTCTGAATGCAACTGTAAGTAGCTTATAACTAACACATAACTGGGGACAACTCAACCCTGAATATGACAAACTGTCTCAATTGTTCTTTTGTTATCTTCAATATCTTTCAGTAACATTTTTTTCCTTCTGCAATGTTTATAATTTCATGTGAAGTATTCTACAAGGCAGTGTGAATCTTTTGGTGTCTTGTCAGCTCTATGCGTGTAACCTTCCCCACACTCAGGACATGAATAAGGCTACTCTCCTGTATGGATCATGGAGTGGATCTTTAGATAATCAAGTCGAATGAAACACTTGTCACATTCCAGGCATCTATAAGGTTTCTCTCCAGTGTGATTCCTCTGGTGTCTATGCAGGTGGGTAAGTTGTGAGTAGAACTTGTCACACTCAGAACATTGATATGGCTTCTCTCCGGTGTGTGTTCTGTGATGAATACTTAATTTTGTCTTACTTATAAAACATTTGCCACATTCTAGGCATTTATATGGCTTCTCTCCAGTGTGTGTCCTTTGATGAGCAGTTAATTCTATCTTAGTTATAAATCCTTTCCCACATTCTAGGCATGAATATGGCTTCTCTCCTGTATGAATCATGGAGTGGATTTTTAGGTGACCACTACCAGGGAAACACTTGTCACATTCCAGGCATCTAAAAGGTTTCTCTCCAGTGTGTGTCCTCTGGTGATTATTCAGGGTTTCTAGAAGTGTAAAGCGCTTGCCACACTCAGAACATTGATACGGCTTCTCTCCGGTGTGTGTCCTATGATGAGCACTTAATTTTGACTTACTTATAAAACATTTGCCACATTCTAGGCATGGATACGGCTTCTCTCCTGTATGGATCCTGAAGTGGATCTTTAGATAATTACTTTGAGGGAAACACTTGTCACATTCCAGGCATCTATAAGGTTTCTCTCCAGTGTGTGTCCTCTGGTGTCTAAGCAGACGAGAAGGTTTTGTAAAGCACTTGTCACACTCAGAGCACTGATATGGCTTCACTTCTGTGGCGCTCATTATGGACATTATGTAGATTAATTTATCTGTAAAATGGATTCCTGCTGCTCCAGTTAAATTTTTCAACCTGTCAAGGAAAACAGAGGAATTGACATTAAGACAAAAGTGGTACACAAATCAATGAACCCAACATTTTGGTTACTGACATCACAAAAAAGCACCCAAGCAGGTCGGAGTGAATAGATAGAGAGATAGATAGATAGATAGATAGATAGATAGATAGATAGATATGAGATAGATAGATAGATAGATAGATAGATAGATAGATAGATAGATAGATATGAGATAGATAGATAGATAGATAGATAGATAGATAGATAGATAGATATGGGATAGATAGATAGATAGATAGATAGATAGAAGATATGAGATAGATAGATAGATAGATAGATAGATAGATAGATAGATAGATAGATATTTTGAGATGCTTTGAAATGGCTGATTGTACCCAGTACCTAAGAGGGCTATGGGGGTTATCGCATGCCTAGACTGGGACTTTAAAGCATTTTATTCATAACCATTGTCAACAGGATCACAAAGCTCTGTCAGACGGCTAAGATGCCAGGGGGTGGAAAATACATGAGAATGTCATCGATTTGCAACAAGCCTTCATCCAAAAATTATGAAGCATCGCGGTGGGGGTTTAGGTGAACCTACTTGTTCACAGGTCTGTTGTTTCTCTTTAAGATGGAGTTAAAATGAAAGCACTCCGATGCAGGATGCAATTCACACAGCAAGGCTCACGCAAAGTGCACCTTGCTCCACTAAAAATCTAGTATGTACCCCAATGAATGAGTCCTCGGGTTAAAGCTAAATGAGTCATGGGTGAGGCTCGAAGAAATAAAACTGCATATGCACAACTCTGAAAGAAACATTTGACTGGTGTCTATGACCATGTAAAAGGCCCTCCACAACGTTTGTCCCAGTGGGAATGGAAATTGGATTCCCAAAAGCTCCGCCATCTGCATAGCTACAGAAGGGTTTAAAAATGTAGATGAGTGTCCTGATGTAAAGAAATTCTGCAATAAAATGTGGAGCTCTGTGGCCGGACATGCTGCTACTTGCAGTTCTCCTGACACATGGGGTGTGGGGATGAGAACGAAGGAATGGGAGCTGAGGCATGAGATCCAGACAGGATTAGGTTATGGCAACACATTAGTCTCTGGGACTCTTAGATGATTATTCGCCCTATTGTAGTTCCTGAATCTGTTCCATTTATACCAAATAGATCTGCCAGGAATCGCCTTCCCAACTGCACCCTCATCTCTGCAGACAGACCACCGTGTTATTGAGCTGCCCGGCAATTTTGAAGATTCTCTATAACCAACCTCAGAGCAGCTACACACAACTTTGAAGACTCTTCAGCACATAACCCCACAAACATGTCATATCAATGTATAGCTGAAATGAACAACCCACCTAATTCCACATTCAGATGACATATAATACAGTGTAGATAATTATATAGATAAAATAGGAAACTCCACGTAATTACACATCTGTCTGACACACAATAAAATGTTATGTTTATACTATGGAGCACAATATCACCAGACACAGCCAAATCATTTACCCAGACATGATAATAACCATCACATATAACCTAATAGTAACAGAAGTCATATCTACCTGGTATAGGGCAGTATGGGGATCCCCTCGCCGCTCTCCTGACCCGTCTGCTATTGCTGTGACTGAGCCGGCCTCACCTTATATTGTCTGTACAAACATTCTCTAACATGAGGCGGCTTTGGATTGGCTAAATGAAATGAATATTAATAAACAAAGGTATGTTAATGTCGTCTTACTGGGGCGTTTCACTGGGCTTTGTTTATCCCCCAGCAGTATGACAGATTCATTAGCATTGCAGGGAGGAGACAAAAGGGAGGGAGGAGCCTTATATGAAACACAATAGACGAGACTCTCATCATTAACATAGAAATTACATGACACAATAGACTGAAACTGGGAAAGAAATGTGGTGCAGTCATTGCAAAAAACAGGTTCATGGTAAAAAACCTTAAACTAGTCCATGCAGTAGTTTTATCCATTACATTTGTTATAACATTTTCACAATTATACTCACCAGTAATCACACCTAAAAAAGTTCAAGTTATATAGTGCTGGGGGTTAGTGTCAAAAATGGGTTATTTCCACCCCTCACATCAAATAAAAGAAATAATAAAATGACACAAAGACCAAAATATAATTTGCAAAGTATAATTATCTTGTAATGATCAAAGTATTTGCCTCATACGATAAAACAATGTAACATTACATGGCTGATATGAGCTGTACAAGCAAGATACAGGAAGGCAGGTAACATAAGCAATATTACCTCTGGACTCGGTGGCTAAGCACCTGATCATTAAGACTAAAAGTGAAAGCAAAAGAAAATGCAACAATTAAATCAAAAGTTACGGGATACAAAAATGATCAGGATATATCACAGAATAAAAAAGTCCTAGGCTATTGCTATATGATGACTCACCAACCCTCACAGTACACAGGTTACATCGTGTGTTTTTTCATTATTTAGGGAGGGATAACATGAGCCAGTTGAATATGCTGCGACATCAAACATCTTCCTCTAAGAGTTTCATCCAGAGAGCGAAAGAATGAACACGCATTGGGTTCCTAATCTGCAGCCTATCCTTATTGGGCGTGCTCAAAATTAGGTCTCTAGTATCTGTACCTAAATTATAGTTTTCTAGCTCAGCTAGGCCTTTCCTTCAAGCAAAGTACAGGGGTTTGCTGGGAAATTCTTGGTACATAGTAATACCGTACTAAATGAGCTAAATGTGGGACACCCCCCCTCTGAGATCATAAATGGTACATGTATCTGCTTATACACTTTGTTATTGATGGGTGTCTTGGTATAATACTGTATGTAAGTTTTTTGTTTGGAAAATGTAATACAGCTTTATAAGTACGTTTTTAAATGAAGTAGGTTGTGCAGTTGTTTTTTTCTATAAATCCTGGTTATGATGAGGGGTTAAAGAATCATCTCAGCTACTAGCACCTTCATCCTTATATCTCTTGCCTTTGATCATATTTCTGTTCTCTGAGAGATCCTCTCACTGAGCGGTCTATCTATTACCTGCCTGATCTGGCTGCCACCGGAGGGAGGGGGGTAAACACTCTGCTCAGGTGGCTTCATGTCACAGGAGAGAATATGAATTTGCCCTGAAGCCAGCGGCCAGCCTTTCTTAGTTACAGGAGGGGATAAACACTCCACTGTCAGACTGAGGGTGTCAATAGAGGGAGAAACAGACAGCAGCCTGAGTGAGAGACACCCGCCCGCCAGCAGGGGATCTGTTACACAGTAAAGACCAGCTGAGGAGGGTATGATATAGAAACCCTGTAGAGTGCAGCTTAGAAATCAGACAACCCACATGACAGCAGGAGGCATGGTTAATATAGGCAGCATCCATGATGTGTTTGAGGCTTGCAGGCATCTTTTGCTGCCTTGCCACATTGCCTATATGGGGAATAGAAGGGTGCTGCCACATTGCCTATATGGGGAATAGGAGGGGGTGCCACATTGCCTATATGGAGAATAGGAGGGGGATGTCACATTGCCTATATGGGGAATAGGAGGTGGGGTGCCACATTGCCTATATGGGGAATAGAAGGGTGCTGTCATATTGCCTATATGGGGAATGGGAGGGGGTGTCACATTGCCTATATGGGGAATGGGAGAGGGAATGCCACACTGCCTATATGGGGAATGGGATAGGGATAGGGAGAATGCCACACTGCCTATCGGATGGGAGGAATGCCACACTGCATATATGGGGAATAGGATGGGTGGAATGCCGCTCTGCCTATGGGAATGTGAGGGGAAATGTCACACTGCCTATATGGGGAATGGGATGGGGGGAATGCCACACTGCCTATGGGAATGGGAGGGGAAATGCCACACTGCCTATGGAGAATGGGGTGGGAGGAATGCCACACTGCCTATGGAGAATGGGATGGGAGGAATGCCACATTGCTTATATGGGGAATAGGATGGGTGGAATTAATGAAGAGGTAATGGCTATCAGAAAGAAGGTAGGTTTACATAAATTAGCCATAGAAAGCATGAGCACGGCCTAAACAGGCATATGCAAAATGACAAAGAGATATGAATGCTGTACCTGGGTTCACAATACTAGTCTGGAGATTCTTTATTATTATGAATGCCACTCTGCCTATGGGAATGGGGGGGAATTCCACTTTGCCTATGGGAAGGGGGAATGACACACTGGCAATTGGGAATGGGAGGGGGATTACTGTAGTTGGAGGATACTGCACTTTGCCTATTATTTAGTTAAAATATTATTTCTTTTTAGATTTCCCTCCCCAAAATCCTAGGTGCATCTTATAAGCCGGTGCGTCTTATAGGGCGGAACATACGGTAATTCAGAGGATATTAACAGTCTTAATGAAGAGGTAATGGCTAGAAGGTAGGTTTACATAAATTAGCCATAGAAAGCATGATCGCGGCCTTAACAGGCATATGCAAAATGACAAAGAGATATGAATGCTGTACCTGGGTTCACAATACTAGTCTGGAGATTCTTTATTATTATGAGGTGATTAAAGGACACAGGGTAAAGAAAATCCAGCAGCAAGTTAGACATTTTACCCAAGAATGGAGCCCTTTTGGTAATCTGGGTAATTTAGTAGGAATTTTCAAATGGTTAAGAGATATGGTCATCAATGTTCTTGTAGTCATTTTTGTGATTATGATGCTTTTTGTTTCCTTCGAACTTATTAGGTGCTTAATTGCTAGTTGTAAGAAGAGCCCTGTTAGCATTTCTCTGATTACCTGGCTCACAGAATGGAAACTGGATAGTAAAGATCATCCAGAAGATGATCTAAGAGGGGGTTGAAGGGTTAATGCTTTCTCTCTCTCTCTCTCTCTCTCTCTCTGTTTAAGATCATCACTGCCATTTTGCTGCTTTAATATATTTAGACTTAGAGTTCCACTTTTAGGTTTGTGGTGTACATAGTCTTATGTTCTGGCCTAGGTACAGCTGGAATGTTCTGTGCATCCAAGATTAGATTGCACTGTTCATATACTCCCAGACTCCCTAACTCCCTAGTTTGAAGATTTATTAGGAATTCCTTATGTTGGCTGTGAAAAGTATGCTCTCATGAAGGGGGGGGAGCTAAGCAGTAATTTTCTGTGTTTGTATAAAAATGTTATCTGGTTCTTCAATAAAGCAGAGTCATGTGGTGGACTATTAATGCTGTTTGTGTCTCTGTTCCACTACATGATTCTCCAACCAGATGCTAAGGGCGAATGATCTACAAGTTGGGCAAGAGAGAGGCCAGATAGTCTTATCAGGGTCCAAGTTACCCTAACACAAGTGGCATTAAAAAAAGAGTTTTTATTCCTGTTCATACATATTTTCTGGTGAAGTCTAAATGATGTTAGGTCTGGCTCGTGTGTTCAAGAAAATATCCTGAAGGGCTGTTGTTTTAAATGGTTCTGAGGGAAGATGTAAAGTTTTTATATAACTTCTATCTGGTGGTAGATTAGTTCGAATTTCTGCAAATAAATCCCCCGACTCTTCTAACCTTGTCCCAAAACACAGAATGAAAAACAAAACACAGCAGGTGCCAAAACTTTTGAATACAACTGTAAGTAGCGTATAACTAACAAATCACTAAAGACAACTCTGAATATTGTCCATCTCTCTGATCAAAATGACGGCGTGAGCTGAGTGAGTTTCAAGTCAAGTATCAAAATTGTTCAATTGTTCTTTTTATTTTTTACCAAAACATTTCTCAATAACAATTTCTCTTGCTGTTTAGAAGTTTAGAAATTCGTGTGAAACATTCTACATGGCAATATGAATCCTTTGGTGTCTTGTCAGCTGTGTTCTATGTGTGTAACCTTCATCACAATCAGTGAAATAATATGGCTTCTCTCCAGTGTGTGTCCTACAATGAATATTGCTACATTCTATGCATGGTTACAGAATGGCTTCTCGCCTGTATGGATCATAGAGTTGATTTTGAGATGATCATTTTGGGTAATACACTGATCATATTCTCAGCATCTAAAAGGTTTCTCTCCTGTGTGTATCCTCTGGTGTATAAGCAAATGTGAACTTTGTGCAAAGCTCTTGTCACACTCAAGACATTGATAAGGCTTCTCTCCAGTGTGTGTCCTATGATGAACAGTTAGTTTACTCTTAGTTGTAAAACATTTGCCACAATCTAGGCATGAATATGGCTTCTCTCCCGTGTGTGTCAAATGATGAACAGTTAATGAACTCTTAGTTGTAAAACATTTGCCACAATCTAGGCATGAATATGGCTTCTCTCCCGTGTGTGTCAAATGATGAACAGTTAATGAACTCTTAGTTATAAAACATTTGCCACATTCTAGGCATGAATATGGCTTCTCTCCAGTGTGTGCCCTCTGATGAACGGTTATTTCGCTGTTATTTATAAAGCATTTGTTTAATTCCAGGCATAAATTTGGCTTCTCTCCAGTGTGGCTCCTGGAGTGGATTTTTAGATAATCACTTCGAATGAAAGACTTGTCACATACAAGGCATCGGAAGGGTTTCTCTCCAGTGTGAGTCCTCTGGTGTGTAAGCAAATGTCTATGCTGTGTAAAGCACTTGTTACATTGAGAACATGACAATGGCTTCTCTCCAGTGTGAGTCCTCTGGTGTATAAGCAGGTGTGTATGCCGAGCAAAGCACTTGTCACACTCAGAACAAGCAAATGGCTTCTCTCCAGTGTGAATTCTCTGGTGTGTAAGCAGGTGTGTATGCTGTACAAAGCACTTGTCACATTCAGAACATGCGTATGGCTTCTCTCCAGTGTGAGTCATTTGGTGTGTAAGCAAATGTGTATGCTGTGTAAAACATCTGTTACATTCAGAGCATGAGAATGGCTTCTCTCCAGTGTGAATCTTCTGGTGTTTATTGAGATTTGACTTATGACTGAACCATTTCCCACACTCAGAGCACTGATATGGCTTTACTCCTGTGGTGCTCATTATGGGCTGATGAAGATTTATTTATCTGTCAAATGGATTCCAGCTGTGGCTAAATTTTCAACCTGTGAAGAGAACACAGAAAATGGCATTAGTTACGAAAGTGGTACACAAATCAAAGAACCCAGCATTTTGGTTATCTACATTGATAGTTGGTGGTTTTTATGCATTTACATCACAAAAATAGCCACTTTGTGCCTTGGAGCACCCAAGCAGGTCACAGTGTTCTCACAGCACTATCTCACCACAGCAGAGCTTGCTTATGACTTAATAACCTGAGCCATGACCTGCCCTTCCCAGCTCAGCCACAGCACAGAGATGAAAGCACAGAAAAAAAAAATATATATTTTTTTTAATTACCTGTAATCAGATATTTTGAGATGCTTAGAAATGACTGTTGGACTGATGTTACCCAGTTCCCAAGGGGGATATGGGAGGTTATTACATGTCTGGACTGGGACTTTAAAGCATACCAACATACTTGGCCACTACTGTATTACCCTATTGCCATGACATAACATAAAACATAAAAAAATGTCAGCTTAGAAAGGGTCTGGATCCCCAACTGGTGCCCTACATAGCCACTCAATCTGAATACCCCAAAGTTTGGCAATGGTAACTGACCAGCAGACTCATCTTATAAGAGTCGATTCAGAGCCTGGTGAGAAAACTCACTTCCTTTTTAGGAGAGAAAACTGCCATTCACTTTCATTGACTACTGGAAGTAAACTTTCACATGGCTCCAAATCAGCCTCGAGGTAGAAAATGAGGAGTGAGCTTTCTCACCTGGATCTGAATCAACTCCATAGTGTCTGTACATTTACTAACATGGAATGGGATGGGTTGGCTGAATTGATGGAATCATTTAGACTTCTTAAACTAATCCAATAGGAGAAATGACATCACTGATCAGTATTATAGGGCAGGGAAGAAAATTTTAAAGACTTTCATTAGTAACATAGAAATAAAGTGACACCATGACTGTAATGTGGATGACACTACAGAGAAGACGACAGGTCTACACTAGAGGAAACTAAACCTGGACAATATTTATACATTGTATATTGAAGCTTGCTGCATCATTTGTATGATGGGATTATCTCTATCAGGATTCAGGGAATAACACTGACCAACTGATTAGCTGGAGATCATCTTGGAGACCATATGAAGACTCTTCAGCACATAACCCCACAAATATGTCCTATCATTGTATAGCTGAAATCAACAACCCACCTAATTCCACATTCAGATGACATATAATACAGTGATATGTTTATACTATGCAGTACAATATCACCAGATACAACTAAGTCATGTGACCCAGAAATATTAATAACCATCACATATATCCTAATAACACAGCAAACATATCTACCTGATATAAGACAATATGGCGGATCCCGCAGTCGCTCTCCTGACCTGTCTGCTATTCCTGTGACTGAGCCCAGCCTCACCTTATATTGTCTGTATAAAAATTCATGAGGAGGCTTTGGATTGGCTGAATGGAATGAATGTAAATATGCAATGGTATAGTAATGAATTGTTATTGAACAGTATTAACAGTTCTTTGGTTCTGTTTATCCCCCAGCAGTATGTCACATTCATCAGCATTGCAGCATAATAACAGGACAATAAAAGGGAGGATTCTTATTGGAAACACAATAGACGAGACTCTCATCATTAACATAGAAATGACGTGACACCATAACTGACACAATAGACTGAAACTGGGAAAGAAATAAGGTGCAGCCATTGTCAGTGTGTCACAGCTTCATGTTATAAGTTACTAAACTAGGACACATCCTATTATTGGATCCATTACATTTTTACAGTAATAGAATCATCTGATTTTTATCAATAAAACATTATAATGTTACATGTCACAATTATAATGATTATAAACTTTCAAAATAAAAACATTTTCAGAAGTTAGAAAACACAGCTGGCTTTCTGGGTGATCACAAACATGTGGCTGAATGTCTCCCAATTCTCTAATATAGTGTGAATATGCAATATATGAACTTTTTTTATAGATTTTTCTTTTTTTGAAGAAATTTAACTGATTATATGTGAATAATGGCTCATACACAATCACAGAGCAATCTCCGTGGTATGGGGCAGTAGAGGATTATACAATTCTAAATTAAATTGATAAATTCGTGAATTTGTTTTCAGAATTTTTTTAATGATTGGCATTCAAAGTTAATTTTTAAGGGACAAGCTGGAAAATTTACTGCCACTGGTTTGGACATATGGTTTACATAATTATTTAATTTGGTCTGGCTTCCCAAGATTAGATGCGATTAAGTCAGCCTCACATTCAATCAAAAGTGACTACGATTTGGCCGGCCTTAAATGGGTAAAGGATTAAATATTACATTATTAGTACTAACATTTCCCCCTGATGCTGGTCTTGGCGTGTTTCATTTTATCCACTGTTTCTCCTGCCTCCAATCCTGGTCTGCCAAGGTCTTAGAACCGTTTCCCAATTTCTGTTTTAACTAAAATATATAAAAATCAAATTCTACCAACTAATACTAACTGAACTGTAATACACAATATAACAATGATGAATAAAATAATGATTGGATGCAATATTACATTTCCTGCTGTTTGGGCTACTGATGATTTCCACCACATGTTGACAGATTTTTTTCAATTTGCTCCACCAGGAAGTTCCAGAAACATCAGACCACTCATGCTCGACTCTTTCCAAATGATCTTGGTGATGTTTAAACAATATTTCTGCTTGTTTCATTACTGGTCATAAAGATTCTTCAAGTCCTTTGTCTTTTGGTAATCCATGTGTCCATTGCCCCGCCCCAAAGAAAACCCTCTATGTGAGAAATATTACATTTGGGAGAAGAGGCCTTCACATCCTTAGTAAGGATTAAGGAGATATTTATTCTCATGCTGCCCAGATCTGTGCCCGCTAAATTTCCTGTTACACGATAAAGGCTCCTATGTAGTACCTCTGATTGGGCACAAGTAAGAAAGAAAGCTTTGACCTCTTCACTCTCTTTCATAACTTGGAAACATAATGTCATTTGTTACACCAGAGTAAATAGGTTAAAGGAGGTCTTTACTTTTCTATTCTTGCGGTACACAGACTATAATTATGAAAGCAAGAACGGTATATTTTCTTGTCTAATTATTCTGGCTTAAAGAGGAACAGTAGAGGTATTGGGGGTGGTTAATATAAATAATATCTCTAAAATCCCCCTCCGATTCAAAGTTTAGCAGTTCTGGCATCCTTCGGTCCCGTGCCGTCTTCCACCAGGGAGCACCATCTTGTCTTATCCCGTCATGCACTGCACCACCCCTCAGACCTTGCACATGCACAGTGTTTTTGCATAGACTTCAATTACACCCACTGCAAGAGTGATGCAGGGCTGGGGGATGAGAAAGATCTTTTGAAATGTCTTTTGGAAAGTGGTCATAAATTGTCTAAAGGAAAGTACCAGTGGTGTCAGGAAAAGGTTGATTACCTGAGTTTTGTGGTTTCTCAGGGAATAAGAGAAATAAGTCATAAAAGAATAGCTAACCCTCCTTGGTATGATCGGTTACTGCCGCCAATATATTCGAGATTGTTAATAATGTGACAGCATATTGAGAGCTCAGGCACACGTTGATAAACCTGACACCCTGAAATGGTTGAATGAAATGTGCAATGCTTTTGTGTGTTTGAGAAATCGTTTGGTGATAGCACTGGGGTAAGACTTTCCTGATTAGGGCAAGATGTGTTACTGACTTGCGAGGAACAACCTGTAAGGCCATGGCAGGTGTCCTAGCACAAGAGCACAGAGGCAAGTTGTGCCTTGTTGTTTTTTTTTTCTCGAAGGTGGTTCCTAGGTATGTATAGGGCATGGCTATGTGTCTCAGAGCCCTGGCCTTGTGTGCAGTGGTGGTGGAAACAGTTGGACCTCTGGTGGCCAATTTTCCAGGGGGTTCCAAATGGATACAGAGGTAGCAAAACACAGAAGCCAGTGGAAATCATTAAAGATTTCAAGATAGGACACTGGGCCAGTGCATTGGGTTTGATTTTGAGGAAGGCTGCATCTCTAAGTCAAATTTAGAGAGTGTAAAGAAAATGAATTAAAGGATATGTTAAAAATGAGTTTCCCGGTACTCTATGAATCCAGATGAGCGGCCTATAAACATGACACGACAATACAATGACACAACTACTCTTCTAAGCTTTCTATGCTAAGAGGGGTCATTATGGGATGTGGAATTACCAATGGTGAATTACAATAAACTAGAAATTTATATTAATTTCTCTAACACCACCTATATTCTGCTCCACTCACACATGACCATATCCAAACTGCAACAATACAAGCACATATATCTTTATTGCAAAGGGAAACATTTCTACCTAGTATACTGTATCATTCAGTGACTCATATGACCAGGGCAGCACTTATGTGGGAGGGAACCCAGTGCAAGACTGCAGGATGGTGCCCCTCCCAGGACAAATCACTGCTCTCCAACAAACCATGATTACCACCATTTAAGTGGGTTCCATTTAAGAGTTAAAACATTGTCAATTTAAAAAGGCATCTGGATCCACAACTGGTGCCCTGCTTAGCCACTCAATCTGAATACCCCAAAGGCCGGCCATGCATGTTGCTGACCAGCAGACTCATCCTATAGGAGTCGATTCAGAGCCTGGTGAGAAAGCTCACTTCTTTCTTAGGAGAGAAAACTGCCATTCACTTTTATTGTCAACTGGATATAAATTTTCACCTGGCGCTGAATCAGCCCCGAGGTAGACAATGAAAGGAGGGAGTTTTCTCACCTGGCTCTGAATCAACTCCATAGTGTCTGTACATTTACTAACATGGAATGGGATGGGTTGGCTGAATTGATGGAATCATATAGACTTCTTAAACTAATCCAATTGGAGTAATGACATCACTGATCAGTATTATAGGGCAGGGGGGATATTTTAAAAACTTTCATGAGTAACATAGAAATAAAGTGACACCATGACTGTAATGCGGATGACACTACAGAGAAGACGACAGGTCTACACTAGAGGAAACTAAACTTGGGCAATATTTATACATTGTATATTGAAGCTTGCTGCATCATTTGTATGATGGGATTATCTCTATCAGGATTCAGGGAATAATACTGACCAACTGATTAGCTGGAGATCATCTTGGAGACCCTATGAAGACTCTTCAACACATAACCCCACAAATATGTCATATCATTGTATAGCTGAAATGAACAACCCACCTAATTCCACATTCAGATGACATATAATACAATGTGGATAATTATATAGATAAAATAGGAAATTCCAGGTAATTACACATCTGTCTGACACACAATAAAATGTTATGTTTATACTTTGTAGCACAATATCACCAGACACAGCCAAATCATTCACCCAGACATGATAATAACCATCACATATAACCTAATAGTAACAGAAGTCATATCTACCTGGTATAGGGCAGTATGGGGATCCCCTCGCCGCTCTCCTGACCCGTCTGCTATTGCTGTGACTGAGCCGGCCTCACCTTATATTGTCTGTACAAACATTCTGTAACATGAGGCGGCTTTGGATTGGCTAAATGAAATGAATCTGAATAAACAAAGGTATGTTAATGTCGTGTTACTGGGGAGTTTCACTGGGCTTTGTTTATCCCCCAGCAGTATGACAGATTCATTAGCATTGCAGGGAGGAGACAAAAGGGAGGGAGGAGCCTTATATGAAACACAATAGACGAGACTCTCATCATTAACATAGAAATTACATGACACAATAGACTGAAACTGGGAAAGAAATGTGGTGAAGTCATTGCAAAAAAACAGGTTCATGTTAAAAAACCTTAAACTAGTACATGCAGTAGTTTTATCCATTACATTTGTTATAACATTTTTACAATTATACTCACCAGTATTCACACCTAAAAAAAGTCCAAGTTATATAGTGCCGGGGGCTGGTGTCAAAAATAGGTTATTTCCACCCCTCACATCAAATAAAAGAAATAATAAAATGACACAAAGACCAAAATATAATTTGTAAAGTATAATTATCTTGTAATGATCAAAGTATTTGCCTCATACGATAAAACAATGTAACATTACATGGCTGATATGAGCTGTACAAGCAAGATACAGGAAGGCAGGGAACATAAGCAATATTACCTCTGGACTCGGTGGCTAAGCACCTGATCATTAAGACTAAAAGTGAAAGCAAAAGAAAATGCAACAATTAAATCAAAAGTTACGGGATACAAAAATGATCAGGATATATCACAGAATAAAAAAGTCCTAGGCTATTGCTATATGATGACTCACCAACCCTCACAGTACACAGGTTACATTGTGTGTGTTTTATCATTATTTAGGGAGGGATAACATGAGCCAGTTGAATATGCTGTGACATCAAACATCTTCCTCTAGGAGTTTCATCCAGAGAGCGAATGAATGAACACGCATTGGGTTCCTAATCTGCAGCCTATCCTTATTGGGCGTGTTCAAAATTAGGTCTCTAGTATCTGTACCTAAATTATACTTTTCTAGGCCTTTCCTTCAAGCAAAATACAGGGGTTTGCTGGGAAATTCTTGGTACATAGTAATACCGTACTAAATGAGCTAAATGTGGGACACCCCCCCTCTGAGATCATAAATGGTCATAGAGATTACTCTGTCCAACTTCTCTCCCTTTCTATTCAAAATAACCTTGAAAATGCCATTTTATAGCCTTTCCTAAAAATACAATTCTGCCAAAGAAATATATTGAATGAGCCTCTCATATCTAAAGTAATATAATATCTTTGGCAACACATACACCCTAATGGAAGCAGTTCTGCCAATGCAAGATATTCAGTGAGCCCCTCACACCCTGAAGCTTCCTATAACTTCTTATAAAGCAACTGATAATTTGCTGTCTATAAATTCACATTTTCAGTCTAATCCCTATATGTGTTATTTGGAAAGTAGGTCTGAAACACTGAAGGACAGGATTTCATCTGAAAATAATTAACACCTATAAACCCTTTAGTCCTTAAAATTAAAGTCTTGACATGTTATCTAGGCTAAAGATTTGAATATAAAAAATCTTGGAGGTAGAGAGTATTCTTTACTAGTTCCCATTGTCTGAAACCTACCTGTTTAGACCAAGGTGGTATATAGAGATTAGCTCTATAGAGATTCTCATATTAAGTTGTGTGTTTAATCCCTAAATATGTTATTGGAGAAGCAGACCTCTGAAATGTTATCTTGGACTGAACCTTAGATATATGCTCATGAGAAATGATAAAAATAAAGGTCCTCTAATTAGCAGGTGAGAAGAGCTTGAGAATCGTTTGGAGGTTATAAGCAGATTACAGAGTTATTTACCCTAATAGTCCCAGAAACCTTTTGCATGTCTTGAATGGAAGAGGGGGGCAGTACCAAGTATGTTTATTATTGATCACTCTTCTAATTCACTCTGGGCTTTGTCTGCCTGGAATGACCCCACTTGGGCCAAATGCTGACAGATTTATTGAAGTGCTCTTGAACCAGATAAATAAGTTAGCACAACACTACAAACTTGGCACAAGACAACACGAGGACCACTTAGTAGATCTCTGATTCATTTGACTGCCTGAAATGTCTCCCATTAAATTATTCATTACATATACAGATCTTGCAGAGCTAACACTCCCTTTTCCTGGGGTAAGTAAACAATGCTGTCTTGAAATATCCAATGCTATTCAATGACATGTGTTTGCTTAGCCAGGGATATCTCAGGACCCTTTAACTTCGTCCAATCTGTATACATTTGTAAAGCATTTGCCCTGGTTTGACACTGGTCTTGCAAACCAAGGCTCCTCGGGGGGTTGTTTCTTTTTTAAGGAAACATTTTAACCATATTATTTTTAATAAAATGGGTCAAATAGTTTGACCCAAATGTTCCTTCTGTTTGGGTCTGGCTGAGCTGTACTCAATATTCATGTCTCATGTAAAAATTACCTGAAGCCAAAGATCATCAACAATTACTATTATATATTGTGCATAATAATTAGAATTTTATAAGCTTGAATTTCAGGGGAGGTCACAGAGTCATTAAGTCATTGCTTTGTTGTTTAAGTCTATAAACTGCAGCATACAAAATATTACAATTAAAATTAACATGATTTAATGTCATTTCCTGCATGTTATCAAAGCGGGGCATCACAATTTTAATATTGAGAGATCAGGCGCATGTTGATAAACCTTACACCCTGAAATGGTTAAAAACGAAATGTCCAATGCTTTTGGGGACAGCCCCAGGGTTGGGTTTTCCCGATGTGGCAAGATGTTTCTCTCATTTGCCAGGGACAACTGTTAGACCATGGCAGGTGTCCTAGCCCAAGAGCATGGAGGCAGGTTGTGCCCTGTGGTTTTTTATCTCGAAGGTGCTTCCTAGGCAGGTACAGATCATGCCTGTGTGTCCCAGAGCCCTTACCTTTTGTGTAATAGTGGTGGAAATGGCCGCACTCTTTACTTTAGGACATGCAAGCGCATGCATGGTTCGACCGGGAAGAGGTGATTTTACAGGGCAATTTGTGTGGTATCACACAGCGGGCCATCCAAATTTAGGATGCCCCCCTATGACACATGCAAGATCCCAGGTTCAGCCTTAAGTAGCCTTTTAAATAATAAAGTACAGGCTTGTTCACAATATTCGTTTTGAAAGTCCAGGTGATGCAAATGCCAACATTTTTTTTTCCATCCACTCTGACGTCTCCACCATCTTAGAATTTTTCCAAGGTTTCACCATTTAGTGATGATATTATGCACCGCCTGATTCGAGATATATTTTGGTTTCTTCATTGTTTAGTTTGTTTAGTTTAGCGCTCCTATAGGAGCGTGATGCATTATTAGTTGGGTTGTGATATGCCCACGGTCACGTATTTATTGTAATAATCGGTTTGGGAGATTATATGTGGTATTTGTATTTTTTCTTTCCCTACTTTTTTATATTTACATGCCATCAATCCTTTTCCTTATAGTGCACATTATCATTAGTATGCACCGCCCTTTACTTTGATTATCTACTCTACTATTGGACACAGGATTTATGTAACCCTTTTATTGTTTCAGCCCAGCAGAACGGTTTCTGCTATAGCTGAGGGTTATCTTTATTACTAATACATTATCAGGAGACCTTCATTCATTTTTTAACTTGTCTTGTATTTTGTAAAACTTTTTAACCTTTACATGTGCTTAATAAAACATTGTGTATATTACTATATACTTGCTGGAGTGCCCGTTCTTGTGAATTCCACTTTTTTGGGTTTTGTCTTTGCCTTAAGACTTATGTAGTTGTGGAACTCTGTGAGCACCCAAGCAGCTTTTCATTGTAAATTACACAGTAGTAGTGCCTCTTACCAGCAATCTTTAGAAAAACTTCTCTGTCATATGATGAACAATTAATTCTCCCTTGGTTATAAATCCTTTCCCACATTCTAGGCATGGGTATGGCTTTTGTCCTGTATGAATCATAGAGTGGACTTTTAGTGAACCACTTTGAGTGAAACACTTGTCACATACCAGGCATCTAAAAGGTTTCTCTCCAGTGTGAGTCCTCTGGTGTCTAAGAAGGTGTGAACTTTGTGTGAAGCACTTGTTACACTCAGAACATTGATAAGGCTTCTCCTCAGTGTGTTTCCTATGGTGAACAGTTAAATCTCTCTTAGTTATAAAACATTTGCCACATTCTAGGCATGAATACGGCTTCTCTCCAGTGTGTGTCCTATGATGAACAGTCAGATGACTCTTAGTTATAAAACATTTGCCACAATCTAGGCATACATACGGCTTCTCTCCAGTGTGTGTCCTTTGATGAACCGTTAATTCTTTATTAGCATTAAAACATTTGCCACATTCTAGGCACGAATATGGCTTCTCCCCTGTGTGACTCCTGGAGTGGATTTTTAGATGATCACTTTGAGTGAAAGACTTGTCACATTCCAGGCATCTAAAAGGTTTCTCTCCAGTGTGAGTCCTCTGGTGTTTGAGCAGGTTTGTATGCTGTGCAAAGCACTGGTCACATTCAGAACATGAGAATGGCTTCTCTTCAATGTGAATTGTCTGGTGTGGTTTGAGATTTGACTTATGACTGAACCTTTTCCCACACTCAGAGCACTGATATGGCTTTACTCCTGTGGTGCTCATTAGGGGCTGATGAAGATCAATTTACCTGTAAACTGGATTCCAGCTCCGGCTAAATTTTCAGCCTGTAAGCGGAACACGGAAAGTGGCAATAATTACAAAAGTGGTACACAAATCAAAGAACCCAACATTTTGGTTATTTACATTGATAGCTGGTGATTTTTAAGCTTTTACATCACAAAAGTGTGGCCTAACAGCCACTTTGTCCCTTGAAGCATCGAATTAGGTCACAGGGGTCCCTCAACACTATCTCACCACAGCAGAGCTTACTTATGACTTAATAACCTGAGCCATGACCTGCCATTGCCAGCTCAGCCATGGCAAAGAAAATGAAGCACAAGTTGCTTTATATATATATATATATATATATATATCATAGATGTTGAAATGCTTTGAGATGACTGATTTTACCCAGTTCCTGAGGGGCATATGGGGGTTAGTGCACACCTGGACTGAGACTTTAAAGCAGACCTGCTGCTGTACTACCTAATTGCCAGGGCATATATCCACTGCAAATCCTGATGAGACCCACCTGGTGCCCTTTGGGTAAAATCTTTTTGCCAGTGGTCACTTGGTCCAGAATCCTCTACCACATAGAGGATAGTACAACAAACATTGTGTATTATAGGAATCTGTATTTTATTTTTATAATTTAATTATTTTCTTTATATTTTGTTATTATTTTTTTATAAATACAATGACACAACTTCTCTTCTAAGCTTTCTATGCTAAGAGGGGTCATTATGGGATGTGGAATTACCAATGGTGAATAACAGTAAAATAGAGATTTATACTAATTTCTCTAACACCACCTTTATTCTGCTCCACTCACACATGACCAAATCCAAACTGCAACAATACCAGCACATATATCTTTATAGCAAAGGGAAACATTTCTACCTAGTATACGGTATCATTCAGTGACTCATATGACCAGGGCAGCACTTATGTGGGAGGGAACCCAGTGCAAGACTACAGGATGGTGCCCCTCCCAGGACAAATCACTGCCCTCCAACAAACCATGATTACCACCAAAAAGCCCCTCAACTGAATCAGGAGTAGGTCCCATTTAAGAGTTAAAACATTTTGTCAATTTAAAAAGGCGTCTGGATCCCCAACTGGTGCCCTGCTTAGCCACTCAATCTGAATACCCCAAAGGCCGGCCATGCATGTTGCTGACCAGCAGACTCATCCTATAGGAGTCGATTCAGAGCCTGGTGAGAAAGCTCACTTCTTTCTTAGGAGAGAAAATTGCCATTCACTTTTATTGTCTACTGGATGTAAATTTTCGCCTGCCACTGAATCAGCCCCGAGGTAGACAATGAAAGGAGGGAGTTTATTCACCTGGCTCTGAATCGACTCCATAGTGTCTGTACATTTACTAACATGGAATGGGATGGGTTGGCTGAATTGATGGAATCATATAGACTTCTTAAACTAATCCAATTGGAGTCATGACATCACTGATCAGTATTATAGGGCAGGTGGAATATTTTAAATACTTTCATGAGTAGCATAGAAATAAAGTGACACCATGACT
This sequence comes from Gastrophryne carolinensis, assembly GCA_027917425.1. Lineage (NCBI taxonomy): Eukaryota > Metazoa > Chordata > Amphibia > Anura > Microhylidae > Gastrophryne > Gastrophryne carolinensis. The sequence continues at coordinate 3,505,873 of CM051236.1, read as the reverse complement.
GTAATGTGGATGACACTACGGAGAAGACGACAGGTCTACACTAGAGGAAACTAAACTTGGACAATATTTATACATTGTATATTAAAGCTTGCAGCATCATCATCATTTGTATGATGGGATTATCTCTATCAGGATTCAGGGAATAATACTGACCAACTGATTAGCTGGAGATCATCATGGAGACCCTATGAAGACTCTTCAGCACATAACCCCACAAATATGTTATATCATTGTATAGCTGAAATGAACAACCCACCTAATTCCACATTTAGGTGACATATAATACAGTGTAGAAAATTATATAGATAAAATAAGAAACTCCACGTAATTCCACATCTGTCTGACACACAATAAAATGTTATGTTTATACTATGAAGCACAATATCACCAGACACAGCCAAATCACTTACCCAACATGATAATAACCATCACATATAACCTAATAGTAACAGAAGTCATATCTACCTGGTATATGGCAGTATGGGGATCCCCTCGCCGCTCTCCTGACCCGTCTGCTATTGCTGTGACTGAGCCGGCCTCACCTTATATTGTCTGTACAAACATTCTCTAACATGAGGCGGCTTTGGATTGGCTAAATTAAATGAATCTGAATAAACAAAGGTATGTTAATGTATTGTTACTGGGGAGTTTCACTGGGCTTTGTTTATCCCCCAGCAGTATGACAGATTCATTAGCATTGCAGGGATGAGACAAAAGGGAGGGAGGGACCTTATATGAAACACAATAGACGAGACTCTCATCATTAACATAGAAATTACACGACACAATAGACTGAAACTGGGAAAGAAATGTGGTGCAGTCATTGCAAAAAACAGGTTCATGGTAAAAAACCTTAAACTAGTACATGCAGTGGTTTTATCTATTACATTTGTCAGAGTAGTGCACACCTGGACTGGGACTTTAAAGCAGACCTGCTGCTGTACTACCTAATTGCCAGGGCATATATCCACTACAAATCCTGATGAGGCACACCTGGTGCCCCTCGGGTTAAATCTGTTTGCCACTGGTCACTTGGTCCAGAATCCTCTACCACATAGAGGATAGTACACAAAACATTGTGTACTATAGAAATCTGTATCTATATTGGAAACACAATAGACAAGACTCTCATCATTAACACAGAAATGACGTGACGCCATAACTCACACAATGGACTGAAACTGGAAAAGAAATAAGGAGCAGCCATTGTAAGTGTGTCACAGCATCATTTTATAAGATAATAAATTAGGACACATCCTATTATTGGATCCATTACATTTTACATGTATAGAATAATCAGATTTTTCTAAATGAAACATTATAAGGTTACATGTCACAATTATAATTAGTAGAGTATAAACTTTCACATTAAAAACATTTTCAGAAGTTAGAAAACTCGACTGGCTTTTTGGGTGATCACAAACATGTGGCTGAATGTCTCCCGATTCTCTATAAACCTGTGAACTGAATTATTAATAAACCAGATTCGTGTGGTGAACATTTGATCCGGTGTCTCTGTGTTCATTGCATGGGTCTCCAACCTGGATTGCTAAGGACAACGACTGAGGTTTAGTCAGACAGCCAGTAAGACTTATCAGGGGTCAACGAAATCTCCTATGACCGAGCGTTAGCAAATAAGTCTTCCCTGTCTACTGCCATGGCTGTTAAACAGAAAGTTGGATAAATAATGACCTTACTGATTTCTGACCCCTTCAAGTTAACAGGGAATCACATTAAAAACAGGAAATGTGGGTTGTATGCAGACTAAAATCAAATACGCATATAGAAGGCTTGGATCCCTTGCCTCTTGACAGATGACATAAACATAGATCATCTGGATGTGGGATGTATCCCCTGCACACCCGGTGGTCAAGAGATACTAATTGTCCCAAGAGAGTCTTATCACCTCCTTTCCTCATGACACGGGCTGGTATAGCAACGATGATTTAGGAAATGTTTTTTTCAGCTTCCCAGTGGATGAGGAGACACAACTCACATTTTGTTTCAGGTCATATTTGCCCCAGGGCTATGTGTATTTGCTAGTAGTTTTTGCAAAAGTCCTCCAAGCCACTCTTAAGACCTAGACACCCGCCATGGTTCCGCCCTACTGCAGAAAGCCTTCTTCTCTGAAGTTTTGATCGGGAGGCCACCCTGGGGGACAAGAGGGATCATATGAAATGTCTTTTTGAAAGTGGTCATAAGTTGTCTAAATAAAAGATGCAATGTTGTCAGGAAAAGGTTGGGTACCTGGGTTTTGTGCTTTCCCAGGGAATAAGAGAAAAAAGCCATAATAGGATAGCTGATGTTGTGGGTCTGCCCCACCCACTTTAAAGAAGGACATGCTAACCTTCCTTGGTATGATTGGTTACTGCCGCCAATGGAAACTAAATTGTTCATAATGAGACAGCATATTGAGTGCTCAGGCGCATGTTGATAAACCTGAAACCCTGAAATGGTTAAATGAAAGGTTCAATGCTTTTGTGTATTTAAGAAATGCTATGGTGACAGCCCGGGGGTTAGGTTTTCCCAATTATGATGATGTTTCACTCATTTGCCAGGGACAAACTGTAAGGCTATGACAGGTGTCCTAGCACAAGAGCACGGAGGCAAGTTGCACTCTTTTGTTTTTATTCTCAAAGGTGGTTCCTGGGCAGATACAGGTCATAACTGTGTGTCTCAGTGCCCTGGCCTCGTGTGCAATGGTGGTGAAAATGGCAATGGTGGTGGAAATGGCCGCACCCTTTACTTTGGGACATGCAAATGCCCATGTTAACACAAGAAATACCCCCCCCTGACCAGACTTTGAATGACTTGCAAAAATATACTAGTACAGATAACAGGGGGATTGGGGAAAGGCAGAAATGCACAAAGACCAGAATAAATGTTTGTGCAAAGGGGGGAAAACTAGGGAAACTGTGCAACAGCTAGTGCACCTCTTTTTATTTCCCAATATCATGGTGTAGGACATAGAGGCTGGAGGACGACCTGTACACATGAACACCTGACATATCCAACAACCCCGTTCACACGTCAGCAGATTTTACTCACATGCCTAGATTAGGGAAAAAGCAGGAGTACCTATAAGTGATAGGGCATATGTTCCCAAGATAGGTTGAACTGTCTGTGACATGACTGTGGCAAGAAGATTATTCCTAGATGGGGGTGTTGGGAATGTTGAAAGAAATGTGGTTTTGCAACTCTCTGTCTCGATCCTCTCCTTTTTTTACAGGACACCACACATCCTTTTGAAGTAGGTGACGCAGTCATGGTCAAGTAACTGAATCGCTAAAAGAAGCAAGACAACTCCTTTGGTGCTCCAACCACGGTGATCACAGTGACCAGAACCACTGATTCATGGAGGATTGCCAGTCGTGGTAGATTAGTTTGAATTTCTGCAAATGTCAAAGTGTTATAAATCCCCCGACTCTTCTAACCTTGTCCCAAAACACAGAATGAAAAACACAACACATCAGGTGCCAAAACTTTTGAATACAACTGTAAGTAGCGTATAACTAACAAATCACTGAATACAACTTTGAATATAATATTTTCCATCTCTCTGATCAAAATGACGGCGTGAGCTGAATTAGTTTCAAGTCAAGTATCAAAATTGTTCAATTGTTCTTTTTATTTTTTACCAAAACATTTCTCAATAACAATTTTTCTTGCTGTTTAGAAGTTTAGAAATTCATGTGAAACATTCTACATGGCAATATGAATCCTTTGGTGTCTTGTCAGCTGTGTTCTATGTGTGTAACCTTCATCACAATCAGTGAATTAATATGGCTTCTCTCCAGTGTGTGTCCTACAATGAATATTTATTTCCTTTAAAACATTTGCCACATTCTATGCATGGTTACAGAATGGCTTCTCGCCTGTATGGATCACAGAGATGATCATTTTGGGTAATACACTGATCATATTCTCAGCATCTAAAAGGTTTCTCTCCTGTGTGTATCCTCTGGTGTATAAGCAAAGGTGAACTTTGTGCAAAGCTCTTGTCACACTCAGGACATTGATAAGGCTTCTCTCCAGTGTGTGTCCTATGATGAACAGTTAATTCACTCTTAGTTGTAAAACATTTGCCACATTCTAGGCATTTATATGGCTTCTCTCCAGTGTGTGCCCTCTGATGAACAGTTAATTCACTGTTAGTTATAAAACATTTGTTGCATTCCAGGCATAAATATGGCTTCTCTCCTGTGTGGATCCTGGAGTGGATTTTTAGACAATCACTTCGAGTGAAACACTTGTCACATACAAGGCATCGGAAGGGTTTCTCTCCAGTGTGAGTCCTCTGGTGGTTAAGCAGGTGTGTATGCTGTGTAAAGCACTTGCCACATTGAGAACATGAAAATGGCTTCTCTCCAGTGTGAATTCTCTGGTGTGTAAGCAGGTGTGTATACCGTGCAAAGCACTTGTCACATTCAGAACATGCGAATGGCTTCTCTCCAGTGTGAGTCCTCTGGTGTCTAAGCAGGTGTATATGCTGTGTAAAGCACTTGTCACATTCAGAACATGCGAATGGTTTCTCTCCAGTGTGAGTCCTCTGGTGTGTAAGCAGTTGTGTATGCTGTGTAAAACATCTGTTACATTCAGAGCATGAGAATGGCTTCTCTCCAGTGTGAATCTTCTGGTGTTTATTGAGATCTGACTTATTACTGAACCATTTCCCACACTCGGAGCACTGATATGGCTTTACTCCTGTGGAGCTCATTATGGGCTGATGAAGATTCATTTATCTGTCAAATGGATTCCAGCTCTGGCTAAATTTTCAACCTGTGAAGAGAACACAAAAATGGCATTAGTTACGAAAGTGGTACACAAATCAAAGAACCCAACATTTTGGTTATCTACATTGATAGTTGGTGATTTTTATGCATTTACATAACAAAAATAGCCACTTTGTGCCTTGGAGCACCCAAGCAGGTCACGTTGTTCTCACAGCACTATCTCACCACAGCAGAGCTTGCTTAGGACTTAATAACCTGAACCATGACCTGCCCTTCCCAGCTCAGCCACAGCACAGAAATGAACGCACAGGAAAAAAAATATATATATATATATTTTTTTTTCAAATAAATATATTTTTTTAATTACCTGTAATCAGATATTTTGAGATGCTTAGAAATGACTGTTGGACTGATGTTACCCAGTTCCCAAGGGGGATATGGGAGGTTATTACATGTCTGGACTGGGACTTTAAAGCAGACCAACATACTTGGCCACTGCTGTATTACCCTATTGCCATGACATAAATACACTGCAAATCCTGATTAGACTTACCTTCCTTGTGCTAAAATCTGTTTGCCACTGGTCACATGGTCCAGAATCCTTTACCATGATTCAGGATGCCAAAGAAATCAAAACAGTGGGACCTCTGGTGGCCAATTTTCCAGGGGATTGCAAATGGATACAGAGGCAGCAACACACAGAAGCCAGTGGAAATCATTAAAGATTTCAAGATAGCACACTGGGCCAGTGCATTGGGTTTGATTTTGAGGAAGGCTGCGTCTCTAAATCAAATTTAGAGAGTGTAAAGAAAATGAATTAAAGGATATGTTAAAAATGAGTTTCCCGGTCCTCTATGAATCCAGATGAGCGGCCTATAAACATGACACGACAATACAATGACACAACTTCTCTTCTAAGCTTTCTATGCTAAGAGGGGTCATTATGGGATGTGGAATTACCAATGGTGAATAACAGTAAAATAGAGATTTATATTAATTTCTCTAACACCACCTTTATTCTGCTCCACTCACACATGACCAAATCCAAACTGCAACAATACCAGCACATATATCTTTATAGCAAAGGGAAACATTTCTACCTAGTATACTGTATCATTCACTGACTCATATGACCAGGGCAGCACTTATGTGGGAGGGAACCCAGTGCAAGACTACAGGATGATGCCCCTCCCAGGACAAATCACTGCCCTCCAACAAACCATGATTACCATCAAAAAGCCCCTCAACTGAATCAGGAGTAGGTCCCATTTAAGAGTTAAAACATTTTGTCAATTTAAAATGGGGTCTGGATCCCCAACTGGTGCCCTGCTTAGCCACTCAATCTGAATACCCCAAAGGCCGGCCATGCATGTTGCTGACCAGTAGACTCATCCTATAGGAGTCGATTTAGAGCCTGGTGAGAAAGCTCACTTCTTTCTTAGGAGAGAAAATTCACTTTCATTGTCTACTGGATGTAAATTTTCACCTGGCGCTGAATCAGCCCCGAGGTAGACAATGAAAGGGGGGAGTTTTCTCACCTGGCTCTGAATCGACTCCATAGTGTCTGTACATTTACTAACATGGAATGGGATGGGTTGGCTGAATTGATGGAATCATATAGAATTCTTAAACTAATCCAATTGGAGTCATGACATCACTGATCAGTATTATAGGACAGGTGGGATATTTTAAATTCTTTCATGAGTAGCATAGAAATAAAGTGACACCATGACTGTAATGTGATGACACTACAGAGAAGACGACAGGTCTACACTAGAGGAAACTAAACCTGGACAATATTTATACATTGTATATTGAAGCTTGCTGCATCATTTGTATGATGGGATTATCTCTATCAGGATTCAGGGAATACTACTGGCCAACTGATTAGCTGGAGATCATCTTGGAAACCCTATGAAGACTCTTCAGCACATAACCCCACAAATATGTCCTATCATTGTATAGCTGAAATGAACAACCCACCTAATTCCACATTCAGATGATATATAATACAATGTGGATAATTATATAGATATAATAGGAAATTCCAGGTAATTACACATCTGTCTGACACACAATAAAATGTTATGTTTATACTATGGAGCACAATATCACCAGACACAGCCAAATCATTCACCCAGACATGATAATAACCATCACATATAACCTAATAGTAACAGAAGTCATATCTACCTGGTATAGGGCAGTATGGGGATCCCCTCGCCGCTCTCCTGACCCGTCTGCTATTGCTGTGACTGAGCCGGCCTCACCTTATATTGTCTGTACAAACATTCTCTAACATGAGGCGGCTTTGGATTGGCTGAATGAAATGAATCTTAATAAGTAAAGGTATGTTAATGTCGTGTTACTGGGGAGTTTCACTGGGCTTTGTTTATCCCCAGCAGTATGACAGATTCATTAGCATTGCAGGGAGGAGACAAAAGGGAGGGAGGAGCCTTATATGAAACACAATAGACGAGACTCTCATCATTAACATAGAAATTACATGACACAATAGACTGAAACTGGGAAAGAAATGTGGTGAAGTCATTACAAAAAATAGGTTCATGTTAAAAAACCTTAAACTAGTACATGCAGTGGTTTTATCCATTACATTTGTTATAACATTTTCACAATTATACTCACCAGTAATCACACGTAAAAAAAGTTCAAGTTATATAGTGCTGGGGGCTGGTGTCAAAAATGGGTTCTTTCCACCCCTCACATCAAATAAAAGAAATAATAAAATGACACAAAGACCAAAATATAATTTGCAAAGTATAATTATCTTGTAATGAACAAAGTATTTGCCTCATACGATAAAACAATGTAACATTACATGGCTGATATGAGCTGTACAAGCAAGATACAGGAAGGCAGGTAACATAAGCAATATTACCTCTGGACTCGGTGGCTAAGCTCCTGATCATTAAGACTAAAAGTGAAAGCAAAAGAAAATGCAACAATTAAATCAAAAGTTACGGGATACAAAAATGATCAGGATATATCACAGAATAAAAAAGTCCTCGGCTATTGCTATATGATGACTCACCAACCCTCACAGTACACAGGTTACATTGTGTGTGTTTTATCATTATTTAGGGAGGGATAACATGAGCCAGTTGAATATGCTGTGACATCAAACATCTTCCTCTAGGAGTTTCATCCAGAGAGCGAAAGAATGAACACGCATTGGGTTCCTAATCTGCAGCCTATCCTTATTGGGCGTGCTCAAAATTAGGACTCTAGTATCTGTACCTAAATTATACTTTTCTAGCTCAGCTAGGCCTTTCCTTCAAGCAAAATACAGGGTTTGCTGGGAAATTCTTGGTACATAGTAATACCGTACTAAATGAGCTAAACCCCCCCTCTGAGATCATAAATGGTCATAGAGATTACTCTGTCCAACTTCTCTCCCTTTCTATTCAAAATAAACTTGAAAATGCCATTTTATAGCCTTTCCTAAAAATACAATTCTGCCAAAGAAATATATTGAATGAGCCTCTCATATCTAAAGTAATATAATATCTTTGGCAGCAGATACGTCCTAATGGAAGCAGTTCTGCCAATGCAAGATATTCAGTGAGCCCCTCACACCCTGAAGCTTCCTATAACTTCTTATAAAGCAACTGATAATTTGCTGTCTATAAATTCACATTTTCAGTCTAATCCCTATATGTGTTATTTGGAAAGTAGGTCTGAAACACTGAAGGACAGGATTTCATCTGAAAATAATTAACACCTATAAACCCTTTAGTCCTTAAAATTAAAGTCTTGACATGTTATCTAGGCTTAAGATTTGAATATAAAAAATCTTGGAGGTAGAGAGTATTCTTTACTATTTCCCCTTGTCTGAAACCTACCTGTTTAGACCAAGGTGGTATATAGAGATTAGCTCTATAGAGATTCTCATATTAAGTTGTGTGTTTAATCCCTAAATATGTTATTGGAGAAGCAGACCTCTGAAATGTTAACTTGGACTGAACCTTAGATATATGCTCATGAGAAATGATAAAAATAAAGGTCCTCTAATTAGCAGGTGAGAAGAGCTTGAAAATCGTTTGGAGGTTATAAGCAGTTTACAGAGTTATTTACCCTAATAGTCCCAGAAACCTTTTGCATGTCTTGAATGGAAGAGGGGGGCAGTACCAAGTATGTTTATTATTGATCACTCTTCTAATTCACTCTGGGCTTTGTCTGCCTGGAATGACCCCACTTGGGCCAAATGCTGACAGATTTATTGAAGTGCTCTTGAACCAGATAAATAAGTTAGCACAACACTACAAACTTGGCACAAGACAACACGAGGACCACTTAGTAGATCTCTGATTCATTCGACTGCCTGAAATGTCTCCCATTAAATTATTCATTACAAATACAGATGGAGCAGAGCTAACACTCCCTTTTCCTGGGGTAAGTAGACAACGCTGTCTTGAAATCCCCAATGCTATTCCAATGACATGTGTTTGCTTAGCCAGGGATATCTCAGGACCCTTTAACTTTGTCCAATCTGTATACATTTGTAAAGCATTTGCCCTGATGTGACACTGGTCTTGCAAGTTGTATAGTTTAACCCGAATGTTCCTTCTGTTTAGGTCTGGCTGAGCTGCACTCCATATTCATATCTCATGTAAAAGTTACCCGAAGCCAAAGATCATCAACAATTACTATTATATATTGTGCAAAATAATTAGAATTTTATTAGCTTGAATTTCAGGTAAGTCATTAGGTCATTGCTTTATTGTTTAAGTCTATAAACTGCAGCATACAAAATATTACAATTAAAACAAACATGATTTAATGTCATTTCCTGCATGTTATCAAAGCGGGGCATCCCAATTTTAGGGGAAACTGAATCATCATCAAGCAGTCTTTTAAACTTAAGGGCTGGCCAGCAAGGGTTTTGATCTACATTATAGCTTACTGGGTCCTTAGACTTGGTCCTGTGGTGTCCAGGTGCACTCCCAGCTCTCTGCTACTGAGGCAAAGCCTGACGTGCTACAGTCGGTGTAACTGGTCTCATCTGCCGACTTGCTTGCAAATGATGAATGATGCTAAATGAAAGGTTCACTCTTTATGTGTACATTCTTTTCATTTATTCTTTCTATAATCCTTAATATTTTATTTATATATTCCTCTCTTTCTACCTTTTTTTCTATTATCGCATTCTTTCTTTCCTGCCTTATTCCCACCCTTCCTTTTCTTCCATTCTATCTAAAGCATGCAAAAATAAATGGCATGATCATGGCAAGTGTAGTATATTTTTTAAAAACACTTTATTAGGCAATGAAATACAATCAATGGATCAATATGAGTTTAATTGTTTGAGCTCAATATTTGTCTTATGTCTGTGGATTGTACCATAAAGGTTAAAGCAGCTTACAAGTGGCATTAAAAATGTGTTGTTACTCCTGTGAATAGTTTCTGTTGAAGACTAAATGATCACAAAGGTAAAGATGACACACACTTTCCCTCTTGTTTAGTAATATGAGCGGATTTGGTTTTTGGTTTAGTATAAGACATAAAAAAGAACCTTCCAAAAGTATGGGAATCCAATGAGATTTGTGGTTTAGATAACTGTGAGGGGGCCCCGGTTTTAAAAGCAGAAAACAATCCACCGAAGCTGGCTGCGAAATCTAGGCATCCCTGCTGTGTGAACCCCCCACCCCCCGCCGGGGCACCACAAAACTCACCTTCTTCCTGATGCTCTCATGATGTAAACAGTAAGTGGCCGCATTGCTGCATCTTTGGCCTGTGAGTGCGCTCATGCTCTGCTGGGGGTGTGGCCACTTGCACTCCTGGTTGCCACAAACAGCCATTTGCTGAACATTACATATGCACAGCAAACAGCTCTGACGGGATGAGAGCAAGCACATGCATGGTTGAACTGGGAAGATGTGAGTTTTACAGGGCAATTTGTATCACACTATTATTTATAATAATTATTATTATTAATAATGTTGATAGTTTTGTATAAATAATAGTGATTGAGCTGCTCCCACCCCCCTTTGTTCATTTGAATTGCCATGAGCACAAACAGGGAGGAATTCAGCTAATATGGATTTCTCCCTGTGAAGTGTTCTAAAGGGAGGCTGGCTGCTTCCCAGGTGAGTAGCTCTCAGATATTTGTCTGCATTGCATGTCCCAACTTTGGGGACTCAGAATTAAGAGTAGGGACCACACTAAACACAGAGTGCCTTGCCGGGGCAGTGTGGCTTCCACATGTATCTGCAGATATATGCAACCAAATCTCTGTCTTTCCACACAGCTAGACATGTTTGTTGCTTGATATTTAGTTGATGAGAGGGTTAAACTGGTCGGTAAATTAGTTCCCAGGCCCTGAATAATAATGTTGATAGTTTTGTATAAATAGTGATTGAGCTGCTCCCACCCCCCTTTGTTCAATTTGTATCACACAGCGGGCCATCCAAATTCGGGAGGCTCCCCATGGCACAGTCAAAATCCCAGGTTTGTTCCAGCCTTAGGTAGCCTGTTAAATAAAGTGCAGGGTAGTTCACAATCTTTGTTCTTTGTTGCCAAAGGCCGGGTGATAAAAATGTCTACTGCATGTTATGAGCCTTTAAACATCCAAGATGGCGGCTCATGGATCATCAGTGCCTTCTGGCTGTGTCGCTCTGCATTCTGGGATTGCTGACCTTTTGCTGACCCTGGCTCTGTTTTGTCTGTGCAGAGCACAGCTATAACCCTGCCCCCTGCACTCCCCCCCCACACTGCTCTCCTCAGTATGTGATGCTCCTGAGGCAAGATGGCGGCGCCCGTATGCTAGTGTCCTGAACAGAGTTGAAGCCCAGTGGGTGAAAGAATAATCATGCTGAAGGTCCGGTTTGACCTAACAGTTCGGCATACTTAGTGCATGTAGTCAGTGCTGTTTCATTTTTAGGTTATCAGGGTTCTACTCCATTATCTTTTTTCTGGAGGTGTGGGGTTGGCCTATCTCATAACGCTTATCTTCTTTGTTGCCCATATCAGTAATGAGCCCAGTCACCTTATATCTGCCTTAAGGTTACTTGGAAAAAGATTTAGCATGTCTGGGTTAGCAGTACCTTCTCTTTAATCAGGTTCCCAAGAATCTCTGTGGTGTAGTTTATACACATTCCCACCATAGATTTATGTCGCACATGCCTATTTACACCACCAGCAGGTGTAGTTTAGGAATCTAGCATCAGAATCTAATGTGTAGCAGTACCTTGAGATATATTTAAGTCAGAACATTTTTAGAGGTGGTGATTGGATAATCTCAATTGTGTTAAAAATTCTTCCCAACTAGCGTCTTCCGACAATTTTTAATTGACTCCCCCATTTGAAGTGATAATTTACTTAACTGACCATAGTAATGATAGATTTTGTTAGGTCTGGCTCGTGAGTTCAAGAAAATATCCTGAAGGGCTGTTGGATTAAATGGTTCTGAAGGTAGGAGTAAAAATATAACTTCTATCTGGTGGTAGATTAGTGCGAATTTCTGCAAATGTCAAAGTGTTATAAATCCCCCGACTCCTCTAACCTCGTCCCAAAACACAGCATGAAAAACACAATACAGCAGGTGGAAAAAGTTTTGAATACAACTGTAAGTAGCGTATAACTAACTAATATCTGGGGACAACTCTAAATACTGCCCATCTCGCTGATCATAATGATTTTGTGGGTTTCGTGAGTTTCAAGTCAATTATCAAAGTATCAAAATTGCTTCAATAGTTCTTTTTATTTTTTATCCAAAACATCTCTTGGTAACAATTTCTCCTGCTGTTTAGAAGTTTAGAATTTCATGTGAAACATGTCAGTGTGACTCCTTTGGTGTTTTGTCAGCGCGTAACCTTCACTACAATCAGGGCGTTGAAATGGCTTCTCTCCAGTGTGTGTCATATGATAAATATTTCTTTTCTTTAAAACAATTGCCACATTCTATGCATGGATACATCATGGCTTCTCTCCTGTATGGATCATGGAGTGAATTTTGAGATGATCATTTTGAGTAATACGCTGGTCACATTCTCAGCATCTAAAAGGTTTCTCTCCAATGTGAGTCCTCCGGTGTCTAAGCAGGTTTGAACTTTGTGCGAAGCACTTGTTACACTCAGGACATTGATACGGCTTCTCTCCAGTGTGTGTCCTATGATGAACCGTCAATTCACCCTTAGTTTTAAAGCATTTGCCACATTCTAGGCAGGAATATGGCTTCTCTCCAGTGTGTGTCTTATGATGAACCGTCAATTCACTGTTAGTTATAAAACATTTGCCACATTCTAGGCATGAATATGGCTTCTCTCCTGTATGGGTCCTGGAGTGGACTTTTACATAATCAATCCGAGAGAAACACTTGTCACATACAGGGCATCTAAAAGATTTCTCCCCACTGTGAGTCCTCTGGTGGTTAAGCAAATGTCTATGCTGTGTAAAGCACTTGTCACACTCAGAACATGAGAATGGCTTCTCTCCAGTGTGGATCCTCTGGTGTGTAAGCAGGTATGCATGCCGTGTAAAGCACCTGTCACACTCAGAACATTGATATGGCTTCTCTCCAGTGTGAGTCATCCGGTGTGTAAGCAAACTTGCATTCTGTGTAAAGCACTTGCCACATTCAGAACATGAGAATGGCTTCTCTCCAGTGTGAATTCTCTGATGTTTTCTGAGGTTTGACTTAAGACTGAATCCTTTCCCACACTCAGAGCACTGATATGGCTTTACTCCTGTGGTGCTCATTATGGGCTGATAAATGGATTCCAGCTCCGGCTAAATGTTCAACCTGTAAGGAGAATAGAATTAATTATAATTTCATGAGTGACATAGAAATAAAGTGACACAGTGACTGTAATGTGGATGACACTACAGAGAGACGACAGGTCTACACTAGAGGAAACTAAACTTGGACAATATTTATACATTATATATTGAAGCTTTCCGCATCATTTGTATGATGGGATTATCTCTATCAGGATTCAGGGAATACTACTGACCAACTGATTAGCTGGAGATCATCTTGGAGACCCTATGAAGACTCTTCAGCACATGACCCCACAAATATGTCATATCATTGTATAGCTGAAATGAACAACCCCACCTAATTCCACATTCAGATGACATATAATACAGTGATATGTTTATACTATGGAGCACAATATCACCAGCCACAACTAAGTCATGTGACCCAGGCATGATAATAATCATCACATATATCCTAAAAACACAGCAAACATATCTACCTGGTATAAGACAATATGGCGGATCTCTCAGTCGCTCTCCTGACCCGTCTGCTATTCCTGTGACTGAGCCCGGCCTCACCTTATATTGTCTGTATAAACCTTCATGAGGAGGCTTTGGATTGGCTAAATGGAATGAATGTAAATAATCAATGGTATGGTAATGAATACTTATTGGACAGTATTAGCAGTTCTTTGGTTCTGTTTATCCCCCAGCAGTATGTCACATTCATCAGCATTGCAGCATAATAACAGGAGAATAAAAGGGAGGATTCTTATTGGAAACACAATAGACGAGACTCTCATCATTAACATAGAAATGACGTGACGCCATAACTGACACAATGGACTGAAACTGGGAAAGAAATAAGGAGCAGCCATTGTAAGTGTGTCACAGCTTCATGTTATAAGATACTAAACTAGAACACAACCTATTATTGGATCCATTACATTTTTACAATAACAGAATTATCTAATTTTTCTCAATAAAACAGTATAACGTTACATGTCACAATTATAATGATTATAAAATTTCACATTAAAAACATTTTCATAAGTTAGAAAACACGATTAGCTTTCTGGGTGATCACAAACATGTGGCTGAAGGTTTCCCGACTCTCACTCTCTCTCTGTGAACATACAATATATGAAAATATTTTTATATTGATTCTTCTTTTTATGAAAAGAAATAGAACTGATTATAATATGTGAATAATAGCTCATACAAAGTCACAGAGCAATCTCCTTGGTATGGAGAGGCCTCCTTCTCTTATATGAATATGAATTATATTGATAAATTCATGAATCCTTTAATTTTTTTAATGATTGCTATTAAAAGTTTATTTTTAATGGACAATCGTAAAATGTACTGCCACTGGTTTGGATATATGGTTTACATATTTTTTTCTTTTGTTCCAGCTTCCCAAGATTAGAGACAATTAATTCAGCCTCACATCCAACCAAATGTAACTAAGATTTGGCCGGCATCAAATGGGTGAAGGATTAAATATTACATTAATCCTTCTAACATTTCCCCCTGATGCTGGTCTTGGCGTGTTCCATTCTATCCAACATTTCTCCTGCCACCAAACCTTGGTCTGCCAAACGGGAAAAAATTCTTAGAACCATGACTTTTAAATAATTTTCGCCCTTCCTAATTTATGTTTTAACTAAAATACAGAACAGAGAGATCGAATTCTACAAACTAATACTAATTGAACTGTAATACACAATATAACAATGATAAATAACATAATGATTGGGTGAAATATTACATTTCCGGCTGCTTGGGCTACTGATGATTTCCACCACATGGTGACAGATTTTTTCATTTTGCTGCACCAGGAAGATCCAGAAACCTAAGACCACTCATGCTCGACTCTTTCCAAATAATCTCGCTGATGTTTAAACAACATTTCTGCTTGTTTCACTTCTGATCATAAAGATCCTAAAAGTCCTTTGTCTTTTGTTAATCCCTGAGCCCCCCCCCAAAGAAATTCCTTTATGTGAGAAATATTATATTTGGGAATAGAGGCCTTCACATCCTTAGTAAGGAGTGAGGAGATATTTATTCTCATGCTGCCCAGATTTGTGCCCGCTAAATTTCCTGTTACACAATAAAGGCTCCTATGTAATACCTCTGATTGGGCACAAGTAAGAAAAAAAAGCTTTGACTTCTTCACTCTCTTTCATAACTTGGAAACATAATGTCATTTGTTGCACCAGAGTAAATAAGTTAAAGAAGGTCTTTACTTTTTCTATTCTTGCGGTACACAGAATATAATTATGAGCGGTACATTTCTTGTCTAATTGTTGTGGCTTTAAGAGGAACAGTAGAGTTATTGCGGGAGGTTAATAAAAATAAAATCTCTAAAATCCCTCTCCAATTCAAAGTTTAGCAGTTCTGGCATCCGCTCTTGCACCCTTTGGTCTGGTGCCGTCTTCCGTCGGGCAGCACTATCTTGTCTTGTCCCGTCATGCACTGCGCCACCCCTCAGATCTTGCACATGCTCAGTGTTTCCCACTGAAAAGATTTGAAGAGTGAAGCAGAACTTTTCAAGAGCGTCCAGTGAAGGGTGAGTATGGCTAAAGCCGCTGCCTTCTCTCTGGGATGGCTAAGGGGGGAGGGGCCAGGAATGCTGCCAGATGCCCGCATTTTAGATAATGCTGACATCCAATGGACAGTGCTGGAGAGAAGAGGAATGTTTACAGCTGGTAGCAGCTGCACAAGCAATGGGGATAAATGGGATACTGACCAAGACCTACAAAATACCACCCTTACTGATTTATGACCCCCTCTAGGCAAACTGGGAATCACAATATAACAGGAAAGGGGGGTTGTATGCAGACTTAAACAAGATAAGCATATAGAAGGCTTTGGATCCCTTTCCTCTGGATGTGGGATTTTTCCTCTGCACACCTTATATGGAAACCAAAGGATTTTTCCAAGATCTCAGGCCCATAAATAGTGATCTAGTGATACCAATTGTTCCAACAGTGCCTGATGTGCCATCTCTTCTCACCTCCATTCCTCATGACATGGGCTGGTATAGCAACAATGATTTAGGAAACATTTTTTTTCAACATCCCAGTGGATGAGGAGACACAACCCACCTTTTGTTTCAGGTCAGTTTTGCCCCAGGGCCATGTGTATTGGCTAGAAGCTTTTGCAATAGTCCTCCAAGCCACTCTTAAGATCTAGGCACCCATCTGTGGTTTCGTCCTACTGCAGACAGCCTTCTCCTCTGCAGTTTTGATGGGGAGGCCACCCTGGGGAATGAGAGGGATCTTTTGAAATGTCTTTCTGAAAGTGGTCATAAAGTGTCTAAAGAAAAGTTGCAGTGGTGTCAGGAAAAGGTTGAGTACCTGGGGTCTGTGCTATCCCAGATAATAAGAGAAATAAGCCATAAAAGAATAGCTGCTGTTGTGAGTCTGCCCCGTCCACTTACCAAGAAAGGACATGCTAACCTTCCTTGGTATGATTGGTTACTGCCGCCAATGATTTCTAGATTGTTCATAATGTGACATCATATTTAGAGCTCAGGCGCGTGTTGATAAACCTCACACCTTGAAATGGTTAAATGAAACGTGCAATGCTTTTGTGTATTTAAGAAATGCTTTGGTGACAGCCCGGGGGTTAGGTTTTCCTGATTATGGCGAGATGTTTCACTCATTTGCCAGGGACAAACTGTAGGTCATGGCAGGTGTCCTAGCACAAGAGCACAGAGGCAAGTTGCGATCTGTTGTTTTTATTCTCAAAAGGTGGTTCCTAGGCAGATACAGGTCATAACTGTGTGGCTCAAAGCCCTTGCCTCGTGTGCAATGGTGGTGGAAATGGCCGCACCCTTTACTTTGGGACATGCAAATGCTCATGTTAACACCAGAAATATGGTTACATAGTTAAAATGGTTGAAAAAAGACATATGTCCATCAAGTTCAACCAAGGGTGTTGGGGTAGGGGAAGTTATTTTTTATTTTATAGGGGAAGCTATTTATTTTATTTTTTGCTTTTATTTATTTTTTTTTACGTATAACAGCTAATAGTAACTGTTAATGTTATTTTCTTCTAAATAAGCATCTAATCCTTTTTTGAAGCTGTCACCGGTTGATGCTGTGACAAGCTTCTGTGGGAGGCTATTCCATAGATTTATAGTTTTTATGATCTTCTCCGGAGACTAAATTTCTTTCTTTCCAATCAAATGCAGTGCCCCCTTGTCCTTAGAGAGGATTTTACATGAAATAGTGTTCCCCCATATTTTTTGTATTGGCCATTTATATATTTATACAAGTTAATCATGTCCCCCTCAATCGCCTCCTCTCAAGACTAAACAGATTTAATTCTCGTAATCTTTCCTCATAACTAAGATCCATCATTCCCCTTATTAGTTTGGTGGCCCTCCTCTGCATTCTCTCCATAGTGAATGGGTGCCCAGAACTGGATGGCATATTCCAGGTGAGGGCGCACCAGTGCCTTGTAAAGAGGCAAAATTACATCTCTATCCCATGATTCCAGGCCTCTTTTAATGCATGATAGTATCTTGCACTCAATATGAGTTAAATAGTTTGAGCTCAATATTTGTCTTATGTCTGTGGATTGTACCATAAAGGTCAAAGCAGCTTACAAGTGGCATTAAAACAGTGTTGTTACTCCTGTTTATAGTTTCTGTTGAAGACTAAATGATCACAAAGGTAAAAATGACACACACTTTCCCTCTTGTTTAGTAATATGAGCGGATTTGGTTTTTGGTTTAGTATAAGACATAAAAAAGAACCTTCCAAAAGTATGGGAATCCAAAGAGATTTGGTGGATTAGATAACTGGGAGGGGGCCCCGGTTTTAGCTGGCTGTGAAATCTAGGCATGCCTGCTGTATGAACCCCCCACCCCCCGCCGGGGCACCACAAAACTCACCTTCTTCCCGATGCTCTCATGATGTAAACAGTGAGTGGCCGCATTGCTGCATCTTTGGCCTGTGAGTGCGCTCATGCTCTGCTGGGGGTGTGGCCACTTGCACTCCTGGTTGCCACAAACAGCCATTTGCTGAACATTACATATGCACAGCAAACAGCTCTGACAGGATGAGAGCAAGCACATGCATGGTTGAACTGGGAAGATGTGAGTTTTACAGGGCAATTTGTATCACACTATTATTTATAATTATTATTATTATTATTAATAATGTTGATAGTTTTGTATAAATAGTGATTGAGCTGCTCCCACCCCCCTTTGTTCATTTGAATTGCCATGAGCACAAGCAGGGAGGAATTCAGCTAATATGGATTTCTCCCTGTGAAGTGTTCTAAAGGGAGGCTGGCTGCTTCCCAGGTGAGTAGCTCTCAGATATTTGTCTGCATTGCATGTCCCAACTTTGGGGACTCAGAATTAAGAGTAGGGACCACACTAAACACAGAGTGCCTTGCCGGGGCAGTGTGGCTTCCACATGTATCTGCAGATATATGCAACCAAATCTCTGTCTTTCCACACAGCTAGACATGTTTGTTGCTTGATATTTAGTTGATGAGAGGGTTAAACTGGGCGGTAAATTAGTTCCCAGGCCCTGAATAATAATGTTGATAGTTTTGTATAAATAGTGATTGAGCTGCTCCCACCCCCCTTTGTTCAATTTGTATCACACAGCGGGCCATCCAAATTCGGGAGGCTCCCCATGGCACAGTCAAAATCCCAGGTTTGTTCCAGCCTTAGGTAGCCTGTTAAATAAAGTGCAGGGTAGTTCACAATCTTTGTTGCCAAAGGCCGGGTGATAAAAATGTCTACTGCATGTTATGAGCCTTTAAACATCCAAGATGGCTGCTGACCCTGGCTCTGCTTTGTCTGTGCAAAGCACAGCTATAACCCTGCCCCCTGCACCCCCCCCACTGCTCTCCTCGGTATGTGATGCTCCTGAGGCAAGATGGCGGCGCCCGTATGCTAGAGTCCTGAACAGAGTTGAAGCCCAGTGGGTGAAAGAATAATCATGCTGAAGGTCCGGTTTGACCTAACAATTCGGCATACTTAGTGCATGTAGTCAGTGCTGTTTCATTTGTAGGTTATCAGGGTTCTACTCCATCATCTTTTTCCTGGAGGTGTGGGGTTGGCCTATCTCATAACGCTTATCTTCTTTGTTGCTCATATCAGTAATGAGCCCAGTCACCTTATATCTGCCTTAAGGTTACTTGGAAAAAGATTTAGCATGTCTGGGTTAGCAGTACCTTCTCTTTAATCAGGTTCCCAAGAATCTCTGTGGTGTAGTTTATACACATTCCCACCATAGATTTATGTCGCACATGCCTATTTACACCACCAGCAGGTGTAGTTTAGGAATCTAGCATCAGAATCTAATGTGTAGCAGTACCTTGAGATATATTTAAGTCAGAACATTTTTAGAGGTGGTGATTGGATAATCTCAATTGTGTTAAAAATTCTTCCCAACTAGCGTCTTCCGACAATTTTTAATTGACTCCCCCATTTGAAGTGATAATTTACTTAACTGATCATAGTAATGATAGATTTTGTTAGGTCTGGCTCGTGAGTTCAAGAAAATATCCTGAAGGGTTGTTGGTTTAAATGGTTCTGAAGGAAGGAGTAAAAATATAACTTTTATCTGGTGGTAGATTAGTGCGAATTTCTGCAAATGTCAAAGTGTTATAAATCCCCCGACTCTTCTAACCTTGTCCCAAAACACAGCATGAAAAACACAACACAGCAGGTGGAAAAAGTTTTGAATACAACTGTAAGTAGCGTATAACTAACTAATATCTGGGGACAACTCTAAATACTGCCCATCTCGCTGATCATAATGATTTTGTGGGTTTCGTGAGTTTCAAGTCAATTATCAAAGTATCAAAATTGCTTCAATAGTTCTTTTTATTTTTTATCCAAAACATCTCTTGGTAACAATTTCTCCTGCTGTTTAGAAGTTTAGAATTTCATGTGAAACATGTCAGTGTGACTCCTTTGGTGTTTTGTCAGCGCGTAACCTTCACTACAATCAGGGCGTTGAAATGGCTTCTCTCCAGTGTGTGTCATATGATAAATATTTCTTTTCTTTAAAACAATTGCCACATTCTATGCATGGATACATCATGGCTTCTCTCCTGTATGGATCATGGAGTGAATTTTGAGATGATCATTTTGAGTAATACGCTGGTCACATTCTCAGCATCTAAAAGGTTTCTCTCCAGTGTGAGTCCTCTGGTGTCTAAGCAGGTTTGAACTTTGTGCGAAGCACTTGTTACACTCAGGACATTGATACGGCTTCTCTCCAGTGTGTGCCCTATGATGAACCGTTAATTCACCCTTAGTTTTAAAGCATTTGCCACATTCTAGGCAGGAATATGGCTTCTCTCCAGTGTGTGTCTTATGATGAACCGTCAATTCACTGTTAGTTATAAAACATTTGCCACATTCTAGGCATGAATATGGCTTCTCTCCTGTATGGGTCCTGGAGTGGACTTTTACATAATCAATCCGAGAGAAACACTTGTCACATACAGGGCATCTAAAAGATTTCTCCCCACTGTGAGTCCTCTGGTGGTTAAGCAAATGTCTATGCTGTGTAAAGCACTTGTCACACTCAGAACATGAGAATGGCTTCTCTCCAGTGTGGATCCTCTGGTGTGTAAGCAGGTATGCATGCCGTGTAAAGCACCTGTCACACTCAGAACATTGATATGGCTTCTCTCCAGTGTGAGTCATCCGGTGTGTAAGCAAACTTGCATTCTGTGTAAAGCACTTGCCACATTCAGAACATGAGAATGGCTTCTCTCCAGTGTGAATTCTCTGATGTTTTCTGAGGTTTGACTTAAGACTGAATCCTTTCCCACACTCAGAGCACTGATATGGCTTTACTCCTGTGGTGCTCATTATGGGCTGATAAATGGATTCCAGCTCCGGCTAAATGTTCAACCTGTAAGGAGAATAGAATTAATTATAATTTCATGAGTGACATAGAAATAAAGTGACACAGTGACTGTAATGTGGATGACACTACAGAGAGACGACAGGTCTACACTAGAGGAAACTAAACTTGGACAATATTTATACATTATATATTGAAGCTTGCCGCGTCATTTGTATGATGGGATTATCTCTATCAGGATTTAGGGGGTGCTACTGACCAACTGATTAGCTGGAGATCATTTCGGAAACCCTATGAAGACTCTTCAGCACATAACCCCACAAATATGTTATATCATTGTATAGCTGAAATGAACAACCCCACCTAATTCCACATTCAGATGACATATAATACAGTGATATGTTTATACTATGGAGCACAATATCACCAGACACAACTAAATCATGTGACCCAGGCATGATAATAATCATCACATATATCCTAAAAACACAGCAAACATATCTACCTGGTATAAGACAATATGGCGGATCTCTCAGTCACTCTCCTGACCCGTCTGCTATTCCTGTGACTGAGCCCGGCCTCACCTTATATTGTCTGTATAAACCTTCATGAGGAGGCTTTGGATTGGCTAAATGGAATGAATGTAAATAATCAATGGTATGGTAATGAATACTTATTGGACAGTATTAGCAGTTCTTTGGTTCTGTTTATCCCCCAGCAGTATGTCACATTCATCAGCATTGCAGCATAATAACAGGACAATAAAAGGGAGGATTCTTATTGGAAACACAATAGACGAGACTCTCGTCATTAACATAGAAATGACGTGACGCCATAACTGACATAATGGACTGAAACTGGGAAAGAAATATGGTGCAGCCATTGTAAGTGTGTCACAGCTTCATGTTATAAGATACTAAACTAGGACACAAACTATTATTGGACCCATTACATTTTTACAATTATCTGATTTTTCTCAATAAAACAGTATAACGTTACATATCACACTTATAATGATTATAAAATTTCACATTAAAAACATTTTCATAAGTTAGAAAACACGGTTAGCTTTCTAGGTGACCACACACATGTGTCTGAAAGTTTCCTGACTCTCACTCTCTCTCTGTGAACATACAATATATGAAAATATTTTTATATTGATTCTTCTTTTTATGAAAAGAAATAGAACTTATTATAATATGTGAATAATAGCTCATACAGAATCACAGAGCAATCTCCTTGGTGTGGGGAGGCCTCCTTCTCCTATATGAATATGAATTATATTGATAAATTCATGAATCCTTTCATTTTTTTAATGATTGCTATTAAAAGTTTATTTTTAATATACAAGTGTAAAATGTACTGCCACTGGTTTGGATATATGGTTTACATATTTTTTTCTTTTGTTCCAGCTTCCCAAGATTAGAGACAATTAATTCAGCCTCACATCCAACCAAATGTAACTAAGATTTGGCCAGCCTCAAATGGGTGAAGGATTAAATATTACATTAATCCTTCTAACATTTCCCCCTGATGCTGGTCTTGGCGTGTTCCATTCTATCCAACGTTTCTCCTGCCACCAAAATTTGGTCTGCCAGGAGGCAAAAAATTCTTATAACCATTTCTTTTAAATAATTTTCTCCCTTCCTAATTTATTTCAACTAAATACAGAACAGAGAGATCTAATTCTACAAACTAATACTAATTGAACTGTGATACACAATGTAACAATGAGAAATAAAATAATGATTGGGTGAAATATTACATTTCCGGCTGCTTGGGCTACTGATGATTTCCACCACATGGTGACAGATTTTTTCAATTTGCTGCACCAGGAAGATCCAGAAACCTAAGACCACTCATGCTCGACTCTTTCCAAATAATCTGGCTAGTGTTTAAACAATATTTCTGCTTGTTTCACTTCTGATCATAAAGATCCTTTGTCTTTTGTTAATCCCTGAGCCCACTCCCCCCTTAAAGAAATTCCCTTATGTGAGAAATATTATATTTGGGAAGTGAGGCCTTCACAACCTTAGTAAGGAGTAAGGAGATATTTATTCTCATGCTGCCCGGATTTGTGCCTGCTAAATCTCCTGTTACACAATAAAGGCTCCTGCGTAATACCTCTGATTGAGCACAATCTTGGAAACATAATGTCATTTGTTGCACCAGAGTAAATAAGTTAAAGAAGGTCTTTACTTTTTCTATTCTTTCAGGACACAGAATATAATTATGAGCGGTACATTTCTTGTCTAATCGTTGTGGCTTTAAGAGGAACAGTAGAGTTATCGCGGGAGGTTAATAAAAATAAATTCTCTAAAATCACCCTCCGATTCAAAGTTTAGCAATTCTGGCATCCGCTCTTGCACCCTTTGGTCCCGTGCCGTCTTCCATCGGGCCGCACTATCTTGTCTTGTCCCGTCATGCACTGCGCCACCCCTCAGATCTTGCGCATGCTCAGTGTTTCCCACTGAAAAGATTTGAAGAGTGAAGCAGGACTTTTCAAGAGCGTCCAGTGAAGGGTGAGTATGGCTAAAGCTGCTGCCTTCTCTCTAGGATGGCTAAGGGGGGAGGGGCCAGAAATGCTGCCAGATGCCCGCATTTTAGATAATGCTGACATCCAATGGACAGTGCTGGAGAGAAGAGGAATGTTTACAGCTGGTAGCAGCTGCACAAGCAATGGGGATAAATGGGATACTGACCAAGACCTACAAAATACCACCCATATGACCCCCTCTAGGCAAACTGGGAATCACAATATAACAGGAAAGTGGGGTTGTATGCAGACTTAAACAAGATAAGCATACAGAAGGCTTTGGATCCTTTGCCTCTAGACAGATGACATAGACGCAGATCCTCTGGATCTGGATGTATAAAGCCACATGGAAACCAAAGGATTTGTCCAAGATCTCAGGCCCATAAATAGTGATCTAGTGATACCAATCGCTCCAATAGTGCCTGATGTGCCATCTCTTCTCACCTCCATTCCTCATGACATGGGCTGGTATAGCAACAATTATTTAGTAAACATTTTTTTCAAGATCCCAGTGGATGAGGAGACACAACCCACCTTTTGTTTCAGGTCAGTTTTGCCCCAGGGCTATGTGTATTGGCTAGAAGCTTTTGCAATAGTCCTCCAAGCCACTCTTAAGATCTAGACACCCATCCGTGGTTTCGTCCTACTGCAGACAGCCTTCTTCTCTGCAATTTTGATGGGGAGGCCACCCTGGAGAATGAGAGGGATCTTTTGAAATGTCTTTCTGAAAGTGGTCATAAAGTGTCTAAAGGAAAGTTGCAGTGGTGTCAGGAAAAGGTTGAGTACCTGGGGTCTGTGCTATCCCAGATAATAAGAGAAACAAGCCATAAAACAATAGCTGCTGTTGTGAGTCTGCCCAACCCACTTACCAAGAAAGGACATGCTAACCTTCCTTGGTATGATTGGTTACTGCCGCCAATGATTTCTAGATTGTTCATAATGTGACATCATATTTAGAGCTCAGGCGCATGTTGATCAACCTCACACCCTGAAATGCTTAAATGAAACGTGCAATGCTGTTGTGTATTTAAGAAATGCTTTGGTGACAGCCCGGGGGTTAGTTTATCCCGATTATGGCGAGATGTTTCACTCATTTGCCAGGGACAAACTGTAGGTCATGGCAGGTGTCCTAGCACAAGAGCACAGAGGCAAGTTGCGATCTGTTGTTTTTATTCTCAAAAGGTGGTTCCTAGGCAGATACAGGTCATAACTGTGTGTCTCAAATCCCTGGCCTCGTGTGCAATGGTAGTGGAAATGGCCGCACCCTTTACTTTGGGACATGCAAATGCTCATGTTAACACCAGAAATATGGTTACATAGTTATTACGGTTTAAAAAAGACATATGTCCATCAAGTTCAACCAAGGGTGTTGGGGTAGGGGAAGTTATTTTTTATTTTATAGGGGAAGCTATTTATTTTATTTTTTTTTTTATTTTTTTTTTTTACTGATAACCACTAATAGTAACTGTTAATGTTATTTTCTTCTAAATAAGCATCTAATCCTTTTTTGAAGCTGTCACCTGTTGATGCTGTGACAAGCTTCTGTGGGAGGCTATTCCATAGATTTATAGTTTTTATGATCTCCTCCGGAGACTAAATTTCTTTCTTTCCAATCAAAGGCAGTGCCCTCTTGTCCTTAGAGGGGATTTTACATGAAATAGTGTTCCCCCATATTTTTTGTATGGGCCATTTATATATTTATACAAGTTAATCATGTCCCCCTCAATCGCCTCCTCTCAAGACTAAACAGATTTAATTCTCGTAATCTTTCCTCATAACTAAGATCTTTCATTCCCTTTATTAGTTTGGTGGCTCTCCTTTGCATTCTTTCTATTTCAATATTTTTATTAAGTCCAGCATACTTGAAGCACAAATATTATATAATATCCGACATAGCTTAATATAGTAATACAAATTAAAAGTAAGGACATATGCAAAACCTTTCAATTATGTAACGTATCAATCACAGTCTACTATAAAAGTTACAAATCAGTTTTGTGCTAAAATTATCCAAGAAAAAAATCTTATTTTCTATACAAGAAGAAGTATATGACAAACACTTCGTCTCCTAGCTAGGACTCAAGTTAAGTCCAACAGTGTGCAGTTGTCAGCTGCATCCATTACAACTATCATTACTCGAATCATACCGAAGAGAACAACGCAAGAATATGTAACTATACATATATATCTATGTATATCCGCGTATTCCTAAACATTTATATATATGCATATTTAAGGCTCCCGGACTGAGTATAGAGAGAAAGCAAAGGTGAAGAGGAAGATAGAAATGAGAGATAGAGAGGATAACAGAAAAACAGAACAAAAAAAAAAAAAAAAAAAAAAAAAAAAAAGGGGGGGGGGGGGAGAGGGATACTCGGCATCACAAAACTCGAACAAGTCAAGATATTACTAGTCTTTCCACCAGAAAATTAGATGGTCAGTAAGTATCGATCGAATGAATTAGGAAGGAAATCTGCAACCCAGGGCTCCCACACTTCTCGGAATTCCTCTATCTTGTTAGTGTGGATAGCCGAAAGCTTCTCCATTGACATTATAAAGTTCACCCTATTTTTAAACTCCTTGAAGCTGATCGTATTAGTCTTCCATGCCCTAGCTATTGACAGTTTCGCAGAAGTGTAGATGTTATATATCAACTGTCTCTGTTTAGCGGTACTATTCTCAATAGGTTCATTTAGCAGCGCTATCCATGGATCCAAGCTAATATCCCTCCCCATGATCTTGCTAACAATTCCAAATACTTTAACCCAAAAGGTTCTCACAATATTACATTTCCACCAAATATGGCTATAGGTACCTGAATCTGCACAGCCACGGAAGCACTGTCCTAGTGCCGTACCCTGCATGCGTGATAGTTGCTCAGGTACTAAATACCACCGGAGAGTAACTTTCAGATTCACCTCTATCACTGAGGCAGAGGCCCCTTTTCCATATGAAGCCAACCACATGTTTCGCCACTGGACTGGATCTCTAGTTTCCCCTAGGTCTGCTTCCCATCTGTTCCTATACAAAAGAGTTTCGCAGCTATTCCCTAGTATTAATGAACGATAAATAGCTGACACAGCTCCCTTCCCACCAGGATCTTTCCTGCATCGCGTTTCAAAAAATGTTGTGCCAACTAATTTTGGGCAATTTCTAATCATCTTTTTAACGAAATGGGCAACTTGCAAATAACTAAAAAATTCACCTGCTCCAAAACCAGATCGGTCCCGGAGTTGCTGGAAGGAGGCCATCCCCGCACCTTGGAGGCAGTCTATTACACATCGAATCCCCGCGTTTTTCCACTTACTAAATCTTAGAGGATCCATAACACCTGGGGGGAACATAGGGTTATCCCATAAGGGCATCAATGGTAAGTATGGGGAGGCCAGGCCTCCTGAGAATTTAACTTCATCCCACAATCTCAAAGAAATATCTAAAATGGGATTATTGCTTTGATATCTATGTTTAGGAATAAGCCATAATAGATCTTTAAGTTCTGTCGGGTGGATCAATGAGCCTTCTATTTGAACCCAACTAGGGATATCCTCTACTATATGATAAGAAAGTAATTGCGCAATCCGCGCTGCCTGGAAATATCTTTTAAAACACGGGAACCCCACCCCCCCTGATTCCTTAGGTTTAATCAGAGCCTGTCTATCTATTCTCTGCTTCTTTCCATTCCACAAAAACGACATTACGCTTTTCTGAAGGTCTTCTAAGAACTTAGGTGGGACATAAACCGGTAAAGATCTGGCCAGGTAAAGGAATTTGGGCAATATGTTCATTTTTATGGCAGCAATTTTGCCCAGCCAGGATAAATTATAGTCTCTCCATTTAGTCAATAAAGCCGTAAATTTCCTACGTAGAGGTATATAATTTGCAGTAAACAATGAATTATATTCATTAGTCAAATTGATCCCTAGATATTTGATTACTTTGTTTTCCCAGCTAAAATCAAAGTTAGATTGAAGCTGTTGCCATATCTCTAAAGGAATGTTAATGTTCAAGGCTTTCGACTTGGTGGTATTAACATGAAGGCCCGATACCTCCGCAAATTGCTCTAGGATATGTAATAAGTTTGGTAAGGTGACTTGAGGGTTTGAAATGAACATCAACACATCATCTGCAAAAAGACAGATTTTATGGTGGATACCCCCAATCTCTATCCCAGTGATATCCAAAGAATCCCTAATCTTTTGAACTAAAGGTTCCATTGCCAGGGCAAATAGCAAGGGGGATAGCGGGCATCCTTGCCTGGTCCCTCTAGCCAAATTAAAAAGACTAGACTTGTGACCACTATATTTAATAAATGCTGAGGAGGAATGATATACAGTCCTCAGGATTCCTAAGAATTTAGGGCCAAAACCCCATTTTTCCAATAATCCAAAAAGATATTCCCAGGATATCAAGTCGAAAGCCTTCCTGATGTCCAAAGTAAGAAACAAGACAGGCACCTTCCTTTCTTTAGCTATGTGGGATATCTGCATCACTCTCCTAAGATTATCCCCCGCCTGTCGTCCCGGAATAAAACCCGTCTGATCATTATGCACCATTAGGGGTAAATAAGATGACAACCTGTCCGCTAAAATTTTTGTTAAAATTTTAATATCCAAGTTTAACAAAGAAATTGGTCTAAAATTTGACCATATAGTGTTGTCCACATCTGGTTTCGGCAGCATGCTAATGGACGCCATTAAGGATTCTCGGGTAAATGAGCCACCTTTCCGAATAGCGTTAAGTGCGGCTACTAATTTTGGGGCTAAAATGGCACTAAACGTCCTATAGTATGCCGCTGAGAAGCCATCGGGACCCGGGCTCTTATTGATCTTGAGACCTTTTATCACTTTGAGCACTTCATCTGTACTAAAGTCTTTTTCCATAAGTTCCCGTAAGTTTTCTGGCAAATCTGGTATGTTAACACCCTTGAGAAAGTTCGAAATTCTATCCGGTTTTGAAGGGTGAGGGTTTGAGTATAATTTTGACAGCTGGGAACGAAAAATCTCGACTATTTTAATGGGGTTACTTGTTAAACTACCTCTTTCACTGCGTAATCTAATCGGGCAATAATGCTGATCGGGGGTTTTCAACCTTTTAGCTAAAAGGGAGTCCGGCTTATTTGCCCTGCAATAGAATTTATGTTTTATCCATCGTAAAGCATTCTCGGCCTTACCCGCTAAGACTAAATTAAGATCTCTGGTTACCTGGTTTAGTTTAGCACGAATCGTCTGAGACATATATGTCTTCGCCTTCTCCGTGAGGTCTAAATATTCTTTTTCTAGCTTTTCCACATATATCGCTCTTTCCCGTTTCCGTCTAGTCGCTAGTTGTATTATTTTGCCCCTTATCGTTGGTTTGTGTGCCTCCCAACAGATCACCGGTGAAATCTCAGGTGTCTCATTTAAATTGAAATATTCCTCTAATGATTTAGTAATGGACTGCGATATCTCTGGATCAGACAGCAAGGAGACATTTAAGGACCATAAGGACCCAATCGGCCTGGTGAGAAGAGAGTCAAGCCTAAGAAACAACCCCTCGTGGTCCGACCAAGGGATCGGGACTATTTTAACATTTTGTACCTGTGCCAGAGTATCTATAGGCAAGAAAATGTGGTCTATTCTAGCATAGAGGCCATGTGGGTGTGAGTAATGAGTGAAATCTTGAGTGCCTGGATGGGCCTCCCTCCAGCAATCCGTTAAAGAATAGGTGTCAAGCAGGTGCCTGAATAGTTTGGAATTTGCTATTGCCTTGGTGCATGTCATCGTTGTCATTGTAGATAGTCTATCCAAAAAGGGGTTCAGGACCAAATTTGAGTCCCCACAAATGATTATTTTACCTTTAGCTACAGACATTACACTTTTAAGGAAATTAGTTAAGAATGCAACCTGTTGTACATTCGGGGCGTAATATGTAGCAACTGTCACCTCTATATCGTGTAATTCGCCCACTAGAATCAAGTATCTACCCTCTGGGTCGCTTACCTCGTTTTTGCATTGAAACTGAGTCCCTCTCCTAAAAGCTACCATCACTCCCTTTTGTTTTGAGTCTGCACATGCCAAATGGACCTGTGGATATTTAGAATCAAAATATTTTGGTTTAGAGGTAACCGAAAAGTGTGTTTCCTGTAGGCATAATATGTCAGGATGAAATGTATTTATTTTGCGAAAAGCCAAGCTCCTCTTGTTAGGGGAATTAAATCCCTGTACATTTAATGAAAAAACTGTAGTCATAATAAGTCACTTAATGTGTGCTCTGTAGTACAGGGGAAAAATCACACAAAACAACAGACACAACAAAACAAAACAAAAAAAAAAAAAAAAAAAAAAAATGTTTAAGGGGAGAGAAGAATGAGAAGAAAAGATGGAAAAAACGAGTGAAAAGAGAGAAGTCTCGGGAAGAGAATCAAAATATAGTTATCAATGTAAAGGTAAGGAGACAGATAGCAGGATCGCCAATGACAGGAGGAACCAGCCCCCTATCTTTCGCAGAAATCGCAAGAAATCTAGAGATCTCTGGAGATCCAACCACTGTCAACAAACTCGCCTTCAATAGGCTGGCTCTAGTCCCCTATTTTTAAGGGAGTAGGGGCAGCCTGTGTATCTTCAATTATCGCTATTCCGAAGTGCCTCAATCAGCTGAACACCACCACTAGGCACTAAAGGTCAGGACCAAAAGGTATATCTCCTATGGTTCTGTTGAAAGGCGTCATGACAAGGCCGCCGGACAAGCGAGGATAGAAAATAGTGTTATAGGCTCACTTAGTAAAATTTAAACATATACCAACCATAACTTATCTCCTATAGGTTATAATAGTAAATATCAAAAAGTATCTCGTGGCTTTAAAATAACAGTTAACGAAGTTACCACTTATCTAAAAAACTTCAACCACTACTCTATGTCGTACTGAGGTCCAATATACCATCTTAGATATCTAATAGGGTAAAGATAAACATATACCAACCATAACTTATTCCCTATAGGGTTATAATAGTAGGTGTAAGATAGTATCTAGCGGCATTGAAATAACATTTATAAAGAGGTTACCTATATTCTAAAAAACTTCAAACATTACCTTCTACCTTTCAGAGATCAAACATACCACCTTAAATATCTGGCAAGATAGATGTAAACATATATAGTGTACTGAGGTATATCTGCCCTCTTGGATGGGGTACTCAAACCAAAAGGTGGTAAAGGAGATCAATAATTTACAGCATCTCATGCGTTTCATGTGTCCCCATATGTCAAGCGCGATCCTCTGTTGCTTGTAGAAACCCAACGTTTCTGCCTCTTGCCCGCACGCTGCAGTTTAGGTGATTCGTCGACATATCTGGGAGATTTAGAGGAGGTGACCCTAGATATATTCAAGGCTGTTAGATGTTGCTGGAGCTCTTCCAGTGATGTTGCAGAATAAGAGGAATTTTCATAGGAAAAGGAAACCCTAAATGGGAATCCCCATTTATATTTGATATTGTGATCCCTCAAGATAGCAAGCAGTGGTTTCAGCTCTTTCCTCCTCATCATTGTGGTTCCAGAGAGATCTGAATAGACCTGATATTTAATTCCCTGGAATTCCAAATTTGCCGCATCCCGAGCTGCTTTCTGGACATGCTCTTTGGTGCTGTAATAGTGAAATTTCACTATAATGTCCCTAGGGGGATCCTCAGGTGGTCTACGGGGGCCAAGAGCCCTATGAGCTCTGTCCATCTCCAGTCTGTCAGCTGGAATCCCAGGCAGTAAGTCCTGACAAAGGGCAGTAATAATAGCTTTAGTATCTTCCATGTGCTCTGGAAGCCCTCGGAATCTCAAGTTTTGTCTTCTATCTCGATTCTCCATATCCTCTAACTTGGAGTTTAAAATTACATTATCACGTTTCAGCTGCAACAATTCAGATTCCACCACCTCCTGAGCTAAGGATAATTCTCCCAACTTCTTATCCAAATTAAGCAAGCCACAGGACACCTTCTCCACTTCAGTAGAAAGATGCTGCATTAGAATCTTGTTATTTGTAGCTAATACAGTCTGCAGCATGCGTTCAATCTGGGGTAGCAGATCTTTTACCTCAGTTTGCATGAGAGAGCCAGCCCGAGAGAAGTCCTCCTGCTCACTCACCAAGAACGACACTTCGCTGGACACCACCTCGTCGATCTCTGCCGCTGACAGGGCCGCCGCCATCTTGTCTTCAGGGCCGCGGTCTCCGCCGTTTGTCTCTGCGCCTGGACCTCCCGCTCCTCCGCGCGCCGTCTTCCTCCCACTCCAGGTAAGTGCCCCTCGCAACCTCCGACCTCACCGTCTTTGTTTATGAGCCGTCTGCCGCAGTTTCAGCCTCGTTTTGTCCGGCGGGCACGGAGCGCTGTTAGATCGCGTCCATCAGCTCGCCGCGCGCATGCGCCTCTGCATTCTTTCTATAGTCAGAGTGTCCTTTCTATGATTGGGTGCCCAGAACTGGACGTCATATTTCAGGTGAGGGCACACCAGTGCCTTGTAAAGAGGCAAAATTACATCTCTATCCCATGATTCCAGGCCTCTTTTAATGCACGATAGTATCTTGGTGACCTTGGAAGCAGCTGCTTAGCATTGCATGCTGTTATTTAGTCTGTGATCTACTAGTACACCCAGATCCTTCTCAACAAGTGACTCTCCCAGTTTTACTCCCCCGAGGACATATGTGGCCTTCAGGTTGTTAGACCCCAAGTGCATGACTTTACATTTTTCCACATTGAACTTCATTGGCCAAGTGGATGCCCAGACACTCAATGTCTCCAAGTCAGCCTGAAAGTTGTGGACATCTTCCATAGACTGTACTGTGCTACATATCTTCGTGTCATCTGCAAAAATAGAGACAGTGTTTTTAATTCCATCTTCTATGTCGTTTATAAACAAGTTGAATAATAGTGGGCCCAGCACTGAACCCTGGGGTACACCGCTTACAGCTGGTAACCATTCAGAGTAGGTATCATTAACCACAACTCTCTGCAAATGATCCTTCAGCCAGTTTTCAATCCAGTTACAAACTGCGTTTTCTAATCCTGAAGATCTCAATTTCCCCAATTAGCATCTATGGGGGGCAGTGTCAAATGCTTTTGCAAAATCCAGAAAAACTATATCCACAGCAGCCCCTCTGTCCAGGCTTCTACTCACCTCCTCATAGAAGCCAATCAGGTTAGTCTGGCAGCTTCTGTCCTTAGTAAAACCGTGTTGGTTGTCACTTATAATAATATGAATAGTTACATATTTGTGTATGTTGTCCCTTAATAGTCCCTCAAGCAATTTCCCCACAATGGATGTTAAACTAACAGGTCTGTAATTGGCCGGAGAAGACCTAGAGCCCTTTTTTAAAAATGGGCACCACATTTGTGTTGCGCCAGTCCCTTGGCACTATACCAGTTGCTAGTGAGTGTTTAAAGATCAACAACAGAGGTGAAGAGATAACGGAACAGAGTTCTTTGAGAACTCTTGGGTGAAGTCCATCTGGTCCTCCAGTCTTATTCACATTTAAATGATTTAGTTGTTCTTGGATTATATCCACATTTAGTTTGTTAATTATTATACTTGGGCTATTGCTATCAGTGGCATCTCCTGTGCTGGCTCCTTGCTCTTCTCTTGTGTACACAGAGCTAAAGAATCCATTTAACAGCTCCAACTTATCTTCATCCCCAGTGAACATTTCCTGGTTATCATTGATTAGGACACCTACTTGTTCTGATTTAGTTTTCTTTGAATTAATATATTTAAAAATCGTTTAGGGTTTTTTTTGCTTTTTTTGGCCACATCTTTTTCATGTTGTGCTTTTGCCAACCTTATTTTTTTCTTACACACTTAATTTACTAGTTTATACTTATCAAGTGTTACAGCTGAGAGTTCAGCTTTGTAATGTTTAAATGCCCTTTTTTGTTCTTTGTTGCCCTTTCAACCACAGGTGTCAGCCATGAGGGGTTTAATTTAAGCCGCTTATATTTGTTACCCATAGGAATACATTTTGCAATGTTGCTACTCGCAATTGATTTAAAGCACTCCAATTTGGCATCTGTATCCTTATTCTTAAACAAATGTTTGCAGTCAATATCCTTGAGTGAAGCTCTTAGCCTGGGGAAGTTGGCCTTTCTAAAATGTAATGTTTTTGCCCTCCCCGACAGAAAATCTTTCTTACAGTTTATGTTAAATACAACTATATTGTGGTCACTGTTACCAAGATTTTCATGGACTGTTACTGCCATGATATTACAATATCTAGAATAGCATCACCCCTAGTAGGTGCCTCCACGAACTGATTCATATAATTATCTTGTAGCAAGCTGAGGAATGCTCTCCCCCTTGTAGTGGAAGCAGAACCATGTCTCCAGTCTATTCCTGGATAGTTGAAGTCCCC
Organism: Gastrophryne carolinensis; assembly: GCA_027917425.1. Classification (NCBI taxonomy): domain Eukaryota; kingdom Metazoa; phylum Chordata; class Amphibia; order Anura; family Microhylidae; genus Gastrophryne; species Gastrophryne carolinensis. The sequence goes on along the minus strand of CM051236.1, from coordinate 3,471,667 downwards.
CATCACCACCACTGTACCAGCCTGTGACGCCCGCTCTATCTGTAGTCCCACTTTTAGGCTTGTGGTGTACGTAGTCGCATGTTCTGGCTTTTGTACAGCTGGAATGTTCCGTGCACCCAAGATTAGATAGTACTGTTCAAATACTCCCGACACCGTAACTCCCTAGATTTTGTTTAGTTAGTTTTGTTTAGATAGTTTGAAGATTTATTAGAAATTCCTTATGCTGGCTGCAAGATTATATTATGTGTTATGTGAAAATGTTGCTCTCATGAAGGGAAAATGCTAGCTGGTTCTTCAATAATGAGTCATGTGGTAGACTTTCAATGCTGTATGTGTCTCTGTTCCACAACATGAGTTTCCAACCGGTTGCTAAGGGCGACCGATATAGAGATTGGGCGAGAGAGGCCAGGTAGTCTTTTCAGGGTCCGAGTAACCCCAATAGAAGTAATATTAATAAAAGAGTAGTTATTCCTGTTCATAATTTCTGGTGAAGTGTAAATGATCGCCGAAAGTCAAAGTTAAAGATGACACAACAATTTCCCTTATGTTTAGCAATACAAGCGTATTTTATTTTTGGTTTGGGATGAGACATAGAAATGGAGCTTTCAAAAGTATGGGAACCCAAAAAGATTTAGGGGTTTAGATAACTTTGACCGCTGTCATAAACTTTTAAGCAGAACAAAACCCGTTATAGCTGACCCTAGAATCTAGACGTCCCTGCTGTGTGAAAACCACCGCCGCCCCAGGGGTGCCAAAAAAACTCACCTTCCTGGTGATGCAAATCTCAACTTTTTATAAATCCCCAGACTCCTCTAACTTTGTCCCAAGACACAGCATGAGAAACACAACACAGCAGGTGCCAGAACTTCTGAATGCAACTGTAAGTAGCGTATAACTAACACGTAACTGGGGACAACTCAACCCTGAATATGACAAACTGTCTCAATTGTTCTTTTGTTATCTTCAATGTCTTTCAGTAACAATTTTTTCCTGCTGCAATGTTTATAATTTCATGTGAAGTATTCTACAAGGCAGTGTGAATCTTTTGGTGTCTTGTCAGCTCTATGCGTGTAACCTTCCCCACACTCAGGACATGAATAAGGCTACTCTCCTGTATGGATCATGGAGTGGATCTTTAGATAATCAAGTCGAATGAAACACTTGTCACATTCCAGACATCTATAAGGTTTCTCTCCAGTGTGATTCCTCTGGTGTCTATGCAGGTGGGTAAGTTGTGAGTAGAACTTGTCACACTCAGAACATTGATATGGCTTCTCTCCGGTGTGTGTTCTGTGATGAATACTTAATTTTGTCTTACTTATAAAACATTTGCCACATTCTAGGCATTTATATGGCTTCTCTCCAGTGTGTGTCCTTTGATGAGCAGTTAATTCTATCTTAGTTATAAAACATTTGCCACATTCTAGGCATGAATATGGCTTCTCTCCTGTATGAATCATGGAGTGGATTTTTAGAACATCACTTTGAGCGAAACATTTGTCACATTCCAGGCATCTAAAAGGTTTCTCTCCAGTGTGTGTCCTCTGGTGATTATTCAGGGTTTCTAGAAGTGTAAAGCACTTGTCACACTCAGGACATTGATACGGCTTCTCTCCGGTGTGTGTCCTATGATGAGCACTTACTTTTGACTTACTTATAAAACATTTGCCACATTCTAGGCATGGATACGGCTTCTCTCCTGTATGGATCCTGAAGTGGATCTTTAGATAATTACTTTGAGGGAAACACTTGTCACATTCCAGGCATCTATAAGGTTTCTCTCCAGTGTGTGTCCTCTGGTGTCTAAGCAGACGAGAAGGTTTTGTAAAGCACTTGTCACACTCAGAGCACTGATATGGCTTCACTTCTGTGGCGCTCATTATGGACATTATGTAGATTAATTTATCTGTAAAATGGATTCCTGCTGCTCCAGTTAAATTTTTCAACCTGTCAAGGAAAACAGAGGAATTGACATTAAGACAAAAGTGGTACACAAATCAATGAACCCAACATTTTGGTTACTGACATCACAAAAAAGCACCCAAGCAGGTCGGAGTGAATAGATATAGATAGATAGAGAGATAGATAGATAGATAGATATGGGATAGATAGATAGATAGATAGATAGATAGATAGATAGATAGATATGGGATAGATAGATAGATAGATAGATAGATAGATAGATAGATAGATAGAGATTTTGAGATGCTTTGAAATGGCTGATTGTACCCAGTATCTAAGAGGGATATGGGGGTTATTGCACGCCTGGACTGGAACTTTAAAGCATTTTATTCATAACCATTGTCAACAGGATCACAAAGCTCCGTCAGACGGCTAAGATGCCAGGGGGTGGAAAATACATGAGAATGTCATCGATTTGCAACAAGCCTTCATCCAAAAATTATGAAGCATCGCGGTGGGGGTTTAGGTGAACCTACTTGTTTACAGGTCTGTTGTTTCTCTTTAAGATGGAGTTAAAATTAAAGCACTCCGATGCAGGATGCAATTCACACAGCAAGGCTCACGCAAAGTGCACCTTGCTCCACTAAAAATCTAGTATGTACCCCAATGAATGAGTCCTCGGGTCAAAGCTAAATGAGTCATGGGTGAGGCTCGAAGAAATAAAACTGCCTATGCACAACTTTGAAAGAAAAATTTGGCTGGTGTCTATGACCATGCAAAAGGCCCTCCACAACGTTTGTCCCAGTGGGAATGGAAATTGGATTCCCAAATGTTCCGCCATCTGCATAGCTACAGAAGGGTTTAAAAATGTAGATGAGTGTCCTGATGTAAAGAAATCCTGCAATAAAATGTGGAGCTCTGTGGCCGGACATGCTGCTACTTGCAGTTCTCCTGACACATGGGGTGTGGGGATGGGAACGAAGGAATGGGAGTTGAGGCATGAGATCCAGACAGGATTAGGTTATGGCAACACATTAGTCTCTGGGACTCCTAGATGATTATCTGCCTATTGTACTTCCTGAATCTGGTCCATTTATACCAAATAGATCTGTCAGGATCCGCCTTCCCAACCGCACCCTCATCTCTGCAGACAGACCACCGTGTTATTGAGCTGCCCGGAAATTTTGAAGATTCTCTATAACCAACCTCAGATCAGCTACACACAACTTCGCCACCATTGAATGTAACTTTCTCTTCTGTGATTAAGACGCTGTGTAAAACTAACCCGTATGTTTCATGGGTTTGATTTGCAGTAATTTCTCTAACACCACCTATATTCTGCTCCACTCAAACATGACCAAATCCAAACTGCAATAATACCAGTACATATATCTTCATAGCAAAAGGAAACATTTCTACTTATAATAATAGTTTAGTGATTCATATGACTAGGGCAGGACTTATGTGGGTGGGAGCCAAATTCAAAATGGCAGGATGGTGCCCCTCCCAGAACAAAACACTATCTGCCCTTCAATGCACCGTGCTTACCATCAAAAAGCCCCTCAACTAAATCAACAGTAGGTAAGGGAGAAAAAAAAATGTCAGTTTAGAAAGGGTCTGAATCCCGAACTGATGCCCTGCATAGCAACTCAATCTGAATACCCCAAAGGCCGGCCATGCATGGGACTGACCAGCAGACTCGACTCATAGGAGTCGATTCAGAGCCTGGTGAGAAATCTCACTTATTTCTTAGGAGAGAAAACTGCCATTCACTTTCATTGCCTATTGGATGTAAATTATTACCTGGATCTAAATCAGCACCGAGGTAAACAATGAACGGGGAAAGTTTTATCACCTGGCTCTAAATCGACTCCATAGAGTTCTAAAGATGGAAACTGATTAGCTGGAGATCATCTTGGAGACCCTATGAAAACTCTTCAGCACATAACCCCACAAATATGTCATATCATTGTATAGCTGAAATGAACAACCCACCTAATTCCACATTCAGATGACATATAATACAGTGATATGTTTATACTATGCAGCACAATATCACCAGGCACAACTAAGTCATGTGACCCAGACATGATAATAACCATCACTAATATCATAATAACACAGAAAACATATCTACCTGGTTTAAGACAATATGGCGGATCCCTCATTCGCTCTCCTGACCCGTCTGCTATTCCTGTGACTGAGCCCGGCCTCACCTTATATTGTCTGTATAAAGATTCATGAGGAGGCTTTGGATTGGCTGAAAGGAATGAATGTAAATAAGCAATGGTATGGTAATGAATTCTTATTGGACAGTATTAGCAGTTCTTTGGTTCTGTTTATCCCCAGCAGTATGTCACATTCATCAGCATTGCAGCATAATAACAGGAGAATAAAAGGGAGGATTCTTATTGGAAACACAATAGACGAGACTCTCATCATTAACATAGAAATGACGTGACGCCATAACTGACACAATGGACTGAAACTGGGAAAGAAATAAGGAGCAGCCATTGTAAGTGTGTCACAGCTTCATGTTATAAGATTCTAAACTGGGACAAATCTAATTATTGGATCATTTATATTTTTACACTTTAGAATAATCCGAATGAAACATTATAACGTTACATGTCACACTTATAATGATTATAAGCTTTCACAATAAAAACATTTTTCTTGGAAAACACAGCTGGCTTTCTGGGTGACAACAAACATTTGGACGAAAGTCTCCCGACTCTAAGACAATGAACATATACTAAAGTAAACATACGACATATGATAATTTTCATATTGATCCTATTAATGAAAAGAAATGGAACTGATTATAATATGTGAATAATGGCTCATAGACAATCACAGAGCAATCTCCTTGGTATGGGACAGTAGAGGAGTCCTCCTTCTCTTATACTGTCTGGGATCTTCTACCTGGCTGAGCAGGCCTCACTATATTGTCTCTATTAGGGATCCTCAGGTTTGTTTCATTTCATTTTGGAAGCTGTCTGATCAAACTTTATACTGACTTTTTATTACACCCCTCAATATAATGAGTTACAATAGTCTCACTTCCTAAATTGGACAATCTTGGATAGATCTTAGGCACATCTATATTTTCATATGGCAGCAGAATCAGTTTATTAAGATGCAGGAGGTGGGGGGTAGAATTGCAGGAGTCAGGAATAGAAGTCTCTAGATGAGATCAATATAAATGTGACCATATTTACAGCAAGAACCAGAGTTTTTGTAGTAAATATTTGGTACATTCCAGACATTGGATTCCTGACCGGAACTGTTTGAAAATATATATATCTGTGAGTCTTGATGTCTACATAGAGGGAACCCGAAATCAAGGCTTGGACTGAGAGCCCCCCCACTTTGTGGGAGTCTGAAAAAGGGCCAGATACAATCACATAACTGTAGAATATTGCTTACAGGATCTAAGAGATCGATCAATCATATGCTTTTACTCGCTCTATAAATGCGTAATAAATAAAGGGCGACAACGGTTGGACACCGCAAAGAGCCCACATTCATTGTTTTATATGAAATTGTTAAACATAAATAGATATGAATGAACAAATAGATGAATAGATGTAAGATATAATGAAATGTACTTTGCAACTTTACATTAATCTTACCAGCCATAACTGTACACGTTATGTTTTGGAAACATATATATTAAGAACATACAAAAAAATGAATGACGCGATCATGCTAAATGAATAGCGAAATGTATCTAAAAACAATTAATTCATCCTGACTAAAGGAATAAAGCCCTAACTTCGGAAAGTCTTGTTGCCTGTCCTGGCTTCATACAAGCTAGCTCCGAGGATTGAGGTGCTGCATCTAACTGCTATACGGCCTATGATATACAATTTATCATTATAAATTACACAACGTATTGTTGGCGTGACCCGCACACACTCATGAGATAATAAGAAGAAAAAAGGAGGTGTGACGCAGGGTCTGTTATCTGGCTGCATTACACTGGAAAATTCCCTACAAAACAAAGATTATCGGATCCTGGGAATCGAGTCTGCACTTGAAGTTGCATACACCATGGCTGGAAGAGGCTTTAAGAATGGAAAATCAGTTGGCGGAGGAAAACCAAATGTTAAAATTGCAAATTGATCAATTACAGGAAAATACTGAAATACTGAATGTTGCCGACATCTATGCAGATATCTTAACCTGAAGTAAGTCACCTGTCAGAAGATGAGAATTCTTGGTGGGAAAAGTTTGCCTGTTTGCGGATGATACAAAAGGTGAGTAATAGGGTGGACACTCCTGGAGTGGTCGGCAACATGGAAAATGATTTAGTATTACAGAATAAATTGTCAAAAACTGGAGTCTCCAAATGTAAAATCCTGCTCTTGGGTAGAAGGATTCCACGCTCTGAGTGCCATATGGGCAATACTGTGTTATCCAGGACCTCGGAGGAGAGATATTTGGGGGTACTGATTAATGAAAGCTGCAAGATGATTGACCAGTGTAGCCAGGCAGTAAGAAAAGCAAGCAGGATGCTCGACTGCATTGCTTGAGGCATCACCAGTAGGAAGAAGGAGGTTGTGATGCCGCTGTATAGAGCCCTGGTGAGGCCACAGCTAGAATACTGTGTGCAGTTCTGGAGACCTCCTCTGCAAAAAGACATTATTCAAATAGAACAGGTCCGGCAAGAAAAATGGTGGAAGGACTTAAACTTAAAACTTAAATGGGAGAGACTTAAAGAAATCTGTACAGTCTGGAGGAAAGAAGAGAGAGGGGACATGATGGAGACCTTTATATATGTGACAGGAAGGAATAAGGTTCAGGACGATAGAACAAGGGGGCCCAACCTGAAGCTAATCAGAGGGAAGATCAGGAGTAAATGTTAGAAAATATTAAGTTACATAAAGAGTGGTAGTTGCCGGGAAAAAAACTTCCAGCAGAGATAGGTGAAAAATCGTCAGTAAGTGAATGAGCACATGGCTGGGATAAACCTCCATCTATCCTAAGATAAAGAGAACATACAGTATATACATAAGATACAGAGAACATACAGTATATACATAAGATAAAGAGAACATACAGTATATACATAAGGACAGACTAGATGGGCCGTATGGTCTCCTTTTGCTGTTAACCTCCTAGGTTTCTAATGATGCTCAACACACTATTTAAAAGGCTGGAGAGAGTTCCCATATCAAATACATGTGCACTGCCACTTCAAATCTGCGGCGTCCTACTAACCAACTCAGAAGCTCAAAATTGAAAACACGCAACACACATGGTTACATGTAGGACTGGCACAAATGCTAGGGCTGAATAAGCTGAAAAATCATCATTTTATTGTTGCGCCAATCTCAGCACACACATAGGACAAATCACACCAATGTAAAATTGACAAACAGTGCTATATAAAATCACGGGGGCCCACCGTGCACACACACACAGACCACGCACATTCAGCGTACACCCCGCGCAGCGCTGCTCACTTCTGCCTCATACAAGCAAGACACACCGCCCTATATTGTAAACTATCTAACTGGGTCAGTGGCCTGCATCCTCACAACAGGTATCATCACCATAGCCATACGTGGCTGGAATGTGGGCCGACTTGATGACCTCACCGCAAGCTGGTCCGTATTGCATGTATCTAGTAGGAAAGGAGCCCAATAACTAGCGGTATATAGAGTACCATGCACCTGCGCTCTATTCATAGCAATATTGCGCTGCTCATATCCACCGTGGCTCTGATATAGATTGCAGTCACTGAATATCAGTATCACACGCTGGCGGGTACTTAGCTGCGGTGAAAGTGTAACATCTCTCGGTCATGCCGTCATCAATGTCCGTGTTGCGCAGCTCCGGTGGGCGGAGCGAAACGCGCGTCGGCGGACGGCCGGCCCATCCACGCACATGTCACCTCGCTCCTAGCCCTGCTCCAGCCGACAGCTCCTCCGCTTGTAAAGTGTTGCGCAACACGGACATTGATGACGGCATGACCGAGAGATGTTACACTTTCACCGCAGCTAAGTACCCGCCAGCGTGTGATACTGATATTCAGTGACTGCAATCTATATCAGAGCCACGGTGGATATGAGCAGCGCAATATTGCTATGAATAGAGCGCAGGTGCATGGTACTCTATATACCGCTAGTTACTGTGCTTGCTGCTATTGGGCTCCTTTCCTACTAGATACATGCAATACGGACCAGCTTGCGGTGAGGTCATCAAGTCAGCCCACATTCCAGCCACGTATGGCTATGGTGATGATACCTGTTGTGAGGATGCAGGCCACTGACCCAGTTAGATAGTTTACAATATAGGGCGGTGTGTCTTGCTTGTATGAGGCAGAAGTGAGCAGCGCTGCGCGGGGTGTACGCTGAATGCGCGTGGTCTGTGTGTGTGTGCACGGTGGGCCCCCGTGATTTTATATAGCACTGTTTGTCAATTTTACATTGGTGTGATTTGTCCTATGTGTGTGCTGAGATTGGCGCAACAATAAAATGACGATTTTTCAGCTTATTCAGCCCTAGCATTTGTGCCAGCCCTACATGTAACCGTGTGTGTTGCGTGTTTTCATTTTTGAGCTTCTAATGATGCTCTGCATAAAATGCCCTCTATAGCAGAACCTACTGGAAGTCATTGCCAGCTGCACCCCTCACCACTGTTTTGAATAGTAATGGTACAGACATACAGATAGTAACACACCATCTTAGAACATATGAACTGGACTCTATTGTAACTGAGGCTGGAGTGGTACCACAGCATAATTTAAATGTTTTTTTTTTTGCTTTCAAAATGCCATTAAACTGCCAGGAACTGCTGTGTGCTCAATGCCACTGAACTGCCATGAACTGATGTGTGTTATATATGGCGAATGACTGCGAATCTCCATATGAATTGTCAGACAGAATAGAGACAGCCAATGAAATCGCCGGATTGGAGCCTTGGAAGGTTCCATCATAGAAAGCAATCTGTTTGCCACACAAAACCCCGATCAGTTGAATGGCGTCTTGTGGGAGAGCTAATTTATTTCAGAGAAATGTGAATAACGAGTTAGGCCCTTATTTAACAAGGGATAGCGCCAGGTAGCGAATGGTGAGTGAACGGTAATCACAGGCACCGTCACGAGAACGCCGGCTCCCCTCAGCAATCACACATTTATCAAGCCGATCCTGCTTAGCGAACGACAGAGCGCCAGATAGCGAATCATTCATGATTATTCCAGCCTCACCACACAGCGCCAGCGAGCGACCTTGAACAGCGACAGGTCTGACCTTTCGCTGCCTGGCGCTCTCCAATGCATTTCAATGGAGCAATCGTTAAGTATTCATATTTAATTGTTAATATTTTTTTTTTTCTGTGGCCACTTCTGCAATGTTAGATATTTTTTTTATGGTTAAAAAAAAAAAAAAAATTGTGCAGAATTGATATTACAGGTCTGAAATTAATGTATTCATATTACAAAATATTTAGAAAAACAGTTTTTTTTTTTGTTTCCAAAAATATGGTTGTTTGGGGGTTAAAAAACTACTTTTAACCCATCGCCGCCAGCGCTCTGGGATTTTAAACAAGCATTTCACAGCGCGAGAATTTTTTGAGCGTGATTTGTTGATGAATATGCTGGGAGCCGTTCGCTATGGCCATTCGCTGTCATGCGCTCCCATACAGCGCGGAACCTGTCAAACAGCGACTCCTAACCCCGTATTCAACATTAGCGCACATCGACTGAGTCGCTATCGACAAGCGAACAACGGCCAAGCACAGCGAATACTAGCGGGCGCAGTGAAAATTACGCTACAGTCGCTCATATGTCGCTACCTGGCGCTATTTCTGAATCGGCCTCATAGTAAATTATGAGTTGCTCAACTGCTTAAACCACACAGCGCATAAGTCTTTGAGAAACAAGATGGCCGTTGAAACTACAAACAGAGTTGCTCGATCCCATTATAAACCATAACAAAATCATAAACTGACATCTAAAGCATGAAAACGCGTTTCCCAAATAAAGCAAAAGCACGGTTGTCTGTAGACTTAATAGGAGTGAATGTGATACTTTCAAAAAAATCCCATTCTTAATCTTGAGGCACAAATACAAGGCCTGAAAGGTGGCCATGCAGATGCATTAAACAATTGATTAGGAGCAAATGACTCCTGAACAGCAGTGGGGTGAATTTGCTGGAATGAAAAAAATGTTTTGTTAAAAAACAAGACGGATAAAATAAAAACAAAACACAAATAGTCTGACTCGTTCGACCAAATAACGCCCGAGCTGTACATCAAAACATGAAGCAGCTTTGGACTGGCTGAATGGATTTCATCAGAACAAGGAGGTGTGATAATCAGCTCTTCTGTAAATATTCTTTGTTTTGGTTTATCCCTCAACAGGATTCCGAGGTCTTTACCATCTCAATATAGTGGCCGGAGACAATAGCCGGATCCTGGAGCAAGGGGGGGGGGGGGGGGGGCACCCTGCTTGGAATCTACATAATTGGACAGATTAGACTTGATAGCAAATACTTTACTGTATAATACATGGAACATTGTGACATCACAATACCACAAGCTATGACATCTATATGTTCATATGGCATCAGAATCTGTTTATTTATAGTTAAGAGGCAGGATGAATTAATTGTTTTTAGATACATTTCGCTATTCATTTAGCATGATCGCGTCATTCATTTTTTTGTATGTTCTTAATATATATGTTTCCTAAACATAACGTGTACAGTTATGGCTGGTAAGATTAATGTAAAGTTGCGAAGTACATTTCATTATATCTTACATCTATTCATCTATTTGTTCATTCGTATCTATTTATGTTTAAGCCTTGAATATCAGTTTAATATAAAACAATGAATGCGGGCTCTTTGCGGTGTCCAACCGTTGTCGCCCTTTATTTATTACGAATTTATAGAGCGAGTAAAAGCATATGATCGATCGATCTCTTAGATCCTGTAAGTAATATTCCTTAGTTATGTGATTGCATCTGGTCCTTTTTCAGGGTCCCACAAGGTGGGGGGCTCTCAGTCCAAGTCTTGATTTCGGGTTCCCTCGATGTAGACATCAAGACTCACAGATATATATTTTCAAACAGTTCCAGTCAGGAATCCAATGTCTGGATTGTACCATATATTTACTACAAAAACTTTGGTTCTTGCTGTAAATATGGTCACATTTATATTGATCTCATCTAGAGACTTCTATTCCTGACTCCTGCTATTCTACCATCCACCTCCTGTTTCTTAATAAACTGATTCTGCTGCCATATGAAAATATAGAAAATATAGATCTATCCAAGATTGTCCAATTTAGGAAGTGAGACTTATATAATTCATTATATTGAGGGGTGTAATAAATAGTCAGTATAAAGTGTGATCAGACAGCTTCCAAAATGTATGTAAAAAATGCCCCTTTATTTCACTATAATAAATGTTCCAAAAGAGGCCAAATGGGATACAGAAACCATGCAATGTCTGTGGGATGTTTGGTCAGAGGGTGAAGATTTATTAGGAATTCCTTATGCCGGCTGCAAGATTATATTATTCTGTGTTATGTGAAAATGATGCTCTCATGAAGGGAAAATGCTAGCTGGTTCTTCGATAATGTAGAGTCATGTGGTGGACTTTCAATGCTGTATGTGTCTCTGTTCCACTACATGATTCTCCAACCGCTTGCTAAGGGCAAACGATATAGAGCAGTAGTCCTCAAACTTCCTCCTCAAGGGCCGAGACAGGCCAGGTTTTGCAGCTCTCTATGCTGATGCACAGATATAATAATTAGGGCTATAGCTCTGTCTGAGCACCAGTTAATTCACCTGTGGAGTAGCGTGGAGAGCTGCAAAACCTGGCCTGTCTCGGCCCTTGAGGAGGAAGTTTGAGGACTACTGATATAGAGGTTGGGCGAGAGACCAGATAGACTTATCGAGGGCCGAGTTACCCCAATACAAGTGGCATTAAAAAAAGAGTTGTTATTCCTGTTCATAGTTTCAATTGAAGACTAAATGATCTCCAAAAGTCACAAAGTTAAAGATGACACACACTTTCATGTTTAGCAATATGAGCATATTTTATTTTTGGTTTTGGCTTAAAACATAAAAAAGATTTAAGGGTATAGATAACTTTGACCATGGTCATAATCTTTTAAGCAGAACAAAACCCATTAAAGCTGGCCCTGGAATCTAGGCGCCCCTGATGTGTGAAACCCACCGACCACCCAAGGTGCCAAAAACAAACTCACCTTCTTCTTGACGCCCTCATTATGTAAACAATAAGTGGCCACATTGCCGCATCTTTGGCCGTTGAGTGCCCCCCCCCCCCACAGATATTCAGATAGGCTTGGGGTGGGAGGACACGGGCTGCTGGGGATGGGCCTGCTCGCAATCCTAATTGCCACAAACAGAGCCATTTGCTGAGCATTACATATGCATGGCAAACGGCTCTGACTGGATAAGAGCATGCGCATGCACGGTTGGACCAGGAAATGTGAGTTTTAAAGGGCATACTGGGGAGGACCCAAATTCGAGATCCCCCTCCTTGGCACATAACAAAGCATGGGATAGTAAAAAACCCAGGTTTGGTTCTGCTTTAAGTAGCTTTTTAAAGTGAAGGCTTGTTCACAATCTTCGTTACGAAAGACCAGGTGATTCAAATCTCAACTTTTTATAAATCCCCCGACTCCCCTAACCTTGTCCCAAAACAGATACACCCTGGCGAAGTGTCATTACGACACGCAACGAGTCAGTGGCAGCTGCTGCTGGGGACAGGTAATGTAAGCGTAGTTGTTTATTTTTGTACTTTGTATTGTATACTTTGCCTGGATAATGATCCTTATTTTTTCACGTATTGCACTTTAGCACCATATGTGTCTTTTCTCCTTAAATGATATAATTTATTGCGTTTTTGCACAGTCAGCACATATAAATCATGTTTTTTGGCACAGTTAGCAAATATGCACTTTATAAAAACTGTTAATTCAGGAAATCGTTTTCAGTGTTTTATAGATTTGGGCAATAATATATTCACTCTGGAAATGCTTGTTTACCTGTTCCTGTGGGGAGAGGTAAGTATTAGGTGCGCTGGATGGAAAAAGATAAAACACGGTTAGAGTAGAATTTCCTGTTGGGAGAAGTGGTTAGCGCAGCAGGTGATTCTTCAGGGTGTGTTTCTGATGGGCTGAAAAAAAGAGAGTTGGTTGGTTAGTTAAGTTTGTTTGAGGTTGGTATTTCTACCTTTTAATCGCACCAGCGATAACAAGTATCATTAACTCTGGCCGATTAGTCCTCAAAAATCTCCAGGTTTTCTGGGGATTTTTTCTCTACCTAGTGACCAAATTAATGGTTACCAGGATTATAAGAACCCAGTGCCGCGAAGGCGCTATTGGGTGCTTAGAATGATAATTAATGCTGTAGTTACCGGTGGTGCACACTGCTGGGCTCACCACCGGTAACTACAGCATTAATTATCACTCTAAGCACCCAATAGCGCCTCCACGGCACTGGGTTCTTATAATCCTGGTAACCATTAATTTGGTCACTAGGTAGAGAAAAAATCCCCAGAAAACCTGGAGATTTTTGAGGACTAATCGGCCAGAGTTAATGATACTTGTTATCGCTGGTGCGATTAAAAGGTAGAAATACCAACCTCAAACAAACTTAACTAACCAACCAACTCTCTTTTTTTCAGCCCATCAGAAACACACCCTGAAGAATCACCTGCTGCGCTAACCACTTCTCCCAACAGACAAGGGCAAGACTTATGTGGGAGGGAGCCAAGTGCAAGACTGCAGGATGGTGCCCCTCCCAGGACAAAACACTGTCTGCCCTCCAATGCACCATGCTTACCACCAAAAAGCCCCCCCCCCCCCAACCTAATCAACAGTAGGTAAGAGAGAAACAAAATTGTCAGTTTAGAAAGAGTCTGAATCCCCAACTGATGCCCTGCATATCCACTCAATCTGAATACCCCAAAGGCCAGCCATGCATGGGACTGACCAGCAGACTCATCTTATAGGAGTCGATTCAGGGCCTGGTGAGAAAGCTCACTTCTTTCTTAGGAGAGAAAACTGCCATTTACTTTCATTGCCTACTGGATGTAGTTTTTTCTAAATATGATCTAACATGACCATATCCAGCCAGTGGTCCCACAACAATATCTCACCACAGCAGAGCTTGCTTATGACTTAATAACCTGAGCCATGACCTGCTCTTCCCAGCTCAGCCATGGCCCAGAAATTGAAGCAAGGAAAATGTATATATATATATATATATATATATATATAGAGAGAGAGAGAGAGAGAGAGTTTATCTATAATCAGAGATGTTGAGATGCTTTGAAATGACTGATGTTACCCAGTCTCCAAGAGGAATATAGGGGTTATTGCATGCCTGGACTGGGACTTTAAAGCAGACCAACAGACTTGGCCACTGCTGTATAACCTAATTGTCAGGGCATATATCCACTTCAAATCCTGATTAGACTTACCTGCCTGGTGATCCTCAGGTAAAATCCAGTTACAACTGGTCACATGGTCCAGAATCCCTTACCATGATTCTGGATGCCAAAGAAATTAAAACTGTGGGACCTCTGGTCCTGGTTTTATTGGCGGAGTACCAGGTGGGTACAGAAGCAGCAACACTTAAACAGGGTCTTATTTTAAATAATTGAATTATTTTAACAGAGGCCAATGAAAATCATTGAAGATTTTAAGATATCACACCGGGCCAGTGCATTGGGTTTGATTTTGAGGAAGGCCGCGTCTCTAAGTCAAATCAGACTTTGCAGAGTGTAAAGAAAATGAAATAAAGGATATGTAAAAATGACTGAGTGTCCCGGTACTCTATGAATCCATATCAGATGAGCGGCCTATAAACATGACACGACAATACAATGACATAACTACACATCTAGGCTTTCTATGCTAAGATGGGTCATTATTAGATGTGGAATTACCAATGGTGAATAACAGTAAAATAAAGATTTATATTAATTTCTCTAACACCACCTTTATTCTTCTAACATGGAATGGGACGGGTTGGCTGAATTGATGGAATCATTAAGACTTCTTAAACTAATCCAATTGAGGACATGACATCACTGATCAGTATTATAGGGCAAGGGAGATATTTCACGAGTAACATAGAAATAAAGTGACACCATGACTGTAATGTGGATGACACCTGATGGGATTATCTCTATCAGGTGTCAGGGAATACTACTGACCAACTGATTAGCTGGAGATCATCTTGGAGACCCTATGAAGACTCTTCAGCACATAATCCCACAAGACCCACCTTGGAGGACCTATAAACCATTGAGCACATAAAACAAACTTATATGTAAAACACTGAGCAGAGAAGACAACCGACCTAATCCCACATCTGTCTGACACACAATACAATGTTATGTTTATACTATGGAGCACAATATCACCAGACACAGCCAAATCATTTACCCAGACATGATAATAACCATCACATATAACCTAATAGTAACAGAAGTCATATCTACCTGGTATAGGGCAGTATGGGGATCCCCTCGCCGCTCTCCTGACCCGTCTGCTATTGCTGTGACTGAGCCGGCCTCACCTTATATTGTCTGTACAAACATTCTCTAACATGAGGCGGCTTTGGATTGGCTAAATGGAATGAATCTGAATAAACAAAGGTATGTTAATTTCGTGTTACTGGGGAGTTTCACTGGGCTTTGTTTATCCCCCAGCAGTATGACAGATTCATTAGCATTGCAGGGAGGAGACAAAGGGAGGGAGGAGCCTTATATGAAACACAATAGACGAGACTCTCATCATTAACATAGAAAAGACGTGACGCCATAACTGACACAATAGACTGAAACTGGGGAAGAAATAAGATGCAGTCATTGAAAAGTGTAACAGTTTCATGTTATAAGATCCTAAACTAGGTAACACAGTATTTTTATCCATTACTTTTTGTCACAATTATACTTACTAGTAATCACAAAAGTTCAAGTTATGTAGATCTGGGGGCTAGTGTCAGAAATGGGTTATTCTAAGTATGTCACACACCCCACTTCAAACATTAATAATTACACTAGGGTTAACGCACCGCTAGGTGGCAGCATTGCAGAGAATCCCAAAAAAACTTCAACAGGCCCCTCCCGGTCTATACATACCTGGTACCTCCCAAGAACCTCCCAGTGTTGTTCTCTGCAAGGTGGCGACAAGACAGAAGAAAGAAGTCTCCTGCTTGCAGGTAGCGGGGTATCCCCCCGGCCCCCCCCCCCCGTGGTCTATTTCTGCCCGGCTCTTGTTTGATAGTATATCTATTTACTGGCAGCCTCCCAGCTTCGGCTGTAGGCCGGGCAAAAGGTAGCCGGCACCATTGGTGCCTAGGAGATTAGCTCCTCCGCTAGACCCTTCATTGCGGGGCATAGCGGGATTCCCGGAGTGGTGATCCGGATGTGGGATGCCCCCATTTAATATTAGTTTAGCGGTCAGGATGTGCCTAGCCCTGGGACTTTAGCTATTCCACATTCCGGGGTGTGGGGCGCGTTTTTGGACCGGTGACAGGTTTGTGTGTGTGCGTGGCTGCTGCGCTGCTGTATTGTGAGGGCTTATGCGCTGTTTACTGTGGCTAATTTCTTTTGCGGATCTGCCTTGTGTGTCTTTCTTTTCACTCGGAATGGTTCTCTCCCCTCAGGAGCCGCGCCGCGGTCCCGCCTGTGGCTGAGCGCCGTGATCGGCGCTTGCAGCCTGCGTGTCCGGTCTGCACAGGGGGAACAGAGGAGATGAGTGTGTGAGTCTGTGTTTGTGCGCACTTGGGAACTGGCAGGCTGCTCCGCCGGTCCCGTCTTAGAGGAGCTGAGCGCAGTCTCTGCTGCTGGCGCTGACGCTGCAAGGGGGCGGGGCCGCGCGTGCGTGGGCCACGCGCTGATTGGTTGTCCCGGAGGGGCGGGGCCTTCTCTGCTCCCGCGCTCCCGGGGCTCGTCTTCCCCTCCCTCACCTCGCTGAGCGGTGTTGCGGGCCGCCATTTTCTGCGGTGCCTAGCTGCGCTGTGTCTTTCTCTCTCAGGTAGGTTTTTTAGTTTGTCTTGCGGGGGATGCTCACATTATGTGGTGGCTTGGCCCCCCGTATTACGTCCCCTCCTCCTCCTCCTCCTGCCTCCTCGCTCCTGCACATCTTTTTAGTGCTGGTTGTGCATTTTAACCATTTACTGTGTCTATGGTTAATGAGGGGGGGGAGGGGGGTTGTATGTTAGGTTGTATGCTTGTTTAGGTATTATTGTGCCTGGATTGACTCCTGTCCCTCTCTCTCTTTGTGTCTTTCAGATCCTGGGATCCCGTCTGGCAGGGCTCTCCCGGTCTTATATACCTGGCTCGTGGGGGGTGTTTTTCATTGCACTATATATATATATATATATATATATATATATATATATATTTATATATTTTTATAAGGGTTTTTATGCTATTCCCCTGGGTCAGGATCTTGTGACAATCTTTAGACAATTGTTAGGTTATTAAGGGGCATCCCGGGTCGCGTACCGCATAAATCCCTGGGTTCTGCGAATACCATAAAATTCACCACATGGAGGCTGCCACAGATACCGGGAATGGTTCTTCGGGACAATCCAAGGTGTGCGGGGGTTGTGGGGCTCCGCT
This sequence comes from Gastrophryne carolinensis, assembly GCA_027917425.1. Lineage (NCBI taxonomy): Eukaryota > Metazoa > Chordata > Amphibia > Anura > Microhylidae > Gastrophryne > Gastrophryne carolinensis. Next base: position 3,454,142 of record CM051236.1, on the reverse strand, counting down.
CCAGGGAGATGATGTCATTTTGTGTATCCCTTGTGCACAGCAGAACATTGCACGGCAGTCCAGTACTCCGGTGCCTAGCACTTCTTCAGCCGCGCCATCTCCCTCTCCCCCTCGCTTATTCCGGACTCCGTGTGACGTTGTCCTGGGCGGGGATTCGCAGGCTGAGGTATGTGCCCGTTTGACCAGCCTTGAGAAGCGGTTTTCTGCTATAGCCGCTCAGAAGGCTTCAGCTAAGCGGAAGCATCTGTCTCCGCCTCCGCCGGATTCAGATGAGGAAGTTGTGGGAGATCTGGATTGGTCGGATCGTCCCCGTGAAGATGGTGAGCTCATTGAGGAAGAAGATTCTGATGTTCAGCAGTTGCTGGGTTCTGAGGGGGATCAGCTCCCCCTCAGATATGATATGTGATATGCTATTTCTGGACGTCATCCCACTTCTAGGATTTTGGTGTCGTTCTTTTGCGTCCATTTCACGTCTTTTCGGCACATATCGTTGGTTGCCCCTATGGTGCCATCTATAGACTTTTTGTTGGTTGGAGTCATATCTGTCCCTATTGAGCTTTCTTCTCTTGCCATCTGCAATTTTTTCTTCCTGTTTAGTGATCTCGTTTTGTACTCCCTCTAAGAATGGGGTCACCAGAGTATCTTGATCAAACCCCTCCAGACTTTTTTCTAATTCTCCAATACGTGCCTTCACTGTCAACAGTAGGTCTTTATCATGGTTAATTAGCATGTCCATGATGATAATAGAGCATTTAGTCAATCCCTGCTCCCATGTAGCCTTAAAGGAATCTGAGGGTTCCCATGCCGGAAAAATTTGTACTCGTAAACCCCTAGGGCACAATCCCTGTTCTTTGTACAATTCAAGGGTTCTAATGTTCCACAATAATTTAGTATGCGTCAAATACGCCTGTTTTAATTCTTTGGTAATGTCCCTAAAATCACCAGGTATAGTTTGCCTGGGATGGGCCTCCCTTTCACAGAAAATGTCTTGGGCCTTATTAGACCACTGTTTCTCTAAAGTCTCTATGTTAAACAACATGGTAAATACCTGTGTGCACTACTTACAAAAAGTTTTGCCAGCATATGGTGGACTACATCCAATGCTGGCTACAACACTGACAACAGAAAATAGACCTGTAAGGGCACCACTTCTGATCCTAACAAGAATATGAAGTATAAAGGTGGGTGCTCCCATAAGCCCCAGACCAACCAGTTTAAAGCATACTCAAACACCAATTGGGGTCTATAATTGGGCACTCACACCACTAATATTAAAGTATAAATTTGTATTCAATGTGCTATATACAAGGATTAAAAAACACAGACATGACACAGACTTTGAGAAACAAGATGGCCGTTGAAACTACAAACAGAGTTGCTCGATCCCATTATAAACCATAACAAAATCATAAACTGACATCTAAAGCATGAAAACGCGTTTCTCAAATAAAGCAAAAGTATGGTTGTCTGAAGACTTAATAGGAGCGATACTAGGGTCAAAAAAATAACATTCTTAATCTTGAGGCACAAATACAAGGCCTGAAAGGTGGCCATGCAGATGCATTAAACAATTGATTAGGAGCAAATGACTCCTGAACAGCAGTGGGGTGAATTTGCTGGAATGAAAAAAAATGTTTTGTTAAAAAACAAGACGGATAAAATAAAAACAAAACACAAATAGTCTGACTCGCTTGGCCAAGTAACGCCCGAGCTGTACATGAAAACATGAAGCAGCTTTGGACTGGCTGAATGGATTTCATCAGAACAAGGAGGTGTGATAATCAGCTCTTCTATAAATATTCTTTGTTTTGGTTTATCACTCAACAGGATTCCGAGGTCTTTACCATCTCAATATAGTGGCCGGAGACAATAGCCGGATCCTGGAGCAAGGGGGGGGGGGGGGGGGGGCACCCTGCTTGGAATCTACATAATTGGACGGATTAGACTTGATAGCAAATACTTTACTGTATAATACATGGAACATTGTGACATCACAATACCACAAGCTATGACATCTATATGTTCATATGGCATCAGAATCTGTTTATTTATAGTTAAGAGGCAGGAGGTGGATATAGTTAAGAGGCAGGATGAATTAATTGTTTTTAGATACATTTCGCTATTCATTTAGCATGATCGCGTCATTCATTTTTTTGTATGTTCTTAATATATATGTTTCCTAAACATAACGTGTACAGTTATGGCTGGTAAGATTAATGTAAAGTTGCGAAGTACATTTCATTATATCTTACATCTATTCATCTATTTGTTCATTCGTATCTATTTATGTTTAAGCCTTGAATATCAGTTTAATATAAAACAATGAATGTGGGCTCTTTGCGGTGTCCAACCGTTGTCGCCCTTTATTTATTACGAATTTATAGAGCGAGTAAAAGCATATGATCGATCGATCTCTTAGATCCTGTAAGCAATATTCCTTAGTTATGTGATTGCATCTGGTCCTTTTTCAGGGTCCCACAAGGTGGGGGGCTCTCAGTCCAAGTCTTGATTTCGGATTCCCTCGATGTAGACAAGAGTCACAGATATATATTTTCAAACAGTTCCAGTCAGGAATCCAAAGTCTGGATTGTACCATATATTTACTACAAAAACTTTGGTTCTTGCTGTAAATATGGTCACATTTATATTGATCTCATCTAGAGACTTCTATTCCTGACTCCTGCAATTCTACCCTCCACCTCCTGCTTCTTAATAAACTGATTCTGCTGCCATATGAAAATATAGAAAATATAGATCTATCCAAGATTGTCCAATTTAGGAAGTGAGACTTATATAATTCATTATATTGAGGGGTGTAATAAATAGTCAGTATAAAGTTTGATCAGACAGCTTCCAAAATGTATGTAAAAAATGCCCCTTTATTTCACTATAATAAATGTTCCAAAAGAGGCCAAATGGGATACAGAAACCATGCAATGTCTGTGGGATGTTTGGTCAGAGGGTGAAGATTTATTAGGAATTCCTTATGCCGGCTGCAAGATTATATTATTCTGTGTTATGTGAAAATGATGCTCGCATGAAGGGAAAATGTTAGCTGGTTCTTCGATAATGCAGAGTCATGTGGTGGACTTTCAATGCTGTATGTGTCTCTTTTCCACTACTTGATTCTCCAACCGCTTACTAAGGGCGAATGATATAGAGGTTGGGCGAGAGACCAGGTAGTCTTATCGGGGTCCGAGTTACCCCAATACAAGTGGCATTAAAAAAAGAGTTGTTATTCCTGTTCATAGTTTCAATTGAAGACTAAGGCCCTTATTCATCAAGCGATAGCGCCAGGTAGTGTCTGACGAGCGCCAGGTAGCGGCAGCTAACGGCGACTACCGACTCAAGTACGCCCGGCGGCGCTCACAATGACGCATTTATCAAGCAAAATGAGGCTAGCGCCGGCGAGAGCGACGGCTAGCGCGGCATTCATCATGAAGCCGCCTGGACCGAACAGCGCCGCTGCAAATTCCCTCACAGCGCCAGGTATGAGCTGTCGCTCCCTGGCGATGTCCAATGCATTTCAATGGAGCAATCTATAATTATTCATAATTAATTGGTATTAATTTATTTTTTTTTTTTTAATGTCAAAAAATCGGAGAACACTTCTGCAATGTTAGGATTTATTTTTAAGTCAAAAAAAAAAATTAAAAAAATATGTGCAGAATTGATCTAACAGGTCTGAGATTAATGTATTCATATTACAAAATGATTCTAAAAACATGTATAATGTTACATTCAAAACATATGGTTGTTTAGGGGTTAAAAACTAGTTAATACACATCGCCGCCAGCGCTCTGGGGTTTAAACAAGGAATGGACAGCGACAGCACATTCGGAGCGTGATTTGTTGATGAATCTGAAGCTAGCCGTTCGCTCTGGCCATTCGTTGTCAGGCGCTCACATACAACGCTGGACCTGTGAAACAGCGACCCCCCAGCCCGTATTCAACATTACCGCACACCGACTGAGTCGCTGTCATCAAGCTAATGCCGGCCAAGCACAGCGAATACTGGCTGGCGCTGAAAAAATCACGCTACAGTCGCTCATCTGTCGCTACCTGGCGCTATTAATGAATCGGCCTCTAAATGATCTCCAAAAGTCACAAAGTTAAAGATGACACACACTTTCATGTTTAGCAATATGAGCATATTTTATTTTTGGTTTGGCTTAAGACATAAAAAAGATTTAGGAGTATAGATAACTTTGACCACGGTCATATTCTTTTAAGCAGAACAAAACCCATTAAAGCTGGCCCTGGAATCTAGGGGTCCCTGATGTGTGAAACCCACCGACCACCCAAGGTGCCAAAAACAAACTCACCTTCTTCTTGACGCCCTCATTATGTAAACAATAAGTGGCCACATTCCGGCATCTTTTCTCGTTGAGTGGCCCCCCCTCACAGATATTCAGATAGGCTTGGGGTGGGAGGACACGGGCTGCTGGGGATGGGCCTGCTCGCAATCCTAATTGCCACAAACAGAGCCATTTGCTGAGCATTACATATGCATGGCAAACGGCTCTGACTGGATAAGAGCATGCGCATGCACGGTTGGACCAGGAAAAGATGAGTTTTAAAGGGCATACTGGGGAGGACCCAAATTCAAGATCCCCCTCCCTGGCACATAACAAAACATGGCATAGTAAAAAACCCAGGTTTGGTTCTGCTATAAGTAGCTTTTTAAAGTGAAGGCTTGTTCACAATCTTCGTTACGAAAGACCAGGTGATTCAAATCTCAACTTTTTATAAATCCCCCGACTCCCCTAACCTTGTCCCAAAACAGATACACCCTGGCGAAGTGTCATTACGACACGCAACGCGTCAGTGGCAGCTGCTGCTGGGGATCCCCCGGTGACAGGTAATGTAAGCGTAGTTGTTTATTTTTGTACTTTGTATTGTATACTTTGCCTGGATAATGATCCTTATTTTTTCACGTATTGCACTTTAGCACCATATGTGTCTTTTCTCCTTAAATGATATAATTTATTGCGTTTTTGCACAGTCAGCACATATAAATCATGTTTTTTGGCACAGTTAGCAAATATGCATTTATGCACTTAGCACTTTATAAAAACTGTTAATTCAGGAAATCGTTTTCAGTGTTTTATAGATTTGGGCAATAATATATTCACTCTGGAAATGCTTGTTTACCTGTTCCTGTGGGGAGAGGTAAGTATTAGGTGCGCTGGATGGAAAAAGATAAAACACGGTTAGAGTAGAATTTCCTGTTGGGAGAAGTGGTTAGCGCAGCAGGTGATTCTTCAGGGTGTGTTTCTGATGGGCTGAAAAAAAGAGAGTTGGTTGGTTAGTTAAGTTTGTTTGAGGCTGGTATTTCTACCTTTTAATCGCACCAGCGATAACAAGTATCATTAACTCTGGCCGATTAGTCCTCAAAAATCTCCAGGTTTTCTGGGGCTTTCTTCTCTACCTAGTGACCAAATTAATGGTTACCAGGATTATAAGAACCCAGTGCCGTGAAGGCGCTATTGGGTGCTTAGAGTGATAATTAATGCTGTAGTTACCGGTGGTGCACACTGCTGGGCTCACCACCGGTAACTAAAGCATTAATTATCATTCTAAGCACCCAATAGCGCCTTCACGGCACTGGGTTCCCCTGAAACCCGGGGTGAGGGGATGGGAAAGAAGAAATGTGAGCTGAGGAGATGGCATGAGATCCAGACAGGATTAGGTTATGGCAACACATTAGTCTCTGGGACAATCATTTGCCCTATTGTAGTTCCTGGATCTGTTCCATTTATACCAAATAGATCTGCCAGGAACCACCTTCCCAACCGCACCCTCGTCTCTGCAGGCAAACCAGCATGGTATTGAGCAATTTACAGGATTCCCTGTGACTAAGATGCCGTGTAAAACTAACCCGGATGTTTCATGGGTTTCATTTTCTCTTCTAAGCTTTCTATGCTAAGAGGGGTCATTATGGGATGTGGAATTGCCGATAGTGAATAACACCAAAAGAAAAATTTATAGTAATTTCTCTAACACCACCTATATTCTGCTCCACTCAAACATGACCAAATCCAGACTGCAACCATACCAACACATATATCTTCATAGTAATAGGAAACATTTCTACCTAGTATACTAGTTTAGTGATTCACATGACAAGGGCAGGACTTATGTGGGAGGGAGCCAAGTGCACCATGATCACCACCAAAAAGCCCCCCAACCTAATCAACAGTAGGTAAGAGAGAAACAAAATAGTCTGAATCCCCAACTTATGCCCTGCATATCCACTCAATCTGAATACCCCAAAGGCCGGCCATGCATGGGACTGACCAGCAGACTCATCTTATAGGAGTCGATTCAGAGCCTGGTGAGAAAGCTCACTTCTTTCTTAGGAGAGAAAATTGCCATTTACTTTCATTGCCTACTGGATGTAGTTTTTTTTAAATATGATCATATGATCATATATTTTAATATGATCAAACATGACCATATCCAGCCAGTGGTCCCACAACAATATCTCACCACAGCAGAGCTTGCTTATGACTTAATAACCTGAGCCATGACCTGCTCTTCCCAGCTCAGCCATGGCCCAGAAATTGAAGCAAGGAAAATGTATATATATATATATAGAGAGAGAGAGTTTATCTATAATCAGAGATGTTGAGATGCTTTGAAATGACTGATGTTACCCAGTCTCCAAGAGGAATATAGGGGTTATTGCATGCCTGGACTGGGACTTTAAAGCAGACCAACAGACTTGGCCACTGCTGTATAACCTAATTGTCAGGGCATATATCCACTTAAAATCCTGATTAGACTTACCTGCCTGGTGATCCTCAGGTAAAATCCAGGTATAACTGGTCACATGGTCCAGAATCCCTTACCATGATTCTGGATGCCAAAGAAATCAAAACTGTGGGACCTCTGGTCCTGGTTTTATTGGCGGAGTACCAGGTGGGTACAGAAGCAGCAACACTTAAACAGGGTCTTATTTTAAATAATTGAATTATTTTAACAGAAGCCAATGAAAATCATTGAAGATTTTAAGATATCACACCGGGCCAGTGCATTGGGTTTGATTTTGAGGAAGGCCGCGTCTCTAAGTCAAATCAGACTTTGCAGAGTGTAAAGAAAATGAAATAAAGGATATGTAAAAATGACTGAGTGTCCCGATAGTCTATGAATCCATAATAGATGAGCGGCCTATAAACATGACACGACAATACAATGACATAACTACACATCTAGGCTTTCTATGCTAAGAGGGGTCATTATTAGATGTGGAATTAGATGTGGAATTACCAATGGTGAATAACAGTAAAATAAAGATTTATATTAATTTCTCTAACACCACCTTTATTCTTCTAACATGGAATGGGACGGGTTGGCTGAATTGATGGAATCATTAAGACTTCTTAAACTAATCCAATTGAGGACATGACATCACTGATTAGTATTATAGGGCAGGGGGGATATTTCACGAGTAACATAGAAATAAAGTGACACCATGACTGTAATGTGGATGACACCTGATGGGATTATCTCTATCAGGTGTCAGGGAATACTACTGACCAACTGATTAGCTGGAGATCATCTTGGAGACCCTATGAAGACTCTTCAGCACATAATCCCACAAGACCCACCTTGGGAGACCTATAAACCATTCAGCACATAAAACACACTTATATGTAAAACACTGAGCAGAGAAGACAACCGACCTAATCCCACATCTGTCTGACACACAATACAATATTATGTTTATACTATGGAGCACAATATCACCAGACACAGCCAAATCATTTACCCAGACATGATAATAACCATCACATATAACCTAATAGTAACAGAAGTCATATCTACCTGGTATAGGGCAGTATGGGGATCCCCTCGCCGCTCTCCTGACCCGTCTGCTATTGCTGTGACTGAGCCGGCCTCACCTTATATTGCCTGTACAAACATTCTCTAACATGAGGCGGCTTTTGATTGGCTAAATGAAATGAATCTGAATAAACAAAGGTATGTTAATGTCATGTTGCTGGGGAGTTTCACTCGGCTTTGTTTATCCCCCAGCAGTTTGTCAGATTCATTAGCATTGCAGGGAGGAGACAAAAGGGAGGGAGGAGCCTTATATGAAACACAATAGACGAGATTCTCATCATTAACATAGAAATGACGTGACGCCATAACTGACACAATAGACTGAAACTGGGGAAGAAATAAGATGCTGTCATTGAAAAGTGTAACAGTTTCATGTTATAAGATCCTAAACTAGGTAACACAGTATTTTATCCATTACTTTTTGTCACAATTATACTTACTACTAATCACAAAAGTTCAAGTTATGTAGATCTGGGGGCTAGTGTCAGAAATGGATTATTTCAACCCAAAACCTCAAATAGAAGAAATTATATAATGACATAAAGACCAAAATATAGTTTGCAGAGTCCCTTCTAGGACAATTATAATAACAATTGTAATGATCAAAGTAATTGCTCCATAAGATAATACAATGTAACATCACATGACTGCTATGAGATAACAACTGTACAAGCAAGATACAGAAATACTAGGATCATAAGCTATATTACCTGTGGACCTTGTGGTTAAGCTTTCAATAATGAATACCAATACACCACAGATATAAATACATACATGTGCCTATATACAATATATACATATATAAGCCTGGACACAGGAATCTGTTACACAAACCTTTACTGCTTCAGTCCTGATGCTAGTTCAGGGTTCCTGAGCCCTTCCTATAAGTCTGCCTATCGATGCCACAACACAAAGGAGTGTTAAACCACATGGTCCAGCATTAATATTGTTTATTATTGTTTATTACACTATACTTTCTGTATCTTGCTTGAACAGTTGTAATCTCATAGCAGCCATGTGATGTTGTTGCCATTGTTTTATATTGTGAATGGATTTGTCATATATGGACTTTCATTGGATGTATTTTAAGATTTTCATTAAACCTGGATGTGTGGTTCAAATTGCTGGACTTTTGGATATAACCCCGGCCCCATTACCTGCATCCCCAAGGCCAGGGGGCTGCATAAGAGCATGTGACCTGTAAGGCAATGTGGGCTGGCATGAAAACAGTTCACAGTAGAGCCAGCTGATCACCAGTCCACACAGTAAATCAATATGTAATAATAAATGCACGGCCAGTAGTAGCCACTCTCACAAAACGATATCAGACCCTGGCCTCGCTATATGGAATTGATGTTGTTGGAATCTTTCTGTATAGCTTTCAAGAAGATTGAAGCTGGATTTTTTTAAATATCACTGGCCTTTTGGATATACTATGTGGACTAGTAGCCTTCAGAGCCAGGGGGTGGCTGCTCAGCTTTCGTACCCTGGTCTATTACCCCCCATAGCTGGTGTTGGGGCTGTTTTTTAAATGAATTTAAAGAGTAAAACAAGTTAAGGAGTGATGATTAACGGATCAGAAAGAAATAACAGGCTGTCATCCTAAAATAAAGAACAACTATACACCCGTTCCCCAAATTAAAGCCTTGCGATTTATTTTCTAGGCTAAAGGCTTAATTCTGGTAGTAAGGAGCAGACTTGCCTAGTACTTGTCTAAAGTCCATTTCTTATACCAAGATGGTGTATAGAGATTTGTTTTATAGCGTTTCTAATAACAAGTTATCTGTTAAATCCCAATATATGGGGATTTATCAGGGAGCAGGCCTCTGAAATGTTATATTAGACTGAATATTAGACATACAGTCATGAGGGACGATAAAATAAAGGGACTCTATTTAGCAAGTGAGAAGAGCTTGAAAACTTTTTGGAGGTCATAAAAAGAAAAAGTAGGGAGTGATATCAATGTCATCTGAAAATGCCTATACACCATAATAAACCCTAATAGTATATTTGCATCACCTTTTGCTCCCAAGATTGAACAAAACAAGCAATCATTATTTACTTTAGGTGTGCATTATCCACTTTAATTTGTGCTCTCTGTAGCCCCCCAACCTAAAGTCTAGGCTCCAAATCTTTCCCCACCTATTGAGTGCTCACGTCCCCCTTCACACCTCTTCCCCATCTGCATGCTGCTTTCTCCTCCACAACATCCCCATTCCCCATTCCTGTACCTTATAGCCCCCTTCCATCCAAACATCCTGCCCCCACTCCCCCAACTCCTTTTACCCCTGCTCAGTTGTAAATTGCACTGCAGTGTAAAGCTGTGCTGCTGCCTGAGGTAGTCATTAATTGCCATTCTCTGCTCGTACAGTCGGTCCAACATTTGGAGGGAGGAATTCCAATAGGTCGGCACATTGCAGATCATGCAGTGTTGTGGTAAACAATACAATGCAATACAATAATGTAAAATCAATGCAATGCAACAAACACTTGATTTGACAAAGCGGACATCCCAATTTTAAGGGAAATTGCATCATCATCAAGGAGTCTTTAAAACTTAAGGGCTGGCCAGCAAGGGTTTTGATCTATGTTATAGCTCACTGGGTCCTTAGACTTGGAGGCCGATTCATCAATAGCGCCAGGTAGCGACAGATGAGCGACTGAAGTATGGCGCTAAGAGCGCCGCTAGCGTCAGCCGCGGGCGGTAGCGATTCGCTATAGCAGGCCTCCTCAGTCGCTACCTGGCGTTGTTGCGAACAACGCCTACATTGCTGAATATGATGTTGGCCCTCAGCTTTGTAGGCACTGTCAGTCAGTGTGACCACGCTATTCTACACAGCGCCTGTTAGCTTTGCTGTGTCCTGGCCATCCAGTACCTTCTGAATAAAACACATTGCCACATTTGTTAAAAATTTAAAGAGTTTTTATTTTGTGTTGAAAAGGAAATTAAATTCAACCAGATATTCTAATATAAATGCAAAATAAAACATAATTAAACACATAGCCACAATTTTTTTTTTATTTTATTTGTTAAATAAAAAGGAAATACAATTAAACCACCAATGAGAAAGAAAATGAAAAGAAAAACAGAACAGAGAAAAATGGAAAATCGAAAAAGAAAAGAAAAACAGAAATGAGAAAGGCAAATAGAAAAAGAAAAGAAAAACAGAAATGAGAAAGGAAAATAGAAAAAGTAAATAAAAACAGAAATGAGAAAGGAAAATAGAAAAAAGAAAAACAGAAATGAGAAAGCAAAATATTAAAAAGAAAAACAGAAATGAGAAAGGCAAATAGAAAAAGAAAAGAAAAACAGAAATGAGAAAGGAAAATAGAAAAAGAAAATAAAAACATAAATGAGAAAGGAAAATAGAAAAAAGAAAAACAGAAATGAGAAAGCAAAATATTAAAAAGAAAAACAGAAATGAGAAAGGCAAATAGAAAAAGAAAAGAAAAACAGAAATGAGAAAGGAAAATAGAAAAAGTAAATAAAAACAGAAATGAGAAAGGAAAATAGAAAAAAGAAAAACAGAAATGAGAAAGCAAAATATTAAAAAGAAAAACAGAAATGAGAAAGGCAAATAGAAAAAGAAAAGAAAAACAGAAATGAGAAAGGAAAATAGAAAAAGAAAATAAAAACATAAATGAGAAAGGAAAATAGAAAAAAGAAAAACAGAAATGAGAAAGCAAAATATTAAAAAGAAAAACAGAAATGAGAAAGGCAAATAGAAAAAGAAAAGAAAAACATAAATGAGAAAGGAAAATAGAAAAAGAAAAGAAAAGCAGAAATGAGAAAGGAAAATAGAAAAAAGAAAAACCGAAATGAGAAAGCAAAATATTAAAAAGAAAATAAGAAATGAGAAAGGAAAATAGAAAAAGAAAAGAAAAGCAGAAATGAGAAATAATATGAAAATGGAAAAGGGAAATAAAAACATAAATCAGCCAGAAAAATATAATTACTATAGGAAGTCGAATGCCAAGGAAACGTTCACCAGAATTAAACACATAGCCACATGTATCTATATATAGTAGATTTTTTATTCAAATCTACCTAAAATAACAAATTTACAAAAGAGAAATGGTAAAGTAAAATTAAAACAGAAAGGAAAAAGCAAAGTAAAGTAAAATAAAGTAGGGAAAGTCCGAAATATAGATCACGGTGCCCGTGTTTGTGCCTGAAAAAATAAGAAAAGTGCAGTTAGTATAGATATTTAAAGTAGTATAGTTGTAGCAAATACCAAAATGCATTACTTGATAACCAACATTGGCGTCTTACACCCCCCTTAGAGTGGTTTTGGTCATCTTACACCCCCCCTTAGAATGTTTGGGGTCATCTTACACCCCCCTTAGAATGTTTGGGGTCATCTTACACCCCCCTTAGAGTGGTTGGGCTCATCTTACACCCCCCCTTAGAATGTTTTGGGTCATCTTACACCCCCCTTAGAGTGGTTGGGGTCATCTTACACCCCCCTTAGAGTGGTTGGGGTCATCTTACACCCCCCTTAGAATGGTTTTGGTCATCTTACACCCCCCTTAGAATGTTTTGGGTCATCTTACACCCCCCTTAGAGTGGTTGGGGTCATCTTACACCCCCCTTAGAATGGTTTTGGCCATCTTACACCCCCCTTAGAGTGGTTTGGGTCATCTTACACCCCCTTAGAGTGGTTTGGGTCATCTTACACCCCCTTTAGAGTGGTTTGGGTCATCTTACACCCCCCTTAGAGTGGTTTTGGTCATCTTACACCCCCCTTAGAGTGGTTTGGGTCATCTTACACCCCCTTAGAGTGGTTTGGGTCATCTTACACACCCCTTAGAGTGGTTTTGGTCATCTTACACCCCCCTTAGAGTGGTTGGGGTCATCTTACACCCCCCTTAGAATGGTTTTGGTCATCTTACACCCCCCCTTAGAGTGGTTGGGGTCATCTTACACCCCCCTTAGAATGGTTTTGGTCATCTTACACCCCCCCTTAGAGTGGTTGGGGTCATCTTACACCCCCCCTTACAATGGTTTGGGTCATCTTACACCCCCTTTAGAGTGGTTTGGGTCATCTTACACCCCCCTTAGAGTGGTTTTGGTCATCTTACACCCCCCTTAGAGTGGTTGGGGTCATCTTACACCCCCCTTAGAATGGTTTTGGTCATCTTACACCCCCCCTTAGAGTGGTTGGGGTCATCTTACACCCCCCCTTACAATGGTTTGGGTCATCTTACACCCCCTTTAGAGTGGTTGGGGTCATCTTACACCCCCCTTAGAGTGGTTTTGGTCATCTTACACCCCCCTTAGAGTGGTTGGGGTCATCTTACACCCCCCCTTACAATGGTTGGGGTCATCTTACACCCCCCTTAGAATGGTTTTGGTCATCTTACACCCCCCTTAGAGTGGTTGGGCTCATCTTACACCCCCCCTTAGAATGTTTTGGGTCATCTTACACCCCCCTTAGAGTGGTTGGGGTCATCTTACACCCCCCTTAGAGTGGTTTGGGTCATCTTACACCCCCCTTAGAGTGGTTTGGGTCATCTTACACCCCCCTTAGAGTGGTTTGGGTCATCTTACACCCCCCTTAGAGTGGTTGGGGTCATCTTACACCCCCCTTAGAATGGTTTTGGTCATCTTACACCCCCCCCTTAGAGTGGTTGGGGTCATCTTACACCCCCCTTAGAATGTTTTGGGTCATCTTACACCCCCCTTAGAGTGGTTGGGGTCATCTTACACCCCCCTTAGAATGGTTTTGGCCATCTTACACCCCCCTTACAATGGTTTGGGTCATCTTACACCCCCTTTAGAGTGGTTTGGGTCATCTTACACCCCCCTTAGAGTGGTTTGGGTCATCTTACACCCCCCTTAGAGTGGTTTGGGTCATCTTACACCCCCCTTAGAGTGGTTTTGGTCATCTTACACCCCCCTTAGAGTGGTTTGGGTCATCTTACACCCCCCTTAGAGTGGTTTGGGTCATCTTACACCCCCCTTAGAGTGGTTTGGGTCATCTTACACCCCCCTTAGAGTGGTTTGGGTCATCTTACACCCCCCTTAGAGTGGTTTGGGTCATCTTACACCCCCCTTAGAATGGTTTTGGTCATCTTACACCCCCCCTTAGAGTGGTTGGGGTCATCTTACACCCCCCCTTACAATGGTTTGGGTCATCTTACACCCCCTTTAGAGTGGTTTGGGTCATCTTACACCCCCCTTAGAGTGGTTTTGGTCATCTTACACCCCCCTTAGAATGGTTGGGGTCATCTTACACCCCCCTTAGAGTGGTTGGGGTCATCTTACACCCCCCTTAGAATGGTTTTGGTCATCTTACACCCCCCCTTAGAGTGGTTGGGGTCATCTTACACCCCCCCTTACAATGGTTTGGGTCATCTTACACCCCCTTTAGAGTGGTTGGGGTCATCTTACACCCCCCTTAGAGTGGTTTTGGTCATCTTACACCCCCCTTAGAGTGGTTGGGGTCATCTTACACCCCCCTTAGAATGGTTTTGGTCATCTTACACCCCCCCTTAGAGTGGTTGGGGTCATCTTACACCCCCCCTTACAATGGTTTGGGTCATCTTACACCCCCTTTAGAGTGGTTTGGGTCATCTTACACCCCCCTTAGAGTGGTTTTGGTCATCTTACACCCCCCTTAGAGTGGTTTGGGTCATCTTACACCCCCCCTTACAATGGTTTGGGTCATCTTACACCCCCCTTAGAGTGGTTTTGGTCATCTTACACCCCCCTTAGAGTGGTTTGGGTCATCTTACACCCCCCTTAGTGTGTTTTTTTGCACATTTTGATGGGAGGTCAAATACATTTAACCAGTAGTGCAGTACTTGCATTAGAGTGAAGGGTAGTTAGCTTACCGCAAAAAAAGAAGTGATCAGCCTTTCCCTTAGCTCATCGCCAGTCTGGGTGTCCTCACTTCTATCTGCGGGCAGGTTGGGGATTTCTGGCACCAGTGCTGTCTCCTCGGGGGCTTGGATTCGGTGACAAATGCAAATGTTGTGTAGCACACAGCAGGCAAGGATGATCTTGGAAACCTTCTGTGGGCTGTAGAGCATCTCTCCTCCTGGCCGTGCCAAACAGAGAAAGCGTGCTTTCAGCAGGCCGATGGTTCTTTCCACAATGCTTCTGGTCTTGCGATGCGCTGCATTGTAGCGTTCATGGGCAGAGGTCCGTGGGTTCCTGACCGGAGTCATGACCCACGTTCTCTGCCCATATCCCTTGTCCGCTGTAGAAAAAACACAAGGAGAGAGACAGCAATTAGTACTAGTACATGTTTTTTGGTGGTAGTTTGGTTAAAATTGGCTTACTAGGCCACATATTAGCAAAATACATTGACATGGTTAATTTATTACCCAGTAGCCAGCCAGCTGGCATTTCGTTGTTATCAAACTTCCGGCACAGGACTGTCCGCTGCAAGACGTAAGAATCGTGGCATGAGCCGGGGAACCCCGATCTCACCGCCCGCAGCCTCATGTCTGGGTCACAGACCACCATCACATTCATTGAATGGAATTGTTTCCGGTTTCTGTAGGACAGCTCCTGTGCACGGGGAGGGCGGAAAGGGATATGTGTACCATCAACGCACCCTAGCACATTCGGGATCCCTCCCATCAGATAGAAAGCATGTTTTATTTTGGCAACCTCTTCCTCATCCTCAGGAAACCTGATGTAAATTGGGATTAAATCACAAATTGCCAGAACTACCTGGATTAGTATGCGGCTCATAGTAGCCTGGCTTATCCCGCTGAGGAGGGCTGAGGTTGCCTGGAAGGTCCCTCGTGCCAAAATATTAAGAGTGGCACACAGGCGTACTATGCCTGGAATGGAATGAGTGCGTTTGGTGGATGGCTCGATTTTGGTCTTAATCTGATCATATAGGGACTGTAGTGCAGCACGATTCAGACGGAAGCGGCTCCTGATCTGCTCGTCACTTAAGTCCCATACTGAAAGGCGGATTGCAAAGGAGCGGGGTGCCCTAAGCCTCACAACACCCCGCTCCCTTTCCTCCTGCTCTTTCAGCATACACACACATCCATCCACCCAGACACCATACATCACCCTCTTATCCATCACACACACTAAAGATATATACAAAAAAAAAAAATAAACAAAAAAAAACACTAACACACAACACACACACAAACAATCACACTCCACACACACCCGCTACAATGCAGCTCACCACAAAACCAGAACTATAGTGGTCCAAACCACCAGCCTGCTGAAAACCAGCTTTCTAAGTTAGGCACAACCAAGAGGGGAGTTGCTGCACAGCCCACAAAAGGCCCCAAAATCAAGCCTCACTTGCTGTATGCTACACAAGATTTGCAGATGCCACCAAAACCAAGCTCCTAAAGAAACAGCACTGATGTCAGAAATCACCCAACAAGCCACAGAGAGTGAGGACAGAAACCAGACAGAGGCTCAAATGAGCTAAGGGAAGCGAGCACAGCACCACACCACAGCCTTTGCCACAGTGTAAGAATAGCAGAAGCTAGAACATTCCTTCCTTTTATACTTCATTTTCTAAAGTGACAGGTCCGCTTTGCCGCCTTTTGCGTCGCTCTGCTATTTCCGGGCGCCAATTAGCCGACCCAGGTGTGCGTAAAACAGAGTGCGCACGCGCACGCTAGTAGCGCTACTAGCGTACTTGAGCCGTAACTTGCGTGCATTAACGGACATGGCCCAAAAATCAGGGGTGGACCAATGAAAGGGAAGCTGCTGTTTTTTTAAATAGCCGTTAGGCTAACCACATGTCACAAGGGTTTGAGATACATCAGTCCATTGTTGGATTTGGGTGTGTGTTGTTTGTTTAATGAGGTCTGTAATGAGTTAATTGGCTAACACACATGCTTCTGTCAGTGCAGTGGAGGTGTGCCTAGAAGGAACTGGGCTGTATGTGTGAATCAATTAAGTGGGCTGCTTTTGGATTGGCTGTTAGAGCACATAAAACCTGCCCAAGCCTAACAGATTGCGATGCCATTCTGTAGTCTGCATGCGTGCTTGTTGGGTGTGTATTTGTGTGTGTGTGCAGCTACAGGATGGAGCCAAATTCAGGACATCTGCCGGCCACAGCAGGCCCGAGTAGGAGTTTGGTGGGTGCTGTGCGCAGACCTCCCTTACGGAAAAGGGCACAGCCTGAAGGTGGGGCAGCACCCCAGGCTAAGCGCCCAGGTGCCAAGAGGGAGCCTGAATTTAATTTGGCGGAGAATAATCATCTTGTGCGCCTTACACTTGCTAAATGGGAGCTACTCTTTGGCTCCCAAAGCAAGTCCATAGGCAAACAAGAAAGAAGCAAACTGTGGGATGCCATTGGTGTGGAGCTTAGTAGCACAGCTCAACACCCACGTAGTGGCCCATCCTGCAGGAAACGCTTCTACACTTTGCGAGGGGCCCTTATGAAAAAGATGAATCACGATCTTGATGTGGACAGTGGGTTCATCCAGGCTCCAAAGAGTACCTACAGGCCGTATGAGGAGATGCTGAAGGCCAAAATCCCACTGGCTCGGCTGCAGGGTGTGGATCCTGGGGATGACACCACCGGTTGGACTGAAGGTACATATTTTCAGGCTTTTACAATAACCTAATGTTAATGTATGTGATTTGCATTTTTACATTCTGAACAACTAACAGTAGGACCTGTGAAGTATTACATTACAGCTCAAACATTTGTAACTTTTCTGTCTGTTGCTTTATGCATAGGTGCACATGCTGCTGTCCGGGATGTGCCTCAGGACACCCAAGCTCCTGCCCTTCCAGCAACCTCAAGGCTACCCCAGTCTGCCATTGAAGGTATTTACCCATAATTTGGTTGCTGGTTGTTTTGTTAACAAATGGGTGTGGGAGCAGCTCAAACAATCAAGGTTTGCCCTGTTGAGTATTAATAATATGTGCCTGCGCCCTAATTGCACGCCCACTGTAACACTCACAGCAACTAACTAACAAGGCCCTAACATGTGTAGATATGTTGGACGCCAGAGATGTGTAGCCATATATCGGCATATCAATGTGGGAGCCACACTTGGCTTGATTAGTGAATAATAGTGAAAGAGCTGCTCACACACCTTAATGCATGTTGTATTTTGCAACGCACATTAGCTATGGCTCAATGTTGGTTTTATTTTGGCCTAGCTCCCATGCCCTTGGCCCCAGCATCTCCTCCGGATCCCACCTACTCTTTGGATGTCGGTAAGTGCATGTGTTCACCTTGCTTGATCCACTTTTACTCAAGTGCATGTGTCTCATTCCTCTTTTTTCTTGGTAGGCCAAGTGACTGGTTCATCTTTGGACCCCACTTCCGATGTTGCCGGTCAACAGGACCCTGTTGGTGTGTAGAGCAATACATAATGTATCCTTTATGCTGTTTATGTTACACTGGTTCAATTTGGTTAGTCTACT
Organism: Gastrophryne carolinensis; assembly: GCA_027917425.1. Lineage (NCBI taxonomy): Eukaryota > Metazoa > Chordata > Amphibia > Anura > Microhylidae > Gastrophryne > Gastrophryne carolinensis. Next base: position 3,435,916 of record CM051236.1, on the reverse strand, counting down.
AAGCTACATGTTTGCTTGGTAAACTTGAAGATGCCTCTTGGGAGTGCTGGTTGCCTCCCCAGGGTCAGTCTATTAGTTATTTGAGTGATAGCAATGTATTTTTGCGGACATCTTTTTAGCCAAACATTCCCCGTAGTAGTTTGCTGATTATTTAGAGACATTTTTTTTTTTTTTTAGTTGACCCGAATATCGGAAGTGGCTGTCCAGAAAGGGCCCCTCAAGTTCCAGCTGCCAGAGATGAGGGTAAGTGGTTTGGCCTTGCTCTAGTCTGTATTTTGGCTCTACTTTTGTGCCACTTGCTTCTGGCAACTTGTGTGTCCACATGTATTTTCAAGGTCCAAGCTCGAGTGAGGACCCCACTCCAGACATCTGGGATATTGCGGGTATGTTTAATTTAAGCAATGTTTCTGATGTGATTTGCAGAAATTAGTGCGTCTTAGTCCTGTAACATACATGTTAACAATCTGAGTTTAACAGAGACCTTTGGTCTAGTGTGTATTTTGGAACTTTTTAGAGGTATGGCCTCGATAGCCTAACCAGGTTACATTACAGTTTGGCCCACAGACCTACTAACCTGATTTTCCTGTTTAGCATATGGCAACTTGCCCGACATCTCGGATGTTGAATTGCCACTCTCTGGCAGCGAAACCTCGAGCCTACCTGTGCCGGAGGACACGCAGGTAACATGGCTGATGTAGACGACCTCGAAACACATTGGCATCTTCGTGGGTAGTGGAAGAAGCAACATGTCACATTTCCTTTCATTGTTGTTTTGGCAGGAGGCGGAACCAGAACCCCAAGCTGGGACCTCTTCCCAAGTCCCATGTGGCCAAGCTTCAGAGGCTCAGACAAGGGTAAGTTGTATAGTGAGTGTTTATGGTAATTATTTGGAGGGGCATAACTGCATTGGTTCTGTTTGACTAAAATGTGGTTTACTATTTGTTTAGCCTCAAACCACAGCAAGAGGAGGTGTGGCACCAACCAGTGCCGATTTCTACGAGCTAGGGGTCCGGATGCTGGAGGACTACAGTCGCCAACAGCCGCGTGATGGAACTAATGAGCGCATTGCGGCGTTGGAAAATCAGGTGCTGATGTGTCAGCAACAAAATGAGGCCCTGCAGCGCCAGGTGGACCAGTTACGCCAAAACCAACTACAGAACCAGGAACTTGGTCGGCTGGCAAATGTAATTGAGCAATCTGTACAGCGCCAGGAAGAAGCAATACAGCGCCAGGCAGAATGTCTCCAGCGGCAGGACCAAACTTTGTTGTTGCTACAACAGCTCATACAACAGCAGTCTATATTTTTTACTGCACTGTTGTCCCCCAACACCGCCCCTAGCAATGACTCCCAACCTCCCCGGCCACCCAGCCAAGAATATTAATTTTGTATCTTTTTGGTTATGTAAATATATTTGCTTCACCCACCTCTAAATTGTGTGTTTCCTAAGACCTCGCTAATAACACAGTCAGGGATGAGTATCTGGATCTACATATGTCAATGTATTGGTCAATTTAGCCCACACATTGGAGCCCATAGCTTACTATGGTTAACACCTGAAATGGCTCAAAAGGTATGGCTACATTGACCCACAAATGTTTTGGGAGACAGCTAAACTAGGCTTTGCAATGCAACACACTGTAATGATGTGAATCAACAATTTTTTAATATAAACAATGGCCAACACGGCCAACCTTGGCCAACAACGGCCATCAAGAGACCAGCCTTCCCCCCCACCCTAACGACGCCGTCGGCGCCTCTTCCTGGCCAGCAGCATCAGCTTCAGGAGCCGGATCTCCCGCCACAGTCTGCGATGCTGGTTTTCACAAGCTGTAGAAATGTAGAAACAACAATTTATTAATAATTTGGCAGTGACCTCAACAGACACAGATGTAGCAATGTAATGTCAGTGTGTCCAATTAGGTGACACTCACATTAACATTGTTGACCACTGTGTGCTTATTGGTTAACATTATATGAGTACTATTGACTGGCAGGAATGTGAACAACACATCCCAAGCATACATTTTAGCTTAAAGTGTACCAACACCCACGGGTGATCGGCCCGGGAATCTATCAGATTCCCTGCCCCATCACCTCCCTCCCCGCGGGACATCCAAGATCGGGATGTCCCTGGGTGTGAAACACCCCCCAAACCCCAAAATACCTACCTCAGTTTCTGTGTGGCAGTGCCACTGGGCCCTCCCTGGTGCCCCTCTAGACGTGTGCGTGCCTGCGCCGGCCGTCTGTGAATTGCCGGCGCAGGCACGCCCCCGTAAAAAGGGGCGCGGGGGAGGCGGAGGAGGAGGCAATTTGCAATGGCTTGTACATTTTTTGGAGTCAACGTGAGTTCAGGGGGTTGTCACACAGCGGTGCCGATCAGGGGTGCCCCACCGTAGTGGAACAACACCCAGGAAAGTCAAAATCCTGGTTGTTGTTCCAGTTTAACTCTTGGGAAGCAAAGAAGGTCTAATTCCCTGTGTGTCCATTTTTGGGTTTAGTAACAGCCAAACATCAGGGCCTAAGTCCGAACGAGTCCACGAGTTTACCCTATAATGTTACAGGTCCAGACCTAATCGGGCCCATTTGGTTGTGTCTAACGCAAAAATAGTCTCTATGGGGCCTAATGAAGGATGTGAGCCAACAATCAAGCATGCAAACAGGCATGTTGGATTATTGTGCCAACACATTGAATAGAGATGTGTGTGAAATTAACACATAGGTAAATTTAAATTGGCTGCTGATGTGACTAGAAGACATAGGTTTCACAAGTCTTTAGGCATATGAAGTGGGATGTACTCACCATCGCAGCTGTGGCGGGGGCCCATGCTGCTGGCCGTCCCTGGAGCTGGGGTGGGGAGGAGGGTCTCTGGCTCCGTCTGCGTCGCAACATCTGTCAACATAAAGCAAAAGGCAAAAACACAATTAGTGGGCAAATGACACATGACTATTTGACATCCATCTGGTTATTGAGTCTGAAAATGCAAAGGCTTGCATGGTTACATACAGGTTGACCTAAATTAGCATATTTCCTGGACCATGAGTTAATGTCAATTTGTAAGGCTTCACACATGTATCCCTAAAGAGAATGTGCAAATAACATAGACAGTGCTATTTAAAGGAATCATTTGCAGTTGTTTGGCTAATGTTAATAGTGGGCCACATGTTGGAGCGGGAACAACTTAACCCAAGAAAAGAAATGCAAACACCCATCATGGTGTTGCCAGAAACATAGGGGTGGTTGACAGTTGGCTAGCACTGTAGTGGGGTTTGTGAGGTTAGGGTACCTTATCAAACCAGCTGTGACAATGGACCAGGAAACATGTGTCTGTTACAAGTGGGCCTATACACAGGATTGCTGCTAATCTTGGTTTGGGTCCACTTTGGCCGAGCCACACAATTTGCATGAGCCAACTTACTCCGCGCCCGCTGCCTTCCACACATCACTCCTCGAGTGTGTGCGGATGCGCAGGCCATTTAGAAAAAGAGCGCAGGCGCACACACATCTACAGTGTCACACAGGAGGCTTGGACGGTGGCTTTGCCAACCCCCAAAGAGGTAAGGAGTTTTGTGGTTTTGTTTGGGTGTGGGGGGCCCTGGGTGAGGGATGTGATTGGTCCTGGAAGCTTACAGAAACCGAGCACCATCAATGTTTTTGGGTGCACTTGAATGAATGTAATAACATTGGGAATGTGATGGGTAACCAATAACACTTACCATGACTATGCCCGTGGAGAATCCTACGCCAAAATGCCATGGAGGTGCTGCCTATATGATGCCCTGCAAATTAGAGAGGAATGGCAAGGGCTAAGGACACATTGCAAGATGAAACCTGTCACAGACTAACAATTAAAAAATGTACACTCACCAGGGGATGAAGCGCCACTTGAAGCCCAGGGAGGGCTCTGAGGAGGAGGCGGGGAGCCTCGGCTCCTCACACTCTGGTCGGAAGATCCACCAGGCAAAGGGCCACCCTCCTCCCTCTCACTCCCTGCTTGAGAGTGGCCCCTTGCCTGGTGAGATTCCTCACACTCAGAGTGTGAGGAGCTGAGGCTTGATCCAGCCAGCCCCCCAGCAGCACACTCCTCTGGGGCGTCATCCCCTTCCTCCCCTGGGTCCTCTAAATAGGACCCGCGGGAGGGACCCTCCCCCGATGACTCCCCCGAGTCCGCCTGCCTGGTTCGGGGGAGGAATCCCTTCCCACGTTTCCCCAGGGGAGGACGCTTATCTGTGTGGCGGGGGTGAAAGAAAATAATTAATCTAAAGAGCACAAATGGACAGAGCTTAGCAGATGATTCTGCACAAAGGCAAAACATAACATAAGCTTTAACTTACCTGATGCGTAGGCATCATATAGGCGGTACACGCCTTCAGGGTCCCGGCGCTTAAAATCAGACCACTTTTGTTGTATGGAGCGGATTGTGAGCTCAGTCTGGAAGCGCCGGGACACTGTGGCCTTCACCTCCATGGCTATGCGTTTCTTTCCTCCACGGGCATAGTCATATTCGGCGAGGCAGAAGTCCTATGAAAAAAGAACAAACAAAATAACATAAATACATGACATCAGAAAACAGTCATAAACAGTTATACAGAGACCAGATCAAAGTGGACCCACACCCAGGATTATGACTATTCTGGGTTTGTGTGCACTTTGGTGGGCCACACCAATTGTGGGTGGTCCGCTGTCTGCAACCCCCTTGGAAGGCCACAAATACACCACTGAGGCCACTCCCACGTCACTCCCCCAGCAAAACACAGGGCTCTGCGCCGCTGTGGCATGCGCATACAAGGCCGTTGGGACGTGCATACCAGCTCAGCTGGGTATGCACGGCAAAGTTGGCATGTGGCGTTTGACTCTAACAGGGAGTGCGCCTGCACCCAAAATTACAATATGTCTGGTGCAGGGGTACACCCTGCTAGAGGTACGCGCAATAGGCATCCGCAGCTAACGCATGCACAGATGGGACGGGACTGAGGTAATATTTAGGGCCCTCCAGGGGGGGCATCCCAGCAGGACATCCACAATGGGGATGCCCCACGGGGATTGCTGAAATGTGTTATTAAAAGCAAAATTTTTCATAAACAATCCCCCCTGTGTGTTCTGAAACTTTTCAGCTAAAAAGACAAACAAAAAAATACTCACTTTTACTACCTGGCCATTGACCCGACTATCCACCCGGGTGCGCTTGGCCTTCATAGGCCCAGGAGGGGAAGGGGTGGGAGGGGTGGTGCTTGAGGAAGGTGAGGTAGGTTGGGGAGGTGGGGGAGGGGTGGTGGGGTCGGAGTCTGAGGAGGAGCTGGGGAGGCGCATGACTCGCCTTCTGGGCATCATATTGGAAACGCTAAGGAGGAAACAGGAACCGGAAATGACCCAAGCGACATTGGGAAAAAGTTTAAAAAAAAAAAACGCTCCGCGCAGCAGCAACAAGCTATTCGCAGCTATGTGCAAGCTAAGTGGCGGAAAAACTAAAATGACGCTTGAAAACAAGCTAGTGGCATAAGCGCTAGACAGTTTTACCTTAAGGTGGCGTTGAAACGCAAAGGAGGAGCCCGGAACCGGATATGACGCTAGCAACTGTGCTTCAAAATTCTAACACAAACATGCGCGCAACAGGGCCAAGCTAATATCAGCTATGTGCAAGCTAAGTGGCGGAAATACATTAAAATGACGCAGAAAAACAAGCTATTGGCATAAGCGCTAGACAGTTTTACCTTAAGGTGGCGTTGAAACGCAAAGGAGGATCCCGGAACCGGATATGACGCAAGCAACTGTGCTTCCAAATTCAAAAGCAAACATGCGCGCAACAGGGACAAGCTAATATCAGCTATGTACACGCTAAGTGGCGGAAATACATTAAAATGACGCTGCAAAACAAGCTAGGGCCAAAGGCGCCAAGAATTCTTAGCTTGATTTAGCAGGGGATTCTACATACTGTAATGCATAGGTCCTTCTAAAGCATACACCGTTGTGCTTCAATATACAAATCTTATTCCTTCCCAAAGTCATCACACAATCAAAGTAGACAACTACCTGAAAATGTGGCACACATGAGAATGCATAACGGGTTGTTATGAGCTGGTACGACTGAATGTTATCCTGCAATCTGTGGGCAGCCACGCTCACAACTACAGTGTATTCATTAACAACGACTGGGGTCGCGGGAAGTGAATTCCTTGCAAATGGCAGAAGGGCACATGTATGAACAGCACAGCGCCGCACAACGCAGCGCAGCGAGGCACAGCGACGCTCGCGCCGCCACATAGCGAATTAAAACAGCGACTGCACAAACACTGACCAACACAGATTCATCAAAGACAGGGCTGCCGAATAGCTTGGGCGCTGACAATTTCGAAGAGCGAACATGACCGCCCAACCTGACAGGCTACAAAATAGCTTTACAAGCCCCGTTTGTGTTGAAAACAAGCGATTTTGATGCCAATGAGTTTGGGTGGAGGAGATGCAATACCCATGTCACTCACAACATTACATTGTGAAAAATAATAAAAAGTTCAAATACATGAAAATAACCAGCCAGATTATTAAAACATATCAATATAAACATGTGTTGAATTTGGGACCAAAGAAAAAACCACAAAAACCACTAAAAACAATCATTGCAGCGTCTGCCATTGAAATGTATGGGAGAGCGGCAGGTAGCGCCAGGTAATACGTGTCGCTGTGAAGGAATTTGCAGCGGCGCTGTTCGGGCCAGGCGGCTTCATGATGAATGCCGCGCTAGCCGTCGCTCTCGCCGGCGCTAGCCTCATTTAGCTTGATAAATGCGTCATTGTGACCGCCGCCGGGCGTACTTGAGTCGGTAGTCGCCGTTAGCTGCCGCTACCTGGCGCTCGTCAGACACTACCTGGCGCTATCGCTTGATGAATAAGGGCCTTGGTCCTGTGGTGTCCAGTTGCCCTCTCAGCTCCCTGCTACTGAGGCAAAGCCTGACGTGCTACAGTCTGTGTAACTGGTCTCATCTGCTGGCTTGCTTTCAAATGGTGAATGATGCTAAATGAAAGGGTAACTCTTTATGTGTACATTCTTTTCATTTATTCTTTCTATAATCCTTAATATTTTATTTATGTATTCCTTTCTCTCTACCTTTATTTCTATTATTCTATTCTTTCTATCTTGTCCTCTTTCCACCCGTTCTGGCTATCTTCCTTTTCTTCCATTCTATCTAAAGCATACAAAAATAAATGGCATGATCATGGCTAATGAATATTACATTTATCAAAAACATTTTATTAGACAATGAAATACAATCAATGAATTATTATTTGTATAATTGTTTGAGCTTAATTTTTTGTCCTATGTCTGTGGATTGTACCAAAAAGGTCAAAGTGGCTTAGAAGTGGCATTAAAAAATTTTTTACTCCTGTACATAGTTTTTTTATTTTTTTTTTTCAACATAAATCAGCATAGAGTTTTTAAAAAAACTCAGAATTCTCGAAATTTCAGTATAAATAGGCTTCATAGGAAACCTCCAAATATCGAGTTTCTATTGCATCATATTTCATGTTGTTTAATAATAGTATATTAATTTTATAGTTTTTTCACTGTAATTAAACTAATAAGTATACCCATAAATTGTTTAGTTATTCTGAGTTGTATTATACTCATCTATTCTTCAAACCCCCCCTCCCTCACCTCCCTCAGGTGGGCAGCAGACAAATTAATTTCCAACATTTTTTTCATAGTAAAATTTAATTGTTTTTTAAAATTTGGGCACAAGGTTAAGGCTAGTCCATTCGTTAATGCTGTCTTCAGACTTCTAAACCACACCTCTCTATTGGGGGGTAGATGATTTGCCCATCTCTGAGGAATTATTTTCTTCGTTGCCCAGATTAATAAGGAGGGAATCTTCCTATCTTTTTTTGACCATGTACGTGGGAATAGATTTAGTAGTCCCCATTCAGGGGTTAATACTATTCTGGAATTGGTTACCTCATCCAGCAGTCTTTCTGTGGCCGACCAGATCTTTTTTATGAACGGGCAGTCCCGCCAAAGATGGATAAGCGTTGCTGGAGTCTGCTTACACCACCAGCATCCAAACGTTGGGAACCTGATGTTGTAATCTGAAGTGTAATAAAATCGTGTGATAAATTAAAAAATCCTGTACATAGTTTCTGTTGAAGACTAAATGATCTTCAAAAGTCACAAAGTTAAAGATGACAAACACGTTCCCTCATGTTTAGCAATATGTAAGTTTTTTTGTTTTTGTATATTTCCCTTCCACCCTGACCATGTATCTCAACCATCTTAGTATTGGCATAGGCATGAATACGGCTTCTCTCCAGTGTGTGTCTTATGATGAGCAGTTAATTCTCTCTTAGTTTTAAAATCTTTGCCACATTCTAGGCATGGATGTGGCTTCTCTCCTGTATGGTTCATAGAGTGGATCTTTAGATATTTACTTAGAGTGAAACACTTGTCACATACCAGGCATCTAAATGGTTTCTCTCCAGTGTGTGTCCTCTGGTGTGTAAGCAGATAAGAAGGTTTTGTAAAGCACTTGTCACACTCAGAGCACTGATATGGCTTCACTCCTGTGATGCTCATTATGGACATTATGTAGATGAATTTATCTGTAAAATGGATTCCTGCTGCTCCAGCTAAATGTTTCAACCTGTCAAGGAAAACATAGAAATTGCCATTAAGACGAAAGTGGTTCACAAATCAATGAACCCAACATTTTGGTTATTTACATCACAAAAAAGCACCCAAGCAGGTCACAGTAAAAATATTTGATAGATAAATAGAAAGATAGATAGATAGTTTACCTATATTCATAGATTTTAAAATGGCTGATTTTACCCAGTACTCAAGAGGGATATGGGGGTTACTGCATACCTGGACTGGGACTTTAAAGCATTTTACTCATAACCATTGTCACCAGGGTAACAAAGCTCTGTCAGACAGCTAAGACACCGGGGGTGGAAAACACATGAGAATGTAGTTGATTTGCACAAGCCTTCATCCAAAAGTTATGCAGCATCGCAGTGGGAGTTTAAGTGGACCTACTTGTTTACCGGTCTGTTTCTCTTTAAGATGGAGTTAAAATGAAAGCACTTAGATGCAGGTTGCAATTCACACAGCAAGGCTCACACAAAGTGCACCTTGCTCCACTAAAATCTAGCATGAACCACAATGAGTCCTTGGGTCAAAGCTAAATGAGTCGGTGGTGAGGCTCGAAGAAATAAAACTGCCTATGCACAACTTCGAAAGCAACATTTATGTTTCTCTTGTTTGACTGGTGTCTATGATCATGTAGATGGCCCTTCGCAATGTTTGTCCCAGTGGGAATGAAAACAGGATCCCCAAATGCTCCACCATCTGCATAGCTACAGAAGGGTTTGGAAATGTAGATGAGTCTCCTGATGTAAAGATATCCTGCAATAAAATGCGGAGCTCTGTGGCAGGAAATGCTGCTGCTTGCAGCTCCCCTGAAACCTGGGGTGAGGGGATGGGAAAGAGGAAATGTGAGCTGAGGAGATGGCATGAGATCTAGACAGGATTAGGTTATGGCAACACAGTCTCTGGGACAATCATTTGCCCTATTGTAGTTCCTGAATCTGTTCCATTTATACCAAATAGATCTGCCAGGAACCACCTTCCCAACCGCACCCTGGATAAAACATTATTACGTTACATGTCAGACTTATGATGATTATAAACTTTCACATTAAGTAAAATATTTTCATAGTTTCAAGTTAGAAAACACGTCTGGCTTTCTGGGTGATCACAAAAATGTGACTGAAAGCCTCCCGACTCTCTCTCTCTCTCTTTCTGTGAACACACGATATATGAAAATATTTTTAGATTGAATCTTCTTTTTATGAAAAGAAATGTGATTATAATATGTGTATAATGGCTCATACACAATCACAGAGCAATATCTGTGATATGGGGCAGTAGAGGAGGCCTCCTTCTCTTATACGAATATATTTTTTATATTGATGAATTCATTAATTCTTTTTGATTTTAATGATTGATTTTAATGCATTTACATAAAAAAATTGGCCTAACAGCCACTCTGCCCCTTGGAGCAGCCAAGCAGGTCACAGTAGTCCCACACCACTATCTCACCACAGCAGAGCTTGCTTATGACTTAATAACCTGAGCCATGACCTGCCATTCCCAACTCAGCCATGGCAAATACATTGAAGCACAATTTGCTTTATATATATATATATATATATATATATATATATATATATATATCAATCATAATGTTGAAATGCTTTGAGATGACTGATTTTACCCAGTTCCCGAGGGGCATATAGGGAGTTAGTGCACACCTGGACTGGGACTTTAGAGCAGACCTGCTGCTGTACTACCTAATTGCCAGGGCAAATATCCACTGCAAATCCTGAAGAGACCCACCTGGTGCCCCTTGGGTAAAGTCTGGTAGCCCCTGGTCACTTGGTCCAGAATCCTCTACTACATAGAGGATAGTACACACAACATCGTGTACTATAGGAATCTGTATTTTATTTTTTATAAATATTTATATGAGAATGTTGCCTCCTTGGATTAACTAATTTAATGTAATCTCTCAATTAAAAGATACCCAGCACCTTATAGATTTTCAACTACTCTTTCCTGCAACATATCACCAAAATTATGCCAAGACCCACCTTGGAGGACCTATAAACAATTTAGCACATAAAATATTTACTTATTTCATCATATAAATGATCACTGACCACATTTTTGGGAAACTAATATATTCTTTATTGCTCCCTTTCTCTAACATAAGGGCATCGAAAAAGCCGGTAGGCGAAACATGTTTGCCCATCAGAAGGGTCCCCAATGATTAATAGGATCCACCCAGAGCCCAATGGGGAGCATGTAATGTAATACAAGCACTGTAATGTCAATTAAAAATGTGGATAAAATTTTTTTTTAATCATAATGGATGTATATCATAGCAACATATAATGAATTTGTAACTCCTGAAATTATCTCAACAAACATTTTTTATGTGGATGAATTTTCTTGTTTGTATACTGTTTGTATATAAATAAAATACTTTGCATATAATAAGTGCAGTTATGGTCAAAGGCGTGTGATGTGTAAGCCGGGAATAGCCTAAACCCGAAAAAAGTGGAGGTCCATGTTCTTAACAATTGTTAGCTAGGTTTCTCAATAGTATGAGTGTGCAGAGGGTTACATTTCTTTTTTGCTTATAGTGTGTGTGGTCACACCCCTCTAGCACCTCTTGACTGCTATATATTGACTGGATGAGCACATCCTACCTTTCCTTTTGATGTTGGGAATGTTGAAAGAAATGTGCCTTCGCACCTCTCTGTCTCACACCTCTCTTTTTCTTCACAGGACGCCACCCATCCTTTTGAAGTAGGTGGCGCAGTCTTGGTCCAGTAGCTGAATCGCAGAGCAAGACTACCCCTTTGGTGCGCCAACCACGGTGATCACAGTGACCAGAATCACTGTCTTAGTGGAGGATTGCCAGTCGTGGAAACACATGTCCCGGGTGAAGTGCCCAAGCAAAAAGCAGACACCGATGGAGGGCAAGCAGTCCGTGTTAACTAGAGCACAGGAAAAGCATGAAAATGATGACCCATGCAGGGGATGTAGGGTCCCTGAAGAAGGAGGAACAAACAAAGAAGCACCAGCTCTTGGCCAGACCTTCTTTGCTGGACTCTGAGATTGAGATGGCTAAACTTTTGATACCTGCTTTTATCCTTTTTATGATAATGCGCTTGATGCGCTTACATCATGCATTTACAACCCACATTTGTTAGGTCCCTTAGGAATTTCACACAGGTCTTTGATCAAAGGTATAACAACCAAATGAAAAATGTGAGCTGTACAAATAGTCGAAGTGGAATGATTAAGTTTCAGACCCAATAGAGAACCCACAACCCGGGTTGGTGTTTTAAGGTTGGAGAATCTAATAAGAATGAGGAAACATGTGGCCATTCCTAGTTTAATATCTGTAAGCCAGCTAAGAAAGGTGACACCTATTTTATAATGAACAATGCCCAATACAACGGGAATGGACGGAATATCACTCGGATTAATCCGCACCTGACTTTCTTATAATGTTCATGGTGGAGGAGAATATAAAGGAATTTAGGAACAGGAGTACAGCTTGAGGTTGGAGTTGGGGTAAGAACACCTAAATTTGTTGTGGGAAAAGTTTGTTACCCCTGGTTTCCCCCATGGTCCGGCTGGGGAATAGATATAATGAAGAGATTTAATAATTATACAGGATTAATGACAGATATGATAGCAGATAATTCAGAGGATATTAAGGTAGACCAAAACCCAGGATTTTGACTATCTTGGGTTTTAGTACTTTGCCCCTGATCGGGGTGCCCTGCTGCTTGAAACCCCCCAGATTGCCCCAAGGAACTCACCTCTTTCCGGTCCTAAGTCGCATGCACGGCGGGTCGTCCAATTAGCGCTCTCAGAGCCGTTGACGTCCAAGTGTCCAAGCCAGTGTCTAAGCAGAGCGGCTTTGAGTGCGCTGGTGGCCTCATTCCCCGCTTCCCTCTAACAGGGAGTGGGCCGGTGCTGGCCATTCATAGTGGGGATAGTGGGGATGCAGCCGTGTCCAGCGCATGCGCCATTGGCATGCCGATTTTGGATGCCCCAGGGGGAGGGAATCAATTGACCCAGATATCTTATAGATTCCCGGGCCGATCCAGCTGGGTCTTGGATCACTTTAACATTTTCAAATGGTTAAGAGATATAGTCATTAATGTTCTTGTAGTCATTTTTGTGATTATAATGCTTTTTGTTTCCTTTAATCTTATTATGTGCTTAATTGCTAGTTGTATGAAGAGCCCGGTAGCATTTCTCTGATTACCTGGCTCATAGAAAGGAAATTGGATAGTGAAGATCATCCAGGAGATGATCTAAGAGGGGGTTGAAGGGTTAATGCTCTCTCTCTCTCTGTTTAACATCATCACTGCCATCTAGCTGCTTCCATATATTTAGACTTATAGTTCGACTTTTAGGCTTGTGTTGTATGTAGTCTCATGTTCTATCCTTGGTACAGCTGGAATGTTCCGTGCATCCAAGATTAGATAGTACTGTTCAAATACTCCCTGACTCCATAGTTTGAAGATTTATTAAGAATTCCTTATGCCTGCTGCACTTTCAATGCTGTATGTGTCTCTTTTCCACTACATGATTCTCCAACCGGTTGCTAAGGGCGAACGATATAGAGGTTGGGCGAGAGACCAGATAGTCTTATCGGGGTCCGAGTTACCCCAGTACAAGTGGCATTAAAAAAAGAGTTGTTATTCCTGTTCATAGTTTCAATTGAAGACTAAATGATCTACAAAAATCACAAAGTTAAAGATGACACACACTTTCATGTTTAGCAATATGAGCATATTTTATTTTTGGTTTTGGCATAAGACATAAAAAAAGATTTAGGGATATAGATAACTTTGACCACGGTCATATTCTTTTAAGCTGAACAAAACCCATTAAAGCTGGCCCTGGAATCTAGGCGCCCCTGATGTGTGAAACCCACCGACCACCCAGGGTGCCAAAAACAAATTCACCTTCTTCTTGACGACCTCATTATGTAAACAATAAGTGGCCACATTGCCGCATCTTTGGCCGTTGAGTGGCCCCCACCACAGATATTTAGATTTTATTTAGGCTTGGGGTGGGAGGACACTGGCTGCTGGGGATAGGCCTGCTCGCAATCCTAATTGCCACAAACAGAGCCATTTGCTGAGCATTACATATGCATGGCAAACGGCTCTGACTGGATAAGAGCATGCGCATGCATGGTTGGACCAGGAAAAGATGAGTTTTAAAGGGCATACTGGGGAGGACCCAAATTCGAGATCCCCCTCCTTGGCACATAACAAAACATGGCATAGTAAAAAACCCAGGTTTGGTTCTGCTTTAAGTAGCTTTTTAAAGAAAAGGCTTGTTCACAATCTTCGTTACGAAAGACCAGGTGATTCAAATCTCAACTTTTTATAAATCCCCAGACTCCCCTAACCTTGTCCCAAAACAGATACACCCTGGCGAAGTGTCATTACGACACGCAACGCATCAGTGGCAGCTGCTGCTGGGGATCCCCCGGTGACAGGTAATGTAAGCGTAGTTGTTTATTTTTGTACTTTGTATTGTATACTTTGCCTGGATAATGATCCTTTTTTTTTCACGTATTGCACTTTAGCACCATATGTGTCTTTTCTCCTTAAATGATATAATTTATTGCGTTTTTGCACAGTCAGCACATATAAATCATGTTTTTTGGCACAGTTAGCAAATATGCATTTATGCACTTAGCACTTTATAAAAACTGTTAATTCAGGAAATCGTTTTCAGTGTTTTATAGATTTGGGCAATAATATATTCACTCTGGAAATGCTTGTTTACCTGTTCCTGTGGGGAGAGGTAAGTATTAGGTGCGCTGGATGGAAAAAGATAAAACACGGTTAGAGTAGAATTTCCTGTTGGGAGAAGTGGTTAGCGCAGCAGCTGATTCTTCAGGGTGTGTTTCTGATGGGCTGAAAAAAAGAGAGTTGGTTGGTTAGTTAAGTTTGTTTGAGGCTGGTATTTCTACCTTTTAATCGCACCAGCGATAACAAGTATCATTAACTCTGGCCGATTAGTCCTCAAAAATCTCCAGGTTTTCTGGGGATTTTTTCTCTACCTAGTGACCAAATTAATGGTTACCAGGATTATAAGAACCCAGTGCCGTGAAGGCGCTATTGGGTGTTTAGAATGATAATTAATGCTGTAGATACTGGTGGTGCACACTGCTGGGCTCACCACCAGTAACTACAGCATTAATTATCATTCTAAGCACCCAATAGCGCCTTCGCGGCACTGGGTTCTTATAATCCTGGTAACCATTAATTTGGTCACTAGGTAGAGAAAAAATCCCCAGAAAACCTGGAGATTTTTGAGGACTAATCGGCCAGAGTTAATGATACTTGTTATCGCTGGTGCGATTAAAAGGTAGAAATACCAGCCTCAAACAAACTTAACTAACCAACCAACTCTCTTTTTTTCAGCCCATCAGAAACACACCCTGAAGAATCACCTGCTGCGCTAACCACTTCTCCCAACAGGAAATTCTACTCTAACCGTGTTTTATCTTTTTCCATCCAGCGCACCTAATACTTACCTCTCCCCACAGGAACAGGTAAACAAGCATTTCCATTTCACCAAAAGGATCGGTTCTCCTTATACCAGGTGCAGCTATCAGGTATCACTGCGCTGAAACAAACACAAATACTCCTACAATATATTCACTCTGTTTAAATATCAATAACCTAATATCTCATCCAGGCGTGTTTAAATTATTATATGCTATAAATACTTTCTATCTATTTATTTACTTATATACCTATAGGAGGATATTGGTCACCTTTTTATGGTTGATCCCCTGTGTTGTGTTTGTGTTTTTTAACTTTGTATTGTGTTGTGATGTGCCATTTTTGTTTATGCAATGTTTAGAATTTCATGTGAAATATTCGACATGGCCGTGTGAATCCTTTGGTGTCTTGTCAGCTCTATGCGTGTAACCTTCCCCACACTCAGGACATGAATACGGCTTCTCTCCTGTATGAATCATGGAGTGGATTTTTAGATGATCCCTTTGAGTGAAACACTTGTCACACTCCAGGCATCTATAAGGTTTCTCTCCAGTGTGAGTCATCTGGTGTCTAAGCAGACAAGAAGGTTTTCTAAAGCACTTGTCACACTCGGAGCACTGATATGGCTTCACTTCTGTGGCGCTCATTATGGGCTCATGAAGATTAATTTATCTGTAAAATGGATTCCTGCTGCTCCAGCTAAGTCTTTCAACCTGTAAGGAGAACATAGAAATTGCAATTAAGACGAAAGTGGTATACAAATGAATGAACACATTTGGGGTATTTACATAGATAGTTGGTGATTTTTATGCTTTTACATCACAAAAAGTCCAACAGCCACTGTGTCCCTTGGGGCACCCAAACAGGTCACAGTGAGTATATATAGATTAGAGATGAGCGAACTTTTGAAAAATTCGATTCGACTGATTCGCCGAATTTTCCGACAAAAATCGTTTCGACCCGAATAAATTTGCGACGAATCGCTATTAAAAACGGCTATTTCTGAGTCTCCTAGAGCCTCAATAGGGTTGTAAACCATTCTGCCTTGCTGTAACACGCACAGGATGCGTGCTGGGTTAGTTAAATAATACTTTGAAGAAATATCACATGCAGATCAGAGGCATCGCTAAAAGAATCGCAGAGAGGCACAATTGAATTCAAGAGAGTTGAAGTGGCATCACTATGAGGGGCAGGAGCCCAAACATTGCTTTAAAGAGACACTGGAGTTGGCAGCAGCAGGAGCCCAAAAATTGGATGAATCACACCCTGGAGTTGGCAGCAGCAGCAGCAGCAGGAGCCCAAATATTACTTTAAAGAGACCCTGGGGTTGGCTTCAGGAGCCCAAAAATTGGATGAATCACACCCTGGAGTTGGCAGCAGAAGCAGCAGGAGCCCAAATATTACTTTAAAGAGACACTGGAGTTGGCTTCAGGAGCCCAAAAATTGGATGAATCACACTCTGGAGTTGGCAGCAGCAGCAGCAGGAGCCCAAACATTACTTCAAAGAGACCCTGGGGTTGGCTTCAGGAGCCCAAAAATTGGATGAATCACACCCTGGAGTTGGCAGCAGCAGCAGCAGGAGCCCAAATATTACTTTAAAGAGACACTGGGGTTGGCTTCAGGAGCCCAAAAATTGGATGAATCACACCCTGGAGTTGGCAGGAGTTGGCAGCAGCAGCAACAGGAGCCCAAACATTACTTTAAAGAGACCCTGGGGTTGGCTTCAGGAGCCCAAAAATTGGATGATTCACACCCTGGAGTTGGCAGCAGCAGCAGCAGCAGCAGGAGCCCAAATATTACTTTAAAGAGACCCTGGGTTTGGCTTCAGGAGCCCAAAAATTGGATGAATCACACCCTGGAGTTGGCAGCAGCAGCAGCAGGAGCCCAAATATTACTTTAAAGAGACACTGGGGTTGGCTTCAGGAGCCCAAAAATTGGATGAATCACACCCTGGAGTTGGCAGAAGTTGGCAGCAGCAGCAGCAGGAGCCCAAATATTACTTTAAAGAGACACTGGGGTTGGCTTCAGGAGCCCAAAAATTGGATGAATCACACCCTGGAGTTGGCAGCAGCAGGAGCCCAAATATACACTGGGGTTGGCTTCAGGAGCCCAAAAATTGGATGAATCACACCCTGGAGTTGGCAGCAGCAGCAGCAGGAGCCCAAATATTGCTTTAAAGAGACACTGGGGTTGGCTTCAGGAGCCCAAAAATTGGATGAATCACACCCTGGAGTTGGCAGGAGTTGGCAGCAGCAGCAACAGGAGCCCAAACATTACTTTAAAGAGACCCTGGAGTTGGCTTCAGGAGCCCAAAAATTGGATGATTCACACCCTGGAGTTGGCAGCAGCAGCAGCAGCAGGAGCCCAAATATTACTTTAAAGAGACCCTGGGGTTGGCTTCAGGAGCCCAAAAATTGGATGAATCACACCCTGGAGTTGGCAGCAGCAGCAGCAGGAGCCCAAATATTACTTTAAAGAGACACTGGGGTTGGCTTCAGGAGCCCAAAAATTGGATGAATCACACCCTGGAGTTGGCAGAAGTTGGCAGCAGCAGCAGCAGCAGCAGCAGCAGGAGCCCAAATATTACTTTAAAGAGACACTGAGGTTGGCTTCAGGAGCGCAAACATTGGATGAATCACACCCTGGAGTTGGCAGCAGCAGGAGCCCAAATATACACTGGGGTTGGCTTCAGGAGCCCAAAAATTGGATGAATCACACCCTGGAGTTGGCAGCAGCAGCAGCAGGAGCCCAAATATTACTTTAAAGAGACACTGGGGTTGGCTTCAGGAGCCCAAAAATTGGATGAATCACACCCTGGAGTTGGCAGGAGTTGGCAGCAGCAGCAACAGGAGCCCAAACATTACTTTAAAGAGACCCTGGGGTTGGCTTCAGGAGCCCAAAAATTGGATGATTCACACCCTGGAGTTGGCAGCAGCAGCAGCAGCAGCAGGAGCCCAAATATTACTTTAAAGAGACCCTGGGTTTGGCTTCAGGAGCCCAAAAATTGGATGAATCACACCCTGGAGTTGGCAGCAGCAGCAGCAGGAGCCCAAATATTACTTTAAAGAGACACTGGGGTTGGCTTCAGGAGCCCAAAAATTGGATGAATCACACCCTGGAGTTGGCAGCAGAAGCAGCAGGAGCCCAAATATTACTTTAAAGAGACACTGGAGTTGGCTTCAGGAGCCCAAAAATTGGATGAATCACACCCTGGAGTTGGCAGCAGCAGCAGCAGGAGCCCAAACATTACTTCAAAGAGACCCTGGGGTTGGCTTCAGGAGCCACAAAATTGGATGAATCACACCCTGGAGTTGGCAGCAGCAGCAGCAGGAGCCCAAATATTACTTTAAAGAGACACTGGGGTTGGCTTCAGGAGCCCAAAAATTGGATGAATCACACCCTGGAGTTGGCAGGAGTTGGCAGCAGCAGCAACAGGAGCCCAAACATTACTTTAAAGAGACACTGGGGTTGGCTTCAGGAGCCCAAAAATTGGATGATTCACACCCTGGAGTTGGCAGCAGCAGCAGCAGCAGGAGCCCAAATGTTACTTTAAAGAGACCCTGGGTTTGGCTTCAGGAGCCCAAAAATTGGATGAATCACACCCTGGAGTTGGCAGCAGCAGCAGCAGGAGCCCAAATATTACTTTAAAGAGACACTGGGGTTGGCTTCAGGAGCCCAAAAATTGGATGAATCACACCCTGGAGTTGGCAGAAGTTCGCAGCAGCAGCAGCAGGAGCCCAAATATTACTTTAAAGAGACACTGGGGTTGGCTTCAGGAGCCCAAAAATTGGATGAATCACGCCCTGGAGTTGGCAGCAGCAGGAGCCCAAATATACACTGGGATTGGCTTCAGGAGCCCAAAAATTGGATGAATCACACCCTGGAGTTGGCAGCAGCAGCAGGAGCCCAAATATTACTTTAAAGAGACACTGGGGTTGGCTTCAGGAGCCCAAAAATTGGATGAATCACACCCTGGAGTTGGCAGGAGTTGGCAGCAGCAGCAACAGGAGCCCAAACATTACTTTAAAGAGACCCTGGAGTTGGCTTCAGGAGCCCAAAAATTGGATGAATCACACCCTGGAGTTGGCAGCAGCAGCAGCAGCAGGAGCCCAAATATTACTTTAAAGAGACCCTGGGGTTGGCTTCAGGAGCCCAAAAATTGGATGAATCACACCCTGGAGTTGGCAGCAGCAGCAGCAGGAGCCCAAATATTACTTTAAAGAGACACTGGGGTTGGCTTCAGGAGCCCAAAAATTGGATGAATCACACCCTGGAGTTGGCAGAAGTTGGCAGCAGCAGCAGCAGCAGGAGCCCAAATATTACTTTAAAGAGACACTTGGGTTGGCTTCAGGAGCCCAAAAATTGGATGAATCACACCCTGGAGTTGGCAGCAGCAGGAGCCCAAATATACACTGGGGTTGGCTTCAGGAGCCCAAAAATTGGATGGATCACACCCTGGAGTTGGCAGCAGCAGCAGCAGGAGCCCAAATATTACTTTAAAGAGACCCTGGGGTTGGCTTCAGGAGCCCAAAAATTGGATGAATCACACCCTGGAGTTGGCAGCAGCAGCAGCAGGAGCCCAAATATACACTGGAGTTGGCTTCAGGAGCCCAAAAATTGGATGAGTCACACCCTGGAGTTGGCAGCAGCAGCAGCAGGAGCCCAAATATTACTTTAAAGAGACACTGGGGTTGGCTTCAGGAGCCCAAAAATTGGATGAATCACACCCTGGAGTTGGCAGCAGCAGCAGCAGGAGCCCAAATATTACTTTAAAGAGACACTGGGGTTGGCATCAGGAGCCCAAAAATTGGATGATTCACACCCTGGAGTTGGCAGCAGCAGCAGCCCAAATATACACTGGGGTTGGCTTCAGGAGCCCAAAAATTGGATGAATCACACCCTGGAGTTGGCAGCAGCAGCAGCAGGAGCCCAAATATTACTTTAAAGAGACACTGGGGTTGGCTTCAGGTGCCCAAAAATTGGATGAATCACACCCTGGAGTTGGCAGAAGTTGGCAGCAGCAGCAGCAGGAACCCAAATATTACTTTAAAGAGACACTGGGGTTGGCTTCAGGAGCCCAAAAATTGGATGAATCACACCCTGGAGTTGGCAGCAGCAGGAGCCCAAATATACACTGGGGTTGGCTTCAGGAGCCCAAAAATTGGATGAGTCACACCCTGGAGTTGGCAGCAGCAGCAGCAGGAGCCCAAATATTACTTTAAAGAGACACTGGGGTTGGCTTCAGGAGCCCAAAAATTGGATGAATCACACCCTGGAGTGTGCAGCAGCAGCAGCAGGAGCCCAAATATTACTTTAAAGAGACACTGGGGTTGGCATCAGGAGCCCAAAAATTGGATGATTCACACCCTGGAGTTGGCAGCAGCAGCAGCCCAAATATACACTGGGGTTGGCTTCAGGAGCCCAAAAATTGGATGAATCACACCCTGGAGTTGGCAGCAGCAGCAGCAGGAGCCCAAATATTACTTTAAAGAGACACTGGGGTTGGCTTCAGGAGCCCAAAAATTGGATGAATCACACCCTGGAGTTGGCAGCAGCAGCAGCAGGAGCCCAAATATTACTTTAAAGAGACACTGGGGTTGGCTTCAGGAGCCCAAAAATTGGATGAATCACACCCTGGAGTTGGCAGAAGTTGGCAGCAGCAGCAGCAGCAGCAGGAGCCCAAATATTACTTTAAAGAGACACTGGGGTTGGCTTCAGGAGCCCAAAAATTGGATGAATCACGCCCTGGAGTTGGCAGCAGCAGGAGCCCAAATATACACTGGGATTGGCTTCAGGAGCCCAAAAATTGGATGAATCACACCCTGGAGTTGGCAGCAGCAGCAGGAGCCCAAATATTACTTTAAAGAGACACTGGGGTTGGCTTCAGGAGCCCAAAAATTGGATGAATCACACCCTGGAGTTGGCAGGAGTTGGCAGCAGCAGCAACAGGAGCCCAAACATTACTTTAAAGAGACCCTGGAGTTGGCTTCAGGAGCCCAAAAATTGGATGAATCACACCCTGGAGTTGGCAGCAACAGCAGCAGCAGGAGCCCAAATATTACTTTAAAGAGACCCTGGGGTTGGCTTCAGGAGCCCAAAAATTGGATGAATCACACCCTGGAGTGTGCAGCAGCAGCAGCAGGAGCCCAAATATTACTTTAAAGAGACACTGGGGTTGGCATCAGGAGCCCAAAAATTGGATGATTCACACCCTGGAGTTGGCAGCAGCAGCAGCCCAAATATACACTGGGGTTGGCTTCAGGAGCCCAAAAATTGGATGAATCACACCCTGGAGTTGGCAGCAGCAGCAGCAGGAGCCCAAATATTACTTTAAAGAGACACTGGGGTTGGCTTCAGGAGCCCAAAAATTGGATGAATCACACCCTGGAGTTGGCAGCAGCAGCAGCAGGAGCCCAAATATTACTTTAAAGAGACACTGGGGTTGGCTTCAGGAGCCCAAAAATTGGATGAATCACACCCTGGAGTTGGCAGAAGTTGGCAGCAGCAGCAGCAGCAGCAGCAGGAGCCCAAATATTACTTTAAAGAGACACTTGGGTTGGCTTCAGGAGCCCAAAAATTGGATGAATCACACCCTGGAGTTGGCAGCAGCAGGAGCCCAAATATACACTGGGGTTGGCTTCAGGAGCCCAAAAATTGGATGGATCACACCCTGGAGTTGGCAGCAGCAGCAGCAGGAGCCCAAATATTACTTTAAAGAGACCCTGGGGTTGGCTTCAGGAGCCCAAAAATTGGATGAATCACACCCTGGAGTTGGCAGCAGCAGCAGCAGCAGGAGCCCAAATATACACTGGAGTTGGCTTCAGGAGCCCAAAAATTGGATGAGTCACACCCTGGAGTTGGCAGCAGCAGCAGCAGGAGCCCAAATATTACTTTAAAGAGACACTGGGGTTGGCTTCAGGAGCCCAAAAATTGGATGAATCACACCCTGGAGTTGGCAGCAGCAGCAGCAGGAGCCCAAATATTACTTTAAAGAGACACTGGGGTTGGCATCAGGAGCCCAAAAATTGGATGATTCACACCCTGGAGTTGGCAGCAGCAGCAGCCCAAATATACACTGGGGTTGGCTTCAGGAGCCCAAAAATTGGATGAATCACACCCTGGAGTTGGCAGCAGCAGCAGCAGGAGCCCAAATATTACTTTAAAGAGACACTGGGGTTGGCTTCAGGAGCCCAAAAATTGGATGAATCACACCCTGGAGTTGGCAGAAGTTGGCAGCAGCAGCAGCAGGAACCCAAATATTACTTTAAAGAGACACTGGGGTTGGCTTCAGGAGCCCAAAAATTGGATGAATCACACCCTGGAGTTGGCAGCAGCAGGAGCCCAAATATACACTGGGGTTGGCTTCAGGAGCCCAAAAATTGGATGAATCACACCCTGGAGTTGGCAGCAGCAGCAGCAGGAGCCCAAATATTACTTTAAAGAGACACTGGGGTTGGCTTCAGGAGCCCAAAAATTGGATGATTCACACCCTGGAGTTGGCAGCAGCAGCAGCAGGAGCCCAAATATACACTGGGGTTGGCTTCAGGAGCCCAAAAATTGGATGAATCACACCCTGGAGTTGGCAGCAGCAGGAGCCCAAACATTACTTTAAAGAGACCCTGGGGTTGGCTTCAGGAGCCCAAAAATTGGATGAATCACACCCTGGAGTTGGCAGCAGTTGACAGCAGCAGCAGCAGGAGCCCAAATATTACTTTAAAGAGAACCTGGGGTTGGCTTCAGGAGCCCAAAAATTGGATGAATCACACCCTGGAGTTGGCAGCAGCAGCAGCAGGAGCCCAAATATACACTGGAGTTGGCTTCAGGAGCCCAAAAATTGGATGAATCACACCCTGGAGTTGGCAGCAGCAGCAGCAGGAGCCCAAATATTACTTTAAAGAGACACTGGGGTTGGCTTCAGGAGCCCAAAAATTGGATGAATCACACCCTGGAGTTGGCAGCAGCAGCAGCAGGAGCCCAAATATTACTTTAAAGAGACACTGGGGTTGGCTTCAGGAGCCCAAAAATTGGATGATTCACACCCTGGAGTTGGCAGCAGCAGCAGCAGGAGCCCAAATATACACTGGGGTTGGCTTCAGGAGCCCAAAAATTGGATGAATCACACCCTGGAGTTGGCAGCAGCAGCAGGAGCCCAAATATTACTTTAAAGAGACACTGGGGTTGGCTTCAGGAGCCCAAAAATTGGATGAATCACACCCTGGAGTTGGCAGAAGTTGGCAGCAGCAGCAGCAGCAGCAGGAGCCCAAATATTACTTTAAAGAGACACTGGGGTTGGCTTCAGGAGCCCAAAAATTGGATGAATCACACCCTGGAGTTGGCAGCAGCAGGAGCCCAAATATACACTGGGGTTGGCTTCAGGAGCCCAAAAATTGGATGAATCACACCCTGGAGTTGGCAGCAGCAGGAGCCCAAATATTACTTTAAAGAGACACTGGGGTTGGCTTCAGGAGCCCAAAAATTGGATGATTCACACCCTGGAGTTGGCAGCAGCAGCAGCAGGAGCCCAAATATACACTGGGGTTGGCTTCAGGAGCCCAAAAATTGGATGAATCACACCCTGGAGTTGGCAGCAGCAGGAGCCCAAAAATTACTTTAAAGAGACCCTGGGGTTGGCTTCAGGAGCCCAAAAATTGGATGAATCACACCCTGGAGTTGGCAGGAGTTGACAGCAGCAGCAGAAGGAGCCCAAATATTACTTTAAAGAGAACCTGGGGTTGGCTTCAGGAGCCCAAAAATTGGATGAATCACACCCTGGAGTTGGCAGCAGCAGCAGCAGGAGCCCAAACATTACTTTAAAGAGACCCTGGGGTTGGCCTCAGGAGCCCAAAAATTGGATGAATCACACCCTGGAGTTGGCAGCAGCAGCAGCAGCAGCAGCAGCAGGAGCCCAAACATTACTTTAAAGAGACACTGGGGTTGGCTTCAGGAGCCCAAAAATTGGATGAATCACACCCTGGAGTTGGCAGAAGTTGGCAGCAGCAGCAGCAGCAGCAGGAGCCCAAATATTACTTTAAAGAGACACTGGGGTTGGCTTCAGGAGCCCAAAAATTGGATGATTCACACCCTGGGGTTGGCAGCAGCAGCAGCAGGAGCCCAAATATACACTGGGGTTGGCTTCAGGAGCCCAAAAATTGGATGAATCACACCCTGGAGTTGGCAGCAGCAGCAGCAGGAGCCCAAATATTACTTTAAAGAGACCCTGGGGTTGGCTTCAGGAGCCCAAAAATTGGATGAATCACACCCTGGAGTTGGCAGAAGTTGGCAGTAGCAGCAGCAGGAGCCCAAATATTACTTTAAAGAGACCCTGGGGTTGGCTTCAGGAGCCCAAAAATTGGATGAATCACACCCTGGAGTTGGCAGGAGTTGACAGCAGCAGCAGCAGGAGCCCAAATATTACTTTAAAGAGACCCTGGGGTTGGCTTCAGGAGCCCAAAAATTGGATGAATCACACCCTGGAGTTGGCAGCAGCAGCAGCAGCAGCAGCAGCAGGAGCCCAAACATTACTTTAAAGAGACCCTGGGGTTGGCCTCAGGAGCCCAAAAATTGGATGAATCACACCCTGGAGTTGGCAGGAGTTGACAGCAGCAGCAGCAGCAGGAGCCCAAATATTACTTTAAAGAGACACTGGGGTTGGCTTCAGGAGCCCAACAATTGGATGAATCACACCCTGGAGTTGGCAGAAGTTGGCAGCAGCAGCAGCAGGAGCCCAAAAAATGGCCTAAAGACATAAATATGTTTTGCACCATTTGGAAAGTGTAAAACGTGGCACCATGCTGAATCTAGTCGCATGCATCAGGCATTGGTGGGTGGAAATCCTGGCTGATCCATCCCTGATTCATTTTGACAAAGGTGAGTCTCTCCACATTTTTAGTTGACAGACGAGTTCTCCTCGCCGTAACTATGGCCCCCGCCGCACTAAACACCCGCTCAGATGGCACGCTACTTGCCGGGCAGGACAGCTTTTCCAGGGCAAACTCTGCTAGTTGCGGCCACAAATCAAGTTTGGCTGCCCAGAAGTCCAGCGGATCCTCAAGGTGTGTTGGCATGGTCATGTCAAAGTATGACATGACCTGCTGGTTGAGGTCCTGCTCCAGGTCTTCCTGCTGCTCATGAGTAGCCTCACTATGCGGGTGTAGAAAGCTACTCATTAGCGACTGAAGACTGAGGCTGCTGCTGCTGATGGAGCTGCTGCTGCTGCTCCTGCCAACCCCCCCAGCGGCCATGGCAGTGGAAGGTGAGCGCAGAGGTCCCCTCGAGTCAGACCTGCGAGAGTATGGACCATGGCGCAGATAGGCATCGGCCAACTGCCTACGTAGAATGTCTTTGTAGTAGTTGAGTTTGTCCTCCCTCTCGGTGGGTTTAAAAAATGCCCCCATTTTGTGCCGGAAGCGAGGGTCCAATAAGGTGGACAGCCAGAAGTCATCCCGCCGACAGATGGAAACAATTCTGGGGTCACTACGCAAGCACGTGAGCATGCTTCGTGCCATTTGCGCAAGTGACTCGGATGGACTACCTGTCTCCATCTCCACTGCATACTGCCACGGTGTGCCCGGGTCCTCTGTCTCGCCTTCCTCAAAAACCTCTAGCTCCTCTGGCTGCTCCTGCTCCTCCTCTCCTGTCCGCTGACTAGATAAACCAGCCATTTCGCCAAGCCTAAACTGTGTTTCGCTGGGCAACTCCTCCTCCTCCTCTTCCTCCTCCTCCTCCAGTTCAGCTCCAACGGGGTTCATGTGGCCGTAAGATGTAAACGCCATGTCTCCAGTGCCCTGACCAGCCATGGTTTCCAACATGTGCTGTAGTACATGAAGCAGTGGAATCACGTCATTCATCCCGTAATCCTGCCGACTGACAAATAAAGTGGCTTCCTCAAAGGGCCTGAGCAAACGGCAGGTGTCACGTATGAGCTGCCACTGGTTGACATTGAAGTTACACAGGGGAGTCCCCCTATCTGCTTGGATCATCAGGAAATCCGTGATGGCTTTTCTCTGTTCATATAATCGGTCCAACATGTGAAGGGTGGAATTCCAACGGGTGGAAACATCGCAAATCAGACTATGTTGGGGGATACCATTCTGACGCTGTAGCTCAAGAAGGGTGTGTTTGGCGGTGTAGGAGTGGCTGAAGTGCATGCAAAGTTTCCTTGAAGTTGTTAGGATGTCTTGCAGATGGGGGGAACACTTCAGAAACCGCTTGACAACCAGATTGAAGACGTGAGCCATGCAGGGGGCATGGGTCAGGCTTCCTTGGCGCAGCGCAGACAAAATGTTCTTCCCATTGTCGGTAACCATGATTCCCATTTTAAGTTTTCTCTGAGTAAGCCATGTTTGGATTTCCTGATGAATACATTTAAGCAGTTCCTCCCCTGTGTGACTCCGTTCGCCAAGACAAACCATGTGAAGCACTGCGTGACACCTCCGTGCCCTGCACACATGGTAGACTGGAGGGGCACTGAGACTTGAGCCTACAGTGGAGGGTGAGGAGATGGCGGAGGATGAGGAGGCCGAGTCGCACGGTGTCACAGGTCCAATGGGCAGAGAGCGCGGAGGCCGAAGCGGCGTGACCTGTCCAAGTTGCTGCTGCTGCTGCAAAGGGACCACATTCACCCAGTGGGCCGTAAACGACATGTACTGCCCCTGACCGTAGTTACAGCTCCAGATGTCGGCGCTGCCATGTATTTTGCTACACACTGACAGGCTCAAGGACTGGCCCACCTTCTGTTCAACAAAAGTGTGCAGCGCTGGTACTGCCTTCTTGGCAAAGAAATGACGGCTTGGGACTCTCCACCTCGGCTCGGCACAAGCCATCAGTTCTCTGAAAGGTGCAGATTCCACCACCTGAAAAGGGAGCGACTGCAGCACCAGCAACTTGGACAGGAGCACATTCAGCTTCTGCGCCGTAGGATGAGTGGGCGCATACTGCTGTCTCTTGGACATGGCTTTGCTGATGGATTGCTGGCGGGATGCATGACTTGGAGGAGGAGGAGCAGGAGCGACAGAGGATGGGTATGACGCACAGCTGCCTTCGGCTGAGGTGCTGGAGCCTTGACTGGCAGAAATTGGGAGCTCACTTGGTGAGGAAGCAGACTGGACCACCCCTTGGGAGCCTCGGTTCTCCCAGGTCGCTTTATGGTGACGCATCATATGTTGACGCAGGGCCGTGGTGCCAACATTTGGACCCTGGCCACGCTTCACCTTTTGCCTACATATCTTGCATGTGGCCATGTTACCCTCCTGCGGATGCCTCAGGAAAAACTGCCACACTGCCGAGTAGCTACTTTTCCCACCCCCTGGCCTCACTGATTCACTGCTGCTGTTGCCAACTCCAGGAACCCCTGCTCCACTACCTCCTGATAAGGTAGACTGCCGCACAGCAGGTGCTCTACCCCGGCCCCGGCCCCGGCCGGATCCAGCCTTTGGAATTGTGCCCCCATGCTGACTGCTACCACCTTGCTGCCTCAGCTGCTGACTCCGGGGCAACCTGCGCCCCTCTTCTCCTGATGATGACGATGAAGCCCCTTCCTCACCCGGCTCCCAAGTGCGATCGGCTTCATCGTCATCATCATCATCACCGAGTTGTGGCTGTACGTCACTGATGTTCGTGGATTCGTCAACAGTGTCTGGCGCAGGAGCTGGAACGCTCGCAGCACCCACGACACTGTCCACATCACTATTTGTCTGCCTAGCTAAAGAAGCCACCTCCATTTCTTGGCTGGGCAGTAGCTGCTGACTGTCCTCCTGTATCTGATCGTCCTCCTCACTAAAGAGTGGAGCTGAACCCAAAGCATAGGATACATCGCAGGGGGAGGGAACGGCGTAGGACAGAGGCAATGGGAGGACAGGGACTGCTCTCGGGGCATGCCAACTCAGGGTTGTGTCAGAGGAACCTACCGACCCTAGACTGGGGGTCTCAGACGTAAGTTGTGATGATGTTGTTGATGAGCGCGTCAACCAATCTACCACGGCAGATGCGTTACTGGTGGAGACCCGACCGCTAGCAGATACTGGCAGATTAGGTCTCTCAGCGTGACTCCTGCTGCTACTGGCCCCCAGTCTGATGCGAGCTCTGCCTGCGGAATCTTGGCCTCTGCCACTCCTCTTTTCACTTCCAGGCACTTGTCTGCCCGACATAGTCTAACTGGCGTGGTAGTAGGTGATATTTTAAGATCCCCCGGGCAGCGGTGGGTCTATATGAAACAGAATATAATGCACACCAAAAGTGAGCAGTAACACTCAGCCTCCAACAGGCCTGCTTAGTGTAAATAAGAGAGCTGCTTAGTGTAAATAAAGAGGGGTATGCTATGTTACAGAATGGGATGCCTCAACAGAAGTGCACCTGGCAGGCAGCAGTAAGCCTATGCCCAGCAAAAGTGTCTTTATCAGGCTAATTTCAAATATAATAAGAGCAAATGGTTATATGGTCTTAAACAGAGGCTGCTGTAGTCACAGAATGGGATGCCCTGGCAGGGTCCAGAAGTACTATGCCCAGCAAAAGTGTCTTTATCAGGCTAATTTCAAATATAATAAGAGCAAATGGTTATATGGTCTTAAACAGAGGCTGCTGTAGTCACAGAATGGGATGCCCTGGCAGGGTCCAGAAGTACTATGCCCAGCAAAAGTGTCTTTATCAGGCTAATTTCAAATATAATAAGAGCAAATGGTTATATGGTCTTAAACAGAGGCTGCTGTAGTCACAGAATGGGATGCCCTGGCAGGGTCCAGAAGTACTATGCCGAGCAAAAGTGTCTTTATCAGGCTAATTTCAAATATAATAAGAGCAAATGGTTATATGGTCTTAAACAGAGGCTGCTGTAGTCACAGAATGGGATGCCCTGGCAGGGTCCAGAAGTACTATGCCCAGCAAAAGTGTCTTTATCAGGCTAATTTCAAATATAATAAGAGCAAATGGTTATATGGTCTTAAACAGAGGCTGCTGTAGTCACAGAATGGGATGCCCTGGCAGGGTCCAGAAGTACTATGCCCAGCAAAAGTGTCTTTATCAGGCTAATTTGAAATATAATAAGAGCAAATGGTTATATGGTCTTAAACAGAGGCTGCTGTAGTCACAGAATGGGATGCCCTGGCAGGGTCCAGAAGTACTATGCCGAGCAAAAGTGTCTTTATCAGGCTAATTTCAAATATAATAAGAGCAAATGGTTATATGGTCTTAAACAGAGGCTGCTGTAGTCACAGAATGGGATGCCCTGGCAGGGTCCAGAAGTACTATGCCGAGCAAAAGTGTCTTTATCAGGCTAATTTCAAATATAATAAGAGCAAATGGTTATATGGTCTTAAACAGAGGCTGCTGTAGTCACAGAATGGGATGCCCTGGCAGGGTCCAGAAGTACTATGCCCAGCAAAAGTGTCTTTATCAGGCTAATTTCAAATATAATAAGAGCAAATGGTTATATGGTCTTAAACAGAGGCTGCTGTAGTCACAGAATGGGATGCCCTGGCAGGGTCCAGAAGTACTATGCCGAGCAAAAGTGTCTTTATCAGGCTAATTTCAAATATAATAAGAGCAAATGCTTATATGGTCGTAAACAGAGGCTGCTGTAGTCACAGAATGGGATGCCTCACAGCAGACTTAAGATCAGTTCAGTATATATGCACAGTTAGTTAGTATAAGCAGCCTGAAAACGCTAACAAAGCCTGTCAGGCTGGATGAAAAAAAAAAAAAAACTCCCTGTAACAGGCTGACAGCCTCCGATTTTTCTACCTTTCCCTGTTTTTCGCTGACTTTCTGTCTGTCTCCTGTCTGTCTCCTGCCTGTCTCCAGCCTGTCCCTGTCTGTCCCTGCCTGTCTAACTGCCTCTCTCTCCCTCAGCTACACAACGTTCTGTCTCTCACGAATGCAATAGAGAAATGAGGCAGGAAAGCAAGATGGCCGGCCTTAAATACCGCTGTGACGTCACCGGGCTTGCTGGCTGCTGATAGGCTGCATGTGACTGTCCCAGCTTGCACTGGCGCGGGGTTGATGTCTGGACATGTCCCGTCCGCCATCTTAGAATGCCTGTAATGTAAATGAATGGATGTTAAAGGAAAACTTCGAGCGATCGAATCGTGGGGAAATTCGGATTCGATCCGAATCGAATTTTTCCTAAAATTCGGATCGAATCCGGGTTCGTCCGGATCGATTCGCTCATCCCTAATATAGATATATATAGAGAGAGAGATTTTGAGATGCTTTAAAATGGCTGATTTTACCCAGTACCCAAGAGGGATATGAGGGTTATTGCATACCTGGACTGGGACTTCAAAGCAATTTACTTATAACCATTGTCACCAGGGTCACAAAGCTCTGTCAGACGGCTAAGATGCCGGGGGGTGGAAAATACATGAGAATGTCATCGATTTGCAACAAGCTTTCATCCAAAAGGTATGCAGCATCGCAGTGGGGGTTTAAGTGGACCTACTTGTTTACAGGTCTGTTGTTTCTCTTTAGGATGGTGTTAAAATGAAAGCACTCAGATGCAGGTTGCAATTCACACAGCGCAAGGCTCACACAAAGTGCACCTTGCTCCACTATAAATCTAGCATGAAACCCAATGAACGAGTCCTCGGGTCAAAGCTAAATGAGTCGTTGGTGAGGCTCGAAGAAATAAAACTGCCTATGCACAACTTCGAAAGCAACATTTATGTTTCTCTTGTTTGACTGGTGTCTATGATCATGTAGATGGCCCTCCACAACGTTTGTCCCAGTGGGAATGAAAACAGGATCCCCAAATGCTCCACCATCTGCATAGCTACAGAAGGGTTTGGAAATGTAGATGAGTCTCCTGATGTAAAGAAATCCTGCAATAAAATGTGGAGCTCTGTGGTGGGACATGCTGCTGCTTGCAGCTCCCCCGGGGTGAGGGGATGGGAAAGAAGAAATGGGAGCTGAGGAGATGGCATGAGATCCAGACAGGATTAGGTTATGGCAACACATTAGTCTCTGGGACAATCATTTGCCCTATTGTACTTCCTCTAAATCTGTTTCATTTATACCAAATAGATCTGCCAGGAACCGCCTTCCCAACAGCACCCTCGTCTCTGCAGACAGACCATCGTGTTATTGAGCAATTTAAAGGATTCCCTCTAACCAACGTTAGATCAGCTACACACAACTTTGCCACCATTGAATGTAACTTTCTCTTCTGTGACTAAGATGCCGTGTAAAACTTACCCGGATGTTTCATGGGTTTAATTTTCTCTTCTAAGCTTTCTATGCTAAGAGGGGTCATTATGGGATGTAGAATTACCAATGGCGAATAACGCCAAAATAAAAATTTATAGTAATTTCTCTACCACCACCTATATTCTGCTCCACTCAAACATGACCAAATTCAAACTGCAACCATGCGAACACATATATCTTCATAGCAAAAGAAAACATTTCTACCTAGTATACTAGTTTAGTCATTAATATGACAAGGGAAGGACTTATGTGGGAGGGAGCCAAGTGCAAGACTGCATGATGGTGCCCCTCCCAGGACAAAATACTGTCTGCCCTCCAATGCACCATGCACCAAAACGCCCCCCCCCCCAACCTAATCAACAGTAGTTTCCATTTAAGAGAGAACAAAATTGTCAGTTTAGAAAGGGTCTGGGTCCCCAACTGATGCCCTGCATAGCAACTCAGTTTGAATACCCCAAAGGCCGTCCACGCATGTGACTGACCAGCAAACTCATGTGATGGAAATCGATTCGGATTCTGGTGAGAAAACTCACTTGTTTTTAGGAGATAAAACTCACATTCACTTTCATTGCCTACTGGGTGTACATTTTTACCTGGATCTGAATCAGCCTCGAGGTAGACAATGAAAGGAGTGAGTTTTCTCAATTGGCTCCATAGTGTCTGTACATTTACTAACATGGAATGGGATGGGTTGGCTGAATTGATGGAAACATTTAGACTTCTAAAGACGGAAACAGTTTAAGGATTTTTATGAGTAACAGAAATAAAGTGACACCGTGATGTGGATGACACTACAGAGAAGACGACAGGTCTACACTAGAGGAAACTAAACTTGGACAATATTTATACATTATATATTGAAGCTTGCTGCATCATTTGTATGATGGGATTATCTCTATCAGGATTCAGGGAATAATACTGACCAACTGATTAGCTGGAGATCATCTTGGAGACCCTATGAAGACTCTTCAGCACATAACCCCACAAATATGTCATATCATTGTATAGCTGAAATGAACAACCCACCTAATTCCACATTTAGATGACATATAAAATACAGCGATATGTTTATACTATGGGGCACAATATCACCAGACACAACTAAGTCATGTGACCCAGACACAGTAATAACCATCACATATATCCTAAAAACACAGCAAACATATCTACCTGGTATAAGACAATATGGCGGATCCCTCAGTCGCTCTCCTGACCCGTCTGCTATTCCTGTGACTGAGCCCGGCCTCACCTTATATTGTCTGTATAAACATTCATGAGGAGGCTTTGGATTGGCTGAATGGAATGAATGTAAATAAGCAATGGTATGGTAATGAATTCTTATTGGACAGTATTAGCAGTTCTTTGGTTCTGTTTATCCCCAGCAGTATGTCACATTCATCAGCATTGCAGCATAATAACAGGAGAATAAAAGGGAGGATTCTTATAGGAAACACAATAGACGAGACTCTCATCATTAACATAGAAATGACGTGACGCCATAACTGACACAATGGACTGAAACTGGGAAAGAAACAAGGAGCAGCCATTGTAAGTGTGTCACAGCTTCATGTTATAAGATACTAAACTAGGACACATCTTATTATTGGATCATTTATATTTTTACACTTTAGAATAATCTGAATGAAACATTATAACGTTACATGTCACACTTATAATGATTATAAGCTTTCACATTAAAAACATTTTTCTTGGAAAACACAGCTGGCTTTCTGGGTGACAACAAACATTTGGACGAAAGTCTCCCGACTCTAAGACAACGAACATACGCTAAAGTGAACATACGATATATGATAATTTTCATATTGATCCTATTAATGAAAAGAAATGGAACTGATTATAATATGTGAATAATGACACAATCACAGAGCAATCTCCTTGGTATGGGGCAGTAGAGGAGGCCTCCTTCTCTTATACTGTCTGTGATCTTCTACCTGGCTGAGCAGGCCTCACTATATTGTCTCTATTAGGGTTTCTTCAGATTTGTCTCATTTCATTTTGGAAGCTGTCTGATCAAACTTTATACTGACTATTTATTACACCCCTCAATATAATGAGTTACATAAGTCTCACTTATTAAATTGGACAATCTTGGATAGATCTTAGGCACAGCTATATTTTCATATGGCAGCAGAATCAGTTTATTAAGAAGCAGGAGGTGGATGGTAGAATTGCAGGAGTCAGAAATAGAAGTCTCTAGATGAGAACCATATGAATGTGACCATTTTTACAGCAAGAACTAGAGTTTTTTGTAGTAAATATATGGTACAATCCAGACATTGGATTCCTGACAGGAACTGTTTGAAAATATATATCTGTGAGTCTTGATGTTTACATAGAGGGAACCCAAAATCAAGGCTTGGACTGAGAGCCTCCCCCCCCCCCCCACTTTGTGGGACCCTGAAAAAGGGCCAGATGCAATCACATAACTAAGGAATATTGCTTACAGGATTTGAGAGATCTATCTATCGATCATATGCTTTCGCTCGCTCTATAAATCCGTAATAAATAAAGGGCGACAACGGTTGGACACCGCAAACAGCCTACATTCATTGTTTTATATTAAATTGAGATTCAAGGCTTAAATTTAAATAGATACAAACGAACAAATAGATGTAAGATATAATGAAATGTAGGTCGCAACTTTATATTAATATAACCAGCCATACACGGGATGTTTAAAAAAATATATATTAAGAACATACAAAAAAATGAATGACGCGATCATGCTAAATGAATAGCGAAATGTATCAAAAAACAATCAATTTATCCTGACTAAAGGAATAAAGCCCTAACTTCGGAAAGTCTTGTTGCCTGTCCTGGCTTCATACAAGCTAGCTCCGTGGATTGAGGTGCTGCATCTAACTACTATACGGCCTATGATATACAATTTATCTTGGTCTTTTTATCATTATAATTTACACAACATATTGTTGGCGTGACGCGCAGACACTCATGAGGCAGAAAGAAGAAAAAAGGAGGAGGTGTGACGCAGGGTCTGTTATCTGGCTGCATCACACTGGGAAATTCCCTACAAAACAAAGATCATCGGATCCTGGGACTCCAGTCTGCACTTATTATGTCTCAAAGCAAATGTGATTTATTAGAAAACCAATGTAACTCCAGCACTGCAGATTTTAAGTTGCATAAACTATGGCTGGAAGAGGCTTTAATAGAAAAATCAGAAGGGCGTGACCAGTTGGTGGAAGGAAACCCAAATGTTAAAATCGCAAATTGATCAATTACATGAAAAATACTGAATGTTGCCGACATTTATCTAAACCTGAGCTAAAAGGACCTATAGTCAAAAATGACTTAAACCAGACCAACACAACAAACAGTGCTCCTATGTATCCCTCGCCGGGGCAATGCCGATAACTGCACATAAAAATTCATTTAACTTTTTCTAACTCCTGCTCATCCATCTGCGAACAGGAAGTGCTGCTGGGCTTCCTGTTGCTGTGCATTGTCAGTTGAATCCAGGCAGCAGCATGGCTGAGATGCTGAGAGAGGAAGCTCTAAAATGGCCACTACCTTTCTTTTCCAACTGTGCCAGGCTGTTGGTCGAGTTACATAACCTGCCAGAGAATGAGAATTCTTGGTAGCAAAAACTCCAATTAGCTTACCGGTAATGGAATTTCCGGAAGTCTTCCAGGAAGGCCCAGCAGAGTAGCTCCTCCCACCTAAACTGGAAACAC
The DNA here is from genome assembly GCA_027917425.1 of Gastrophryne carolinensis. Taxonomy (NCBI): domain Eukaryota; kingdom Metazoa; phylum Chordata; class Amphibia; order Anura; family Microhylidae; genus Gastrophryne; species Gastrophryne carolinensis. Next base: position 3,400,903 of record CM051236.1, on the reverse strand, counting down.
AAACTGGACATTATTAAATACCCTGCCCCTTCCTCCCGGACCTCAGTGTTTTTGCGCTGTAGCAAGCAGACGACAACAATTCTTACATAACATACTTATCCTAGGCGGTAGGATGCAATTCTGGAGAACTAACGAAGATTCCATTACCGGTAAGCTAATTGGGGTTTTCCAAACCGTACGCCTGGAAGGCCTAGCCGATGATAACTGTGCAATTACACTAGCACCCTACCCAAGGGGGGGGCAGCTGAAGAATCTTCCGGCCAAAGCCCTGTCTGGCATCCGAAGAGAAATCCACTCTGTAGTGCTTCAAAAGCATGTGCGGGGAAGCCCAAGTTGCCGCTCTGCAAATTTCCTCCAGAGAGACACCTGCCCGATTAGCCCAAGAAGCAGAAACCGCCCCCTGGTAGAACGTGCTTTCAGGGACCTAGGAGCCTGACTTCCAGAACTCTTGGAAGTTAACTGGATGGCTTCCCTAATCCATGTAGCAATAGAAGTCTTAAGACCCCTATTCTTTCCTGCAAATGATCAGACTTTCTCCACCCTGAAGAGCGATCCAAAGAGGTTCCACTCTCCTCCTCCTATTCTGAAGAACCTTGTCTATATTCTCTTGGATCCAGGGTAAGAGGCAAATAAGGTCTCCGCAGATTAGAGGGCTCAGCTTCAGGCCTAACTATTGTCTCCTGGACCATGTGTTTCTTGTAAAATTCAAATGAATCGACCATTTTAGAGTCAAAAGATTCAAATAAACTCTTGATCATACAATGAAGGTTGCCCCCGGCAACCCCCTCTAAATACATTTTACATAACAGTTTAGAAAAACCTTCAGGCAAGGTAGCCTGACAATTGACACCGGAGTTTGCCTGGCCGTTCTAAACTCCCTGGGCTCCTTAGGTCCCATAGAATCTCTGGGATCCCTTCTGGAGTCCGTAGCTTTAACCTCCTCAAAGTGGACCAAAACCCATGCCGATCGGCCGGGAACCTAAGATTCCCAAGCCGATCGATTCCCTCCCCCCGGGGCATACAAAATCGGGATGCCCCACTGTGTGACCCCCCCCCCAGGTCGCCCCACACACTTACCTTGTTTCCTGGTCCAACGGCGCATGCTCGAGTCGCATCCCCACTATCCCTCTAGTAGAGTGTGTGCCTGCGCCAGGCATTTGTGAATGGTCGGCGCAGGCACGCTCCCGTTAGAGGGAAGCGAAGGATGCGGCCACCAGCGAGCTCTGAGCCACTGGCCTTAAAGGCTTAGAAGGTGTGCGCCGATTGGACGAGCGGCCATAGGACCGGGAAGAGGCGGGCATTGGCGATCTGGGGGGGTTTCACACAGCAGGGCATCCCCGATCGGGGCGTCCTAGGGGAAATGACCAAAACCCAGGATAGTCAAAATGCTGGGTTTTGGCCCACTTTAACTTTGGCGGTTTACCCCCTTCACGGCACCGTCACCCGCCATAATCCACGAGGATCCCCGCAGGAAAAAAACCTCCAGTAGACCTCGGCCGGTACCAGGTGCGTAGGCAGAGGCAGCTGTCCTCACGCCGTGAACTCCACCAACAACTGCGTCAACCCCAGCGGCGGAAGTACACTCAGCTGGGGCGGATGCGCAATTTCCAGATCCGGAACCAGTATGACCGCCGGCAACCGGCCTCAGAAAACACGTAGTTCCCGATCCAGCGTCCGGGAACTGGAGCAACCCCACTCCTAGAGGAAATGATGACCAATTGGCTGCAGCCCACCAAGACCACCTGACTGCGCGGGAACTTACCCACTCCCAGGTAAGTCCCCTACTTAGAAAAGCCAAGGGATGTAGGAGGAAGAGGGGAGTGCAGTAACCACCGTACCCCGCATTCCCAGCTAGCCTGTAGGGGAACGGGTGAGATCCAAGCCAAGACCAAGACTGTGTCCCATCCAAAGGGGAATCTCTGGGTGTAGCAGAAGGCCACCCAAACCCCCCCCCCCCCAAGCCTGCCAGAGAGCGGAGAGGGAGTCCGGACCCACAATTCTCCCTGGGAAAAAATTATAAACAGGCAGGGCCGTATTTGGTGTTCATGGTGCCCTAGGGGTAAAGAGTGCGATGACATACCTATCAAATGTCCCTGATTTTGAGTCCTTGTCCCTCGTTGTTCCCATTTGTCCCTCTTTGAGGTGTAACATGCAGATCTGCATCAATAAATGGTTCATTCGCCTATTCATAGTGTTTCTATTGTTGTAACAACAATGTATCTTCTGTCCATTCCTCAATGAGGGGGCGTGACTTCACCCGTCCCCCAGTAAGGGGTGTGGCTTCATTTACATATTGTCCCTCTTTAAGGTGTAACATGCAGATCTGCAGCAATAAATTATTCATTTGCCTATTCAAAGTGTTTCTATTGTAACTGTTACAATTATCTCCTAGCCTTCCATCATTGAGGGGGTGTGGCTTCATCCATATCTCAATGAGGGGCGTGGCTTCATCCATCCTTCAATGAGGGATGTATCTCCCTCATTATCTCCTATCCATCCCTCAATGAGGGGGCATGGCTTCATCCATCCCTCAGAGGGGTGTGGCTTCATCTATCCTTCAATGAGGGATGTATTTCCCTCATTATCTCCTATCCATCCCTCAATGAGGGGGCGTGGCTTCATCCATCCCTCAGAGGGGTGTGGTTTCATCTATCCTTCAATGAGGGATGTATTTCCCTCATTATCTCCTATCCATCCCTCAATGAGGGGGCATGGCTTCATCCATCCCTCAGAGGGGTGTGGCTTCATCCATCCCTCAGAGGGGTGTGGCTTCATCTATCCTTCAATGAGGGATGTATTTCCCTCATTATCTCCTATCCATCCCTCAATGAGGGGGCGTGGCTTCATCCATCCCTCAGAGGGGTGTGGTTTCATCTATCCTTCAATGAGGGATGTATTTCCCTCATTATCTCCTATCCATCCCTCAATGAGGGGGCATGGCTTCATCCATCCCTCAGAGGGGTGTGGCTTCATCCATCCCTCATAGGGGTGTGGCTTCATCCACCCTTCAATGAGGGATGTATCTCCCTCATTATCTCCTATCCATCCCTCAATGAGGGGGCATGGCTTCATCCATCCCTCAGAGGGGTGTGGCTTCATCCATCCTTCAATGAGGGATGTATCTCCCTCATTATCTCCTATGCATCCCTCAATGAGGGGGCGTGGCTTCATCCATCCCTCAGAGGGGTGTGGCTTCATCCATCCCTCATAGGGGTGTGGCTTCATCCACCCTTCAATGAGGGATGTATCTCCCTCATTATCTCCTATCCATCCCTCAATGAGGGGGTGTGGCTTCATCCATCCCTCATAGGGGTGTGGCTTCATCCATCCTTCAATGAGGGATGTATCTACCTCATTATCCCCTATCCATCCCTCAATGAGGGGGCATGGCTTCATCTATCCCTCATAGGGGTGTGGCTTCATCCATCCTTCAATGAGGGATGTATCTCCCTCATTATCTCCTATCCATCCCTCAATGAGGGGGCGTGGCTTCATCCATCCCTCATAGGGGTGTGGCTTCATCCATCCTTCAATGAGGGGGTGTGGCTTCATCCATCCCTCAATGAGGGGGTGTGGCTTCATCCATCCTTCAATGAGGGATGTATCTCCCTCATTATCTCCTATCCATCCCTCAATGAGGGGGTGTGGCCTCTTTCTCACCCTGAAAAGTTGGTAGGTATGTCCTTGGGGTACATCCCAACTCCCCAAAGTTCCCTTAAGTAAAACTCACCTTTACGTGATGCAATATCACATGTGCGAGCCCCGGCCGCCAATTGCTATAACTTTAGCTGAGTGCGCGCCAGGCATCGTGGAAGGACACGCCCCCGTTAGAGGGCAGCGGGGAGGCAGCAGCCGACACCCTCATGTCTTCTCAGCTACAGTCGGCCCTCTTATTAGCCCTCTGATTGGACGAGAGGTGTTTTCCGCCGGTGATATGGCGCATAGCGCTTATCAGAGTCACACAGCAGGTGCATCCCGAATCAGGACCAAAACTCGGGTTAGTGATAATCGATAATCAAGAGTTTTAGTTCACTTTAAAAGTGGACCAAAACCCAGGATATTGACTATTCTGGGTTTCAGTCCCTGGGGATCGTGGATGCTTCGCTTTGTGCAACTCACAACTTCCTGGTCCTGCGGCGCATGCGCGGCCACTCGTCCAATCAGTGCGCTCAGAGCCACTGACATCACGTCGTCTGAGGTGAGCGGTTCCCAGTGCACTATACCCTGACAAAGTGGTAGGAGACCGCGAAATGCGTCGATGAGGTAAGTGGCACATATTAAATTATCGTTGTATTATTATTGTATTCTGATGCGGGTTGCATGGACGGAGGCTCATAGCACTTATTACAAGATTGCTTTGCACTTTAGAAACATTCATTTTTGAATAACAGCATTGGATATAATTATGTTTGCACTGTAGAACTCGACTTGAATTTATGAATTGTAGAATTCTATTTATGCACGGCCACCTTTTTCTTGCTGCTATCCATGCAAAGGGCATCAGAAAAAAAAAAAAAAAAAATATATATATATATATATATATATATATATATTATTTTTTTTAAATTTATTTTAATTAATTTATTTTTTTGAAATGTATTTATTTATTTTATTTTAATTAATTAATTTATTTATTTTAATTTTTTATTTATTTATTTTAATTTTTAAATTATTGATTTTTTTATTAATTTATTTAATTTTTTTGTTTAATTTTTTTATTTTTTAATCATATATATATATATTTGGAACATATACTGATTGTATGTGAATTAGCGCCAGTATTCCTCCCAACTAAGGTTTGATGGTTTTAATTGTCTTATGTGTATGTTTTGTGTTTAAAGCGGACCCTCACCCTGAATAAAAGCCTATCTTATATGTTTCCCACACCCTGTACATACAGATTGCTCACATTAATCCGGACCCTCACTCTGAATAAGAGCCTATCTTATATGTTTCCCACACCCTGTACATACAGATTACTCACATTAATCCGGACCCTCACCCTGAATAAGAGCCCATCTTATATGTTTCCCCCTGTACATACAGATTGCCCACATTAATCCGGACCCTCACCCTGAATAAGAGCCTATCTTATATGTTTCCCCCCTGTACATACAGATTGCTCACATTAATCCGGACCCTCACCCTGAATAAGAGCCTATCTTATATGTTTCCCCCCTGTACATACAGATTTCCCACATCAATCCAGACCCTCACCCTGAATAAGAGACTATCTTATATGTTTCCCATACCCTGTACATACAGATTGCCCACATCAATCCGGACCCTCACCCTGAATAAGAGCCTATCTTATATGTTTCCCATACCCTGTACATACAGATTGCCCACATTAATCCGGACCCTCACCCTGAATAAGAGCCTATCTTATATGTTTCCCATACCCTGTACATACAGATTGCCCACATTAATCCGGACCTTCACCCTGAATAAGAGCCTATCTTATATGTTTCCCACACCCTGTACATACAGATTGCCCACATTAATCCGGACCTTCACCCTGAATAAGAGCCTATCTTATATGTTTCCCACACCCTGTACATACAGATTGCCCACATTAATCCGGACCCTCACCCTGAATAAGAGTCTATCTTATATGTTTCCCACACCCTGTACATACAGATTGCCCACATTAATCCAGACCTTCACCCTGAATAAGAGCCTATTTTATATGTTTCCCACACCCTGTACATACAGATTGCCCACATTAATCCAGACCTTCACCCTGAATAAGAGCCTATTTTATATGTTTCCCACACCCTGTACATACAGATTGCCCACATTAATCCGGACCCTCACCCTGAATAAGAGCCTATCTTATTATATTTTTATCCTTATCCTTTTATAACATAGCCGACATGCCCAACGTCATGGGTGCCATCGATTGTACACACGTATCGTTAATTCCTCCTGCTGACCAGGAATATCTGTTCAAGTATGTGGCTTAGGTCAGCATGTATGTGCAATGTAGGCCAGAAATGTTCATTCTTTAAATTTTTTTTTTTGGGGGGGGGGGGATTAAAGCAGACCTACACCCTGCGTATGCCAAACATCCATTGTTTTTAAATGTGGTTTCTGTGAAAGTATATTTTGAAATATGTTTGCACTTTTGTGCCCACTAATTCCTATTGTATTTTGCTTTGGCAGGAACAGGAAGCTGGGCCATTCAATCAATGTGCAGGCAGTGTCAGGCCCAGATCTGCAATTTTTTAGTTTGTTTACAGCCTTCCCTGGTTCCAGCCACGATTCTCACATTTTGAGGAACTCCAGCCTCTTTGTGCGATTTCAATCAGGAGATCTGTCTGGCGGATGGCTACTGGGTATGTGTCCCAAAATTGTTGTTGCTGTCCACCATTTTTGTTGGATTTTGTCTGTGCCTGTACCCCACTAATCTGTTATAGACTCCAATGAAACAGTACAAGTTTTCAATCACTTACTTACCACAATTTTCTCCTATGCTTTTTTTTTTGGTATTCTCCACTATTCCTTCCTGTCCTGGCCCTCTTAGCTATGTTGCATCCCACAGCCATTGTACAGGAGTGTACTGGGTGGATGTGCATGTTGCCTCATCAGAACTGTGCTTTGCTCTGACACAGCACAGCTCACCTATTGTCCCTGTTCACTAATGCTGGTATGCTAAGCAGCACATTATTGAGGTTCTTCCCCTTAGGCCTTTTTCTGTTGTTCCCTGTTCTTCGCATTTTAAAGTAACATAACATGCCCTTTTTTAAATTAGCATGTTATGTACTTGTGGCTAGTCGTAATTCTGATTTTTTAAATTTTTAAATTTTGGGATTATAGTTAGGTGTCGACTAGTTCTGGGGCCTGCCACTACATAGGTTGCAAACTGGCCCATTTGTCATGTGTATTTTGTATTAATGGTTTGTGCTTAATTCTTTGGTTTTATTTGCAGGTGATTCTGGCTATCCATTGCTCCCATGGCTACTTACCCCATCCTCCACCCATCCTCATATAGGAGGACTCGCTCCGTGGTGGAACGGGCCTTTGGCTTGATGAAGATGCGCTTCCACTGTCTGGACCAGACTGGGGGTGCCCTGCTGTATGAGCCCGCCAAGGTCATCAAAATAATAATTGCGTGTGGGGTCATGCACAACCTGGCCATACAAAGCCGGGTATCAAGATACACTGACCTGCCTGAAGCCACTTTACAGATTTCGGAAGAAGTCACACCTCCCTACTCCGGATCCCAAAGTGGCACAGCACAGGCGATCCGTTCCCAACATGTGGACAATGTTTTTTCTTAAATAACATTCCTTTTTTTTTGTTTGTTTTGTTAAATTTTTGGTGTTTCAGAAAAAATTAAGTTACAAACTTTTTTGTTGTATTTTGTAAAGCTTAACGTGGGGTCAAAAACATAAACACATCCATTTAGTGGTATGAAGAGTATGAGGTGGCAGTTGATGGCTGGTGTGGGTGAATGTTTGCGGCAATATGTGCAAGGCTCTGATTAATGAGCTGCCATTGGTGGACCATTTCATCCATATGCCTGGTTAGTTGTCTGGTTTCTTGCAGCAGCCCAGAGACATTTTGGTTTAAAACCTCTAATTGGTTAGACATCGAGGTGATTTGGGTACACACAGTTTCATTAAATCTCTGTGTGTTTGCAGAAAATTCAACATTCTCCTGGTGCCAGGCTTCCTCCATGATCTGCAGCTGTCTCCTCTGGCTGATATGTCGCCTTGGATGTGTTCTGCCACTGGCACGGGTGGGTGGTTCTGCTCCAGATTGAGTGGCTGCTGGTGGCCGGCTTGGCGCAGAGTCTGTTGTGCGGACGGCAGAAGAGGTTTGTGCCACAGAGGTTGGGTTAGTGGACACCAGGGACTGAAGTTGCTGGGCCTGTTGGGTCTGATGTTCGCCCACTGGTTTGGTTGGCCTTGGCTGCATCTGAATTGTGTCCTCCTCCTCCAAATCACGAATGTCTTCTATAATTGGTGGTCTGTTTGTGAAGAACCAGCACTCCATAAAAGTTCATGCAGAAAATTGTATTGCTATAACATCAGCATAGTACAGCAGTGGAAGTGAGTCGACGTTTCGGGGTGCACTGGGGCCCCCTTCATCAGGACCCACCGCATGTACAAGAGAAGAACAGATTGCCATCACTGTATACAATAAATAGTAACATAGACCAATCGCATTGTCACAACTTTGAATTTTCACGCCTGACGTCATAATGACGTCATGGGCGCTGTCATGCCATGTCCGTGCTATGCACAGTATTATCATCATAATAATTATACCCCAATCTGGGTCAAGTAACAACAGTAACCATACCAAGTTAGTAACTAACTTGTTGTGACAATGCGATTGGTCTATGTTACTATTTATTGTATACAGTGATGGCAATCTGTTCTTCTCTTGTACATGCGGTGGGTCCTGATGAAGGGGGCCCCAGTGCACCCCGAAACGTCGACTCACTTCCACTGCTGTACTATGCTGATGTTATAGCAATACAATTTTCTGCATGAACTTTTATGGAGTGCTGGTTCTTCACAAACAGACTGGTATTTGCGGCGTCTCCGCGAACCGTGCACCCGCATAATACAAAGGGTAAGAGTGCGGCTGTACCTAGATTTATTTTCTATAATTGGTGGACTGGGTAGGTTCTGCCAAGAAATGTAGCAGGTATTGAGTCCACTATTTAACATTAACTGGATGCAAGTGCAATTTCATAAGTCTACACAGTGGACCATTGACTTACATCATCCAAACACTCAGGTTGGTTTGTGTGGACTGAAGGCAGTTGTTGCATGGTCCTCCGGGACAAGCCAGGGGTAGTTTGGCCTTGTGGCGTGTCTTGAGTTTGTTCTGGGACGAGAGAATGTACTTTTAGTGTTTCAGCAAAGGCCAGTGTGTATTAAGGAGTATAAAATTGTTTGGGTACCCATTTAAAAGGCTCAATGTAAAAAAATACTCACCTCCGGACCTGACATTCCTGTCTGTGTCTTGGCCCCCTGGCAGGCCCTGAAGGGTTGCCGGGTGAATATATGTAAACACATGTTCTTCTGCTGGTGTTAGGATGATTTTAGTTGGGATCCCACCCCCTGTCTGCAGGCTGGGGAAGATTAAAGCACACCTAATAAGTGTTACATCCTGTTACAAAGCAGCCTATACATGCATTGACACTGTAAATGGACTTTACCTCTGCTGGCGGCGCATGTCCATTTTTTTAAAAACATAATATTTCAGGTCCCCAAATTTTCGCTTAATTTGCTCAACAGCTTTCCTCACAGAACCAACACTATTAACTTGCCGGCAAATCTTATCCCAAATCTCCTGCTTGGCCTGCTTTGTGGTGGATTTAGCATAACGCCCAAATAGGGCATCATAGTGCTCACAAACACCAGTGGCTACAGCCATGCTTTGGACATCACAAAAACGGGCTGTAAGTGAGCCACGGCGCAGATGGCGCCCACATGGGTGTGTGGTGTCCCCGGCAGCAGACGAGATTGATGGCTGGCTGTCTGGGGAGTAGTTTAGGTTTCTTGGGCTGATGGCTGAGTGTGATGGAGTGTGGGTGGTGGTATGTGATAATGGCTGGGTGCCTGTTGAGCTGGCACCTGTGGAGCTCTCTATTGATTCTGTGGTTGTGGTACTTGGGGACACAGAGTGTTGAGGAGGAGGGGTGGTTGGCCTGGGTGGGCCTACACTTCCCCTTGGTGGTGTGTCTGTTTTTTTCCGCATGCTTTTTGTGTGGAGGAGGTGGAGGCTGCAGGGTTGGAAGAGATTTGTGTCTCTTGTGAGGCCTGGCCGATTTAGCAGGTGGTGGCGAATGTGGCAAGGGCTCCTTGCTCCTGCGTTTTTTGTGAGCAGCCTGTGTGTCTGGCTTATCCACCCTTTGAGTATGTGCATGTCCCTCCTGGCTCTTGTGCCTGCTCTTGTGCTGTTTTTGGTGAGGTCTATCTGTGCAGCTAGTATGTGCCTCTGGGCTTTTGGGGGTCTTACGGCTCCCTTTTGGTCTGGCCATAGTGATATGGTAATCAACACAGAGCTGAGTGCATTGACCTTTAAATAGTTTTTCCGTGTGGGCGCGTTCTGCAGCGCGTGTGGCTGCGTGCGCGCGCACGCACGTCACCGTGGGGGATGTCAGAACCATACCCGAAGATCCTGAAAAATGTCACCAGTGATCTACACCGAGGAGCAGGACAAGATTATAATGGATGTGAGTAGGCGAGCGTGCGTTTATGTGCGCGCACAAGCCGCTAAACAAAAAATAGCAATGGCAGGCTTAGATTAGTAAGGACCAACTGACTTGTTTAAGTAAACTACTAGACCAGCTTAGTTTTAAACATGTGCGCAGCAGCATACTAGCCTAGAGGCAGATCGAATAAGTAGGCCCATGTGAGTAGGAATGAGGGTCAGAAACTTGCTTTAGATAGGGCATGAGACTTTGACATCTATTTGTGTGACTGTAATGCTGTACCCTTGGTTTTTTCAAAAACAGATGATGCTGAGAAACCGTTACGATTTCCTGTCGTGCGATTTCGAGAAGAGGACGTTGGCACTGGTGGTGGTGGACGCGATTACCCACAATTCGGGAACCACCTATGCCTTCACACAGATCGCACAACACTGGTCTGACTTGAAGAGGAGGCATAGGCCCCGGGTGAGGCGGTACTTTTCAAAGCACTTTCCAGGTAAGTCTTGCTACTTGACATGCAATAATCACACTGCCCTTGCCTGGGCCTGTTTTTATGATTGTGTTTATATTGCAGCGCATGAATGGAATATGCGTTGCCGCCCCACCCGGAGAAGAGCCTGAAGCCCAGTGTTGGGAGATACTGGTGAAGGTATAGGTGGTACACCGCCAGTGCCAACGCCCACCCCCTTCTCTTCCACTGACTTGGACGAGCCCTTAGACCTGAGTATGCGGGGGGGGGGTTGGAATCGCACGGCAGGGAGTCAATCCTGACAGAGCATCAACCTGACTCCGGTAAGACTCTCAAACGTACATATGTCCTGATACATGCAATAAAGACATATACTAATGTGTAATATTGTTATTTGTAGATTCTAACGTCGCAGGCCCATCCAAAGGGATAGTCCAGGAAGCTGGGCAAGATGAAGAGGTGCCTGGGGATGGTGAGTGATTTGATGCATAGAAGCCTAACCTAATCTGACATTCAGGAGCCACAAACAGTCAGTAATATCCTCGTGTTTTTTTCCCAACAGCTTCACAGCAGCAACAGATGGGGGAAGAAGGAAGGAGGCTGCGCACCAGACGCCATGTTGGCCACAAGCCTTGTAAGTTTGTTATCTATATGAAAAATGTAGTTTGAACTCATGCCCCAAAAAAAAAAAAAAAAAACATGGCCCAAAAATATTAGGGAAAAAACTTCAAAAATTAACCCTAAAAATGGACCAAACAAAAACTCCTAGATAAGCACAACATACTTACAAGGCAAAACTGATGATGTTTTTTATTCACAGATCCAAGAAAAGGGCAACAATGAAAATCAAGACGAGCCTCCTGCCTGTGATGTTGTTTTAATTTTATTTATTTTTTTTTAAAAAGGTTAAAAATTTTACAAAAAAATTATTTTACATTTTATCAAATAAAAAAGTTAAAAAAAAAACAATTGTGGTGTGTTCTCTTTCCTGGCACTGTACGTTCTCACAACATAACCATACAGTTACATGTCCCAAAAGGTAAGTATATGGGACAAGGAATAGGAGGAAGAAGAAGGAGAATAAGAAAATGAAGAAGGAGAACAGATTCAGGTAAGCATTAAACACAGGGAAGAAGAAGACGCAGAAAATGAAGAAGAGAACAGATTCAGGTAAGCATTAAACACTGGGAAGAAGAAGACGAAGAAAATGAAGAAGGAGAACAGATTCAGGTAAGCATTAAACACAGGGAAGAAGAAGAAAATGAAGAAGGAGAACAGATTCAGGTAAGCATTAAACACAGGGAAGAAGAAGAAAATGAAGAAGGAGAACAGATTCAGGTAAGCATTAAACACAGGGAAGAAGAAGACGAAGAAAATGAAGAAGGAGAACAGATTCAGGTAAGCATTAAACACAGGGAAGAAGAAGAAGAAGAAAATGAAGAAGGAGAACAGATTCAGGTAAGCATTAAACACAGGGAAGAAGAAGACGAAGAAAATGAAGAAGGAGAACAGATTAAGGTAAGCATTAAACACAGGGAAGAAGAAGAAGAAGAAAATGAAGAAGGAGAACAGATTCAGGTAAGCATTAAACACAGGGAAGAAGAAGAAGAAGAAAATGAAGAAGGAGAACAGATTCAGGTAAGCATTAAACACAGGGAAGAAGAAGACGAAGAAAATGAAGAAGGAGAACAGATTAAGGTAAGCATTAAACACAGGGAAGAAGAAGACGAAGAAAATGAAGAAGGAGAACAGATTCAGGTAAGCATTAAACACAGGGAAGAAGAAGACGAAGAAAATGAAGGAGAACAGATTCAGGTAAGCATTAAACACAGGGAAGAAGAAGACGAAGAAAATGAAGAAGGAGAACAGATTCAGGTAAGCATTAAACACAGGGAAGAAGAAGAAGAAGAAAATGAAGAAGAGAACAGATTCAGGTAAGCATTAAACACAGGGAAGAAGAAGAAGAAGAAAATGAAGAAGGAGAACAGATTCAGGTAAGCATTAAACACAGGGAAGAAGAAGATGAAGAAAATGAAGAAGGAGAACAGATTCAGGTAAGCATTAAACACAGGGAAGAAGAAGAAGAAGAGAATGAAGAAGGAGAACAGATTCAGGTAAGCATTAAACACAGGGAAGAAGAAGACGAAGAAAATGAAGAAGGAGAACAGATTAAGGTAAGCATTAAACACAGGGAAGAAGAAGACGAAGAAAATGAAGAAGGAGAACAGATTCAGGTAAGCATTAAACACTGGGAAGAAGAAGACGAAGAAAATGAAGAAGGAGAACAGATTCAGGTAAGCATTAAACACAGGGAAGAAGAAGACGAAGAAAATGAAGGAGAACAGATTCAGGTAAGCATTAAACACAGGGAAGAAGAAGACGAAGAAAATGAAGAAGGAGAACAGATTCAGGTAAGCATTAAACACAGGGAAGAAGAAGAAAATGAAGAAGGAGAACAGATTCAGGTAAGTATTAAACACGGGGAAGAAGAAGAAGAAGAAAATGAAGAAGGAGAACAGATTCAGGTAAGCATTAAACACAGGGAAGAAGAAGAAGAAGAAGAAAATGAAGAAGGAGAACAGATTCAGGTAAGCATTAAACACGGGGAAGAAGAAGACGAAGAAAATGAAGAAGGAGAACAGATTCAGGTAAGCATTAAACACAGGGAAGAAGAAGACGAAGAAAATGAAGAAGGAGAACAGATTCAGGTAAGCATTAAACACAGGGAAGAAGAAGAAGAAGAAGAAAATGAAGAAGGAGAACAGATTCAGGTAAGCATTAAACACAGGGAAGAAGAAGATGAAGAAAATGAAGAAGGAGAACAGATTCAGGTAAGCATTAAACACAGGAAGGAAGAAGAAGAAAAATGAAGAAGGAGAACAGATTCAGGTAAGCATTAAACACAGGGAAGAAGAAGAAGAAGAAAATGAAGAAGGAGAACAGATTCAGGTAAGCATTAAACACAGGGAAGAAGAAGATGAAGAAAATGAAGAAGGAGAACAGATTCAGGTAAGCATTAAACACAGGAAGGAAGAAGAAGAAGAAAAATGAAGAAGGAGAACAGATTCAGGTAAGCATTAAACACAGGAAGGAAGAAGAAGAAGAAAATGAAGAAGGAGAATAGATTCAGGTAAGCATTAAACACAGGGAGGAGGAAGAAGAAGGATAGTAGTTTAAGGTAAGTTTTGGTGTTGGTAAAAGTGTCAGTTTGTTGTATGAGGAAAGCTTGAGGGAGGACTAGGGATGTGCACTTGCGTGGACACAGATTGTCCACAGGAAATCCATGGAAATGTAAGTATACATGGAAAAACAATAGGAATCGGGGTGAAAACGGAAACAGATGGCAAGAAGCTACGTTTGGAAACGCATCAAAAAGGAGCCAAAAACGGATCGTCCGTGTGAACGGCAACGGAACCCACGACCACACGGAAAGCACCCGAGAGGGGAAAAAACACTTCCCGAATGAAGACACCTAAACGGATCAGTAACGGAGCTCTCCCGACGGCGGCTCTGAATCACATTTGAACCCCGAGACAAACGGAAGGAAAACAGGACTTCAGAGAAACGGAACAAAATAAGGTCAGATCGGAGATCTGCATCAGGCCACTTGTGTCTGTGTGATCTGTTTTCACTTGGCGCTTTGCTCTTTATTATTTCCGCTACTGTCAGGGAGAGACATTGGCTGAGAAGAATCACTGGGACGGCTTCATTGGATTAGCACTCTCATTCCTGGATGAGCAGTTTGATCTCAGTTTTATATTCATGCAAGGAGAATAACTGAGGACCCCTCCCACCCTGGCCACTCTTTTTTCTTAGTCTCTCACCATCAGGTCACAGATATAGGATTCCAAAACTGCCGGAAACTCTGAGTTTTTTCCCTCTGGGCATCTGAACCCACCACAGTTTTCGCACTATAAGACGCACTTATTTTCTCCACAGTTTTTTTCCTTCTGGTCACTAGGAAAATGAACTTACCGTATTTTTCGCCCCATAACATGCACTTATTCTCCCCCACTGTCCATTTTTCCCCTGACTGTCCATGCATCTTATAGGGTGAATGTGAACCTCCCTATCTCCTGACTGCCACTTTCGTTAAGAAAAATCCATAGCCAAAACTCGGGGTAAATGCCCATGTGTCTAATTCCTGACCACCGCTTAGCCATTTAGTTAAAGAAAAAAAAACTTCATACCTGCGTTGTGATCCAGAAGCCACCAATTACCGAATCTTCACCCTATAAGATGCACTTATTTTCCTCCCAAAACTGGGTGAAATGACAGTACGTCTTAAAGGGCGAAGGTGAACACCCCTAACTCCCAACTGCCACTTAGCCATTTAATTTTAAAAAAGTCACCCAAAACTCGGTGGGGGGGGGGGGGAAATGCCCACGCGACTTATAGGGCAAAGGTGAACCCCCCTAATTCTTGACCGCTGCTTAGCCATTCAGTTAAAAAAAATCATACCCCAAATTCGCCGGAAAATGTCAGTGCGAAGGTGAACCCCCCTAACTCCCGATCACCACTTAGCCATTTAGTTAAAAAAGTCATACCCAAAACTCGGGGAAATAAGCATGTTTCTTATAGGACGATGGTGAACCCCCCTAACTCCCGACCGCCACTTAGCCATTTAGATTAAATAAAAAGTCATACCCAAAACTCGGTGGCGGGGGAATTGCCGTGTGTCTTATAGGGCGAAGGTGAACCCCCCCCAACCCCGACCGCCACTTAGATATTTAGTTAAAAAAAAAGTCATACCCAAAACTCGGGGGGGGGGGGGGGGAAATGGCCGGGCGTCTTATAGGATAAGGGTGAACCTCCCTAATTTCTGACTGCCACTTAGTCCCTTAGTAAAAAAAAAAAAAACATACCCAAAATTTGGTGGAAAATGCCAGTGCGTTTATAGGGTGAAGGTGAGCTCCCCCTAACTCCCGACCGCCATTTAGTTAAAGAAAAAAAATGTCGTGCCTACGCCGTGATCCAGAAGCCGCCACTTACTGAATCTTCACCCTTTAAGATGCACTTATTTTCCTCCCAAAACTGGTGGAAATGCCAGTGCGTCTTATGGGACGAAGGTGAACCCCCTTAATTCCTGACCGCCACTTAGCCATTTAGTTAAAAAAAGTCATACCCAAAATTCATGCGGAAATGCCAATGCGTCTTATAGGATGATGGTGAACCTCCCTAACTCCCGACCTTCACTTAGTCATTTAGTTAAAAAAAAATCATACCCAAAACTAGGGGGAAATGTCCACGCGACTTATAGGGCAAAGATGAACCCCCCTATTTCTTGACCGCTTCTTAGCCATTTAGTTAAAAAAAAAAGTCATACCAAAAACTGGGGGAAATGCCCATATTTCTAATAGGGCAAAGGTGAACTCCCCTAACGCCCGATCACCACTTAGTCATTTAGTTAAGAAAAAGTCATACCCAAAACTCGGGGGGAAATGCCTATGCGTCTTATAGGGCGAAGGTAAACCCCCTCCTAATTCCTGACCGCCAATTAGCCATTTAGTTGAAAAAAAGTCATACCCAAAACTCGGGGGGGGGGGGGGGGGGAATGCCCATGTGTCTTGTACGGCAAAGGTGGACACCCCCCCCCAATTACTGACCGCCACTTAGCCATTTAGTTAAAAAAAGTGATACCCAAAACTGGGGGAAAATGCCAGTGCATCTTATAGGGTGAAGGTGAACACCCTCCCAACTCCCGACTGCCAGTTAGCCATTTAGTTTAAAGAAAGTCATACCCAAAACTCACAGGGAAATGTCCATGCATCTTATAGGACGGCGGTGAACCCCCCTAACTCCCGACCGCCACTTAGCCACTTAAAAAAAAGTCATACCTGCGTCGTGATCCAGAAGCCGCCACTCCCCACAGACAATGCGTGCCAGTGCATCGATGACATCGGTGCGCCGCTCTGTGCACTGTCATTGATGAATCAGCACAACCGGCTGCCCTGACACTGATTCATTAATGCCATCAATGGCGCGCGCAGGCTGTGGAGAGCTTATAGATGGCAGTACAGGTATGACTTTTTTTCTTTAAAACTAGCTTGATTCAGCGGTGGTCAGGTGTTGGGGGATCTGCCACACTACTACTACTATTTTGCAAGCTGTCTATTATATGGGGAGGGAGATTCTGTATGCTGCTTGTTTTCAGGGATGGGGGGATTTGCCACACTACCCTGTTATGGGAGTATTCTGCATTGTTATGGGGGTATTAAAGTGGACCAACACCCATGGGTGATCGGCCCGGGAATCTATAAGATCACTTCCCTCCCCGCGGGACATCCGAGATCGGGATGTCCCGCGGGGTGAAACCCCCCCAAACGCCCCAAACTCCTTACCTTATCTTCCTCTAGACGTGCGCGCGCCCGTGCCGGCCGTCTGTGAATGGCCGGCGCGGGCACGCGCGCGTCAAGAGGGACGCGCGGGAGGCGGCGGCGGAGGAGCCGCCTGTCCGCGGCTTGTCCGTCGGCGCGGGGAGAGGTGAGTTCGGGGGGTTCGGGGGGGGTTTCACACAGCGGGGCACCCCGATCGGGGGTGCCCCACCGAAGTGGACCAAGACCCAGGATAGTCAAAATTCTGGGTGTTGGTCCACTTTAAGTAAGGACCCCTCCTACCCTGGCCACTCTTTTTTTTTTTTAGTCTCTTACCATCAGGTTACATATATAGGATTCCAAAATTGCCAGAAGCTCTAAGTTTTTTCCCTCTGGTCATTAGGAATTTGAACTTACCGATTTTTTGCACTATAAAATGCACTTATTTTCCCCCTGTGTCTTATAGGGCGAATGGGAAACCTACCTAACTCCCAACCACCACTTTAGTTAAAAAAAAGGCATATCCAAAACTCGGGGGGGGGGGGGGGATGCCTACGCAACTTATAGGCCATTTAGTTAAAGAAAAAAAAACTTCAAACCTGCACCGCGATCCAGAAGCCGCTGCCAACGCGTGCCAATGCATCGATGACATCGGCGCACAGCTCTGTGCACTGTCATTGATGAATCAGTGCGGACAGCTGCCCTGACATTGATTCCACAATGGCGCGCACTGGCTGCAGAGAGCGGTAAATTCCGGATCGCAGTACAGGTATGATGTTTTTTTTTTTAAACTACCTTGACTCAGCGGTGGTCAACGCTAGGGCATCTGCCACACTACCCTGTTAGGGGGGTATTCTGCATGCTGTATATTATATGAGGAGGGGGGAATCCTCATGCTTCTTGTTTTGGGGGATGAGGGGGATCTGCCACACTATCCTGTTATGGGAATGATTGGGGGTATTATGCTCATTTAGTTATGGGGGTATTTTGCACCCTGTATATTATGTGGGGAGGAGAGAGTCAGCCTGATGCTTGTTTTGGCTTGTTTTGGCGGATGAGGGGATTTGCCACACTACCCTGTTATGGAGCTATTCTGCATGCTGTCTATTATATGGAGAGGGGGAATTCTGTATGGGACGCGGGGGAGATGGAGGAGGGTGGTTGTGCTCGGCGCCGCCGACGCTCGGCGCAGCCGCTGAGCAGGGACTGCTGCGGCCGGCCGCCCAGAGACGGCGCAGGAACGGGGCCCAGGTAAACGAGTTCTGACACTACCCCCCCTTCACGAGGGGCCTCCGGACCCTTACCAGGTTTCCCTGGATTGTCACGATGGAATTTCTCAACAAGAACCCTAGCGTGCACATCTTTTGCTGCAACCCAACACCTCTCCTCTGGACCATAGCCAACCCAGTCAACCAAATATTGCAACCAATTACGGAATGAGTCTAGAATCTTGCTAACTTCATATTCCGGTATGTTATCAACTAGGATTGGTGATGGGGATGGAAGTGGTATATTCTTAGCTGGTTTTAGCAGCGACACATGAAAGGAGTTTGGGATTCTCATGGTTTGAGGAAGTTGAACCTTAAAGGTAACATTGTTTAACTTCTGAGTAATAGGGAAAGGTCCAATAAACTTGGGACCCAACTTACTGGAAGGTTGCCGGAGAGAAATGTTTTTAGTAGAGACCCAAACGAAGTCCCCAACCTGGAGTGCTGGTTCTCGAGACCTATGGCGATCGGCGTATCTTTTGTATCTTAAAACAGTAGTTTTCAAAGTCTCTTGGACACGGGCCCAGATGTTTTCCCGTTCTTGGAGCCACTCTTCCAATGCCGGTAAGTCGGAAGGTGACCCTGAGAGGGAAGAACTTCTGGGATTTTTCCCCAAGTTGCAGAAGAATGGGGAAACCTTAGTACTTTCACTCGGCGCATTATTGTATGCAAATTCCGCAAAGTCAATGAATTCTGACCGTTGTTCTTGAGCGTCAGAAATGTAACACCGTAAGTACTGTTCAAGACTTTGATTGGCTCTTCAGTCTTTCCATTGGTTTGAGGATGGTACGCTGACGACAAAGATATCTGAATCCCCAGCCGCAAACAGAAGTTCTTCAAGAAACGCGAAGTAAATTGTACACCTCGATCGGAAATTATATTAGACGGTATGCCATGGATACGAAAAATATGTGAAATAAATAAACGCGAAAGCTCAGGAGCCGATGGGAGTTTAGGTAACGGAATAAAATGTGCTAAAACGGTCAACGACCACCCAAACAACAGTGTTCCCATGTGATTGTGGCAAATCAACTATAAAGTCCATAGAGATATGAGTCCACGGTTCTTTAGGAATCTCTAATGGAATCAAACACCCACTAGGGGCCTTGTGTACTCCTTTACTTTGCACACACACAGAACATGCATCGATAAAGGTAGATATATCGCCCCGCATAGTAGGCAACCATACATGGCGTCGGGCTAAAATTAACGTTTTCCGATTTCCCAGGTGACCGGCAGTTTTTGCATCATGAAATTCGCGGATAACATCGGAACACAGGTGTGGCAGAACAAACTGACATCCCAAAGGTACATCCACAGGGGATTAGTTCTGGAATGACGCCAAAGAATTGGATAGATCAGGAAGCAAAGCCCCCACCACACAACCTAATGGCAAAATTGGTTCACCCATATCACTCTTATCTTTACATTCCCCGAACATGTGAGGCAGGGCGTCTGCCTTAGTATTTTTAGCTCCCGGCCTAAATGTGATTATGAAGTTAAACCGGGAGAAAAATAATGCCCAACGCGCCTGGCGAGAGTTTAGTCTTTTAGCTGCACTGATGTACTCAAGGTTTTTATGATCGGTATAGACTGTGATTGGATGTAATGAACCCTCCAGACAGTGACGCCACTCGTCAAAGGCCAGTTTTACTGCCAACAATTCTCTGTTTCCCACATCGTAGTTCTGTTCCGCGGCGCTAAATTTCCGCGAGAAGTAGGCGCAAGGATGCAAACGCTCAGGATGACCAGAATATTGTGATAAAACTGCCCCCACACCCAACTCAGAAGCATCTACTTCAATGGTAAAAGGCTTATTTACGTCAGGATGAACTAAACAGGCGCCAAGGTAAAAGCATGTTTCAAAGTCAGGAAGGCCTCATTGACGGACGGAGACCAGTTTTCAGTAAAGGCGCCCTTCCGAGTAAGGTTAGTAAGAGGTGCCACAACAAGGGAAAAGCCCCTGATAAAGCGTCGATAGAAATTTGCGAAGCCCAAGAAACGCTGTAACTCTTTCAATGTTTCAGGTTGAACCCAATCCAGCACTGCCGAAATCTCAACAGTATTCATCTCCAGACCCTGGTTAGAAATCACATACCCCAAGAAGGGAACAGTGGTGACCTCGAACATGCATTTAGAAATATTGGCATACAAATTATTTTCTCTAAATTTTTGAAGAACCAATTTTACATGACATCTATTCTCAAACAAAGAATTAGAAAAAATGAGGATATCATCTAAGTAAATGACCACGAATCTACCTAAGTAATCCCGAAAAACATAATTTACAAAGTCTTGGAAGACGGCTGGAGCAGTACAAAGGCCAAAGGGCATGACCAGATATTCATAATGGCCATCCTTTATGTTAAATGCCGTCTTCCACTCATCCCCTTGCCGAATACGAATCAAGTTGTAGGCCCCTTTTAAATCTAACTTGGAAAAAATCTGAGCGCCAACGACTTGATTAAATAAATCCCCTATCAAAGGAAGGGGATACCGTTTTTTTACAGTGATCTTGTTCAGGGCCCTGTAATCTATACAAGGCCTCAAACCACCATCTTTCTGTTCCACAAAAAAGAACCCAGCCCCCACAGGCGACAGTGAGGGGCGGATAAACCCCTTACTCAGATTTTCAGAGATGTAATCCCTCATTGCTTGCTCCTCAGGCCGGGTAAGGTTGTAAATTTTCCCTCTAGGAGGAATAGTTCCAGGGAGCAAGTCAATGGGGCAGTCATAGGCCCTATGTGGGGGAAGAGTATCAGCAGATCGTTCAGAGAAGACGTCAGCGTACGGCTGAGGCAACCCTTGGGGCAACATCTGGAAACTTCTGAGGGCAGTGGAAAAGCAATGATTCTTACAGAAGTTACTCCATTTAACTAATTCCCCAGCCTGCCAATCTAATATGGGGTTGTGGAATTTTAACCAAGGGTATCCCAGAACCACAAGAGTTTCTGGGCAATCAAAAACGAAACATTCAATGAACTCTGAGTGGGAGGACCCAACGACTAGATTAAGAGGCGGGTCTTAGTATTGACCGGACCCCCCTAAATGTCCTTCCCATTAATGGCCAGGACCTGCAGAGATTTCCCAAGGGGTACCAGTGGAATTCCCAAGATGGAGATCATGCTCCGATCCAGGAAGTTGCCCGCAGTTCCACAAAAGCGGAAACCGACTGTTTGGAAGAGCCCCAGGAAAGGTCTACAGGAATTAACATCTTGTTCAAGCGAGAGTAGTTAACAGACTCACCTAGATCAGCCCTCCCCCCCTGATCTAGGCGTGAAAGTTTCCCGCCGAGTACCCCTTGTTAGGACAGGACCTAGCAAAATGTCCCGGGTTCCCACAGTATAAACACAACCCCAGGGAGCGTCTTTGCTGCTTTTCATCCTGGGAAAGGCGAGTTCTCCCAACCTGCATAGGTTCCTCCTGAGAGGAGGAAGGTGTATTTTCCCTAAGGGAAGACGGTGGGTTCGGGTTTTGGAAGGGCTTGAAAGACGTAGGAGCCCTAACCCTAGCTCTCTCCCTAAGTCGTCAGTCAATCTTAATGGTGACCTGCATCAATTGGTCTAGGTCTGACGGTGAAGGGAAATTCACCAATACCCTCTGACAGGCCCATTCGGTATTGGCTACACAGGGCAGGGTCATTCCACCTGGACCCTACCGCCCAACGGCAAAACTCAGCGCTATAATCCTCCGCCGTGTTCCGCCCTTGCTTCGAGGACCGAAGCCTGCTTTCGGCTGTAGACTGTTGGTCTGGGTCAGCATATAGTACGCTCATAGCAAGGAAGAAGGCCGTAACCGAATGTAGGTCGGCATCATTGGAAGGCAAACTAAAAGCCCAAGACTGAGGGTCTCCTTGTAACAGGGAGATTACTAAACCCACCCGTTGGGTCTCTGTGCCTGAAGATACGGGCCTCAACTTGAAATAGAGCTCGCAATAATTCTTGAAGTTGGAGAACTTGGCACGATCTCCAAAAAATTCCTCCGGTAGCGGGACCTTTGGCTCCAACACGTGAGGTGGTACAGAGAATGCAGGAATCTGCCTGGTTTCTTGAGTGGCCACTCTTTGGGCAAGTTGTTTACTAGCAGTGGCCATGGCCTGCACTTGCTGTACCAGGTCATCCATGGTTTGGGCCTGTGATAATGTCACGCTCAGGGTACTCTAATGTCACGCTCAGGTAAATTCAGCCCTCCAGGTAAGCCCTCAACCCCCAATCTAGCCCCCCAAATCCCTAGGGCTCATTGGCTCTTACTTCAGGCATAAAGACTTTACATTTCTCCACATTGAACTTCATTTTCCAAGTGAAGCCCAGACACTCAAAGCCTGAAGCTTGTGACCATCTTCAATAGACTCATAGGCACTGTGCTGCTGAAGCTTGTGACCATCTTCAATAGACACATAGGCACTGTGCTCCTGAAGCTTGTGACCATCTTCAATAGACACATAGGCACTGTGCTCCTGAAGCTTGTGACCATCTTCAATAGACACATAGGCACTGTGCTGCTGAAGCTTGTGACCATCTTCAATAGACACATAGGCACTGTGCTTCTGAAGCTTGTGACCATCTTCAATAGACACATAGGCACTGTGCTCCTGAAGCTTGTGACCATCTTCAATAGACACATAGGCACCATGCTCCTGAAGCTTGTGACCATCTTCAATAGACACATAGGCACTGTGCTGCTGAAGCTTGTGACCATCTTCAATAGACACATAGGCACTGTGCTCCTGAAGCTTGTGACCATCTTCAATAGACATATAGGCACTGTGCTCCTGAAGCTTGTGACCATCTTCAATACACATAGGCACCATGCTCCTGAAGCTTGTGACCATCTTCAATAGACACATAGGCACTGTGCTCCTGAAGCTTGGGACCATCTTCAATAGACACATAGGCACCATGCTCCTGAAGCTTGTGACCATCTTCAATAGACACATAGGCACTGTGCTCCTGAAGCTTGTGACCATCTTCAATAGACACATAGGCACCATGCTCCTGAAGCTTGTGACCATCTTCAATAGACACATAGGCACTGTGCTCCTGAAGCTTGTGACCATCTTCAATAGACACATAGGCACTGTGCTCCTGAAGCTTGTGACCATCTTCAATAGACACATAGGCACTGTGCTCCTGAAGCTTGTGACCATCCTCAATAGACAGATAGGCACCATGCTCCTGAAGCTTGTGACCATCTTCAATAGACACATAGGCACCATGCTCCTGAAGCTTGTGACCATCTTCAATAGACACATAGGCACCATGCTCCTGAAGCTTGTGACCATCTTCAATAGACACATAGGCACTGTGCTCCTGAAGCTTGTGACCATCTTCAATAGACACATAGGCACTGTGCTCCTGAAGCTTGTGACCATCTTCAATAGACACATAGGCACTGTGCTCCTGAAGCTTGTGACCATCTTCAATAGACACATAGGCACTGTGCTCCTGAAGCTTGTGACCATCTTCAATAGACACATAGGCACCATGCTCCTGAAGCTTGTGACCATCTTCAATAGACACATAGGCACTGTGCTCCTGAAGCTTGGGACCATCTTCAATAGACACATAGGCACCATGCTCCTGAAGCTTGTGACCATCTTCAATAGACACATAGGCACTGTGCTCCTGAAGCTTGTGACCATCTTCAATAGACACATAGGCACTGTGCTCCTGAAGCTTGTGACCATCTTCAATAGACACATAGGCATTGTGCTCCTGAAGCTTGTGACCATCTTCCATAGACACATAGGCGCTGTGCTCCTGAAGCTTGTGACCATCTTCAGTAGACACATAGGCACCGTGCTCATAAAGCTTGCGACCTCTTCAATAGACACATAGGCACTGTGCTCCATACCTTTGTGTCATCTGCAATAATAGAGACAGTGCCTCTAATCCCATCTTCTATGTCGTTTATAAACACGTTGTAGATTTCTAACACGATTGCATGATCTGACTTATAGCCAGCTATGAAATGTTTGTTTACTGTGATGGTAGGAAACAAAAATATTTTAAATATATGTACAAATAATACATCAAATCATACTCAAACATGTATTAGTTTTCCTTTAGAGGCAGTGACACACAGTCAGTTAGATGGGGCGTGGCTGAGACATTCCCACACTCTGTATATTTTAAAATGAAAAAGTGTTTTCAATGTATTCTGACACCTATTTAATAGACAAGCCCCTCCCATCCAGCAGTTATTGTATTTGCTTGTATTCCCAAGTGTGGTGGTAATAGTATATAGACCAGGGGCACTCAACCACTTCTTGTGAAGATACATTTAAAGGCATCTGGTTAGAAGTGAAGGTCCAGCCGGCCGGCTGTCGCGGGGGTGGATAGTTAGAAATCAGCACACAGGGAGAGGGGCAATAGATAACCCGGGCAAAACTAAAAAAAGATACAATATAAAGTCAGCTCTACCTCATTAACAAGTTGAATCCCAGGCTGTGGGATTATCCGGCTCGGCCGTGAGTGCTCCACTCCAAGTGTTAAACAAAAAACATGTTGCCAGCCAGGCAAGGTCATGAGTAAGGACCTATCAGGTCCGAAACGCGTAGATATTTCTGGATTTTACTTGGGAATTTGCCTGTACTGCGATTTTATAAATTTGTGAAATTCCTGGCTGTCAACAAGTAGCAAGGTTACTTGCCCCACCCCAAATTTTATTGGGCACTGGGAAAAAACAGGGGCTTTTTTGGGGGCCCCACAGAACCTACAGCTCTGGCCCATGGCACACTGCTTTAACTCCCCTCTTCATCCTGTGCAGGCCGTGTATGGGGTGGACTAGAGCCCAAAATGTTACTGGCAATAAGGTCTGGTAACAAGGATGGATGGATAGAGCTTGAGGGAGAGGGATGAATGGGAGAGAAGCTGTAAGGAAGAGGGATGGATAGACAGAACAGGAGGGGCAGGGAGGGATGGAGAGAGCTGGGAGAAGGGATGGATGGGCAGAACTAGAAGGACAGGAATGAATGGGCAGAGCTAAGGGGATGGACAGAGCTGGAAGAAAGAGTAATGGATGGGGCAGAACTGAGGCGACAGGGATGGATTGGGTGGAGCTGAGGGGACAGGGATGGATTGGGTGGAGCTGAGGGGACAGGGATGGATTGGGCGGAGCTGAGGGGACAGGGATGGATTGGGTGGAGCTGAGGGGACAGGGATGGATTGGGCGGAGCTGAGGGGACAGGGATGGATTGGGTGGAGCTGAGGGGACAGGGATGGATTGGGCGGAGCTGAGGGGACAGGGATGGATTGGGCGGAGCTGAGGGGACAGGGATGGATTGGGTGGAGCTGAGGTGACAGGGATGGATTGGGTGGAGCTGAGGGGACAGGGATGGATTGGGTGGAGCTGAGGGGACAGGGATGGATTGGGCGGAGCTGAGGGGACAGGGATGGATTGGGCGGAGCTGAGGGGACAGGGATGGATTGGGTGGAGCTGAGGGGACAGGGATGGATTGGGCGGAGCTGAGGGGCAGGGAGGGATGGAGAGAGCTGGGAGTAGGGATGAATGGGCAGAACTAGAAGGACAGGAATGAATAGGCAGAGCTAAGGGGATGGACAGAGCTGGAAGAAAGAGCAATGGATGGGGCAAAACTGAGGGGACAGGGATGGATTGGGTGGAGCTGAGGGGACAGGGATGGATTGGGCGGAACTGAGGGGGCAGGGAGGGATGGAGAGAGCTGGGAGAAGGGATGGATGGGCAGAACTAGAAGGACAGGAATGAATGGGCAGAGCTAAGGGGATGGACAGAGCTGGAAGAAAGAGTAATGGATCTGGCAGAACTGAGGGGACAGGGATGGATTGGGTGGAGCTGAGGGGACAGGGATGGATTGGGCGGAGCTGAGGGGACAGGGATGGATTGGGCGGAGCTGAGGGGACAGGGATGGATTGGGTGGAGCTGAGGTGACAGGGATGGATTGGGTGGAGCTGAGGGGACAGGGATGGATTGGGTGGAGCTGAGGGGACAGGGATGGATTGGGCGGAGCTGAGGGGACAGGGATGGATTGGGCGGAGCTGAGGGGACAGGGATGGATTGGGTGGAGCTGAGGGGACAGGGATGGATTGGGCGGAGCTGAGGGGCAGGGAGGGATGGAGAGAGCTGGGAGTAGGGATGAATGGGCAGAACTAGAAGGACAGGAATGAATAGGCAGAGCTAAGGGGATGGACAGAGCTGGAAGAAAGAGCAATGGATGGGGCAAAACTGAGGGGACAGGGATGGATTGGGTGGAGCTGAGGGGACAGGGATGGATTGGGCGGAACTGAGGGGGCAGGGAGGGATGGAGAGAGCTGGGAGAAGGGATGGATGGGCAGAACTAGAAGGACAGGAATGAATGGGCAGAGCTAAGGGGATGGACAGAGCTGGAAGAAAGAGTAATGGATCTGGCAGAACTGAGGGGACAGGGATGGATTGGGCAGAGCTGAGGGGCAGACAGGGATGGAGAGGTGGGCGAAGGGATGGATGGGGCAGAGCTGAGGGGCAGAGAGGGATGGAGAGAGGTGGGAGAAGGGATGGGTGGGACAGAGCTGAGGGGCAGAGAGGGATGGAGAGAGGTGGGAGAAGGGATGGGTGGGGCAGAGCTGAGGGGGCAGGGATAGATAGGGCAGAGCTGCTGTGAACTTGACATTTTTTTATATGTTGTCTGGTATGATTTTTTAAATTAACTGATGGACACTATTTAATCTGATTATTATTTGATTCATTTGTTTTGGGTGATTAGTGCGGACCTGAACTTTTGTCCGTTGTGTGGCAGCTGGGGCTACAAACGATTTTGTAATGTCACTTTGAGGATCCAGTTAATTCATTTAAAGTGTGAATTCTGGATTTCCGCTGATTAGAAGTTACACTTCTAAAGACTTTTCTACCCTGCAAATAATTTTTTAGCAAACATCTTAAAGAACATTTGTTTGATTTCCTTTGTCCTAACACCATAGATGATGGGGTTCATCGTTGGAGGGATAATGACATACACATTGGCCACCAGGATATGGACGTAGGGTGGGATGTGTATGTGAGGGATCCTGTGCGTTATAAAAGAGAAATACGCAGGGATATATAGTAAGGCCATGACGCTCACATGAGACCCGCAGGTATTAAATGCCTTGTGCCGGCCCACTGTGAGTCTTATCATCGCCCTAATGATGGAAGCGTAAGACAGTCCAATCAGAAGCACATCCAATACAGAACTCAAGGTAATGGCAACCATGCCGCAGATTATATTGGGCAATATGCTTGCCGTAGCCAATCTGGCCACGCCCATATGTTCGCAATAGGTGTGTTCTATGACGCGACTCCCCCTATAGGGTAAGCGCCAAGCAAGAAGAGGCATGGGAAATATCATCAGCATGTTCCTAATCACTAAAACGACTATAACATTTCTAACAATTGGCTTTGTGAGCTTCGTCACATACGATAGCGGGTGGCAGATGGCGACGTAACCGTCGTAGGCCATTGAGAGTAACATGCTCGACTCCAGCAAACTGGTAAAATGGATAAAGAAAATTTGGGTCAGGCATCTGTCGAAAGAGATCTCATGAGCGTTAAACCAAAACATAGAGAGCGCCTTTGGCACAGCGCTGGTGCTCATAAGGACGCCTCCAGTGGCCAATACCGCCAGGAAGATGAACATGGGCTGGTGGAGACTTTCATTGGCTGAGATCACCCATATCAAGGTGATGTTTCCCGCTAGAGCCACAACATACATGATGCAGTGTGAATTCTGGTGCCCAATGAGCCTGGGTCTCACTTTGAGGATCCAGCATGAATTCTGGATTTCCGCTGATTAGAAGTTACACTTCTAAAGACTTTTCTATCCTTTAAAGAATTTTTTAGCAAACATCTTAAAGAACATTTGTTTGATTTCCTTTGTTCTAACACCATAGATGATGGGGTTCATCGTTGGAGGGACAATGACATACACATTGGCCACCAGGATATGGACGTAGGGTGGGATGTGTATGTGAGGGATCCTGTGCGTTATAAAAGAGAAATACGCAGGGATATAGAGTAAGGCCATGACGCTCAGATGAGACCCACAGGTATTAAATGCCTTGTGCTGGTCCACTGTGAGTCTTATCATTGTCCTAATGATGGCAGCGTAAGACAGTCCAATCAGAAGCACATCCAATACAGAACTCAAAGTAATGGCAACCATGCCGCAGATTATATTGGGCAATATGCTTGCTGTAGCCAATCTGGCCACGCCCATATGTTCGCAATAGGTGTGTTCTATGACGCGACTCCCCCTATAGGGTAAGCGCCAAGCAAGAAGAGGCATAGGCAATATCATCAGCATGTTCCTAATCACTAAAACTACTATAACATTTCTAACAATTGGCTTTGTGAGCTTCGTCACATATGATAGCGGGTGGCAGATGGCGACGTAACGGTCATAGGCCATTGACATTAACATGCTCGACTCTAGTAAACTGGTAAAATGGATAAAGAAAATTTGGGTCAGGCATCTACTGAAAGAGATCTCATGAGCGTTAAACCAAAATATGGAGAGCGCCTTCGGTACGGTGCTGGTGCTCATGAGGACGTCTCCAGTGGCCAATACCGCCAGGAAGATGTACATGGGCTGGTGGAGACTTTCATTGGCCGAGATCACCCATATCAAGGTGATGTTTCCCGCTAGAGCCACAACATACATGACGAAGAGAGGAAGATGGGACGTCTCCAGACCAGGAATTCCCACCAGGAGGAAGAAATCGGGGTGAAAACTGGTCATGTTCTTCATATCCTCGAGGAAATTGAATTGTGGTTATACTTTAGATCCATGTATTTTAGAGGGAAGCTTGTTGAACGTCACCGGGCCAAATCCTTTCATCAATGTTCAGAGCTCTGTAAAGCATCTAGAAAAGAAATGGACATGAAAAGAATTGGGAGGAGCTTCAGCAGGATTTAATGAAAATGCCCAAACCCTTAAAAAACTATCCGGATTAATGTGGGCAATCTGTATGTCCAATCAGCGTTCTCGGAGCGACTGACGTCGCGTTGTCTAAGCCTTCGTCTGAGGCCAGCGGCTCCGAGTGCACTGGTGGCAGCATCCCCCGCTTCCCTCTAACAGGGAGCATGCCCACGCCGGCCATTCACAAATGCCTGGCACGGGCACACGTTCTGCTAGAGGAATAACAGGGATGTGGCTCACGCATGCACTTTTGGACCAGGAGGCCAGGTAAGTGAATGGGGCAACCTGGGGGGTTTCACACATTTTGGATGCCCCAGGGGCATTATAGATTTCCGGGCCGATCGGCGTGGGTTTTGGTCCACTTTAAAGCGCCACGGCAAACAGGGGCTTGTCTATAGGTGAAGCTAGCTGTGGAGATTTGAGGTTGTGAACATACCAGGGTTTTGACACTAGGTAATATGTGTAGAATCAGTTAGAGTCAAGCGTGCTCATAGGGTGCCACCAAGGAAACCCCCACCTGATGCTCCGGCGAGACCCTTTGGCATGGTTGTCAAACAGCAGTGACAGCGACAGATCCTCCCACTGAGAAAATGTATCGGTTGAAGCACATGTTTAGCGTATATGCAAATGAGACAATAGGGATATATCAAGAATGGCGTTCTGTCTTTCTTGACTTTACCTCACAGGGAATAATTTAAACAGTATATATGAAAAAGAAAGAAAGATTTGAAATGCAAAATAGTACATGGACTTTAATGAGGGGTTGTGTACACAAGTGCTGATATATACAACACGAAATGCAGCATAAATTAATGCAGGATGATGAACCCTGAAATGACCGCTAGGTGGCGCTTATAAGATAAATCAGCAATCGGTGTAGATATATAGCACCGCGGTGGAAGTAATAAACCTCAACGTTTCGGTTGCAGTGACCTTTTTCAAGAGGGAGCGGTACCAGTTTAGTGTAGTGTAACAGTTTAAATACTGTTACAGGGTGTAGAACTAGAACAACACACAATGGTGGCAAAAAACAGCTAAAACAGGCACCACTATCTTGGTGATGCAGGAGCAATGAAAATTGGCATAAGGTGCTCCTCATAGGGGGAGCAATTCAGGGGATGCTAGATAAAATTTGTGGGTTTCGGTCTACTTTAAGACTTCCTAGGGACACCCAATGTATTAAGCACAAAGGGTTACTGGTACATTTTAGCCTGCTCCAGTGTGTAGCTGTGTTATTTGGATCGTATGGTGCATCTTTTATATTGTATAGGTTGATGGGCCTGATTTTGTGGTCACATGCTATTAAAATTGAGGCAATACAGAAACAAAAAACAGATAGGTCAGGACCTTAGGGTTGATTCAGAGCCCCTTTCTCGTCCTGGAACACTTTGTTGTTTTTTTTTGCTGTCGCTTTTGGTAAGATGGCAGGTGATCAGTCATTACATAGGTGTGGCAATGACATCACTGACCGGTAGGTGGCGCTTATAAGGTAAATCAGCAATCGGTGTAAATATATACACATAGGTCTGGCATAAAACAAGAGGGATCAGCAGGGGACGGAAAAAAAACCTTGCTGATCCTGTTTTCACACAAGTAGTGAAAACACCCCAAGACCCCAATACCATCCATACAGGCAATTCACATCAGTAAATAAGCAGAGTAACTAGTGAAAAAATGAAAGTAAATCTTATAGGCAGCACCGCGGTGGAAGTAATAACCCTCAATGTTTCGGTTGCAATGACCTTTTTCAAGAGAGAGCAGTACCAGCTTAATGCAGTGTCACAGTTTAAATACCCCAGGGAATGCTCCAATGTGCAGGATGCTGTGGGCAAAAAGCGCTTTTGCCCAGACATATGTGTGAATATTTACACTGATTGCTGATTTATCTTATAAGCGCCACCTAGCGGTGATTTCAGGGCTCATCGCCCTGCATTTACTTTATGCTGCATTTCATGTTGTATATATCAGCACATGTGTACACGACCCTTTTGTACTATTTTGCATTTCAAATTTTGGTTGTTTGCCTTTCTTTCTTTTTCATAAGATCCTCCGACTGGCCAGGAACAAGGGAGCCGTATTAAAGGATAACAACACGGTATCTTTGTTTCCTGACTTACAGTGCAGGAGAGTTACCTTTGGAGAAATCAAGTTCAGGTTTCGCACCCTCAGCCTTCCATATTTCATGGTAGCTGCATGTGGTGGATGGTGATCAGATGCAGCTGTTTGAAGATCCCAAGCTGGCCGTGGACGGGCTGGAATCTCATCCGTAGGGTTGACATCCTATGGCCAGCAGTTATACTAGTCTTTGCTATAGCAGTGATGCCTTGGCCTTTATATCTTTCTCCACACTGAACATCATTCATACACATGTAGAAGCAGGCAGGTGGTGATCCAAAAGAGCTGGTCCAAAACATAATTGTGGGTCAACACATGGAAGTGTCAAGCCTCCTGGCTACAACCATGGAAAAGGCTGAGCTCCAGGTGTGGGGCACAGCAAGGAAATTAAGTTCAATAACACAAAACAGGGTTCAGGGGCTGGCAAAGTCTGATAAACAAATACAAATTCTAGGGCTGGCGGCAAACAGGCAAATCTAATAAACAATCCGAGTTCAGGGGCTGGCAGCCAACAGGCAAAGTCCAATAAATAATCCAAAGTCCTAACCGTGTAATCCGAGGGTTAATCCAAGAGCTGATCAGGAAGCAGGCCAAGTCAATCCAGTATGACAGTCAGGAATTGCAGGAAACAGGAAACACTGCTTCCAGGAACTGAGCTGATAACACAGCAATGAATACATGCCAGCTGTCCATTTAAATAGTGCTGTCAATAAAGCTGGGAGGGGCGTCTTAGAGCAAGAGTGTAGTCACTTCCTGTCCACTGGCCAAGGAAAACTCAGAAGTAAAAGGCAAGTCCAAGAGCTTACTCTCTAGGCTTCGTGCACTTGCAGTATGCTGAACACCAGGTGGCACTGTTGAGCAGTGCAATGGATGAAGAGCCAGATTGAGTACAAACACCCCAGTGAGCACATCTGTGGCTGCGTGCAGACAGTAAAGGCGTTTGACAGCAATCCAGCACCTGAGGGAATGAGACAGGTGAGAACCCCGATAGGAAGCAGGATATTCAAAGGCAGAGATCAAAAACCGTCCCGGTCATAGACAGGAATCTAGAGGGAACAGAATGAAGAGCGTGTGTCAGAACTCACTTACCTGGGTCCCGTTCCAGCGCCGTCTCCGGGCGGCCGGCCGCAGCTGTTCCTGTTCGGCGGCCGCGCCAAGCGGCGGCTCGTGCGGCGCCTAGCGCGGCCGCCCTCCTCCCTCTCCTCTGCGTCCCCGGCTCCCGTGCTCGCGCTGATTTGTATGCCCTCCGGCGGCGCTGCTCACAGTATGAAATGTTACCTTTACTATATAAAGATTAAAGTGGCTCAAAACTCACCTTGATTGGCCCAAGAATCTACGGAGCTAGGGTGTCTGTGTGTGCAGGCGACGGCAGCTATAGCTAAGACGGCGGGAAGGATGGAGAGGTGAGTTTACTTCTTTTTTTTTACTTTTTCCTATGGGGAATGGAAGGGGAGAATGCCACACTGCCTATGGGAATGGGAGGGGAGAAGACCACACTGCCTATGGGAATGGGAGGGGAGATTGCCACACTGCCTATGGGAATGGGAGGGGAGAATGCCACACTGCCTATGGGAATGGGAGGGGAGAATGCGTCAGAAGAGTCATACTAGGCGAATGATTGATCATTTTTATTGAAACCTGTGTCCTTTTAACAGACATAACAAATGTTATGTTTTAGAAATATCTGAGTGCTGGACAGTATATATCTATGTAACCATCCAGCTGGTCCATCCAGCCCTGGTTAAATAAGACTTACCCAGTCCCTACATCCGGTCCTGCATAATTAATGATAGACCGTTTATTGGCCCGCATAGGGGACAAACAGCTGTTCTCTTGAGTCATACAGAAAGCCTTAAGCATGCCCACTCCATTCACTGCTATGACGGGGTGTGGCAGGCCTCCAGATTCTCCTCTATTGATGTACCCCCCCCTGGGTATGTGTACCACAGATTGAGAAAAAGTGGTTCAGAGTGTGTCATTGGGGCACGAAATAGCTGTCAAATTGGGTTTTAAAGGGACTATCAAGTCATCCTGCATTATCAGTGATAGTCCACCATTTATGGGGTCACATAGGGGACAACTGTTGAGCCAGACAGAAAGCCTCAAACATGCCTACTCCTTTCACCGCTATGAAGGGGTGTGGCAGGCCTCCAAATTCTCCCCTATTGCTGTACCCCCCCGAAGTATGTGTACCGCAGGTTGAGAATCAGATGTTTAGAGTGTGTCATTGGGACATATAATTTTAAAGGGACTATCTAGCCATCCAGATGGTCCATCCTGCCCTGGGTCAATAAAATGTACCCCGTCCCTACATCCAGTCCTGTATCATTAATGATAGTCTACCGTTTATGGGGTGGCATAGGGGACAACTGTTGAGTCAGGCAGAAAGCCTCCAAATTAGTAGGCCCCCAAATTCTCCTCCATTGAAGTTAATAGAGTGGACGTGCCCAAGTTACTTTGTAGGATGGCTGCAGCTAAACATGGGGGACACAGTTACGGAAGGCGGTGGTAAGTTTTATCAAACTAGAGCAGGTTGGACCGGCTGATGGGCACAAAGGACGGGTATGAACTTTTTTCTGCCTGGATATGGACTAAAACCTGTAGATAAAAAATGTTCACCTAAAATAGGAGCAATCAGACACCCCGTACACTATCATGCTGCTTTATTATCAGGCTTATATGGGATACATGGATGACACACCTGGAACGTTGGGTTTTCTTGATCACAGCTGTCGCCGTTCATCAGGTTCATCAGGTCATTGCTGTAGTCACCTCTGATCCCCTGCAGCACTATGAGAATCCAGCGGTGTGTGTCCAGCAGCTACTTGTATATAAAGCCATTATTATTCTCAGTATATACACACAGGCGAGATCCGAAAAATTCCCCAAATCCCCCCGTGTCCTCCAATGCCCAACGTCTTCAGCAAAACAACAACGTAGACTTGTTATTTTTAACATCATGATATCCTGACACTT
Source organism: Gastrophryne carolinensis (assembly GCA_027917425.1). Taxonomy (NCBI): domain Eukaryota; kingdom Metazoa; phylum Chordata; class Amphibia; order Anura; family Microhylidae; genus Gastrophryne; species Gastrophryne carolinensis. The sequence goes on along the minus strand of CM051236.1, from coordinate 3,366,675 downwards.
GTCACTAGTATATTCTGATGTAACTCTGCGGGGGGGGGCAGATGGTGAATGAAGCCTTTCAGGGATTTAGTTACAGTATCCTGATACCCCTGGCATCAGGGGATGCCGGGAGGAGGGATCACTTATACACCTGACATCAGGGGATGGCAGCAGGAGGGGTCACTTATACACCCGGCATCAGGGGATGGCAGCAGGAGGGGTCACTTATACACCTGACATCAGGGGATGGCAGCAGGAGGGGTCACTTATACACCCGGCATCAGGGGATGGCAGCAGGAGGGGTCACTTATACACCCGGCATCAGGGGATGGCAGGAGGAGGGGTCAGTTATACACCCGGCATCAGGGGATGGCAGCAGGGGGGGCCACTTATACACCCAGCATCAGGGGATGCCGGGAGGAGGGATCACTTATACACCTGACATCAGGGGATGGCAGCAGGAGGGGTCACTTATACACCCGGCATCAGGGGATGGCAGCAGGAGGGGTCACTTATACACCTGACATCAGGGGATGGCAGCAGGAGGGGTCACTTATACACCCGGCATCAGGGGATGGCAGCAGGAGGGGTCACTTATACACCTGACATCAGGGGATGGCAGCAGGAGGGGTCACTTATACACCCGGCATCAGGGGATGGCAGCAGGAGGGGTCACTTATACACCCGGCATCAGGGGATGGCAGAAGGAGGGGTCAGTTATACACCCGGCATCAGGGGATGGCAGCAGGAGGGGTCACTTATACACCCAGCATCAGGGGATGCCGGGAGGAGGGATCACTTATACACCAGACATCAGGGGATGGCAGCAGGAGGGGTCACTTATACACCCGGCATCAGGGGATGGCAGCAGGAGGGGTCACTTATACACCCGGCATCAGGGGATGGCAGGAGGAAGGGTCACTTATACACCCGGCATCCGGGGATGCCGGGAGGAGGGATCACTTATACACCCGGCATCAGGGGATGGCAGGAGGAGGGGTCAGTTATACACCCGGCATCAGGGGATGCCGGGAGGAGTGGTCACTTATACACCCGGCATCAGGGGATGGCAGGAGGAGGGGTCACTTATACACCCAGCATCAGGGGATGGCAGGAGGAGGGGTCACTTATACACCCGGCATCAGGGGATGGCAGCAGGAGGGGTCACTTATACACCCGGCATCAGGGGATGGCAGCAGGAGGGGTCACTTATACACCCGGCATCAGGGGATGGCAGGAGGAGGGGTCAGTTATACACCCGGCATCAGGGGATGGCAGCAGGAGGGGTCACTTATACACCCGGCATCAGGGGATGGCAGGAGGAGGGGTCACTTATACACCCGGCATCAGGGGATGCCGGGAGGAGGGATCACTTATACACCCGGCATCAGGGGATGGCAGCAGGAGGGGTCACTTATACACCCGGCATCAGGGGATGGCAGCAGGAGGGGTCACTTATACACCCGGCATTAGGGCATGGCAGGAGGAGGGGTCACTTATACACCCGGCATCAGGGGATGGCAGCAGGAGGGGTCACTTATACACCCGGCATCAGGGTATGGCAGGAGGAGGGGTCACTTATACACCCGGCATCAGGGGATGGCAGGAGGAGGGGTCACTTATACACCCGGCATCAGGGAATGGCAGGAGGAGGAGGGGTCACTTATATACCCGGCATCAGAGGATGGCAGGAGGAGGGGTCACTTATACACCCGGCATCAGAGGATGGCGGGAGGAGGGGTCACTTATACACCCAGCATCAGGGGATGGCGGGAGGAGGGGTCACTTATACACCCGGTATCAGGGCATGGCAGCAGGAGGGGTCACTTATACATCCGACATCAGGGCATGGCAGGAGGAGGAGGGGTCAGTTATACACCCAGCATCAGAGGATGGCAGGAGGAGGGGTCACTTATACACCCAGCATCAGGGGATGGCAGGAGGAGTGGTCACTTATACACCCGGCATCAGGGGATGGCAGGAGGAGGGGTCACTTATACACCCGGCATCAGGGGATGGCAGGAGGAGTGGTCACTTATACACCCGGCATCAGGGGATGGCGGGAAGAGGGGTCACTTATACACCCCGCATCAGGGGATGGCAGTAGGAGGGGTCAGTTATACACCCGGCATCAGGGGATGGCAGGAGGAGGGGTCACTTATACACCCGGCATCAGAGGAAGGCTGGAGGAGGGGTCACTTATACACTCGGCATCAGGGGATGGCAGGAGGAGGGGTCACTTATACACCTGGCATCAGGGGATGGCAGGAGGAGGAGTCACTTATACACCTGGCATCAGAGGATGGCGGGAGGAGTGGTCACCTATACACCCAGCATCAGGGGATAGCGGGAGGAGGGATCACTTATACACCCGGCATAAGGGGATGGTGGGAGGAGGGGTCACTTATACACCCAGCATCAGGGGATGGCAGGAGGAGGGGTCACTTATACACCCGGCATCAGGGGATGGCAGTAGGAGGGGTCAGTTATACACCCGGCATCAGGGGATGGCAGGAGGAGGGGTCACTTATACACCCGGCATCAGGGGATGGCAGGAGGAGGGGTCACTTATACACCTGGCATCAGAGGATGGAGGGAGGAGGGGTCACTTATACACCCGGCATCAGAGAATGGCTGGAGGAGGGTTCACTTATACACCCGGCATCAGGGTATGGCAGGAGGAGGAGTCACTTATACACCCAGCATAAGGGGATGGCAGGAGGAGGGGTCACTTATACACCTGGCATCAGAGGATGGCGGGAGGAGGGGTCACTTATACACCCCGCATCAGAGGATGGCTGGAGGAAGGGTCACTTATACACCCGGCATCAGGGGATGGCAGGAGGAGGGGTCAGTTATACACCCAGCATCAGGGGATGGCAGGAGGAGGGGGTCACTTATACACCCGGCATCAGGGGATGGCAGGAGGAGGGGTCACTTATACACCTGGCATCAGAGGATGGCTGGAGGAGGGGTCACTTATACACCCGGCATCAGAGGATGGCAGGAGGAAGGGTCACTTATACACCCAGCATAAGGGGATGGCAGAAGGAGGGGTCACTTATACACCCGGCATCAGGGGATGGCAGGAGGAGGAGTCACTTATACACCCGGTATCAGGGCATGGCAGGAGGAGGGGTCACTTATACACCTGGCATCAGGGGATGGCAGGAGGAGGGGTCACTTATACACCCGGTATCAGGGCATGGCAGGAGGAGGGGTCACTTATACACCTGGCATCAGGGGATGGCAGGAGGAGGGGTCACTTATACACCCGGTATCAGGGCATGGCAGGAGGAGGGGTCACTTATACACCTGGCATCAGGGGATGGCAGGAGGAGGAGTCACTTATACACCCAGCATAAGGGGATGGCGGGAGGAGGGGTCACTTATACACCTGGCATCAGAGGATGACGGGAGGAGTGATCACCTATACACCCAGCATCAGGGGATAGCGGGAGGAGGGGTCACTTATACACCCGGCATAAGGGGATGGTGGGAGGAGGGGTCACTTATACACCCGGCATCAGGGGATGGCAGGAGGAGGGGTCACTTATACACCCAGCATCAGGGAATGGTGGGAGGAGTGGTCACTTATACACCCAGCATCAGAGGATGGCGGGAGGAGGGGTCACTTATACACCCAGCATCAGGGGATGGCAGGAGGAGGGGTCACTTATACACCCGGCATAAGAGGATGGCTGGAGGAGGGGTCACTTATACACCCAGCATCAGGGGATGGCAGGAGGAAGGGTCACTTATACACCCAGCATCAGGGGATGGTGGGAGGAGTGGTCACTTATACACCAGCATCAGAGGATGGCGGGAGGAGGGGTCACTTATACACCAGCATCAGAGGATGGCGGGAGGAGGAGTCACTTAAACACATGGCATCAAGGGATGGCAGGAGGAGGAGGGGTCACTTATACACACGGCATCAGAGGATGGTGGGAGGAGGGGTCACTTATACACATGGCATCAGCGGATGGTGGGAGGAGGGGTCACTTATACACCCGGTGTGTGAAACCCCCCCCCCAGGTTGCCCAAACAAACTCACCACTTCTCGGCCCTACGGCGCATGCGTGGCCACTCGTCAAATCAGCGCACGTCAGCTCGTCTAAGCCTTCACCTAAGATGAGTAGAGCGGGGATGCGCCGGCCATTTTACATATGCCTGGTGCAGGCATGTGCCCTGCTAGAGTGATAGCGGGGATGCGGCTGCCGCTTGCTCATGCGTCGTTGGTCTGGGAAAGAAGGTGAATTTATGGGTGACCTGGGGGGTACCACACAGCGGGGCATTCCGATTTTGGATGCCTTCAGGAGCTCTGCCGCCAGCAAGACCACTGCCGTTTCAGGTTGCCCTGTATCCCTCATTGCTCTGCCACCAACATGTCCACCAGTGCGCCTCACCGGGGCTTTTTATACCCGGAGGAGAAAGATGACGTCACTGTTAGCTCTCACTGCCCCCTATTACTCACAGTGACAGCTCTGTGTATAAAAGTGCTGGTGGTCGTGATGATAGCTGGTCAGTAAGGGACATGGAGCGGCGGCGGTCATGCTGGTGGCAGAGCGGCTAGTGACACAGAGGGGAAGAGAACATTAGGGAGCAGTGTGGGACACCCATGGCGCAGGATAGTAAGGTGCCAAGTGAGTTCGAAATTTTTTTAAAAAATGGAGGATTTCAGAGAAAAATTTGGATTAGGGTTGCAGCGTTTTCTTACCCTGAAATTCTAACCAAAATGATTTGGGCAAATCGGTTAACTCATCTTAGGTTACAACAGATATACCACGACTGGAGATGAGCGAACTTTTGAAAAATTCGATTCGGCTGATTTGCCGAATTTTCTGGGAAAAATTGTTTCGGTCCGAATTTATTTGCGCTATTAAAAATGGCTATTTCTGGGCGTCCGAGAGCCTCCATAGGGTTGCAGAACGTTTTGCTTGGCTGTAACATGATAGGATGCATGCTGGGTTAGTGAAATACTATTGTAAAGAAGTATGACATGCAGAGGCGTCGCTATTAGATTCGCTGTTGCACTATTACAGAGCCTTGAGGTGGCATCAGCATGATGAGCCAATATATTGCTTGAAAGACACACTCTGGACTTGGTAGCAGCATAGGGAGCCCATATATTGCCTGAAAGACACACCCAGGAGTTGGCAGCAGCATAGGGAGCACATGTATTGCCTAAAAACACACCCTGAATTTGGCAGTAGCATAGGGAGCCCAAATATTGCCTTAAAGACACACTCTGGACTTGGCAGCAGCATTAGGAGCCCATATATTGCCTGAAAAACACATTGGAGTTGGCAGCAGCATAGGGAGCTCATATATTGCTTGAAAGACACACCCAGGAGTTGGCAGCAGCATTAGGAGCCCATATATTGCCTGAAAGACACACCCAGGGAGTTGGCAGCAGCAGCAGCAGCATTAGGAGCCCATATATTGCCTGAAACACACACCCAGGAGTTGGCAGCAGCATTAGGAGCCCATATATTGCCTGAAAGACACCCCCAGGAGTTGGCAGCAGCAGCAGCATTAGGAGCCCATATATTGCCTGAAAAACACATTGGAGTTGGCAGCAACACAGGGAGCTCATATATTGTCTGAAAGACACACCCAGCAGTTGGCAGCAGCATTAGGAGCCCATACATTGCCTGAAAGACACACCCAGGAGTTGGCAGCAGCAGCAGCATTGGGAGCCCATATATTGCCTGAAAGACACATTGGAGTTGGCAGCAGCATTAGGAGCCCATATATTGCCTGAAAGACACACCCGGGAGTTGGCGGCAGCAGCAGCATTAGGGGCCCATATATTGCCTTAAAGACACACTCTGGTCTTTGCAGCAGCATAGGGAGTCCGTTAGAGAAGTGGTTAGGAGAGGAGCACACCAACTCTATTAAAATATAATTAAGTTATATATACCTGGGTGCAGTACCTGAATCCCTATACCCTAGGGATAACAAAGTCCAATATATTTACAATCAGGGACGCACACCACAAAAATGTTTATCAATTATAAAAAGTTTACAAAAATCTGATTTATACAGCAGTCATCACAATTTTTGTGTGTTTACATGTTGTTCATGATGCATTGATTGCTTTGTACTTGTGCTATAATACTTTGCTGAGACCAGGTACTACAGCCGGACAGGCTCATATGACGAACTTTAATGTGTACCCCTGCGTGATTGCACTAAGTTGGGCATATTCAGTTTATTTCATTGTATTTGATGATCATGTGTTCAGCTCTCAGACTCTTTATATGAGTGTAAGCCTATGTTTATGTGCAACCAGTAGGTGGCAGCACTTACTTATTTATGATTCTATCTCAGTGATAAATATGTTTTGATGGTCAGAGTCTTAGTATTGTGGCAATTTATGCTGACTGTGAGAGATGCCATACTGTTTGAGCTTGGTAATTTGTAATGACTGCTGTATAAATCAGATTTTTGTAAACTTTTTCTAATTGATAAACATTTTTGTGCATAAACTATGGTGTGCGTCCCTGATTGTAAATATATCAGCAGCATAGGGAGCACATATATTGCCTGAAAAACACACCCAGGAGTTGGCAGCGGCATAGGGAGCTCATATATTGCCTGAAAGACACACTCTGGACTTGGCAGCAGCATAGGGAGCTCATATATAGCCTGAAAAACACATTGGACTTGGCAGCAGCATAGGGAGCTCATATATTGCCTGAAAAACACATTGGACTTGGCAGCAGCATAGGGAGCTCATATATTGCCTGAAAAACACATTGGACTTGGCAGCAGCATAGGGAGCTCATATATTGCCCGAAAGACACACACAGGAGTTGGCAGCAACGGCAGCATCCCGCGCACGGCTAGAGGGGCGCGCGGGAGGCGGTGAGGTGAGTTTTTGGGGGGTTTCGGGGGGGTTCCTCACCGCGGGACATCCCGATCTCGGATGTCCCGCGGTGAGGGGGGTGATCGGCCCGGGAATCTTATAGATTCCCGGGCCGATCACCCCAGGGTGTTGGTCCACTTGAAAGACACACCCAGGATTTGGCAGCAGCAGCGTTAGGAGCCCATATATTGCCTGAAAAACACATTGGAGTTGGAAGCAGCATTAGGAGCCCATATATTGCCTGAAAGACACACCCAGGAGTTGGCAGCAGCAGCAGCAGCAGCATTAGGAGCCCATATATTGCCTGAAAAACACATTGGAGTTGACAGCAGCATAGGGAGCTCATATATTGCCTGAAAGACACACCCGGGAGATGGCAGCAGCAGAAGGACCTACCATGCATCAGCTACTCGCATGCATCATCTATTGGTGGGTTGAAATCCTGGCTGATCCATGCCTGATTCATCTTCACAAAGGTGAGTCTCTCCACATTTTTCGTGGACAGGCGAGTTCTCCTTGGCATTACTATGGTCCCTGCAGCACTAAATACCCACTCAAATGGCACACTACTGGCCGGGCAGGACAGCTTTCCCAGGGCAAACTCTACCAGTTGCGGCCACAAGTCAATTTTGGCTGCCCAGAAGTCCAGCGGATCCTCAAGGTGGGTTGGCATGGTCATTTTAAAGTATGACACGACCTGCTGGTTCAGGCCCTGCTCCTGGTCTTCCTGCTGCTCATGAGTATCCTCACTATGCGGGTGCAGAAAGCTACTCATTAGCGACTGAAGACTGAGGCTGCTGCTGATGGAGCTGCTGCTCTTGCCACCCCCCCGGCAGACATGGCAGTGGAAGGTGAGCGCAAAGGTCCCCTCGAGTCAGACCTGCGAGATTATGGACCATGGCGCAGATAGGCATCGGCCAACTGACTACGTAGAATGTCTTTGTAGTAGGTCAGTTTGTCCTCCCTCTCGGCGGGTTTAAAAAATGCCCCCATTTTTTGCCGGAGGTGAGGGTCCAATAAGGTGGAGAACCAGTAGTCATCCCGCAGAGAAATGGAAACAATTATACGGTCACTACGCAAGCATGTGAGCATGCTTCCTGCCATTTGTGCAATTGACTCTTAGGGACTACCTGTCTCCATCTCCACTGCATACTGCCACGGTGTGTCCGGGTCCTCTGTCTCGCCTTCCTCACAACCCTCTAGCTCCTCTGGCTGCTCCTGCTCCTCATCTCCTGTCAGATGACTAGATAAACCACCCATTTTGCCAAAACTAAACTGCGCTTCACTGTGCTGCTCCTCCTCCTCCTCCTCCTCAGCTCCTATGGGGTTTATGTGGCCGTGAAATGTATGTCTCCAGTGCCATGACCAGCCATGGTTTCCAACATGTGTTGTATTACATGAAGCAGTGGAATCACGTCGTTCATCCCGTAATCCTGCCGACTGACAAATAAAGTGGCTTCCTCAAAGGGCCTGAGCAAACGGCAGGTGTCACGTATGAGCTGCCACTGGTTCACATTAAAGTTACACAGGGGAGTCCCCCTATCTGCTTGGATCACCAGGAAATCCATGATGGCTTTTCTCTGTTCATATAATCGGTCCAACATGTGAAGGGTGGAATTCCAACGGGTGGGAACATCACAAATCAGACTATGTTGGGGGATACCGTTCTGACGCTGTAGCTCAAGAAGGGTGTGTTTGGCGGTGTATGAGTGGCTGAAGTGCATGCAAAGTTTCCTTCCCCTTGTTAGGATGGGGGGAAGACTTCAGAAAACGCTTGACAACTAGGTTGAACACGTGTGCCATACAGGGCGCATGGCTCAGGCTTCCTTGTCTCAGCGCAGACAAGATGTTTTACTCCCATTGTCAGTCACCATGGTACCCATTTCCAATTTTCGCGGAGTAAGCCATGTTTTGATTTCTTGATGAATGAATTTCAGGAGCTCCTCCCAAGCACAGCGTGACACCGCCGTGCCCTGCACACATTGGTAGGCTGAAGGGGCATTGAGAATTGACCGTACAGTGGAGGCTGAGGAGATGGCGGAGGATGAGGAGGCAGAGTCGCACACTGTGACAGGCAAAATGGCCTGGGAGCGTGGAGGCCGAAACGGTGTGTCCAAGTTGCTGTGCAGGAACCACAATCACCCAGTGGGCCGTAAAGGACATGTATTGTCCCTGACTGTAGTTACAGCTCCAGATGTCGGCGCTGCCGTGCACTTTGGTGCACACCGACAGGCTCAAGGACTGGCCCACCTTCTGCTCAACAAATTTGTGCAGGGCTGGTACTGCCTTCTTTGCAAAGAAATGACGGCTTGGGACTCTCCAACTCGGCTTGGCACAAGCCATCAGCTCTCTGAAAGGTGCAGAGTCCACCACCTGAAAAGGCAGCGACTGCCGCACTAGCAACTTGGACAGGAGCACATTTGGCTTCTGCGCCGTAGGATGAGTGGGCGCATACTGTTGTCTCTTGGACATGGCTTCGCTGATGGATTGCTGGTGGGATGAGTGACTTTTAGTAGGAGGAGCAGGAGCATCTGGAGCGACAGAGGATGGGTATGAGGCACAGCTACCTTCGGCCGAGGGGCTGGAGCCTTGGCTGGGTGAAATTGTAAGCGGCGTGGCACTGGCTGACGCAGCAGGCTGGACCCCCACTTCGGAGCCTCGGTTCTCCCAGGCCGCTTTATGGTGACGCTGCATGTGTTGCCGCAGGGCCGTGGTACCAACATTGGGGCCCTGGCCACGCTTGACCTTCTGTCTACACATCTTGCATGTGGCCAGGTTACCCTCCTGCGGATGCTTGAGGAAAAAGTGCCACACTGCCGAGTAGCTAATTTTCCCTCCAACAGTCCGCACTAATTCACTGCTACTGCTGCCAACTCCAGTAATCCCTGCTCCACTACCTCCTGGGAAGGCAGCCTGCCATGAAGCAGGTGGTCTACCCTGGCCTGGCCACGTGTGGCTCCAGACATCCCAATTCTGCCACCATGCTGACTGCCAACCCTACTGCCACCATGCTGACCCTCTTCTCCTGATGATGATGAAGCCCCTTCTGCACCGGGCTCCCAAGTGCGATTGGCTTCATCATCATCATCGAGTTGAGCCCGCACGTCACTGATGTCCTCCTCGGTTTCCACAAGAGCGTGTGCTGCAGGAGACAGAATGCTAACCACACCACCTCCCATGCCACTCTCCTCCTCAGTGTTTGTCTGCCTAGCGGAAGAAGCGGCGGATGTCTCCTCCATTTCTTGGCTGGGCAGTAGCTGCTGACTGTCCTCTAACACTAAAGAGGGGAGCTGAACCCAAAGCGTAAGATATGGCAGCTGGAGGGAGGGCGTAGGACAGAGGCAATGGAAGGACAGGGGCTGCTCCCGGTCCATGCCAACTCAGGGTTGTGTCCGAGGAACCTACGAACTGTTGACTGGGGGTGTCAGATGTCACTTGTGATGAGGTTGATGACCGCATTAACCAATCGATGACGGCAAATGCGTTGCTGATCGAGACACGACCGCTAGCAGATACCGGGAGATCAGGCCTCTCACCGCGACTCCTGCTGCCACTTGCCCCTAGTCTGCTGCGACCTCTGCCTGATGAATCTAGGCCTCTCCTCGGTGCACATCCTGGCACATCTCTGCCTGACATTTTTACTGCGTTTAGGAGGGGAAAACAATATACTACACTACACATAGAACAGTATTTTTGTAACAGCAGGTGTGTAGAAAAGTTAAGATCAAAATAGGCCGACACTGTAGCTAAAAGCTAATGCAAAAAGACACTGTCAGATGGTCTTACACAGGATGCCCCTGGTCAGAGTTAAATGCACCATAGGCAGTCTTGAAGTGTGGTTTTTGTTCAAAATGTAAAAAAGGTAAAGATGCAGGTACTATTAAATATAATATAAAAAGTGCTAGTATTCGGGATGCCCGCCCCCCCCCCCCCCCCCGGTGAAAGGCAATGGGTGCTTTAAACTTGTAAACCAGACTTTTTTATACAAAAGGCAAAAGGTTAGTAGGCAGATACTCTTAAAAGATAAGTGCTAGCACTGACAATGGCCCCTGGTGAAAGGCAATGGGTTCTTTAAACTTGAAAAACAGACTTTTTTTATACAAAAGGAAAAAAGTTATTAGGCATGTACTCTTAAAATATAAGTGGTAGCACTGACAGTGGCCCCTGGTGAAAGGCAATGGATGCTATAAACTTGAAAACCAGACATTTTTTATTCAAAAGGCAAAAGGTTAGTAGGCAGGTACTCTTAAAAGATAAGTATTAGCACTGACAATGCCCCCAGTGAAAGGCAATGGGTGCTTTAAACTTGAAAACCAGACTTTTTTATACAAAAGGCAAAAGGTTAGTAGGCAGGTACTCTTAAAAGACACGTGCTAGTATTTGGGATGCCCCCTGCTCACATACAGGGGTGGCCTCCTTTGATTGTGGAAAAGTTACTTTGCTTATAAAATGCAAGCAGTTATTACACAGATAGTCTTGAAATGTTAATGCTAGTGTTTGGGATGCCCCCTCCTCACATACAGAGGAGGCCTCCCTTGATTGTGGAAGAGTGACGTTAATTATAAAATGCAAGCAGTTATTAGACAGGTAGTCTTGAAATATTACTGCTAGTGTTTGGGATGCCCCCTCCTCACATACAGAGGTGGCCTCCATTGATTGTGGAAAAGTGACGTTAATTATAAAATGCAAGCAGTTAGTACACAGGAAGTCTTAATATATTAATGCTAGCACGCTTTTTAAAGAATGACACCAGGAAAAGGAAAAGCTAAACAGGCAGGTGTGGTATTAACACTAAATAGGCTTGAAAGCTAATGCAAACACTTTAAACTTTCCCTGTCTATATCTGTCACTGTAAAAGGCTCTCTCCTTCTCTATCTGCCCCTCACTCTGCTTATTCTGTTTATCTATCTATCTATCTATCTATCTATCTATCTATCTATCTGTCCCTCGCTCTCTCCCTGCCTGATCTGCTCTGGCCGCAATACAGTGTCATAATGATCTTCCGCAAGATGGCCGCCGTTTATATGGGGCTGTGACATCATCGGTAAGCCTGTCTGCTGATAGGTAGCATGTGACACCTCCTACCCAGCATTCCTTGCCCCATGGGACATGTCCTGACATGTGGATCCACCATTTTAGATGGGCTGTATAGCAGTAAATGGAGTTTTAAGGAAGCAATTCCAGCGATCGAATCGCGGCGATATTGGGAATTGTAACAAAACGAATATTTCATGAAATTCGTAACGGTTCGTCAGAATCGATTCGCTCTAACCACCTCTAACCACGGCCTGGGTGAATGAGAGCTTGTTCAGCCTACAATTCCTCCCCTTTAGTGTGAATGATGGCGGTGAAACTTTCGTACTATTTTTCTTAAAGTGGACCAATCAACAGGATTTAGACTATTGTGATGATTGGGCCCTGATCCGGGGGCATCTCAGTGTAAGATGCCCCCCATGTGAAACCCCTGAGATCATCCACTTTCTGTCAACTTCTTCCCATTCTTGCAGCGAACGTGCAGGCGCTCGTCCAATCGGAGCTTTATGCAGTGTAACATCCTGATGAAGTGGTGGTCTTCCTACCACGTAACGTGTCGGTGGTGGCTTGCTCTGGCTGTGGTCCCATGCTCAGATTGACTTTGGTGATATTTTTCATAGATTAAAGTATCAAGTGCACAACAAATTAAGCTTATAAAAAATTCATTTGCTTTTCTTTTCTTTTTCTCTGCAGTTAAAGCGGTCCATCACTCTGAATAAGAGTCTATCTTATATGTTTTCCACACCCTGTACATACAGATTGCCCACATTAATCCGGACCTTCACCTTGAATAAGAGCCTATCTTATATGTTTCCCACACCCTGTACATACAGATTGCCCACATTAATCCGGACCTTCACTCTGAATAAGAGCCTATCTTATATGTTTCCCACACCCTGTACATACAGGTTGCCCACATTAATCCGGACCTTCACCCTGAATAAGAGCCTATCTTATATGTTTCCCACACCCTGTACATACAGATTGCTCACATTAATCCGGACCTTCACCCTGAATAAGAGCCCATCTTATATGTTTCCCACACCCTGTACATACAGATTGCCCACATTAATCCGGACCTTCACCCTGAATAAGAGCCTATCTTATATGTTTCCCACACCCTGTACATACAGATTGCCCACATTAAAAATCATCCTACCTGCATCTACTGCATGTTATAAGCCTTTAAACATCCAAGATGGCGGCTCATGGAACGTCAGGCAGCCTGCAAACAGGAAGTGCCTTCTGACTGTGCTGCTCTGCATTCTGGGATTGCTGACCTTTTCCTGACCCCAGCTCTGCTCTGTCTGAGCAAATCACAGCTATAACCCGCCCCTCTGCACTTTATCGCGCTCTCCTCTCCCCAGTAAGTGTGATGCTTCTGAGGCAAGATGGCGGCGCCCATATCCTAAAGTCCTGAACAGAGTTGCAGCCCAGTGGGGGAAAGAATAATAAGTAAGTGACTAAAAACTTTAAATATATTAACTTTAGATGCTGGGGAATCATTTTTTAAGGGTTTGGGCTTTTCAATAAATCATGGTGAAGGTCCGGCTCGCATTGGACAACCTGGATGAACTGGATCAGGTTCAGAGAATCGGACGTAGCAAAGAACTTCGTGAGGGCGGATGATGGCCGTGGATGAGTGTCCTTTAGGGCAGGGCCCGATACGTGAGATGCCTAACCAGCATTTATGCCGCTACGGGGCTCCCTTGCCTATACTCTTGCCTTCCCTCCCCATATACTATTTCTCCCTTCCCCATTGTCCCCACTTTCTCCTACCCCCCCCCCCCAGTCCATTTTACCTTCTTACCTCTATCTTACTGCTGTTTCTTTGCGAGTCGCGGGTCCCCCCCCCGGTCTGATTTGGACTGCCCCCGCTACCCCTGCTCTCGACGTGCACCCCCAGCAGATGGCCGTGACCATGCTCGGACAAGCATAGGGGTGACTCTCATCTTGGTAACGCGGAGACTCATAAATGGGAGTTTCAGATGCAAACACAGTATATGACCGTGGCACTAAGGATGACTGGCGGATGGGGGCATTAGCGTTGACCCAGCTGCGTCTGGGGCTGGGGTTGGGGGTGGGGCCTGGCTTGACACTCTATCTATATGACTGTACCTTCTTCTTTTATATTGTTATGTCTTCCTATTTTTGAAAATTTCAATAAAAAAAGAGATTAAACTAAATCATGGTGAAGGTCCGGTTTAAGGTCCATATTCTTTCATATAAGCGAGAAATAGTAATAGAAATACATCACCAAACATATTTACATTTGCTAATTACAACAATACATCCATTCATCCATCTCTTTTTGTTATGAAGGAAAAAGCAGCCGCTCTATGGAGAACATGTGTAGCAAAAAAATGTTCACAACAAAAGTATATGACCACAGTGATGACCTCTCAACACCCTGAGATGTATAGCTAATAATTGAGATACGGCGGCAGGTAGCGACAGTTGAGCGACTGTAGCGGCATTTTCACAGCGCCCGCTAGTAGTCGCTGTGCTTGGCCGTTGTTCGGTAGTTGATAGCGACTCAGTTGGTTTGCCGTAATGTTGAATATTGGGTGAGGAGTCGCTATTTGACAGGTTCCGCGCTGTATGGGAGCGCATGATAGCGACTGGCCATAGCGACCGGCTCCCAGCATATTCATTAACAAATCACGCTCAAAAAATTCTCGCGCTGTGAAATGCTTGTTTAAACCCCAGAGCGCTGGCGGCGATGGGTTAAAAGTAGTTTTTTAACCCCCAAACAACCATATTTTTGGAAACCAAAAAAAAACAAGTTTTTAAAATAATTTTGTAATATGAATACATTAATATCAGACCTGTAATATCAATTCTGTACATTTTTTTTTTTTTTTTACCTTAAAAAAATTATTTAAAATGGCAGAAGTGGTCACAGAATTTTTCACATTTAAAAAATAAATAAATAAATAAATAAATAACAATTAATTATGAATATTTAAAGATTGTTCCATTGAAATGCATTGGAGAGCGCCAGGTAGCGAGAGGTCATACCTGTCGCTGTTCAAGGTCGGACGCTGGCGCTGTGGGCTGAGGCTGGAATAATGATGAATGAGTCGCTATATGGCGCTATCTCAGTCACTAAGCAGGATCGGCTTGATAAATGTGTGATTGTGGTGGGGAGCCGGCGTTCTCGTGGCGGGGCCCGTCATTACCGGCCGCTCACCAGTCGCTACCTGTCGCTATTCCTTCATAAATAAGGGCCATAGTCTCTCTGTTAACAAAAACGTATCAGTTTCAAAGGCAAACAATAAACAATGTATAACATACAGCAAGCTAGGCTTGATAATGATTATCCAGATGCACCATTATAGAGTGATTTCAATAATCCATTCAAATGCAAATTCTATCGCTGTAATTGCGTCTATGCAAATGGTGCGTTTATACATTGTGGGCTTAAGGACCTATAGGTATGAATAACAACAATAATGCATCAGCAAAATATACCAGCAGTGTATTAGCCGAGATTGTGATATTTAGTAAGGGTGGTCCTCCCTGGTTTCGGGGATGACGTCCCCTTTCTCAAGGAATTGCGCCCTACCTGATGCAGCCCATTGTGCGTTTTTTAAATAAGGAAAAAAAAGTTCAAATAGGGGTACCAGCTGTGGGGACTCCTCACACACCTTGAGAAAGTGACGTTGTGACGTCACGAAATGCGTTGGTGGTGAGGAGTGCGGGCAGGTGAGGAAGGGGGGGGGGGTCCGTTCATGGTAGTCTGCTTTGGTTAATACATTTTGATATATTATCTATTGTCTGTATGTTCCCACCTGGTGAGTCCTCATTTTATGTGGAGTTAGGATTATGATTAGTGTTCAGTAATTTTTCAATTTGTGTCATATATTTTTTTACATATGTTTTCTCAGTGTGGCAGTTTATTAGGTGTTATTTAGTGTAATTAATTATTTAAAGTTAAGCACGTTTGGCACTTCCTTTATGAATATTGCAAATTGTGTATGTGCATAGTATTAGTTATCGGTATAGTTAATGGTTCACTTATTATATAGGAACTAATAGCAGCGTTGTCATTGGGTCAAATCGGCCTCCCCCCCCCCCCCCCTTTTTTGTGCCCCCTCCTCGGTGTTAGTAGTGTCTTTACATGTTTTTTAAAATGTTTTTAGACTTGTCATATGGTATTGTGCAAATAATATAGGTAGTTATATGTAGTAATAAAACTTTATACACATAAGGGCAGACTAGATGGACCGTATGGTCTCCTTCTGCCGTCAACCTTCTATGTTTCTATGTTTCTTCTTTGTATAGCTGTTCATTGTCTGGTGGTGCTTCTGTGGTTTCAGGGTAGGGTGGGTGTGTGGGGGCCCCCCCGGTTTGGTTGCATGCATTTTTAAATAAGAACGGGATCCCCCGTCCGGCCGCATGACTCGACACGACACCGCATCACTTCCGGAGCGGTGCCGCCGTCACTACCTGTGAGGCCCTTATAATCTTTTGCGTCTTGCACTTTGTTTTTTTCTTCACTGTATTACAAATCGTCACTATTAGGCAAGATTGCCAGCACTGATTCTTGATTTGCTGACACTCAATTTGAGCGCGTGCAAGTTTTTATGCACGGGTGATTGAATGGCTATTTTTAGACATTTATTAAGCATCTTTAGGTTGCAATAGTTACAATTTTTTTACCAATATTAGAGCTACTTTGTGGTTTCACTGCTAGTTGTCTATTGTGTGTTTTTTTTTTACCTGTGTGGTTATTTGTCTTGTGTTCTTTGAGCAATAAAGATTGTTTAGTATCTTCACACTGTGCAGCAATAAGTGGTGGGGTACTTTTCTGGGCCAGTCGGGAGGCCCAGGCAGGTTCTTTGTTGTGTAAGGCTATAGCCCATGTGCACACACAGCCAAAGAATTGAAATTGAATGTATGCGGTATACATTAAATTTCAATTCTTTGGCTGTGCGTGCAGTTCCTTTTTGTTTTACTCTTTCAGATACACAGCTACAGGGATGCCGGGGGATGACGGGACCCACCGGTATTAGGTAAGATTACTGCCCCCCTGGGGGGGGGGGGTTTTCACACAGCAGGGCATCCGGTATAGGATAGAGCCGGCTAGCAGCTGGGACTTGGGACCTTTATATTCAAGGTCGGCCTCAGGGGGTGATTGGTCCGCTTTAAAGAGGACCAAAGCCCACCCTAGAGTCTATGAGACTCCAGGGCAGGCATACTAGCTCCCCACGGGGGTGCCCCGCTGTGTGAAACCCCCCAGGTCACCCAAAAACTCACCTTCGTTCCCGCTCCAAGGAGACAGCATTGGACGCTATCCCTTTAGCAGGGCCCATGCCCACGCCAAGCATTTGTGAATGGCAGGTGGTGGCAGGCTCCCTGTTAGACGGTAGCGGGGGATGCGGCCTCCAGCGCGCTTGGGTCCACTCATATTAGACAAGCTCCTGGATGAAGGGGCTTGAGTGCTCATTTGACAAGCGGCCGTGCATGCGTCATAGGACTGGGAAGAGGTGAGTTTGTTCGGGCGACCTAGGGGGTTTCTCACAGTGGGGCACTGGGGACAAGGACCAAAACCCAGGATAGTCAAAATCCTGGGTTTTGGTCCTCTTTATATAAAAACAAGCTCACTGATTCAAGTCATACAGTAAATAAGCCCTACAGAGTATTTCGTGAATATATCAGAAATGATTAGCAAATTTTCTTGAATGACATTTCTTTTGATTAAGGCTTTTTAGGTCTACAATATGTGTTTGTGCACATTTATATAGTTACTTCCTATTTATTCATGTAATAAAAACTCATCCAAATAAATATCCGATGATTAAGATTAAAGCTTTCAGTTTCTTCCAAACAGTCTCCTACTAAATTTGTTGAATGCCCGTTGGCGAATTTCCTTCGTCTTTACGCCATAGATAATGGGGTTCATCATTGGCGGTACCAGGACGTAAAGGTTGGCAAAGATAATGTGGAACTGCAGAGAGATGTGTTTGTGTCCAACCCTGTGAGCGATAAAGCTAAAAAAGGCAGGAACGTAGAAGAGGACGATCACACAGACGTGAGACACGCAGGTATTGAAGGCCTTAAAGCGAGCCTCCGAGGAGGGGAGCCTCACGACTGCTGATATTATAACAGTGTAGGAGACAATGATGAGTATCATGTCTATGCCAGCTGTAGAGGCGGCTATGATCAGCCCGTACACAATGTTCACATTTATGTTGGCAGTTGCCAGCTTGGCCACGGACATGTGCTCGCAGTAGGTGTGCTCAATCACGATGCTTTGTTGGAATGGAAGTCTATGCAGGAGAAAAGAAAATGGCGCGTTGCCGCAGAGACTCCTTATAAGAGCCACCGCGGCAATCTTCCATATGAAGGAAAGGGTGAGGCTTGACGAGTAAGTCAAAGGGTGACATATCGCCGAGTAGCGGTCATACGCCATGGCGACCAAGATGGCGGATTCTGTCATAAAACTGAAGTGGATGAAAAATACTTGCATCAGGCACGTGCTGAAAGAGATGTCATGAGAATTGAACCAGAAGATGCCGAGGGTCTTCGGGACTGTGGTGGAGCTCAAGAAGACGTCGCTGACCGCCAACGTCATGAGGAAGATATACATGGGCTGATGGAGACTTTCATTGGTCGAGATGATGACCACCAAGGTGGAGTTTCCCACAAGTGACAGAATGTACATGATGGAGAACGGGATGGAGATCAGGAGATGTGATTCCTCCAGACCAGGAATTCCAATCAGAAAGAAATGATCGGGATGGAAACTGGTGGAATGAAATATTTCATGGATGATTTAGCTTTCTAACGTGCTGCATTACGTTATTCCTTTATTATTCCTTTATTCATGCTGTGCATGTTATTATTAGGTGTACGGCGGGAAGCTTGCTGCCTACCTCAGTGCCTATCCTCTCCATCAGCGGCAGCGGTGGCGTTTCAGTTTGGCCCCAGCCGGGGCTACAAAGCGATGGCCAGCGGCTCCCATGAGTGAGGACACTTCTAGTTCTGGCTGCAGTGATATTAGAGCTGTCCTCACTCATGGGAGCCAGTGGCCATCTTTTTGTAGTCCCATCTGGGGCCAAATTAAAAAGCCGCTGCTGATGAAGAGGATCGGGGCTGAGGTGAGTTCCAACTGCTTCGGCCCATAAACCAGGTTTTCCGTGTTTAGTCCGGACGCTGAACTCGAATATGGAGTTCAGAGTATGGAGTACAAAGTTTAGTACAAACCAGAACTTTGCGATACGGGTATCTCTAGTAGCAGGACACCTTTAAATTGCATGCCAGGGTCAGACAAAAACATGGTCTAACAGCTCTCAGTGCAAGTTGTTGTGGACACTGTGTGCCATCCCTGAGGCTTCTCCGTGTTTGGTCCAGACGCTGAACTCAAATACAGAGTTCTGGGTGAAGTCCATGTTCGGGTTTGGGAACCCAAGCTCACAAAGGTTGGTACAAACCCCAACTTTGTGATTCGGGTATCTGTAACAGCAGGGCTATCTGTTGTTGTGGACACTTTGTGCCATCCCTGAAACTTCTTACCTCGGCTGGTTCCTAGTTAGTTAATTGTTACGAGGTATTAAGTCAATACACGCAGTGGTAATTGACAGCATACACCTCAGAGAAGTGCTTCTGCCTCCTCCCCGCAGGCAAGCTTTATTTATACAAACATACAAAACAGAACCCTACATAATCAAGCTTATCAGCTAATTACATAATACAGTAATACTATAAAAAGCAATGTCTCTAATCAAGCGTACAGATTGGTCCATCCTTATCTGGTCAGCACATTCCACATCGGCGCAGTAGGTAAAGTTGTCACGTCACATCCGGGCCTCCTCAGGATGTGGTGTTCTCCTACAACGCCATCTTGTCTTTGGAATGTGAACTTAGATTTTATTTCTCAATGTTTGGGAATTGGGAAGGGGCTTTCAGCACTGGGCTTATCATCCCATTATACTGATCCACAAAAAGGTAGCACAGCACGCCACAGTGGTTGCCTCTGACCCCAAAAGAGCATTCTCAAAATTAATAAAGCTGGGCCATGTGCCCCTCCCCACACTTTCCAGCTAAGCCCCAACCTAGAAATGGAAGCAAAGCCAGAATAGTTATACATAAAGTATATAAAATGAGAATACATAAAGTAGTTACATATCATCTGAGAATTTGAGATGTTTTGCTCATGCCTGGGCCTTAAAATATTACTTAAATTGCAACGTAAAAATAGAATGTTTCTGGTTTATCAGACAAGAAAATTCTGGGGAGTCAGTCTCTTCCCTGTCCCTAACTCTCATAACTCACTTTGAGGCCCACTGCACCTCCAAAATCTCTGGGGACACCTATCTTCCCATTTTTCTGACATGTCATTCAAGACTAACCCACCAAATTCTGGATGTCAGTTGTCAGACAGCAGCTACTGGCTCGGTATTGGACAGCAGCATTCATAAAAGAAAAAAAGCCCTCGCCTCCATCCAGTGTGGGGGTCTTCTCTTCTCCCGAGAGGCCTACGATCCCCCCCCCGGGTCTTCATCAGTGAAGGGAACCCCCATTCGCTGTCCCACATGGTGGCTTCTGACACTCGTTTACTACTAATGTCATCTTACTCAGCCACTATAAAAGGCCCCTCTCAGTGGTGGGAGTAGGAAGAGAAGCCGGAGTGATCGGTGAAAGCCGGCTGCAGGGGCAGGGGACACAGATCCTCTACCCCGCTCCCGGGTTCCGACAAACACTTCCAGCTGTCACACGGCTGCTACCGGCCCGGTGTTAGGCAGCAACAATCCTAAACGAAAAAAAAAACACACCTCCATCTAGTGTGGGGGCTCTCCTCTTCCTCCCGAGGGGACTCCGACCCCCCCCCAGTGTCCTAGTGGTGGGAGAGGGAAGAGAAGCCAGAGTGATCGGTGAAAGCCAGGTGGCGGGGCAAGGGACACAGATCCTCTGCCCCGCTCCTGGCTTCCGCCGATCACTTCCGGCTGCCAGACGGCAGCTACTGGCCCAGTGTTGGACAGCAGCAATCCTAAAAGAAGTGTGTGTAGTGTGTGTATTTTTGTACATTAAACCTTTTCTGAACTGTTAAGTTGCTTTTGAGACCCCTGTACTAGTTCAAAGGGCAGGAGGCATTGGTAAGCAGGTGAATTGCCATGAGCCCTGCTCCATTACCTTCATTTCCAAAGCCTGGGGGTTATAGAAGAGCCCATGCCGGATGTGGGCTATGTGGGCTGGTAGCCCTCAGGGCCGGCCACTCTCAGGTCTACCAGCCTGCCATAGCTGGGGCACATTTGGTTTTACTGGAGAGTGGGGCTTTAACCCTTGATAGTTATTATAAGGTAACTGCAAGATGCGCCTAGTAGTTGTATTTTATTCAAAATTCTCCTTTTCAGTTTGATGTTATCGTTGTATTTGGGAGGAATGGGGCTTTTACATGCAAGCACATGAAAGCACTGAAGGAACTGAACAAACAAGACACTGAATGTTAAAGCCCAAACTATGCAGGGGAAAACAATATATAATTTTCCTGGGAAAGCCGTGGACATTCCTGCAAAAATCACATTTAAACATATATAGTGCAAAATGCTGAAAGTGTATGATGTATGATTTGGTGATCTTGTAACAACAATAAACTTTAGATCTTTAGATTAAGAAGCCTTTGGGTGTGCATTCCCTGCAGCATGTAACCAGCTTTGTTTACTTGCTCTTTGTGGTTGTAAATTAGGTGTTTGCAACCCTATGGAAGCCCAGGGATGTCACCCCTATTAGTCGGGGATGATCCCGCAGTGAGCCGAGGAGCGCTGCTGAGACTGGGCTGCCCTCCCACCGTCCTAGGCACTGTGCAGCGGCCTATGATGTCCGGCCAGCAACACAGCAGCAGCATGAGAGTTCTGGCAGAGCCGGGACACTCATGCTGACGATGTGCATCACCCGGATGTCACAGGAAGGCCACTGCCTCTCAAACAATGGCTGACTGCACGCTACTCCAGCTTCTAGCCTTGGTCCAGGTGAATGGGAAGTGCCAAGGACTGCCAGATACTGTTGGTGGCCCTCACATTAACCGGGCCCGCCGCAAGAAGTCGGAGCCTCGGAAGCCGGCTAGTGCAGGGGGTGGCCTACTGGCCATTGTCCTGGTATGCCCTATGGCTAGTCCGTCCCTGATCTCAGGAGTGATTGCTGAATTTTGGATGACCATTAACATCCTCCAACAAGTCCTATCTCTGTCACCACAACCATTGCTGTGACTTAGAAGAGCACATTCCTCAGTGAGGAACATCATAGGGCAAGAGGAGAACAGGGGGCAACATTACAACACAATAAAAACATGGTGGTGCCCGGGTGAGTCTCACCTGCTGCTGTTGTATGAGACTCGGTCACTCGGCAGCTGTTGCGGATACATCACAGGCTCATCCCGAATGCAGATTGCGGCAGAGAACTGCACCTCCTGTATCCCCTTATAATAGGCGCCAAATGCAACTCCAAAGCTGCTGAAGGAGATGCTTGTAATGTGATTCTGGGAAGCCAGAAGGTCATTGGCTGGAGATGACTGCTCGTAGTTTCGGGTTATTCTGCATAAAAATTAGTAGGTTTTAGATGTCTTTTTAGTTTTCAAAAGTTTTCCCCAAAACATCGCTATTTACATTGCTGCATATGGTGACCCCGACGTGAGTAAAGGGAAGCGAGTTGCTCCATCACTTATATTTATGCAGCTTAGCTATGACCTGGGAAGCAAGTATCAGCCCAGTGTAACCCTCCCATTACTATATAATATTTAGCAACTAGGCTTATGAATCCTGTAAAGAGACCAGGGGGCTTCATTTGCATACATTTGCACCCCTCGCCAGGGTAAGTCGCCCCTCTGTGTGGGGGTCCCTGTTCATGCGCCATTACCCAACAAGAGCTTCCGGTCACTCCCTAATCCCCACACAGGTCGTATAACTCACCCCTCACCAGGTTAAGTTGCCTCTCTGTGTGGGGGTCCCTGTTCATGCGCCATTACCCAACAAGAGCTTCCGGTCACTCCCTATTCCCCACACAGGCCGTATAACTCACCCCTTACCAGGTAAAGTCACCCTTCTGTGTGGGGGTCCCTGTTCATGCACCATTACCCAATAAGAGCTTCCGGTCACTCCCTATTTCCCACACAGGTCGTATAACTCACCCCTCACCAGGTTAAGTTGCCTCTCTGTGTGGGGGTCCCTGTTTATGCACCATTACCCAACAAGAGCTTCCGGTCACTCCCTAATCCCCACACAGGTCGTATAACTCACCACTCACCAGGTTAAGTTGCCCCTCTGTGTGGGGGTCCCTGTTTATGCACCATTACCCAACAAGAGCTTCCGGTCACTCCCTATTTCCCACACAGGTCGTATAACTCCCCCCTCACCAGGTTAAGTCGCCCCTCTGTGTGGGGGTCCCTGTTCATGCGCCATTACCCAACAAGAGCTTCCAGTCGCTCCCTATTCCCCACACAGGTCGTATAACTCCCCCCTCACCAGGTTAAGTCGCCCCTCTGTGTGGGGGTCCCTGTTCATGCGCCATTACCCAACAAGAGCTTCCGGTCACTCCCTAATCCCCACACAGGTCGTATAACTCACCCCTCACCAGGTTAAGTTGCCTCTCTGTGTGGGGGTCCCTGTTCATGCGCCATTACCCAACAAGAGCTTCCGGTCGCTCCCTATTCCCCACACAGGTCGTATAACTCACCCCTCACCAGGTTAAGTTGCCCCTCTGTGTGGGGGTCCCTGTTCATGCGCCATTACCCAACAAGAGCTTCCGGTCACTCCCTATTCCCCACACAGGTCGTATAACTCACCCCTCACCAGGTTAAGTCGCCCCTCTGTGTGGGGGTCCCTGTTCATGCGCCATTACCCAACAAGAGCTTCCGGTCGCTCCCTATTCCCCACACAGGTCGTATAACTCACCCCTAACCAGGTTAAGTTGCCCCTCTGTGTGGGGGTCCCTGTTCATGTGCCATTACCCAACAAGAGCCTCCAGTCGCTCCCTATTCCCCACACAGGTCGCATAACTCACCCCTCACCAGGTTAAGTTGCCCCTCTGTGTGGGGGTCCCTGTTCATGTGCCATTACCCAACAAGAGCCTCCAGTCGCTCCCTATTCCCCACACAAGTCGTATACCTCACCCTATTGATAATATCTAACACATATTTATATACACCCTGGCGAAGTGGTAGTTATCCACGCAACGCATCGATGTATTGGGGAACTGGCGCATCCTGGCTCTTCATCATTGGTGATGTAATCTTTGTATTACTTACCTAGAAGGCAGGTGACATTAAGCCAATAGAAAAGGCCACAACCCCCAATCTCATCTGCTATCTTCACCTATAGCCAAGCCCCCATTTTCTGGGACGCTTTACACGCCTCACCGGACACAGTTACCCCCAGGACTTCGTAGCACAAAGAATGTGAAATTACAGGGGTGAAGGCGGATGAACCAGAGGCAAGACTGGGCGATGTTGGGTAAGCCGGGGTCATTGACGGGTAATCAGACCTTACTAAGCGCACCACCGGGAGGGAGAGACAAGAGAAGAGTCGAGATGAAGCCAAGGGGCCGGGAGGTCACGGATATGCGGCACAAGGGGTTAGACGGGTTCATGGTGAGGGTATGGGCAGGTGTCGGTCCAGGCGGCAGTCACGGGGTGCTCAAACAAGACGAGGTCGGCAACGGGAACCAACATAGATCACACCCAGCAGAATGAGCTGGGAACACCTATGAAGCCTGGAAGTGGACAGGATTGGCTGGGGTGGAAACTCTGACTCATTGGCCCAGCTATAACCTGTGGGCTGATTGCCTCAATGTGTGATAGGGGTGTATTAACATATAGACCTCAGGGCTCATTGGCCCTTTAAACCAACCTCAGATGAGCCGGGGAAGTGGCCACGGGCTGAAGGATACAGCGCCGGCTGTAGATGCGGCTGCCGGAACTCGGGCATGCCGGCCATGCAGATGACCGAGGACGGCGCGGGAATGGGGTAAGGGACTTGTGACACTTAATCATGGCTTAGTATTAATACTCTTTTGTTTCACTTTGTTTATCAGTGTTATTGTCATTCAACAGGTTTTGGATCATATTATCCGGTAGTGGATACTTTAGCACATGCACTTTACTTAGAAACTTAGGGCCTTATTCATGAAGCTCTAGCACCAGGTAGCGCCAGGTAGCATTAGGTAGCGCCAGGTAGCGGCAGGTAGCGCCAGGTAGCGGCAGGTAGTGGCAGGTAGCACCAGGTAGCATCAGGTAGCGCCAGGTAGTGGCAGGTAGTGGCAGGTAGCGCCAGGTAGCATCAGGTATCGCCAGGTAGCGTCAGGTAGCACCAGGTAGCACCAGGTAGTGGCAGGTAGCGTCAGGTAGCGTCAGGTAGCGTCAGGTAGTGGCAGGTAGCGTCAGGTAGCGTCAGGTAGTGCCAGGTAGTGCCAGGTAGTGCCAGGTATTGGCAGGTAGTGGCAGGTAGCGCCAGGTAGTGTCAGGTAGTGGCAGGTAGCGTCAGGTAGCGCCAGGTAGTGTCAGGTAGCGTCAGGTAGTGTCAGGTTGCGCCAGGTATTGGCAGGTAGTGGCAGGTAGCGCCAGGTAGTGTCAGGTAGTGCCAGGTAGCGTCAGGTAGCGTCAGGTAGCGTCAGGTAGTGGCAGGTAGTGGCAGGTAGCACCAGGTAGCACCAGGTAGTGTCAGGTAGCGTCAGGTAGCGTCAGGTAGTGGCAGGTAGCGTCAGGTAGTGCCAGGTAGCGCCAGGTATTGGCAGGTAGAGGCAGGTAGCGTCAGGTAGTGTCAGGTAGTGCCAGGTAGCGCCAGGTAGCGTCAGGTAGCGTCAGGTAGCGTCAGGTAGTGGCAGGTAGCACCAGGTAGTGTCAGGTAGCGTCAGGTAGCGTCAGGTAGTGGCAGGTAGCGTCAGGTAGTGCCAGGTAGCGCCAGGTATTGGCAGGTAGAGGCAGGTAGCGTCAGGTAGTGTCAGGTAGTGCCAGGTAGCGCCAGGTAGCGTCAGGTAGCGCCAGGTAGCGTCAGGTACTTTTTGAATTTATAATATTTTTATGCAGAATTGTCCTGACATGTCTGGTATTAAAGTGTTAATGTTACAATGTAATAACAACGTCATTCCATGTGTTTTCGCTTTGTTACTAGTGATTACATTTTCAAAAACAGACTTTAATCACACAGCGTCTGGCGCTATGGACTTCCAATACATGATTTTGAGCGCTGGCGCTGTGTGAGGTTGTTTTTTTGATGAATGTGGTGCGAGTTAGTCGCACTAAGCTGGCGCTACCGTTCGCTCCCATACGGCGTAGTACTGCGACTCACACATCATATTCATCAATGCCGGCCAGCGAATGAGGCGCTCTGAAACAATGATCCACTGCCGAGCACAGCGGCTACTAGCGGGCGCTCTGAATTCCGCTCTACAGACGCTCATCTGTCGCTATCTGGCGTTAGTAATGACTCAGCCTGCCTGTTTTTATGCTCTTTTGTTTCACTTTGTTTATCAGTGTTATTGTCATTCAACATAGATTTTGGATCATATTATCTGGTGGTGGATATTTTAGCACTTGCACTTTACTTAGAAACTTAGGCCCTTATTTAAGAAGGGATAGCGTCAGGTAGCGGCTGGTTAATGACAGGTAGCGACAGGTAGCGACTATTACACATTTATCAAGCAGAATCTGTTTAGCGACTGGGATAGCGCCATGTAGCGTCTGATTCGTCATTTTCCCAGCCTCAGCGAACAGCGCCGACGTTCAGCCTTGCACAGCGCCAGGTATGACCTCTCGCTACCTGTCACTCTCCCATATATTTCAATGGACGAACCTTTTCTTCTGTTTAAACGGGGTTTTGGTTTGTTTGTTTTTTTCAAAAAATCACCAATAATCCTGTGACCTCTCCTGACATTGAATAAGCAGTTTTTTCCCAATTTTTTCATGTTTTATATATTTCTTCAGAAATGACATCACAGCTCTGCCATTAAAGTGTCACGTTACAATGTTGTTACAATGTAATTCCATATGTTTTCGCTTTGTTACTGGTGGATAGATGCTGAAAAACAGACTTTAATCACACAGCCTCCTGCGCTCTGGGCTTCAGAGAAGCATTTTTCAGCGCCAGAGATTTGTGAGGCTGTTTTTTTGCTGAATATGGTGTGAGTCGGTCGCTATGAGCAGTCGCTAACATGCGCTCCCATACAGCGCTGTACTGGTCAAATAGCGACTTCTCACAATGCATTCAACATTACTGAACAGCGACTGAGTCGCTGTGAAGTAGCGACCCACGGCCGAGCACAGCGACTACTAGCGGGCGCTCTGAAAATGCCGCTACAGATGCTCATCTGACGCTACCTGGCGTTAGTGATGAATCAGCCTGCCCGATCGGGCGGGGGTGGGGGGAGTTGTAACAGCAGCAGCAGTCTGGGTATCTGCGGAGGGAACACATCCGTAGTGAAAAGTCACGGAGCATCAACTGAAAGGAGGAAACGCTGCGCGGATACTCACTGTGATGGGCAGTTCGGGGAGAGAGAAGACAAGCGGAGGCAGCTGTGGCCGCACTCCAGCCTTTATATGCGGCAGTGTCTCACAAGGACACCGGAGACGAGGGAGCGCCGCGGTGCAAGCGCTGGCTAATGATGATTCCCGGGGCCCCATCTATGTCACAAGGGTAAACACAGAAGATAATTATTCTGCTGGTTATTCCTGCAGTCCATTAACCCTTCCAGTGCCAGCCTACCTAGAGACATCATGCCCTTCTATTGCCAGACTGATTTTAAGCAACTTTATATGTTTAACTGTGATTTTTGCAGGAATTTCCAGTGATTATTTTTTTTTTCAGCAGTGTTTGGGCTTTAGGATGAATATAAAAAGTGCAGTTGCGATGGTGGTTCTGGGGGGCGTTGCTAACTGCCGAGGAAGATGGCTGCTTTCTAGTGCGGCTCTGCTCCCCAGGGACATAGAGGCGGCCGGTACTCCGCTCCAGCTAAGCTGCACACCCTTGCCTGGCGCTGCCAGAATCCGCACCACCCACTGCCCTGCTATGGGCAAGAACGGAGGCAGAACGAAGGGGTAGGGGCCGGGAAGAGGCTGCGCCCTCACACACACAGACGCAGCATGGCTGGGAAGGAGGGGCCTGCCCTCCTCACACAGCGCAGCATGCGGCGCCCGTCAGACCGGAGCGAGGAGAGGAGGTAGGGGAAGCGGTCGCCCCTCAAGACTCACAGAGTGGTCGACTGCAGGCCGAACGGCCCCCAGCAAAATAGCAGCGGCCTCCCGGCGCTCTCCCCCACCTGCAGTGAGCACAGCCCAGAGCCACATTAGCGAGGGGGGATCCCCCCCATCGCCACCACCACCATCCATATCACCCCCCCATTCTCCCCTTTGGAAGAGTGTGCCATCACCAGCTCGGGCCCACCACCTCAAGGCCAGCAGGGGCGCGCAGATACTGGGGGAGACATCCGCCACGTGGATGATGGTTTAGGGATGGCTGCAAGAGAGGAGGGATGCCCTGACCCTTTTCCTGTGCCCTCGGGTTGTTTTCATTGCTTACGAGGCAGCTCACCCCTGTCACTTTCTAACAGTGACTTGCCGCTTTCTGGAGAGCCACTTTCACCAAGAGGCAGCGACTTATCTCAGCTATTGATCGAGGATGGGGCTGATAGCGGATCGCCATCTGGGCAGGGGGCCCTCAGGATGGGATGCAAACTTACTGGCCAAATTTAAAGCCTTGTTGCAGCAGGAGCTAGCGGCGGCCGTGACCCAGCTCTCAACTAGTTATTCTAAGGAAATCAAGGATCTGGGTGACAGAACCAATACGCTGGAAGACAAAATGGATGACATGGTTGCACTCCTGGAGAGCAGGGGGTCTGAATCTACGGCCCTCAGAGAAGGCATGGATTCACTGCAACAAAAGCTAGAGGATCTGGAGAACCGATCCAGACGGGTCAACATCCGTATACGAGGCCTCCCAGAATCAATTGAGGATGTGCCAGCTACCGTCACGGCCCTCCTACAGGAGCTGATCCCTTCTATGCCTATTGAACGCCTGGAGCTGGATCGCGCCCACAGGGCTCTGGGCCCCAAAAGATCCGATGGTCTCTCCAGGGACATTGTGGTCAAGCCGACCTTCTACCGCACTAAGGAAGCGATCCTGATGGCCGCCAGAGAAAAGGGGGACTTGTGCTTCCAAAATCACCGTTACCACATTTTCCCAGACGTCGCACCCCAAACCCTACAGCGGAGGAGAGCCATGAAACCCGGCCTGAAGATTCTACGGAGCCACAACATAAAATACCGATGGGGCTTCCCCTTCAAGCTTGCGTTTACCCACGCGGGCTGCCAGTATGCACTCAGCTCCCCAGAGGACCTGCGAGACACGCTGAAGGATCTGGGCCTAACCTCTGTCGACTTCCCGACTCGTCCGGGGTGGCCGCTCAGCAAGCTTCCGGCGGCCGATGCTCCAGCCCCTGTGGGAGAAGGTGCGCTCCCGCAAGAAGAGAGATCGGGCTGCCGGGCGCCCCTTGGGGTCCGGCCTGGACCCGGGATGAGGACTTGAACCCGTCTGAGAGGTAATGAATAGTTTTTGGTGACTCCCCTTACTGGAGAAAAAGTATTGAATTTCAAAATGGTTAATAGTTCGTTGTCCTAGAGTTGTTAACTATCCTTGGTGGGTGGACCCTATTGTATCGGCCTCCTGGCTGGGGGGCCCCTGCTGCGGTGGCAGACTACCGTACAAGCTGGGTTGGCCCACCTGTGAGGTTCGGGCTCGGGCCTGGCTCATATTATATGTTGCTGCCCTGGGGTTCGTGTCCGGTGGAGTGGCCTCACGGACCCACCAACGATTGTGCTAGTTAAGAAGTTCTGAATACTTGTTTGTAACTTTTCATGTATGCCGAAAGTTGAACTTGAGATACGCTATTCCATGCTGACCTCTGTTGCTCAATATTGAGTCCTATAGTACCGCTAAATGTTGGGTTATTTTATTATACTATGCTTCTCTGTTTTTGCCCGAATAGGGTAATGTTTAATTCGCAGGTTTGCCCTATGTCTCCGGGGTGAGCCCCCTGATTGACAAGTTGTCAAATGGTCCAGTTAAGGCCATGTTTGGCCCCATTTCTGCTATTGCAGACTCTGGAAGGGCCTTGGCCCAAGGTGTTTTTTTTTTTTATGTGTCTTATGTTTCCCAATCTCTCCTTCTGCCCGCTCTATAATCCGTTCCTGCTTCTACTTCCCCTCCCCCCCCCTTCCTCACTTGGATCTCCCGAGTTCCACTAGGCCAGATTTTAACATCCTGCACCATCAGGTCCGCCATGGTTGGACTGAACATTAAGGTTGTATCGCACAATGTCCAGGGCTTTAATGTCCCCGCTAAGCGTAATAAGGGCTTTCATTACTATAAGTCCTGTAAAGCTGATGTGATTTTTTTGCAAGAAACCAGGCTCTCCACCCATTCCAGGCCAAAGTACCTTAGTGGCCATTTCCCCTTGGCTTATCTCGCTTGTGCCAGAGAGAAAAAAAGGGGAGTCCTGATCGCCTTCCGCAAGAACCTACTGTTTATCTGCTCTAAGGAGATCTCAGACCCCACCGATAGATATCTCATACTACAGGGTACCCTCTATGACGTGGAGATTACCCTGGTCACTTATTATGCTCCCAACACCTTCCAAACCCGTTTTTTCAAGCACCTGTTGATGGTTGTCCAGAATAATACCAGGGGGGTCCTGATAATGGGAAGGGATTCGAACCTGCCAATAAACCCTGGATTGGATAGGCAGCGCGCAGGGCAATCTGGGGCGGCGCTCCCAGCCCCGGATGCCCAGTCCGTGGTCTTCCGTGACCTCCTTAATCGCCACAGCCTGTGCGATGTCTGGAGGGAAAAGAATCCCAGAGTCCGTGATTTCACATTCTATTCTAATCCTTTACGGTACGTTTTGTAGGATAGACCACATATTAGTCCCTCAATCGGTGCTACCTGCTACTATTGACTCTAAAATTTACACTACAACTGATCACAGTCCAGTAATGGCAGTCTTGGACCTTTTGGTCACGACTAAGAGGCCCTTCAGGAATATTTCTCGCTCAAAACTAACTCGGTCTCCTCCCCGATATCCTTGTGGGAAGCCCATAAGGCCACTATGAGAGGGAATATTATCTCTATGGCCTCTGCTGAGAAGCGTGAAAGACAAAGGCGAATAAGGGAGCTAACCTTGAGTTTTGAGCGAGCTGAAATACAATGGAAGAGGGCTCCGAACGCCAGAAATAAGAGGGCTGTTGAAAAACTGCGATTAGAGCTTAATGTGCTCCAAGATGACCAGGCCGAGAAGAGACTCAGGTGGTTGAAACAGAAATTTTATTCGAGAGGCAATAAGCCGGACACGATGTTAGCCCGGAAGCTGAGGGCCGCTGACCTTGATAGGCGACAACCTATAAAGCTGAAGCTCAGCTAGGGCGCTATTACGGCTGACCCCAATAAAGTTGTTTCAGCCTTTGGGGATTTTCTTTTGCCCCTTTACTCAGCCCCAGCTACCACGAATACGGCCATACGGGACGAGTTTTTTGAACAGGTTGAACTACCCCACATTGAACAGAGATTTGTGGACAGGATGGAGGCTCCCATTACACAAAGCAAAGTGCTCTTTGCCATTAAATCCCTGAAGTCCGCCAAGACCCTGAGTCCGGATGGGTTCAGTGGCCTGTACTATAAAAAGTTTTCCCCCATCCTGGCGCCACATCTATCTAACCTCTTGAATGCCTTGTGTGCAGATAGCTCACTTAACCCTAGTTCACTACTGGCGGACATCTGCATGATTTCGTTTAATACAAATGGTCAGGTGGAGCACACCCTTAAATTATAATTCAAATAGCAATTAATGATACTGGGTGCTGTGCCTATGACCCTCTGCCCTGGGTCAAAACCATGCTACAAAAATTCCAGTATAGGAACGCACACCACAACAAGATTTAGTTAAATGCAAAAAGAAGTTTATAGATGTAAATAATCACAATATATTAGTCATTTGAACAGAGCTCAAAAATACATACTGTTTTACATATATATCAATGATAGATTCCAATAGGTATAGACAAGAGGACAACACTGACATCTAGTGGACAAAACAAAAAATGGCCAGTATATGTACAATGAATGGGGAAACGTCCCAGTAACTGAAATGCATATATCATAATTAGAGATGAGCGAACCGGTTCAGACGAACCGGAATTCGCTCCGAATTTCAGGAAATATTCAATTCGGCACGAACCCGAATATTTTGTGGTTCGTGCCGATCGAATTTTTCCTGAAATTAAAAAAAAAAAAATGCCGGCATGGTGGGAGCGGGCCGGCCGGTTCCGCTGACAGCAAAAATGCTTTTTTTTTTTTTCTTTTTTAAATGCCGGCATGGTGGGAGTGGGCCGGCCGGCTTTACCGGCCCGCCGGCCGGTTCCGCTGTCAGCGCGGAACCGGTCGGCCCGCTCCCACCATGCCGGCAAAAAAGATTTTTTTTTTTTTTTGTTTTTTAAAGGCCGGCATGGTGGGAGCGGGCCGGACGGCTTTTCCGGCCCGCTGGCCGGCTCCGCTGTCAGCGGGACCGGCCGGCCCGCTCCCACCATGCCGGCATTTTTGATGGGGAACTTTGTAAAAGTTCGATTCGGCCGAACCCGAATTTCTTTGTGAAATTCGGCGAATCGGCCGAATCGAACTTTTCAAAAGTTCGCTGATCTCTAATCATAATCAAATAGTTTATCATCCACAGACAATAGTTGCAACTTGCCAACTAGGGAACCCTAATATGTACAAAAGAGTATCCTGCCAGTCTTGGCAGATAAACACCAATGCTAAGTCAAACAGAGAAATATATCAGAGTACGCAGAAACAGTACAAGTGCTCAAAAACAATGACAGGATGCAAAACATGACATGTTACCAAAGGTATAGTGACCGCTCTATATGGACATTTCGGGGTAGTAAAACCCCTTCATCAGCAGAGCGATGTCTGCATGATTCCCAAGCCAGATAAAGACGATCTGCTCATTCAAAATTAAAGGCCAATATCTTTGATAAACATTGACGTGAAGCTGCTGGCGATGTTGAACACACGTTCGTGGCTGACCTCATACATGGGGACCAAGTGAGGTTTGTCCCAACCCGCCAAGCCGGGGATAACATCACGAGGGCTGCTCATCTGGTCCACCACGCCCACTCCATGGATATTCCGGCTTTTCTACTCTCCCTAGATATCCAGAAAGCGTTCGATTCCCTATCTTGGGACTACCTGCTGTGAGTGCTCAGGTGATGGGGCTTTGGGCAACGATTCCTGGACTGGGTGGGAGCTCTCTATAAGACGCCTGCAGCACAAGTACAATACCTGGGCTTTACCTCAGGGAGGTTCGATATTGCTAGGGGGACCCGACAGGGATGCTCCTCTTCATCCTGGCCATGGAACTGTTGGGCATAGCACTACGAAATTCCCCTAGCATTAAAGGCCTGGAGATAGCGGGCGTCCACCACAAGGCCATGTTTTTCGCGGACGATGCCCTGCTCTCCATCACTCAACCGATCACCTTACTCCCGAACTTGTACAAAGTCCTTGACCAATTTGCCCAAATCTCAGGCTTAACAATCAATAATGAGAAGTCAAGGGCCTTAAATGTGTCCCTGCCGATGGACGTGGTGGACCAGATTAAGGCTAGCTTCCCTTTCCGCTGGGCAACAGAGCCACTACCATATTTTGGGGTCCATATCCCAGCCAAGTACACCAACCTATATGAAGCCAATTATCTTCCTTTGTTTAAGTCTTTGACTCGCCTATTGGGGGTCTGGAGGTTATACCCGATCTCTTGGATAGGCCTCACTAACGCGGTCAAGATGATGATCCTCACGAAATTGATAATATATATAATAGATAAAATCCCACTGTACATGCTCCGGGTGATGCAGAGGAGGATCCTGGCTTTTATATGGTCTGCGGGGCACCCAAGGGTATCCAGACGCACTATGCTAGTCCACAGAGCACAAGGGGGGCTGGGAGTTTCCGACATATTTAAATACTATAAAGCCTCGCAGCTGGTCCCCATGCACTCCTCCCTCAAACCCCCATTGTGGGTTTTCCTTGAGCTTCCCAATTGCGCAGCGATACCAATTGACAGCCTACTCTGGACAGACCCAGGCCCAAAACGCTTAGCCCCTTAATGAGACATTCACTTGCAGTGTGGGACTCGGTCAGGTATTCTGCCTCTCTGATGTTCCCCCACACCCCCCTGGCACATCTATGGGACAACCCAAACTTCCCCCCAGGTGCTCAGAACAAATTGGCCTTTAAATGGTGGCAGGACTGGGGTATAAACAAAATATCCGACCTACTCATAGAGGGTGGCCTTGGGTCCTTCAGGGACTTGCAAGAGAAATACGGTATCCCCCCACAAGGAATATTTCCGTTATATCCAATTAAGGCATTGGATTTTGCCCCTGACAAAACTGTGTCCTTCCTCCTGGGCAAGGACCCCCTTTGAAGAACTATGTGCTAATAACCCCTTTCAAAGGGGAATAACCTCCCTAATTTACTCAGCGCTGAACGTAATTAAGCCAGAGTCTCACGCATATGTGAGTATCTAGGAAAGGGATCTGGGTCCACCTGGTGGAGAAAGGGGGTGGAAAGAGATATGGTCTTGTATCTCAAACTGCTCCATCAACATCCTGACAGTCGAAACGGCCTATAAGGTGATGCACCGCTGGTACCTGGTACCGAGCCGCCTGAGCAGGATGTTTCCGAGGTAGGCTAAGTCATGCTTTAGGGGCTGCAGTGCGGAGGGGAACTTTATGCATATTTGGTGGACCTGCCCTATGCTGGCTCGCTTTTGGAACCAAGTGTTCAGGATGGCCAATGAAGTCTTTGGATCTAGCATGAGAAAAGATTCCTGGGTGGCCCTCCTGCACTGTAAGCCCCGAGAGCTGTCTAGTAAGCAACATAGACTTTTTGTCTACCTTCTCCTAGCGGCCAAACAGGCCATAGCTAGGGCCTGGAAGAAGCAATTTACCCCAATCTCAGAGGTGTCGGCCAGGATGAACGGCTTTCTCATCAACGAGAGATTGTCTAGTATCCTGACCGAATTTCTCTCGATATGGGAACCTTGGATAAGATTTGCCTGGCCTGGTGAACCTCCACGGATACTGTAATAACTATGCGTGGTGTCTGGTGGAGCGCGGGAGTGATAACCCCCCCCTCCCTCTTTCTCTCCCCCCCTCTTTATATTTCGACCCCTTGTTTTGGGTCACTTTCTCTTCCTTTCCGCAATACAATAGCTCTAATGTTTTGTAATGATTCCTTTCTGTACATACGCACGGCAGTGCCCGCAGCCCACTGGCACGCCCCAATAGACCTAGTGTAATAAGTATGATATAATGGGTGAACGGCGACGGTGCTGGTCGCGGACACCGTGAGGTCCGCGGCCCGTACAGTCCTGGAAAATATCACGGTGTAATGTAGATTGCACTAGTAGTATCAAACACATGTCTCATGCCTCCCCGTACTTGCAATTATACTGTAGACGGTTAAAGCACTAGTTTGGTTAACCTACTATATTGTGAAAATGTATGCCGCTAGTCCTTTTCTCTCCCTATATACCTCCCCTGCGCGGGATGGCGGCATGGCGCTGTATGCTTTGCAGAACTGTATCGTTAAAAAATTTCAGTAAAAATATTGAAACAAAAAAAAAAGTGCAGTTGCCTTGATATATTACAACACACCCTGACCTGGAGGAATGATAACCTTCACAGACACATAAGTGGTACAGAGGCGACAGATCCCACAGTGCCATATATTGGGGCGCATCAGCTCTCCCTCCTGCTGTGACTATAACTGACAAGATGAGTCATTCTGACAGCTCCCTGGTGAGAGTTACATTGCGTTACATTGTTATATCCAATATTGCATATAAAAGCCCCATCTCCACCCAATTGCAACAATACCACATATGTAACAGTAGCCCCCCGTAACTGACCCGAAAGATTTTCAAATAAAATACAACTACTATTATAAAGGGTTAAAGCGGACCTTCACCCTGAATAAGAGCCTATCTTGTATGTTTTCCCCCTGTACATACAGATTGCCCACATTAATCCAGACCTTCACCCTGAATAAGAGCCTATCTTGTATGTTTTCCCCCTTTACCTACAGATTGCTCACATTAATCTGGACCCTCACCCTGAATAAGATCCTATCTAGTATGTTTCCCCCCTGTACATACAGATTGCTCACATTAATCCGGACCTTCACCCTGAATAAGAGCCTATCTTGTATATTTCCCCCACTGTACATACATATTGCTCACATTAATCCGGACCCTCACCCTGAATAAGAGCCTATCTTGTATGTTCCCCACACCCTGTACATACAGATTGCTCACATTAATCCGGACCTTCACCCTGAATACGAGCCTATCTTGTATGTTTCCCCCCCTGTACATACATATTGCTCACATTAATCAGGACCCTCACCCTGAATAAGAGTCTATCTTGTATGGTCCCCCCTGAACATACAGATTGCTCACATTAATCCGGACCTTCACCCTGAATAAGAGCCTATCTTGTATGTTTCCCCCCTGTACATACAGATTGCTCACATTAATCTGGACCCTCACCCTGAATAAGAGTCTATCTTGTATGTCTCCCCCCCCCTGTATATACATATTGCCCACATTAATCCGGACCTTCACCCTGAACAAGAACCTATCTTGTATGTACATTACTTATTATTATTATTATTATTATTACTTATAATTATTGTACATTAATTCCCACTGAAGTCAATGAGAGCCACTGATAATTATTATTATGGACAATAATATAATAATTAATAACAATTAAGATCGGGTGATAATAATAATTATTATGAGAGCCACTGATTATTTTTATTATTATTATTACTTATTATTATTGTACATTAATCCCCACTGAAGTCAATGAGAGCCACTGATAATTATTATCTTGGACAATAATATAATAATTAATAATAATTAAGAGCGGGTGATAATAATAATTATTATGAGAGCCACTGATTATTTTTATTATTATTATTACTTATTATTATTGTACATTAATCCCCACTGAAGTCAATGAGAGCCACTGATAATTATTATCTTGGACAATAATATAATAATTAATAATAATTAAGAGCGGGTGATAATAATAATTATTATGAGAGCCACTGATTATTTGTATTATTATTATTATTATTATTATTATTATTATTATTGTTGTATATTAATCCCCACTGAAGTCAATGAGAGCCACTGAATGAAATATGAAATAAACACAACACATGGCTCTCATTGGCCCACGTATGTGCTGTAGGAACAAGGATCTCATGGATTCCATGGCCGGCCTTTAGCCTGTCAATTAAAAAAAAAAATATTGAAGGTTCGCACTCATAAGGTCCAATGTAACAAAAAAAAGACTCATTTTCCAAAGTTATTATCACTTATTCAAATTAATCACAATATAAAGTATATACGAATTTCCAAAAACAAACATTTAGACAAAAAAGACATTGCGCGTAACCTTATTGGGCCTCTATAAATATGCCGGAACAGTTTTATTACCCATAATCTTATAGGCCCTTATTTATGAAGGAATAGCGCCAGGTAGCGCCTGGTGAGCGTCCGGTAATGACGGGCCCCGCCACGAGAACGCCGGCTCCCCACCACAATCACACATTTATCAAGCCGATCCTGCTTAGCGACTGAGATAGCGCCATATAGCGACTCATTCATCATTATTCCAGCCTCACCCCACAGTGCCAGCGTCCGACCTTGAACAGCGACAGGTATGACCTCTCGCTACCTGGCGCTCTCCAATGCATTTCAATGGAACAATCTTTAAATATTAATAATTAATTGTTATTAATTTTTTTTTTTTCAATGTGAAAAATTCTGTGACCACTTCTGCCATGTTAGATAATTTTGTTAAGGGGGAAAAAAAATAATTTGTACAGAATTGATATTACAGGTCTGATATTAATGTATTCATATTACCAAATTATTTAAAAAACTTGTTTTTTTTTGGTTTCCAAAAATATGGTTGTTTGGGGTTAAAAAACGACTTTTAACACATCGCCGCCAGCGCTCTGGGGTTTAAACAAGCATTTCACAGCGCCAGAATTTTTTGAGCGTGATTTTTTGATGAATATGGTGGGAGCCGGTCACTAGGGCCAGTCGCTATCATGCGCTCCCATACAGCGCGGAACCTGTCAAATAGCGACTCGTAACCTTGTATTCAACATTACGCCACACCGACTGAGTCGCTATCAACAACCGAACAACGGCCAAGCACAGCGACTACTAGCGGGCGCTCTGAAAATGCCGCTACAGTCGCTCAACTGTCGCTACCTGGCGCTATTAATGAATCGGCCTCCCCGTGTGTGGCTACAGTGCTTAGTGCAATTGAGATAGAGAATTCAGAAGTATATGATGTGACAATGTTATAGAAATGTATCAGCTTATGTAAACATTGTACCAGCGATATATTGCACTTATGCCCAAACTAAAGAAACAATATTGTACAAATACATAATAATCAGAAAGTTACCACTGCCCACAGCAAGGAATAACAAGCACATTAATCCTAAAAAGCCGATGACGTCACCTGTGAACAATACACAGATGTACAGCACATAACCTGACGCCCGTTTCGGCCAAACCCGTCCGTCTTCAGAGGTCATACTGAAGATGTTGTGTATTTGTACAATATTGTTTCTTTAGTTTGGGCATAAGTGCAATATATCGCTGGTGCAATGTTTACATAAGCTGATACATTTCTATAACATTGTCACATCATATACTTCTGAATTCTCTATCGCAATTGCACTAAGCACTGTAGCCACACACTATAAGATTATGGGTAATAAAACTGTTCCAGCATATGTAAAGAGGCCCAATAAGGTTACATGCAATGTCTTTTTTGACGGGCAGGCTGATTCATCACTAACGCCAGGTAGCGACAGATGAGCGTCTGTAGCGGCATTTTCAGAGCGCCCGCTAGTAGTCGCCGTGCTCGGCCGTGGGTCGCTAGTTTGTAGCGACGGGCAGGCTGATTCATCACTAACGCCAGGTAGCGACAGATGAGCGTCTGTAGCGGCATTTTCAGAGCGCCCGCTAGTAGTCGCCGTGCTCGGCCGTGGGTCGCTAGTTTGTAGCGACGGGCAGGCTGATTCATCACTAACGCCAGGTAGCGACAGATGAGCGTCTGTAGCGGCATTTTCAGAGCGCCCGCTAGTAGTCGCCGTGCTCGGCCGTGGGTCGCTAGTTTGTAGCGACGGGCAGGCTGATTCATCACTAACGCCAGGTAGCGACAGATGAGCGTCTGTAGCGCCATTTCAGAGCGCCCGCTAGTAGTCGCTGTGCTCGGCCGTGGGTCGCTAGTTTATAGCGACGGGCAGGCTGATTCATCACTAACACCAGGTAGCGACAGATGAGCGTCTGTAGCGGCATTTTCAGAGCGCCCGCTAGTAGTCGCTGTGCTCGGCCGTGGGTCGCTAGTTTGTAGCGACGGGCAGGCTGATTCATCACTAACGCCAGGTAGCGACAGATGAGCGTCTGTAGCGGCATTTTCAGAGCGCCCGCTAGTAGTCGCAGTGCTCGGCCGTGGGTCGCTAGTTTATAGCGACGGGCAGGCTGATTCATCACTAACGCCAGGTAGCGACAGATGAGCGTCTGTAGCGGCATTTTCAGAGCGCCCGCTAGTAGTCGCTGTGCTCGGCCGTGGGTCGCTAGTTTATAGCGCCGGGCAGGCTGATTCATCACTAACGCCAGGTAGCGACAGATGAGCGTCTGTAGCAGCATTTTCAGAGCGTCCGCTAGTAGTCGCTGTGCTCGGCCGTGGGTCGCTAGTTTATAGCGCCGGGCAGGCTGATTCATCACTAACGCCAGGTAGCGACAGATGAGCGTCTGTAGCAGCATTTTCAGAGCGCCCACTAGTAGTCGCTGTGCTCGGCCGTGGGTCGCTAGTTTATAGCGACTATCAGGCTGATTCATTACTAACGCCAGGTAGCGACAGATGAGCGTCTGTAGCAGCATTTTCAGAGCGTCCGCTAGTAGTCGCTGTGCTCGGCCGTGGGTCGCTAGTTTATAGCGCCGGGCAGGCTGATTCATCACTAACGCCAGGTAGCGACAGATGAGCGTCTGTAGCAGCATTTTCAGAGCGTCCGCTAGTAGTCGCTGTGCTCGGCCGTGGGTCGCTAGTTTATAGCGCCGGGCAGGCTGATTCATCACTAACGCCAGGTAGCGACAGATGAGCGTCTGTAGCAGCATTTTCAGAGCGCCCACTAGTAGTCGCTGTGCTCGGCCGTGGGTCGCTAGTTTATAGCGACGGGCAGGCTGATTCATTACTAACGCCAGGTAGCGACAGATGAGCGTCTGTAGCAGCATTTTCAGAGCGTCCGCTAGTAGTCGCTGTGCTTGGCCGTGGGTCGCTAGACTATAGCGCCGGGCAGGCTGATTCATCACTAACGCCAGGTAGCGACAGATGAGCGTCTGTAGCGGCATTTTCAGAGCGCCCGCTAGTAGTCGCTGTGCTCGGCCGTGGGCCGCTAGTTTATAGCGACGGGCAGGCTGATTCATCACTAACGCCAGGTAGCGACAGATGAGCGTCTGTAGCAGCATTTTCAGAGCGTCCGCTAGTAGTCGCTGTGCTCGGCCGTGGGTCGCTAGTTTATAGCGACGTGCAGGCTGATTCATCACTAACGCCAGGTAGCGACAGATGAGCGTCTGTAGCGGCATTTTCAGAGCGCCCGCTAGTAGTCGCTGTGCTCGGCCGTGGGTCGCTAGTTTATAGCGACGGGCAGGCTGATTCATCACTAATGCCAGGTAGCAACAGATGAGCGTCTGTAGCGGCATTTCAGAGCGCCCGCTAGTAGTCGCTGTGCTCGGCCGTGGGTCGCTACTTTATAGCGACGGGCAGGCTGATTCATCACTAACGCCAGGTAGCGACAGATGAGCGTCTGTAGCGGCATTTCAGAGCGTCTGCTAGTAGTCGCTGTGCTCGGCCGTGGGTCGCTAGTTTATAGCGACGGGCAGGCTGATTCATCACTAACGCCAGGTAGCGACAGATGAGCGTCTGTCGCGGCATTTTCAGAGCGCCCGCTAGTAGTCGCTGTGCTCGGCCGTGGGTCGCTAGTTTATAGCGAGGGGCAGGCTGATTCATCACTAACGCCAGGTAGCGACAGATGAGCGTCTGTAGCGGCATTTCAGAGCGCCCGCTAGTAGTCGCTGTGCTCGGCCGTGGGTCGCTAGTTTATAGCGACGGGCAGGCTGATTCATCACTAACGCCAGGTAGCGACAGATGAGCGTCTGTCGCGGCATTTTCAGAGCGCCCGCTAGTAGTCGATGTGCTCGGCCGTGGGTCGCTAGTTTATAGCGACGGGCAGGCTGATTCATCACTAACGCCAGGTAGCGACAGATGAGCGTCTGTAGCGGCATTTCAGAGCGCCCGCTAGTAGTCGCTGTGCTCGGCCGTGGGTGGCTAGTTTATAGCGACGGGCAGGCTGATTCATCACTAACGCCAGGTAGCGACAGATGAGCGTCTGTAGCGGCATTTTCAGAGCGCCCGCTAGTAGTCGCTGTGCTCGGCCGTGGGTCGCTAGTTTATAGCGACGGGCAGGCTGATTCATCACTAACGCCAGGTAGCGACAGATGAGCGTCTGTCGCGGCATTTTCAGAGCGCCCGCTAGTAGTCGCTGTGCTCGGCCGTGGGTCGCTAGTTTATAGCGACGGGCAGGCTGATTCATCACTAACGCCAGGTAGCGACAGATGAGCGTCTGTAGCGGCGTTTCAGAGCGCCCGCTAGTAGTCACAGTGCTCGGCCGTGGGTCGCTAGTTTATAGCGACTCAGTCGCTGTTCAGTAATGGTGAATACATTGTGAGGAGTCGCTATTTGACCAGTACAGCGCTGTATGGGAGCGCATGTTAGCGACTGCTCATAGCGACCGACTCACACCATATTCAGCAAAAAAACAGCCTCACAAATCTCTGGCGCTGAAAAATGCTTCTCTGAAGCCCAGAGCGCAGGAGGCGGTGTGATTAAAGTCTGTTTTTCAGCATCTATCCACCAGTAACAAAGCGAAAACATATGGAATTACATTGTAATAACATTGTCACATGACACTTGGCAGAGCTGTGATGTCATTTCTGAGGAAATATATAAAACATGAGAAAATTGGGGAAAAAACTGCTTATTCAATGTCAGGAGAGGTCACAGAATTGTGATGAATCAGCCTGCCCGTCGCTATAAACTAGCGACCCACGGCCGAGCACAGCGACTACTAGCGGACGCTCCGAAAATGCCGCTACAGATGCTCATCTGTCGCTACCTGGCGTTAGTGATGAATCAGCCTGCCCTTCTATGGCGAGTGCACTGGCGGCTGCATCCCCCGCTATCCCTCTTACAGGAAGCCATTTACAATGCCTGACGTGGGCGCACTTCCTGCTGGAGGGATAGCGGGGATGCGGCTCGCGCATGCGTTGTTGGACCGGGAAACAAGGTAAGTGAATGGGGTGACCTGGGGGGGTTCACATGGGGGGGCATCCTGATTTCGGATGACCTGGTGGGACGGAATGGATCGGCCCGGGAATCTTATCGATTACAATTGTAATTTCATCATTATAATTGTGGTGGGTTTGTTCCACTTTAAAGATCGCTGTCCATCAACAGAATCCTTCTAACCTGAAGGAGCAGGTTGAGCAATAGCCAATGATTCCAGCGGAAAAATGCGGCAACTTACCCAAAGCCGATGGCAGCTCAGAGAAGGGCCACAAAACTACTGGCTTTAGGGGGGTAAGTAGATTTCTGATATCTTCTCCTATTGGTTGATTACATCACATTGGAAAAGAAAACAAACGTTCGCACTGTTAGTCGTGTTCAATATTCACTCAAACAAGAAACATGCTCCGCCCTATATTTGTGCAAAGCAAGATGTCCGGAGTCGGTCTTTAGTCACCCGGTCTCCTGACGAAGCGCACACAGGTAGAGAGGTGTAGGGGAGACGGTTACTGTCTCTTCTGTGACCTCCTCCCGGAGGATTCGGACGTTTAAAGACATTATTGTTCTTAAATCGCAATATACCAACAATATAACTAAAAGATGCTCCGCCCTATATTTATGCGAAGCAGAATATCCGGAGTTGGGCTTTAGTCGCCCGGTCTCCTGACGAAGCGCACACAGGTTGAAAGGCATCGGGGGGGTTCGTTACTGACTCTTCTGTGACCTCCTCCCGGAGGATTCGGACGTTTAAAAACTATA
This sequence comes from Gastrophryne carolinensis, assembly GCA_027917425.1. Taxonomy (NCBI): domain Eukaryota; kingdom Metazoa; phylum Chordata; class Amphibia; order Anura; family Microhylidae; genus Gastrophryne; species Gastrophryne carolinensis. The sequence continues at coordinate 3,323,545 of CM051236.1, read as the reverse complement.
TTGTTGTTAAATCGCAAAATACCAACAATATAACGAAAAGATGCTCTGCACTGTTTTTGTGTGAAGCAGAATGTCCGGAGTCGGGCTTTTATATCTCGGTGATTGTGTATTTACTTTTTGATATTGCCCCAGACCTTACTTACCACCATGACCGTGCGGGCAAATGTCAGAGGAGAGCAGAGGGGGGACTGGGCAGCCTGGAGCTGATTTACCCTCTAATTCGGCCCCTTGTATAGAGCAGATCCAGTCTCCTGACGAAGCTTACACAGGGAGAGAGGCGTCGGGGAGATCGTTACTGACTCTTCTGTGACCTTCTCCTGGAGGATTAGGACGTTTCAAAACAACGTTTATTGTTGTTAATTCCCAGTATGCCAAAAATATTGCTAAAAGTTGTTAATATTTCTAATATACGGCATAGTAATATAAATATAATATATACTAGTATACTAAATAAATATAATTATTACTGATATACTAAATAAATATAATAATTACTAATATACTAAGTAATATAATAAATACTAATATACTAAATAAATACAAAACTAATATACTAAATAAATATAATAAATACTAATATACAAAATACATATAATACATAATTATATACTATATAAATATAATGAATACTAATATTCAAAATAAATATAATAAAAACTAATATACTAAATAAGTATAATAAATACTAATATACAAAATAAATATATTAAATACTAATATACTAAATAAGTCTAATAAATACTAATATACTAATTTAAAAATATTAAATGCTAATATAAAATATATATATATATATATATATATATATATATATTACTAATATAAATATAATAAATACTAATATACAAAATAAATATAACAAATACTAATATACTATATAAATATAACAAATACTAATATACTATATAAATATAATAAATACTAATATTCTAAATAAATATAATGGATACTAATATTCTAAATAAATATAATGAATACTAATATTCTAAATAAATATATTAAATACTAAAATACTAAATAAGTATAATAAAAACTAATATACAAAATAAATATATTAAATACTAATATACTAAATAAATATAATAAATACTAATATACAAAATAAATATAATAAATACTAATATATATATATATATATATATATATATATATATATATATATATATATATATATATATATATATATATATATATATATATAACTAATTTAAATATAATAAATACTAATATAATAAATACTAATATAATAAATAAATATTATACATAGTAGTATTATAAATAAATATATTAAATACTAATATACTATATTAATTTAATGAATACTAATATTCTAAATAAATATAATTAATACTAATATTCTAAATAAATATAAATAAATATATGGAATACTGATATTCTAAATAAATATATGGAATACTGATATTCTAAATAAATATATTAAATATTTATATAATAAATAAATATAATGAATACTAATATACTAAATAAATATAATAAATACTAACATAATAAATAAATATAAAAAAAACTAATGTACTAAATAAATATAATCCATAAGATTCCTGGGCCGATCGATTCCCACCCCCCCCCCCCCGGGCATCCAATATCAGGATGCCTCGCTGTGTGAAACGCCCCTGGTCGCCCATACACTTACCTTCGTTCTTGGTCCAATGGCGCATGCGCGAGCCGCGGATGCATCTTCGCTATCCTTCTAGCAGGGCACGTTCCGCACCAGACATTTGTTGTCTTAAATATGGGCTACAGTGCCGAACGTTAGGAGCCCTTAAAGTGAACCAAAACCCAGGATTTTAATTAACCCCGATCGGGGATGCTCCGCTGTGTGATACCCCCCAGATCACTGATGCCAACTTACTTCTTCCCGATCCTACGGCGAATGCGCAGCCAATCAACGCGCTCGGAGCTGCTGACGTCACGTTGTCTAAGGCCAGCGGCTGCGAGCAAGCTGGCGCTCGCATCCCGCGCTTCCCTCTAACAGGGAGCGTGCCTACGTCGGCCATTCACAAACGCCTGGCACGAGCATGCGCCCTGCTAGAGGCATATCAGGGATATCATGCGCTGGCGGACAGGGAGAGGAGGTAAGTGTATGGGGTGACCTGGGTCGGTTTCACACAGCGGGGAGAAGGAATCGATCTGCCCAGGAATCTTATAGATTTCCAGGCTGATTGGTGTGGGTTTTGGTCCACTTTAAATATGGGCTTCAGTGGCGAGCATTGGACGCACTTAACTGACGCTGCCTATCGTTGGCTGCAGCGTTGTCCTGTTGTGTGGCGTCGCCTTACGCGGCTTTCCCTCGGGGCCAGAGCAGGCGTCAGCACTGGGTGTACCCGGGTAGGTGCCGGGGCCCCTGGGGGGGGCACCTCATTCCCTCTACCCTGGGCAGCCCCTATATAGGACGCATGGTTGTGCAGTAACCACTGCGAGAACCTTCCTTTCGCTCAGTCTCTCTATACTTTCAGGCTGATTCATCACTAACGCCAGGTAGCGACAGATGAGCGTCTGTAGCGGCATTTCAGAGCGCCCGCTAGTAGTCGCAGTGCTCGGCCGTGGGTCGCTAGTTTATAGCGACTCAGTCGCTGTTCAGTAATGTTGAATACATTGTGAGGAGTCGCTATTTGACCAGTACAGCGCTGTATGGGAGCGCATCTTAGCGACTGCTCATAGCGACCGACTCACACCATATTCAGCAAAAAAACAGCCTCACAAATCTCCGGCGCTGAAAAATGCTTCTCTGAAGCCCAGAGCGCAGGAGGCGGTGTGATTAAGGTCTGTTTTTCAGCGTCTATCCACCAGTAACAAAGCGAAAACATATGGAATTACATTGTAACAACATTGTAACATGACACTTTAATGGCAGAGCTGTGATGTCATTTCTGAGGAAATATATAAAACATGAAAAAATTATGAAAAAACTGCTTATTCAATGTCAGGAGAGGTCACAGGATTATTTGTGATTTTTTTGAAAAAAAAAAAAAACAGTTTAAAGAGAAGAAAAGGATCGTCCATTGAAATGTATGGGAGAGCGACAGGTAGCGAGAGGTCATACCTGGCGCTGTGCAAGGCTAAATGCCGGCGCTGTTCGCTGAGGCTGTGAAAATGATGAATCGGACGCTACATGGCGCTATCCCAGTCGCTAAACAGATTCTGCTTGATAAATGTGTAATTGCTGCCGTGTCCGGCGTTCACCAGTCGCTACCTGTCGCTACCTCTCATTAACCAGCCGCTACCTGACGCTATCCCTTCTTAAATAAGGCCCTTAATGTCTATTAAATATTAATTAATTAATTAATTATTAAATATCACTTCATGGCCTTAGTGTCTGTTAACACTTGCTGTGTGCAGCATTTTCCGATTGAATTCTCATCACTTGTGGCTTTTCTCGGATTTATGTACATAAGTGGATTTGTGAACTCAATCAATGTATATTAATTATCAATAAATGACAGACATCAAAAACATTGTAAAGATGTAAAACATTTATTCAAAGTGTCTTTTTAATTTTTTACTTGTACATATAATACATTTATTTTTATTCTTTTTTTTTTTTTTTTTTTTTTGTTTGTTAAAATATTATTTTGTGTAAAACATTTTTTAAAAAACTATTTACGAAAAAGTGTCAGGCTCCCAGAATTCTATTCCTCGATGGTCCCCATTGAAGCTGCAAGCTCCTCAATTTCGAGCACCAGCCTATGATGCGCAATGCAACCTGAAATCTGACATACAGATGCATGGAATGCCGCGTCGCTGCAGGTGGCGCTCGTATTCCTCCATCACGCTGCAACTCACACAACGACAGCAAACTTTCACCAGGAAATACACCCCGAATGTTTGGCGGAAACACCCTCATTTTATTGGCCGTGTTCGAATCAACAATCAAGGCTCGGAATCATGCGCAAGCCCACAGCAATAACGTAACATTCCCGAGAAAGCGAACTATTTACGCGAAATATACGATCATCCAATATGCTTATTTGCGTAAACGCACATACGCATGAAAAGAGACACGAAAATCCCGTTAATGGCTGCAAAAACTTACAAAGAATACACAACACACATGTGAAAGTGAAGGAAAAGGAGGCTGGGAATCAAGGCCATTGTTTCATTTATTTTAAATAAAACATTTATTTTATTAAGGAAAACCATGTTGGCCGTGAAAGCCTCATTTTTCCTGATTACAGCGGTACCACATATGTATCGGCAGCCCCCCGTTCCTGCCCAGGAGACCCCCCAAACTGAAAAGAGCACTTTATAACATTTACAAATGAAATATAACTACTATTCACACTATAAAGGGTTAAATAAAACAAATGGCATAGGGTCCACCTTCCCGGTGAGGGGGGACCCCATTAATTGGGAATTTTAGGGGTCAAAAATCCGTAAAAATAAAAATAAAATGGCGTGAGGTCCCCCCTACCCAGCATAAACAGCTTCGGGACAAGATATGGAGAACAAGACGCAGGGGTCAGCCTTGGTGGCCCCTGGCATTGCAGGTTACAAGCCGGCACAACCTAATGGCCCCGGGCCCTTCTGCCCCTTGTCTCGCTACAGCTCGGGTTTGTAGCGAACTTTGAGCGTTCGGGTTCCCAGACTCGAGCTTCAGCTTGAAGTCTGCGTTCGAGTTCTGCGTCAGATACAAACATTGAAAAGCTGGTTGATGGACTCCTGAGCAACCCATCCACCCGCTTCACCTAACCTTGCAGCAGCAGAAGCGCTGCTGTAAATCACCTCCGCCCGATCCCGTCCCTCTCATCGGGGGCGGCGTTAAAAGCAGCCCCAGCCGGGGCTAAAAAAGATGGCCACCGGCTCCTATGAGTGAGGACACCCTTACAGGTGACTCATGGCCGCCACCTTTCTGTAGCCCGGGTTGGGACCTCTTTCAAAGGAGCAGCTCACTTCTGCTGCACAGTCTGCACACCACCACCACAGCCTCCAAGGTTCGAGTGCCTATTGATTTCAATGGGGACCCGGCTCAGTCATTTATTAAAAGCTCAGCCGAACTTGACGGACCGGGACTTTGGGGGCTTCAGCCATCCCTAGTTTTTATGTCTAGCCTCTGTGATGTGTACCATGTGTTCATCCTTTATAAATACTCGTTTCATTTGTATAATGTCTGACTTGTGTTGAAAATTTAAAAAAAATAATTCAAGCAAAAATTTTTGAACGAAGTCTTCTTTCACTGTGGGTATGAGTTAGAGGTTGTAGCACACTGCTTAAAGAAATATAGATAGAGGTCTCTTTACAAAATACTATGCGGGGGTTCCAAAATTCCAAGGCACGCCTACTCACTGCGGACCAAGGGCCTTATTCATGAAGCGATAGCATCAGGTAGCGGCTGGTTAATGAGAGGTAGCGACAGATAGCGACTGGTGAACGCCGTACACGGTAGCAATTACACATTTATCAAGCAGAATCTGTTGAGCGACTGGGATAGCGCCATGTAGCGTCCGATTCATCATTTTCACAGCCACAGCGAACAGCGCCGGCGTTCAGCCTTGCACAGCGCCAGGTATGACCTCTCGCTACCTGTCGCTCTCCCATACATTTCAATGGACGATCCATTGCTAGAGGTGCCCTTACTCATGGGAGCCATTGCTAGAGGTGTCCTTACTCATGGGAGCCATTCCTAGAGGTGTCCTTACTCATGGGAGCCAGTGGCCATCTTTCTGTAGCCCCAGCTGGGGGGGCCAACCACTGAGACGAACAGGATCAGGCAGAGGTAGGTTAAAGTGGTGCGCTTCTGCTGCACACTCTGGACCCCACTACCACAGCCACCCCCCCCCCCCCCCCCCAAACATTCGGGTACCTATTGATTTCAAATGGGACCTGGCTCGGGCATTTATTAAAAGTTTAGCCGAACTTGACGGACCAAAAATGCTATGGCAGAATGAAATCTGTGCAGGTTACTTCTCATCATTGAGGACAGGATATCTGGTCGTCCCCAAGTCATATATACCCTGTTTCCCCGAAAATAAGACACTGTCTTATATTAATTTTTCCCCGGAAAAAGGCACTTGGCCTTATTTTTGGGGGATGTCTTGACAGAAGACAGGCAGCGTGCGTCTCCTCCACCTCCCTGGAGCTCCCCCCTTACGTGCCCCGTCATTACGCCCCCTAGTGGTTACAATACCAGGCTGCACAGAGCATCAGGCTGCTCAGCTGTGCTAGTTGAGTATGCCTGCTATAGCCTGTGAGAGTCTCACGGGACCCGCACGGAAGCCGCCGGGCAGCCTATATGGGCCGTGTTTGCAGGCTGCTGGGCCTGTTTTAACGTAGGGGCCTGGAGCGGCAGCTCCGTCCGCCCCTATGTTAATCCGTGCCTGTTACCGGTACCGTATTGTCTCGGTCCAGGTCTCGCTGGGGCACTCGGCGGCGCGGTCACAGGGAGCAGGCGGCGGCAGCTTTTCCTCAGGTTCGCGCGGGCTCTCTGACATCCCCCTGCGCACCGTCCCTCAGCAAATACCCGGCCGAAGTCTCGCGTTGCTCCACAGCGCTGCAGCCAATCGGTGAGCTACGAGGCGCCACCGCCCCAACGGTCTCTACGGTAGAAGCTCCGGATCCTTCTGCAACATTTCGTGGACGGAACTGTACCAACGGTGAGGCCCTATTTTCGGAGGAGGATTTATTTTTCGGGTAGGAATTATTTTCGGGGGATGACTTATATAACGATATCCTCCGAAAGCAGGCACTAGGCCTTATTTTCGGAGGATGTCTTATTGTCGGGGAAACAGGGTATCCACCGAGCCTCAACCCTCAATAAGGTATGCTCCAAATCCCCCCCCCCCCCAATAGTCTAAAGGGAACTCAGTACGCAGCCACTCTTTCTTCCCATTGCTGAGCCTTAGCCCCTAGAGAAATCACCATATGCCGACTGACGGAGTAAAGCAACAATCCGCACCCAAATTTCATTGGTTTTGAGGCCATAGATAATGGGGTTCATCAGAGAAGCCATGTATTTGGCCTGCTTTCTACAGTGTAACAGCAGGGACCAGTGCCAGGAAGAGACCTGTACTTGATGAAATACATCATATATTTAATTCCGATTTAGGTGTGACCCTAGATAGAAAACGATTAGTGTAGGTGCGCTGTGGATAAAATGAGTGGTTAGTGATGATAGGCTAAATAATGGAGAAAAGAGGGGGAGTTATTTACCGCGATTCTGTTGGTAAAAAAGGGTTAGCATGTATACCAGTAACAGTGATATTAGCGACAATATTATATACAATGAATGTTACATACAATAAAGATATAATGAAGATATAGTAAAGGTTTAATAAAGGTTTGTTTGAGGGGGTGTTAATCTGTTAATTAAAATCAGGAACAACTAGGTATCATTGCCTCTGACTAATTACACCTCAAAAATGTTGGAATTTTTTATCTTGCTGTCTGAGGGATATTCTCCTGTCAAACAGCTTTATACAGATTGGTCAGTGTTGTGCACACTATTAACCCTGTATTTAAGTCTTTATTCTGGTGGTTGGTTGTTTGGGTGTTCTTGCAGGCTGTGCTGTATAATTGTTCTGGATGTTTGGAGAGTTTTGGAGTGAGGGACAAGGTTTTTATTGGTTGGGTGAGTTTTTTGATTGAGGTCTGTTTAGTTTGTAAGGTTGTTGATGTGTTGTGGGGGTCAAAAACGTTGTTTAGGAATTGTAAAAATCCTTTTTATTCACAGCAAAATGAAATAAAGGAAACCGTATGTCTTTCAGTTCAGGTCCACTTTTCACGGTTGGTGGGATAATTAATGCAGTTGATGCTTGGTGTGTATCCCCATCCGGGCTGTGGCGGTGAGTAATACACACCAAGCATCAACTGCATTAATTATCCCACCATCCGTGAAAAGCGTCTAAAGGGAACTCAGGACCCAGCCACTCTTGCTCCCTATTGCTGAGCCTTAGCCCCTAGAGGACAGACCATATGCCAACCGACGGAGTAAGGCAAAAATCCGCTCCCGAATTTCTCTGGTTTTGATGCCATAGATGATGGGGTTCATCAGAGGAGGAACAAGGACGTAAAGATTAGCAAAAATAATGTGGAACTGCAGAGAGATGTGTTTGTGGCCGACCCTGTGAGCTATAAAAGAGAAATATGCCGGGACATAGAAGAGGACGATCACACAGACGTGGGACACGCAGGTGTTGAAGGCTTTGACGCGGGCATTGGAGGACCTGAGCCTCAGAACAGCTGCAATGATGGCAGTGTAAGAAACGACGATAAGAGTCACATCTACGACGGCTACAAATGCGGCTATGATCAGCCCGTACACCACATTGACCCTTATATCGGCAGTGGCCAGTCTGGCCACCGACATGTGCTCGCAGTAGGTGTGCTGGATCACGTTGCTGCCCTGGAATGGTAACCGCATCAGAAGAAAAACAAACGGCGTCACAATAGAGAAACTTCGCAGGGCACCGAGAATGCCCGTCTTCAGGGTAAACAAAAGGGTGATGTTTGTAGCGTACGTTAAAGGATGGCAGATTGCGTAATAGCGGTCGTACGCCATAGAGACCAATATGGCCGACTCTGCAGCAAATGCAAAGTGGACGAAGAACACTTCAGCGAGGCATCCGCTATAAGGGATCTTGTGGGAATTAAACCAAAATATTTCGAGGGTCCTTGGGACCGTGGAGGAGCTCAGGAGGACGTCGCTGGCTGCCAACATCACAAGGAACATGTACATGGGCTGGACGTGGAGGGTCTCGGTTTTTGAAATGACAAAAATGATTATGATGTTTCCCATACAAGCCAGGAGATACATGACGGAGAAAGGGATGGAGATCAGGAGGTGGGAGCCCTCCAGGCCGGGAATTCCCATCAACAAGAAATAATCAGGATGGAAACTGGTGAGATTGGACATTTGCGGGTTACTGCGTTTTGACTCTTCAAGCACCCTTGTATAATAGATATAGTACGAAGCACGAATGCAATTGTTACAGACAATAGCTAATATGTTTGTAACCTGTGATGGATGAACCAAAGAAGAAGCATCGATAAAGAGTCACAGTTTTTAACATGTGCAGTGGTGTAACTAGATGTGACGGGTCCTTGGTGGAAACATTAAATGGAGCTTTTTCACAGCTCATATAGTAAACTTTGTCTTGTCTTTGAACTCAATCGGATGCAGATAGACAACTAAATACTCAAACACTAGAGGCAAATTGTGCTTCATTTATCTAAATGATTCCAAGTGTTCCTTAATAGAAGAAAATATGGAGGTGACCTTTCGGTGGTACTTGGTCCCAAGCAAGTTTGCTTCAATAAATCCTAATGTACCATTGACATGTTTTAGAAATTGTGGACAGGTGGGGGACACTTACCATATTTGGTGGACAAGTCCGAAGGTGACACGATTTTGGAATCAAACATTCGGTATCATGAATATGGTCAAAATCGCCCCAACAGCCAAACTGACCATAGCCAAGGCATGGAAATCACATAAGTTGAAGATACAATAGCAGATTAACTGGGTAATGATGAATGAAAAAATGAGTAGCATACTATTAGATAGAGAGATTCAATTCCAGGAAATATGGAATTCTTGGATCCAATTCTGGAGAACGGATAGAGGAAGGTCCTGGGACATGATGCAAGTTCTAACTCTCTTTTTCTTTCTTTTTTTTCTTTATATCTTCCTTCTTTCCTTTAATTTACCTTCTTTTCAACCCATTTTTCTCCTTTGAAATATGGCCTAATTATATAGGGGGAAAGTAGGGATGATTAACTTTTTTGGATGACTATAAGTGTAATGGTTGCTAATGGATAACCGTTATTAATTATCATATACATTTAAATGTTCTTCATTGTTTGTTTACTTGCAAAATTCAATAAACGATGACAAGTGAGCACAAATATGATAAATGAGGTGGAAGAGCAACAATGATGGGGCCCCCCTGACCTTCTTGGTCCCAGTGCAGTCCCCCCCCCCCTCAAGTTAGGCCTTTGAACACAGGCATACTCACCTAAAGTTACTGTAAGGAATGACATTGACAAGGACTTGAACTAGTGATGTGCCAACTATTATCGCTCCTTGTTCACTGTTCTCCCTGTTGAACCACTTGCTGTTGTGTGGTTTTCCCATGGGTCCTCATGCTCCCTGCTCTCGCTCAGTTGTGTTTGATTCACTTCTCTGTCTTCAAATGTATATGTCTAGACCCATTTTCAGTTTGGATCATTGCGGCTTCTTACTTGAGTCAACCTGTGTTTTCCAGCCATCCATAAATCACGGCTATTACTTTGTACTGTCTATTGGGGCTCATGCCCTTCATAGTTTGTATTGGAGCTCACTCTGTTGTCTGTAATGGAACTCGGACCCTCCATTGTCTGTACTCTGCTGTCTGTTCCAGAACTCCGACCCTCCATTGCCTGTACTCTGTTATCTGTATTGGAACTCTGACCCTCCATTGTCTGTACTCTGTTATCTGTACTGGAACTCCGGCCCTCCATTGTCTGTACTCTGTTGTCTGTACTGGAACTCTGACCCTCCATTGTCTGTACTCTGTTGTCTATATTGGAACTCTGACCCTCCATTGTCTGTACTCTGTTGTCTATATTGGAACTCTGACCCTCCATTGTCTGTACTCTGTTGTCTATATTGGAACTCTGACCCTCTATTGTCTGTACTCTGTTGTCTATATTGGAACTCTGACCCTCCATTGTCTGTACTCTGTTGTCTGACCTGAAACTCAGACCCTCAATTGTCTGCACTCTGTTGTCTGTAATAGAACTCCGACCATACATTGTCTGTACTCTGTTGTCTGACCAGAAACTCAGACCCTCCATTGTCTGCACTCTGTTGTCTGTAATAGAACTCCGACCATACATTGTCTGTACTCTGTTGTCTGACCTGAAACTCAGACCCTCTATTGTCTGTACTCTGTTGTCTGTATTGGAACTCCGACCCACCATTGTATGTACTCTGTAATCTGTCCTGAAACTCCCACCCTCTATTATCTGTACTCTGTTGTCTGTACTGGAACTCTGACCCTCCATTGTCTGTACTCTGTTGTCTGTATCAGAACTCTGACCCTCCATTGTCTGTACTCTGTTGTCTGTATCAGAACTCTGACCCTCCATTGTCTGTACTCTGTTGTCTGTATTGGATCTCCGACCCTCCATTGTCTGTAGTCTGTTGTCTGTCCTGGAAATCCGACCCTCTATTGTCTGGACTCTGTTGTCTGTATTGAAACTCTGACCCTCCATTGTCTGTACTCTGTTGTCTGTAATAGAACTCCGACCTTCCATTGTCTGTACTCTGTTGTCTGTACAGGAACTCCAACCATCCATTGTCTGTACTCTGTTGTCTGTAATAGAACTCTGAGCCTCCATTGTCTGTACTCTGTTGTTTGTGATGGAACTCCGACCTACCATTGTCTGTACTATGTTGTCTGTACAGGAACTCCGACCCTCCATTGTCTGTACTCTGTTATCTGTATTGGAACTCTGACCCACCATTGTCTGTACTCTGTTATCTGTCCTGAAACTCAGACCCTCTATTGTCTGTACTCTGTTGTCTGTACTGGAACTCTGACCCTCCATTGTCTGTACTCTGTATCAGAACTCTGACCCTCCATTGTCTGTACTCTGTATCAGAACTCTGACCCTCCATTGTCTGTACTCTGTTGTCTGTACTGGAACTCTGACCCTCCATTGTCTGTACTCTGTTGTCTGTATCAGAACTCCTGTATCAGAACTCTGACCCTCCATTGTCTGTACTCTGTTGTCTGTACTGGAACTCTGACCCTCCATTGTCTGTACTCTGTTGTCTGTATCAGAACTCCTGTATCAGAACTCTGACCCTCCATTGTATGTACTCTGTTGTCTGTATTGGATCTCCAACCCTCCATTGTCTGTAGTCTGTTGTCTGTCCTGGAACTCCGACCCTCCATTGCCTGTACTCTGTTGTCTGTACAGGAACTCCAACCATCCATTGTCTGTACTTTGTTGTCTGTAATAGAACTCTGACCCTCCATTGTCTGCACTCTGTTGTCTGTAATAGAACTCCGACCTTCCATTGTCTGTACTCTGTTGTCTGTACAGGAACTCCAACCATCCATTGTCTGTACTTTGTTGTCTGTAATAGAACTCTGAGCCTCCATTGTCTGTACTCTGTTGTTTGTGATGGAACTCCGACCTACCATTGTCTGTACTATGTTGTCTGTACAGGAACTCCGACCCTCCATTGTCTGTACTCTGTTGTCTGTACTGGAACTCCAACCCTCCATTGTCTGTACTCTGTTGTCTGTCCTGGAAATCCGACCCTCCATTGTCTGCACTCTGTTGTCTGAAATAGAACTCCGACCATCCATTATCTGTATTCTGTTGTCTGTACTGGAACTCCGACCCTCCATTGTCTGTATCCTGTTTTCTGTACTGGAACTCAGACCCTCTATTGTCTGTACTCTGTTGTCTGTATTGGAACTCTGACCCACCATTGTCTGTACTCTGTTATCTGTCCTGAAACTCCCACCATCTATTATCTGTACTCTGTTGTCTGTACTGGAACTCTGACCCTCCATTGTCTGTACTCTGTATCAGAACTCTGACCCTCCATTGTCTGTACTCTGTATCAGAACTCTGACCCTCCATTGTCTGTACTCTGTATCAGAACTCTGACCCTCCATTGTCTGTACTCTGTTGTCTGTACTGGAACTCTGACCCTCCATTGTCTGTACTCTATTGTCTGTACTGGAACTCTGACCCTCCATTGTCTGTACTCTGTTGTCTGTATCAGAACTCCTGTATCAGAACTCTGACCCTCCATTGTATGTACTCTGTTGTCTGTATTGGATCTCCAACCCTCCATTGTCTGTAGTCTGTTGTCTGTCCTGGAACTCCGACCCTCCATTGCCTGTACTCTGTTGTCTGTAATAGAACTCCGACCTTCCATTGTCTGTACTCTGTTGTCTGTACAGGAACTCCAACCATCCATTGTCTGTACTTTGTTGTCTGTAATAGAACTATGAGCCTCCATTGTCTGTACTCTGTTGTTTGTGATGGAACTCCGACCTACCATTGTCTGTACTATGTTGTCTGTACAGGAACTCCGACCCTCCATTGTCTGTACTCTGTTGTCTGTACTGGAACTCCAACCCTCCATTGTCTGTACTCTGTTGTCTGTCCTGGAAATCCGACCCTCCATTGTCTGCACTCTGTTGTCTGAAATAGAACTCCGACCATCCATTATCTGTATTCTGTTGTCTGTACTGGAACTCCGACCCTCCATTGTCTGTATCCTGTTTTCTGTACTGGAACTCCGACCCTCCATTGCCTGTACTCTGTTGTCTGTAATAGAACTCCGACCTTCCATTGTCTGTACTCTGTTGTCTGTACAGGAACTCCAACCATCCATTGTCTGTACTTTGTTGTCTGTAATAGAACTCTGAGCCTCCATTGTCTGTACTCTGTTGTTTGTGATGGAACTCCGACCTACCATTGTCTGTACTATGTTGTCTGTACAGGAACTCCGACCCTCCATTGTCTGTACTCTGTTGTCTGTACTGGAACTCCAACCCTCCATTGTCTGTACTCTGTTGTCTGTCCTGGAAATCCGACCCTCCATTGTCTGCACTCTGTTGTCTGAAATAGAACTCCGACCATCCATTATCTGTATTCTGTTGTCTGTACTGGAACTCCGACCCTCCATTGTCTGTATCCTGTTTTCTGTACTGGAACTCTGACCATCCATTGTCTGTACTGAGTTGTCTGTACTGGGGCCCAGAACCTCCATTGTTTGTATTGAGGCTGAGACCTTCCATTGTCTAATCTGGGGCCGAGACCCTACATTGTCTGTACTGGGGCCTAGAACCTCCGTTGTCCGTAGTGAGGCCAAGACCTTCCGTTGACTGAACGAGGACGAGACCCTCCCCTGTCTGTATTGGGGCCCGAACTTCCCCCCAATGTCTGTCTGTTTTTACTGTGTACCGCCTGCCTTCTGTTTCCCTTTTTGCTGTGACCACCACCCTCCTCCATTTGGGGCTCGGCTGAAGACATAGGTAGGTTATGTGCTCTCTGTTGAGGACCAGACCTCCTATGCCTCACATGCTCGGTGACTTGCCTCTCTGGTGGCATAGACGGGTTGTTCTGTCTTATGTATATATGTTCCCATTCTGTGCTGTTCCTAACCTGTGTTTCTACTTACAGGTTCCTGGCCTGATACTGTGCATACCCGTTCCTAACTTGCCTTTACTCCTGTTCTCAACCTGTGTCTCCACTTACTTCTGCCTCACCTGATGACCCTCATTCATTAAAGTCTTTGGGGCAGAATATGGGATATGTTTCTGGTTCTCTTGAATGCAACTAAAGCAGCCAAATGCCCCCAAATGGATCTATCCTCTCTTCCTGTGGAGGACATCAGCTCTTGGGAACATCATTATTTGTCTGGACACTTGGGGGAGATTGCCTCCAGTGCACCCCCATTCTGCGTATGATGTCACAGCTGTCTTGCTGCTGAGAGAAGCCAGAGCCTCTTAAAAAGGAACCTTGGAGTTTCGAGTTCCAGTGTTGGGGGCAACCCGAATTAGGATGCCCTGCTGTGTGAAATTGCCCCGCATCCACCATTACACTCACTTCTTCCGAAACCTTTGCCATGCCCGCATCCTCGCTCATCTCTAGCTGGGTGAGCACCTGCTCCAGGCCTTTCTGAATAGGTGGCATGGGCACTGCACAGCTAGAAGCTGAGTGGGGGATGGGGCTGGTGGCACACATGGCTCTTCTCAGCTGCTTGCCATTAAATCAACCTATCGCCTGAAAGGGTGCTAAGTGAAATCGAGCACGCTGATTGGCTGCAGTTGTCTGCTCAGGCGATCTGGAAAGTCCCGCGATTGGCCAGAGGGCAGCCACAGGGGCAGGTCATGGGCGTGGCATTCCTGTGGGCCACGTTGAGGATGCGCGTTGACGGCCAATCGCGGGACTCCTTTTGCGACACTGGCTCGTAGTAAAGGCAAGGATATCGGGCGTTCTGTGGGGGTTATGTGCGGGGGGGCATCCAGAATACCGGAGGGCATTTCAATTAGCTGTCTGCGGGACCAACACCCATTAAAAAAAAAGCGGACGTTGGTCAGGTTTAATTGGTTACTAAAAGAACAATGAATGCAGGACCAGAGCTGAAAGCGGGACAAAACCCAGGTTCTTGACTATCCCGATTTGAGATGCGACACTTGGTGAAACCACCCAGTTCACCCAGTAAAACTCACCTCTTCACTGTCAGTGTGTTATCTGGATAAGGACAACCCAGATAGGACCTCAGGTACCACCATTTGGGACCCCCTGTAGTAGATGATGTGTAAGAGCAGGTCTGTGGCTGAAGCAACAATCACAGCCTATATATATATATATATATATATATATATATATATATATATATTGTGACAGACTCTGCCATTGGATTTTAAAGGCACTGTTTTTGCATAGACCCAATACTTTCATTTTCTTGAGCATGCCCCAGACAGACTGCCATTGTGTTATTGATGGTATTACAGACTGCTATAGTTATACTGATTGTGCTACAGACTGCTATTGTTCTACTGATTGTGTTACAGACTGCTATTGTTCTACTGATTGTGTTACAGACTGCTATTGTTCTACTGATTGTGTTACCGGCAGAGTTGAGGGATTGTGTGCCCTGCTCCCATTGGTCCGTGTGTTTGTCATGCAGTTCTCCATCAGGTCCACGGGGGAGGTCCCCTTGCATGGAGGCTTGCATATAAGGCCCAGGGTGGCACTAATAAAGTCTACTTCACCTTCACCCTCAATACTGAGTTCTGTCTCTTATTGGGGGAAACGCTATATTACAATTCACTAGCCCTTGTGAGGGCTGTTTCTGTTTCCCTAACAGATGACTCTGGAATTCCTGCAGCACCTCTCACCATTGGGAAAAGGACGTCTCTGGCGGGGGAGCCCTCCGGCGATAAAGGTTATCGCTACATATATATATATATATATATATACACTCACCACTTTGCCCAGGGCTAGGTCCCCTCAGGATTTTTTGGGGCTTTGAACTATGGTCACACCTTCTTGTATTTTTCTAAAAATATATGTTACCTTATTAAATAAATTTAAAACATACAAATGACATCATTGGCATTTTTGTACTTGCAATACATTACTGTCATAATAAAGACTCTTATATATGTATATGTCTATATTCCATCATCTCCTCTGGAGGCATATGGGCAGACATGTGACATGTTTCGCCTAGTTTGGCTTCCCCAATGCCCTTTTTGTAGTTACTCCTTCATAGAGTCATTTCATTTATGTAACCTTCTCATTTCCCCAAGGAGAGTTGGTGATGTGCCAGTTTCCCTCTTTATACCTGGTCTCGATGTTTCCCCTTTAAGAGTGTCCAGCGGGTCCCTATTTAGGGATTCCTCAATGTTTAGGAGTGTCCAACGGGTCCCTATTTAGGGATTCCTCAATGTTTAGGAGTGTCCAACAGGTCCCTATTTAGGGATTCTTCAATGTTATTTCCACCTTTAAAATAGTCTGTAATAGTAAGAAGCTGTGCTACGCAGCCGCGGCGGCGGATCACGATCCGTAATGCTGTCTTTAGTGGTCCGGGCAGCACTGTCCCATATGGGCTCCCTTAGGTTTCCCGGTTTCGTTGGCGTGTGGAGAGATACACAGAAAACTCTAATATATATAGATATATAAATAGGGACCCGCTGGACACTCTTAAAGGGGAAACATCGGGACCAGGCATAAAGAGGGAAACTGGCGCATCACCAACTCTCCTTGGGGAAATGAGAAGGTTACATAAATGAAATGACTCTATGAAGGAGTAAAAACAAAAAGGGCATCGAGGAAGCCAAACTAGGCGAAACATGTCACATGTCTGCCCATATTCCTCCAGAGGAGATGATGGAATATAGACATATACATATATAAGAGTCTTTATTATGACAGTAATGTATTGCAAGTACAAAAATGCCAATGATGTCATTTGTATGTTTTAAATTTATTTAATAAAGTAACATATATTTTTAGGAAAATACAAGAAGGTGTGGCCATAGTTCAAAGCCCCCAAAAATCCCGAGGGGACCTAGCCCTGGACTAAGTGGTGCTTATTATAAGGGGCTGAGCTATGAACCAACCCACTTTAGTTTCATAGGGGTTGTTATGTGGTCGCAGCTAGGGCCAATTTTTTAGGAGAGGTATATATATACAATGTTAGACGTGTAAGAGCCGGTCTCTGGATGACACAATACACATCAGGGAAGTGAGGTGATTTCCAATGTTTTTATAAAATAACGGATGACCTTGGATACAGACACTACGACACCTCTAGCAATTTTTTTGGGGGGGGCTGCCGCACTCTTACCTAAGTTCAGTATACGGGTGCACGGTTCGCGGAGGCTCCACCTGATCCAGAATCCTCATTAAGAACCAGCACTCCAAAGGCCCATGGCATCACATGCGTATTCAAATCAGAGAAATCCAAAGTGATCCAAATAGTCCACAGTGGTGTAAATAGTCTAAACGTTATGATTGTTAGTCGACGTTTCGGGGTACACGCTGGCCCCCTTCCTCAGGACCGACCATACAAAAGAATTGCAAACATTTGCAGAGATGTTGTCATACCCCTTATATAAACCAATATGGGGCTATTGAGGGTCAATCAGGGCCCCTGAATCTTTCAAAATTCGCACCTGAGCGCAGCGTCACAAGTTGCCGGGTAGACTTGCAGTGTGACGTCACACCTGATCCTCTCCTATCAGGGGGACAGCACGGAAGGTTGCTTGGCCGGTGCCCGGCCCGTGGTAAGCGGTTTTCCACACAGGCAGGGAGCCTATAGAGGGTGAGTATTATTTTTACTCTACAAATATAATTTTGGGAAGATAGAATGCCATACTATGGATCGACTTATGCCCACGCGCCGATGTGCTTTTACACAGTTAATGTTTCATCAAAATGATGGTATCTGCATAGTTTATTCTTGTACTTATATTCTATGGGCATTTCTATAGTCAGCTATGCTGCCATCTTTGGACGTTTTTGGTATTGTACTTGTATCTCAGAGCTTAGAGTTATGACTCATTTCCTTTTGTCTAAACCACTCCCATGCTCTCCAGTGAGCATTTCCTGTTTCATTATTCATTGTCTTTCTGCCTAGTGTATGAGACACACATGTACCCTGCATGCTACTCTTATGAAAGCATCATTTTTTGACCGCATAATACTGAAATCCATTCATTTGCTGTATCCCACTGTTTGATGGACTGAATAAATCAGCTTTGTGGATGAACACAGTATTGGTGAGTTCAGGTATCTGATAAGGATCATCCACAGCATTTTGTCTACTTTACACAGGCCAGGTATAGAGGTCTTACAAGGGATAAATTGCTATTACACCTATCTGAGTCGATCACATCACTGATGACAACAGGCGCACATTTTGAAAGGTTCAGGTGCCCTGATTGGCCCTCAATAGCCCCATATTGGTTTATATAAGGGGTATGAAAACATCTCTGCAAATGTTTGTAATTCTTTTGTATGGTCGGTCCTGAGGAAGGGGGCCAGCGTGTACCCCGAAATGTCGACTGACAACCATAACGTTTAGACTATTAACACTGTTTGGACTACTTATACCACTGTGGACTATTTGGATCACTTTGGATTTTTCTGATTCGAATACACGTGTGATGCCATGGGCATTTGGAGTGCTGGTATTTATTGAGGATTCTACTACGACACCTCTGGCGCTTGACCAACAGTTGGTTGCTCGGTGACCTAAATTGGTTACTAACAGAACAATGAATGCAAAACCGGTGCTGAAAGCTGGAAAAAAAACAGAATCTCGACACAATTCGCGATGCCTCGCTGTGTGAAACCCCCGAGGTTGCACAGTTAACCTCACCTCTTCCTGGTCCTACGGCTATTGCACGAGCTCTCGTTTTGTTAGAGCCATTTGCCATGCATATTAAATGTTCATCAAACCGCCCTGTTGACGGCAATTAGAATTCTGCGTGGGCGTGCTTCCGTCCCCCGGCCAATCTGAATGGCTGGGGCAGGCGCATGCTCACAGCACAAAGATGTGAGGAAGCAGGCACCTGATGTTTACATCGGCCACATAGTCAGGAAGGAGGTGAGTTTTGCAGAGCCCTTGGGAGGGGTTTTCACGGCAGGGCATCCCGCTAAAACGAACGTCTTCATTCTTTAGCACACAAAAAGTACAATAAAAAAATGTCCTGTGATGTAGCTGTGATGGGGCATTTTTACAGATGAGGTCAATCATTTGGGTTCATCCAAATCAATGTTTTATAAAATCACCTTCTCCTGGCTACCCTCTGGCCATAGGGGTATCCCAAGCCAATGTGCAACAGAGGACACAGATCCACCGCCCTGCACCAGGCTCCTGACGCCTGGTAGGAAAGATGGCCCGTGTCCTTGTCCTGGCTGCAGAGCCGCATTGCGCACCCATGCCTAGGATCAAAAAGAAGGAGGTGAATGTTTACCTGCATGCGGGATGCCCCATCGCTACTGTCCAGTGGCTGGTGGGGGGCGCTGTCTAAGCAGTGCTGGAAGCTGGCACACAGACCTTATTGCTGTGCAGGGGTACAGTGATGGCCAAGCTTTGCAGAGGCACCCGCACAGCAGGAGGAGAGCAGGGGAGGTCGGCAACAATGTCCGCTGTGCAAGCTGGTGTCCAGAGTTGCTAAGACAGCACATGCTGTGACGGGGGAGCTAACGATTTGGCATGAATCCCACGAATTTCTAATAGGTGCTGAAAATATATTTTTTCTGAATTCCAATTCATTAAAATCAGTTAACTCATCATTAAAAGCACAAACTATGTTGTAAACATCAGCAGCGTGCCTTGCTGTTACAATGTAACACAGCAGGGAGCCTGCCATCTTTTTACTATGAATAAGCAGGAAGGAGAAAGGAGGGGGGGACTTCAGATAGTGGCTCAGCGGGTATAATGACCAGAAAACATCCATTAAGAGTGTGCAAGGCAAGTAAGTGACCACATCTGTAATTACAGGCCAACCTCTATGTCGATCAGGGGTTCCCAGCCTTTTTCCATCAAGCGCCACTTCCAATTTTCTACACATCTCATGCCTGGGTGGTACGTAGGGTCAGTGGTGGACTGGGGCCAAAAATTCTCCCTGGATTTTACAAGCCCCCGGCTGGCCCAAGACATCCCTGCTGAGGCCCCCCAACCATGATGCTGGGGCTATGGCAATAGCTTGGGGGGCTGGGGTTCCTTGCCTTGTGGGTACAGTGGGGCTGGGGACAGGGGTGGAGAGGGAGACTAAGGGGACAGGGTTTGAATGTGGGTATTGAAAGCATCAGCCCAACTGTCCGCAAAGCAGTGCGGCCCACCAGGCATTGTCCCAGGTCTCGCTATGGCTAGTCCACCCCATGCGTAAAAATTGTCACCACCTAAATATGTGTTAAAAAACTCACACAAAACCACCATATAAAATGTATGAAATGCACCTACATACATTTATCAGCATCTTTCGGAACCATTTTGTAACTATGACAGCAAATCAGGACCACCGGATAGGACCTTATGTACCACCATTTGTAGTAGATGATGTGTAAGAGATTGACTCTGGCTGAAGCAACAGACACAGCCTATCTATATATATATATATACAATATCAGACGGTCTCTGGATGACACAATACACATAGGGAGGTGAGGAGAGATTCAATGTTTTTATAAAATAACTGGTTCCTGTCTGGTGCTTGTTGTGTAGATCCCAAGCCATCTATATGGACAGGATAAGAAGCTATCAACTTGTGGGAAAAAAGCAATCAACTTCTATAAGAATCAGAATTATAACTAATTCAAGTGTGTATGCAAACACAAGAAACTTGTGTTGGTGGTGCAGAACGAGAAGATGTAATGCAAATATTGTGCGAGAGCTCCACAGGAGGAACTCTCCACCAGAGCTCAACATGGGATGTAAAAACTGAAATCAATATTTATTATGGATAAACTAAATAAAGGGTGACCTTGGATACAGGCAACAATGTAAAAGAAGGACCTTGGATACAGGCAACAATGTAAAAGAAGGACCTTGGATACAGGCAACAAAGTAAAAGAAGGACCTTGGATACAGGCAACAATGTAAAAGAAGGACCTTGGATACAGGCAACAACGTAAAAGAAGGACCTTGGATACAGGCAACAATGTAAAAGAAGGACCTTGGATACAGGCAACAATGTAAAAGAAGGACCTTGGATACAGGCAACAATGTAAAAGAAGGACCTTGGATACAGGCAACAAAGTAAAAGAAGGACCTTGGATACAGGCAACAATGTAAAAGAAGGACCTTGGATACAGGCAACAATGTAAAAGAAGAACCTTGGATACAGGCAACAAAGTAAAAGAAGGACCTTGGATACAGGCAACAAAGTAAAAGAAGGACCTTGGATACAGGCAACAAAGTAAAAGAAGGACCTTGGATACAGGCAACAATGTAAAAGAAGGACCTTGGATACAGGCAACAAAGTAAAAGAAGGACCTTGGATACAGGCAACAATGTAAAAGAAGGACCTTGGATACAGGCAACAATGTAAAAGAAGGACCTTGGATACAGGCAACAATGTAAAAGAAGGACCTTGGATACAGGCAACAATGTAAAAGAAGGACCTTGGATACAGGCAAAGATGTAAAAGAAGGACCTTGGATACAGGCAACAATGTAAAAGAAGGACCTTGGATACAGGCAACAATGTAAAAGAAGGACCTTGGACACAGGCAACAATGTAAAAGAAGGACCTTGGATACAGGCAACAAAGTAAAAGAAGGACCTTGGATACAGGCAACAAAGTAAAAGAAGGACCTTGGATACAGGCAACAAAGTAAAAGAAGGACCTTGGATACAGGCAACAAAGTAAAAGAAGGACCTGGGATACAGGCAACAAAGTAAAAGAAGGACCTTGGATACAGGCAACAATGTAAAAGAAGGACCTTGGATACAGGCAACAATGTAAAAGAAGGACCTTGGATACAGGCAACAAAGTAAAAGAAGGACCTTGGATACAGGCAACAGAGTAAAAGAAGAATGTTGGGTACAGGCAACAATGTAAAAGAAGGACCTTGGATACAGGCAACAGAGTAAAAGAAGAATGTTGGGTACAGGCAACAATGTAAAAGAAGGACCTTGGATACAGGCAACAATGTAAAAGAAGGACCTTGGATACAGGCAACAATGTAAAAGAAGGACCTTGGATACAGGCAACAATGTAAATGAAGGACCTTGGATACAGGCAACAATGTAAAAGAAGGACCTTGGATACAGGCAATGATGTAAAAGAAGGATCTTGGATACAGGCAACAATGTAAAAGAAGGACCTTGGATACAGACAACAATGTAAAAGAAGGACCTTGGATACAGGCAACAATGTAAAAGAAGGACCTTGGATACAGGCAATGATGTAAAAGAAGGACCTTGGATACAGGCAACAATGTAAAAGAAGGATCTTTGATACAGGCAAAGATGTAAAAGAAGGACCTTGGATACAGGCAACAATGTAAAAGAAGGACCTTGGATGCAGGCAACAGTGTAAAAGAAGGACCTTGTATACAGGCAACGATGTAAAAGAAAGACCTTGTATACAGGCAACAATGTAAAAGAAGGACCTTGGATACAGGCAACAATGTAAAAGAAGTTCCTTGGATACAGGCAACAATGTAAAAGAAGGACCTTGGATACAGGCAACAATGTAAAAGAAGGACCTTGTATACAGGCAACAATGTAAAAGAAGGACCTTGGATACAGGCAACAATGTAAAAGAAGTTCCTTGGATACAGGCAACAATGTAAAAGAAGGACCTTGGATACAGGCGACGATGTAAAAGAAGGACCTTGGATACAGGTAACAATTTAAAAGAAGAACCTTGGATACAGGCAACAATGTAAAAGAAGGACCTTGGATACAGGCAACAATGTAAAAGAAGGACCTTGGATACAGGCAACGATGTAAAAGAAGGACCTTGTATACAGGCAACAATGTAAAAGAAGGACCTTGGATACAGGCAACAATGTAAAAGAAGTTCCTTGGATACAGGCAACAATGTAAAAGAAGGACCTTGGATACAGGCGACGATGTAAAAGAAGGACCTTGGATACAGGTAACAATTTAAAAGAAGAACCTTGGATACAGGCAACAATGTAAAAGAAGGACCTTGGATACAGGCAATGATGTAAAAGAAGGACCTTGGATACAGGCAACAATGTAAAAGAAGGACCTTGGATACAGGCAATGATGTAAAAGAAGGACCTTGGATACAGGCAACAATGTAAAAGAAGGATCTTTGATACAGGCAAAGATGTAAAAGAAGGACCTTGGATACAGGCAACAATGTAAAAGAAGGACCTTGTATACAGGCAACGATGTAAAAGAAAGACCTTGTATACAGGCAACAATGTAAAAGAAGGACCTTGGATACAGGCAACAATGTAAAAGAAGTTCCTTGGATACAGGCAACAATGTAAAAGAAGGACCTTGGATACAGGCGACAATGTAAAAGAAGGACCTTGGATACAGGCAACAATGTAAAAGAAGGACCTTGGATACAGGCAACGATGTAAAAGAAGGACCTTGGATACAGGCAACAATGTAAAAGAAGGACCTTGGATACAGGCAACAATGTAAAAGAAGTTCCTTGGATACAGGCAACAATGTAAAAGAAGGACCTTGGATACAGGCAACAATGTAAAAGAAGGACCTTGGATACAGGCAACAATGTAAAAGAAGGACCTTGGATACAGGCAAAGATGTAAAAGAAGGACCTTGGATACAGGCAACAATGTAAAAGAAGGACCTTGTATACAGGCAACGATGTAAAAGAAAGACCTTGTATACAGGCAACAATGTAAAAGAAGGACCTTGGATACAGGCAACAATGTAAAAGAAGTTCCTTGGATACAGGCAACAATGTAAAAGAAGGACCTTGGATACAGGCGACAATGTAAAAGAAGGACCTTGGATACAGGCAACGATGTAAAAGAAGGACCTTGTATACAGGCAACAATGTAAAAGAAGGACCTTGGATACAGGCAACAATGTAAAAGAAGGACCTTGGATACAGGCGACGATGTAAAAGAAGGACCTTGGATACAGGTAACAATTTAAAAGAAGAACCTTGGATACAGGCAACAATGTAAAAGAAGGACCCTGGATACAGGCAACAATGTAAAAGAAGGACCTTGGATACAGGCAACAATGTAAAAGAAGAACCTTGGATACAGACAACAATGTAAAAGAAGGACCTTGGATACAGGCAACAATGTAAAAGAAGAACCTTGGATACAGGCAACAATGTAAAAGAAGGACCTTGGATACAGGCAACAATGTAAAAGAAGAACCCTGGATACAGGCAACAATGTAAAAGAAGGACCTTGGATACAGGCAACAATGTAAAAGAAGAACCTTGGATACAGACAACAATGTAAAAGAAGGACCTTGGATACAGGCAACAATGTAAAAGAAGTACCTTGGATACAGGCAACAATGTAAAAGAAGGACCTTGGATACAGGCAACAATGTAAAAGAAGAACCCTGGATACAGGCAACAATGTAAAAGAAGGACCTTGGATACAGGCAACGATGTAAAAGAAGGACCCTGGATACAGGCAACAATGTAAAAGAAGGACCTTGGATACAGGCAACAATGTAAAAGAAGAACCTTGGATACAGGCAACGATGTAAAAAAAGAACCTTGGATACAGGCAACGATGTAAAAGAAGGACCTTGGATACAGGCAACAATGTAAAAGAAGAACCTTGGATACAGGCAACAATGTAAAAGAAGGACCTTGGATACAGGCAACAATGTAAAAGAAGAACCTTGGATACAGGCAACAATGTAAAAGAAGGACTTTGGATACAGGCAACGATGTAAAAGAAGGACCCTGGATACAGGCAACAATGTAAAAGAAGGACCTTGGATACAGGCAACAATGTAAAAGAAGAACCTTGGATACAGGCAACAATGTAAAAGAAGGACCTTGGATACAGGCAACAATGTAAAAGAAGAACCTTGGATACAGGCAACAATGTAAAAGAAGGACTTTGGATACAGGCAACGATGTAAAAGAAGGACCCTGGATACAGGCAACAATGTAAAAGAAGGACCTTGGATACAGGCAACGATGTAAAAGAAGGACCCTGGATACAGGCAACAATGTAAAAGAAGGACCTTGGATACAGGCAACAATGTAAAAGAAGAACCTTGGATACAGACAACAATGTAAAAGAAGGACCTTGGATACAGGCAACAATGTAAAAGAAGGACCTTGGATACAGGCAACAATGTAAAAGAAGGACCTTGGATACAGGCAACAATGTAAAAGAAGAACCTTGGATACAGGCAACAATGTAAAAGAAGGACCTTGGATACAGGCAACAATGTAAAAGAAGAACCTTGGATACAGGCAACAATGTAAAAGAAGGACTTTGGATACAGGCAACGATGTAAAAGAAGGACCCTGGATACAGGCAACAATGTAAAAGAAGGACCTTGGATACAGGCAACGATGTAAAAGAAGGACCCTGGATACAGGCAACAATGTAAAAGAAGGACCTTGGATACAGGCAACAATGTAAAAGAAGAACCTTGGATACAGACAACAATGTAAAAGAAGGACCTTGGATACAGGCAACAATGTAAAAGAAGGACCTTGGATACAGGCAACAATGTAAAAGAAGAACCTTGGATACAGGCAACAATGTAAAAGAAGGACTTTGGATACAGGCAACAAAGTAAAAGATGAACCTTGGATACAGGCAACAATGTAAAAGAAGGACTTTGGATACAGGCAACAATGTAAAAGAAGGACCTTGGATACAGGCAACAATGTAAAAGAAGGACCCTGGATACAGACAACAATGTAAAAGAAGGACCTTGGATACAGGCAACAATGTAAAAGAAGGACTTTGGATACAGGCAACAATGTAAAAGAAGAACCTTGGATACAGGCAACGATGTAAAAGAAGGACCTTGGATACAGGCAACAATGTAAAAGAAGGACCTTGGATACAGGCAACGATGTAAAAGAAGAACCCTGGATACAGGCAACAATACAAAACAGGGCATAAACAACTGAAGGCTAGCCTTAACTCAAGCATGGAAAAAAAGATAGCAAATAAATAAAGCTTAGAGGGATCCACAATGCGCTTGTGCAACTTATCATAACACCAAAGAGACAAAGGGGAATCCCACACTTCCCCAAAAGTTACCAAGGGTACACAAAGTAAGTGGCACCACCCTCAAAAGTATTAAAAAAATCTAAATTGTATTATTTACAATTACATATGATGCAAAGACATCATGACACTTACACAGATAAACAACATAAACACACAAAGACACTAGGGGACGCCGGTGGTCTAATAAAAATCATAATGAAAATGTGTCACTTAATTCAAATAGCAATATATAGGTTCTCAATGAACTAACCAAATTGTGCAAAGTATGCGATAAATGTGCAAGAGAAATGCTGGCCAGTATAAAAATCACAATTAATTATTCCTAATTCTATAACTAACAACCTGATTAATAAATATAACTAACACCATAAAGCAGGAAAACGAGCCAGGGTGAACAAGAGAATAGCAAAGCAAAGGTGTGTATACAGACCAACCGGAGCACCCCCACAAGGTTGAAACGCCAACGCGTGTCGTAGTGTCACCTGCACTACTTCCTCAGGGTGATTATATGCAAAGAGCCCCACCACCCCCACTATATAAGAGCCCGCATCACCGCCCAGTGATGAAAGGTGGCCAATAAACGGCCATGGCCAGTCAGTCTGTCAACCCCTCCCCCACACACATAGTCACCCCCCACCAACCAGAGTGCGCATAGCCACACCTGTAAGATAATAAAGGGCGGATTCACAGGGTGCCAGCTGATCGAGGTGTATAAAGGCCGGGCGCCGCGCAAACGCACTCTGGCCGGAAGTGCGTCACGCAGCAACCAAGCTCCCCCGTTGCCAGGCGACGCACCCGGCCGGAAGTGCGCTGCGCGGAAACCCGGGAGAACCACATAACAAAGAAAGAATAATGAAGACCAGCCTCAGCACTATAACCGTGCTCTACATAGTTGGCATAATAAAGAAATTATAGAGCATATGCGCCCATAAGTCACAGGCAGGGACGCTGGCCACGCCCCCCATGCGTGTGACGCCATCAAAAATACGGTCAATGCACACGCCTGAGGGGGGGTGGGGCCCAAAAATAGACCCATCCAGAACAGACAGACTGGCCAGTGCGCGTGCGCGGCCGCGAACACGCCGCGCACACGCATACTGTGCGGCAATGTGGGCACCCAAACAGCGGAGATGTTTCCATAGGCTCCTCAAAATATACTATAACTAACAAACAACATATGTAACATACAACTTATGATAGATATTTTAATAACTTATCTAAAAAGTCAACCTAAATGTTAAATGTATCACATGTGTATAGTATCTACTTGTTTCAGGTCTAACAAGAACAACATATTCTATATACTGTTAAACCAGTTTGTACATTATACAACAAAATATTCTATAGAGGGGCGACCACCAGCGTCCCCTAGTGTCTTTGTGTGTTTATGTTGTTTATCTGTGTAAGTGTCATGATGTCTTTTTATCATATGCAATTGTAAATAATAAAATTTAGATATTTTCTTATACTTTTGAGGGTGGTGCCACTTACTTTGTGTACCCTTGGTAACTTTCGGGGAAGTGTGGGATACCCCTTTGTCTCTTTGGCGTTCGAATGTCCGTTGCTGGGGGCGGTGTGCACACCAATATACATCTTGACTTTTGTGGAATATTGTGTGTGGCAAAAAGGCTAGTGCTGCCCATCGAGCGTGTCCAACGTATCCTAACACACATGACATGGAGCCAGCAGCTTCAGGAGCTGATAGAATTGTATAGCAGTTGAGTAGCTTCAGGGAGCCAAAAAGAAGCTTATTTCCTGAGCTGGAAACTCCTGCCAAAGCAGATTGCATATTCCACCAGTATCTGCAGCCATACTTGTATGGGTGCCACTTCATTATGAGGGCAGATTACAACCCCCTCCGCTGGTTACACGCCACCTACAACACGAATGGGAGGTTGTCATGCTGAAGCTTGGTGCTCCAGCAGTACCAGTTTGACATTCCTCACACTGGCGGATAACTTGCTGTAGAGCTGTAGAGCCATGGGGCATGACTGAAGTTCCCTTGAGCAAGGTTTAATTCAAGGCCATGGGGCATGACCGAAGTTCCCTTGAGCAAGGCTCGATTCAAGGACATGGGCCATGGGCCATGACCAAAGTTCCCTTGAGCAAGGCTCGATTCAAGACCGTGGGATATGACTGAAGTTACCTTGAACAAGGCTCGATTCAAGGCCATGGGACATGACTGAAGTTCCCTTGAGCAAGTTTCAATTCAAGGTCATGTGACATGACTGAAGTTCCCTTAAACAAGGCTTGATTCAAGGCCATGGGCCATGACTGAATTTCCCTTGAGCAAGGCTCGATTCAAGGCCTTGGGCCATGGGACATGACTGCAGTTCCCTTGAACAAGTTTCAATTCAAGGCCATGGGACATTGGACATGACTGAAGTTCCCTTGAGCAAGGTTTGTTTCAAGGCCATGGGCCATGACTGAAGTTCCCTTGAGCAAGGCTCAATTCAATGCCATGGGACATGACTGAAGTTCACTTGAGCTGTCTGGTGCCTGTTGTGTAGATTCCAAGCCATCTATATGGACAGGAAAAAAGCTGAAACAATGTGGGAAAAAAGCAATCAACTTCTATTAGAATCAGAATTATAACTAGTTCAAGTGTGTATGCAAACACAAGAAACTTTTGTTGGTGGTGTAGAACGAGAAGATGTAATGCAAACATCGTGCAAGAGCTCCACAGGAGGAACTCTCCACCAGATACCAGAATTTGGCCAGAGCAAAGCTCAACATGGGATGTAAAAACTTAAATCAATATTTATTATGGATAAACTAAATAAAGGGTGACCTTGGATACAGGCAACAATGTAAAAGAAGAACCTTGGATACAGGCAACAATGTAAAAGAAGGACCTTGGATACAGGCAACGATGTAAAAGAAGGACCGTGGATGCAGGCAACAATGTAAAAGAAGAACCTTGGATACAGGCAACAATGTAAAAGAAGAACCTTGGATACAGGCAACAATGTAAAAGAAGAACCTTGGATACAGGCAACAATGTAAAAGAAGAACCTTGGATACAGGCAACAATGTAAAAGAGGAACCTTGGATACAGTCAACAATGTAAAAGAAGGACCTTGGATACAGGCAACAATGTAAAAGAAGAACCTTGGATAAAGTCAACAATGTAAAAGAAGGATCTTGGAAAAATGCAACAATGTAAAAGAAGAACCTTGGATACAGTCGACAATGTAAAAGAAGGACCTTGGATACAGGCAACAATGTAAAAGAAGAACCTTGGATTCAGGCAACAATGTCAAAAAAGAACCTTGGATACAGGCAACAATGTAAAAGAAGGACCTTGGATACAGGCAACAATGTAAAAGAAGAACCTTGGATACAGGCAACAATGTCAAAAAAGAACCTTGGATACAGGCAACAATGTAAAAGAAGGACCTTGGATACAGGCAACGATGTAAAAGAGCGACCTTTGATACAGGCAACAATTCAAAACAGGGCATAAACAACTAAAGGCTAGCCGTAACTCAAGCATGGAAAAAAAAGATAGCAAATAAATAAAGCTTTGAGGGATCCACAATGCGCCTTTGCAACTTAACCTAACACACATGACATGGAGCCAGCAGCTTCAGGAGCTGATAGAATTGTATAGCAGTTGAGTAGCTTCAGGGAACCAAAAAGAAGAAAATTTCCTGAGCTGGAAACTCCTGCCAAAGCAGATTGCATATTCCACCAGTATCTGCAGCCATATTTGTATGGGTGTCACTTCATCATGAGGGCAGATCACAACCCCCTCCGCTGGTTACACGCCACCTACAACACGAATGGGAGGTTGTCATGCTGAAGCTTGGTGCTCCAGCAGTACCAATTTGACATTCCTCACACTGGCGGATAACTTGCTGTAGAGCTATAGAGCCATGGGGCATGACTGAAGTTCCCTTGAGCAAGGTTTAATTCAAGGTCATGGGACATGACTGAAGTTCCCTTAAGCAAGGCTTGATTCAAGGCCAAGGGCCATGACCGAAGTTCCCTTGAGCAAGGTTCGATTCAAGGCCATGGGACATAACTAAATTTCCGTTGAACAAGGCTCGATCCAACGCCATGGGCCATGACCGAAGTTCCCTTGAGCAAGGCTTGTTTCAAGACCATGGGCCATGGGACATGACTGCAGTTCCCTTGAACAAGTTTCAATTCAAGGCCATGGGACATTGGACATGACTGAAGTTCCATTGAGCAAGGTTTGATTCAAGGCCATGGGCCATGACTGGAGTTCCCTTGAGCAAGGCTCAATTCAATGCCATGGGACATGACTGAAGTTCACTTGAGCTGTCTGGTGCCTGTTGTGTAGATCCCGAGCCATCTATATGGACAGGAAAAAAGCTGAAACAATGTGGGAAAAAAGCAATCAACTTCTATTAGAATCAGAATTATAACTAGTTCAATTGTGTATGCAAACACAAGAAACTTTTGTTGGTGGTGCAGAACGAGAAGATGTAATGCAAACATCGTGCAAGAGCTCCACAGGAGGAACTCTCCACCAGATACCAGAATTTGGCCAGAGCAAAGCTCAACATGGGATGTAAAAACTAAAATCAATATTTATTATGGATAAACTAAATAAAGGGTGACCTTGGATACAGGCAACAATGTAAAAGAAGGGCCTTGGATACAGGCAACGATGTAAAAGAAGGACCTTGGATGAAGGCAACAATGTAAAAGAAGGACCTTGGATACAGGCAACAATGTAAAAGAAGAACCTTGGATACAGGCAACAATGTAAAAGAAGAACCTTGGATACAGGCAACAATTAAAAGAAGAACCTTGAAAACAGGCAACAATGTAAAAGAAGAACCTTGGATACAGGCAGCAATGTAAAAGAAGAACCTTGGATACAGTCAACAATGTAAAAGAAGAACCTTGGATACAGTCGACTATGTATAAGAAGGACCTTGGATACAGGCAACAATGTAAAAGAAGAACCTTGGATACAGGCAACAATGTAAAAGAAGAACCTTGGATACAGTCGACTATGTATAAGAAGGACATTGGATACAGGCAACAATGTAAAAGAAGAACCTTGGATACAGGCAACAATGTAAAAGAAGAACCTTGGATACAGTCGACTATGTATAAGAAGGACCTTGGATACAGGCAACAATGTAAAAGAAGAACCTTGGATACAGGCAACAATGTAAAAGAAGAAACTTGGATACAGTCGACAATGTAAAAGAAGGACCTTGGACACAGGCAACAATGTAAAAGAAGAACCTTGTATACAGGCAACAATGTAAAATAAGAAACTTGGATACAGTCGACAATGTAAAAGAAGGATCTTGGATACAGGCAACAATGTAAAAGAAGAACCTTGTATACAGGCAACAATGTAAAAGAAGAACCTTGGATACAGTCGACAATGTAAAAGAAGGACCTTGGATACATGCAACAATGTAAAAGAAGAACCTTGGATACAGGCAACAATGTAAAAGAAGAACCTTGGATACAGGCAACAATGTAAAAGAAGAGCCTTGGATACAGTTGACAATGTCAAAGAAGAACCTTGGATACAGGCAACAATGTAAAAGAAGAACCTTGGATACAGGCAACAATGTAAAAGAAGGACCTTGGATACAGGCAACAATACAAAACAGGGCATAAACAACTAAAGGCTAGCCGTAACTCAAGCATGGAAAAAAAAGATAGCAAATAAATAAAGCTTTGAGGGATCCACAATGCGCCTTTGCAACTTAACCTAACACAAAGGACATGGAGCCAACAGCTTCAGAAGCTGATAGAATTGTATAGCAATTGAGTAGCTTCAGGGGGCCAAAAAGAAGCATATTTCCTGAGCTGGAAACTCCTGCCAAAGCAGATTGCATATTCCACCAGTATCTGCAGCCATACTTGTATGGATGTCACTTCATCATGAGGGCAGATCACAACCCCCTCCACTGGTTACACGCCACCTACAACACGAATGGGAGGTTGTCATGCTGAAGCTTGGTGCTCCAGCAGTACCAATCTGACATTCCTCAAACTGGCGGATAACTTGCTGTAGAGCTATAGAGCCATGGGGCATGACTGAAGTTTCCTTGAGCAAGGTTTAATTCAAGGCCATGGGGCATGACTGCAGTTCCCTTGAGCAAGGCTCGATTCAAGGACATGGGCCATGGGCCATGACCGAAGTTCCCTTGAGCAAGGCTTGATTCAAGACCGTGGGATATGACTGAAGTTCCCTTGAACAAGGCTTGATTCAAGGCCATGGGCCATGGAACGTGACTGAAGTTCCCTTGAGCAAGCTTCAATTCAAGGTCATGTGACATGACTGAAGTTCCCTTGAGCAAGGCTCGATTCAAGGCCATGGGACATGACTGCAGTTCCCTTGAACAAGTTTCAATTCAAGGCCATGGGATATTGGACATGAGTGAAGTTCCCTTGAGCAAGGTTTGATTCAAGGCCATGGACCATGACTAAAGTTTCCTGGAGCAAGGCTTGATTCAAGGCCATGGGCCATGACCAAAGTTCCCTTGAGCAAGGTTTGATTCAAGGCCATGGGACATGACTGAAGTTCCCTTGAGCAAGGCTCGATTTACGGCCATGGGACATGTCTGAAGTCACCTTGAGCAAGGCTCGATTCAAGGCCATGGGACATGACTGAAGTTCCCTTGAGCAAGGCTCGATTCAAGGTCATGGGACATGACTGAAGTTACCTTGAGCAAGGCTCGATTCAAGGTCATGGGACTGCAGTTTTCTTGAGCAAGCTTCAATCCAAGGTCATGGGACAAAGGACATGACTACAGTTCCCTTGAGCAATGCTCGATTCAAGGCCATGGAACATGAATGCAGTTCTCTTGAGCAAGGCTCAATTCAAGGGCATGGGACATGACTGAAGTTCCCTTGAGCAAGGCTTAATTGAAGACCATGGGCCATGACCGAAGTTCCCTTGAGCAAGGCTTGATTCAAGGCCATGGGACATGACTGGAGTTCCCTTGGTTAAGGCTCGATTCAAGACCATGGGACATGGGCCATAACTGAAGCTCCCTTGAGCAAGGTTCGTTACAAGAGCATGGGCCATGGCCAAAGTTCCCTTGAGCAAGGCTCGATTCAAGACCATGGGACATGGGCCATGACTGGAGTTCCCTTGAGCAAGGCTTGATTCAAGGCCATGGGACATGACTGGAGCTCCCTTGAGCAAGGCTCGATTCAAGGCCATGGACCATAGCTGAAGTTCTCTTGAACAAGTTTTAATTCAAGGCCCTGGGACATGACTGAAGTTCCCTTGAGCAAGGTTTGATTCAAGACCATGGGCCATGGGACATGACTGAGGTTCCCTTGAGCACGGCTCGATTCGAGGCTATGGGACATGGGACATGACTAAAGTTCCCATGAGTAAGGCACACCTAATCCCTAATCGCTTCCCAGGTGCCGAGTTTCACTGCCACTTAGAGTGTTATTCACCTGTGTGTAGTCACTAATATAGTGTTTATTCACTTGTATTCACTTGTCGCATCCTACACGGAAGTGTGTTGTGCCCGGATTGGAAAATGCAGAGGTAAAATTCCATGCCATTCCAGAATGACCCCTATTGCACTATGATAAGTGATTAAAACCTATAAACTCAAAGCTAAAATATTTTGGTTACAATTCTACTGTTTAGTTCAGTTCAGTCCATAGTCAGAAATACTTCCGATCCCCGAATGTCAGCCTAGAAAAAACATTGGCGACTCTTTGGCGGATCTCTCTGGTTTTGATGCCATAGATGATCGGGTTCATCATCGGTGGGACCAGTATATAGAGATTAGCAAAAATAATGTGGAACTGCAGAGAAATGTGTTTGTGGCCGAGTCTGTGAGCTATAAAAGAGAAATACGCGGGGGCGTAGAAGAGGACAATCACACAGATGTGGGACACACAAGTATTGAAGGCCTTGAAGCGGGCCTCGGAGGACTGAAGCCTCAGAACCGCCAAGATGATGGCCGCGTAGGATGCGACAATTAGGATTAGATCTGCTCCGGATACACAAGCCGCTATGATCAGCCCGTACAGCACGTTGACTCTCACATCCGCATTCGCCAGTCTGGCCACCGACATGTGCTCACAGTAGGTGTGCTGGATTACGTTGCTATGTTGGAACGACAGCCTCTTGAGTAGAAAAGGAAACGGCGCTACTACAAGAACGTTCCTAATAATAACAAACACGCCTATCTTAAGTACAACCGAGGGGGTGAAACTTGTGGCGTACGTCAAAGGGTGACATATGGCGCAGTATCGATCATACGCCATGGCGAGCAAGATGGACGATTCTGCTCCGAAACTGAAGTGGATGAAGAACACTTGAGTGAGGCAGGCGTGGAATAATATTTTATGGGAACGAAACCAGAAGATTTTGAGGGTCTTCGGGACGGCGGAAGTGCTCAGGAGGACGTCGCTGGTCGCCAACATGGTGAGGAGCCTGTACATGGGGTGATGGAGGCTTTCGTTGGCAGAAATGACCAAAATTAAAGTCGCGTTTCCTAAAACAGACATGACGTACATGATGGAGAAAGGGATGGAGATGAGGAGTTGCGAGTCCTGCATATCTGGAATTCCCATCAGTAGGAAATACTTGGGATGAAAACTCGTGGAATTCGACATTTCCTGGATAATCCTGTTTTAAAGGAAGCAAAGAGGACACGTATTAAAGGGAAATTGTATGTTCTCCAGTTAAAACCTACAGTGGATCTATTAGAAATAGTTCTGTGAGACAGAGACAACTTTTCTTTCATATTTTGACAGGAGCAAAAATAGTCATTGCTAGAGCCTGGAAATGCAAAAAGAAAGATAGGATGTGCTCATCCAGTCAATATATAGCAGTCAAGAGGTGCTAGAGGGGTGTGACCACACACTAAGCAAAAAAGAAAGTTAACCCTCTGCACACTCATACTATTGAAAAACCGAGCTAACACTTGTTAAGAACATGGACTGTTAGTTAACATAGATTGCAATGAATGTAAAAGCGAGGTAGCCGCATAAAGGCCGTCCAATTTGTACCCCGTCCCTAACATTACTAAGTTTAAAAGTTTGTGCAGACATTGCTACTTTTTACTTGTGTGTGCACAAGCAATGCAATACATGAATCAGCCTGTCTAAAGACATTGCAATAACTTAACTTGCCTGCACACACACAATGGGGTATTTCAGGTAGAGGCCAATTGGACTCCCTGTTACATTGGGAGAGCAATGTCTGCACAAACTTTTAAACTTAGTAATGTTAGGGACGGGGTACAAATTGGACGGCCTTGACGCGGCTACCTCGCTTTTACATTCATTGCAATCTATGTTAACTAACAGTCCATGTTCTTAACAAGTGTTAGCTGGGTTTTTCCATAGTATGAGTGTGCAGAGGGTTAACTTTCTCTTTAGAGCCTGGAAATCACAAGATTTAAGTTTTATTGAGTTTATCAACAGAGTTATTAATATGGCCATGGAAAAACTGTCAGCAATTAACATTGGGAACCTTGACGGATTTCCAGAGGTTTGGGCTCCATGGATAGAACACTTCTTACCTTCTGATTTTGATTCTAACCTTTTATTATTATAAGGTTGTGTTATATGACGATTTCTTTGTTAGAATTTATGCTTGGGTTGTTTTTTTACTTTAATTAATGTATTAGAAGGGGTTCGATTTAATGAAATTGATAAGATGTGCTGTGTCTAGATTTTTATGACATAAGCCTTTATACTTTATAATTAGAATATAGAATTTAAATGATGTGTTTATGTGCACAAATTGGTTTATATAAGGATGTCTATGATCTGTTATATCAGATAGACCAAAAGTGTTTATAGATATCTCCAATAAAAATTATTGAAAAGAAAACCTACAGAGGAAACAATCCGCACTCCGTGTTCTCTCCATCACCATGGCGCTATGCACACAAAAAGCTATGAGACAGCTGTGAACTATTTACATGTCAATAGCAGGCTCATGACTGGTTTACAACGTATAACAGCTGATTAAGATTGAAACAATAATGATCAGCTATTTATAGACACATATACTGATAGGATCAGCTACAGCCTCGATATAACAATGTAACACTCACCAGCAGTGGCAGACTGGGGCCAAAAATCAGGCTGTAATTTTACCAGCACCCGGCCTGCCCATGATCAGTCAGTGGCATCTCTGCTGCTTCCTGGCCAGTCATCCAGTGTGCACCAAGACTGAGGCTATGTCATTAGGGGGAGGACATGGTGGTTGCTTGGCACCAAGACTGAGGCTATATCATTAGGGGGAGGACATGGTGGTTGCTTGGCACCAAGACTGAGGCTATATCATTAGGGTGAGGACATGGGCTGGGGGTTGCTTGGCTCCAAGACTGAGGCTATATCATTAGGGGGAGGACATGGTGGTTGCTTGGCACCAAGACTGAGGCTATATCATTAGGGGGAGGACATGGTGGTTGCTTGGCACCAAGACTGAGGCTATATCATTAGGGTGAG
The DNA here is from genome assembly GCA_027917425.1 of Gastrophryne carolinensis. Lineage (NCBI taxonomy): Eukaryota > Metazoa > Chordata > Amphibia > Anura > Microhylidae > Gastrophryne > Gastrophryne carolinensis. Next base: position 3,286,928 of record CM051236.1, on the reverse strand, counting down.
AACATGGGCTGGGGTTACTTGGCTCCAAGGCTGAGGCTATATCATTAGGGTGAGGACATGGGCTGGGGGTTACTTGGCTCCAAGGCTGAGGCTATATCATTAGGGTGAGGACATGGGCTGGGGGTTACTTGGCTCCAAGGCTGAGGCTATATCATTAGGGGGAGGACATGGGCTGGGGTTACTTGGCTCCAAGGCTGAGGCTATATCATTTGGGGGAGGACATGGGGTGGGGGTTGCTTGGCTCCAAGACTGAGGCTATATCATTAGGGGGAGGACATGGGCTGGGGTTGCTTGGCTCCAAGACTGAGGCTATATCATTAGGGGGAGGACATGGGCTGGGGGTTGCTTGGCTCCAAGACTGAGGCTATATCATTAGGGTGAGGACATGGGCTGGGGGTTGCTTGGCTCCAAGACTGAGGCTATATCCTTAGGGTGAGGACATGGGCTGGGGGTTGCTTGGCTCCAAGACTGAGGCTATATCATTAGGGGGAGGACATGGGCTGGGGGTTGCTTGGCTTCAAGACTGAGGCCATATCATTAGGGTGAGGACATGGGCTGGGGGTTACTTGGCTCCAAGACTGAGGCTATATCATTAGGGGGAGGACATGGGCTGGGGGTTGCTTGGCTCCAAGACTGAGGCTATATCATTAGGATGAGGACATGGGCTGGGGTTGCTTGGCTCCAAGACTGAGGCTATATCATTAGGGGGAGGACATGGGCTGGGGGTTGCTTGGCTCCAAGACTGAGGCTATATCATTTGGGTGAGGACATGGGCTGGGGGTTGGTTGGCACCAAGACTGAGGCTATATCATTAGGGGGAGGACATGGTGGTTGCTTGGCTGAGTAGACAGAGTGGTGAACGGGATGTGATTAGATGGGAGTGTTAGTAAAGGTAGCAGCCCAGACTGTCCCAAAGCAGTGCGGCCCACTGGGCATTTGCCCCAGTCTCCCTATGGCTAGTCCGCCCCTGCTCACCAGGGTGTTGGCAGGCTTTTCAGAATTTTGCTAAATAAAGCTACAGTATCCCAGTGTCTGAAAATTAAAAGATAACGTTTAATCCCAAAATAGATTTTTTTATTTAGAGAAATGACAAAGGAGTGTGCCAAAAAGTGAGGGTGGGCACATTCCCACTAGTACACTACCAGCCCAATATGGCGGACAAGTGGCCTGTCTTATGGCCTGCACCATTAACAGTGGCCCTGACTCACCTGCATCAAACAGGATGGCTGGGATAAAGACACTCCCAGTGGCACCGGCGCCGAACTAGAAACAGCATTGGATGGAGGGATAAAGTCTCTGCTGTCCTGTCTGATGCAAAGGACCTGGTAATAGCAGCAGGGGCCACTTTAAGGCATATCAGAATCTATGCTATCCACAATAGCAAGAGGGCGCACCGCTTGTATTAAGAAAATGAATGTGTGCTCACTCCAGACCACCAAACAAAACAAAAAATGAAGTGGACGCGCATCTAGGCACACCTTCCTCCAATAAAGGACCACAACAACCATGAATAATACAACACTTTATTGATGCAAAAAAGGGCTAAAACATATAACACAAGACATGTTAAAACCAACTGTTATGACCATAATTATACAATTAACGATGCCCAAAACAGGGCTATCTAATTCATAACACAGGGTTACATGGCCTACAAATGTTAACACCCTAAATCAATCCTTTTGTGCCGGCACAAAAATTATACGAAACATGAAAAACACAAAAAAATCCTAAATAAAGTGCTAAAGCGCAAAAAATCAAATGATCACACTATCTATCAGTGTATTGGTTAACCACCAATATATATACACAATCGAAAAAGCCTTACAAAGTGCAAGTGCATGAAAACCTTAAATATCACTCTATCTAAAGATTATATTGCTCAAAAGAATCATCCCCAACAGGAATTGTTGAAACCATGCAAAAAAAAACCTCAATAGATGTATAAATGCAAGTGCCAGCAGACAATACAAACACAGATCTCACGGATATAGGGCCACCCAGGGTACAAAAAGGTCAATAACGGTGTCAGCCACCTGCGCACGCAGCTCCCATGCTGCTTCAAGGGTGAGGGTGATCAAAATTCCCACTGTGCCCCTTAAAGTGGACCAACACCCAGAATTTTGAGTATCCTGGTTTTTGGCCCACTTCGGCAGGGCACCCCAATCGGCCCCGCTGTGTGAAACCCCCAAGAAACCCTGAAAAACTCACCTCTCCTCGCTCCCACGTGACCGCCGCTGCCAATCCCCACCGACGGACAAGCGAGTGCACCCACCGCCGCCTCCCATGCGTCACTCTTACAGGGGGCACGCTAGAGGGACGCGCAGGAGGTGGTGGCGGGTGCCGCTGGATCGTGGATAAGGTAGGGATTTAGGGGTTTCTGGGGGGTTTCCACACAGCGGGGCACCCCCGATCGGAATCTTATAGATTCCCGGGCCGATCATGGGAGGGTGTTGGTCCACTTTAAGTACTCACCCCTCCCTGAGGCCCCGCACGCCCACCGTGGTGGCTGGAAAACGCGCAATCGCCACCCGGAAACAGTGCGGCGTCCCCCGGAAGAGACCGGCATAGCAATACACGCCACCTGCTCCCATGCTGGCACTGCGTAGGCGCCACCCGTATTGGTGGCTGCTGCACATATCAGAATCTATGCTATCAGTGGGGAAGCATTTGCTACCTGTTTCTATTCTTATGTCAGTTTTCACTTGTAAATTTTACCCCCATCGTTGATCATCTGACCAAAATGAGCCAACCTAGGATGTCCACCTCACCCTGGCAGATTATGAGCTGCAGCATGTGAGGAGTACATGTAGCCCTATTGTTGAGTACATTGTTGGTGGTGCTGCTGTTGTCACTGTGGCATTATATTACTGTCAACAAGTCCATTTAGGAAGCATCGCCAAATGCACCGAATGTTGGGCTGAGAGGTTATTAGTTTTCGCTGCTGCATGTCTCCCTTCTGCTGTGTTAAGTAACAAGCAGGATGAGTCACCCCCTTACATTGTAAAAGCCAGGCAGCTCCCTGCTGTGTAACACATTGTAACAGTCAGACTGTGGTTGAAGATCCAGTATCAAGAACATCCGGGTGTGATACATTGTATAGTAGCCAAGAAGTCATCAGAAGTAAATGTAGCCCTGTTGTACATCATTGGTGGTGCTGCTGTTGTCACTGCAACATTAATATTACTCTCTACAAGTTACAAATATAGCGTATATATAGTATACGGTGTATATATATTGTATATATACATTCTTCAGAGTAATAAGAGTAAACTGTGTACGATGTAAAAGAAGCTTATGGCTGCTACTAATAACGCCCAGCTCGAGTTTAATTACTCTCGGAGCTTCGGCCTCTATTCGTTCTGATTACAATATTAATGGCACTGAGTTCCCCCCATTATCACAGTGTCTACCTATCATGTTCTCCCCCATCGCCATCATCATCAGGACTGTTCCGCGGGAAAGCCGCTCCCCTCCTCTCGTCACATGGTGTAGAGCGCTGATTCCCCAACTGATGTCTTCTCTCTTTGGCCTGCTCTCCATTCTTCTCCTCCTTCGCCATCTTGGATGTGCCGTCTGCCAGCGGGAAATAGCAGGCACTTCCTTTTTATGAGCGATTTGGTAAAATTCGGTTTGGCGAACCGGAAGTTATTGGGGAGAATTCGGTGAATCATCCTCATTTTGTGGGGCAGTTATGGCCTAAAGGTAGGGAAACAGGCCTGTGTCCGGAAGGCAGCAGGTTCGATTCCCAAGCATGGGACATGACTGAAGTGCCCTTGAGCAAGGCCCCTTACTCCCCAATTGCTCCCCCGGGCGCTGAGTTTATGGTAGCCCACCGCTCGGGGCACATGTGCACTTAACTGTCCCTTAGTTTGTAATTCACTTGTGTATAGTCACTCACATGGTGTTTATTCACTGGTGTGTACATGGAGTTGTGTAGTTCACAGGGCATGGATGGGTTAAAGGCGGAGAAGGAATTCCATGAGTGCATTGGCATACAATGGCCACTATTGCACTATTAAGATTAACTATTAATAACATTTTACAGACTGGGCCAAAAAAACAGCCCTGGACTTAACCAGCCCCTGGCCGGGCCGAGACATCCCTGCTGAGGACCCCCCCAACCATGGTGCTGGGTCTATAGCATCAGGGGCTGGGGTTCCTTGGCTTGTGGGTATGGTGTGGTTGGGTACAGGGAGCTGAGAGGGAGACTTAGCGGTTAGGAATTGAATGTGTTAAAAGCAGCAGCTCAACTGGCCTCAAAGCTGTGCAGCCCACCGGGCATTGTCCCAGGTCTCCCTATGGCCAGTCCATCAGTGCCCCTGGACCAAGGTTAGAAAGGGGTTTTTGTTTTTTCCCAGAGACAAGACAATTTTGTTTCCCCCAAATGACAGAAACGCTGCAATATACCAGTCAAGTGATTATAATTAGAGATGAGCGAACTTCTCAAAAATTAGATTCGGGCGATTCGCCGAATTTCTCAAAGAAATTCGGGTTCGTCCGAATCGAGCTTTAGCGAATCGCTCATCTCTGGTGAGAGCGGGGAGGCGGGCTGCGCTGTCAGCGGGCGTCGGAAGCCGGCTTCCTCTGATGACACGTCCTCTGATGACAGCTGACAGCGCAGTCGGCCTCCCCGCTCCCACCAAGCCCTGAAATGGAAAAAAAAATGCCGGCATGTTGGGAGCGGGGAGGCCGGCTGCGCTGTCAGCTGTCATCAGAGGACGCGTCATCAGAGGAAGCCGGCTCCCACCATGCCGGCATTTTTTCTTTTAATTTCAGGGAAAATTCGGTCAGCACGAACCACTAAAAATTCGAGTTCGTGCTGAATCGAATTTTCCCTGAGATTCGGAGCGAATTCAGGTTCGTTAGAAGCGATTCGCTCATCCCTAATTATAATGCACGGAAAATGTAAAGAATGTTAAAATGATCATTTTAATTAATTGTTGTTAAAATGTTTTTGCTTTAATAATCTTTATTAATCGCAAAAAATGAAATAGCCAAAGACATGTAGGAAGACAAGACAAAGACACGTGGGCCCCTGTGCACCACTGACCACACAGATATGATCTAATGAATGTATATAATAAGCTCCCTGAATTATAAATTGTCCCATCAAATTCTTATACAAAAACACCTCAAACCATCTAAAGTGTAAACTGAGCAGATGTCCCGCGTTCGGGGGGACAGTCCCGCTTCGAGGCATCTTTTCGCACTGTCCCGCTAAAAAGTCTGGGGACACTCCGCTTAATTACAATATTACAATATTCTGTACATTAGATGTTTATTTTGACTTTTGAGGTTAAGTCCTTGTGAGATATATGGGACTTACACTATTTGCACATTATATCAATTGATTCAACACATGAGGTTATGGGTATATGTTCTCTGTGCCGCACAAAGAAAATCTAAGGAATGTATGTATTATGTATTGATTGTGGTCTTTGGGATGTTGATGTAGGCCCTTATTCATGAAGGGATAGCGTCAGGTAGTGGCTGGTTAATGAGAGGTAGCGACAGGTAGCGACTGGTGAACGCCGGACACACAGCAATTACACATTTATCAAGCAGAATCTGTTTAGTGACTGGGATAGCGCCATGTAGCGTCCGATTTATCATTTTCACAGCCTCAGCGAACAGCGCCGGCGTTCAGCCTTGCACAGCGCCAGGTATGACCTCTCGCTACCTGTCGCTCTCCCATACATTTCAATGGACAAACCTTTTCTTCTCTTTAAACTGTGTTTTTTTTTTTTTGTTTTTTTTTTTTAAACCTTATAATAATCTCAAATAATAATAATAATAATAATAATAATCATAATAATCTCAAATAATTCTGGGACCTCTCCTGACATTGAATAAGCAGTTTTTTCTCCTTTTTTTTAAATTTTTTATATATTTCCTCAGAAATGACATCACAGCTCTGCCATTAAAGTGTCATGTTACAATGTTGTTACAATGTAATTCCATATGTTTTCGCTTTGTTACTGGTGGATAGATGCTGAAAAACAGACTTTAATCACACCGCCTCCTGCGCTCTGGGCTTCAGAGAAGCATTTTTCAGCGCCAGAGATGTGTGAGGCTGTTTTTTTTGCTGAATATGGTGTGAGTCGGTCGCTATGAGCAGTCGCTAACATGCGTTCCCATACAGAGCTGTACTGGTCAAATAGCGACTCCTCACAATGTATTCAACATTACTGCACAGCGAATGAGTCACTATGAAGTAGCGACCCACAGCCGAGCACTGCGACTACTAGCGGGCACTCTGAAAATGCCGCTACAGACGCTCATCTGTCGCTACCTGGCGTTAGTGATGAATCAGCCTGCCCGTCGCAATAAACTAGCGACTCACTGCCGAGCACAGCGACTACTAGCGGGCGCTCTGAAAATGCCGCTACAGGCGCTCATCTGTCGCTACCTGGCGTTAGTGATGAATCAGCCTGCCCGTCGCTATAAACTAGCGACTCACGGCCGAGCACAGCGACTACTAGCGGGTGCTCTGAAAATGCCGCTACAGGCGCTCATCTGTCGCTACCTGGCGTTAGTGATGAATCAGCCTGCCCGTCGCCATAAACTAGCGACTCACGGCCGAGCACTGCGACTACTAGCGGGCGCTCTGAAAATGCCGCTACAGGCGCTCATCTGTCGCTACCTGGCGTTAGTGATGAATCAGCCTGTTAGTTTTGTATTGTTGATTGTTTGTCTGGATCATGTTAGTTTTAGCTTTTGTAAGCGCATGTAAAGTAAGGCAATACGCGGACACCCAATGCAAAGCTACGCATAAAGTAAAGTGATTTAATATATAAGTGCTCTATTTATGTACATAGTAGCCAGTCTATACACTATATTCACAATGTTATTTCCCACATGGGATCACAGTAAAGCAGATAAGCAAATATACACAGATTGGGGCTCAGTCAAAAGGGATAACGCACAATAAGGCCCTTATTTATGAAGGAATAGCGACAGGTAGCGACTGGTGAGCGGCCGGTAATGACGGGCCCCGCCACGAGAACGCCGGCTCCCCACCACAATCACACATTTATCAAGCCAATCCTGCTTAGCGACTGAGATAGCGCCATATAGCGACTCATTCATCATTATTCCAGCCTCAGCCCACAGCGCCAGCGTCCGACCTTGAACAGCAACAGGTATGACCTCTCGCTACCTGGCGCTCTCTAATGCATTTCAATGGAACAATCTTTAAATATTAATAATTAATTGTTATTAATTTTTTTTTTTTTTTAATGTGAAAAATTCTGTGACCACTTCTGCCATGTTAGATAATTTTTTTAAGGTAAAAAAAAAAAAAAAAAAAATTGTGCAGAATTGATATTACAGGTCTGATATTAATGTATTCATATTACTAAATTCTTTAAATTTTTTTTTTTTTCCAAAAATATGGTGGTTTGGGGGTTAAAAAACTACTTTTAACACATCGCTGCCAGCGCTCTGGGGTTTAAACATGCATTTCACAGCGCAAGATTTTTTTGAGCGTGATTTTTTGATGAATATGGTGGGAGCCGGTCGCTCTGACCAGTCGCTATCATGCGCTCCCATACATCGCGGAACCTGTCAAATAGCGACTCGTCACCCCGTATACAACATTACTGCAAACCGACTCAGTCGCTATCAACAACCGAACAATGGCCAAGCGGGCGCTGTGAAAATACTGCTACAGTCGCTGAACTGTCGCTACATGCCGCTGTTAATGGCACCCATAAAAAAATCACAAGACAAATGCGTAGCGAGTGAACAGTGTCAAAAATGTTGTTAGGTATAGAGCTTACAGGCTGACCGCTTGTTGAGACAGACAAACAACCTCGACGTTTCGGTTAGAAGAAGATACCGCTTAATGCGGTTTATTTGGATAACCGCCACCCTTTGTATATTCCTAAGAGACGGGAGAACAAGCAAATAGACACCAGGTAAGCTGAATATGACTACTTTTAATTCATTAATTATGTAATTAATTAATTAACTCGGCTGCTGCACGTTCCGTGCCAATATTTAAATGTATGTTATGGGAGCAGGCTGTTATGTCATGAGTAAGGACTGAGTGCCCGAAACGCGTAGGCATTCAAAAACCTGCTCCCTTATGCTTTTTACCGGCTTGTACATGCGGATGGAATTTTTTAATCTTCTTTGGAAAATAAACGTGGATGAAGTATCCTTTTAAAGCGGACAATGGCTGGCGTCATTATTGATTGGAGCTGGATGTGAGAGGAGCACTCATTTTTGCTACCGAGGATTCTGAATTTCATCAGGTACGGCTGATCAGATTAGTTTGTTTCGGTCGGAAGACCTTTATCAGGAGGAGCTGACACTGTGATCCCATGTGGGGAATAACATTGTTAATATAGAGGCCGATTCATTAATAGCGGCATGTAGCGACAGTTGAGCGACTGTAGCGGTATTTTCACAGCGCCCGCTAGTAGTCGCTGTGCTTGGCCATTGTTCAGTTGTTGATAGCGACTGAGTCGGTTTGCAGTAATGTTGAATACAAAGTGACGAGTCGCTATTTGACAGGTTCCGCGATGTATGGGTGCGCATGATAGCGACTGGTCAGAGCGACCGGCTCCCACCATATTCATCGAAAAATTCTCGCGCTGTGAAATGCATGTTTAAACCCCAGAGCGCTGGCGGCGATGGGTTAAAAGTAGTTTTTTAACCCCCAAACCACCATATTTTTGGAAACCAAAAAAAAAAAAAAATTTGAAAGAATTTAGTAATATGAATACATTAATATCAGATCTGTAATATCAATTCTGCACAATTTTTTTTTTCCCTTAAAAAAATTATCTAACATGGCAGAAGTGGTCACAGAATTTTTCACATTTAAAAAAACAAAAAACATTAATAACAATTAATTATGAATATTTAAAGATTGTTCCATTGAAATGCATTGGAGAGCGCCAGGTAGCGAGAGGTCATACCTGTCGCTGTTCAAGGTCGGACGCTGGTGCTGTGGGCTGAGGCTGGAATAATGATGAATGAGTCGCTATCTGGCGCTATCTCAGTCACTAAGCAGGATTGGCTTGATAAATGTGTGATTGTGGTGGGGAGCCGGCGTTCTCGTGGCGGGGCCCGTCATTACCGGCCGCTCACCAGTCGCTACCTGTCGGTATTCCTTCATAAATAAGGGCCATAGTGTATAGACTGGCTATTATGTACATAAATTGAGCACTTATATATGAAATCACTTTACTTTATGCGTAGCTTTGCATTGGGTGTTGGCTTATTCCCTTTCTTTATATATGTTTCCTATAGGTGCACATAGAGCGGGTGCACAGATTTACGCTGAACCCCTCGGATTATACCTTTTGCTCGCAACTTACTGAGACTTATTTTTTTGGTGTGCTCTGACCTTTACCTAACATAGTGTTAGATTTTTGTATTCAATACATTTTTACTAATTGATAATTGATTGATTGGCGTGCAGCCATTTATGGGGGGGGGGGACTCTAGGGCCCGCTTTGGTGTATATTGCAATTCTAGACTCACCTCCCTGGCCTGTAACCCCCAGTACTTTTTGCTGTGCTTATCCAAATAGTGTTTTCTTGCCCCACCGGATGTCTGGTCGGCTTACAACGGCTCTGACTCTTTGGTTGAATGGATTGTGTGCGGATGGGGCGCGATGGGAACAAATCCCGGAAAGTTTGGCTGTTTCTTTTTAGATTTTGGGGTTGATTCAGCACCGGGGAAAAGAAATGCGCCATTGTGCTTTAATGGGAACCCAGGCATCCGTGTCCTACAGGCCACAGGGCTGGTTAATGGACGGGGGGTTTGGAAAACATATTGCGGGATATTGCTGGCCTCGTGAGATAGGCTGATCCTCACACAGGGCAAATGTCTCTGATTGGACGAGAGCCTGCACATGCGGCGTAGGACTGAGGGAAAGGTGAGTTATTATGGGCAACGGTCAAAATGTGGGGTTTTGTTCCACTTTAACCCTTTCCTTGTGCAGCGCATGAGGGATTCCGGAAGCTGCGGCGTCAGCCGGGCTCGTGTGATAGGCTGAACCTCACACAGGGCAAACGTCTCTGATTGGACAAGAGTAGGTCCAAGGGAAAGGTAAGTTATTATGGGCGCTAGTCAAAACATGGGGTTTTGTTCCACTTTAAACCTTTCCTTGTGCAGAGCATGAGGGATTCCGGAGGCTGCGGCATCAGCAGGGCTCGTGTGATAGGCTGATCCTCACACAGGGCAAACGTCTCTGATTGGACAAGAGTAGGACCGTGACCAAACTGGCTGGTCAGCAATGACACTCGCTCTTTTCTTGCCCACAGACTCGTTCCCCCGGCATAGGGATGGGTGACTTCGGGGGCCCTGCTGGGTGAGCTGGCGAAGGCGTGTCGTGAGCTGCCAATGACCGCACCTGCGGGTATCTGAGTCCTTTGAGGAGGCGCTGCTGTCCATGTTACGCCCGAAGCAGAGCGCGCTGCACCATGTGGAGGAGGAGAGCGCCGCCATTCAGTTTTGTTGTCTACCTTGGGGGTGATTCAGCACCAAGGGGAAATGGGGTCTGGGTCAGGAGCTGGGAGGGGGGTTAGGTGAAGGGTTTGTATAAGAAGCTGGGGACGGTAGGTTGGTGACGGGTCTTGAAGCTGGGAAGGGGGGTTTGGTGAGGGGCCTTGGCCAGGAGCTTGGTAGAGGGGTCGGTGATGGGTTTGGGTCAGGAGCTTAGGGGGGGTTATGTGAGGGTTAGGGGTTGTGATGGGCAGGTTGGTGAGGGGTCTAGGTCAGGAGCTGGGGAGGGGGGTTAGATGAGGGGCCTTGGTCAGGAGCTTGGTAGAGGTGTCAGTGATGGGTTTGGGTCAGGAGCTCGGTAGAGGGGTGGGTGATGGGTTTGGGTCAGGAGCTTGGAGGGGGGTTATGTGAGGGGCCTTTGTCAGGAGCTGGGTAGAGGGGTCGGTTATGGGTTTGTGTCAGGAGCTGGGGAGGGGGGTTATATGAGGGGCCTTGGTTATGTGAGGGGTTTGTATAAGAAGTTGAGGAGAGGAGTTGGTGATGGGTCTTGGAGCTGGGAAGGGGGGTTTGGTGAGGGACCTTAGTCAGGAGCTGGGTAGGGGGGTTGGTGAGGGATCTGGGTCAGGAGCTGAGAGAGGGGTTAGGTGAGGGGTTTGTAAAAGAAGCTGGGGACTGTAGGTTGGTGACGGGGCTTGGAGCTGGGAAGGGGGGGTTGGTGAGGGGCCTTGGTCAGGAGCTCGGTAGTGGGGTCGGTGATGGGTTTGGGTCAGGAGCTTGGGGGGGTTAGGTGAGGGGCCTTGGTCAGGAGCTCGGTAGAGGTGTCAGTGATAGGTTTGGGTCAGGAGCTTGGTAGAGGGGTGGGTGATGGGTTTGGGTCAGGAGCTTGGAGGGGGGTTATTTGTGAGGGGTTTGTATAAGAAGTTGAGGAGAGAAGTTGGTGATGGGTCTTGGAGCTGGGAAGGGGGGTTTGGTGAGGGGCCTTAGTCAGGAGCTGGGGACGGGGGGTTGGTGAGGGATCTGGGTCAGGAGCTGGGAGAGGGGTTAGGTGAGGGGTTTGTATAAGAAGCTGGGGACGGTAGGTTGGTGACGGGTCTTGGAGCTGGGAAGGGGGGTTTGGTGAGGGGCCTTGGTCAGGAGCTCGGTAGAGGGGTTGGTGATGGGTTTGGATAAGGAGCTTAGGGGGGGTTATGTGAGGGTTAGGGGTTGTGATGGGTAGGTTGGTGAAGGGTCTAGGTCAGGAGCTGGGGAGGGGTTAGATGAGGGCCCTTGGTCAGGAGCTTGGTAGAGGTGTCAGTGATGGGTTTGGGTCAGGAGCTCGGTTGAGGGGTAGGTGATGGGTTTGGGTCAAGACCTTAGGGGGAGTTATGTGAGGGTTAGGGATTGTGATGGGTAGGTTGGTGAGGGGTCTAGATCAGGAGCTGGGGAAGGGGGTTCTGGGTCAGGAGCTGGAGCAGATGAAGGTGGAGCAGGCGAGTGAGCGCCTATTTTCCAGCCGACGCTGCTGTCCATGTTGCGCCCAAAGCAGAGCGTGCTGCACCACATGGAGGAGGATGGTGCCACCATTCATTTTAATTGTCTACCTTGAGGGTGATTCAGCACCAGGAGGAAATAGAACATTTTTTTTATCGCCTAGTGATGAATCATCTTTAAGGAAGACAATGATAGTGAATGGCGGTTTTCTCTCCTAAAACATACCACACCTTTTTCACCTGTTCCTGAATAGAACCCTTTTTTTCAGTGACATGACCTGTCATAAGCGTGAGGACCATTCCAGCTTTTGGGACCTTTTGAGCCCCAGATAATGAGATTGGCTTACCAGCAGGTGGCGCAGCGGCGGTCGGTGGGCAGAGGAGGCCGATGCAGGGCCCTCGTTGTAAGGATATTGGAGCAGAATTTTTTTATCTTTATAAGGAAAGTGAGCGTCATCTCCGAGGGCCAAACCTCACCCAGGGAGACCTCAGCGCCTCATCTATGACCAAGAGGGAAAAGTGACGGGAAAACAACTCTTAACCCTATTATATCATTTAACCCTCTGCACAACCTAAACTAGATAAAGCTGGTGAAACACAGCGACTTATTGTAATATATATATATATATATATTATATATATTACAGCATATATACTTGTGACTTATTGTAATAAAAAAAATATATATATATATATATTACAGCATATATACTTGTGACTTATTGTAATAAAAAAAAATATATATATATATATATATTACAGCATATATACTTGTGACTTATTGTAATAAAAAAAAAAAAAAAAAAAAAAAATATATATATATATATATATATATATATATATATATATATATATATATATTATATATTACAGCATATATACTTGTGACTTATTGTAATATATATATATATAATATATATTACAGAATATATACCTGTAACTTATTGGACTTATTGTAATATGTAATATATATATATATATATATATATATTTAAATATTACAGCATATATACTTGTGACTTATTGTAATATATATATATATATATTTTTTTTTTTTTTTTTTTTATGGGTGTGACCCATGATTGGGGGGTGTGGCCACACCAGCACTGTGTCTCCTCCTCACTCACCACCCTATAGAGTAGAGAACAGGGCAGGGGCCGCACCCTGCCACGGCTCGCAATGATGAAGTGGTTGGGGGCAGGGAGTACGGCCCGGTCTCCCTTCTGCACTGGCAGCCTGCAGACATATTTAAAGTGGACCGAAACCCAGGATTTAGACTATCCTGGGTTTTGGTCCTCCCCGATCGGGGATACCCCGCTGTGTGAACCCCCCCAAATCGCCGAGCACAACTCACCTTATACAGTCTTTTGGCGCATGCGCTGCCGCTCGTCCAATCAGCGTGCTAACGCTGTCTAAGCCAGCATCTAAGGCCAGCAGCTCTGAGTGTGCTGGCAGCCACATTCCCCGCTTCCTTCTAACAGGGAGCGTGCCCGCGCCAGCCGTTCACAAATGCCTGGTGTGGACATGCGCCATCCCTAGAGGGATAGTGGGGATGCGGCCACGGCTCGCACATGCACCGTTGGACTGGGAAGCAAGGTAAGTGTATGAGGCGACCTCGGGGGTTTCACACAGCGGGGCATCCTGATTTTGGATTCCCGGAGGGGGGAGGGAATCGTTTGGCGGGCCAATCGCGCTGGGTTTTGGTCCACTTTAAAGAGCACGTGTTCACTTGGTGGAGGTAAGACGGGGAGGCCGATTCATTAATAGCGCCAGGTAGCGACAAATGAGCGACTGTAGCGTGATTTTTTCAGCACCAGCCAGTATTCGCTGTGCTTGACCGGCGTTAGCTTGATGACAGCAACTCAGTCGGTGTGCGGTAATGTTGAATACGGGCTGGGGGGTCGCTGTTTCACAGGTCCAGCGTTGTATGTGAGCGCCTGACAACGAATGGCCAGAGCGAACGGCTAGCTTCATATTCATCAACAAATCACGCTCCGAATGTGCTGTCGCTGTCCATTCCTTGTTTAAACCCCAGAGCGCTGGCGGCGATGTGTATTAACTAGTTTTTAACCCCTAAACAACCATATTTTTTGAATGTAACATTATACATGTTTTTAGAATCATTTTGTTATATGAATACATTAATCTCAGACCTGTTAGATCAATTCTGCACATATTTTTTTTTAATTTTGTTTTTGACTTAAAAATAAATCCTAACATTGCAGAAGTGTTCTCCGATTTTTTGACATTAAAAAAAAAAAAAAAAAAAAATTAATACCAATTAATTATGAATAATTATAGATTGCTCCATTGAAATGCATTGGACATCGCCAGGGAGCGACAGCTCATACCTGGCGCTGTGAGGGAATTTGCAGCGGCGCTGTTCGGTCCAGGCGGCTTCATGATGAATGCCGCGCTAGCCGTCGCTCTCGCCGGCGCTAGCCTCATTTTGCTTGATAAATGCGTCATTGTGACCGCCGCCGGGCGTACTTGAGTCGGTAGTCGCCGTTAGCTGCCGCTACCTGGCGCTCGTCAGACACTACCTGGCGCTATCGCTTGATGAATAAGGGCCTAAGGGGGTGTACAGAGAAGGCAACATTCATCGCACTCTCTTCATCACAGCAGAGCGACGCACACATCGCAGAAAGCTGTGAGTCACCTGTGAGCTATTAAAATTTCAATAGCAGGCTCATGACTGCTTTACAGTGTATTACAGCTGATTACAAATGAAACAATTATGACACATCAGCTGCAGTCTGGCTGCAACATTGTAACAATGTAGGTCCTCGTCCCTGTAGGCTACCAGCCCGCATAGCCCACATAGACCATGAGCTATTTAGCACCGCCCTGGGCTTTGGGTAGGGGTGGTCTGACCATAGGGAGACTCAGGCAAATGCCCAGTGGGCTTCACTACTTTGGGGCAGTCTTGGCTGCTACCTTTACTAACACTCCCATCCAATCACAGCGCCCTTCCCCACTCTAACCCCTCATCCAGCCAATGTCCTCCCCCTAATGATACAGCCTCAGCCTTGGAACACACTGGTTGCCTGGCCAGGAAGCAGCAGAGATGCCAGGGCTGGTCATGGGCCCGCTGGGTGCTGGTAACATCCAGGGCTGATTCTTGGCCCCAGTCCGCCACTGGCTTTGGGAATGCAGTGGCGGACTGGGGGGGTTAATGGTAACTTGCTGGCAGGTGACCTGCTGGCCCCTCCTGCCATGTGAACTGGTATAGGCACTTCAAGGACCACTTACCAGTTCACAAAGGGTAAAATTAATATTAAATAATATAAAGAAGTCTTATACGTTGTTATGTTTTTTTTCCTTTATCTATTTCCATCGCCGATCCTGCTGTCCCATGCCGGCCACCTTTGCTGCTTCTGACAGATGGAAGCAGGGCCGACGTCAGCACCTACTCTCCTCTCTGGTGTTCTCTCTAATCTAATTTCTGCTGCTCTCCCTACTTCTCTCCCCCAGCACTTGCTAGTCTTCTCTATGGTGCTCTCCATACTCTTCCCTCTAGTGCTCTCCTTACTCTTCTGCCTGGTGCTCTCTCTACTCTTCTCTCTGGTGCTCTCTTTACTCTTCTCTATGATGATCTCCCTACTTCTCTCTCTGGTGCTCTCGCCATTCTTCTCTCTGGTGCTCTCCCCAGTCCTCTCTCTGGTGCTCCCTCTACTCTTCTTTATGATGCTCTCCCTACTCTTTTCTATGGTGCTCTCCCTAGTCTTCTTTCTGGTTCTCTCCCTAGTTTTCTCTATAGTGCTCTCTCTACTCTTCGCTATGGTGCTCTTCTTATTCTTCTGTCTGATGCTCTCCCTACTCTTCTCTCTGGTGCTCTCCATAGTCTTTCCTATGGTGCTCTACCAACTCTCTTCTCCAGTGCTCTGTTTACTCTCCTCTCTGGTTCTCCCTAACCTCCTTTCTGATGCTCTCCCTACCTTTCTCTCTAATGCAATTCCTAGTCTTCTTCATGGTGCTCTCCCTACTTTTTTCTCTGATGCTATCCCTACTCTTCTCTCTGGTGCTATCTCTACTCTTCTCTATGGTGCTCTTCCTACTCATCTCTCTGGTGCTGTCTCTACTCATCTCTCTGGTGCTGTCTCTACTCTTCTCTCTGGTGCTGTCTCTACTCATCTCTCTGGTGCTGTCTCTACTCTTCTCTCTGGTGCTGTCTCTACTCATCTCTCTGGTGCTGTCTCTACTCTTCTCTCTGGTGCTGTCTCTACTCTTCTCTCTGGTGCTGTCTCTACTTCTCTCTCTGGTGCTGTCTCTACTCATCTCTCTGGTGCTGTCTCTACTCTTCTCTCTGGTGCTGTCTCTACTCTTCTCTCTGGTGCTGTCTCTACTCATCTCTCTGGTGCTGTCTCTACTCATCTCTCTGGTGCTGTCTCTACTCTTCTCTCTGGTGCTGTGTCTACTTTTCTCTCTGGTGCTGTCTCTACTCTTCTCTCTGGTGCTGTCTCTACTCATCTCTCTGGTGCTGTCTCTACTCATCTCTCTGGTGCTGTCTCTACTCATCTCTCTGGTGCTGTCTCTACTCATCTCTCTGGTGCTGTCTCTACTCTTCTCTCTGGTGCTGTCTCTACTCTTCTCTCTGGTGCTGTCTCTACTCTTCTCTCTGGTGCTGTCTCTACTCATCTCTCTGGTGCTGTCTCTACTCTTCTCTCTGGTGCTGTCTCTACTCTTCTCTCTGGTGCTGTGTCTACTTTTCTCTCTGGTGCTGTCTCTACTCTTCTCTCTGGTGCTGTCTCTACTCATCTCTCTGGTGCTGTCTCTACTCATCTCTCTGGTGCTGTCTCTACTCTTCTCTCTGGTGCTGTCTCTACTCTTCTCTCTGGTGCTGTCTCTACTCTTCTCTCTGGTGCTGTCTCTACTCATCTCTCTGGTGCTGTCTCTACTTCTCTCTCTGGTGCTGTCTCTACTCTTCTCTCTGGTGCTGTCTCTACTCATCTCTCTGGTGCTGTCTCTACTCATCTCTCTGGTGCTGTCTCTACTCTTCTCTCTGGTGCTGTCTCTACTCTTCTCTCTGGTGCTGTCTCTACTTTTCTCTCTGGTGCTGTCTCTACTCATCTCTCTGGTGCTGTCTCTACTCTTCTCTCTGGTGCTGTGTCTACTTTTCTCTCTGGTGCTGTCTCTACTCTTCTCTCTGGTGCTGTCTCTACTTCTCTCTCTGGTGCTGTCTCTACTCATCTATCTGGTGCTGTCTCTACTCATCTCTCTGGTGCTGTCTCTACTCATCTCTCTGGTGCTGTCTCTACTCATCTCTTTGGTGCTGTCTCTACTCATCTCTCTGGTGCTGTCTCTACTCATCTCTCTGGTGCTGTCTCTACTCATCTCTCTGGTGCTGTCTCTACTCTTCTCTCTGGTGCTGTCTCTACTCATCTCTCTGGTGCTGTCTCTACTCATCTCTCTGGTGCTGTCTCTACTCTTCTCTCTGGTGCTGTCTCTACTCATCTCTCTGGTGCTGTCTCTACTCATCTCTCTGGTGCTCTCCCCATTCTTTTCTCTGGTGCTCTCCCTATTCTTCTCTATGGTGCTCACCCCACTCTTCTATCCAGCGCTCCACCTACTCTCCTCTCTGGTGTTCTTCCTACTGTAGTTTCTCACTCTCACTCCTCACACTCCTCTTGATTTCTCTCCTTGATTTTCTCCCTTGCAGTCCACTTACTCCTCAGTTTCCTCTCTGGTGCTTTTCCAGTTATATCAAGTACCGCCCGGGTGGTGTGTATGTGGTTTGTCAGTCATCTAAAACCATAGTATAAGCACACAATACAGTTTATAAGTGAATAAAACACAAAATACAGAGGAGACCATCTTTACAGAGATATTTCTATCCTGCAGGGTAATGCACCCATCACATTGCACATTGCACTGTACTCTAAATTCCAATAGTAGGCTCTTTAGAAGGTATCACAGCTGATTACAATTAAACAATTAACATACATGAATTGTTTATTGGTTGCAATCATGTAAAACAATGGATTTCTAAGCAGGAAGCTGTCAGGCTTTTCAGAATGACTCATCACATTTGCTATAGTCCCAGCAGGATGGAGAGATAGCTCATATTCAATATTTTGAATCCCCCTATATGGCTCCCTGAGCTCTGCCACCTCTATAATTTATTTTTATCTCCTTTGCAGCAGGTCTGTGCTTATGGAGCAAAGCTAGGCTTGGGTAAAATAAAGATGGCAGCTGATCAAGTTGGGGCACAAGTCAATCTGCAGCATTGTCGAGTACCAGCTTATAGTATCATGATTACCACCAGTGGTACTAGTACATAAATCTCATAACTGCCCTTAAAACTGCAGCAACCCCTACACCCCCCCCCCAGGCATCACAATCGTATGTGTTTACAATCTCTCAGCTGCCCTTAATTTAAAACTAAATTCTACAGGAGAGACTGTTGTTTCTGGAAAGATATGACTATGTGTCTGCGGATCTCCTTGTTCCTGGCTCCATAGATCATGGGATTAACCATGGGAGGGACCAGGACGTAGAAGTTGGCAAACAAGATGTGAACATGTAGAGGAATGTTATGCCCAAACCTGTGAGCAAGATAAGAGAACAAAGCTGGAATGTAGGTGACCAGGATGACGCAGACGTGAGAACCACAGGTGCCCAAAGCCTTGTGACGGGCTTCCTTGGAGGACAATCTAAAGACTGCCCTCACTATGGCAAAATATGACAATAATATCAGAACAATATCTACAACAACGACTAACAGGGCCACTATCAGGCCATACACCCGATTAATGGTGGTATCTGAGCATGCGATCTTCACAATGGCCATGTGTTCACAGTACGTGTGGGAGATGATGTTTTGGCAGTAAGACAACCTGCTTGCAAGTACTGGTTCTGGAGTCATGAGGAGCATGGCTCGAAGGATTCCAAAACAAAAGATCTTAATGATGGTGTAATTAGTCAGGATAGAGTGGTAACTAAGAGGATAACAAATCGCAATATAGCGGTCATAGCCCATCGCCAACAGGACAGTAGATTCCATCATGGTGGAGCTGTGAATAAAAAAGAGCTGGGCCAGGCAGGCGTTAAAGCCAATTTCATTGTCATGGAACCAGAAAATGCTGAGGCTCTTGGGGATGACTATCGTGGACGCTGCCAAGTCAAAGATGACCAGCATAGATAACAAAAGGTACATAGGCTTGTGGAGAGCCTCCTTAGAGAGAATGATGGCAAGCATGGAACAATTTCCTAGGACAGTCAGACCATACATGATGACCATAGGGATGGAGATCCAGATGTGGGCATACTCCAGGCCTGGAATCCCAATCAGAATGAAGTTCTGTGGCCGCAAGAAGGTTATATTGTGCTTAGACATGGCTCCTCCATTCATTACTGAAGACAATGACAAGGCAACGTTAGTTTTTTTTTGTCTAAACACCAACTTAACTTTTTTTTTTACTGATAACAGCTAATAGTAACTGTTAATGTTATTTTCTTCTAAATAAGCATCTGATCCTTTTTTGAGGCTGTCAGTAGGGATGAGCGAATCGATCCGGACGAACCCGGATTCGATCCGAATTTCATGAAAAATTCGATTCGGATCGAATCCGAATTTCCCCGTGTTTCGATCGCTCGAAGTTTTCCTTTAACATCCATTCATTTACATTACAGGCATTCTAAGATGGCGGACGGGACATGTCCAGACATCAACCCCGCGCCAGTGCAAGCTGGGGCAGTCACATGCAGCCTATCAGCAGCCAGCAAGCCCGGTGACGTCACAGCGCTATTTAAGTCGGCGGACATCTTGCTTTTCCTCATTTCTCTATTGCATTCGTGAGAGACAGGACGCTGCTGTAGGCAGGGAGAGACAGTTAGACAGACAGGGACAGGCTGGAGACAGGCAGGAGACAGGCAGGAGACAGACAGAAAGTCAGCGAGAAGCAGGGAAAGTTAGGAAAAATCGGAGGCAGTCACAGGGAGATTTTTTTTTTTTTCATCCAGCCTGAGTGTTACTGGCTGGCTGACTGGCTTTGTTAGCGTTTTCAGGCTGCTTATACACTTACTGTGCATATATACTGAACTGATCTCAAGTCTGCTGTGAGGCATCCCATTATGTGACTACACCAGCCTCTATTTAATGCTGTAACCCTCTGCACTTATTCTAATAGAAATTTGGCCTGATAAACACACTTGCTGTGCATAGTATTACTGCTCACAGGTGCACCCCTGGCTGTTGGGGCATCCCATTCTGTGACTACACCAGCCTCTATTTACTGCTGTAACCCTTTGCACTTATTCTAATAGAAATTAGGCATGATAAAGACACTTTTGCTGTGCATAGTAGTACTGCTGCCAGGTGCACTGCTGGCTGTTGGGGCATCCCATTCTGTGACTACACAAGCCTCTATTTAATACTATAACCCTTTGCACTTATTCTAATAGAAATTTGGCCTGATAAACACACTTTTTCTGTGCATAGTAGTACTGCTGCCAGGTGCTCTCTGGTTGTTGGGGCATCCCATTCTGTGACTGCACCTGCCTCTATTTAATACTCTAACCCTTTGCACTTATTCTAATAGAAATTAGGCCTGATAAAGACATTTTTGCTGTGCATAGTAGTACTGCTGCTAGGTGCACTGCTGGCTGTTGGGGCATCCCATTCTGTGACTACACAAGCCTCTATTTACTGCTATAACCCTTTGCACTTATTCTAATAGAAATTTGGCCTGATAAACACACTTTTGCTGTGCATAGTATTACTGCTCCCAGGTGCACTCCTGTTGGGGCATCCCATTCTGTGACTACACCAGCCTCTATTTAATACTATAACCCTTTGCACTTATTCTAATAGAAATTTGGCCTGATAAAGACACTTTTGCTGTGCATAGTAGTACTGCTCCCAGGTGCTCTGCTGTTGGGGCATCCCATTCTGTAACATACCATACCCCTCTTTATTTACACTAAGCAGCTCTCTTATTTACACTAAGCAGGCCTGTTGGAGGCTGAGTGTTACTGCTCACTTTTGGTGTGCATTTTATTCTGTTTCATATAGACCCACCGCTGCCTGGGGGTTCTTAAACTATCACCTACTACCACGCCAGTTAGACTATGTCGGGCAGACAAGTGCCTGGAAGTGAAAAGAGGAATGGCAGAGGCCAAGATTCCGCAGGCAGAGCTCGCAGCAGACTGGGGGCCAGTAGCAGCAGGAGTCACGCTGAGAGACCTAATCTGCCAGTATCTGCTAGAACAACATCATCACAACTTACGTCTGAGACCCCCAGTCTAGGGTTGGTAGGTTCCTCTGACACAACCCTGAGTTGGCATGCCCCGAGAGCAGTCCCTGTCCTCCCATTGCCTCTGTCCTACGCCGTTCCCTCCCCCAGCAACGTATCCTATGCTTTGGGTTCAGCTCCACTCTTTAGTGAGGAGGACGATCAGATAGAGGACAGTCAGCAGCTACTGCCCAGCCAAGAAATGGAGGTGGCTTCTTTAGCTAGGCAGACAAATAGTGATGTGGACAGTGTCGTGGGTGCTGCGAGCGTTCCAGCTCCTGCGCCAGACATTGTTGACGAATCCACGAACATCAGTGACGTACAGCCACAACTCGGTGATAATGATGATGACGATGAAGCCGATCGCACTTGGGAGCTGGGTGATGAAGGGGCTTCATCGTCATCATCAGGAGAAGAGGGGCGCAGGTTGCCCCGGAGTCAGCAGCTCAGGCAGCAAGGTGTTAGCAGCGTGGTTGGCAGGCAGCATGGGGGCACAATTGTAAAGCCTGGAGCCAAACGGGGCCGGGGCCGGGGTAGAGCACCTGCTGCTCGGCAGGCTACCGTATCGGGAGGTAGTGGGGCAGGGGTTCCTGGAGTTGGCAACAGCAGCAGTGAATCAGTGAGGCCAGGGGGTGGGAAAAGTAGCTACTCGGCAGTGTGGCAGTTTTTCCTGAAGCATCCGCAGGAGGGTAACATGGCCACATGCAAGATATGTAGGCAGAAGGTGAAGCGTGGCCAGGGTCCAAATGTTGGCACCACGGCCCTGCGTCAACATATGCAGCGTCACCATAAAGCGGCCTGGGAGAACCTAGGCTCCGGAGAGGTGGGCCAGAGTGCTTCCTCACCGAGTGGCACGCCGCTCCCAATTTCTGCCAGCCAAGGCTCCAGCACCTCAGCCGAAGGCAGCTGTGCATCATACCCATCCTCTGTCGCTCCTCCTCCTCCTCCTCCAAGTCATGCATCCCGCCAACAATCCATCAGCGAAGCCATGTCCAAGAGACAGCAGTATGAGCCCACTCATCCTACGGCGCAGAAGCTGAATGTGCTCCTGTCCAAGTAGCTGGTGCTGCAGTCGCTCCCTTTTCAGGTGGTGGACTCTGCACCTTTCAGAGAACTGATGGCTTGTGCCGAGCCGAGGTGGAGAGTCCCAAGCCGTCATTTCTTTGCCAAGAAGGCAGTACCAGCGCTGCACACTTTTGTTGAACAGAAGGTGGGCCAGTCCTTGAGCCTGTCGGTGTGTAGCAAAGTGCATGGCAGCGCCGACGTCTGGAGCTGTAACTACGGTCAGGGACAGTACATGTCGTTTACGGCCCACTGGGTGAATGTGGTCCCTTTGCAGCAGCAGCAACTTGGACAGGTCACGCCGCTTCGGCCTCCGCGCTCCCTGCCCGTTGGGCCTGTGACACCGTGCGACTCGGCCTCCTCATCCTCTGCCATCTCCTCACCCTCCACTGTAGGCTCAAGTCTCAGTGCCCCTCCAGTCTACCATGTGTGCAGGGCACGGAGGTGTCACGCAGTGCTTCACATGGTTTGTCTTGGCGAACGGAGTCACACAGGGGAGGAACTGCTTAAATGTATTCATCAGGAAATCCAAACATGGCTTACTCCAAGAAAACTTAAAATGGGAATCATGGTTACCGACAATGGAAAGAACATTTTGTCTGCACTGCACCAAGGAAGCCTGACCCATGCCCCCTGCATGGCTCACGTCTTCAATCGGGTTGTCAAGCGGTATCTGAAGTGTTCCCCCCATCTGAAAGACATCCTAACAACTTCAAGGAAACTTTGCATGCACTTCAGCCACTCATACACCGCCAAACACACCCATCTTGAGCTACAGCGTCAGAATGGTATCCCCCAACATAGTCTGATTTGCGATGTTTCCACCCGTTGGAATTCCACCCTTCACATGTTGGACTGATTATATGAACAGCCATCATGGATTTCCTGATGATCCAAGCAGATAGGGGGACTCCCCTGTGTAACTTCAATGTCAACCAGTGGCAGCTCATACGTGACACCTGCCGTTTGCTCAGGCCCTTTGAGGAAGCCACTTTATTTGTCAATCGGCAGGATTACGGGATGAACGACGTGATTCCACTGCTTCATGTACTACAGCACATGTTGGAAACCATGGCTGGTCAGGGCACTGGAGACATGGCGTTTACATCTTACGGCCACATGAACCCCGTTGGAGCTGAACTGGAGGAGGAAGAGGAGGAGGAGTTGCCCAGCGAAACACAGTTTAGGCTTGGCGAAATGGCTGGTTTATCTAGTCAGCGGACAGGAGAGGAGGAGCAGGAGCAGCCAGAGGAGCTAGAGGTTTTTGAGGAAGGCGAGACAGAGGACCCGGGCACACCGTGGCAGTATGCAGTGGGGATGGAGACAGGTAGTCCATCCGAGTCACTTGCGCAAATGGCAGGAAGCATGCTCACGTGCTTGCGTAGTGACCCCAGAATTGTTTCCATCTGTCGGCGGGATGACTTCTGGCTGTCCACCTTATTGGACCCTCGCTTCTGGCACAAAATGGGGGCATTTTTTAAACCCACCGAGAGGGAGGACAAACTGAACTACTACAAAGACATTCTACGTAGGCAGTTGGCCGATGCCTATCTGCGCCATGGTCCATACTCTCGCAGGTCTGACTCGAGGGGACCTCTGCGCTCACCTTCCACTGCCATGGCCACTGGGGGGGTTGGCAGGAGCAGCAGCAGCAGCTCCATCAGCAGCAGCCTCAGTCTTCAGTCGCTAATGAGTAGCTTTCTACACCCGCATAGTGAGGCTACTCATGAGCAGCAGGAAGACCTGAAGCAGGACCTTAACCAGCAGGTCATGTCATACTTTGACATGACCATGCCAACACACCTTGAGGATCCGCTGGACTTCTGGGCAGCCAAACTTGATTTGTGGCCGCAACTAGCAGAGTTTGCCCTGGAAAAGCTGTCCTGCCCGGCAAGTAGCGTGCCATCTGAGCGGGTGTTTAGTGCGGCGGGGGCCATAGTTACGGCGAGGAGAACTCGTCTGTCAACTAAAAATGTGGAGAGACTCACCTTTGTCAAAATGAATCAGGGATGGATCAGCCAGGATTTCCACCCACCAATGGCTGATGCATGCGACTAGATTCAGCATGGTGCCACGTTTTACACTTTCCAAATGGTGCAAAACATATTTATGTCTTTAGGCCAATTTTTGGGCTCCTGCTGCTGCTGCCAATGTGATTCATCCAATTTTTGGAATCCTAAAGACAACCCCAGTGTCTCTTTAAAGTAATGTTTGGGATCCTGCTGCTGCTGCCAACTCCAGGGTGTGATTCATCCAATTTTTGGGCTCCTGAAGCCAACTCCAGTGTCTCTTTAAAGTAATATTTGGGCTCCTGCTGCTGCTGCTGCCAACTCCAGGGTGTGATTCATCCAAGTTTTGGGCTCCTGAAGCCAGCCCCAGTGTCTCTTTAAAGAAATGTTTGGGCTCCTGCTGCTGCTGCTGCTGCCAACTCCAGGGTGTGATTCATCCAATTTTTGGGCTCCTGAAGCCAACTCCAGTGTCTCTTTAAAGTAATGTTTGGGCTCCTGCTGCTGCTGATGCCAACTCCAGGGTGTGATTCATCCAATTTTTGGGCTCCTGAAGCCAACCCCAGTGTCTCTTTAAAGTAATGTTTGGGCTCCTGCTGCTGCTGCTGCCAACTCCAGGGTGTGATTAATCCAATTTTTGGGCTCCGGAAGCCAACCCCAGTGTCTCTTTAAAGTAATGTTTGGGCTCTTGCTGCTGCTGCCAACTCCAGGGTGTGATTCATCCAATTTTTGGGCTCCTGAAGCCAACTCCAGTGTCTCTTTAAAGTAATGTTTGGGCTCCTGCTGCTGCTGCTGCCAACTCCAGGGTGTGATTCATCCAATTTTTGGACTCCTGAAGCCAACCCCAGTGTCTCTTTAAAGTAATGTTTGGGCTCCTGCTGCTGCTGCTGCTGCCAACTCCAGGGTGTGAATCATCCAATTTTTGGGCTCCTGAAGCCAACTCCAGTGTCTCTTTAAAGTAATGTTTGGGTTCCTGCTGCCAACTCCAGGGTGTGATTCATCCAATTTTTGGGCTCCTGAAGCCAACTCCAGTGTCTCTTTAAAGTAATATTTGGGCTCCTGCTGCTGCTGCCAACTCCAGGGTGTGATTCATCCAATTTTTGGGCTCCTGAAGCCAACTCCAGTGTCTCTTTAAAGTAATATTTGGGCTCCTGCTGCTGCTGCCAACTCCAGGGTGTGATTCATCCAATTTTTGGGCTCCTGAAGCCAACTCCAGTGTCTCTTTAAAGTAATGTTTGGGCTCCTGCTGCTGCTGCTGCTGCCAACTCCAGGGTGTGATTCATCCAATTTTTGGGCTCCTGAAGCCAACCCCAGTGTCTCTTTAAAGTAATGTTTGGGCTCCTGCTGCTGCTGCTGCTGCTGCCAACTCCAGGGTGTGAATCATCCAATTTTTGGGCTCCTGAAGCCAACTCCAGGGTCTCTTTAAAGTAATGTTTGGGCTCCTGCTGCTGCTGCCAACTCCAGGGTGTGATTCATCCAATTTTTGGGCTCCTGAAGCCAACTCCAGTGTCCCTTTAAAGTAATGTTTGGGCTCCTGCTGCTGCTGCTGCCAACTCCAGGGTGTGATTCATCCAATTTTTGGGCTCCTGAAGCCAACCCCAGTGTCTCTTTAAAGTAATGTTTGGGCTCCTGCTGCTGCTGCTGCTGCCAACTCCAGGGTGTGATTCATCCAATTTTTGGGCTCCTGAAGCCAACTCCAGTGTCTCTTTAAAGTAATGTTTGGGCTCCTGCTGCTGCTGCCAACTCCAGGGTGTGAATCATCCAATTTTTGGGCTCCTGAAGCCAACCCCAGTGTCTCTTTAAAGTAATGTTTGGGCTCCTGCTGCTGCTGCCAACTCCAGGGTGTGATTCATCCAATTTTTGGGCTCCTGAAGCTAACTCCAGTGTCTCTTTAAAGTAAAGTTTGGGCTCCTGCTGCTGCTGCTGCTGCCAACTCCAGGGTGTGATTCATCCAATTTTTGGGCTCCTGAAGCCAACCCCAGTGTCTCTTTAAAGTAATGTTTGGGCTCCTGCTGCTGCTGCCAACTCCAGGGTGTGAATCATCCAATTTTTGGGATCCTGAAGCCAACCCCAGTGTCTCTTTAAAGTCATGTTTGGGATCCTGCTGCTGCTGCCAACTCCAGGGTGTGATTCATCCAATTTTTGGGCTCCTGAAGCCAACCCCAGTGTCTCTTTAAAGTAATGTTTGGGCTCCTGCTGCTGCTGCCAACTCCAGGGTGTGATTCGTCCAATTTTTGGGCTCCTGAAGCCAACTCCAGTGTCTCTTTAAAGTAATGTTTGGGCTCCTGCTGCTGCTTCAAACTCCAGGGTGTGATTCATCCAATTTTTGGGCTCCTGAAGCCAACCCCAGTGTCTCTTTAAAGTAATGTTTGGGCTCCTGCTGCTGCTGCTGCTGCCAACTCCAGGGTGTGAATCATCCAATTTTTGGGCTCCTGAAGCCAACTCCAGTGTCTCTTTAAAGTAATGTTTGGGTTCCTGCTGCCAACTCCAGGGTGTGATTCATCCAATTTTTGGGCTCCTGAAGCCAACTCCAGTGTCTCTTTAAAGTAATATTTGGGCTCCTGCTGCTGCTGCCAACTCCAGGGTGTGATTCATCCAATTTTTGGGCTCCTGAAGCCAACCCCAGTGTCTCTTTAAAGTAATGTTTGGGCTCCTGCTGCTGCTGCCAACTCCAGGGTGTGATTCATCCAATTTTTGGGCTCCTGAAGCCAACTCCAGTGTCTCTTTAAAGTAATGTTTGGGCTCCTGCTGCTGCTGCTGCTGCCAACTCCAGGGTGTGATTCATCCAATTTTTGGGCTCCTGAAGCCAACCCCAGTGTCTCTTTAAAGTAATGTTTGGGCTCCTGCTGCTGCTGCTGCTGCCAACTCCAGGGTGTGAATCATCCAATTTTTGGGCTCCTGAAGCCAACTCCAGGGTCTCTTTAAAGTAATGTTTGGGCTCCTGCTGCTGCTGCCAACTCCAGGGTGTGATTCATCCAATTTTTGGGCTCCTGAAGCCAACTCCAGTGTCCCTTTAAAGTAATGTTTTGGGCTCCTGCTGCTGCTGCTGCCAACTCCAGGGTGTGATTCATCCAATTTTTGGGCTCCTGAAGCCAACCCCAGTGTCTCTTTAAAGTAATGTTTGGGCTCCTGCTGCTGCTGCTGCCAACTCCAGGGTGTGAATCATCCAATTTTTGGGCTCCTGAAGCCAACTCCAGTGTCTCTTTAAAGTAATGTTTGGGCTCCTGCTGCTGCTGCCAACTCCAGGGTGTGAATCATCCAATTTTTGGGCTCCTGAAGCCAACCCCAGTGTCTCTTTAAAGTAATGTTTGGGCTCCTGAAGCTGCTGCTGCTGCCAACTCCAGGGTGTGATTCATCCAATTTTTGGGCTCCTGAAGCTAACTCCAGTGTCTCTTTAAAGTAAAGTTTGGGCTCCTGCTGCTGCTGCTGCTGCCAACTCCAGGGTGTGATTCATCCAATTTTTGGGCTCCTGAAGCCAACCCCAGTGTCTCTTTAAAGTAATGTTTGGGCTCCTGCTGCTGCTGCCAACTCCAGGGTGTGAATCATCCAATTTTTGGGCTCCTGAAGCCAACTCCAGTGTCTCTTTAAAGTAATGTTTGGGATCCTGCTGCTGCTGCCAACTCCAGGGTGTGATTCATCCAATTTTTGGGCTCCTGAAGCCAACTCCAGTGTCTCTTTAAAGTAATGTTTGGGCTCCTGCTGCTGCTGCCAACTCCAGGGTGTGAATCATCCAACTTTTGGGCTCCTGAAGCCAACTCCAGTGTCTCTTTAAAGTAATGTTTGGGTTCCTGCTGCCAACTCCAGGTTGTGATTCATTCAATTTTTGGGCTCCTGAAGCCAACTCCAGTGTCTCTTTAAAGTAAAGTTTGGGCCCCTGCTGCTGCTGCTGCTGCCAACTCCAGGGTGTGATTCATCCAATTTTTGGGCTCCTGAAGCCAACCCCAGTGTCTCTTTAAAGTAATGTTTGGGCTCCTGCTGCTGCTGCCAACTCCAGGGTGTGAATCATCCAATTTTTGGGCTCCTGAAGCCAACTCCAGTGTCTCTTTAAAGTAATGTTTGGGATCCTGCTGCTGCTGCCAACTCCAGGGTGTGATTCATCCAATTTTTGGGCTCCTGAAGCCAACCCCAGTGTCTCTTTAAAGTAATGTTTGGGCTCCTGCTGCTGCTGCCAACTCCAGGGTGTGAATCATCCAATTTTTGGGCTCCTGAAGCCAACTCCAGTGTCTCTTTAAAGTAATGTTTGGGCTCCTGCTGCTGCTTCCAACTCCAGGGTGTGATTCATCCAATTTTTGGGCTCCTGAAGCCAACCCCAGTGTCTCTTTAAAGTAATGTTTGGGCTCCTGCTGCTGCTGCCAACTCCAGGGTGTGATTCATCCAATTTTTGGGCTCCTGAAGCCAACCCCAGTGTCTCTTTAAAGTAATGTTTGGGCTCCTGCTGCTGCCAACTCCAGGGTGTGAATCATCCAATTTTTGGGCTCCTGAAGCCAACTCCAGTGTCTCTTTAAAGTAATGTTTGGGTTCCTGCTGCCAACTCCAGGGTGTGATTCATCCAATTTTTGGGCTCCTGAAGCCAACTCCAGTGTCTCTTTAAAGTAATGTTTGGGCTCCTGCTGCTGCTGCCAACTCCAGGGTGTGATTAATCCAATTTTTGGGCTCCTGGAGCCAACCCCAGTGTCTCTTTAAAGTAATGTTTGGGCTCCTGCTGCTGCTGCCAACTCCAGGGTGTGATTCATCCAATTTTTGGGCTCCTGAAGCCAACTCCAGTGTCTCTTTAAAGTAATGTTTGGGCTCCTGCTGCTGCTGCTGCCAACTCCAGGGTGTGATTCATCCAATTTTTGGGCTCCTGAAGCCAACCCCAGTGTCTCTTTAAAGTAATGTTTGGGCTCCTGCTGCTGCTGCTGCTGCCAACTCCAGGGTGTGAATCATCCAATTTTTGGGCTCCTGAAGCCAACTCCAGGGTCTCTTTAAAGTAATGTTTGGGCTCCTGCTGCTGCTGCCAACTCCAGGGTGTGAATCATCCAATTTTTGGGCTCCTGAAGCCAACTCCAGTGTCTCTTTAAAGTAATGTTTGGGCTCCTGCTGCTGCTTCCAACTCCAGGGTGTGATTCATCCAATTTTTGGGCTCCTGAAGCCAACCCCAGTGTCTCTTTAAAGTAATGTTTGGGCTCCTGCTGCTGCTGCCAACTCCAGGGTGTGATTCATCCAATTTTTGGGCTCCTGAAGCCAACCCCAGTGTCTCTTTAAAGTAATGTTTGGGCTCCTGCTGCTGCTGCCAACTCCAGGGTGTGAATCATCCAATTTTTGGGCTCCTGAAGCCAACTCCAGTGTCTCTTTAAAGTAATGTTTGGGTTCCTTCTGCCAACTCCAGGGTGTGATTCATCCAATTTTTGGGCTCCTGAAGCCAACTCCAGTGTCTCTTTAAAGTAATGTTTGGGCTCCTGCTGCTGCTGCCAACTCCAGGGTGTGATTCATCCAATTTTTGGGCTCCTGAAGCCAACCCCAGTGTCTCTTTAAAGTAATGTTTGGGCTCCTGCTGCTGCTGCCAACTCCAGGGTGTGATTCATCCAATTTTTGGGCTCCTGAAGCCAACTCCAGTGTCTCTTTAAAGTAATGTTTGGGCTCCTGCTGCTGCTGCTGCCAACTCCAGGGTGTGAATCATCCAATTTTTGGGCTCCTGAAGCCAACCCCAGTGTCTCTTTAAAGTAATGTTTGGGCTCCTGCTGCTGCTGCTGCTGCCAACTCCAGGGTGTGAATCATCCAATTTTTGGGCTCCTGAAGCCAACTCCAGGGTCTCTTTAAAGTAATGTTTGGGCTCCTGCTGCTGCTGCCAACTCCAGGGTGTGATTCATCCAATTTTTGGGCTCCTGAAGCCAACTCCAGTGTCCCTTTAAAGTAATGTTTGGGCTCCTGCTGCTGCTGCTGCCAACTCCAGGGTGTGATTCATCCAATTTTTGGGCTCCTGAAGCCAACTCCAGTGTCCCTTTAAAGTAATGTTTGGGCTCCTGCTGCTGCTGCTGCCAACTCCAGGGTGTGATTCATCCAATTTTTGGGCTCCTGAAGCCAACTCCCGTGTCTCTTTAAAGTAGTGTTTGGGCTCCTGCTGCTGCTGCCAACTCCAGGGTGTGAATCATCCAATTTTTGGGCTCCTGAAGCCAACCCCAGTTTCTCTTTAAAGTAATGTTTGGGCTCCTGCTGCTGCTGCTGCCAACTCCAGGGTGTGAATCATCCAATTTTTGGGCTCCGGAAGCCAACCCCAGTGTCTCTTTAAAGTAATGTTTGGGCTCCTGCTGCTGCTGCTGCTGCCAACTCCAGGGTGTGAATCATCCAATTTTTGGGCTCCTGAAGCCAACTCCAGTGTCTCTTTAAAGTAATGTTTGGGTTCCTGCTGCCAACTCCAGGGTGTGATTCATCCAATTTTTGGGCTCCTGAAGCCAACTCCAGTGTCTCTTTAAAGTAATATTTGGGCTCCTGCTGCTGCTGCCAACTCCAGGGTGTGATTCATCCAATTTTTGGGCTCCTGAAGCCAACCCCAGTGTCTCTTTAAAGTAATGTTTGGGCTCCTGCTGCTGCTGCCAACTCCAGGGTGTGATTCATCCAATTTTTGGGCTCCTGAAGCCAACTCCAGTGTCTCTTTAAAGTAATGTTTGGGCTCCTGCTGCTGCTGCTGCCAACTCCAGGGTGTGAATCATCCAATTTTTGGGCTCCTGAAGCCAACCCCAGTGTCTCTTTAAAGTAATGTTTGGGCTCCTGCTGCTGCTGCTGCTGCCAACTCCAGGGTGTGAATCATCCAATTTTTGGGCTTCTGAAGCCAACTCCAGGGTCTCTTTAAAGTAATGTTTGGGCTCCTGCTGCTGCTGCCAACTCCAGGGTGTGATTCATCCAATTTTTGGGCTCCTGAAGCCAACTCCAGTGTCCCTTTATAGTAATGTTTGGGCTCCTGCTGCTGCTGCTGCCAACTCCAGGGTGTGATTCATCCAATTTTTGGGCTCCTGAAGCCAACCCCAGTGTCTCTTTAAAGTAATGTTTGGGCTCCTGCTGCTGCTGCTGCTGCCAACTCCAGGGTGTGAATCATCCAATTTTTGGGCTCCTGAAGCCAACTCCCGTGTCTCTTTAAAGTAGTGTTTGGGCTCCTGCTGCTGCTGCCAACTCCAGGGTGTGAATCATCCAATTTTTGGGCTCCTGAAGCCAACCCCAGTTTCTCTTTAAAGTAATGTTTGGGCTCCTGCTGCTGCTGCTGCCAACTCCAGGGTGTGAATCATCCAATTTTTGGGCTCCGGAAGCCAACCCCAGTGTCTCTTTAAAGTAATGTTTGGGCTCCTGCTGCTGCTGCTGCTGCCAACTCCAGGGTGTGAATCATCCAATTTTTGGGCTCCTGAAGCCAACTCCAGTGTCTCTTTAAAGTAATGTTTGGGTTCCTGCTGCCAACTCCAGGGTGTGATTCATCCAATTTTTGGGCTCCTGAAGCCAACTCCAGTGTCTCTTTAAAGTAATATTTGGGCTCCTGCTGCTGCTGCCAACTCCAGGGTGTGATTCATCCAATTTTTGGGCTCCTGAAGCCAACCCCAGTGTCTCTTTAAAGTAATGTTTGGGCTCCTGCTGCTGCTGCCAACTCCAGGGTGTGAATCATCCAATTTTTGGGCTCCTGAAGCCAACTCCAGTGTCTCTTTAAAGTAATGTTTGGGTTCCTGCTGCCAACTCCAGGGTGTGATTCATCCAATTTTTGGGCTCCTGAAGCCAACTCCAGTGTCTCTTTAAAGTAATATTTGGTCTCCTGCTGCTGCTGCCAACTCCAGGGTGTGATTCATCCAATTTTTGGGCTCCTGAAGCCAACCCCAGTGTCTCTTTAAAGTAATGTTTGGGCTCCTGCTGCTGCTGCCAACTCTAGGGTGTGATTCATCCAATTTTTGGGCTCCTGAAGCCAACCCCAGTGTCTCTTTAAAGTAATGTTTGGGCTCCTGCTGCTGCTGCCAACTCCAGGGTGTGAATCATCCAATTTTTGGACTCCTGAAGCCAACTCCAGGGTCTCTTTAAAGTAATGTTTGGGCTCCTGCTGCTGCTGCCAACTCCAGGGTGTGATTCATCCAATTTTTGGGCTCCTGAAGCCAACTCCAGTGTCCCTTTAAAGTAATGTTTGGGCTCCTGCTGCTGCTGCTGCCAACTCCAGGGTGTGATTCATCCAATTTTTGGGCTCCTGAAGCCAACCCCAGTGTCTCTTTAAAGTAATGTTTGGGCTCCTGCTGCTGCTGCCAACTCCAGGGTGTGAATCATCCAATTTTTGGGCTCCTGAAGCCAACTCCAGTGTCTCTTTAAAGTAATGTTTGGGCTCCTGCTGCTGCTGCCAACTCCAGGGTGTGATTCATCCAATTTTTGGGCTCCTGAAGCC
The DNA here is from genome assembly GCA_027917425.1 of Gastrophryne carolinensis. NCBI lineage: Eukaryota > Metazoa > Chordata > Amphibia > Anura > Microhylidae > Gastrophryne > Gastrophryne carolinensis. The sequence continues at coordinate 3,254,311 of CM051236.1, read as the reverse complement.
AACCCCAGTGTCTCTTTAAAGTAATGTTTGGGCTCCTGCTGCTGCTGCCAACTCCAGGGTGTGATTCATCCAATTTTTGGGCTCCTGAAGCCAACTCCAGTGTCTCTTTAAAGTAATGTTTGGGCTCCTGCTGCTGCTGCTGCCAACTCCAGGGTGTGATTCATCCAATTTTTGGGCTCCTGAAGCCAACCCCAGTGTCTCTTTAAAGTAATGTTTGGGCTCCTGCTGCTGCTGCCAACTCCAGGGTGTGATTCATCCAATTTTTGGGCTCCTGAAGCCAACTCCAATGTCTCTTTAAAGTAATGTTTGGGCTCCTGCTGCTGCTGCTGCCAACTCCAGGGTGTGAATCATCCAATTTTTGGGCTCCTGAAGCCAACCCCAGTGTCTCTTTAAAGTAATGTTTGGGCCCCTGCTGCTGCTGCTGCTGCCAACTCCAGGGTGTGAATCATCCAATTTTTGGGCTCCTGAAGCCAACTCCAGGGTCTCTTTAAAGTAATGTTTGGGCTCCTGCTGCTGCTGCCAACTCCAGGGTGTGATTCATCCAATTTTTGGGCTCCTGAAGCCAACTCCAGTGTCCCTTTAAAGTAATGTTTGGGCTCCTGCTGCTGCTGCTGCCAACTCCAGGGTGTGATTCATCCAATTTTTGGGCTCCTGAAGCCAACCCCAGTGTCTCTTTAAAGTAATGTTTGGGCTCCTGCTGCTGCTGCTGCTGCCAACTCCAGGGTGTGAATCATCCAATTTTTGGGCTCCTGAAGCCAACTCCCGTGTCTCTTTAAAGTAGTGTTTGGGCTCCTGCTGCTGATGCCAACTCCAGGGTGTGAATCATCCAATTTTTGGGCTCCTGAAGCCAACCCCAGTTTCTCTTTAAAGTAATGTTTGGGCTCCTGCTGCTGCTGCTGCCAACTCCAGGGTGTGAATCATCCAATTTTTGGGCTCCGGAAGCCAACCCCAGTGTCTCTTTAAAGTAATGTTTGGGCTCCTGCTGCTGCTGCTGCTGCCAACTCCAGGGTGTGAATCATCCAATTTTTGGGCTCCTGAAGCCAACTCCAGTGTCTCTTTAAAGTAATGTTTGGGTTCCTGCTGCCAACTCCAGGGTGTGATTCATCCAATTTTTGGGCTCCTGAAGCCAACTCCAGTGTCTCTTTAAAGTAATATTTGGGCTCCTGCTGCTGCTGCCAACTCCAGGGTGTGATTCATCCAATTTTTGGGCTCCTGAAGCCAACCCCAGTGTCTCTTTAAAGTAATGTTTGGGCTCCTGCTGCTGCTGCCAACTCCAGGGTGTGAATCATCCAATTTTTGGGCTCCCGAAGCCAACTCCAGGGTCTCTTTAAAGTAATGTTTGGGCTCCTGCTGCTGCTGCCAACTCCAGGGTGTGATTCATCCAATTTTTGGGCTCCTGAAGCCAACTCCAGTGTCCCTTTAAAGTAATGTTTGGGCTCCTGCTGCTGCTGCTGCCAACTCCAGGGTGTGATTCATCCAATTTTTGGGCTCCTGAAGCCAACCCCAGTGTCTCTTTAAAGTAATGTTTGGGCTCCTGCTGCTGCTGCCAACTCCAGGGTGTGATTCATCCAATTTTTGGGCTCCTGAAGCCAACTCCAGTGTCTCTTTAAAGTAATGTTTGGGCTCCTGCTGCTGCTGCTGCCAACTCCAGGGTGTGATTCATCCAATTTTTGGGCTCCTGAAGCCAACCCCAGTGTCTCTTTAAAGTAATGTTTTGGCTCCTGCTGCTGCTGCTGCTGCCAACTCCAGGGTGTGAATCATCCAATTTTTGGGCTCCTGAAGCCAACTCCAGGGTCTCTTTAAAGTAATGTTTGGGCTCCTGCTGCTGCTGCCAACTCCAGGGTGTGATTCATCCAATTTTTGGGCTCCTGAAGCCAACTCCAGTGTCCCTTTAAAGTAATGTTTGGACTCCTGCTGCTGCTGCTGCCAACTCCGGGGTGTGATTCATCCAATTTTTGGGCTCCTGAAGCCAACTCCAGGGTCTCTTTAAAGTAATGTTTGGGCTCCTGCTGCTGCTGCCAACTCCAGGGTGTGATTCATCCAATTTTTGGGCTCCTGAAGCCAACTCCAGTGTCCCTTTAAAGTAATGTTTGGGCTCCTGCTGCTGCTGCTGCCAACTCCAGGGTGTGATTCATCCAATTTTTGGGCTCCTGAAGCCAACCCCAGTGTCTCTTTAAAGTAATGTTTGGGCTCCTGCTGCTGCTGCTGCTGCCAACTCCAGGGTGTGAATCATCCAATTTTTGGGCTCCTGAAGCCAACTCCCGTGTCTCTTTAAAGTAGTGTTTGGGCTCCTGCTGCTGCTGCCAACTCCAGGGTGTGAATCATCCAATTTTTGGGCTCCTGAAGCCAACCCCAGTTTCTCTTTAAAGTAATGTTTGGGCTCCTGCTGCTGCTGCTGCCAACTCCAGGGTGTGAATCATCCAATTTTTGGGCTCCGGAAGCCAACCCCAGTGTCTCTTTAAAGTAATGTTTGGGCTCCTGCTGCTGCTGCTGCTGCCAACTCCAGGGTGTGAATCATCCAATTTTTGGGCTCCTGAAGCCAACTCCAGTGTCTCTTTAAAGTAATGTTTGGGTTCCTGCTGCCAACTCCAGGGTGTGATTCATCCAATTTTTGGGCTCCTGAAGCCAACTCCAGTGTCTCTTTAAAGTAATATTTGGGCTCCTGCTGCTGCTGCCAACTCCAGGGTGTGATTCATCCAATTTTTGGGCTCCTGAAGCCAACCCCAGTGTCTCTTTAAAGTAATGTTTGGGCTCCTGCTGCTGCTGCCAACTCCAGGGTGTGATTCATCCAATTTTTGGGCTCCTGAAGCCAACTCCAGTGTCTCTTTAAAGTAATGTTTGGGCTCCTGCTGCTGCCAACTCCAGGGTGTGATTCATCCAATTTTTGGGCTCCTGAAGCCAACCCCAGTGTCTCTTTAAAGTAATGTTTGGGCTCCTGCTGCTGCTGCCAACTCCAGGGTGTGAATCATCCAATTTTTGGGCTCCCGAAGCCAACTCCAGGGTCTCTTTAAAGTAATGTTTGGGCTCCTGCTGCTGCTGCCAACTCCAGGGTGTGATTCATCCAATTTTTGGGCTCCTGAAGCCAACTCCAGTGTCCCTTTAAAGTAATGTTTGGGCTCCTGCTGCTGCTGCTGCCAACTCCAGGGTGTGATTCATCCAATTTTTGGGCTCCTGAAGCCAACCCCAGTGTCTCTTTAAAGTAATGTTTGGGCTCCTGCTGCTGCTGCCAACTCCAGGGTGTGATTCATCCAATTTTTGGGCTCCTGAAGCCAACTCCAGTGTCTCTTTAAAGTAATGTTTGGGCTCCTGCTGCTGCTGCTGCCAACTCCAGGGTGTGATTCATCCAATTTTTGGGCTCCTGAAGCCAACCCCAGTGTCTCTTTAAAGTAATGTTTTGGCTCCTGCTGCTGCTGCTGCTGCCAACTCCAGGGTGTGAATCATCCAATTTTTGGGCTCCTGAAGCCAACTCCAGGGTCTCTTTAAAGTAATGTTTGGGCTCCTGCTGCTGCTGCCAACTCCAGGGTGTGATTCATCCAATTTTTGGGCTCCTGAAGCCAACTCCAGTGTCCCTTTAAAGTAATGTTTGGACTCCTGCTGCTGCTGCTGCCAACTCCGGGGTGTGATTCATCCAATTTTTGGGCTCCTGAAGCCAACTCCAGTGTCTCTTTAAAGTAATGTTTGGGCTCCTGCTGCTGCTGCCAACTCCAGGGTGTGAATCATCCAATTTTTGGGCTCCTGAAGCCAACCCCAGTGTCTCTTTAAAGTAATGTTTGGGCTCCTGCTGCTGCTGCTGCCAACTCCAGGGTGTGATTCATCCAATTTTTGGGCTCCGGAAGCCAACCCCAGTGTCTCTTTAAAGTAATGTTTGGGCTCCTGCTGCTGCTGCTGCTGCCAACTCCAGGGTGTGAATCATCCAATTTTTGGGCTCCTGAAGCCAACTCCAGTGTCTCTTTAAAGTAATGTTTGGGTTCCTGCTGCCAACTCCAGGGTGTGATTCATCCAATTTTTGGGCTCCTGAAGCCAACTCCAGTGTCTCTTTAAAGTAATATTTGGGCTCCTGCTGCTGCTGCCAACTCCAGGGTGTGATTCATCCAATTTTTGGGCTCCTGAAGCCAACCCCAGTGTCTCTTTAAAGTAATGTTTGGGCTCCTGCTGCTGCTGCCAACTCCAGGGGGTGATTCATCCAATTTTTGGGCTCCTGAATCCAACTCCAGTGTCTCTTTAAAGTAATGTTTGGGCTCCTGCTGCTGCCAACTCCAGGGTGTGATTCATCCAATTTTTGGGCTCCTGAAGCCAACCCCAGTGTCTCTTTAAAGTAATGTTTGGGCTCCTGCTGCTGCTGCTGCTGCCAACTCCAGGGTGTGAATCATCCAATTTTTGGGCTCCTGAAGCCAACTCCAGGGTCTCTTTAAAGTAATGTTTGGGCTCCTGCTGCTGCTGCCAACTCCAGGGTGTGAATCATCCAATTTTTGGGCTCCTGAAGCCAACTCCAGTGTCCCTTTAAAGTAATGTTTGGGCTCCTGCTGCTGCTGCTGCCAACTCCAGGGTGTGATTCATCCAATTTTTGGGCTCCTGAAGCCAACCCCAGTGTCTCTTTAAAGTAATGTTTGGGCTCCTGCTGCTGCTGCCAACTCCAGGGTGTGAATCATCCAATTTTTGGGCTCCTGAAGCCAACTCCAGTGTCTCTTTAAAGTAATGTTTGGGCTCCTGCTGCTGCTGCCAACTCCAGGGTGTGATTCATCCAATTTTTGGGCTCCTGAAGCCAACTCCAGTGTCTCTTTAAAGTAATGTTTGGGCTCCTGCTGCTGCCAACTCCAGGGTGTGATTCATCCAATTTTTGGGCTCCTGAAGCCAACCCCAGTGTCTCTTTAAAGTAATGTTTGGGCTCCTGCTGCTGCTGCTGCTGCCAACTCCAGGGTGTGAATCATCCAATTTTTGGGCTCCTGAAGCCAACTCCAGGGTCTCTTTAAAGTAATGTTTGGGCTCCTGCTGCTGCTGCTGCTGCCAACTCCAGGGTGTGAATCATCAAATTTTTGGGCTCCTGAAGCCAACTCCAGGGTCTCTTTAAAGTAATGTTTGGGCTCCTGCTGCTGCTGCCAACTCCAGGGTGTGAATCATCCAATTTTTGGGCTCCTGAAGCCAACCCCAGTGTCTCTTTAAAGTAATGTTTGGGCTCCTGCTGCTGCTGCTGCCAACTCCAGGGTGTGATTCATCCAATTTTTGGGCTCCGGAAGCCAACCCCAGTGTCTCTTTAAAGTAATGTTTGGGCTCCTGCTGCTGCTGCCAACTCCAGGGTGTGAATCATCCAATTTTTGGGCTCCTGAAGCCAACTCCAGTGTCCCTTTAAAGTAATGTTTGGGCTCCTGCTGCTGCCAACTCCAGGGTGTGATTCATCCAATTTTTGGGCTCCTGAAGCCAACCCCAGTGTCTCTTTAAAGTAATGTTTGGGCTCCTGCTGCTGCTGCCAACTCCAGGGTGTGAATCATCCAATTTTTGGGCTCCTGAAGCCAACTCCAGTGTCTCTTTAAAGTAATGTTTGGGCTCCTGCTGCTGCTGCCAACTCCAGGGTGTGATTCATCCAATTTTTGGGCTCCTGAAGCCAACTCCAGTGTCTCTTTAAAGTAATGTTTGGGCTCCTGCTGCTGCTGCTGCTGCCAACTCCAGGGTGTGATTCATCCAATTTTTGGGCTCCTGAAGCCAACCCCAGTGTCTCTTTAAAGTAATGTTTGGGCTCCTGCTGCTGCTGCTGCTGCCAACTCCAGGGTGTGAATCATCCAATTTTTGGGCTCCTGAAACCAACTCCAGGGTCTCTTTAAAGTAATGTTTGGGCTCCTGCTGCTGCTGCCAACTCCAGGGTGTGATTCATCCAATTTTTGGGCTCCTGAAGCCAACTCCAGTGTCCCTTTAAAGTAATGTTTGGGCTCCTGCTGCTGCTGCTGCCAACTCCAGGGTGTGATTTATCCAATTTTTGGGCTCCTGAAGCCAACCCCAGTGTCTCTTTAAAGTAATGTTTGGGCTCCTGCTGCTGCTGCTGCCAACTCCAGGGTGTGAATCATCAAATTTTTGGGCTCCTGAAGCCAACTCCAGGGTCTCTTTAAAGTAATGTTTGGGCTCCTGCTGCTGCTGCCAACTCCAGGGTGTGAATCATCCAATTTTTGGGCTCCTGAAGCCAACCCCAGTGTCTCTTTAAATTAATGTTTGGGCTCCTGCTGCTGCTGCTGCCAACTCCAGGGTGTGATTCATCCAATTTTTGGGCTCCGGAAGCCAACCCCAGTGTCTTTTTAAAGTAATGTTTGGGCTCCTGCTGCTGCTGCTGCTGCCAACTCCAGGGTGTGAATCATCCAATTTTTGGGCTCCTGAAGCCAACTCCAGTGTCTCTTTAAAGTAATGTTTGGGTTCCTGCTGCCAACTCCAGGGTGTGATTCATCCAATTTTTGGGCTCCTGAAGCCAACTCCAGTGTCTCTTTAAAGTAATATTTGGGCTCCTGCTGCTGCTGCCAACTCCAGGGTGTGATTCATCCAATTTTTGGGCTCCTGAAGCCAACCCCAGTGTCTCTTTAAAGTAATGTTTGGGCTCCTGCTGCTGCTGCCAACTCCAGGGTGTGATTCATCCAATTTTTGGGCTCCTGAAGCCAACTCCAGTGTCTCTTTAAAGTAATGTTTGGGCTCCTGCTGCTGCTGCCAACTCCAGGGTGTGATTCATCCAATTTTTGGGCTCCTGAAGCCAACCCCAGTGTCTCTTTAAAGTAATGTTTGGGCTCCTGCTGCTGCTGCCAACTCCAGGGTGTGAATCATCCAATTTTTGGGCTCCTGAAGCCAACTCCAGGGTCTCTTTAAAGTAATGTTTGGGCTCCTGCTGCTGCTGCCAACTCCAGGGTGTGAATCATCCAATTTTTGGGCTCCTGAAGCCAACTCCAGTGTCCCTTTAAAGTAATGTTTGGGCTCCTGCTGCTGCTGCTGCCAACTCCAGGGTGTGATTCATCCAATTTTTGGGCTCCTGAAGCCAACCCCAGTGTCTCTTTAAAGTAATGTTTGGGCTCCTGCTGCTGCTGCCAACTCCAGGGTGTGAATCATCCAATTTTTGGGCTCCTGAAGCCAACTCCAGTGTCTCTTTAAAGTAATGTTTGGGCTCCTGCTGCTGCTGCCAACTCCAGGGTGTGATTCATCCAATTTTTGGGCTCCTGAAGCCAACTCCAGTGTCTCTTTAAAGTAATGTTTGGGCTCCTGCTGCTGCTGCTGCCAACTCCAGGGTGTGATTCATCCAATTTTTGGGCTCCTGAAGCCAACCCCAGTGTCTCTTTAAAGTAATGTTTGGGCTCCTGCTGCTGCTGCTGCTGCCAACTCCAGGGTGTGAATCATCCAATTTTTGGGCTCCTGAAGCCAACTCCAGGGTCTCTTTAAAGTAATGTTTGGGCTCCTGCTGCTGCTGCCAACTCCAGGGTGTGATTCATCCAATTTTTGGGCTCCTGAAGCCAACCCCAGTGTCTCTTTAAAGTAATGTTTGGGCTCCTGCTGCTGCTGCCAACTCCAGGGTGTGATTCATCCAATTTTTGGGCTCCTGAAGCCAACTCCAGTGTCCCTTTAAAGTAATGTTTGGGCTCCTGCTGCTGCTGCTGCCAACTCCAGGGTGTGATTCATCCAATTTTTGGGCTCCTGAAGCCAACCCCAGTGTCTCTTTAAAGTAATGTTTGGGCTCCTGCTGCTGCTGCTGCTGCTGCTGCCAACTCCAGGGTGTGAATCATCAAATTTTTGGGCTCCTGAAGCCAACTCCAGGGTCTCTTTAAAGTAATGTTTGGGCTCCTGCTGCTGCTGCCAACTCCAGGGTGTGAATCATCCAATTTTTGGGCTCCTGAAGCCAACCCCAGTGTCTCTTTAAAGTAATGTTTGGGCTCCTGCTGCTGCTGCTGCTGCCAACTCCAGGGTGTGATTTATCCAATTTTTGGGCTCCTGAAGCCAACCCCAGTGTCTCTTTAAAGTAATGTTTGGGCTCCTGCTGCTGCTGCTGCCAACTCCAGGGTGTGAATCATCAAATTTTTGGGCTCCTGAAGCCAACTCCAGGGTCTCTTTAAAGTAATGTTTGGGCTCCTGCTGCTGCTGCCAACTCCAGGGTGTGAATCATCCAATTTTTGGGCTCCTGAAGCCAACCCCAGTGTCTCTTTAAAGTAATGTTTGGGCTCCTGCTGCTGCTGCTGCCAACTCCAGGGTGTGATTCATCCAATTTTTGGGCTCCGGAAGCCAACCCCAGTGTCTCTTTAAAGTAATGTTTGGGCTCCTGCTGCTGCTGCTGCTGCCAACTCCAGGGTGTGAATCATCCAATTTTTGGGCTCCTGAAGCCAACTCCAGTGTCTCTTTAAAGTAATGTTTGGGTTCCTGCTGCCAACTCCAGGGTGTGATTCATCCAATTTTTGGGCTCCTGAAGCCAACTCCAGTGTCTCTTTAAAGTAATATTTGGGCTCCTGCTGCTGCTGCCAACTCCAGGGTGTGATTCATCCAATTTTTGGGCTCCTGAAGCCAACCCCAGTGTCTCTTTAAAGTAATGTTTGGGCTCCTGCTGCTGCTGCCAACTCCAGGGTGTGATTCATCCAATTTTTGGGCTCCTGAAGCCAACTCCAGTGTCTCTTTAAAGTAATGTTTGGGCTCCTGCTGCTGCTGCCAACTCCAGGGTGTGAATCATCCAATTTTTGGGCTCCTGAAGCCAACTCCAGGGTCTCTTTAAAGTAATGTTTGGGCTCCTGCTGCTGCTGCCAACTCCAGGGTGTGAATCATCCAATTTTTGGGCTCCTGAAGCCAACTCCAGTGTCCCTTTAAAGTAATGTTTGGGCTCCTGCTGCTGCTGCTGCCAACTCCAGGGTGTGATTCATCCAATTTTTGGGCTCCTGAAGCCAACCCCAGTGTCTCTTTAAAGTAATGTTTGGGCTCCTGCTGCTGCTGCCAACTCCAGGGTGTGAATCATCCAATTTTTGGGCTCCTGAAGCCAACTCCAGTGTCTCTTTAAAGTAATGTTTGGGCTCCTGCTGCTGCTGCCAACTCCAGGGTGTGATTCATCCAATTTTTGGGCTCCTGAAGCCAACTCCAGTGTCTCTTTAAAGTAATGTTTGGGCTCCTGCTGCTGCTGCTGCCAACTCCAGGGTGTGATTCATCCAATTTTTGGGCTCCTGAAGCCAACCCCAGTGTCTCTTTAAAGTAATGTTTGGGCTCCTGCTGCTGCTGCTGCTGCCAACTCCAGGGTGTGAATCATCCAATTTTTGGGCTCCTGAAGCCAACTCCAGGGTCTCTTTAAAGTAATGTTTGGGCTCCTGCTGCTGCTGCCAACTCCAGGGTGTGATTCATCCAATTTTTGGGCTCCTGAAGCCAACTCCAGTGTCCCTTTAAAGTAATGTTTGGGCTCCTGCTGCTGCTGCTGCCAACTCCAGGGTGTGATTCATCCAATTTTTGGGCTCCTGAAGCCAACCCCAGTGTCTCTTTAAAGTAATGTTTGGGCTCCTGCTGCTGCTGCTGCTGCTGCCAACTCCAGGGTGTGAATCATCAAATTTTTGGGCTGCTGAAGCCAACTCCAGGGTCTCTTTAAAGTAATGTTTGGGCTCCTGCTGCTGCTGCCAACTCCAGGGTGTGAATCATCCAATTTTTGGGCTCCTGAAGCCAACCCCAGTGTCTCTTTAAAGTAATGTTTGGGCTCCTGCTGCTGCTGCTACTGCCAACTCCAGGGTGTGATTCATCCAATTTTTGGGCTCCTGAAGCTAACTCCAGTGTCTCTTTAAAGTAAAGTTTGGGCTCCTGCTGCTGCTGCTGCTGCTGCTGCCAACTCCAGGGTGTGATTCATCCAATTTTTGGGCTCCTGAAGCCAACCCCAGTGTCTCTTTAAAGTAATGTTTGGGCTCCTGCTGCTGCTGCCAACTCCAGGGTGTGAATCATCCAATTTTTGGGCTCCTGAAGCCAACTCCAGTGTCTCTTTAAAGTAATGTTTGGGATGCTGCTGCTGCTGCCAACTCCAGGGTGTGATTCATCCAATTTTTGGGCTCCTGAAGCCAACCCCAGTGTCTCTTTAAAGTAATGTTTGGGCTCCTGCTGCTGCTGCCAACTCCAGGGTGTGAATCATCCAATTTTTGGGCTCCTGAAGCCAACTCCAGTGTCTCTTTAAAGTAATGTTTGGGCTCCTGCTGCTGCTTCCAACTCCAGGGTGTGATTCATCCAATTTTTGGGCTCCTGAAGCCAACCCCAGTGTCTCTTTAAAGTAATGTTTGGGCTCATGCTGCTGCTGCCAACTCCAGGGTGTGATTCATCCAATTTTTGGGCTCCTGAAGCCAACCCCAGTGTCTCTTTAAAGTAATGTTTGGGCTCCTGCTGCTGCTGCCAACTCCAGGGTGTGAATCATCCAATTTTTGGGCTCCTGAAGCCAACTCCAGTGTCTCTTTAAAGTAATGTTTGGGCTCCTGCTGCTGCTGCTGCTTGCAACTGCAGGGTGTGATTCATCCAATCTTTGGGCTCCTGCAGCCAACTCCAGTGTCTCTTTTAAGCTATGTTTGGGCTCCTGCTGCTGCTGCTGCTTGAAACTCCAGGGTGTGTCAGTCAATTTTTGGGCTCCTGCTGCTGCCAACTCCAGTGTCTCTTTCAGCCAATGTTTGGGCTCCTGCTGCTGCTTGCAACTCCAGGGTGTGATTCATCCAATTTTTGGGCTCCTGCTGCTGCCAACTCCAGTGTCTCTTTAAAGCAATGTTTGGGCTCCTGCCCTTCATAGTAATGCCACTTCAACTCTCTGCAATTGTGCCGCTCTGCGATTCTATTAGCGATGCCTCTGATCTGCATGTGATATTTATTCAAAGTATTATTTAACTAACCCAGCACGCATCCTGTGCGTGTTACAGCAAGGCAGAATGGTTTACAACCCTATTGAGGCTCTAGGAGGCTCAGAAATAGCCGTTTTTACTAGCGATTCGTCGCAAATAAATTCGGGTCGAAACGATTTTTGTCGGAAAATTCGGCAAATCAGTCGAATCGAATTTTTCAAAAGTTCGCTCATCTCTAGCTGTCAGCGCTTGATGCTGTAACAAGCTTCTGCAGGAGGCTATTCCACAGATTTATAGTTCTTATGGTAAGAGAACGTGTCCCCATTGTCTTTAGATTTTACCTCAAATAGTGTTTCCCCATATTTTTTTGTATTGGGCATTTGTATATTTCTACAAGTTAATCATGTCCCCCCTCGTCTCCTCTCAAGAATAATGTTGGGCTTTGACGGAAATGATCAGAATACTTTAACCCCCTAAATGCTCAGAAGATAATCATGAAATATACTGCGAAAATAATGATAATGGTGGTCTCTACCAAGTTACACAGCATTGGCAGGCAAAAGGCACCCTCTCAATAGGGTCGATTCATGGTCGTCAAAATGGGCTGTGCATTTGTTTCTGCCAATTTGTGCACCTGAAATTCTTCACTCGCAAAATTTCTGGTGCCCCAAACTGTCTCCGGATTTATGGTTTGGTTTAGAGGGCAGAAAAGCATGCGCAAATGTGGCAATTTGAAGAGTGAATTTCCTCCAGCAAATAGGTGAAGGAAACTAGGATTACAAAGAGTAACAGACTTATAGAATTCCAAAAAACACATGCCAGCGGCGTCCGTCATGTTTTTGAACAATTTTAGGGATTGAACCATTTTTGATAAAAAATGATAAAAAGTTGCCCAAAATCACAAAAATTACGGTCCAAGCAACAAAAATGTGAATATTGGGCCCCAAAGTTTAGCTAAAACAAAAACAATAAAACAATGATGGTCAAATTATTAAGCATTAATATGTAAAACAGGCAGGGAGGGTTAAAGAGAACATCTGGGACAAACCATTGGGCAAAAAAAACTTAAGGGTTAACTGGAATCAGAATATCCCCCCAAAAAATGGAGAACACAGGTTCCCCAGATAATACACTTTGAAATAGTGAATAGAGCTTCTCAGAAAACACAGAGGCTTGATAGATCAAATTGCTATGGCGAAATAGTAAAGGAAAGGGGACCATTGGGACCAGTGGCTTAGCCTACCAAATGCTCATGGGGCATGGGCCATTTGTGCTTCAAAACAGCAGATTTTCCTTGTGGAAGGCGCAAGAAGAGGCAATTTGCGCTTCTTCCATGTGCTTTCCATTTGGCATGCTTCGCTCCTGCACTCGGCGTTTGTACACAGCCATGAATCATGCATCTAGGCGAATGCAGAATCGTTTTTGCACACCGACCTTGAATTGAGCAGCAGAGGAGTAGTTAGGCTTTCTGGTACCCGGGACAAAGATTATAAATGGCACCCCTCACCTGGTATCAGCCCCCTCTTTGGCACGCCCCTGACCTGCTGCACCTGGGGCAAGTACCCCCCCTGCTTCCCCCTTAGCTTTGCCCCTGCCTAATGTTGCGTAACCAAAATCAGGGGTTTTACAGTGTGAATATTACAGCCCTGTTTGTTGCCTCAATTAGTAGACAGAACCGTGGGCAGCAAAACAGAGCTTTCCACATGCAAGAGAACCCAAATGTATGATAACACATTTGATAGAGCAGGGGCGTCAAACTCAAATACACAGCGGGGCCAACTTAAAAACTGGGACAGCCAAGCTTGATATTTTTTGAAAAAATGCCCCACAACGGCACATGCGCGTAGCCACTCGGCTTTTCTTAACCATCTTTTCTTAGTCTTAGCAAATGAGTGCTTCCTACATGTCAGAGAACTCAAATATCTGATAACATATCCAATGGAACCAGGCCAACCTGTACGTGTCACAAGCAAGACACAGAGACATACAGAAGCAGCAGCACAGAGAGTAATACAACTCAAACTGGGAGTTATAAAACTTTCAGTCTGGCTAGACAGAGCAGTGGGCAGCAAACCAAAGCTTCCTACATGCTGAAAAACTCAAATTAATGATAACATATCAGATAGAACCAGGCCAACCTGCACGTGTCACAAGCAAGACACAGAGACATACAGAAGCAGCACCACAGAGAGTAATACAACTCGAACTGAGAGTTATAAAACTTTCAGTCTGGCTAGACAGAGCAGTGGGCAGCAAACCAAAGCTTCCTACATGCTGAAAAACTCACATTAATGATAACATATCAGATAGAACAAGGCTAACCTGTACGTGTCACAAGCAAGACACAGAGGCGTACAGAGGCAGAAGCACTAAGAGTCATACAACTCGAGCTGAGAGTTATAAAACTTTCAGCCCAGGTAGACAGGGCAGTGGGCAGCAAACCAGTGCTTCCTACAGAAGCTCAAATGGATTTTATATTTTTATGATTACTTATTTATTTTATTATGTAGTATTTTTTTATTATCTATTGATTTATTATATATATTTGTTTATGTATTTATTTATTTTATATATGATGTATTGTATAATACAAATGACATAGAAATACTTATTATTTTTTATATCTGAAGTCGCCATGAGTGCGTTTAGGAGAGGTCGTGTGTGGTATGTCTATGAGGCTGGGTGGTAGATAGACTCTAATGTAGTAACATATCATCAACATAGGGTTAAATTATGATATATAATCATTGAAAAAAAGTTTACAATCTACTTCCTGAATCAGAGATGCCAACTCACCCGAATTTTTGTGTGTCTCCTGAAACGTAACCCCCTCACCCGGTCACCTGGTCTACTTTAAAGCAGATCTGAAGTCACCAGGAGAGCATTTAGGAGAGGTCGTGTATGGTGTGTCTGTAAGCCTGGGTGGTAGATAGGCTCCAATATAGTAACGTAGTAACATATCATCAACATAGGGTTAAATTATGATATATAATCATTGAAAAAAGTTTACAATCCACTTCCTAAAGCAGCGATGCCAACTCACCCGAATTTTTCGGGTGTCTCCTGAAACGTACCCCCCTCTTCAGCTGGTCACCCGATCAACTTTAAAGCAGATCTGAAGTCGACATAAGTGCGTTTGGGAGAGGTCATTTGTGGTGCGTCTGTGAGGCTGGGCGGTAGTTAGACTCCAATATAGTAACGTAGTAACATATCATCAACATATTGTTAAATTATGATATATAATCATTGAAAAAAAGTTTACAATCCACTTCCTAAGGCAGAGATGCCAACTCACCCCAATTTTTCGGGTGTCTCTCAAAACGTACCCCCCTCACCTGGTCACTCTGTCCGCTTTAAAGCAGATCTGAAGTCACCATGAGAGCATTTAGGAGTATCTGTGTGGCTGGGTAGTAGATAGACTCCAATATAGTATATCATATAGTATAACATATCCTCAACATAGGGTTAAATTATGATATACAATCATTGAAAAAAAATAGTTTACAATGTACTTTAAAGCAGAACTGAAGTCTCCATAAGTGCGTTTAGGAGAGGTCGTGTGTGGTGTGTCTGTGAGGCTGGGTGGTAGATAAGACTCCAATATAGTAACATATCATCAACATAGGGTTAAATTATAGTATATAATCATTGAAAAAGAGTTTACAATCCACTTCCTGAAGCACAGATGCCAATGTACCCGAATTTTTTCAGGTGTCTCCCGAAACATACCCCCCACCTGGTCACCTGGTCTGCTTTAAAGAGTGCATTTAGGAGAGGTCGTATGTGGTGTGTCTGTGAGGCTGGGTAGTAGATAGACTCCAATATAGTAACATATCATCATCATAGGGTTAAATTATGGTATATAATTATTGAAAAAAATAGTTTACAGTTCACTTCCTGAAGCAGAGATGCCAACTCATCCGAATTTTTCGTGTGTCCCCTGACACATACCCCCCCTCACTCGGTCACCAAGCGAACCGCTGATATCACCCAGTATTTTGCGGCTCCCATCACCCCCTCGAAAGAAATCGATCCTATGGCCTCCACAGCCCTCTTTCAGCCCAACTTCCTGTCTTGGCTGGCAGACGTTGCCATCCAGGCTTGTAGGAGATGACACAGAACGCCCTCCCGCCGGCCCATTTTTTTTTATTACATGAGCTGTAATTCTAATGGGGGGGGGGCAGGTCGGAGGGGTGGGTAAGTTTAGGAAGGGTCTGGAGTGGCCCTTTAAATGCGGAGAAAAAAATTCCCATGTGTGTGCAAGCATAACATGACCATAGAGGCACAATATTCCCTGATCTGCGGAAGTTACATGATGAATTTTTGGAAAGTTATTATTTCTACAGGATTTTTTTGTGCTTAAAGTGGACCAAAACCCACCGCAATAGATTACCGGGCCGATTGATTCCCTCCCTCCGGGGCATCCAAATTCCGGATGCGCCGCTGTGTGAAACCCCCCACTTCGCCCCATATACTTACCTTGCTTCCCGTTCCAACGCGCATGCGTGCGAGCCGCAGAATCCCTCGAGCAGGACGCGTGCCCGCGCCTGGCATTTGTGAATGGCACGCTCCCTGTTAGAAAGAAGCGGGGGATGCGGCCTCCAGTGCGCTCGGAGCCGCTGGCCTTAGACGAGGACCAGGATAGTCAAAATCCTGGGTTTTGGTCCACTTTAAAATGTAGATTTATGAAAGCAACAAATCCGATGGGCAGCAAAAATGACACCGGGCACCAATCAGAGGCGAGGTCTTTGAAACGCGTAGTCTACCGCGCCTCTACGTCTTATGGGTCGGGCCACAGGAGCAGTTCAATTATGATACATAGTCATTGGCAAAAATGGAGCTTAAGATTCACCTTAAAGTGGACTTAAAGTAAGCTAAAACCCAAAATTCCAGGGCCGATCGATTGCCCTAGGAGTGGGAAGAGGTGAATTTCTTTGGGCGAACTGGGGGGTTTCACACAGCGGGGCATCCCCAATTGGGGTGCCTCAGGGGAAAGGACCAAAACCCAGGATAGTCAAAAGCCTGGGTTTTGGTCCACTTTAAAGTGACTAGGAGGGAAACCATGAGATGGGCTGTGTGGTGTGTGTTCTGGCAGTTGTTAGACTTAGAAATAACTAATGACAGTTAAATGATGTTAATTTGAACAATTTCATTTTATGGGACTTTTTTTTTTTGGGTGGGGCGTTTACAATCTACTTTAAAGTGGACCTTAAGTGTGAATTCATTGCAGGTGAAAAATTCCGCCATTTATTTCTATGGGAGTTTTCTTGGTTTAAATTGTACGACTCAGGGACACCAGTCAGAGGCACGATCTTCGGAGGGCGCACCGCAGCTTTATGTTATGCGGGTCGGGCCACAAAGGGCAGCTCAATTATGATACATAGTCATTGGGGAAAAAGGAGAGCTTACAATTCACCTTAAAGTGGACCTCAAGTGGTTAAGAGTGAATGTATGAGATGGGCTGCGTGTGTGTGCTCTATCTGGAAAAGCGGGTGTTAGACTCTAAAATCGCCACTCCACCGATCTAACTCACCTTTCCCCGGTTCTACGGCGCATGCGCTGCCTCCTGTCCAATCAATGCAATCCACTGAGCTGACGTGTGCTCGGCTAAGGAGCTGAGTCTAGCCGAGCGCGCCCACTGCCGCATTACCTGCTACTCTCTAACAGGGAGCGTGCCCAGGCCTGCCATTCATAAATGGATGGTGTTCCTGCTAAAGGGGATGTGGCCGCTGCGTGTGTGCACGGCTTTCACACAGCGGGGCATCCCAAATCTGGATGCCCCAGGAGGAGGGACCAAGACCCATGGCCAAAACCCACGGCCATCGACCCTGGAATCTATAAGATTCCTAGGCTTATGACTATGGGTTTTGGTCCACTTTAAGGGGCAGTTATGAAACAGTGGTTAAAGTGGAACAAAAGCCAGGATTTTGACTAGCCTTGGTTTTGGTTCTTGCCGATCAGGGATGCCCTGCTGTGTGAGACCCCCCCCAGGTCGCCAAACAAAATCCCCTCTTCCCGGTTCTACAAGGCACGCGCAGCCGCTGGTCCAATCAGCGCGCTCGGATCCAATCACGTCAGCGTGTCTAAGCCTTTATCTAAGGCCAGCGGCTCCGAGTGTGCTGATGGTCACACCCCCCGCTTCCCTCTAACAGGGAGCGTGCTGCGCCTGCCATCACAAATACCCGACACGAACACGCGCCCTGCTAGAGGGATAGCGGGAATGCTCCCATGGCTTGCGCATGCGCCGTTGGACCGGGAAAGAAGGTAAGTGTATGGGGTGATCTGGGGGTTTCACACAGTGGAGGCATCCTGATTCTGGATGCCCCAGAGGGAGGGAATCAATGAGCCCAGGACCCAGGATTCCCGGGCGATCACCATGGGTTTTGTCCACTTTAAGGGGCAGTTATGAAACAGTGGTTAAGGGAGCTGCCTTGTGGTTGGAGGGTTGCAGGTCTGATCCCTGTCCGGGGCATGAGTGACGGACACTTGAGCAGCGAACCAAATCCCCCAACTGCTCCCCAGGCACCGTTGCTAGGGCATCCCACCACTCAGGGATACCTACCAACGTTTTGTAACAGATACAACAATAGAAACAATTTGAATAGATGAATCATTTATTGCTGCAGATCTGCATGTTACACCTCAAACAGGGACAGCATGTAAATTAAGCCATGCCCCTCATCGAGGGATGGATGAAGCCACGCCCCCTCATTGACAGATGGATGAAGCCCCACCCCTCATTGAGGGATGGGTGAAGCCACGCCCCCTCGTTGAGGGATGGATGAAGCCATGCCCCCTCACTGAGGGATGGATAGGAGATACATTGTAACAGTTGCAACAATAGAAACACTTTGAATAGGCAAATGAATCATTTATTGCTGCAGATCTGCATGTTACACCTCAAAGAGGGACAAATGAGAACAACGCGGGACAGTGGGACATGAGGCTCGATTCAGAGAGACAAAAAAAAAACTTCCGTTTTAGTGCCGATCTGTTTTTTTTGTGAAATGTTTCCGTTCTCGTATGAGCGTACGAGCGATTCTATGCATGCATTGAAAACCTTGTGTAAAGTTTCCGTCCGTTCGTACGGCAGATTACGAATACGAGGATGTTATTTTCCATCCAGACTTTTCCGTTTCATTTTCACATGTTACAACGTAGGCTTTAGTTTTTGCCCTTTTCCCATCGTATCCTCCAATGAATCCTTTACGTTTCCCGTTAGATTCTGTTTCCCTTTTTCAATAAATAATCGTCCAGACAGAAATCCTTACGATCTTGCGCCTGCGCACTACAAACTTAACTCATTAAAGTGCTCGCCTACATATTTGCCACCCTCACTTCTACTACAATGTTTAGCTAAATCACTTAGCACTGTCCTCCATCTTCCCTTTTGGACCCTTAAAGCTCACCCAAACCACTTATCGGTCATGTGAATATTCATCTTTAAATATTTCTGGGCCCATTAGTTTTGTGTTAATGTATTTTGTAAATGAAATGACACTGTAACATTTTTTTTTTTTTTGGATTCCATCATAAAATATACAATTTTTAAAAATGTAGACAATTTCTAATTTTTACAACTATAAAAAAACAAAATACATAGCAATGGCAGCCCACCGAACAATATTCTTCATCTGCGGTCCCCAATGAGTTGCGCAGCTCCTGCATCTATCTCCTGTATCTATGCATCTATGTTAAAAAACTTAAATTAAAATATTGGTATAACCTTACTGCAGTGCCCCCCCCCCCCCCCCGTATGGTCCAAACACCTAAATCTGGACTTCAAAAGCCAGAGGGCCCTCGCCACCACGGCCCCCATTTTGCATAGTGCCCGATTAGAGAACCCATGGCCCGCATTCTGCAGGCAAAGAACGGGGATCAGGAGCAAGGGCAGGAGTGGATATCCAGAATCCCCTGAAAGAATTTAAAAATACTAACATAAAATACACATTCTAAGCTACAATATTGTTTAACATGTCATCAAGGGCTAAAAACAGCCATAGGTTAAGACATGAGTCATCAACTATATTCATTGCCATACAGTGAAAATGGATTGATGGAATGTGAGCAAACTTACCCAGGAGCCACCCACCAGATAATTCTCCTGACTCAAACTGACGAAATAAGCCGGAGCTCTGCAATATATAAGCATCATGGGACGACCCTGGATGCCCTGCAAGAACACTGAGGAATCGCATAGCTGGACCAAACACTGCTTGTATGTTGTGCGAGTGGCACATCTTGCGGTTCCTGCAACCAAATATAAAATAATTACACAAAGCAAAGGTAACCGATTAAAACAATAACTCCTACAACAAATTAAGATTCAAGTTCAACAATCCAAATATAATTCACAAAGGACATAAGTTTAAAAAAATATAGCAATTATATGGATGTGTGGGAAAATAAATGTTTACAAGCTAAGGCCTAATTAAGGTCAGCATTAAAATGCATCTATAAGGCAGACATGAAATGTATTAATTCAGGTATGCATTGCTATACAATTTATGACCTCGGCCATGCTGAAACATGCAATGCCTTGGTGCTAAAGGTGCGCAGACTCCTCCACATAGCCGCAAAACATGTCCAACAATAGCAATCCGAGCCCTCAAGGTCCCGTAAGTGGATCGGAAATGAAACGGATTTATAGGGTGGTGATCCGTCGGAAATCAGCTCTCTGACGGAAGCCCATCCCAACAACGGAAGTTTTCTGAACGAACGGAAAATATCAGATTTTGTTTGGAAAATGATCCGAACTTCCGTTCATCGAAAGCGCATTCCCGAACGTTCGTACAAATGAAAAATGAACGAAAAAAAAGCAAAAAAAAGACAAACACCCACCAAAACTTTCACAGACAGCTACGGAAGTCCGGACGAATGTGTCTCTGAATCGAGGCTATGGACTCAAACGAGGGACAGTCCCTCCAAATCACAGACACTTGGGCGGTATGCACTCAGGTCATGTGCACGCTTACTTGCCTGTGTTTGTCTCACTGCAGGGACGGAAAAATTACCGTGTGTGCATCATTGAAAAAAAAAAAAAAGAGCTTACAATTCACCTTAAAGTGGACCTAAAGTGGCCAGGGCAATTCTATAGGAGTTTTGTAACTTTTTGATTTTCCAGCAGGCAAGCGGGGGTAAAAAGTACAAAGCAAAGCCTGGCACAACCTCTATAATCTGATAAAATGCCCCCCCCCCTCCAAGGCTTCCAGTGAGGTACATGGAGCACATGGGGCTGTTCCCTTTAATTTCTGCATACAAATGTAAAAATAAAAGCAAACATGCAGTAGGAATAGCTTGTGCTCCATGTGCCGCGTTGCATGCCTCTCCCGCTTTCCGGCCATTGTTTTGCTATGGTCGTATTCTAGACGTGTGTGATCCTGCAGTAGCATGCCTGCAGCTTTCTGGGATCATTTACTGCACATGTGCGATCCTGCAATAGCATGCCTGCAGCTTTCTTGGATTATTTACTGCACTGTGCGATCCTGCAATAGCATGCCCGCAGCTTTCTGGGATCATTTACTGCACATGTGCGATCCTGCAATAGCATGCCCGCAGCTTTCTTGGATTATTTACTGTACATGTGCGATCCTGCAATAGCATGCCCGCAGCTTTCCTGGATTATTTACTGCACATGTGCGATCCTGCAATAGCATGCCCGCAGCTTTCCTGGATTATTTACTGCACATGTGCGATCCTGCAATAGCATGCCCGCAGCTTTCTTGGATTATTTACTGCACGTGTGTGATCCTGCAATAGCATGCCAACAGTTTTCTTGGATTATTTACTGCACATGTGGGATCCTGCAATAGCATGCCCCCAGCTTTCTTGGATCACTTACTGCACATGTGCGATCCTGCAATAGCATACCTGCAGCTTTCTTGGATTATTTACTGCACGTGTGCGATCCTGCGATAGCATGCCCCCAGCTTTCTTGGATTATTTACTGCACGTGTGTGATCCTGCAATAGCATGCCCGCAGCTTTCTTGGATTATTTACTGCACTGTGCGGTCCTGCAATAGCATGCCCACAGCTTTCTTGGATTATATACTGCACGTGTGTGATCCTGCAATAGCATGCCCCCAGCTTTCTTGGATTATATACTGCACGTGTGCGATACAGCAATAGCATGCCGCAGCTTTCTTGTATTATTTACTGCACGTGTGCGATACAGCAATAGCATGCCCTCAGCTTTCTTGGATTATTTACTGCACGTGTGTGATCCTGCAATAGCATGCCCGCAGCTTTCTTGGTTTATTTACTGCACGTGTGCGATCCTGCAATAGCATGCCAACAGCTTTCTTGGATTATTTACTGCACGTGTGTGATCCTGCAATAGCTTGCCTGCAGCTTTCTTGGTTTATTTACTGCACGTGTGCGATCCTGCAATAGCATGCCCACAGCTTTCTTGGATTATTTACTGCACGTGTGTGATCCTGCAATAGCATGCCCGCAGCTTTCTTGGTTTATTTACTGCACGTGTGCGATCCTGCAATAGCATGCCCACAGCTTTCTTGGATTATTTACTGCACGTGTGCGATCCTGCGATAGCATGCCCCCAGCTTTCTTGGATTATTTACTGCACGTGTGTGATCCTGCAATAGCATGCCCGCAGCTTTCTTGGATTATTTACTGCACTGTGCGGTCCTGCAATAGCATGCCCACAGCTTTCTTGGATTATATACTGCACGTGTGTGATCCTGCAATAGCATGCCCCCAGCTTTCTTGGATTATTTACTGCACGTGTGTGATCCTGCAATAGCATGCCCCCAGCTTTCTTGGATTATTTACTGCACGTGTGCGATACAGCAATAGCATGCCGCAGCTTTCTTGTATTATTTACTGCACGTGTCCTGCAATAGCATGCCCGCAGCTTTCTTGGATTATTTACTGCACGTGTGCGATACAGTAATAGCATGCCCTCAGCTTTCTTGGATTATTTACTGCACGTGTGCGATCCTGCAATAGCATGCCCCCAGCTTTCTTGGATTATTTACTGCACGTGTGCGATACAGTAATAGCATGCCCTCAGCTTTCTTGGATTATTTACTGCACGTGTGCGATCCTGCAATAGCATGCCCACAGCTTTCTTGGATTATTTACTGCACGTGTGTGATCCTGCAATAGCATGCCCCCAGCTTTCTTGGATTATTTATGGCACGTGTGTGATCCTGCAATAGCATGCCCGCAGCTTTCTTGGTTTATTTACTGCACGTGTGCGATACAGAAATAACATGCCCGCAGCTTTCTTGGATTATTTATGGCACGTGTGTGATCCTGCAATAGCATGCCCGCAGCTTTCTTGGATTATTTATGGCACGTGTGTGATCCTGCAATAGCATGCCCGCAGCTTTCTTGGTTTATTTACTGCACGTGTGCGATACAGAAATAACATGCCCGCAGCTTTCTTGGATTATTTATGGCACGTGTGTGATCCTGCAATAGCATGCCCGCAGCTTTCTTGGTTTATTTACTGCACGTGTGCGATACAGAAATAACATGCCCGCAGCTTTCTTGGATTATTTATGGCACGTGTGTGATCCTGCAATAGCATGCCCGCAGCTTTCTTGGTTTATTTACTGCACGTGTGCGATCCTGCAATAGCATGCCCGCAGCTTTCTTGGATTATTTATGGCACGTGTGTGATCCTGCAATTGCATGCCAACAGCTTTCTTGGATTATTACTGCAAGAAGGGAAATGTACCCTGTGTGCGTGCATCCTGCATGCAAAGTGCCGCTCTTATTCGGTCCAATCTTGTGTTGCCTCTGCTGGCGAGTGGGGAGGGGGAGCTGTCCGAGTGCTGCCGCAGGGGCTGTATATACCCTGCAGTGTGCCAGCTATTGCCGTGCCAGATCCCCAAGCAGGGACCAGCCTTTCCCCAGACCTGCCACCATCTGCCCAGAGGGCCCATTATGTTGGTCATCTGCGGGGGACCTGTTCAGTCTCTGGATAGTTTCCTGAATAAGAAAATAATTGTGCATGATAATTAAAGGGCAACTCTAACTAGAGAAACAGCGGACCTACTTGGTGGAAGTTTTTTTATGCTGGTTTATAATATTGGCAGCTGCTACATGCATGACACCAGCACCAGACACTCCCATCGCGGGCTAAGTAAGCCCCGCCCCTTCTCCCTGGGACCAGCAAACCTAACTACCAGGCCCCGTCCGCACATGAGGACAGCACTGTAAATTCGCCGCCGAACACGCCCGAGGTAACCGCTGCCCCTTTTTGGGACTGCAAAGCCGACCTTCGGAGCGCCCCCCGCTCCCCCCCTCCCCTATCCCAACAGATGGACCTCCCCTCTGACAGCCGGCTGCAAACGCACCTCTAATAATCCCTCTTCTGAGATCAACCACCATGGCCGCCCCGATAACCTGACCTTAAGGTACCTACAGAAATTACCCAACCATTACTGGGCCACCCTAAGGACTGGTCCTCGGTTTGGTTAGTTTATACACTGCAGCTATATGCAGCGTTATCTCTACTCCTACATATACAGCTATAGCAATGGCCGCATGGCCAGAACTGTAATTAGGACCCTCCCCCCTAATTAAAAAAACACCCCCAATTAAAAAGACACCCCTGAGTCCTGATCCACAGCTCCACCCAGTGGCACCAAAAGCCAGGCCCAAACCCAGCACCCAATAACCCCTGGGTGCACCTCCCCGCCAGTCACCCATATATAGTCAGGTCATGGCCAGGGCAGGATATGGCCTCTCATAAATCAGTAGCACGAAAGATTTAGTATTGTAGAGACGGATAATGAACGGGACCCCCACCCATTGCCATTGAGTACAGTGGGGACTGTGTACAGTTGGGGCAGGTAGGTGGGTGGGTACACTGGGGCTGGGACAGACTGGGGAGGCAGCGTTAGAAGCAGAAGTCCACCAGGCATTCTCCCGTTCACCCTATGGCCAGCCGCCACAGGCACCACCCAACAGGGCTTTGGTGTCACCCTGATGCCTATGTAGCACTGAGAATAATAATACTTGCTCTGGGAGTTTAAAGTGGACCAAAACCCACCATGGATTCTATGAGACTCCAGGGCAGGCCTACTCGCTCCCCTGGGGCATCCAGATTCGGGATGCCCCGCTGTGTTAAAACCCCCAGGTCGCCTGAAAACTCACGCACTCCCTGCTAATGGGTAGCTGGGGATGCGGTCGCCAGCGCACTCAGATCGACTTACCATTGACGAGGAGCAGGAGCGGATCCGACCGTGCTGACTGGACGAGAGGCTGTGCATGTGACTTAGGACCGAGGAAAGGTGAGTGAGATCGGGCGACCTGGGGGATTTCACACAGCGGGGTTTCCCCGATCGGGGTGCCCAGGGGGGGCAATGACCAAAACCCAGGATAGTTAAAATCCTGGGTTTTGATCCACCTTAAATAGTGGTGTTGCTGCCACAGTGTGCGATGTCCCACTGCTACACAGAGAAACCCTGTGCGGCCCCAAAACAATGGATTGTTTAAGGTGGAGCTAAACCAGACCTAGTGGCTATGAGATGCTTGGTCTGTTAGACAACCACCCCAGGGGCATCTTTAATAGGGACGCCCTGCTGCCTGAGATCCCGCCAATCACCCCATTTTCAAAGAAACCCCCACCCTGACTGTCCTTATGTATCTCACTGCTGGAGTCATAGAGACCCAGAGAAACTCAGGAGGTGTCTCGCCCTGTGTGTCTCACCCTGTGTGTGTCTCGCCCTGTGTGTCTCACCCTGTGTGTGTCTCGCCCTGTGTGTGTCTCGCCCTGTGTGTGTCTCGTCCTGTGTGTGTCTCGCCCTGTGTGTGTCTCACCCTGTGTGTGTCTCGCCCTGTGTGTGTCTCACCCTGTGTGTGTCTCGCCCTTTGTGTCTCTTACCCTGTGTGTGTCTCGCCCTGTGTGTCTCTCACCCTGTGTGTGTCTCACCCTGTGTGTGTCTCACCCTGTGTGTGTCTCGCCCTGTGTGTCTCTTACCCTGTGTGTGTCTCGCCCTGTATGTGTGTCTCGCCCTGTGTGTCTCGCTCTGTGTGTCTCTTACCCTGTGTGTGTCTCGCCCTGTGTGTCTCGCTCTGTGTGTCTCTTACCCTGTGTGTGTCTCGCCCTGTGTGTCTCGCCCTGTGTGTGTCTCGCCCTGTGTGTCTCGCTCTGTGTGTCTCTTACCCTGTGTGTGTCTCGCCCTGTGTGTCTCGCCCTGTGTGTGTCTCGCCCTGTGTGTCTCGCCCTGTGTGTGTCTCGCCCTGTGTGTCTCGCCCTGTGTGTGTCTCGCCCTGTGTGTCTCTCACCCTGTGTGTCTCTCACCCTGTGTGTCTCTCACCCTGTGTGTGTCTCGCCCTGTGTGTGTCTCGCCCTGTGTGTCTCTCACCCTGTGTGTCTCTCACCCTGTGTGTGTCTCTCACCCTGTGTGTGTCTCACCCTGTGTGTCTCTCACCCTGTGTGTCTCTCACCCTGTGTGTCTCTCGCGCTGTGTGTGTCTCGCCCTGTGTGTGTCTCGCCCTGTGTGTGTCTCGCCCTGTGTGTCTCTCACCCTGTGTGTCTCTCACCCTGTGTGTGTCTCGGCCTGTGTGTCTCTCACCCTGTGTGTGTCTCGGCCTGTGTGTCTCTCACCCTGTGTGTGTCTCTCACCCTGTGTGTGTCTCTCACCCTGTGTGTGTCTCTCACCCTGTGTGTGTCTCGGCCTGTGTGTCTCTCACCCTGTGTGTGTCTCGCCCTGTGTGTCTCTCGCCCTGTGGGTCTCTCGCCCTGTGTGTCTCTCACCCTGTGTGTGTCTCTCACCCTGTGTGTGTCTCTCACCCTGTGTGTGTCTCTCACCCTGTGTGTGTCTCTCACCCTGTGTGTGTCTCTCACCCTGTGTGTGTCTCTCACCCTGTGTGTGTCTCGGCCTGTGTGTCTCTCACCCTGTGTGTGTCTCGCCCTGTGTGTCTCTCGCCCTGTGTGTCTCTCGCCCTGTGTGTCTCTCACCCTGTGTGTGTCTCTCACCCTGTGTGTGTCTCTCACCCTGTGTGTGTCTCTCACCCTGTGTGTGTCTCGGCCTGTGTGTCTCTCACCCTGTGTGTGTCTCGCCCTGTGTGTCTCTCACCCTGTGTGTGTCTCGCCCTGTGTGTGTCTCGCCCTGTGTGTCTCTCACCCTGTGTGTGTCTCACCCTGTGTGTCTCTCACCCTGTGTGTCTCTCGCCCTGTGTGTCTCTCACCCTGTGTGTCTCGCCCTGTGTGTCTCTCACCCTGTGTGTCTCGCCCTGTCGTCTGCATTCTAGGAGTTTGGGATGAAGAAAGAGATGTGGACAAGTTGGACATAAAGTCCTGGTGAAGTAAGTGACCTAAAAAGCTGAAGGGGATCTATAGGTTGGGTCTATAGGTTTGATCTATGGGTGTGGTCTATGGGTGTGGTCTATAGGTTTGGTCTATAGGTTTGATCTAGGGGTGCGGTCTATGGGTGAGGTCTATAGGTTGGGTCTATGGGTGGGGTCTATGGGTGCGGACTAAGGGTGTGGTTTATGGGTGCGGTATATAGGTTCGATCTGTGGGTGCGGTCTATAGCTTCGGTTTATAGGTTTGATTTATGGGTGCGGTCAATGGGTGCAGTCTATGGGTGCGGTCTATAGGTTAGGCCTATAGGTTTGATCTATAGGTGCGGTCTATGGGTGTGGTCTATAGGTTTGATCTATGGGTGCAGTCTATGGATGCGGTCTATAGGTTCGGTCTATAGGTTTGGTCTATGGGTGCGGTCTATGGATGTGCTCTATGGGTGCTGTCTATGGGTGCATTCTATAGGTTTGATCTATGGGTGGGGTCTATGGGTGCGGTCTATAGGTGCAGTCTATAGGTTTGATCTATGGGTGAGATCTGTGGGTGCGGTCTATAGGTTTGATCTATAGGTGCTAACTATGGGTGTGGTCTATAGCTGCGGTCTATAGGTGTGGTATATAGGTGCGGTCTATGGGTGCGGTCTATGGGTGTGGTCTATGGGTGCGGTCTATGGGTGTGGTCTATGGGTGCGGTTTATAGGTGCGGTCTGTGGCTGCGGTATATAGATGTGGTCTATGGGTGCGGTCTATGGGTGCGGTCTATAGGTGTGGTCTATGGGTGCGGTCTATAGGTGTGGTCTATGGGTGCGGTCTATAGGTGCGGTCTATGGCTGTGGTCTATAGGTGCGGTCTATGTCCTAAGATACAGTGTGACGCCTCTGAATGTTTACCCCTGGTGATGGTCTTCATTCTTGCAGCCAGGGGTGTACATACCAGGGAGGCAGAGGAGGCAGCTGTTACCGGGCTCATGGGAGAAAGGGGCCCAGTGCAAGTCGTCCCCCTGACCTTGCAGAACCTAGGGCAGAAGCAGTGGACTTGCCCGCCCCCATTATGCATTGTTGGTGCGCTATCTGCAGGCAGGCTGTTCTTTAGGGCGGAACTAAAATGCCGGCATATTATTTTCTGATGCCTCTATGAGAGGAGCACTGCAGAAAACAAGGTGCTGACATCTTCCTTCCGTCCTGTGGAACCTACAGTTCTGCCCCCCTGGTGCTCCCTGCAGACAATGCACCAACAATGCATAATGGGGGAGCGCCCCTGGAATAAAGGAACCTCATTGGGTCCCAATGTCGGTGACCTAGGCCCCACATTGCTTAGAATTCCAATCAGACCCCAGAAATGATTTGGGATGCCCCTGTGTTCCCAACCCCATGGCGCATGAACAGGCATCTCATGCAATCC
The DNA here is from genome assembly GCA_027917425.1 of Gastrophryne carolinensis. Lineage (NCBI taxonomy): Eukaryota > Metazoa > Chordata > Amphibia > Anura > Microhylidae > Gastrophryne > Gastrophryne carolinensis. The sequence continues at coordinate 3,226,843 of CM051236.1, read as the reverse complement.
GCATTGATCAATGCACGGCAAACAATACTGAATGAACTGACCTATGGCAGAGGGGTGTGGCTACATTTACATATTGTCCCTCTTTGAGGTGTAACATGCAAATTTGCAGCAATAAATGATTCATTTGCCCATTCAAAGTGTTTCTTGTTGTAAATGTTACAATGTTTCTCCTATCCATCCCTCAATGAGGGGGCGTGGCTTCATCCATCCCTCAATGAGGGGGTGTGGCTTCATCTATCCCTCAATGAGAGGGTGTGGCTTCATACATCTCTCAATGATGTGTGTGGCTTAATTACATATTGTCCCTCTTTGAGGTGTAACATGCAGATCTGCAGCAATAAATTATTCATTTGCCTATTCAAAGTGTTTGTATTGTTGTAACTGTTACAATGTATCTCCTATCCATCCCACAATAAGGGGGCGTGGCTTCATCCACCCCCTTAATTAGGGGGTGTGACCTAATTAAACAAATGTCCCTCTTTCCCACCATGAACAGTTGGTAGCTATGCACATGCACTATGAGATAAAGGAACAAGGTTAGATTATGGGTAATCCTGGGGGTTTCATGTAGTGCTGTACTGTCCCTGGGGACTCTAGTGCTGGGTGTCATGAGTTTTGGTGCTGAGGGGGATAAGTCCTTTTTTTGAGGGGGCCCACTATGATTTTTGCTATGGGGCCCTATGAAATCTATGTTTGCGTTTAGTTCCAGCTCAGCTCGCCTAGGTCCAGCTATTGTGCAGCAGTCACACCTGTTAGCCGGCAGTTATGTTAATCCGATAATCCTTTTCATGGTGCACAAGTGGCGGCCTATCAATTACCTCTGAGTGAATGGGAGAGAGGGGGCATCCCGAGCAGGGAGGAGGCTGCTCACCTGTAACAATACAGCAGCTGGGGAACAAGAACTGATGAGATTAACGACTGCTGGCATCTGGCCCAGAGAGGGATTAGAAAACGCACTGTTCTTATATTTGCATCAGAGAAGCTGCCCAGGTTCATCCAATGTTCTCCATCTCATCCAAATTTTCCAAAATGATTCACCAATATGACTGAGCTTGTCCCCAACTCTGGTCCCGGGGGGGGGGGGGGGGCATCCCGTCATTACTAGTCCTGTTCATGTACAACCTGTACCTCAGTGTCAGGGGTGTACATACCATAAGGGCAGTGCAGGCACGTGGGCCTGTGGAATGAGAGGACCTGGCACACACTGCCTTCATCACCTCTGCGATATGTACCTGCTCTGCATACTTTCCTAGACATGTCAACTCCTTCCCACTGGAACATGGTGCCACTCATGCACCCTGCTCCTCAATCAGTGCCTGGTGCACCTTGCCCCTACATCAGTGCCTCATGTGCCCTGCTCCTCCATCGGTGCCTCGCATGACCTGCCCCTCCATTGGTGCCTCCTGTGCCCTGCTCCTCCATTGGTGCCTTGTGTGCCCTGCGTCTCCATCGGTGCCTCATGTTCCCTGCTCCTCTATCGGTGCCTCGCTGGCCCTGCTCCTCCATCGGTGCTCCTTCATCGGTGCCTCTCGTGCCCTGCTCCTCCATCGGTGCTCCACCATCGGTGCCTCATGGGCCCTGCTCTTCCATTGGTACCTCTTGTGCCCTCTCTTCCATCAGTGCCTCGTGTGCCCTGCTCCTCCATCAGTGCCTCATGTGCCTTGCTTCACCATCGGTGCCTTGTGCACCCTGCTCCACCATTGGTGCCTCATGTGCCCTGTTCCTCCATCAGTGCCTGGCCTGCCCTGCTCCTCCATCAGTGTCTTGTGCGCACTGCTCCTCCATCGGTGCCTCATGTGCCCTGCTCCTTCATCGGTGCCTCGTGTGCCTTGCTCCTCCATTGGTGCCTTGTGCTCCCTGCTCCTCCAATGGTGCCTCATGTGCCCTGCTACTCCATCAGTGCCTCGCGTTCCTTGCTTTTCCATCGGTGCCTCTTGTGCCCTCTCTTCCATCAGTACCTTGTGTGCCTTGCTCCTCCATTGGTGCCTCGCGTGCCCTGCTCCTCCATCGGCGCCTCATGTGCCTTGCTTCTCCATCGGTGCCTTGTGTACCCTGCTCCTTCATTGGTGCCTCATGTGCCCTGTTCCTCCATCAGTGCCTGGCATGCCCTGCTCCTCCATCATTGCCTTGTGCGCTTGCTCCTCCATCTGTGCCTCGCGCGCCCTGCTCCTCCATCGGCGTCTCACGTGCCCTGCTTCTCGATTGGTGCTTTGTGTGCCCTGCTCCTCCATCGGTGCCTTGTGCACCCTGCTCCTTGAGCAGTGCCTCATGTGCCCTGCTCCTCCATCTGTGCCTCATGTGCCCTGCTCCTCCATCGGTGCCTTGTGTGCCCTGCTCCTCCCTCGGTGCCTCGTGCGCCCTGCTCCTCCATCGGTGCCTTGTGCACCCTGCTCCTTGAGCAGTGCCTCATGTGCCCTGCTCCTCCATCTGTGCCTCATGTGCCCTGCTCCTCCATCGGTGCCTTGTGTGCCCTGCTCCTCCCTTGGTGCCTCGTGCGCCCTGCTCCTCCATCGGTGCCTTGTGTGCCCTGCTCCTCCATCAGTGCCTGGCATGCCCTACTCCTCTATCAGTGCCTCATGTGCCCTGCTCCTCCATCGGTGCCTTGTGCACCCTGCTCCTCCATTGGTGCCTCCTGTGCCCTTTTCCTCCATCAGTGGCTGGTGTGCCCTGCTCCTCTATCAGTGCTTGTGCGCCCTGCTCCTCCATTGGTGCCTCCTGTGCCCTTTTCCTCCATCAGTGCCTCATGTGCCCTGCTCCTCCATGGGTGCCTCATGTGCCCTGCTCCTCCATCGGCGCCTCGTGTGCCCTGCTTCTCCATCGGTGCCTCGTGCACCCTGCTCCTCCATCAGTGCCTCATGTGCCCTGCTCCTCCATCGGTGGCTCATGTGCCTTGCTCCTCCATCAGTGCCTCGTGCACCCTGCTACTCCATCGGCGCCTTGTGTGTCCTGCTCCTCGTTTGGTGCCTCATGTGCCCTGCTCCTCCATCAGTGCCTCGTGCACCCTGCTCCCTCATTGGAGCCTTGTGAACCCTGCTCCTCCATGGGTGTCTTGTGTGCCTTGCTTCTCCATCGGTGCCTTGTGCACCCTGCTCCTCCATCGGCACCTCGTGTGCCCTGCTCCTCCATCGGTGCCTCGTGCACCCTGCTCCTCCATCAGTGGTTCGTGCACCCTGCTCCTCCATCGGTGCCTCATGTTCCCTGCTCCTTCATCGGTGCCTCATGTGCTCTGCTCCTCCATTGGTACCTCATGTGCCCGGCTCCTCCATCAGTGGCTCATGCACCCTGCTCCTCCATCAGTGCCTCGTGTGCCCTGCTCCTCCATCGGTGCCTTGTGCACCCTGCTCCTCCATCAGTGCCTCCTGTGCCCTGCTCCTCCATCGGTACCTTGTGTGCCCTGCTCCTCCATTGGTGCCTTTTGTGCCCTGCTCCTCCATCAGTGCCTTGTGCACCCTGCTCCTCCATGGGTGCCTCGTGTGCCCTGCTCCTCCATCAGTGCCTCATGTGCCCTGCTCCTCCATCTGCGCCTCGTGTACCCTGCTCCTCCATCGGTGCCTCATGTGCCCTGCTCCTCCATCTGCGCCTCGTGTGCCCTGATCCTACATCGGCGCCTTGTGTGCCTTGCTCCTCTATTGGTGCCTCATGTGCCCTGTTCCTCCATCAGTGCCTGGCATGCCCTACTCCTCCATCAGTGCCTCATGTGCCCTGCTCCCCCATCAGTGCCTCGTGCGCCCTGCTGCTCCATGGGTGCCTCGTGTGCCCTGGTTCTCCATCGGCGCCTTGTGCACCCTGCTCCTCCATCGGTGCCTCATGTGTCCTGTTCCTCCATCAGTGCCCGGCGTGCTCTGCTCCTCCATCAGTGCCTCGTGCGCCCTGCTCCTCCATGGGTGCCTTGTGTGCCCTGCTCCTCCATGGGTGCCTCCTGTGCCCTGCTCCTCCATCGTTTCCTTGTGTGCCCTGCTCCTCCATCGGTGCCTCGCATGACCTGCCCCTCCATTGGTGCCTCTTGTGCCCTGCTCCTCCATTGGTGCCTTGTGTGCCCTGCGTCTCCATCGGTGCCTCATGTTCCCTGCTCCTCTATCGGTGCCTCGCTGGCCCTGCTCCTCCATCGGTGCTCCTTCATCGGTGCCTCTCGTGCCCTGCTCCTCCATCGGTGCTCCACCATCGGTGCCTCATGGGCCCTGCTCTTCCATTGGTACCTCTTGTGCCCTCTCTTCCATCAGTGCCTCATGTGCCTTGCTCCTCCATCGTGCCTTGTGCACCCTGCTCCACCGTTGGTGCCTCATGTGCCCTGTTCCTCCATCAGTGCCTGGCCTGCCCTGCTCCTCCATCAGTGCCTTGTGCGCACTGCTCCTCCATCGGTGCCTCATGTGCCCTGCTCCTTCATCGGCACCTCGTGTGCCTTGCTCCTCCATCGGTGCCTTGTGCTCCCTGCTCTTCCAATGGTGCCTCATGTGCCCTGCTCCTCCATCAGTGTCTTGTGCGCACTGCTCCTCCATTGTTGCCTCACGTGAGCTGCTCCTCCATCAGTGCCTTGCGTTCCTTGCTTTTCCATCGGTGCCTCTTGTGCCCTCTCTTCCATCAGTACCTTGTGTGCCTTGCTCCTCCATTGGTGCCTCGTGTACCCTGCTCCTCCATTGGTGCCTCGCGTGCCCTGCTCCTCCATCGGCGCCTCATGTGCCTTGCTTCTCCATCGGTGCCTTGTGTACCCTGCTCCTTCATTGGTGCCTCATGTGCCCTGTTCCTCCATCAGTGCCTGGCATGCCCTGCTCCTCCATCATTGCCTTGTGCGCTTGCTCCTCCATCTGTGCCTCGTGTGCCCTGCTCCTACATCGGCGTCTCACGTGCCCTGCTTCTCGATTGGTGCTTTGTGTGCCCTGCTCCTCCATCGGTGCCTTGTGCACCCTGCTCCTTGAGCAGTGCCTCATGTGCCCTGCTCCTCCATCTGTGCCTCATGTGCCCTGCTCCTCCATCGGTGCCTTGTGTGCCCTGCTCCTCCCTCGGTGCCTCGTGCGCCCTGCTCCTCCATTGGTGCCTTGTGTGAACTGCTTCTCCATCGGTGCCTTGTGCACCCTGCTCCTCCATTGGTGCCTCCTGTGCCCTTTTCCTCCATCAGTGGCTGGTGTGCCCTGCTCCTCTATCAGTGCTTGTGCGCCCTGCTCCTCCATGGGTGCCTCATGTGCCCTGCTCCTCCATCGGCGCCTCCTGTGCCCTGCTCCTCCATTAGTGCCTCATGTGCCTTGCTCCTCCATTAGTGCCTCGTGCGCCCTGCTACTCCATCGGCGCCTTGTGTGTCCTGCTCCTCGTTCGGTGCCTCATGTGCCTTGCTCCTCCATCAGTGCCTCATGTGCCTTGCTCCTCCATTAGTGCCTCGTGCGCCCTGCTACTCCATCGGCGCCTTGTGTTTCCTGCTCCTCGTTCGGTGCCTCATGTGCCCTGCTCCTCCATTGGTGCCTCATGTGCCCTGCTCCTCCATCAGTGCCTCGTGCACCCTGCTCCCTCATTGGAGCCTTGTGAACCCTGCTCCTCCATCGGTGTCTTGTGTGCCTTGCTTCTCCATCGGTGCCTTGTGCACCCTGCTCCTCCATCGGCACCTCGTGTGCCCTGCTCCTCCATCGGTGCCTCGTGCACCCTGCTACTCCATCAGTGGTTCGTGCACCCTGCTCCTCCATCGGTGCCTTGTGCACCCTGTTCCTCCATCGGTGCCTCGTGTTCCCTGCTCCTTCATCGGTGCCTCATGTGCTCTGCTCCTCCATCGGTACCTCATGTGCCCGGCTCCTCCATCAGTGGCTCATGCACCCTGCTCCTCCATCAGTGCCTCCTGTGCCCTGCTCCTCCATCGGTGCCTTTTGTGCCCTGCTCCTCCATCAGTGCCTTGTGCACCCTGCTCCTCCATGAGTGCCTTGTGTGCCCTGCTCCTCCATCAGTGCCTCATGTGCCCTGCTCCTCCATCTGCGCCTCGTGTACCCTGCTCCTCCATCGGTGCCTCATGTGCCCTGCTCCTCCATCTGCGCCTCGTGTGCCCTAATCCTCCATCGGCGCCTTGTGTGCCTTGCTCCTCTATTGGTGCCTCATGTGCCCTGTTCCTCCATCAGTGCCTGGCATGCCCTACTCCTCCATCAGTGCCTCATGTGCCCTGCTCCCCCATCAGTGCCTCGTGCGCCCCGCTGCTCCATGGGTGCCTTGTGTGCCCTGGTTCTCCATCGGCGCCTTGTGCACCCTGTTCCTCCATCGGTGCCTCATGTGCCCTGTTCCTCCATCAGTGCCCGGCGTGCTCTGCTCCTCCATCAGTGCCTCGTGCGCCCTGCTCCTCCATGGGTGCCTTGTGTGCCCTGCTCCTCCATGGGTGCCTTGTGTGCCCTGCTCCTCCATGGGTGCCTCCTGTGCCCTGCTCCTCCATCGGTTCCTTGTGTGCCCTGCTCCTCCATCAGTGCCTCATGCGCCCTGCTCCTCCATCAGTGCCTCGTGCGCCCTGCTCCTCCATGGGTGCCTTGTGTGCCCTGCTCCTCCATGGGTGCCTTGTGTGCCCTGCTCCTCCATGGGTGCCACCTGTGCCCTGCTCCTCCATCAGTGCCTCGTGCGCCCTGCTCCTCCATGGGTGCCTTGTGTGCCCTGCTCCTCCATGGGTGCCTCGTGTGCCCTGCTCCTCCATGGGTGCCTTGTGTGCCCTGCTCCTCCATGGGTGCCTTGTGTGCCCTGCTCCTCCATGGGTGCCTTGTGTGCCCTGCTCCTCCATGGGTGCCTTGTGTACCCTGCTTCTCCATGGGTGCCTTGTGTGCCCTGCTCCTCCATGGGTGCCTTGTGTGCCCTGTTCCTCCATGGGTGCCTCGTGTGCCCTGCTCCTACATCAGTACCTTGTGTGCCCTGCTCCTCCATTGGTACCTTGTGTGCCCTGCTCCTCCATGGGTTCCTTGTGTGCCCTGCTCCTCCATCGGTGCCTTGTGTGCCCTGCTCCTCCATGGGTGCCTCCTGTGCCCTGCTCCTCCATGGGTGCCTCCTGTGCCCTGCTCCTCCATGGGTGCCTTGTGTGCCCTGCTCCTCCATGGGTTCCTTGTGTGCCCTGCTCCTCCATCGGTGCCTTGTGTGCCCTGCTCCTCCATGGGTGCCTCGTGTGCCCTGCTCCTCCATCGGTGCCTTGTGTGCCCTGCTCCTCCATGGGTGCCTCGTGTGCCCTGCTCCTCCATCGGTACCTTGTGTGCCCTGCTCCTCCATGGGTTCCTTGTGTGCCCTGCTCCTCCATGGGTGCCTTGTGTGCCCTGCTCCTCCATCGGTGCCTTGTGTGCCCTGCTCCTCCATGGGTGCCTCCTGTGCCCTGCTCCTCCATGGGTGCCTCCTGTGCCCTGCTCCTCCATCGGTGCCTCCTGTGCCCTGCTCCTCCATCGGTGCCTTGTGTGCCCTGCTCCTCCATGGGTGCCTTGTGTGCCCTGCTCCTCCATGGGTGCCTCGTGTGCCCTGCTCCTCCATGGGTTCCTTGTGTGCCCTGCTCCTCCATCGGTACCTTGTGTGCCCTGCTCCTCCATGGGTTCCTTGTGTGCCCTGCTCCTCCATGGGTGCCTTGTGTGCCCTGCTCCTCCATCGGTGCCTTGTGTGCCCTGCTCCTCCATGGGTGCCTCGTGTGCCCTGCTCCTCCATCGGTGCCTTGGGTGCCCTGCTCCTCCATGGGTGCCTCGTGTGCCCTGCTCCTCCATCGGTGCCTTGTGTGCCCTGCTCCTCCATGGGTGCCTCCTGTGCCCTGCTCCTCCATCGGTACCTTGTGTGCCCTGCTCCTCCATGGGTGCCTTGTGTGCCCTGCTCCTCCATGGGTGCCTTGTGTGCCCTGCTCCTCCATCGGTGCCTCCTGTGCCCTGCTCCTCCATGGGTGCCTTGTGTGCCCTGCTCCTCCATGGGTGCCTCCTGTGCCCTGCTCCTCCATGGGTTCCTTGTGTGCCCTGCTCCTCCATGGGTTCCTTGTGTGCCCTGCTCCTCCATCGGTGCCTTGTGTGCCCTGCTCCTCCATGGGTGCCTCCTGTGCCCTGCTCCTCCATGGGTGCCTCCTGTGCCTGCTCCTCCATCGGTGCCTCCTGTGCCCTGCTCCTCCATCGGTGCCTTGTGTGCCCTGCTCCTCCATGGGTGCCTTGTGTGCCCTGCTCCTCCATCGGTGCCTTGTGTGCCCTGCTCCTCCATGGGTGCCTTGTGTGCCCTGCTCCTCCATGGGTTCTTTGTGTGCCCTGCTCCTCCATGGGTTCCTTGTGTGCCCTGCTCCTCCATGGGTTCCTTGTGTGCCCTGCTCCTCCATGGGTTCCTTGTGTGCCCTGCTCCTCCATGGGTTCCTTGTGTGCCCTGCTCCTCCATGGGTTCCTTGTGTGCCCTGCTCCTCCATGGGTTCCTTGTGTGCCCTGCTCCTCCATGGGTTCTTTGTGTGCCCTGCTCCTCCATGGGTTCCTTGTGTGCCCTGCTCCTCCATGGGTTCCTTGTGCGCCCTGCTCCTCCATGGGTTCCTTGTGTGCCCTACTCCTCCATCGGTACCTTGTGTGCCCTGCTCCTCCATGGGTTTCTTGTGTGCCCTGCTCCTCCATGGGTTCCTTGTGTGCCCTGCTCCTCCATGGGTTCCTTGTGTGCCCTGCTCCTCCATGGGTGCCTTGTGTGCCCTGGTTCTCCATGGGTTCCTTGTGTGCCCTGCTCCTCCATGGGTGCCTTGTGTGCCCTGCTCCTCCATGGGTGCCTTGTGTGCCCTGCTCCTCCATGGGTGCCTTGTGTGCCCTGCTCCTCCATGGGTGCCTTGTGTGCCCTGCTCCTCCATGGGTGCCTTGTGTGCCCTGCTCCTCCATGGGTGCCTTGTGTGCCCTGCTCCTCCATGGGTTCCTTGTGTGCCCTACTCCTCCATCGGTACCTTGTGTGCCCTGCTCCTCCATGGGTTCCTTGTGTGCCCTGCTCCTCCATGGGTGCCTTGTGTGCCCTGCTCCTCCATGGGTTCCTTGTGTGCCCTGCTCCTCCATGGGTACCTTGTGTGCCCTGCTCCTCCATGGGTGCCTTGTGCGCCCTGCTCCTCCATGGGTGCCTCCTGTGCCCTGCTCCTCCATCGGTGCCTTGTGTGCCCTGCTCCTCCATGGGTGCCTCCTGTGCCCTGCTCCTCCATCGGTGCCTTGTGTGCCCTGCTCCTCCATGGGTTCCTTGTGTGCCCTGCTCCTCCATGGGTGCCTCCTGTGCCCTGCTCCTCCATCGGTGCCTTGTGTGCCCTGCTCCTCCATGGGTGCCTTGTGTGCCCTGCTCCTCCATCGGTGCCTTGTGTGCCCTGCTCCTCCATCGGTGCCTCCTGTGCCCTGCTCCTCCATCGGTGCCTTGTGTGCCCTGCTCCTCCATGGGTTCCTTGTGTGCCCTGCTCCTCCATGGGTTCCTTGTGTGCCCTGCTCCTCCATGGGTGCCTCCTGTGCCCTGCTCCTCCATCGGTGCCTTGTGTGCCCTGCTCCTCCATGGGTGCCTTGTGTGCCCTGCTCCTCCATCGGTGCCTTGTGTGCCCTGCTCCTCCATCGGTGCCTCCTGTGCCCTGCTCCTCCATCGGTGCCTTGTGTGCCCTGCTCCTCCATGGGTGCCTTGTGTGCCCTGCTCCTCCATGGGTGCCTCCTGTGCCCTGCTCCTCCATCGGTGCCTTGTGTGCCCTGCTCCTCCATGGGTGCCTCGTGCGCCCTGCTCCTCCATGGGTGCCTTGTGTGCCCTGCTCCTCCATGGGTGCCTCCTGTGCCCTGCTCCTCCATCGGTGCCTTGTGTGCCCTGCTCCTCCATGGGTTCCTTGTGCGCCCTGCTCCTCCATGGGTTCCTTGTGTGTCCTGCTCCTCCATGGGTTCCTTGTGTGTCCTGCTCCTCCATCGGTGCCTCCTGTGCCCTGCTCCTCCATCGTTGCCTTGTGTGCCCTGCTCCTCCATGGGTTCCTTGTGTGTCCTGCTCCTCCATGGGTTCCTTGTGTGCCCTGCTCCTCCATGGGTTCCTTGTGTGCCCTGCTCCTCCATGGGTTCCTTGTGTGCCCTGCTCCTCCATGGGTTCCTTGTGTGCCCTGCTCCTCCATGGGTTCCTTGTGTGCCCTGCTCCTCCATGGGTTCCTTGTGTGCCCTGCTCCTCCATGGATTCCTTGTGTGCCCTGCTCCTCCATGGGTTCCTTGTGTGCCCTGCTCCTCCATGGGTTCCTTGTGTGCCCTGCTCCTCCATGGGTTCCTTGTGTGCCCTGCTCCTCCATGGGTTCCTTGTGTGCCCTGCTCCTCCATGGGTTCCTTGTGTGCCCTGCTCCTCCATCGGTACCTTGTGTGCCCTGCTCCTCCATCGGTACATTGTGTGCCCTGCTCCTCCATGGGTTCCTTGTGTGCCCTGCTCCTCCATGGGTTCCTTGTGTGCCCTGCTCCTCCATGGGTGCCTTGTGTGCCCTGCTCCTCCATCGGTACCTTGTGTGCCCTGCTCCTCCATCGGTACCTTGTGTGCCCTGCTCCTCCATCGGTACATTGTGTGCCCTGCTCCTCCATGGGTTCCTTGTGTGCCCTGCTCCTCCATGGGTTCCTTGTGTGCCCTGCTCCTCCATCGGTACCTTGTGCGCCCTGCTCCTCCATGGGTTCCTTGTGTGTCCTGCTCCTCCATCAGTGACTAATGTTCATCCAGATACAAATTTAAACTGGACCTTCACCATCATGTAATGAAAAGCCCAAACCCTTATAAAACTTTATAAATATATTTTAAGTTTTTAGTCACTTACTTATTATTCTTTCCCCCACTGGGCTGCAACTCTGTTCAGGACTCTAGGATACGGGCGCCGCCATCTTGACTTAGAAGCATCTCACTTACTGAGGAGAGGAGAGTGGGATGAAGTACAGGGCTGGCGGTTATAGCTGTGCTTTGCTCAGACAGAGCAGAGCTGGGGTCAGGAAATGGTCAGCAGTCCCAGAATGCAGAGCAGCACAGTCAGAAGACACTTCCTGATTGCAGGCTGCCTGATGGTCCATGAGCCGCCATCTTGGATGTTTAAAGGCTCGTAACATGCAGTCGGTGCAGGTAGGATGATTTTTAATGTGGGCAATCTGTATGTACAGGGTGTGGGAAACATACAAGATAGGCTCTTATTCAGGGTGAAGGTCCGGATTAATGTGGGCAATCTGTATGTACAGGATGTGGGAAACATACAAGATAGGCTCTTATTCAGGGTGAAGGTCCGGATTAATGTGGGCAATCTGTATGTACAGGGTGTGGGAAACATATAAGATAAGCTCTTATTCAGGGTGAAGGTCCGGATTAATGAGGGCAATCTGTATGTACAGGATGTGGGAAACATACAAGATAGGCTCTTATTCAGGGTGAAGGTCCGGATTAATGTGAGCAATCTGTATGTACGGGGGAAACATATAAGATAGGCTCTTATTCAGGGTGAAGGTCCGGATTAATGTGAGCAATCTGTATGTACAGGGTGTGGGAAACATATAAGATAGACTTTTATTCAGAGTGAAGGTCCGGATTAATGTGGGCAATCTGTATGTACAGGGTGTTGGAAACATATAAGATAGGCTCTTATTCAGGGTGAGGGTCCGGATTAATGTGGGCAATCTGTATGTACAGGGTGTGGGAAACATATAAGGTAGGCTCTTATTCAGGGTGAAGGTCCGGATTAATGTGAGCAATCTGTATGTACAGGGTGTGGGAAACATATAAGATAAGCTCTTATTCAGGGTGAAGGTCCGGATTAATGTGAGCAATCTGTATGTACAGGGTGTGGGAAACATATAAGATAAGCTCTTATTCAGGGTGAAGGTCCGGATTAATGTGAGCAATCTGTATGTACAGGGTCTGGGAAACATATAAGATAGGCTCTTATTCAGAGTGAGGGTCCGGATTAATGTGAGCAGTCTGTATGTACAGGGTGTGGGAAACATATAAGATAGGCTCTTATTCAGAGTGAGGGTCCGGATTAATGTGAGCAATCTGTATGTACAGGGTGTGGGAAACATATAAGATAGGCTCTTATTCAGGGTGAGGGTCCGGATTAATGTGAGCAATCTGTATGTACGGGGGGAAACATATAAGATAGGCTCTTATTCAGGGTGAAGGTCCGGATTAATGTGAGCAATCTGTATGTACAGGGTGTGGGAAACATATAAGATAGGCTCTTATTCAGGGTGAGGGTCCGGATTAATGTGAGCAATCTGTATGTACAGGGTGTGGGAAACATATAAGATAGGCTCTTATTCAGGGTGAAGGTCCGGATTAATGTAAGCAGTCTGTATGTACAGGGTGTGGGAAACATATAAGATAGGCTCTTATTCAGAGTGAGGGTCCGGATTAATGTGAGCAATCTGTATGTACAGGGTGTGGGAAACATATAAGATAGGCTCTTATTCAGGGTGAGGGTCCGGATTAATGTGAGCAATCTGTATGTACAGGGTGTGGGAAACATATAAGATAGGCTCTTATTCAGGGTGAGGGTCCGGATTAATGTGAGCAATCTGTATGTACGGGGGGAAACATATAAGATAGGCTCTTATTCAGGGTGAAGGTCCGGATTAATGTGGGCAATCTGTATGTACAGGGTGAGGGAAACATATAAGATAGGCTCTTATTCAGGGTGAAGGTCCGGATTAATGTAAGCAGTCTGTATGTACAGGGTGTGGGAAACATATAAGATAGGCTCTTATTCAGAGTGAGGGTCCGGATTAATGTGAGCAATCTGTATGTACAGGGTGTGGGAAACATATAAGATAGGCTCTTATTCAGGGTGAAGGTCTGGATTAATGTGAGCAATCTGTATGTACAGGGTGTGGGAAACATATAAGATAGGCTCTTATTGAGAGTGAGGGTCCGGATTAATGTGAGCAGTCTGTATGTACAGGGTGTGGGAAACATATAAGATAGGCTCTTATTCAGGGTGAAGGCCCGGATTAATGTGAGCAATCTGTATGTACAGGGTGTGGGAAACATATAAGATAGGCTCTTATTCAGAGTGAGGGTCCGGATTAATGTGAGCAGTCTGTATGTACAGGGTGTGGGAAACATATAAGATAGGCTCTTATTCAGGGTGAGGGTCCGGATTAATGTGAGCAATCTGTATGTACAGGGTGTGGGAAACATATAAGATAGGCTCTTATTCAGGGTGAGGGTCCGGATTAATGTGAGCAGTCTGTATGTACAGGGTGTGGGAAACATATAAGATAGGCTCTTATTCAGGGTGAAGGTCCGGATTAATGTGAGCAGTCTGTATGTACAGGGTGTGGGAAACATATAAGATAGGCTCTTATTCAGGGTGAGGGTCCGGATTAATGTGAGCAATCTGTATGTACAGGGTGTGGGAAACATATAAGATAGGCTCTTATTCAGGGTGAGGGTCCGGATTAATGTGAGCAATCTGTATGTACAGGGTGTGGGAAACATATAAGATAGGCTCTTATTCAGGGTGAAGGTCCGGATTAATGTGAGCAGTCTGTATGTACAGGGTGTGGGAAACATATAAGATAGGCTCTTATTCAGGGTGAGGGTCCGGATTAATGTGAGCAATCTGTATGTACAGGGTGTGGGAAACATATAAGATAGGCTCTTATTCAGGGTGAAGGTCCGGATTAATGTGAGCAGTTTGTATGTACAGGGTGTGGGAAACATATAAGATAGGCTCTTATTCAGAGTGAGGGTCCGGATTAATGTGAGCAATCTGTATGTACAGGGTGTGGGAAACATATAAGATAGGCTCTTATTCAGAGTGAGGGTCCGGATTAATGTGAGCAGTCTGTATGTACAGGGTGTGGGAAACATATAAGATAGGCTCTTATTCAGGGTGAGGGTCCGGATTAATGTGAGCAATCTGTATGTACAGGGTGTGGGAAACATATAAGATAGGCTCTTATTCAGAGTGAGGGTCCGGATTAATGTGAGCAATCTGTATGTACAGGGTGTGGGAAACATATAAGATAGGCTCTTATTCAGGGTGAAGGTCCGGATTAATGTGAGCAATCTGTATGTACAGGGTGTGGGAAACATATAAGATAGGCTCTTATTCAGAGTGAGGGTCCGGATTAATGTGAGCAGTCTGTATGTACAGGGTGTGGGAAACATATAAGATAGGCTCTTATTGAGAGTGAGGGTCCGGATTAATGTGAGCAGTCTGTATGTACAGGGTGTGGGAAACATATAAGATAGGCTCTTATTCAGGGTGAAGGTCCGGATTAATGTGAGCAATCTGTATGTACAGGGGTGGGAAACATATAAGATAGGCTCTTATTCAGAGTGAGGGTCCGGATTAATGTGAGCAGTCTGTATGTACAGGGTGTGGGAAACATATAAGATAGGCTCTTATTCAGGGTGAGGGTCTGGATTAATGTGAGCAATCTGTATGTACAGGGTGTGGGAAACATATAAGATAGGCTCTTATTCAGGGTGAGGGTCCGGATTAATGTGAGCAATCTGTATGTACAGGGTGTGGGAAACATATAAGATAGGCTCTTATTCAGGGTGAAGGTCCGGATTAATGTGAGCAATCTGTATGTACAGGGTGTGGGAAACATATAAGATAGGCTCTTATTCAGGGTGAAGGTCCGGATTAATGTGAGCAGTCTGTATGTACAGGGTGTGGGAAACATATAAGATAGGCTCTTATTCAGAGTGAGGGTCCGGATTAATGTGAGCAATCTGTATGTACAGGGTGTGGGAAACATATAAGATAGGCTCTTATTCAGAGTGAGGGTCCGGATTAATGTGAGCAGTCTGTATGTACAGGGTGTGGGAAACATATAAGATAGGCTCTTATTGAGAGTGAGGGTCCGGATTAATGTGAGCAGTCTGTATGTACAGGGTGTGGGAAACATATAAGATAGGCTCTTATTCAGAGTGAGGGTCCGGATTAATGTGAGCAATCTGTATGTACAGGGTGTGGGAAACATATAAGATAGGCTCTTATTCAGGGTGAAGGTCCGGATTAATGTGAGCAATCTGTATGTACAGGGTGTGGGAAACATATAAGATAGGCTCTTATTCAGAGTGAGGGTCCGGATTAATGTGAGCAGTCTGTATGTACAGGGTGTGGGAAACATATAAGATAGGCTCTTATTCAGGGTGAAGGTCCGGATTAATGTGAGCAATCTGTATGTACAGGGGTGGGAAACATATAAGATAGGCTCTTATTCAGAGTGAGGGTCCGGATTAATGTGAGCAATCTGTATGTACAGGGTGTGGGAAACATATAAGATAGGCTCTTATTCAGGGTGAAGGTCCGGATTAATGTGAGCAATCTGTATGTACAGGGTGTGGGAAACATACAAGATAGGCTCTTATTCAGGGTGAAGGTCCGGATTAATGTGAGCAATCTGTATGTACAGGGTGTGGGAAACATATAAGATAGGCTCTTATTCAGAGTGAGGGTCCGGATTAATGTGAGCAGTCTGTATGTACAGGGTGTGGGAAACATATAAGATAGGCTCTTATTGAGAGTGAGGGTCCGGATTAATGTGAGCAGTCTGTATGTACAGGGTGTGGGAAACATATAAGATAGGCTCTTATTCAGGGTGAAGGTCCGGATTAATGTGAGCAATCTGTATGTACAGGGGTGGGAAACATATAAGATAGGCTCTTATTCAGAGTGAGGGTCCGGATTAATGTGAGCAGTCTGTATGTACAGGGTGTGGGAAACATATAAGATAGGCTCTTATTCAGGGTGAAGGTCCGGATTAATGTGAGCAATCTGTATGTACAGGGTGTGGGAAACATATAAGATAGGCTCTTATTCAGGGTGAAGGTCCGGATTAATGTGAGCAGTCTGTATGTACAGGGTGTGGGAAACATATAAGATAAGCTCTTATTCAGGGTGAGGGTCCGGATTAATGTGAGCAATCTGTATGTACAGGGTGTGGGAAACATATAAGATAGGCTCTTATTCAGGGTGAGGGTCCGGATTAATGTGAGCAATCTGTATGTACAGGGTGTGGGAAACATATAAGATAGGCTCTTATTCAGGGTGAAGGTCCGGATTAATGTGAGCAGTCTGTATGTACAGGGTGTGGGAAACATATAAGATAGGCTCTTATTCAGGGTGAGGGTCCGGATTAATGTGAGCAATCTGTATGTACAGGGTGTGGGAAACATATAAGATAGGCTCTTATTCAGAGTGAGGGTCCGGATTAATGTGAGCAATCTGTATGTACAGGGTGTGGGAAACATATAAGATAGGCTCTTATTCAGGGTGAAGGTCCGGATTAATGTGAGCAATCTGTATGTACAGGGTGTGGGAAACATATAAGATAGGCTCTTATTCAGAGTGAGGGTCCGGATTAATGTGAGCAGTCTGTATGTACAGGGTGTGGGAAACATATAAGATAGGCTCTTATTCAGGGTGAAGGTCCGGATTAATGTGGGCAATCTGTATGTACAGGGTGTGGGAAACATATAAGATAGGCTCTTATTCAGGGTGAAGGTCCGGATTAATGTGAGCAATCTGTATGTACAGGGGTGGGAAACATATAAGATAGGCTCTTATTCAGAGTGAGGGTCCGGATTAATGTGAGCAGTCTGTATGTACAGGGTGTGGGAAACATATAAGATAGGCTCTTATTCAGGGTGAGGGTCCGGATTAATGTGAGCAATCTGTATGTACAGGGTGTGGGAAACATATAAGATAGGCTCTTATTCAGGGTGAAGGTCCGGATTAATGTGAGCAATCTGTATGTACAGGGTGTGGGAAACATATAAGATAGGCTCTTATTCAGGGTGAAGGTCCGGATTAATGTGAGCAATCTGTATGTACAGGGGTGGGAAACATATAAGATAGGCTCTTATTCAGAGTGAGGGTCCGGATTAATGTGAGCAGTCTGTATGTACAGGGTGTGGGAAACATATAAGATAGGCTCTTATTCAGGGTGAGGGTCCGGATTAATGTGAGCAATCTGTATGTACAGGGTGTGGGAAACATATAAGATAGGCTCTTATTCAGGGTGAAGGTCCGGATTAATGTGAGCAATCTGTATGTACAGGGTGTGGGAAACATATAAGATAGGCTCTTATTCAGGGTGAAGGTCCGGATTAATGTGAGCAGTCTGTATGTACAGGGTGTGGGAAACATATAAGATAGGCTCTTATTCAGGGTGAGGGTCCGGATTAATGTGAGCAATCTGTATGTACAGGGTGTGGGAAACATATAAGATAGGCTCTTATTCAGGGTGAGGGTCCGGATTAATGTGAGCAATCTGTATGTACAGGGTGTGGGAAACATATAAGATAGGCTCTTATTCAGGGTGAGGGTCCGGATTAATGTGAGCAATCTGTATGTACAGGGTGTGGGAAACATATAAGATAGGCTCTTATTCAGGGTGAGGGTCCGGATTAATGTGGGCAATCTGTATGTACAGGGTGTGGGAAACATACAAGATAGGCTCTTATTCAGGGTGAAGGTTCGTATTAATGTGGGCAATCTGTATGTACAGGGTGTGGGAAACATATAAGATAGGCTCTTATTCAGAGTGAGGGTCCGGATTAATGTGAGCAGTCTGTATGTACAGGGTGTGGGAAACATATAAGATAGGCTCTTATTCAGGGTGAGGGTCCGGATTAATGTGAGCAGTCTGTATGTACAGGGTGTGGGAAACATATAAGATAGGCTCTTATTCAGGGTGAAGGTCCGGATTAATGTGAGCAGTCTGTATGTACAGGGTGTGGGAAACATATAAGATAGGCTCTTATTCAGGGTGAGGGTCCGGATTAATGTGAGCAATCTGTATGTACAGGGTGTGGGAAACATATAAGATAGGCTCTTATTCAGGGTGAGGGTCCGGATTAATGTGAGCAATCTGTATGTACAGGGTGTGGGAAACATACAAGATAGGCTCTTATTCAGGGTGAGGGTCCGGATTAATGTGAGCAATCTGTATGCACAGGGTGTGGGAAACATATAAGATAGGCTCTTATTCAGGGTGAGGATCCGGATTAATGTGAGCAATCTGTATGTACAGGGGGGGAAACATATAAGATAGGCTCTTATTCAGAGTGAGGGTCCGGATTAATGTGAGCAGTCTGTATGTACAGGGGGGGAAACATATAAGATAGGCTCTTATTCAGGGTGAGGGTCCGGATTAATGTGAGCAATCTGTATGTACAGGGTGTGGGAAACATATAAGATAGGCTCTTATTCAGGGTGAAGGTCCGGATTAATGTGAGCAATCTGTATGTACAGGGTGTGGGAAACATATAAGATAGGCTCTTATTCAGGGTGAAGGTCCGGATTAATGTGAGCAGTCTGTATGTACAGGGTGTGGGAAACATATAAGATAGGCTCTTATTCAGGGTGAGGGTCCGGATTAATGTGAGCAATCTGTATGTACAGGGTGTGGGAAACATATAAGATAGGCTCTTATTCAGGGTGAGGGTCCGGATTAATGTGAGCAATCTGTATGTACAGGGTGTTGGAAACATATAAGATAGGCTCTTATTCAGGGTGAGGGTCCGGATTAATGTGGGCAATCTGTATGTACAGGGTGTGGGAAACATATAAGATAGGCTCTTATTCAGGGTGAAGGTCCGGATTAATGTGAGCAGTCTGTATGTACAGGGTGTGGGAAACATATAAGATAGGCTCTTATTCAGGGTGAGGGTCCGGATTAATGTGAGCAATCTGTATGTACAGGGTGTGGGAAACATATAAGATAGGCTCTTATTCAGGGTGAAGGTCCGGATTAATGTGAGCAATCTGTATGTACAGGGTGTGGGAAACATATAAGATAGACTTTTATTCAGGGTGAAGGTCCGGATTAATGTGAGCAGTCTGTATGTACAGGGTGTGGGAAACATATAAGATAGGCTCTTATTCAGGGTGAAGGTCCGGATTAATGTGAGCAATCTGTATGTACAGGGTGTGGGAAACATATAAGATAGACTTTTATTCAGAGTGAGGGTCCGGATTAATGTGAGCAGTCTGTATGTACAGGGTGTGGGAAACATATAAGATAGGCTCTTATTCAGGGTGAGGGTCCGGATTAATGTGAGCAATCTGTATGTACAGGGTGTGGGAAACATATAAGATAGGCTCTTATTCAGGGTGAGGGTCCGGATTAATGTGAGCAATCTGTATGTACAGGGGGAAACATATAAGATAGGCTCTTATTCAGGGTGAGGGTCCGGATTAATGTGAGCAATCTGTATGTACAGGGTGTGGGAAACATATAAGATAGGCTCTTATTCAGGGTGAAGGTCCGGATTAATGTGAGCAGTCTGTATGTACAGGGTGTGGGAAACATATAAGATAGGCTCTTATTCAGGGTGAGGGTCCGGATTAATGTGAGCAATCTGTATGTACAGGGTGTGGGAAACATATAAGATAGGCTCTTATTCAGGGTGAGGGTCCGGATTAATGTGAGCAATCTGTATGTACAGGGTGTTGGAAACATATAAGATAGGCTCTTATTCAGGGTGAGGGTCCGGATTAATGTGGGCAATCTGTATGTACAGGGTGTGGGAAACATATAAGGTAGGCTCTTATTCAGGGTGAAGGTCCGGATTAATGTGAGCAGTCTGTATGTACAGGGTGTGGGAAACATATAAGATAGGCTCTTATTCAGGGTGAGGGTCCGGATTAATGTGAGCAATCTGTATGTACAGGGTGTGGGAAACATATAAGATAGGCTCTTATTCAGGGTGAAGGTCCGGATTAATGTGAGCAATCTGTATGTACAGGGTGTGGGAAACATATAAGATAGACTTTTATTCAGAGTGAGGGTCCGGATTAATGTGAGCAGTCTGTATGTACAGGGTGTGGGAAACATATAAGATAGGCTCTTATTCAGGGTGAGGGTCCGGATTAATGTGAGCAATCTGTATGTACAGGGTGTGGGAAACATATAAGATAGACTTTTATTCAGAGTGAGGGTCCGGATTAATGTGAGCAGTCTGTATGTACAGGGTGTGGGAAACATATAAGATAGGCTCTTATTCAGGGTGAGGGTCCGGATTAATGTGAGCAATCTGTATGTACAGGGTGTGGGAAACATATAAGATAGGCTCTTATTCAGGGTGAAGGTCCGGATTAATGTGAGCAGTCTGTATGTACAGGGTGTGGGAAACATATAAGATAGGCTCTTATTCAGGGTGAGGGTCCGGATTAATGTGAGCAATCTGTATGCACAGGGTGTGGGAAACATATAAGATAGGCTCTTATTCAGGGTGAGGGTCCGGATTAATGTGAGCAATCTGTATGTACAGGGTGTGGGAAACATATAAGATAGGCTCTTATTCAGGGTGAAGGTCCGGATTAATGTGGGCAATCTGTATGTACAGGGTGTGGGAAACATATAAGATAGGCTCTTATTCAGGGTGAGGATCCGGATTAATGTGAGCAATCTGTATGTACAGGGTGTGGGAAACATATAAGATAGGCTCTTATTCAGAGTGAGGGTCCGGATTAATGTGAGCAGTCTGTATTCTGTATGTACAGGGGGGGAAACATATAAGATAGGCTCTTATTCAGGGTGAGGGTCCGGATTAATGTGAGCAATCTGTATGTACAGGGTGTGGGAAACATATAAGATAGGCTCTTATTCAGGGTGAAGGTCCGGATTAATGTGAGCAATCTGTATGTACAGGGTGTGGGAAACATATAAGATAGGCTCTTATTCAGGGTGAAGGTCCGGATTAATGTGAGCAGTCTGTATGTACAGGGTGTGGGAAACATATAAGATAGGCTCTTATTCAGGGTGAGGGTCCGGATTAATGTGAGCAATCTGTATGTACAGGGTGTGGGAAACATATAAGATAGGCTCTTATTCAGGGTGAGGGTCCGGATTAATGTGAGCAATCTGTATGTACAGGGTGTTGGAAACATATAAGATAGGCTCTTATTCAGGGTGAGGGTCCGGATTAATGTGGGCAATCTGTATGTACAGGGGGAAACATAAAAGATAGGCTCTTATTCAGGGTGAGGGTCCGGATTAATGTGAGCAATCTGTATGTACAGGGTGTTGGAAACATATAAGATAGGCTCTTATTCAGGGTGAGGGTCCGGATTAATGTGAGCAATCTGTATGTACAGGGTGTTGGAAACATATAAGATAGGCTCTTATTCAGGGTGAGGGTCCGGATTAATGTGAGCAATCTGTATGTACAGGGTGTGGGAAACATATAAGGTAGGCTCTTATTCAGGGTGAAGGTCCGGATTAATGTGAGCAGTCTGTATGTACAGGGTGTGGGAAACATATAAGATAGGCTCTTATTCAGGGTGAGGGTCCGGATTAATGTGAGCAATCTGTATGTACAGGGTGTGGGAAACATATAAGATAGGCTCTTATTCAGGGTGAAGGTCCGGATTAATGTGAGCAATCTGTATGTACAGGGTGTGGGAAACATATAAGATAGGCTCTTATTTAGGGTGAGGGTCCGGATTAATGTGGGCAATCTGTATGTACAGGGTGTGGGAAACATATAAGATAGGCTCTTATTCAGGGTGAAGGTCCGGATTAATGTGAGCAATCTGTATGTACAGGGTGTGGGAAACATATAAGATAGGCTCTTATTCAGGGTGAGGGTCCGGATTAATGTGAGCAATCTGTATGTACAGGGTGTGGGAAACATATAAGATAGGCTCTTATTCAGGGTGAAGGTCCGGATTAATGTGAGCAATCTGTATGTACAGGGTGTGGGATACATATAAGATAGGCTCTTATTCAGGGTGAGGGTCCGGATTAATGTGAGCAGTCTGTATGTACAGGGTGTGGGAAACATATAAGATAGGCTCTTATTTAGGGTGAGGGTCCGGATTAATGTGGGCAATCTGTATGTACAGGGTGTGGGAAACATATAAGATAGGCTCTTATTCAGAGTGAGGGTCCGGATTAATGTGAGCAGTCTGTATGTACAGGGGGGGAAACATATAAGATAGGCTCTTATTCAGGGTGAGGGTCTGGATTAATGTGAGCAATCTGTATGTACAGGGGGGGAAACATGTAAGATGGGCTCTTATTCAGGGTGAAGGTCCGGATTAATGTGAGCAATCTGTATGTACAGGGTGTGGGAAACATATAAGATAGGCTCTTATTCAGGGTGAAGGTCCGGATTAATGTGAGCAATCTGTATGTACAGGGTGTGGGATACATATAAGATAGGCTCTTATTCAGGGTGAGGGTCCGGATTAATGTGAGCAGTCTGTATGTACAGGGTGTGGGAAACATATAAGATAGGCTCTTATTTAGGGTGAGGGTCCGGATTAATGTGGGCAATCTGTATGTACAGGGTGTGGGAAACATACAAGATAGGCTCTTATTCAGGGTGAGGGTCCAGATTAATGTGAGCAATCTGTATGTACAGGGGGGAAACATATAAGATAGGCTCTTATTCAGGGTGAAGGTCCGGATTAATGTGAGCAATCTGTATGTACAGGGTGTGGGAAACATATAAGATAGGCTCTTATTCAGGGTGAGGGTCCGGGTTAATGTGAGCAATCTGTATGTACAGGGTGTGGGAAACATATAAGATAGGCTCTTATTCAGGGTGAGGGTCCGGGTTAATGTGAGCAATCTGTATGTACAGGGTGTGGGAAACATATAAGATATGCTCTTATTCAGGGTGAGGGTCCGGATTAATGTGAGCAATCTGTATGTACAGGGTGTGGGAAACATATAAGATAGGCTCTTATTCAGGGTGAGGGTCCGGGTTAATGTGAGCAATCTGTATGTACAGGGTGTGGGAAACATATAAGATATGCTCTTATTCAGGGTGAGGGTCCGGGTTAATGTGAGCAATCTGTATGTACAGGGTGTGGGAAACATATAAGATAGGCTCTTATTCAGGGTGAGGGTCCGGGTTAATGTGAGCAATCTGTATGTACAGGGTGTGGGAAACATATAAGATATGCTCTTATTCAGGGTGAGGGTCCGGATTAATGT
Organism: Gastrophryne carolinensis; assembly: GCA_027917425.1. Classification (NCBI taxonomy): domain Eukaryota; kingdom Metazoa; phylum Chordata; class Amphibia; order Anura; family Microhylidae; genus Gastrophryne; species Gastrophryne carolinensis. The sequence goes on along the minus strand of CM051236.1, from coordinate 3,203,999 downwards.
GAGCAATCTGTATGTACAGGGTGTGGGAAACATATAAGATAGGCTCTTATTCAGGGTGAGGGTCCGGGTTAATGTGAGCAATCTGTATGTACAGGGTGTGGGAAACATATAAGATAGGCTCTTATTCAGGGTGAGGGTGCGCTTTAGGGGAGCTTTACTGCCTCTGACTAGGCCTGACTGAGTTAATTAGTAAGTACGGGTTAGCACAGTGTGGCACAGCCACGTATACCAAATGTATTTAGTTCAATGGTGTTAACACACACAAAGGACAGGAACGGCTGCACACAGGCAGTATCGGGGGCTGCCCGGATTGTTAGGCTTTTGTCATCTTCAGAAACGCAGATAGATTTCATCTCACTTTGTTAATATGACGTTTGTAAATACATTTGGTTATTTAACATCGGCCCTTATTGGAGCCTCATATACAAGTGATACGCTCTAGAGCAGCGCTACTCAACTGGCGGAACCGGGGGGCGAATGCGGGACCTCGGCGCCACATTTCTGGACCGTCTGCACTGACAGCCCTGCACTCTCTGTGCTGCTGTGCTCAGCGCTGCCCCCTTTACTTCATCAGGGATGTGGTGCTTAGGCCCTTATTTATGAAGGAATAGCGCCAGGTAGCGACTGGTGAGCGGCTGGTAATGACGGGCCCCGCCACGAGAACGCCGGCTCCCCACCACAATCACACATTTATCAAGCCGATCCTGCTTAGCGACTGAGATAGCGCCATATAGCGACTCATTCATCATTATTCCAGCCTCAGCCCACAGCGCCAGCGTCCGACCTTGAACAGCGACAGGTATGACCTCTCACTACCTGGCGCTCTCCAATGCATTTCAATGGAACAATCTTTAAATATTCATAATTAATTGTTATTAATGTTTTTTTTTTTTTTTTAATGTGAAAAATTCTGTGACCACTTCTGCCATTTTAGATTTTTTTTAAGGTAAAAAAAATAAAATAAAAATTGTACAGAATTGATATTACAGGTCTGATATTGATGTATTCATATTACTAAATTATTTTAAAAACTTTTTTTTTTTTGGTTTTATGGTGGTTTGGGGGTTAAAAAACGACTTTTAACACATCGCCGCCAGCGCTCTGGGGTTTAAACATGCATTTCACAGCGCCAGAATTGAGCGTGATTTTTTAATGAATATGGTGGAAGCCGGTCGCTATGGCCAGTCGCTATCATGCGCTCCCATACAGCGCGGAACCTATCAAATAGCGACTCGTCACCCAATATTCAACATTACGGCAAACCGACTGAGTCGCTATCAACTTCCGAACAACGGCCAAGCACAGCGACTACTAGCGGGCGCTGTGAAAATGCTGCTACAGTCGCTCAACTGTCGCTACCTGGCGCTATTAATGAATCGGCCTCCCCGTCTCCCTGCCAGTGTCATGGCTGCCTGGCACCTGGCATTGCAATATGAAGTACTGCACGGGCGGGCATTGCGTCGTACACACAAACTTTGTTTCTCTGTCTGTTTGCCCCATTCAATCCCGCACCACTGCCCCAGTTCTGCCCCCTGCACCCCAGTCTGTGCAATATATAGTCCCCCCCCCCCCGCTAATTTCTAACTATCTGACCCCCCGTGACAGCCCTCCCACCCGGACCTTCACCTCTCACCAGATGCCTGTATATGGACCTTTACAGGAAGTGGTTGAGCGCCCCTGCTCTAAGGTGAGAACATGACGCGTTATCAGGACAGAAACTCAAAATAGAGAAGGAAAAGGATATGCACAGCCTCAAATATCGAAGAGGTGCTATACAGAGTGTAACTGAAGTGAATAGCAAAAAGCGTCTGCTGAATCAAAGTGCACTGGACAATAAAGATAACTGATACATCACCAAAATAAGAAGCCCAGTCTGCCCCACAAGGATCACCGACGCGTTGCGTGGTATAGCAACCCCTTCGCCAGGGCCAGGTTTTCTAGTTATTTATTTTTCTTTTTCTTTGATGTATTATATTGTATTTAGAATATATGGGCCGAGGTTCTGGCCATCAAAGGTTAATATGTAGTTTCACGGAAGAGTTTGAAGTTATGTAATGGATCCATTTCAATTGGCTACAGCTTTGCTGGTTAATGCTAATTGAATGGGATTCCACCTATTGATATTTAAACCTCGCTTACTCTATCCATTGTTTGTCATGAATAAGTCTGAAACGCGTTGGCGTTGGGGCCCTTCATGGATTATTTACTATGTGCTTTATATCTGCTGAATTATTGCTTTTAAAATGAAGAAAATAAATATTTGAAGATTTTTATCACCAACCGCTGGCTGGCTACATTTTCTCTGAATAGCAAATAGCGTCTGCCAAATCAAAGTGCACTGGACAATAAAGATAACTGATACATCGCCAAAATAAGAAGCCCAGTCTGCCCCACAAGGATCACCGACGCGTTGCGTGTTATAGCAACCCCTTCGCCAGGGTGTAACGGACACTAGCACTTGGCACTTTATATCTGCACATTTTTCAGGCTCAACTGCTGCTTCGCTGCCTTTGCACAATTCCTTCGCATCTTTTTTAACAACCATCTCTGCGCTTTTTTTACTACCTCATAATAGTCGCTAGCGCTTTCGGCGTTCTGCCGCTGTGATATTTAATTCCAGATATATTAATTAATTTGCCCCTTTTATCCCACAGAGCCAATTGTCTTCATGTTTTTTAAACAATTGTCCTGTTTGTGTGTATTGTCATTGTGTAGTTTGGAACACGCTATGAGTACATGCATTTTATATTTTAATCTGATTCAATAAATTACATTCGATTTTAATTGGTTTGTGTGCGGCCATATGTCCGGGATGAACATTAGGGCAGCTCTAGAGCCCTTTTTACTTGTTGTAACAATGTTATGAGGACACAAGACTAATGAAAACTGGCGGGCGTGTCGCGCTCGCCGGCCGCGCAGCGCGTATCTTGACTGGGGGCATAAAAGGGTCATTTTGGACATTATCACAGCTCATCCTGATGAAGTAGGCCGTCGGTACCCACGCAACGCATCGATGTGAGTTTGGCTGATCCAGAGCGGGACTTTTCATTATGGTGATGTAATCTCTTTATATACTATGCAGCCGCAGCCCCTTCTCCCATATTGACATCATTGGTTTCATTGATTCACTCTAATTGGTTTGGCACACAGTAGCTTATAGATGTACCCACCCAATGAGTGTGGGACTATAGGATTTTTGTTGGCACTTTTAATTTATTAGTGTACATATATGTATTTTTTGTAGTATTGGCACTTTGCACTTCTTTGAATTGAGCACAATTGTATGTTTATTTTCTGTTAATTAGCACTATATGGGTTAGATAAGCAATATATTTGGATTGATTTACAGGGCAGCGTGCAATATAACATTACTGTTAACATTTAGATTGTTACTTATTTAGTCCCACCACTCTAGATCAGCTTTAGTGTGGTTTTAATTGATTTTATTGTCATGTCTTAGTGTTATGTGTTGTATATTTTGTATGTGACCATTAAATATTGAAGTAAACTGTAGCGATAACCCTTATCACCGGAGGGCTTCCCCGCCAGAGACGTCCTTTTCCCAATCGTAAGAGGTGCTGCAGGAATTCCAGAGTCGTCCGTGAGGAACCAGGAACAGCCCTTACAAGGGCTAGTGAATTGTAATATAGCGTTTCCCCCAATAAGAGACAGAACTCAGTATTGAGGGTGAAGATGAACTTAACTTTATTAGTGCCACCCTGTGCCTTATATGCAAGGCTCCATGCAAGGGGACCTCCCCCGTGGACTGCATGACAAACACACAGACCAATGGGAGCAGGGCACACAATCCCTCAACTCTGCCGGTAACACAATCAGTAGAACAATAGCAGTCTGTAGCACAATCAGTAGAACAATAGCAGTCTGTAGCACAATCAGTAGAACAATAGCAGTCTGTAACACAATCAGTAGAACAATAGCAGTCTGTAACACAATCAGTAGAACAATAGCAGTCTGTAACACAATCAGTAGAACAATAGCAGTCTGTAACACAATCAGTAGAACAATAGCAGTCTGTAACACAATCAGTAGAACAATAGCAGTCTGTAACACAATCAGTAGAACAATAACAGTCTGTAACACAATCAGTAGAACAATAGCAGTCTGTAACACAATCAGTAGAACAATAGCAGTCTGTAACACAATCAGTAGAACAATAGCAGTCTGTAACACAATCAGTAGAACAATAACAGTCTGTAACACAATCAGTAGAACAATAACAGTCTGTAACACAATCAGTAGAACAATAGCAGTCTGTAACACAATCAGTAGAACAATAACAGTCTGTAACACAATCAGTAGAACAATATCAGTCTGTAACACATTCAGTAGAACAATATCAGTCTGTAACACAATCAGTAGAACAATAGCAGTCTGTAACACAATCAGTAGAACAATAACAGTCTGTAACACAATCAGTAGAACAATAACAGTCTGTAACACAATCAGTAGAACAATAGCAGTCTGTAACACAATCAGTAGAACAATAACAGTCTGTAACACAATCAGTAGAACAATATCAGTCTGTAACACAATCAGTAGAACAATATCAGTCTGTAACACAATCAGTAGAACAATAGCAGTCTGTAACACAATCAGTAGAACAATAACAGTATGTAACACAATCAGTAGAACAATAACAGTCTGTAACACAATCAGTAGAACAATAGCAGTCTGTAACACAATCAGTAGAACAATAACAGTCTGTAACACAATCAGTAGAACAATATCAGTCTGTAACACAATCAGTAGAACAATAGCAGTCTGTAACACAATCAGTAGAACAATAACAGTCTGTAACACAATCAGTAGAACAATAACAGTCTGTAACACAATCAGTAGAACAATAGGAGTCTGTAACACAATCAGTAGAACAATAGCAGTCTGTAACACAATCAGTAGAACAATAGCAGTCTGTAGCACAATCAGTATAACAATAGCAGTCTGTAGCACAATCAGTAGAACAATAGCAGTCTGTAACACAATCAGTAGAACAATAACAGTCTGTAACACAATCAGTAGAACAATAGCAGTCTGTAACACAATCAGTAGAACAATAGCAGTCTGTAACACAATCAGTAGAACAATAGCAGTCTGTAACACAATCAGTAGAACAATAACAGTCTGTAACACAATCAGTAGAACAATAGCAGTCTGTAACACAATCAGTAGAACAATAACAGTCTGTAACACAATCAGTAGAACAATAGCAGTCTGCAATACAATCAACAACACCATGGCAGTCTGTCTGGGACATGATCAAGAAAATGAAAGTAATGGGTCTATGCAAAAACAGTGCCTTTAAAATCCAATGGCAGAGTCTGTCACAATTTTATTGTCATGTCTTAGTGTTATGTGTTGTATATTTTGTATGTGACCATTAAATATTGAAGTAAACATACTCTTTTCAAATAACAAATTGGTTGTGCATCCTCTTGCATGGGTAGTGACCACTTTTGGGCCAGTTCTGGCGGACTCAGTTGTGTTATATAATGTTATCAGGACAAGCAATGTTATAGAAAACTTTGAAACCTCTGCTTACATTGATTCATGTGTTATGGGCTCTTTACTATGAGCTGCCTTATGCGCACTGTGTGCTGACCTAAACCTCACTATGTCATAGCTAGATTTTACCTCCGCATAGGCCGGTGGCTTCATCTCCTTGTGCTGCCACCCTTACCATATTTTCCGCCTGATAAAACGCACTTTCCTCCCCCAAAAGTGAGGAGAGGATGTCGATGCGTCTTATAGTGCGGATGTGGGGGGGGGTCAACTCACCTTTCTATCCTTCCCGCTCGCGGTGTCCCTGCCATCTTTGCTGTATCTGCCGCCTTCTCCACAGTGCCTGCACACACAGACATCCGCTTCGTACAGCAGATGGACGGGGCCGACGCTTGAGCTGTATGAAGCCGGGTGTGTGTGTGTGTGTGCTGGCGCCGTGGATAAGAAGAGGCGGGGACAGTACGAGCAGTGGAGATGGCTGTATCTTCCGCGGCTGTATCTGCCATTTCTGCTTCACGTCGCCAGCACACACAGACATCCGCTTCGTACAGCAGATGGACGGGGCTGACGCTTGAGCTACCGAGTCTGGTGTTCGCTCTGTGTGCTGTATCTGACTTGTATCTTGTTCTCCATGGCGCCAGCACGCACACACACCTGGCTTTATACAGCGCATGGACGGGGAAGACGCTTGAGCTTCAGCCACGCTCACCACTGTACCGATCTGAGTGTCTGTGTGTGCAGGTGGCGGCAGTGGAATGGGAGCGGGAATGCCACACTGCCTATATGGGGAATGGGAGGGGGGTGCCACACTGCCTATATGGGGAATGGGAGGGGGGAATGCCACACTGCCTATATGGGGAATGGGAGGGGGGTGCCACACTGCCTATATGGGGAATGGGAGGGGGAATGTCACACTGCCTATATGGAGAATGGGAGGGGGAATGCCACACTGCCTATATGGGGAATGGGAGGGGGAATGCCACACTGCCTATATGGGGAATGGGAGGGGGAATGTTACACTGCCTATATGGGGAATGGGAGGGGGAATGTCACACTGCCTATATGGGGAATGGGAGGGGGAATGTCACACTGCCTATATGGAGAATGGGAGGGGGAATGCCACACTGCCTATATGGGGAATGGGAGGGGGAATGTCACACTGCCTATATGGGGAATGGGAGGGGGAATGTTACACTGCCTATATGGGGAATGGGAGGGGGAATGTCACACTGCCTATATGGGGAATGGGAGGGGGATGTCACACTGCCTATATGGAGAATGGGAGGGGGAATGCCACACTGCCTATATGGGGAATGGGAGGGGGAATGTCACACTGCCTATATAGGGAATGGGAGGGGGATGCCACACTGCCTATATGGGGAATGGGAGGGGGAATGTCACACTGCCTATATGGGGAATGGGAGGGGGATGTCACACTGCCTATATGGGGAATGGGAGGGGGAATGTCACACTGCCTATATGGGGAATGGGAGGGGGATGTCACACTGCCTATATGGAGAATGGGAGGGGGATGTCACACTGCCTATATGGAGAATGGGAGGGGGAATGCCACACTGCCTATATGGAGAATGGGAGGGGGAATGTCACACTGCCTATATGGAGAATGGGAGGGGGAATGCCACACTGCCTATATGGGGAATGGGAGGGGGAATGTCACACTGCCTATATGGAGAATGGGAGGGGGAATGCCACACTGCCTATATGGGGAATGGGAGGGGGAATGCCACACTGCCTATATGGGGAATGGGAGGGGGAATGCCACACTGCCTATATGGGGAATGGGAGGGGGGGATGCCACACTGCCTATATGGGGAATGGGAGGGGGAATGTCACACTGCCTATATGGGGAATGGGAGGGGGAATGTCACACTGTCTATATGGGGAATGGGAGGGGGGAATGCCACACTGCCTATATGGGGAATGGGAGGGGGGGATGCCACACTGCCTATATGGGGAATGGGAGGGGGGATGCCACACTGCCTATATGGGGAATGGGAGGGGGGGATGCCACATTGCCTATATGGGAAATGGGAGGGGGAATGTCACACTGCCTATATGGAGAATGGGAGGGGGAATGCCACACTGCCTATATGGGGAATGGGAGGGGGAATGTCACACTGCCTATATGGGGAATGGGAGGGGGGGATGTCACACTGCCTATATGGGGAATGGGAGGGGGAATGCCACACTGCCTATATGGGGAATGGGAGGGGGCAATGCCACACTGCCTATATGGGGAATGGGAGGAAGAATGTCACACTGCCTATATGGGGAATGGGAGGGGGAATGCCACACTGCCTATATGGGGAATGGGAGGGAATGCCACATTGCCTATATGGGGAATGGGAGGGGGTGTCACACTGCCTATATGGAGAATGGGAGGGGGAATGTCACACTGCCTATATGGAGAATGGGAGGGGGAATGTCACACTGCCTATATGGAGAATGGGAGGGGGAATGCCACACTGCCTATATGGGGAATGGGAGGGGGAATGTCACACTGCCTATATGGGGAATGGGAGGGGGAATGCCACACTGCCTATATGGGGAATGGGAGGGGGAATGCCACACTGCCTATATGGGGAATGGGAGGGGGAATGTCACACTGCCTATATGGGGAATGGGAGGGGGAATGTCACACTGTCTATATGGGGAATGGGAGGGGGGAATGCCACACTGCCTATATGGGGAATGGGAGGGGGAATGCCACACTGCCTATATGGGGAATGGGAGGGGGAATGTCACACTGCCTATATGGAGAATGGGAGGGGGAAATTCACACTGCCTATATGGGGAATGGGAGGGGGGATGCCACACTGCCTATATGGGGAATGGGAGGGGGGGATGCCACACTGCCTATATGGGGAATGGGAGGGGGGATGCCACACTGCCTATATGGGGAATGGGAGGGGGGGATGCCACATTGCCTATATGGGAAATGGGAGGGGGAATGTCACACTGCCTATATGGAGAATGGGAGGGGGAATGCCACACTGCCTATATGGGGAATGGGAGGGGGAATGTCACACTGCCTATATGGGGAATGGGAGGGGGGATGTCACACTGCCTATATGGGGAATGGGAGGAGGAATGCCACACTGCCTATATGGAGAATGGGAGGGGGAATGTCACACTGCCTATATGGGGAATGGGAGGGGGAATGTCACACTGCCTATATGGGGAATGGGAGGGGGAATACCACACTGCCTATATGGGGAATGGGAGGGGGAATGTCACACTGCCTATATGGGGAAGGGGAGGGGGGATGCCACACTGCCTATATGGGGAATGGGAGGGGTAATGCCACACTGCCTATATGGGGAATGGGAGGGGGTCTCACACTGCCTATATGGGGAATGGGAGGGGGAATGTCACACTGCCTATATGGGGAATGGGAGGGGGGAATGCCACACTGCCTATATGGGGAATGGGAGGGGGGAATGCCACATTGCCTATATGGGGAATGGGAGGGGGTGTCACACTGCCTATATGGGGAATGGGAGGGGGAATGCCACACTGCCTATATGGGGAATGGGAGGGGGAATACCACACTGCCTATATGGGGAATGGGAGGGGGTGTCACACTGCCTATATGGGGAATGGGAGGGGGAATGCCACTCTGCCTATATGGGGAATGGGAGGGGTAATGCCACACTGCCTATATGGGGAATGGGAGGGGGTCTCACACTGCCTATATGGGGAATGGGAGGGGGTCTCACACTGCCTATATGGGGAATGGGAGGGGGTCTCACACTGCCTATATGGGGAATGGGAGGGGGAGTGCCACACTGCCTATATGGGGAATGGGAGGGGGAATGTCACACTGCCTATATGGGGGATGGGAGGGGGAATGTCACACTGCCTATATGGGGAATGGGAGGGGGAATGTCACACTGCCTATATGGGAAATGGGAGGGGGTGTCACACTGCCTATATGGGGAATGGGAGGGGGAATGTCACACTGCCTATATGGGGAATGGGAGGGGGAATGCCACATTGCCTATATGGGGAATGGGAGGGGGTGTCACACTGCCTATATGGGGAATGGGAGGGGGAATGCCACTCTGCCTATATGGGGAATGGGAGGGGGTCTCACACTGCCTATATGGGGAATGGGAGGGGGTCTCACACTGCCTATATGGGGAATGGGAGGCGGAGTGCCACACTGCTTATATGGGGAATGGGAGGGGGGATGTCACACTGCCTATATGGAGAATGGGAGGGGGAATGCCACACTGCCTATATGGGAAATGGGAGGGGGTGTCACACTTCCTATATGGGGAATGGGAGGGGGAATGTCACACTGCCTATATGGGGAATGGGAGGGGGGATGTCACACTGCCTATAAGGGGAATGGGAGGGGGGAATGCCACTCTGCCTATATGGGGAATGGGAGGGGGAATGCCACACTGCCTATATGGGGAATGGGAGGGGGTGTCACACTGCCTATATGGGGAATGGGAGGGGGTGTCACACTGCCTATATGGGGAATGGCAGGGGGAATGCCACACTGCCTATATGGGGAATGGGAGGGGGTGTCACACTGCCTATATGGGGAATGGGAGGGGGTGTCACACTGCCTATATGGGGAATGGGAGGGGGGAATGCCACACTGCCTATAAGGGGAATGGGAGGGGGGAATGCCACTCTGCCTATATGGGGAATGGGAGGGGGAATGCCACACTGCCTATATGGGGAATGGGAGGGGGTGTCACACTGCCTATATGGGGAATGGGAGGGGGAATGCCACACTGCCTATATGGGGAATGGGAGGGGTAATGCCACACTGCCTATATGGAGAATGGGAGGGGGGATGTCACACTGTCTATATGGAGAATGGGAGGGGGAATGTCACACTGCCTATATGGGGAATGGGAGGGGGGAATGCCACACTGCCTATATGGGGAATGGGAGGGAGGAATGTTACACTGCCTATATGGGGAATGGGAGGGGGAATGTCACACTGCCTATATGGGGAATGGGAGGGGGGAATGTCACACTGCCTATATGGGGAATGGGAGGGGGAATGTCACACTGCCTATATGGGGAATGAGAGGGGGGATGCCAGTCTGCCTATATGGGGAATAGGAGGGGGGAATGTCACACTGCCTATATGGGGAATGAGAGGGGGGATGCCAGTCTGCCTATATGGGAAATGGGAGGGGGGAATGTCACACTGCCTATATGGGGAATAAGAGGGGGGATGCCAGTCTGCCTATATGGGGAATAGGAGGGGGGAATGCCACGCTGCCTATATGGGAAATGGGAGGGGGGAATGTCAAACTGCCTATATGGGGAATGGGAGGGGGGAATGCCACACTGCCTATATGGGGAATAGGAGGGGGAATGTCACACTGCCTATATGGGGAATGGGAGGGGGGATGACACACTGCCTAAATGGGGAATGGGAGGGGGGAATGTCACACTGCCTATATGGGGAATAGGAGGGGGAATGTCACACTGCCTATATGGGGAATAGGAGGGGGAATGTCACACTGCCTATATGGGGAATAGGAGGGGGAATGTCACACTGCCTATATGGGGAATGGGAGGGGGGATGCCACACTGCCTATATGGGGAATGGGAGGGGAATGTCACACTGCCTATATGGGGAATGGGAGGGGAATGTCACACTGCCTATATGGGGAATGGGAGGGGGGATGACACACTGCCTAAATGGGGAATGGGAGGGGGAATGCCACACTGTCTATATGGGGAATGGGAGGGGGTGTCACACTGCCTAAATGGGGAATGGGAGGGGGAATGCCACACTGTCTATATGGGGAATGGGAGGGGGGATGACACACTGCCTAAATGGGGAATGGGAGGGGGAATGCCACACTGTCTATATGGGGAATGGGAGGGGGAATGTCACACTGCCTAAATGGGGAATGGGAGGGGGAATGCCACACTGCCTATATGGGGAATGGGAGGGGGAATGCCACACTGTCTATATGGGGAATGGGAGGGGGAATGCCACACTGTCTATATGGGGAATGGGAGGGGGAATGCCACACTGCCTATATGGAGAATGGGAGGGGAATGTCACACTGCCTATATGGGGAATGGGAGGGGGGATGACACACTGCCTAAATGGGGAATGGGAGGGGGAATGCCACACTGTCTATATGGGGAATGGGAGGGGGTGTCACACTGCCTAAATGGGGAATGGGAGGGGGAATGCCACACTGCCTATATGGAGAATGGGAGGGGAATGTCACACTGCCTATATGGGGAATGGGAGGGGGGATGACACACTGCCTAAATGGGGAATGGGAGGGGGAATGTCACACTGCCTATATGGGGAATGGGAGGGGGAATGCCACACTGCCTATATGGGGAATGGGAGGGGGTGTAGCCACACTGCCTATGGGGAATAGGAGGGGGGTAGCCACACACCCTATGGGGAATAGGAGGGGGTAGCCACACTGCCTATAGGGAATGGGAGGGGGGAATTCCACATTCCGTATATAAAGAAAAATGGAGGGGGGATTGCCACACTGCCTATATGGGGAATGGGAGGGGGGAATGCCACACTGCCTATATGGGGAATGGGAGGGGGGAATGTCACACTGCCTATATGGGGAATGGGAGGGGGAATGTCACACTGCCTATATGGGGAATGGGAGGAAGAATGTCACACTGCCTATATGGGGAATGGGAGGGGGGAATGCCACACTGCCTATATGGGGAATGGGAGGAAGAATGTCACACTGCCTATATGGGGAATGGGAGGGGGGAATGCCACACTGCCTATATGGGGAATGGGAGGGGGGAATGTCACACTGCCTATATGGGGAATGGGAGGGGGAATGCCACACTGCCTATATGGGGAATGGGAGGGGGAATGTCACACTGCCTATATGGGGAATGGGAGGAAGAATGTCACACTGCCTATATGGGGAATAGGAGGGGGAATGTCACACTGCCTATATGGGGAATAGGAGGAAGAATGTCACACTGCCTATATGGGGAATGGGAGGGGGAATGCCACACTGTCTATATGGGGAATGGGAGGGGGAATGTCACACTGCCTATATGGGGAATGGGAGGGGGAATGCCACACTGCCTATATGGGGAATGGGAGGGGGAATGTCACACTGCCTATATGGGGAATGGGAGGGGGGAATGCCACACTGCCTATATGGGGAATGGGAGGGGGAATGCCACACTGCCTATATGGGGAATGGGAGGGGGAATGTCACACTGCCTATATGGGGAATGGGAGGGGGAATGCCACACTGCCTATATGGGGAATGGGAGGGGGAATGTCACACTGCCTATATGGGGAATGGGAGGGGGAATGCCACACTGCCTATATGGGGAATGGGAGGGGGAATGCCACACTGCCTATATGGGGAATGGGAGGGGGAATGTCACACTGCCTATATGGGGAATGGGAGGGGGGAATGCCACACTGCCTATATGGGGAATGGGAGGGGGAATGTCACACTGCCTATATGGGGAATGGGAGGGGGGAATGTCACACTGCCTATATGGGGAATGGGAGGGGGGAATGTCACACTGCCTATATGGGGAATGGGAGGGGGAATGCCACACTGTCTATATGGGGAATGGGAGGGGGAATGTCACACTGCCTATATGGGGAATGGGAGGGGGAATGTCACACTGCCTATATGGGGAATGGGAGGGGGGAATGTCACACTGCCTATATGGGGAATGGGAGGGGGGAATGTCACACTGCCTATATGGGGAATGGGAGGGGGAATGCCACACTGTCTATATGGGGAATGGGAGGGGGAATGTCACACTGCCTATATGGGGAATGGGAGGGGGAATGCCACACTGTCTATATGGGGAATGGGAGGGGGAATGCCACACTGCCTATATGGGGAATGGGAGGGGGAATGCCACACTGCCTATATGGGGAATGGGAGGGGGAATGTCACACTGCCTATATGGGGAATGGGAGGGGGGAATGCCACACTGCCTATATGGGGAATGGGAGGGGGGAATGTCACACTGCCTATATGGGGAATGGGAGGGGGAATGCCACACTGCCTATATGGGGAATGGGAGGGGGCAATGCCACACTGCCTATATGGGGAATGGGAGGGGTAATGCCACACTGCCTATATGGGGAATGGGAGGAAGAATGTCACACTGTCTATATGGGGAATGGGAGGGGGAATGTCACACTGCCTATATGGGGAATGGGAGGGGGGAATGTCACACTGCCTATATGGGGAATGGAAGGGGGGGAAGGCCATACTGCCTATATGGGGAATGGGAGGGGGGAATGTCACACTGCCTATATGGGGAATGGGAGGGGGGAATTCCACATTCCGTATATAAAGAAAAATGGAGGGGGGATTGCCACACTGCCTATATGGGGAATAGGAGGGGGGAATGCCACACTGCCTATATGGGGAATGGGAGGGGGAATGTCACACTGCCTATGGGAATGGGAGGGGGGAATGTCACACTACCTATATGGGGAATGGAAGGGGGGGAAGGCCATACTGCCTATATGGGGAATGGGAGGGGGGAATGTCACACTGCCTATATGGGGAATGGGAGGGGGAATGTCACACTGCCTATATGGGGAATGGGAGGAAGAATGTCACACTGCCTATATGGGGAATGGGAGGGGGAATGTCACACTGCCTATATGGGGAATGGGAGGGGGAATGCCACACTGCCTATATGGGGAATGGGAGGGGGAATGTCACACTGCCTATATGGGGAATGGGAGGGGGAATGTCACACTGCCTATATGGGGAATGGGAGGGGGTATGTCACACTGCCTATATGGGGAATGGGAGGAAGAATGTCACACTGTCTTTATGGGGAATGGGAGGGGGAATGTCACACTGCCTATATGGGGAATGGGAGGGGGGAATGTCACACTGCCTATATGGGGAATGGGAGGGGGAATGCCACACTGCCTATATGGGGAATGGGAGGGGGAATACCACACTGCCTATATGGGGAATGGGAGGGGGGAATGTCACACTGCCTATATGGGGAATGGGAGGGGGAATGTCACACTGCCTATATGGGGAATGGGAGGAAGAATGTCACACTGCCTATATGGGGAATGGGAGGGGGGAATGTCACACTGCCTATATGGGGAATGGGAGGGGGGAATGTCACACTGCCTATATGGGGAATGGGAGGGGGGAATGTCACACTGTCTATATGGGGAATGGGAGGGGGAATGTCACACTGCCTATATGGGGAATGGGAGGGGGGGAATGCCACACTGCCTATATGGGGAATGGGAGGGGGAATGCCACACTGCCTATATGGGGAATGGGAGGGGGGAATGTCACACTGCCTATATGGGGAATGGGAGGGGGAATACCACACTGCCTATATGGGGAATGGGAGGGGGGAATGTCACACTGCCTATATGGGGAATGGGAGGGGGAATGCCACACTGCCTATATGGGGAATGGGAGGGGGGAATGTCACACTGCCTATATGGGGAATGGGAGGGGGGAATGCCACACTGCCTATATGGGGAATGGGAAGGGGGAATGTCACACTGCCTATATGGGGAATGGGGGGGGGGAATGTCACACTGCCTATATGGGGAATGGGAGGGGGGATGTCACACTGCCTATATGGGGAATGGGAGGGGGAATGCCACACTGCCTATATGGGGAATGGGAGGGGGGATGTCACACTGCCTATATGGGGAATGGGGGGGGGGAATGTCACACTGCCTATATGGGGAATGGGAGGGGGAATGTCACACTGCCTATATGGGGAATGGGAGGGGGAATGTCACACTGCCTATATGGGGAATGGGAGGGGGAATGTCACACTGCCTATATGGGGAATGGGAGGGGGGAATGTCACACTGCCTATATGGGGAATGGGAGGGGGAATGCCACACTGCCTATATGGGGAATGGGAGGGGGAATACCACACTGCCTATATGGGGAATGGGAGGGGGGAATGTCACACTGCCTATATGGGGAATGAGAGGGGGAATGTCACACTGCCTATATGGGGAATGGGAGGGGGATGCCACACTGCCTATATGGGGAATGGGAGGGGGGAATGTCACACTGCCTATATGGGGAATGGGAGGGGGGAATGCCACACTGCCTATATGGGGAATGGGAAGGGGGAATGTCACACTGCCTATATGGGGAATGGGGGGGGGAATGTCACACTGCCTATATGGGGAATGGGAGGGGGGATGTCACACTGCCTATATGGGGAATGGGAGGGGGGATGTCACACTGCCTATATGGGGAATGGGAGGGGGAATGTCACACTGCCTATATGGGGAATGGGAGGGGGGAATGTCACACTGCCTATATGGGGAATGGGAGGGGGAATGTCACACTGCCTATATGGGGAATGGGAGGGGGGAATGTCACACTGCCTATATGGGGAATGGGAGGAAGAATGTCACACTGCCTATATGGAGAATGGGAGGGGGAATGTCACACTGCCTATATGGGGAATGGGAGGAAGAATGTCACACTGCCTATATGGGGAATGGGAGGGGGGATGCCACACTGCCTATATGGGGAATGGGAGGGGAATGTCACACTGCCTATATGGGGAATGGGAGGGGGGGATGTCACACTGCCTATATGGGGAATGGGAGGGGGGGATGTCACACTGCCTATATGGGGAATGGGAGGGGGGGATGTCACACTGCCTATAAGGGGAATGGGAGGGGGAATGTCACACTGCCTATATGGGGAATGGGAGGGGGGAATGTCACACTGTCTATATGGGGAATGGGAGGGGGAATGTCACACTGCCTATATGGGGAATGGGAGGGGGAATGTCACACTGCCTATATGGGGAATGGGAGGGGGAATGTCACACTGCCTATAAGGGAAATGGGAGGGGGAATGTCACACTGTCTATATGGGGAATGGGAGGGGGGAATGTCACACTGCCTATATGGGGAATGGGAGGGGGGGATGTCACACTGCCTATATGGGGAATGGGAGGGGGAATGTCACACTGCCTATATGGGGAATGGGAGGGGGGAATGTCACACTGCCTATATGGGGAATGGGAGGGGGGGATGTCACACTGCCTATATGGGGAATGGGAGGGGGAATGTCACACTGCCTATATGGGGAATGGGAGGGGGGAATGCCACACTGCCTATATGGGGAATGGGAGGGGGAATGTCACACTGCCTATATGGGGAATGGGAGGGGGGAATGTCACACTACCTATATGGGGAATGGGAGGGGGAATGCCACACTGCCTATATGGGGAATGGGAGGGGGGAATGTCACACTGCCTATATGGGGAATGGGAGGGGGGAATGTCACACTGCCTATATGGGGAATGGGAGGGGAATGTCACACTGCCTATATGGGGAATGGGAGGGGGAATGTCACACTGCCTATATGGGGAATGGGAGGGGGGAATGTCACACTGCCTATATGGGGAATGGGAGGGGGGAATGTCACACTGCATATATGGGGAATGGGAGGGGAATGTCACACTGCTTATATGGGGAATGGGAGGGGGGAATGTCACACTGTCTATATGGGGAATGGGAGGAGGAATGTCACACTGCCTATATGGGGAATGGGAGGGGGAATGTCACACTGCCTATATGGGGAATGGGAGGGGGAATGTCACACTGCCTATATGGGGAATGGGAGGGGGGAATGTCACACTGCCTATATGGGGAATGGGAGGGGGAATGCCACACTGCCTATATGGGGAATGGGAGGGGGGAATGTCACACTGCCTATATGGGGAATGGGAAAGGGGATGTCACACTGCCTATATGGGGAATGGGAGGGGGGATGTCACACTGCCTATATGGGGAATGGGAGGGGGAATGTCACACTGCCTATATGGGGAATGGGAGGGGGGAATGTCACACTGCCTATATGGGGAATGAGAGGGGGAATGCCACACTGCCTATATGGGGAATGGGAGGGGGGAATGTCACACTGCCTATATGGGGAATGGGAGGGGGGATGTTACACTGCCTATATGGGGAATGAGAGGGGGAATGTCACACTGCCTATATGGGGAATGGGAGGGGGGATGCCACACTGCCTATATGGGGAATGGGAGGGGGAATGCCACACTGCCTATATGGGGAATGGGAGGGAGGAATGTCACACTGCCTATATGGGGAATGGGAGGGGGGAATGCCACACTGCCTATATGGGGAATGGGAGGGGGAATGTCACACTGCCTATATGGGGAATGGGAGGGGGAATGTCACACTGCCTATATGGGGAATGGGAGGGGGGATGTCACACTGTCTATATGGAGAATGGGAGGGGGAATGTCACACTGCCTATATGGGGAATGAGAAGGGGAATGTCACACTGCCTATATGGGGAATGAGAGGGGGAATGCCACACTGCCTATATGGGGAATGGGAGGGGGGAATGTCACTCTGCCTATATGGGGAATGAGAGGGGGAATGCCACACTGCCTATATGGGGAATGGGAGGGGGAATGTCACACTGTCTATATGGGGAATGGGAGGGGGAATGTCACACTGTCTATATGGAGAATGGGAGGGGGAATGTCACACTGCCTATATGGGGAATGGGAGGGGGGAATGTCACACTGCCTATATGGGGAATGGGAGGGGGAATGCCACACTGCCTATATGGGGAATGGGAGGGGGGAATACCACACTGCCTATATGGGGAATGGGAGGGGGGAATGTCACACTGCCTATATGGGGAATGAGAGGGGGAATGTCACACTGCCTATATGGGGAATGGGAGGGGGGATGTCACACTGCCTATATGGGGAATGGGAGGGGGAATGTCACACTGTCTATATGGGGAATGGGAGGGGGAATGTCACACTGCCTATATGGGGAATGGGAGGGGGGAATGTCACACTGCCTATATGGGGAATGGGAGGGGGGATGCCAGTCTGCCTATATGGGGAATGGGAGGGGGGAATGCCACGCTGCCTATATGGGGAATGGGAGGGGGAATGCCACACTGCCTATATGGGGAATGAGAGGGGGAATGTCACACTGCCTATATGGGGAATGGGAGGGGGAATGTCACACTGCCTATATGGGGAATGGGAGGGGGGAATGTCACACTGCCTATATGGGGAATGGGAGGGGGGATGCCAGTCTGCCTATATGGGGAATGGGAGGGGGGAATGCCACGCTGCCTATATGGGGAATGGGAGGGGGAATGCCACACTGCCTATATGGGGAATGAGAGGGGGAATGTCACACTGCCTATATGGGGAATGGAAGGGGCAATGCCACACTGTCTATATGGGGAATGGGAGGGGGGAATGCCACACTGCCTATATGGGGAATGGGAGGGGGAATGCCACACTGCCTATATGGGGAATGGGAGGGGGGAATACCACACTGCCTATATGGGGAATGGGAGGGGGGAATGTCACACTGCCTATATGGGGAATGAGAGGGGGAATGTCACACTGCCTATATGGGGAATGGGAGGGGGGATGTCACACTGCCTATATGGGGAATGGGAGGGGGAATGTCACACTGTCTATATGGGGAATGGGAGGGGGAATGTCACACTGCCTATATGGGGAATGGGAGGGGGGAATGTCACACTGCCTATATGGGGAATTGGAGGGGGGATGCCAGTCTGCCTATATGGGGAATGGGAGGGGGGAATGCCACGCTGCCTATATGGGGAATGGAAGGGGCAATGTCACACTGCCTATATGGGGAATGGGAGGGGCAATGTCACACTGCCTATATGGGGAATGGGAGGGGCAATGTCACACTGCCTATATGGGGAATGGGAGGGGCAATGTCACACTGCCTATATGGGGAATGGGAGGGGGAATGTCACACTGCCTATATGGGGAATGGGAGGGGGAATGCCACACTGCCTATATGGGGAATGGGAGGGGGAATGCCACACTGCCTATATGGGGAATGGGAGGAGGAATGCCACACTGCCTATATGGGGAATGGGAGGGGCAATGTCACACTGCCTATATGGGGAATGGAAGGGGGAATGTCACACTGCCTATATGGGGAATGGGAGGGGGAATGCCACACTGTCTATATGGGGAATGGGAGGGGGAATGCCACACTGTCTATATGGGGAATGGGAGGGGGTGTCACACTGCCTAAATGGGGAATGGGAGGGGGAATGCCACACTGTCTATATGGGGAATGGGAGGGGGTGTCACACTGCCTAAATGGGGAATGGGAGGGGGAATGTCACACTGCCTATATGGGGAATGGGAGGGGGGAATGCCACACTGCCTATATGGGGAATGGGAGGGGGAATGTCACACTGCCTATATGGGGAATGGGAGGGGGAGATGTCACACTGCCTATATGGGGAATGGGAGGGGGAATGTCACACTGCCTATATGGGGAATGGGAGGGGGGGATGCCACACTGCCTATATGGGGAATGGGAGGGGGAGATGTCACACTGCCTATATGGGGAATGGGAGGGGGGGATGCCACACTGCCTATATGGGGAATGGGAGGGGGAATGCCACACTGCCTATATGGGGAATGGGAGGGGGGAATGCCACACTGCCTATATGGGGAATGGGAGGGGGGAATGTCACACTGCCTATATGGGGAATGGGAGGGGGAATGCCACACTGCCTATATGGGGAATGGGAGGGGGGAATGCCACACTGCCTATATGGGGAATGGGAGGGGGGAATGCCACACTGCCTATATGGGGAATGGGAGGGGGAATGCCACACTGCCTATATGGGGAATGGGAGGGGGAATGTCACATTGCCTATATGGGGAATGGGAGGGGGAATGCCACACTGCCTATATGGGGAATGGGAGGGGGGAATGCCACACTGCCTATATGGGGAATGGGAGGGGGGAATGCCACACTGCCTATATGGGGAATGGGAGGGGGAATGCCACACTGCCTATATGGGGAATGGGAGGGGGAATGTCACATTGCCTATATGGGGAATGGGAGGGGGAATGCCACACTGCCTATATGGGGAATGGGAGGGGGAATGTCACACTGCCTATATGGGGAATGGGAGGGGGGAATGCCACTCTGCCTATATGGGGAATGGGAGGGAATGCCACATTGCCTATATGGGGAATGGGAGGGGGTGTCACACTGCCTATATGGGGAATGGGAGGGGGTGTCACACTGCCTATATGGGGAATGGGAGGGGGTGTCACACTGCCTATATGGGGAATGGCAGGGGGAATGCCACACTGCCTATATGGGGAATGGGAGGGGGTGTCACACTGCCTATATGGGGAATGGGAGGGGGTGTCACACTGCCTATATGGGGAATGGGAGGGGGGAATGCCACACTGCCTATATGGGGAATGGGAGGGGGAATGCCACACTGCCTATATGGGGAATGGGAGGGGGTGTCACACTGCCTATATGGGGAATGGGAGGGGGTGTCACACTGCCTATATGGGGAATGGGAGGGGGGAATGCCACGCTGCCTATATGGGGAATGGGAGGGGGAATGTCACACTGCCTATATGGGGAATGGGAGGGGGTGTCACACTGCCTATATGGGGAATGGGAGGGGGTGTCACACTGCCTATATGGGGAATGGGAGGGGGGAATGCCACGCTGCCTATATGGGGAATGGGAGGGGGAATGTCACACTGCCTATATGGGGAATGGGAGGGGGTGTCACACTGCCTATATGGGGAATGGGAGGGGGTGTCACACTGCCTATATGGGGATTGGGAGGGGGGAATGCCACGCTGCCTATATGGGGAATGGGAGGGGGAATGTCACACTGCCTATATGGGGAATGGGAGGGGGAATGTCACACTGCCTATATGGGGAATGGGAGGGGGAATGTCACACTGCCTATATGGGGAATGGGAGGGGGGAATGCCACTCTGCCTATATGGGGAATGGGAGGGAATGCCACATTGCCTATATGGGGAATGGGAGGGGGTGTCACACTGCCTATATGGGGAATGGGAGGGGGTGTCACACTGCCTATATGGGGAATGGGAGGGGGTGTCACACTGCCTATATGGGGAATGGGAGGGGGGAATGTCACACTGCCTATATGGGGAATGGGAGGGGGGAATGTCACACTGCCTATATGGGGAATTGGAGGGGGGATGCCAGTCTGCCTATATGGGGAATGGGAGGGGGAATGCCACACTGCCTATATGGGGAATGGGAGGGGGGAATACCACACTGCCTATATGGGGAATGGGAGGGGGGAATGTCACACTGCCTATATGGGGAATGAGAGGGGGAATGTCACACTGCCTATATGGGGAATGGGAGGGGGGATGTCACACTGCCTATATGGGGAATGGGAGGGGGAATGTCACACTGTCTATATGGGGAATGGGAGGGGGAATGTCACACTGCCTATATGGGGAATGGGAGGGGGAATGCCACACTGCCTATATGGGGAATGGGAGGGGGGAATACCACACTGCCTATATGGGGAATGGGAGGGGGGAATGTCACACTGCCTATATGGGGAATGAGAGGGGGAATGTCACACTGCCTATATGGGGAATGGGAGGGGGGATGTCACACTGCCTATATGGGGAATGGGAGGGGGAATGTCACACTGTCTATATGGGGAATGGGAGGGGGAATGTCACACTGCCTATATGGGGAATGGGAGGGGGGAATGTCACACTGCCTATATGGGGAATTGGAGGGGGGATGCCAGTCTGCCTATATGGGGAATGGGAGGGGGGAATGCCACGCTGCCTATATGGGGAATGGAAGGGGCAATGTCACACTGCCTATATGGGGAATGGGAGGGGCAATGTCACACTGCCTATATGGGGAATGGGAGGGGCAATGTCACACTGCCTATATGGGGAATGGGAGGGGCAATGTCACACTGCCTATATGGGGAATGGGAGGGGGAATGTCACACTGCCTATATGGGGAATGGGAGGGGGAATGTCACACTGCCTATATGGGGAATGGGAGGGGGAATGCCACACTGCCTATATGGGGAATGGGAGGAGGAATGCCACACTGCCTATATGGGGAATGGGAGGGGCAATGTCACACTGCCTATATGGGGAATGGAAGGGGGAATGTCACACTGCCTATATGGGGAATGGGAGGGGGAATGCCACACTGTCTATATGGGGAATGGGAGGGGGAATGCCACACTGTCTATATGGGGAATGGGAGGGGGTGTCACACTGCCTAAATGGGGAATGGGAGGGGGAATGCCACACTGTCTATATGGGGAATGGGAGGGGGTGTCACACTGCCTAAATGGGGAATGGGAGGGGGAATGTCACACTGCCTATATGGGGAATGGGAGGGGGGAATGCCACACTGCCTATATGGGGAATGGGAGGGGGAATGTCACACTGCCTATATGGGGAATGGGAGGGGGAGATGTCACACTGCCTATATGGGGAATGGGAGGGGGAATGTCACACTGCCTATATGGGGAATGGGAGGGGGGGATGCCACACTGCCTATATGGGGAATGGGAGGGGGAGATGTCACACTGCCTATATGGGGAATGGGAGGGGGGGATGCCACACTGCCTATATGGGGAATGGGAGGGGGAATGCCACACTGCCTATATGGGGAATGGGAGGGGGGAATGCCACACTGCCTATATGGGGAATGGGAGGGGGGAATGTCACACTGCCTATATGGGGAATGGGAGGGGGAATGCCACACTGCCTATATGGGGAATGGGAGGGGGGAATGCCACACTGCCTATATGGGGAATGGGAGGGGGGAATGCCACACTGCCTATATGGGGAATGGGAGGGGGAATGCCACACTGCCTATATGGGGAATGGGAGGGGGAATGTCACATTGCCTATATGGGGAATGGGAGGGGGAATGCCACACTGCCTATATGGGGAATGGGAGGGGGGAATGCCACACTGCCTATATGGGGAATGGGAGGGGGGAATGCCACACTGCCTATATGGGGAATGGGAGGGGGAATGCCACACTGCCTATATGGGGAATGGGAGGGGGAATGTCACATTGCCTATATGGGGAATGGGAGGGGGAATGCCACACTGCCTATATGGGGAATGGGAGGGGGAATGTCACACTGCCTATATGGGGAATGGGAGGGGGGAATGCCACTCTGCCTATATGGGGAATGGGAGGGAATGCCACATTGCCTATATGGGGAATGGGAGGGGGTGTCACACTGCCTATATGGGGAATGGGAGGGGGTGTCACACTGCCTATATGGGGAATGGGAGGGGGTGTCACACTGCCTATATGGGGAATGGCAGGGGGAATGCCACACTGCCTATATGGGGAATGGGAGGGGGTGTCACACTGCCTATATGGGGAATGGGAGGGGGTGTCACACTGCCTATATGGGGAATGGGAGGGGGGAATGCCACACTGCCTATATGGGGAATGGGAGGGGGAATGCCACACTGCCTATATGGGGAATGGGAGGGGGTGTCACACTGCCTATATGGGGAATGGGAGGGGGTGTCACACTGCCTATATGGGGAATGGGAGGGGGGAATGCCACGCTGCCTATATGGGGAATGGGAGGGGGAATGTCACACTGCCTATATGGGGAATGGGAGGGGGTGTCACACTGCCTATATGGGGAATGGGAGGGGGTGTCACACTGCCTATATGGGGAATGGGAGGGGGGAATGCCACGCTGCCTATATGGGGAATGGGAGGGGGAATGTCACACTGCCTATATGGGGAATGGGAGGGGGTGTCACACTGCCTATATGGGGAATGGGAGGGGGTGTCACACTGCCTATATGGGGATTGGGAGGGGGGAATGCCACGCTGCCTATATGGGGAATGGGAGGGGGAATGTCACACTGCCTATATGGGGAATGGGAGGGGGAATGTCACACTGCCTATATGGGGAATGGGAGGGGGAATGTCACACTGCCTATATGGGGAATGGGAGGGGGGAATGCCACTCTGCCTATATGGGGAATGGGAGGGAATGCCACATTGCCTATATGGGGAATGGGAGGGGGTGTCACACTGCCTATATGGGGAATGGGAGGGGGTGTCACACTGCCTATATGGGGAATGGGAGGGGGTGTCACACTGCCTATATGGGGAATGGGAGGGGGGAATGCCACACTGCCTATAAGGGGAATGGGAGGGGGGAATGCCACTCTGCCTATATGGGGAATGGGAGGGGGTGTCACACTGCCTATATGGGGAATGGGAGGGGGTGTCACACTGCCTATATGGGGAATGGGAGGGGGGAATGCCACACTGCCTATATGGGGAATGGGAGGGGGGAATGTCACACTGCCTATATGGGGAATGGGAGGGGGGAATGTCACACTGCCTATATGGGGAATGGGAGGGGGAATGCCACTCTGCCTATATGGGGAATGGGAGGGGGTGTCACACTGCCTATATGGGGAATGGGAGGGGGTGTCACACTGCCTATATGGGGAATGGCAGGGGGAATGCCACACTGCCTATATGGGGAATGGGAGGGGGTGTCACACTGCCTATATGGGGAATGGGAGGGGGTGTCACACTGCCTATATGGGGAATGGGAGGGGGGAATGCCACACTGCCTATAAGGGGAATGGGAGGGGGGAATGCCACTCTGCCTATATGGGGAATGGGAGGGGGAATGCCACACTGCCTATATGGGGAATGGGAGGGGGTGTCACACTGCCTATATGGGGAATGGGAGGGGGTGTCACACTGCCTATATGGGGAATGGGAGGGAGGAATGTTACACTGCCTATATGGGGAATGGGAGGGGGAATGTCACACTGCCTATATGGGGAATGGGAGGGGGGAATGTCACACTGCCTATATGGGGAATGAGAGGGGGGATGCCAGTCTGCCTATATGGGGAATAGGAGGGGGGAATGCCACGCTGCCTATATGGGAAATGGGAGGGGGGAATGTCACACTGCCTATATGGGGAATGGGAGGGGGGAATGCCACACTGCCTATATGGGGAATGGGAGGGGGGGATGCCACACTGCCTATATGGGGAATGGGAGGGGGAATGCCAAACTGCCTATATGGGGAATGAGAGGGGGGAATGTCACACTGCCTATATGGGGAATAGGAGGGGGAATGTCACACTGTCTATATGGGGAATAGGAGGGGGAATGTCACACTGCCTATATGGGGAATGGGAGGGGGGATGCCACACTGCCTATATGGGGAATGGGAGGGGGAATGTCACACTGCCTATATGGGGAATAGGAGGGGGAATGTCACACTGCCTATATGGGGAATGGGAGGGGGAATGCCACACTGCCTATATGGGGAATGGGAGGGGGGTTGTCACACTGCCTATATGGGGAATGGGAGGGAGGAATACCACACTGCCTATATGGGGAATGGGAGGGGGAATGTCACACTGCCTATATGGGGAATGAGAGGGGGGAATGTCACACTGCCTATATGGGGAATGGGAGGGGGGAATGTCACACTGCCTATATGGGGAATGAGAGGGGGGAATGTCACACTGCCTATATGGGGAATGGGAGGGGGAATGTCACACTGCCTATATGGGGAATAGGAGGGGGAATGTCACACTGCCTATATGGGGAATGGGAGGGGGAATGTCACACTGCCTATATGGGGAATGAGAGGGGGGAATGTCACACTGCCTATATGGGGAATGAGAGGGGGGAATGTCACACTGCCTATATGGGGAATGGGAGGGGGAATGTCACACTGCCTATATGGGGAATAGGAGGGGGAATGTCACACTGCCTATATGGGGAATGAGAGGGGGGAATGTCACACTGCCTATATGGGGAATGGGAGGGGGAATGTCACACTGCCTATATGGGGAATAGGAGGGGGAATGTCACACTGCCTATATGGGGAATGGGAGGGGGGATGCCACACTGCCTATATGGGGAATGGGAGGGGAATGTCACACTGCCTATATGGGGAATGGGAGGGGAATGTCACACTGCCTATATGGGGAATGGGAGGGGGGATGCCACTCTGCCTATATGGGGAATGGGAGGGGGAATGTCACACTGCCTATATGGGGAATGGGAGGGGGGATGCCACTCTGCCTATATGGGGAATGGGAGGGGGAATGTCACACTGCCTATATGGGGAATAGGAGGGGGAATGTCACACTGCCTATATGGGGAATGGGAGGATGAAATGCCACACTGCCTATATGGGGAATGGGAGGGGAATGTCACACTGCCTATATGGGGAATGGGAGGGGGGATGACACACTGTCTATATGGGGAATAGGAGGGGGAATGTCACACTGCCTATATGGGGAATGGGAGGGGGGATGCCACACTGCCTATATGGGGAATGGGAGGGGAATGTCACACTGCCTATATGGGGAATAGGAGGGGAATGTCACACTGCCTATATGGGGAATGGGAGGGGGAATGTCACACTGCCTATATGGGGAATGGGAGGGGAATGTCACACTGCCTATATGGGGAATAGGAGGGGAATGTCACACTGCCTATATGGGGAATGGGAGGAGGAATGTCACACTGCCTATATGGGGAATGGGAGGGGGAATGTCACACTGCCTAAATGGGGAATGGGAGGGGGGAATGTCACACTGCCTATATGGGGAATGGGAGGGGGAATGTCACACTGCCTATATGGGGAATGGGAGGGGGGATGCCACACTGCCTATATGGGGAATGGGAGGGGGGATGTCACACTGCCTATATGGGGAATGGGAGGAGGAATGTCACACTGCCTATATGGGGAATGGGAGGGGGAATGTCACACTGCCTATATGGGGAATGGGAGGGGAATGTCACACTGCCTATATGGGGAATGGGAGGAGGAATGTCACACTGTCTATATGGGGAATGGGAGGGGGGATGCCACTCTGCCTATATGGGGAATGGGAGGGGGAATGTCACACTGCCTATATGGGGAATGGGAGGGGGGATGCCACTCTGCCTATATGGGGAATGGGAGGGGGAATGTCACACTGCCTATATGGGGAATAGGAGGGGGAATGTCACACTGCCTATATGGGGAATGGGAGGGGAATGTCACACTGCCTATATGGGGAATGGGAGGGGGGATGACACACTGTCTATATGGGGAATAGGAGGGGGAATGTCATACTGCCTATATGGGGAATGGGAGGGGGGATGCCACACTGCCTATATGGGGAATGGGAGGGGAATGTCACACTGCCTATATGGGGAATGGGAGGGGAATGTCACACTGCCTATATGGGGAATGGGAGGGGGGATGACACACTGCCTATATGGGGAACGGGAGGATGAAATGCCACACTGCCTATATGGGGAATGGGAGGGGGGATGACACACTGTCTATATGGGGAATAGGAGGGGGAATGTCACACTGCCTATATGGGGAATGGGAGGGGGGATGCCACACTGCCTATATGGGGAATGGGAGGGGAATGTCACACTGCCTATATGGGGAATAGGAGGGGAATGTCACACTGCCTATATGGGGAATGGGAGGGGGAATGTCACACTGCCTAAATGGGGAATGGGAGGGGGGAATGCCACACTGCCTATATGGGGAATGGGAGGGGGAATGTCACACTGCCTATATGGGGAATGGGAGGGGGGATGCCACACTGCCTATATGGGGAATGGGAGGGGGGATGTCACACTGCCTATATGGGGAATGGGAGGAGGAATGTCACACTGCCTATATGGGGAATGGGAGGGGGAATGTCACACTGCCTAAATGGGGAATGGGAGGGGGGAATGTCACACTGCCTAAATGGGGAATGGGAGGGGGGAATGTCACACTGTCTATATGGGGAATAGGAGGGGGAATGTCACACTGTCTATATGGGGAATGGGAGGAGGAATGTCACACTGCCTATATGGGGAATGGGAGGGGGGAATGTCACACTGTCTATATGGGGAATGGGAGGGGAATGTCACACTGCCTATATGGGGAATGGGAGGGGGGAATGTCACACTGTCTATATGGGGAATAGGAGGGGGAATGTCACACTGTCTATATGGGGAATGGGAGGGGAATGTCACACTGCCTATATGGGGAATGGGAGGGGGGATGACACACTGCCTATATGGGGAATGGGAGGGGAATGTCACACTGCCTATATGGGGAATGGGAGGGGAATGTCACACTGCCTATATGGGGAATGGGAGGGGGGATGACACACTGCCTATATGGGGAATGGGAGGGGGGATGACACACTGCCTATATGGGGAATGGGAGGGGGAATGTCACACTGCCTATATGGGGAATGGGAGGGGGGATGACACACTGCCTATATGGGGAATGGGAGGGGGAATGTCACACTGCCTATATGGGGAATGGGAGGGGAATGTCACACTGCCTATATGGGGAATGGGAGGGGAATGTCACACTGCCTATATGGGGAATGGGAGGGGGGATGACACACTGCCTATATGGGGAATGGGAGGGGAATGTCACACTGCCTATATGGGGAATGGGAGGGGAATGTCACACTGCCTATATGGGGAATGGGAGGGGGGATGACACACTGCCTATATGGGGAATGGGAGGGGGGATGACACACTGCCTATATGGGGAATGGGAGGGGGAATGTCACACTGTCTATATGGGGAATGGGAGGGGGTGTCACACTGCCTAAATGGGGAATGGGAGGGGGAATGCCACACTGTCTATATGGGGAATGGGAGGGGGTGTCACACTGCCTAAATGGGGAATGGGAGGGGGAATGCCACACTGTCTATATGGGGAATGGGAGGGGGTGTCACACTGCCTAAATGGGGAATGGGAGGGGGAATGTCACACTGCCTATATGGGGAATGGGAGGGGGGAATGTCACACTGCCTATATGGAGAATGGGAGGGGGGAATGTCACACTGCCTATATGGAGAATGGGAGGGGGAATGCCACACTGCCTATATGGGGAATGGGAGGGGGAATGCCACACTGCCTATATGGGGAATGGGAGGGGGAATGTCACACTGCCTATATGGGGAATGGGAGGAGGGAATGGCACACTGCCTATATGGGGAATGGGAGGGGGAATGCCACACTGCCTATATGGGGAATGGGAGGGGGAATGCCACACTGCCTATATGGGGAATGGGAGGGGGAATGCCACACTGCCTATATGGGGAATGGGAGGGGGAAATACCACACTGCCTATATGGGGAATGGGAGGGGGTGTAGCCACACTGCCTATGGGGAATAGGAGGGGGGTAGCCACACACCCTATGGGGAATAGGAGGGGGTAGCCACACTGCCTATAGGGAATGGGAGGGGGGAATTCCACATTCCGTATATAAAGAAAAATGGAGGGGGGATTGCCACACTGCCTATATGGGGAATGGGAGGGGGGGATGCCACACTGCCTATATGGGGAATGGGAGGGGGGAATGCCACACTGCCTATATGGGGAATGGGAGGGGGGAATGTCACACTGCCTATATGGGGAATGGGAGGGGGAATGCCACACTGCCTATATGGGGAATGGGAGGGGGCAATGCCACACTGCCTATATGGGGAATGGGAGGGGTAATGCCACACTGCCTATATGGGGAATGGGAGGGGGCAATGCCACACTGCCTATATGGGGAATGGGAGGGGGAATGCCACACTGCCTATATGGGGAATGGGAGGGGGCAATGCCACACTGCCTATATGGGGAATGGGAGGAAGAATGTCACACTGTCTATATGGGGAATGGGAGGGGGGATGTCACACTGCCTATATGGGGAATGGGAGGGGGAATGTCACACTGCCTATATGGGGAATGGGAGGGGGAATGTCACACTGCCTATATGGGGAATGGGAGGGGGGATGTCACACTGCCTATATGGGGAATGGGAGGGGGAATGTCACACTGCCTATATGGGGAATGGGAGGGGGGAATGTCACACTGCCTATATGGGGAATGGGAGGGGGGAATTCCACATTCCGTATATAAAGAAAAATGGAGGGGGGATTGCCACACTGCCTATATGGGGAATAGGAGGGGGGAATGCCACACTGCCTATGGGAATGGGAGGGGGGAATGTCACACTACCTATATGGGGAATGGAAGGGGGGAATGCCACACTGCCTATATGGGGAATGGGAGGGAGGAATGTTACACTGCCTATATGGGGAATGGGAGGAAGAATGTCACACTGCCTATATGGGGAATGGGAGGGGGAATGCCACACTGCCTATGGGGAATGGGAGGGGGATGTCACACTGCCTATATGGGGAATGGGAGGGGGGAATGTCACACTGCCTATATGGGGAATGGGAGGGGGGACGCCACACTGCCTATATGGGGAATGGGAGGGGGAATGTCACACTGTCTATATGGGGAATGGGAGGGGGAATGTCACACTGCCTATATGGGGAATGGGAAGGGGGAATGTCACACTGCCTATATGGGGAATGGGAGGGGGGAATGTCACACTGCCTATATGGGGAATGGGAGGGGGGACGCCACACTGCCTATATGGGGAATGGGAGGGGGAATGTCACACTGCCTATATGGGGAATGGGAGGGGGAATGTCACACTGTCTATATGGGGAATGGGAGGGGGAATGTCACAATGCCTATATGGGGAATGGGAGGGGGAATGTCACACTGCCTATATGGGGAATGGGAGGGGGAATGTCACACTGCCTATATGGGGAATGGGAGGGGGGGATGTCACACTGCCTATATGGGGAATGGGAGGAAGAATGTCACACTGCCTATATGGGGAATGGGAGGGGGAATGCCACACTGCCTATGGGGAATGGGAGGGGGATGTCACACTGCCTATATGGGGAATGGGAGGGGGAATGTCACACTGCCTATATGGGGAATGGGAGGGGGAATGTCACACTGTCTATATGGGGAATGGGAGGGGGAATGTCACACTGCCTATATGGGGAATGGGAGGGGGGGATGTCACACTGCCTATATGGGGAATGGGAGGAAGAATGTCACACTGCCTATATGGGGAATGGGAGGGGGAATGCCACACTGCCTATGGGGAATGGGAGGGGGATGTCACACTGCCTATATGGGGAATGGGAGGGGGAATGTCACACTGCCTATATGGGGAATGGGAGGGGGAATGTCACACTGTCTATATGGGGAATGTCACACTGCCTATATGGGGAATGGGAGGGGGAATGTCACACTGCCTATATGGGGAATGGGAGGGGGAATGTCACACTGCCTATATGGGGAATGGGAGGGGGAATGTCACACTGCCTATATGGGGAATGGGAGGGGGGGATGTCACACTGCCTATATGGGGAATGGGAGGGGGAATGTCACACTGCCTATATGGGGAATGGGAGGGGGGGATGTCACACTGCCTATATGGGGAATGGGAGGGGGAATGTCACACTGCCTATATGGGGAATGGGAGGGGGAATGTCACACTGCCTATATGGGGAATGGGAGGGGGAATGTCACACTGCCTATATGGGGAATGGGAGGGGGGAATGTCACACTGCCTATATGGGGAATGGGAGGGGGAATGTCACACTGCCTATATGGGGAATGGGAGGGGGAATGTCACACTGCCTATATGGGGAATGGGAGGGGGGGATGTCACACTGCCTATATGGGGAATGGGAGGGGGGAATGTCACACTGCCTATATGGGGAATGGGAGGGGGGAATGTCACACTGCCTATATGGGGAATGGGAGGGGGGAATGTCACACTGCCTATATGGGGAATGGGAGGAAGAATGTCACACTGCCTATATGGAGAATGGGAGGGGGGGATGTCACACTGCCTATATGGGGAATGGGAGGGGGGGATGTCACACTGCCTATATGGGGAATGGGAGGGGGGGATGTCACACTGCCTATAAGGGGAATGGGAGGGGGAATGTCACACTGCCTATATGGGGAATGGGAGGGGGGGATGTCACACTGCCTATAAGGGGAATGGGAGGGGGAATGTCACACTGCCTATATGGGGAATGGGAGGGGGGGATGTCACACTGCCTATATGGGGAATGGGAGGGGGGGATGTCACACTGCCTATATGGGGAATGGGAGGGGGGGATGTCACACTGCCTATAAGGGGAATGGGAGGGGGAATGTCACACTGCCTATATGGGGAATGGGAGGGGGGATGTCACACTGCCTATATGGGGAATGGGAGGGGGGACGCCACACTGCCTATATGGGGAATGGGAGGGGGAATGTCACACTGCCTATATGGGGAATGGGAGGGGGAATGTCACACTGCCTATATGGGGAATGGGAGGAGGGAATGGCACACTGCCTATATGGGGAATGGGAGGGGGAATGCCACACTGCCTATATGGGGAATGGGAGGGGGAATGCCACACTGCCTATATGGGGAATGGGAGGGGGAATGTCACACTGCCTATATGGGGAATGGGAGGAGGGAATGGCACACTGCCTATATGGGGAATGGGAGGGGGAATGCCACACTGCCTATATGGGGAATGGGAGGGGGAATGCCACACTGCCTATATGGGGAATGGGAGGGGGAAATACCACACTGCCTATATGGGGAATGGGAGGGGGTGTAGCCACACTGCCTATGGGGAATAGGAGGGGGGTAGCCACACACCCTATGGGGAATAGGAGGGGGTAGCCACACTGCCTATAGGGAATGGGAGGGGGGAATTCCACATTCCGTATATAAAGAAAAATGGAGGGGGGATTGCCACACTGCCTATATGGGGAATGGGAGGGGGGAATGCCACACTGCCTATATGGGGAATGGGAGGGGGGAATGTCACACTGCCTATATGGGGAATGGGAGGGGGAATGTCACACTGCCTATATGGGGAATGGGAGGAAGAATGTCACACTGCCTATATGGGGAATGGGAGGGGGGAATGCCACACTGCCTATATGGGGAATGGGAGGAGGGAATGGCACACTGCCTATATGGGGAATGGGAGGGGGAATGCCACACTGCCTATATGGGGAATGGGAGGAAGAATGTCACACTGCCTATATGGGGAATGGGAGGGGGGAATGCCACACTGCCTATATGGGGAATGGGAGGGGGGAATGTCACACTGCCTATATGGGGAATGGGAGGGGGAATGTCACACTGCCTATATGGGGAATGGGAGGGGGAATGCCACACTGCCTATATGGGGAATGGGAGGGGGCAATGCCACACTGCCTATATGGGGAATGGGAGGGGGAATGTCACACTGCCTATATGGGGAATGGGAGGAGGGAATGGCACACTGCCTATATGGGGAATGGGAGGGGGAATGCCACACTGCCTATATGGGGAATGGGAGGGGGAATGCCACACTGCCTATATGGGGAATGGGAGGGGGAAATACCACACTGCCTATATGGGGAATGGGAGGGGGTGTAGCCACACTGCCTATGGGGAATAGGAGGGGGGTAGCCACACACCCTATGGGGAATAGGAGGGGGTAGCCACACTGCCTATAGGGAATGGGAGGGGGGAATTCCACATTCCGTATATAAAGAAAAATGGAGGGGGGATTGCCACACTGCCTATATGGGGAATGGGAGGGGGGAATGCCACACTGCCTATATGGGGAATGGGAGGGGGGAATGCCACACTGCCTATATGGGGAATGGGAGGGGGGAATGTCACACTGCCTATATGGGGAATGGGAGGGGGAATGTCACACTGCCTATATGGGGAATGGGAGGAAGAATGTCACACTGCCTATATGGGGAATGGGAGGGGGGAATGCCACACTGCCTATATGGGGAATGGGAGGGGGGAATGTCACACTGCCTATATGGGGAATGGGAGGGGGAATGCCACACTGCCTATATGGGGAATGGGAGGGGGCAATGCCACACTGCCTATATGGGGAATGGGAGGGGTAATGCCACACTGCCTATATGGGGAATGGGAGGGGGCAATGCCACACTGCCTATATGGGGAATGGGAGGGGGAATGCCACACTGCCTATATGGGGAATGGGAGGGGGCAATGCCACACTGCCTATATGGGGAATGGGAGGAAGAATGTCACACTGTCTATATGGGGAATGGGAGGAAGAATGTCACACTGTCTATATGGGGAATGGGAGGGGGGATGTCACACTGCCTATATGGGGAATGGGAGGAAGAATGTCACACTGTCTATATGGGGAATGGGAGGGGGGATGTCACACTGCCTATATGGGGAATGGGAGGGGGAATGTCACACTGCCTATATGGGGAATGGGAGGGGGAATACCACACTGCCTATATGGGGAATGGGAGGGGGGATGTCACACTGCCTATATGGGGAATGGGAGGGGGAATGCCACACTGCCTATATGGGGATGGGAGGGGAATGTCACACTGCCTATATGGGGAATGGGAGGGGGGACGCCACACTGCCTATATGGGGAATGGGAGGGGGAATGTCAGACTGCCTATATGGGGAATGGGAGGGGGAATGTCACACTGTCTATATGGGGAATGGGAGGGGGAATGTCACAATGCCTATATGGGGAATGGGAGGGGGAATGTCACACTGCCTATATGGGGAATGGGAGGGGGAATGTCACACTGCCTATATGGGGAATGGGAGGGGGAATGTCACACTGCCTATATGGGGAATGGGAGGGGGGGATGTCACACTGCCTATATGGGGAATGGGAGGAAGAATGTCACACTGCCTATATGGGGAATGGGAGGGGGAATGCCACACTGCCTATGGGGAATGGGAGGGGGATGTCACACTGCCTATATGGGGAATGGGAGGGGGAATGTCACACTGCCTATATGGGGAATGGGAGGGGGAATGTCACACTGTCTATATGGGGAATGGGAGGGGGAATGTCACAATGCCTATATGGGGAATGGGAGGGGGAATGTCACACTGCCTATATGGGGAATGGGAGGGGGAATGTCACACTGCCTATATGGGGAATGGGAGGGGGAATGTCACACTGCCTATATGGGGAATGGGAGGGGGGGATGTCACACTGCCTATATGGGGAATGGGAGGGGGAATGTCACACTGCCTATATGGGGAATGGGAGGGGGGGATGTCACACTGCCTATATGGGGAATGGGAGGGGGAATGTCACACTGCCTATATGGGGAATGGGAGGGGGAATGTCACACTGCCTATATGGGGAATGGGAGGGGGAATGTCACACTGCCTATATGGGGAATGGGAGGGGGGAATGTCACACTGCCTATATGGGGAATGGGAGGGGGAATGTCACACTGCCTATATGGGGAATGGGAGGGGGAATGTCACACTGCCTATATGGGGAATGGGAGGGGGGATGTCACACTGCCTATATGGGGAATGGGAGGGGGGAATGTCACACTGCCTATATGGGGAATGGGAGGAAGAATGTCACACTGCCTATATGGAGAATGGGAGGGGGGGATGCCACACTGCCTATATGGGGAATGGGAGGGGGAATGTCACACTGCCTATATGGGGAATGGGAGGGGAATGTCACACTGCCTATATGGGGAATGGGAGGGGGGGATGTCACACTGCCTATATGGGGAATGGGAGGGGGGATGTCACACTGCCTATATGGGGAATGGGAGGGGGGGATGTCACACTGCCTATATGAGGAATGGGA
Organism: Gastrophryne carolinensis; assembly: GCA_027917425.1. NCBI lineage: Eukaryota > Metazoa > Chordata > Amphibia > Anura > Microhylidae > Gastrophryne > Gastrophryne carolinensis. The sequence continues at coordinate 3,168,076 of CM051236.1, read as the reverse complement.
GGGGGGAATGTCACACTGTCTATATGGGGAATGGGAGGGGGGAATGTCACACTGTCTATATGGGGAATGGGAGGGGGGAATGTCACACTGTCTATATGGGGAATGGGAGGGGGAATGTCACACTGCCTATATGGGGAATGGGAGGGGGAATGTCACACTGCCTATATGGGGAATGGGAGGGGGAATGTCACACTGCCTATAAGGGAAATGGGAGGTGGAATGTCACACTGCCTATATGGGGAATGGGAGGGGGAATGTCACACTGCCTATATGGGGAATGGGAGGGGGGAATGCCACACTGCCTATATGGGGAATGGGAGGGGGGAATGCCACACTGCCTATATGGGGAATGGGAGAGGGAATGTCACACTGCCTATATGGGGAATGGGAGGGGGGAATGCCACACTGCCTATATGGGGAATGGGAGAGGGAATGTCACACTGCCTATATGGGGAATGGGAGGGGGAATGTCACACTGCCTATATGGGGAATGGGAGGGGGGAATGTCACACTGTCTATATGGGGAATGGGAGGGGGAATGTCACACTGCCTATATGGGGAATGGGAGGGGGAATGTCACACTGCCTATATGGGGAATGGGAGGGGGAATGTCACACTGCCTATAAGGGAAATGGGAGGTGGAATGTCACACTGCCTATATGGGGAATGGGAGGGGGAATGTCACACTGCCTATATGGGGAATGGGAGGGGGGAATGCCACACTGCCTATATGGGGAATGGGAGGGGGGAATGCCACACTGCCTATATGGGGAATGGGAGAGGGAATGTCACACTGCCTATATGGGGAATGGGAGGGGGGATGTCACACTGCCTATATGGGGAATGGGAGAGGGAATGTCACACTGCCTATATGGGGAATGGGAGGGGGAATGTCACACTGCCTATATGGGGAATGGGAGGAGGAATGTCACACTGCCTATATGGGGAATGGGAGGGGAATGTCACACTGCCTATATGGGGAATGGGAGGGGTAATGTCACACTGCCTATATGGGGAATGGGAGGAGGAATGTCACACTGCCTATATGGGGAATGGGAGGGGAATGTCACACTGCCTATATGGGGAATGGGAGAGGGAATGTCACACTGCCTATATGGGGAATGGGAGGGGGAATGCCACACTGCCTATATGGGGAATGGGAGGGGGGAATGTCACACTGCCTATATGGGGAATGGGAGGGGGGAATGTCACACTGTCTATATGGGGAATGGGAGGGGGGAATGTCACACTGCCTATATGGGGAATGGGAGGGGGGAATGTCACACTGCCTATATGGGGAATGGGAGGGGTAATGTCACACTGCCTATATGGGGAATGGGAGGAGGAATGTCACACTGCCTATATGGGGAATGGGAGGGGAATGTCACACTGCCTATATGGGGAATGGGAGAGGGAATGTCACACTGCCTATATGGGGAATGGGAGGGGGAATGCCACACTGCCTATATGGGGAATGGGAGGGGGAATGCCACACTGCCTATATGGGGAATGGGAGGGGGGAATGTCACACTGCCTATATGGGGAATGGGAGGGGGAATGCCACACTGCCTATATGGGGAATGGGAGGGGGGAATGTCACACTGCCTATATGGGGAATGGGAGGGGGGATGTCACACTGCCTATATGGGGAATGGGAGGGGGGATGTCACACTGCCTATATGGGGAATGGGAGGGGGAATGTCACACTGCCTATATGGGGAATGGGAGGGGGGAATGTCACACTGCCTATATGGGGAATGAGAGGGGGAATGTCACACTGCCTATATGGGGAATGGGAGGGGGAATGTCACACTGCCTATATGGGGAATGAGAGGGGGAATGTCACACTGCCTATATGGGGAATGAGAGGGGGAATGTCACACTGCCTATATGGGGAATGAGAGGGGGAATGCCACACTGCCTATATGGGGAATGGGAGGGGGAATGCCACACTGCCTATATGGGGAATGGGAGGGGGAATGTCACACTGCCTATATGGGGAATGAGAGGGGGAATGCCACACTGCCTATATGGGGAATGGGAGGGGGAATGCCACACTGCCTATATGGGGAATGGGAGGGGGAATGCCACACTGCCTATATGGGGAATGGGAGGGGGAATGTCACACTGCCTATATGGGGAATGGGAGGGGGAATGTCACACTGCCTATATGGGGAATGGGAGGGGGGAATGTCACACTGCCTATATGGGGAATGGGAGGGGGGAATGTCACTCTGCCTATATGGGGAATGAGAGGGGGAATGTCACTCTGCCTATATGGGGAATGGGAGGGGGAATGCCACACTGCCTATATGGGGAATGGGAGGGGGAATGTCACACTGTCTATATGGGGAATGGGAGGGGGGATGCCAGTCTGCCTATATGGGGAATGGGAGGGGGGAATGCCACGCTGCCTATATGGGGAATGGAAGGGGCAATGTCACACTGCCTATATGGGGAATGGGAGGGGGGAATGTCACACTGCCTATATGGAGAATGGGAGGGGGAATGTCACACTGCCTATATGGAGAATGGGAGGGGGGAATGTCACACTGCCTATATGGGGAATGGGAGGGGGAATGTCACACTGCCTATATGGGGAATGGGAGGGGGGAATGCCACACTGCCTATATGGGGAATGGGAGGGGGAATGCCACACTGCCTATATGGGGAATGGGAGGGGGGAATACCACACTGCCTATATGGGGAATGGGAGGGGGGATGCCAGTCTGCCTATATGGGGAATGGGAGGGGGTGTCACACTGCCTATATGGGGAATGGGAGGGCGGAATGCCACACTGCCTATATGGGGAATGGGAGGGGGAATGTCACACTGCCTATATGAAGAATGGGAGGGGGGAATGTCACACTGCCTATATGGGGAATGGGAGGGGGAATGTCACACTGCCTATATGGGGAATGGGAGGGGGAATGTCACACTGCCTATATGAAGAATGGGAGGGGGGAATGTCACACTGCCTATATGGGGAATGGGAGGGGGAATGTCACACTGCCTATATGGGGAATGGGAGGGCGGAATGCCACACTGCCTATATGGGGAATGGGAGGGGGGAATGCCACACTGCCTATATGGGGAATGGGAGGGCGGAATGCCACACTGCCTATATGGGGAATGGGAGGGGGGATACCACACTGCCTATATGGGGAATGGGAGGGGGAATGCCACACTGCCTATATGGGGAATGGGAGGGGGAATGCCACACTGCCTATATGGGGAATGGGAGGGGGGATACCACACTGCCTATATGGGGAATGGGAGGGGGAATGCCACACTGCCTATATGGGGAATGGGAGGGGGAATGCCACACTGCCTATATGGGGAATGGGAGGGCGGAATGCCACACTGCCTATATGGGGAATGGGAGGGGGAATACCACACTGCCTATATGGGTAATGGGAGGGGGGAATACCACACTGCCTATATGGGGAATGGGAGGGGGAATGGCACACTGCCTATATGGGGAATGGGAGGGGGAATGCCACACTGCCTATATGGGTAATGGGAGGGGGGAATACCACACTGCCTATATGGGGAATGGGAGGGGGGAATACCACACTGCCTATATGGGGAATGGGAGGGGGAATGTCACACTGCCTATATGGGGAATGGGAGGGGGAATGTCACACTGCCTATATGGGGAATGGGAGGGGGGATGCCACACTGCCTATATGGGGAATGGGAAAGGGAATGTCACACTGCCTATATGGGGAATGGGAGGGGGGATGCCACACTGCCTATATAGGGAATGGTAGGGGGAATGCCACACTGCCTATATGGGGAATGGGAGGGGGAATGTCACACTGCCTATATGGGGAATGGGAGGAGGAATGCCACACTGCCTATATGGGGAATGGGAGGGGGAAATGTCACACTGCCTATGGGGAATGGGAGGGGTGTAGCCACTCTGCCTATGGGAATGGGAGGGGGGAATGTCACACTGCCTATATGGCGAATGGGTGGGGGGAATGCCATTGTCAGGAATAGCCTTGTTACGTCTGTCTAGTTGGACTGTTCGCCTTTAGTTTTCCCTTAGTTAAGATGGCGGATTGTGCCTCAGCTGGGTGCCATCTTACTTCCTGTCATATATAAACCTCTCAGGCCTATTGCTCAGTGCTTAAATTATGTGTTTGACTTCCTGCTTGTGCAGTTTTCCAGCCTTTAACTTGCTCTCCGGTTTGTTCCTCCTTTTGTGGTTTACCCTGCAAATCCTTGCTACCTGCTGACTACTTATCAAGTCTCTTTCTGATACCTCGCCTGGATCTCTGCATATCTTCCTGCTACTCCCATGTTGACTTCCGGTGTTCTGGCCTAGTCTCTGCCATTGGACTCCATCAGTATTTACCAGTATCGTGACAGGATACTCAAGCCAAAAATGGAGTCCGCTGGGATTGGTAGTCCGGAGGTTCGCATTAACCAGCTGCAGTCTACTCTGGCTAATATGCACGCCGAGATGCAGACGTTGAAAAACAAATATGATGCCTTTGAAGGACAGACTTCTCACAATGTCCATATTTATGGACAAGCAATTCAAGAGCTACATGGGACTGTGCAAACATTATCTGACCGGATGGCTCACTTGGAGGCTCAAGCTTCTGTACTACCTACTTCCGTGCCTGCCATGTGTCCTAAGTTGCCACCGTTGCCATCAACTGGGAAATGAAAGAAATACGTTTCCCTGGGGAGGATGGTCTTTCGACAGGGTACTCTGAACAGGATTCTAAAGAACCAGTTGAAAATAATAAAATGGTAGAATTACCCTCTGTATACAAGGACTATGCGGACGTGTGCGAACAAAATGCCGACAAGCTTCCCCTACATTGATCTTATGACTGTCCCATAGAATTGGTTCCTGGTGCACCTATACCCTTTGGACGCATTTACCCTTTGGCAGACCCCAAACTAAAAGCCCTCAATGGATTACATAGAAGAAAACCTGGCTAAGGGGTTCATTCGCCCATCTTCCTCACCTGCGGGAGCTCCCATATTCTTTGTAAAAAAAAAAGGACGGTTCTCTAAGACCGTGCATTGACTACAGGGAACTTAACAAAATTACAATCAAGAACCACTACCCTCTACCATTGATTCCTGAGCTCTTGTAGAGAGTACGACATGCAAATGTGTTCACCAAGTTAGACCTGCGTGGCGCTTATAACTTGGTCCGTATAAGACCCGGAGATGAATGGAAGACAGCATTTAGGTCACGTTATGGACATTTTTAATATCTCGTGATGTCTTTTGGTCTTTGCAACAACCCTGCTACCTTCCCACATCTTGTCAATGATATCTTTAGAGATCTTTTGGACCAGTTTGTAGTCGTCTATTTGGATGATATCTTAATTTTCTCCAACTCTATGGAAGAACATCAGAGACATGTGAAATTGATTCTGGATCGTCTAAGGAAGAATCAACTCTACATTAAAATTGAAAAATGTGAATTTCATCAAACTGAAATCCAATTTCTGGGTTATATAATTTCACCCCGTGGTCTACACATGGACCCTAGCAAGATTAAAGCAGTAGACTGGCCTACTCCAAAAAACATAAAGGATGTTCAACGCTTCATAGGTTTTGCCAATTTTTATAGACGTTTCATTAGAAATTTCTCGGAGATCATAACTCCTATTACACAGTTGACTAAGAAAAGAAATGCCTTTGCCTGGTCTCCTCAAGCACAAGTATCCTTTTGTCTCCTAAAGTCCAAGTTCACTACAGCCCCAGTGCTAGTCCATCCCGACCCAGAATGCACCTTCATTGTGGAAGTAGATGCTTCAGACTGTGCTATAGGGGCTATTCTGTCTCAGAGAACAGGAGACAAGGGGTTATTGCATCCCTGTGCCTTTTTCTCCCGACGTTTATCACCCGCTGAGAAGAATTATGATGTGGGGAATAAAGAACTGCTGGCCATTATTGCAGCATTCAAGGAATGGAGGCATCTCCTGCAAGGAACCTCACAGCAAATAATTGTTCTAACTGATCACCGTAACTTGGAGTTTGTTAGATCAGCCAAGTGACTATCTCCCCGTCAGACTCGTTGGAGTCTCTTTCTCAACCAATTCAACTTTGTAATCTTATACCGGCCTGGATCTCGTAATGGCAAAGCGGATGCTCTATCTAGAATTTTTTCCAATGATTCCACTTTTATTATTCCACCCAAAACTATTGTTCCTGAGTCTAACTTTATTGGAGTCATCCAAAATAAGGACTTGCTGGAAGAGATAAAAGAGGCCTATAACACTGATTCCTTGCTGTCTCAACCATCTGATGAGGTGCACTTAACGCTTAAAAACAAGATGTGGATCCATGGGCAACAGCTATATATACCCAAAACAGTAAGATTGAAAATTCTAAAGCTAGTCCGTGATTCTAAGATTGCTGGTCACAAGGGAGTGCAGAAGACACAGGAATTCCTATCTCGTTTCTTTTGGTGGCCCAATTATCAACAGGACGTAAGAAAATATGTGTTGTCATGTGACATTTGTGCTAGATGCAAGACTCCATGTTCTTCACCCTTGGGTTTGTTACAGCCTTTGCCGATCCCCTCTCGTCCCTGGGGTTCCATTTCCATGGACTTTATCGTAGATCTACCTACCTCTAAAGGAAAAGATAAAATTCTGGTAGTAGTTGACCAGCTCACCAAGGCTGCACACTTCATTCCATGTACCGGCCTACCTTCCGCTAAAGACACTGCTGACCTTGTAGTTCAGAATGTGTTTCGTTTTCATTGAGTTCCTGATTAAGTCATCTCGGATTGTGGGGTACAGTTTACATCAAAATTTTGGCGGAGTTTTTGTTCAGCACTCGATATTGAGGTTTACTTATCAACTGCCTTTCACCCACAATCTAATGGACAAACTGAACGCACAAATCAGACCCTGGAGTAGTACTTACGATGCTATATCTGTCATTTACAAGATGATTGGGTCGATCTGCTTCCGGTGGCTGAGTTCTCCTACAATAACTCCCAAAATGCCTCCACTAAGCAAACTCCTTTCTTTGCAAATTTGGGGTATCATCCAAATATTCTACCAAAATTCCCTGCTGTTTTACCTATGCCTGCAGTTGTGGAAAGGATCTCTAAATTACAGCAAAATTTGGAACTAATCAAGACAACGTTGGAGAAGGCTCAAGAAAATTACAAGAAGGCGGCAGATAAATTTCGTAGGCCAGCACCAATGTTTAAAGTGGGAGATAAAGTATGGCTTTCCACCAGAAATTTGAGACTCAAGTTGCCTTCACCAAAACTGGGACAGAAATTTATTGGGCCCTATAAGATTATCAGGATTACTAGTCCTGTAGCTGTTAAGCTCCAACTCCCTCAGTCCATGAAGATTCATCCTGTGTTTCATGTGTCTCTGTTAAAACCTGTTGTGCTCAACCCTTTTCCGGAACGTATTCCTTCTCCTCCCGATGCAGTGGAGGTAGATGGGCAAGAACAGTTTATTGTAGAAGAAATCTTGGACTCTAGAATCTGTAGGAACCAACTACAATACCTTGTTAGGTGGCAAGGTTATGGGCCTGAAGAAAATTCTTGGGAACCTGTAAGTAATATGAATGCTCCCCGCCTGATCAAACAGTTTCATCGAAGACATCCTGGGAGGCAGGTCACGTCCAGAGGCCGCTGTTGAGGTGGGAGTAATGTCAGGAATAGCCTTGTTACGTCTGTCTAGTTGGACTGTTTCCCTTTAGTTTTCCCTTAGCTAAGATGGCGGATTGTGTCTCAGCTGGGTGCCATCTTACTTCCTGTCATATATATAAACCTCTCAGGCCTGTTGCTCAGTGCTTGAGTATTGTGTTTGACTTCCTGCTTGCGCAGTTCTCCAGCCCTCGAACTTGCTCTCTGGTTTGTTCCTCCTTTTGCAGTTTACCCTGCAAATCCTTGCTACCTGCTGACAACTTATCAAGTCTCTTTCTGATACCTCACCTGGATCTATGCATATCTTCCTGCTACTCCTGTGTTGACTTCCGGTGTTCTGGCCTAGTCTCTGCCATTGGACTCCATCAGTATTCACCAGTATCGTGACAGCCACACTGCCTTTGGGGAATGGGAGGGGGAATGCCACACTGCCTGTGGGGAATGGAAGGGGGAATGCCACACTGTCTATGGAGAAAGGGGAGGGGAAATGCCACACTGCCTATGGGGAATGGGGGGGATGCAACACAGCCTATATGGGGATTGGGAGGGGGGGATGCCACGCTGCCTATATGGGGGATGGGATGGGGGGAATGCCACTAAGCCTATATGGGGATTGGGAGGGGGGAATGCCACAATGCTTATGGGAACGGGCTGGGGGTTGCCACACTAAATATCGGAATGGGAGGGGAAATTCCACAATTCCTATGGAGAAATTGAGGGGGGAATGCCACACTGGCCATGGGGGATATGGTAGAATGCCACTCTGCCTGTAATAGTGGTATCCGGCGCCTTCCCAATTTTTTGGTTCTTGGGAGGATGGTGTTTTAGCACAACATTTGGTTCTGAATATTTATTTTCTTCCTCCTCCAAATCCTAGGTGTGTCCTATTGGCAGGTGCGTCTTAAAGAGCGAAAATATGGTAGATAGTCAAGCCCCAAGTGTTTTTTGACCCCTGGTCCCTTCTATGGCTGTGCTCATATGGCATGAATTCATGATTCACCGTTCTTGGCATGTTGCTATTTTTCAGTGGAGCCATGTTCCATGTTGCCGTTTGAGAAACATCTCATACAAGGATTCTCGAAGCTGCTTGCTCTTGATGCTGTAGATGATGGGGTTCAGCACCGGGGGGGAAAACAGATAAGCATTGGCCATTATTCCCAGAAACAGTGGAGATATGGACTTTCCAAATCTATGCACCACAGTCATCGCCACCGTTAGAACATAGAAGAAGAAGACCGCACAGAGGTGGGACACACAAGTGTTCAATAACTTGTAACGGTCCTTCACAGTGGCCTTGAGAACAGATTTAACGATGAGAACATAAGACAGGACAATGAGGAACACATCCAGCGCAACTGTGCAAAGGATCACCACAAGGCCATAGATGATGTTAAATATATTGGTTCCACGACAAGCCAACTTCATGACCTCTTGGTGCAAGCAATAGGATTGGGACAGGACATTACCATTGCAGAAGGGCAGAAACCGGAGGCTAATTAGGGGGGGTAAAATGATAAGAGTCCCCCGAAGGATAGAAGCTAGACAAATCTTGGCCACGGTAGAGTGAGAAAGAATAGACGTGTACCTTAGAGGATGACAGATGGCCACGTACCTGTCAAAGGCCATAGCCACCAGGACTGAGGACTCGGTAAAGGCAAGCGAATGGATGAAGAACATTTGTAGGAAGCACGCTTGGAACCTGATGCTTTGATGGTGGAACAAGAAGATCCTCACAACTGAGGGGCTGATGGCTGCTGATAAGAGAAGGTCAATGCTGGCCAGCATGCAGAGAAACAGGAACATGGGCTCTTGGAGTCGTTGGTTTTGGATTATCACAAAGAGAATGAGACTGTTTCCCACAAGAGAGGTGAAGAACATGAAGCAAAATGGCATGGAGATCCAGACGTAGGGTGACTCCAGGCCTGGCAGTCCGGCCAAGATAAATGTGGTGGGGATATGGCTGTTGTTTAGGGTCAGCATGATTATCTGATGGGAGAACAATGTGATCACAACAAGGACATTCATACTGGAGCACTGAGGCCTTTAAGCTAATTAATGATTAGCACATCTCTGAATATTGACTCCAAACACTCACTTACCTAGGAATTCAATAGAAAATCACTAGCACATCTCAGTTGTGCATGCGTGATACAAGCCTCGGTGTAACCCACTCTGGCATAGTTCCCTCACCCTGGCCTTTCGATCTCACGTTCTAGCCAAAACACAGTCATTTCCCAGCATGCAGTTCTTCTCCCGTCCCCAGTATAACACTATGTGCCACTGAGCTGACAGCTGGCTAAGCATAATGGCCACATAGTATACTGGCCTCCTGTCTCTCATCACTCCTTACATTCAGTTACTAGTCTTGCCTCCATTTAACTACCACCTCCACCCCTTCCTTAAACCTGACACTGCTAACATTCTAGTGCTGCAGTGGTCATCTCCCAACCAGACTATTGCAACCCTCTCCTCCGTGTACCAGCTCTACTATTAGATCCTTTGCAAGATTCCTATTTTGTAGTTCCTGTGTGCATGCTGGATGTCTGTGACCTAAGCTCCTGTGCCATATGTGTATACAGTCATTGTGTTAATGGGTGCATAGTCTCACCTTTTCCTTTACTGTGTTGAGGCGATACAGAGAGTCATCCACTATGATCTGTTTGCCATCCAGGATAGAACACGTGTCACCTTTTAGAACACTTGTCACCTTGGAATTTTACAGTGAGCATTTTGGCTGTCAGACACTTGATAGATAACAGTCCTACTTCAAAATCAGGAACATAAAGCACATCCTTCACTGGTATGGCTAAATTGTGTCCTGCATCATTGGGGCATACAAGGGTTCCATGCCCATATCTCTCTGCATGTATTTTACTTCCATCTGCAAGGTAAATAGACTCTTTGTTATTCAGATCAAGTTCTATAAAGAAATCTCTTTCACTTTTCATTTGACTGGGTTGCTCCTGAGTCAATGCACCAGCCTTGAAATGTATAGTTGCCTGTCACTTTAAATGCCCAATTCCTTTCACATGGATCAGAGATGGTTTTGACCTTCTTTTTAGTGTAAAAGGTAAGCTGTCTCATTTGCGCTGCTTTCCACATAGTGTACTCTCTTTTTGTATGTCCCTGTTTGTGGCATCTAAAGCACACCCTGGTTTCCTTGTGTATTTTTGTGTCTGTAGCTTTAAAGTGGACCAACAGTCAAAACTGACTTAAACCAGACCAACACAACCAGGGCCGGTTTCAGGTTTGTGGGGGCCCCTCGGGCAAGAGAGTCTTAGTGGGCCCCAAAGTAGTGAGTCACATGATGTCACCTTTCAGCTCCACTGCCACAAATGGGTCATCTCCTGCTGCTGATCGCTCTCCCGTCCTTGTCAGTTGTCACCTGGTTCTCGCTACCTTCTGAGCTTCTATCAATTGTCCTCCATCCCACACCACCTTCTACATTGTTGCTGATCATCCCCTGTTGCTAAGGCCAGCCATAAACTGATCCACACACAGCACCCGGCAGTCTGTGGTTCGGGTCCACTGTAAAATAATACCATGGCCAAGTGTGAGCCTGAGTGGGCCCCTGAAGATGCCAAGGACCCTGACAATTGCCCAGGTTTGCCCTGTGCTGGCACTGGCCCTGAACACAACACACAGTGCTCATATGCCCCCTGGGCAATTTAGATTGCTGCACATAAAAATCAATGTACCTTTTTCAACTGTGTTGGGCTGTTGGTTCGGTTTGAGAGCAGTTCTGGAGTTGCTTTCTGTGGAGTCATGCGCAAGTTCATTCTTCCCTGATACTCATCTATGAGCCGGGCCTTTACAAATGCTAGTGTCAGGTCTGTCTCAGGCCTTGTCTCCAGAGCATTAATCACTGCAGTATATGTATTGGGTAATCTGCACAACAACATGACGCGTCACAACTGTCTGTTATAGTCTCACTAACTGATCTGAGTTGTGTGATAATTTCCAGCATAGCATTTAAATGCTTCTTCATGTCCTGCTCTATGCTAAGCCTCATTTTGTAATATTTCCTCAGCAGCAACAACTTTCTCTGTAAGCTGGATCTCTCATGCAGTCTTTTCAGTGTATCTCACATGCCTTTTGCTGTATTCTCACTGTGTATATGAATAACCCGATTTACATTTGTGATGTAACAGGAACTGGCTTTACTGGAACATGTGTGCAGTGCATGCAAGTGAAGGTCACTTTACATGCTGGCACAGACAAGAAAAAGGAGTCATAGAGCAGAGCTGAATATACAGGAAATACAACACATCAGAAAAATGCACAGAGAGGCTATAGTTAAGCATTGGTAACCGCAACATCTAATGTCCTAACTGTAAACTGCATTAAATCTAGCAAAAGTCACTCTAGCAATAGACTAAGCTAGAAGTTCCTGTACTTTTAAAACTGGGTGCACTATTTTGACCTGCTGTTATATAGGTCATGTACCTATGACTATTGTTGGGTGAACCCACAGAAGTTCGGGTTTGGCAAGTCCGGATACCTGAACTTCACCCAAACCTTAACTCCAACTGCTCAGCAACCCATCAACCAGCTTTTGTAGGTTCATCTAAATGTCAAACTCGAATATAGACTTCTGACAGCAGTTCGTATTCAGGTTCGGAAACCCGAACTCGTAAAGTTTGGAACTTTGCTGTTTATGTTCGCCCAACAATACCCATGCCTCATTCCTGCAGGTTGTCCCTGTTTGCTGTAGCCAGTTTGTTTTGTGGCATCCCCATACCATGTCAGGAAAGATGAGGTCAGGACTGAAGCAGTCACCCCATTGTAGAAGAGGGTCAGCGATTGCTTTGACAGACGATACCTCTCAAAGTGATACTAAAGGCTAGCACCCGATTTTTGTCCCATTGTCTCGGACTACATGTTGCACTCTCAAACTTCAATCTGTCTTCAGAAAGACCCTGTAGTTCATAGGTCATTTGAAAAAGTATTAGAGCATTTGAGATGCAGAGAAAAAAATGAAGAGAAACAGTGGCTGTGTGAGATGTGATGTAAGCACACTGTGGGCTTAGCACATTCATATTGGATGGGCTCTAGGCAAAGGTTGCAGCCTGTGAGCTCAATGTGACCAGATTATGACAGTGAGATACATGTTGCAAGCAGAGATATTTACTGCAGTCTGTTAGCAACTAGTGTGCCTGGATGAAAGGGAGGGTTGCTGGGTGTCTGACCTTTGGCAAGGCTGGAATACAGGGTGGCAGGCTGTTGATTGCTGGGCGCCTGATTCAAGTTTGGAAAGAGGTGCTGATAGCTGTGCATGTTCATGAGGAGGAGGTAGAGAGAGGAGAGAGGAGGGCGGGGTTTCAGAGCTGCAGAGAGAGAGAGGTAATCAATCAGGACATCTGGGGAGGGAGTGGGGTTGTTTCTGTTCTCTGTCCACTGATGGTTGATTGATGGACCAGATCAGTGGGCTGGTGATTGACAGCTGAAAAAAGAAGTGATTACTTAGCTTCAGAGACTGAGAGAGCAGAAAAGACAATGCTGGAGGGACTCAATGAAAGGTAAGCTTCTATGTTTTGACTTGTCAAACACTTTAAGGATACGCAGGAAATGGAGACGTTGTTGGACCTTCTCCTGCATTGCCACAATGTTCTCATTCCATCTCAGGTCTCGAGTGAAGATAGTGGCCAGCAGCTTGGTTTATCTGCTTTATCTTTAATCTTATTAGGGAGAGGGTCCGGTGAAGACTACCTGAAATTGGTTATCATCTCCACAGTCTTATTGATACTGATGTACAAAAAGGATTGTCAGCTCTACCTTAGTATCAGAAGCCAGAGTCCAAGCCTTGTAGCAGGGCGGCTGCGGCTGCAAGCACTCCTCTTGCAATTTCCATGCAGTAGATACAAAAGCCGGCCAGCGTTTGCAATAAAATTCCAATCTGAATCATTAAAATTCAATTAAAGTACAGTCAATCCTAATAAAAAAATGGGCTGGAGGATCCTCTGTCTACGCGTTTCAAACTCGGGGGTCCTTAATCATGACATGAGGTCTCCAAACCCCTATGCTGTTTATATATACAAAAACCCCACCCCACATACCCCCCCTCTCATTTTCCAATCACATTAACAACAGCTGATAAACAATGACATATGTAGGTATATCTATTATCCTCATCGGCATGGCGAGTATGTGGGGCGGGGGTTTTGTAAATATAAACAGCATAGGGGTTTGGAGACTAGTGATGAGCGAGTAGTATTCGACCGAGCCGGTATTCGATCGAATACTACGCTGGTCGTCATACTCGATTTCGATCGAGTACAGCGGCGATGGCGCACTCACAATTCGTTTCCCCTCCCACCTTCCCTGGCGCGTTTTTTACACCAATCACCATGCAGGGGGGGTGCTGCTACGCTGAACAGTATATAGCTCATTTTCTATTTAGTCAGGCAGGGCCCCAGAAGCTCAGAATATACCTTTTACCACCATATATACCAGCTACCAGAAGACAAGACAGTCCTTAATCCCTTATTAGTGCTGCTATGTTGAACAGTATATAGCTCATTTTCTATTTAGTCAGGCAGGGCCCCAGAAGCTCAGAATATACCTTTTACCACCATATATACCAGCTACCAGAAGACAAGACAGTCCTTAATCTCTTATTAGTGCTGCTATGTTGAACAGTATATAGCTCATTTTCTATTTAGTCAGGCAGGGCCCCAGAAGCTCAGAATATACCTTTTACCACCATATATACCAGCTACCAGAAGACAAGACAGTCCTTAATAGCCCTTATTAGGGCTGCTACGCTGAACAGTATATAGCTCATTTTCTATTTAGTCAGGCAGGGCCCCAGAAGCTCAGAATATACCTTTTACCACCATATATACCAGCTACCAGAAGACAAGACAGTCCTTAATAGCCCTTATTAGGGCTGCTACGCTGAACAGTATATAGCTCATTTTCTATTTAGTCAGGCAGGGCCCCAGAAGCTCAGAATATACCTTTTACCACCATATATACCAGCTACCAGAAGACAAGACAGTCCTTAATCCCTTATTAGTGCTGCTATGTTGAACAGTATATAGCTCATTTTCTATTTAGTCAGGCAGGGCCCCAGAAGCTCAGAATATACCTTTTACCACCATATATACCAGCTACCAGAAGACAAGACAGTCCTTAATCCCTTATTAGTGCTGCTATGTTGAACAGTATATAGCTCATTTTCTATTTAGTCAGGCAGGGCCCCAGAAGCTCAGAATATACCTTTTACCACCATATATACCAGCTACCAGAAGACAAGACAGTCCTTAATAGCCCTTATTAGGGCTGCTACGCTGAACAGTATATAGCTCATTTTCTATTTAGTCAGGCAGGGCCCCAGAAGCTCAGAATATACCTTTTACCACCATATATACCAGCTACCAGAAGACAAGACAGTCATTAATCCCTTATTAGTGCTGCTATGTTGAACAGTATATAGCTCATTTTCTATTTAGTCAGGCAGGGCCCCAGAAGCTCAGAATATACCTTTTACCACCATATATACCAGCTACCAGAAGACAAGACCGTCCTTAATAGCCCTTATTAGGGCTGCTACGCTGAACAGTATATAGCTCATTTTCTATTTAGTCAGGCAGGGCCCCAGAAGCTCAGAATATACCTTTTACCACCATATATACCAGCTACCAGAAGACAAGACAGTCATTAATCCCTTATTAGTGCTGCTATGTTGAACAGTATATAGCTCATTTTCTATTTAGTCAGGCAGGGCCCCAGAAGCTCAGAATATACCTTTTACCACCATATATACCAGCTACCAGAAGACAAGACAGTCATTAATCCCTTATTAGTGCTGCTATGTTGAACAGTATATATCTCATATCCTATGTAGTCAGGCAGGGCCCCAGAAGCTCAGAATATCGCATTTACCACCATATATACCAGCTACCAGAAGACAAGAGAGTCATTGAGAGCCCTTATTAGGGCTGCTATGTTTTAAAAATTGTGTGGAGGCCCAAGAGCTGAGACCTTTTAAAAATTGTGTGGAGGCCCAAGAGCTGAGACCTTTTAAAAATTGTGTAGAGGCCCAAGAGCTGAGACCTCTCAAACATTGTGTGGAGGCCCAAGAGCTGAGACCTTTTAAAAATTGTGTGGAGGCCCACGAGCTGAGACCTCTTAAAAATTGTGTGGAGGCCCAAGAGCTGAGACCTTTTAAAAATTGTGTGGAGGCCCAAGAGCTGAGACCTCTCAAACATTGTGTGGAGGCCCAAGAGCTGAGACCTTTTAAAAATTGTGTGGAGGCCCAAGAGCTGAGACCTCTCAAACATTGTGTGGAGGCCCAAGAGCTGAGACCTTTTAAAAATTGTGTGGAGGCCCAAGAGCTGAGACCTTTTAAAAATTGTGTGGAGGCCCACGAGCTGAGACCTCTTAAAAATTGTGTGGAGGCCCAAGAGCTGAGACCTCTTAAAAATTGTGTGGAGGCCCAAGAGCTGAGACCTTTTAAAAATTGTGTGGAGGCCCAAGAGTTGAGACCTCTTAAAAATTGATTGTATTAAGCCTAAGAGGTGAGCCATAATTTTTTTCATTAATACAGCAATTCTACGGCGGTTAAGGAGGAGGAGGAGGAGGAAATGGCACTTCATACAGATGGCACTTCACTCTTGGCTGCTTTCCACTGTTGTAAAAGCAAAGTCCGGGTCAATCCACTTGCTGTTCATTTTGATTAGCGTCAGCCTGTCGGCACTGTCGGTTGACAGGCGGCTGCGCTTATCGGTTATAATGCCCCCGGCTGCGCTGAACACACCCTTTCTGATAGCAC